>OY728135.1:1972602820-1975102820 GCA_963277665.1 Viscum album
GTTACTCATTCATTTTTGAGATATGATACAAAGTTTCCATTCATATTATTTCTCTGAATGGTTTTTGTTTTGATAAAATGATGTTTATGAAAACTCATTTATCTTTAACGGGTTATATGTTTATGAAACTCATTCCTATTCCATGGGTTATATGATTATAAAACCCATTTCTCTTCAATGGGTTATTCCATGATAAATTCATATGAAACCTTATTACTTTCATAGGTTATTATAGGATGAAATTATTATGATACCTATATATTTTCTATAGGTTATGATATGATTAAATGTTTATAATTCCCATTTCATTTCACAGGTTATGATATGATCTCTTTCCATGGGTCATGATATGATGAATTTTATGTGATCTTGTGGAACATGTAAGTATGATTACATTATGATATGGGTGGGACCTATATCTCCCTCTAATTCATTGGGTAATGATGAGTTGTATATGAGATCTAAGGGTACATGGGTTGTAGCCCAAGCATGAAAATAATAGGGTACATGGGTTTTAGCTCAAGACCAAAAAACAATAAGGTACATGGGTTGTAGCCCAAGCCAAAAAACAAGAAGGTACATGGGTTATAGCCTAAGCCTGAAAGTAAGAGGGTACATGGGTAATATCCCAATCCCAAAACAAGCAGGTACACGGGTCGTAGCCCAAGCCCAACATGTCGTAAAGGTATTGGTAGGTAGCATTGATATATGATTTTTTTATGTTTTTATGTATGAAACAAATGCCATGTATTATTCTTATGTTACGATTTCATGTCTTATATTCTTTATTTCCTTATAATTCATGTCTTATAAACTATAAATATTTCTGCCATGATTCATGTTTATGATCTTTGATATGAAGGGTATAATCTTATAATGTTATGATCACGTTCTCATACACCTATGATCATGTTTATGCTTACATGTCTCCCTTGTTTACCCTTATTGAGAATTTGATATTTCCCCTTTCTATGTCTCCTTTTATAGGTTATGTGGATATTTATTAAGTATATCATATCTAAGAAGGGTTCTAGTCATGAAGAACCTAGTGGGAGATAATGTATCTCTCTTATATACTAGTGTTTATGTTACCATGTTTCCAAAGGAACTAAACTAATACGGTCTTTGAGAATTTTTTTATATAATGTTTTAAGTATTCTGAAAATTTTATGTAATGTTAATGTATAAAAAGTGAGAGTTGCTATATTTGGTATGAGAGTAAAGGTTTAGTTAACCTTTGGAAACCAGGATGAGAAAACCTTAGTGAGAATCCTAAGTACATGTCTAAGGATATACTAAAGATAAGAAATGGTATAGGAAAATATCCTATAATTTGGGTAAAGGATAGAGCAAGTGGTTTGATAGTAATACATCACTGTATGGATACTACAAGTAGATGTGGCTCTATCATAGATGTACCTAGGAGTAACAACTCTAACAAGGTGTGTCGGGCTTGACTTGGCATTACCTTGTACATGACAATAGGCCTTTCTGCGCACCTGGATTGACACTCCTAGGGGACATGCTTTGGGAATTCAAAAACTATTCATGAACCATCATGAAGGATTTAAAAACATTCTTTCTATGAATAACCTAGGGTAAACCTTGGGTGTTATAGATTAAGTAAGTTTTCATAATTTTGATATCATGTAATTGATTTTTCATGATTATGCAGTTCCTCACTATGAAAAATGTTTCTTACTTTATGTTTTTGGTTTTATTCAATGGTTGTAACCTAAAGAAACCGTGTTAATGGTGATTTTGACAAAAAATATAATGATTTCTCTCTTGAGAATCTGAATTCTATGGGAGATAGAATGAAAAACATTGTTTCTATGCTCACACAGCTTTCTCAATCTATGAATTATGATGAGATTCCAAATGATAAAATGAGGGAACAATGTCTTGTTGAGTCCTTTATGAGGAAACATCCACTTTCTTTCAACAAGTCTTCTAATCCACTTGTTGTTTAACACTGGATCAGTACCACTGAAAATATATTCTCCGTTCTCTAGTGTTCGGAACATGAGAAATTTATTATGGCTGTATATCGGCTAGAAGGTGAAGCAGACCAGTGGTGGACTCTAATCAAGAATACGAGGAAGAAAGATGAAATTGAATCCATGGATTGGGAAGAGTTCAAGAAATTATTATTCAATAAGTTCTTTCCCCATGTCCTTCTTATGAAGATGAAAAATTAGTTCCTTGAGTTTAAGAAAAAGGATGATGAATCTGCCAGTACCTACAAGGCTAATTTTACAAGACTTGTGAGGTACACTTCTGGAATTATCATCCAACTAGAAAGTAAGTTTGATAGGTTCTTTAGTGGCTTAAATACAAGTCTCAGAAAGGATTTTGCCATAAGATACATTAGTATCTATGAATATATTGTAAATTTTATAATCAAATTTGAAATGGTGGTTGGATTTAAGTATTAATCTCATGGTTTTAATAATAAGAGGAAAATGGAGTTCAAAGGACAATCTAAAAACCATAGAGATAAGAAGACGAGCCTTCCTTTATGATATAAGTGTAGAAAGAAGCCTGGATGGAATTTTTTAATGGGAAAAGTAAGCATTTTAAGTGTGTAAAGGAAGGACATAAAGTAGATAAATTCCAAATTAATTTAAAAAAGATATTTAATGAGGCGAATAATGAGAAAACTCCAAATAATGTACCACTAACGCTTTAGTGTTTCAATTGCAGGGAGTTTGGGAATTTCACAAAAAAATTAACAAATCCAAGAGTTAATAATGGTGATGAGTTCCAAAAAACTCTAAAGATAAAGGAAAAAGGGGAAAGCATATGCAATCACAATGGATGAAGTGAACCATGATAATTGGGGAACTCTATAGTGGGGAATTTCCTATGGGATTTAGTAAAAATAAGCCCTATGATAATCTTATTGTTCATACTTTAGTGATGTTTCATGTGATTATATCCCTATACTTGGATTTTGAAATAATAAAATAATATTTAATGTTATATCAATGCAATAATAAACTCAAGTATCCAATAAAAATGTTGTTGGTATAATATAAGAGCATATTTAGGGAAGAATGGGTGAAATATATTTTGGAAGGGTTATAAGTTTAAAAATTTATGGAAAGTTTAAGTTAAACTTCAAATAAAGTTTTTGAGATTAAATTATTGTCTCACTATATGGGATTTTTTTCATAATGGATATCCTATTTAACCACTTGGTGTTGGTGGTTACTGAAGAACGATGGGATGACTTATCATAGATCTCATGATTTTTTAGTACTTATAGAATGAAAAATTATCCTTCATTTATTAGGGTAAGATATGAAGTATAAATATATCAAGGAACAACCAAAGGGTGTTATTTTACTTATTAAATGGATTGAAATCAAGTAAGTATAACTTCTCATGAAAATTCTTCAGCCTTAGGGAAAAGATCTTGAAACTGAAAATGTTATCCTAGTACATTCTTTTCCGATGAATCAAAGGGTCCCTTAGATAATCATAGATTTATGGCTTTGTAATTGTTAACCTTATCCTCACCAAGTTCTCTATCACTCTCCTCTAGAACTTGATAGTTATATTTTTCTCCCATGTCCATGTTTTTACTTTCCACCTATGTTCTCCGACATGGAAACTCACCTTTGTGTTACTCTAGGTAACAGTTATGGTTCCAAATTTCATTTTTAAAGGAAGTTTTAGTGTTCATTTTTACGATGTGGGTTTCTATTAAATTAACTTAAAATTATCAAACCTTTGATAACCCAGATTAATTTCAAGGGTTAAATTCATTTTAAGTTGGGTAGAATGTAACACCCCGAGTTTTTAGGTACCTTTTTTTTCTTTCTCAAATAAATTAAATTTTCATTTTTATATTTCATTGCACTAAGTAAAAAATTCCTTTCACATGGAACCAAATTGGAATACATTAAAATAAACATATAATTTTCATACATTACATGAAACACTGACTTGGCATATGTTACAAACAACATCTACTTGGTGTACATTACATGCAACATTGAGTTTCTACAAAACTTATTTTTTCTTTATAATTATTTAAATGAGATAATTATAACCTAGCTGTTAAAAATTGTAATATGAATAGTAATAACTAATTTTAAAATATTTTTTTATAATTATTTTATATAAATAAAACATATTGATAATAAAATATATAATTTTTGGTGAATTCCTTATATATTTTAAAATACTATTTTCTCAAATGAACTAGTTTTCATGTCTATAACATCCCTATTTCAGGTGCCGCCTAGAGGTTCCCCATACCTGGTTGGTCACATGGCCTCAATATAATTTCCCCAAATGCTAAAGGCTTCCAACTAGAAGCAAGGGCCTTGGATGTGATAGTGGAGAAACTATGCCCTCATTGGCAGAGTAATGCAGCAGAAAGAAATAGATAACAGTAGCGGAAGCAATAATAATACCATACAAAAATAATCAGTGGAAGACTAAAAGTAAATAAACAAATGGAGCACATATATAAATGATTCATGTTACATATGTCTAGGAAATAATCTAAAAAAGTCACAATGATGAAATACAGTACTAAACCAGAGTACAAAGGAAACAAAAGTAACATCTCCAACAACATCGCAAGCCTCAGATTGGTCCCATGCTCCCCAGCTCCACAACAGTCAAGTACCTAAAGTAGAAGGGTGATTTACCTTATCTATACCTACAATAATATAATCTATTTAGGCCCAAAATCATGACCCAAATAGGGTGTGAGATGAATCCCAGTAGGCAACCAACCAAAGATCTGTGTCTAACAGTTAGTGAATATATATGACAGACAATAAGAAAAATGAAGCAATGAACAAGGAAGTACTCAAAAGTAAACAGTCCAACAGTTTCAATTACATTCATTTACATTCATCAATTATTCAACCAAACAAAAACAAGCAACCCTCTAGGAAGTTCTCGCAACCTATCCCCTCTGGTTCAACCAATCAATCTCATGTAACCCTCTGGGTAAGTTATCATAGCCTAACCCCTATGGTTCAACTTATACAAGGATATAACGACCTCCTAGGTAAGATCACATTGTCTAACCCCTTTAGTCTCATGAAAACAAAGACTCTCTGAGTAATCACTCACTGCCAATTCCCCTTATAGTCTTTTAATGATAAAATACAAACACTCGGAGGAATCACTCAATGTCAATTCGGCATGTGGTATCATAACGGTAACTATATACACTCTAAGGGAGAACTCAACATAAATACCCCTTATGGTCTCGTAGCGTGACAAATAACAGACACTCTAGGGAAGCCCTCAACATCAATCCATGCTATGGTCTCACTATACTAGGTTCCCACATCCCTGGGTAAAGCAATCATGCAAAAAATATGTTCAGAAGCCAAAGTAAACCTCAATAACTACTTGGATAAACAACTACAAATCATATCACAACATCAGATAAATCACTCCATCCCAAAAACACTAGTCATGGAAAGAAAGCAACCTAACAGGAAAAACTAAACCAAATGGTCACTACCAAATCAACATGGGAAAACACCTCTATATCATGTAAAATAACCCTATTTACAAACAAGAGCCATAACTAAAGAAAACAAGCATAACAGAAATTAACTGGGTTAAAATCCCTAAACATGAAATACCCCAATCTAGGATATTGAGAAATTTTGCACATAATATTCAAAGAATAACTATGGAAAGTCACAAACCACCTACCTCGGCATTGTATGATCGATATACTTCGGCGTCGGCCCTTGAATTGACCTAGAATGAGGTAGATCTACAAAAACATCAAAAACATTCAACCAAGTATATCTCATGAAAGACAAGAAATAAAGTTACAAGACTCTAGAAGAAGGAAGAATTCACCATGGCGATTCCAACGCAATTGACAGTGGTTAATTTGGAGAACGGACGGTCGATCGGGGTCTTGGAGAATAATCGCACCCTATGGTCGCTCCTGGATGAGATGAGTCGAGAAGAAGGTGTTTCTTCCAATTAGACGCGACCCCTATCTGATTTAACAAATAAAAAAAAGTACAAGGAGTGTTCCCTAGTGATACATGGTGGGTATGTGCCTTTACTGGGCCCCACATTAAGTGGCCCTGCCACATCATCACACGGTCATGTATGCGGCCGTGACACAACCAGACAAGGCCTAGACTCGACGACATGGTACACAGCATGTACAAGGAAGTACACGACGTGTACTTCTAAAATTTTACTTCTTCCCATTTTACCTCAAAACAACTTGAAATGAAAACCATACCTGAAAGGAAGATCTAGGTTCTTACAAACTTCCCCCCTTAAAGAAATTCATCCCCAAATTTCCCTAGCAAGGCGGTGTAAAAGAAGAATACTCGAATAGCTCTGGCCACTATGATCACACATCAGCCTCCCTCTCACAGGTCTCATCCTATACTCGCCCGTTCTGCTATATTACCTGTACCAGAGGAACATACCAGCCACATAGAACCTTCATGCTGCGATCATCAATCTGGATAGGATGCTCCTCGAATGATTCGTCCACCTCCAACTTAACCTCCTCGGGTTGGAAAACATGAGACGAGTCTGAGAAGTAACGTCATAGTTGAGAAACTTAGAAGACATCGTGCATAGATCGGTACCTCTGATGTAATTGAAACCAATAGGAAACCATCTTGACTCTCCCCAAAACCTCAAATGGTCCAACCTATATTGGTGAAAGCTTTCCCTATATCCTAATACTCTTGTGTCCCAACTTCGGTGTGACACATAGAAAAACCTGATCTTCGACCTCGAACTCTAGAGGTTATCTCTATCGATCAACATAAGACTTATGTCATGACGGTACAATATCCATTCTCTTCTGAATCAACTCCACCTACTCTGTGGTCTCCTGAACATGACGAGGTCCCATCATAGCTGCTTATCCTACCTCCATCCAACATAAGGGTGATCGACATGGCCTACTGTACAAAGCCTCATAAGGTACCATCTGAATAGTTTCTTGAAAACTATTATTGTAGGAAAACTCCACTAGAGGTATGTGCTTCTCCCAAGAACCTCAAAAATCTAGGACACATAATCGAAGCATGTCCTCCAGAACCTGAGTAGTACGCTCAGACTAGACATCTGTCTGGGGGTGGTAAGCTGTACTCAGAAGTACCTATGTACCCAAAGCCCTCTGTAATCCCTACCAGACCCAATAATTAAAATGAGCATCTCTATTCAAAATGATGGAGTGTGTAACCCCATGTAAACATACAATATCCTAGAAATACAACCTTTCCAGCTCATCTACAATGAGGGTCTCATTGATCGGCAAGAAGTGTGCAACCTTCGTGAGTTTGTAGATGACAACCCAAACTGCATCATTCCCTCAAGGCAACCTCAGTAAACCTATCACGAAGTCCATCATGATATCATTCCACTTCCACTCAGGAATGGGTAACTGCTGTAGAAGCCCTGATGGTCGTTGAGGCTCCACCTTCACCTACTGATTGGTGGAACACATCATCACAAAACCAACAACTTCTCTCTTCATATCGGGCCACCGATACTGATGGTGTAGATATCGATACATCTTGGTGATTCCAGGATGAACTACCCAAATAGAGGAATGAAAATCCTACATTATCTCCCCGCTTATGTCTTATAACACCCATACACGTCCATGAAAATGAAATATCTCATCCTCACATACTGTCCATCCAGGAATAAGGTCCTCTCTTGACACACTAAACTATATAACTAGGCCTTCTGAATATGATAGTTGCCTCATTCTCACTCATTAAAGAAGAGTAGAGGTAATTGCTATAGAGGAATGAAACATCTTCCCCTGTCTTTAATGCACCTCTAAATGCATCTTAAATAATAGAGCCATAAGTTTCCACTCACTTCTGGCCTCTAGGACTTCCTATATCTGAGTCCTTCTGCTCAGTGCATCAGCCACTACGTTGCCTTTCCTAGGCATGTAGGTAAGCTCAAAGTCAATAGACCGAAGGTAATCAACCCACCTTCACTGTATCAGATTCAAATCATGTTGATTAAAGATATACTTGAGACTTTTGTGGTCAGTGAAAACCAAAAAATGATCTCCCAACAAATAATGTCTCCAACAGCGTAAAGCCTGAACAACTATAGCCAAATTGAGATCGCGCATCTGGTAATTCCTCTCATGTGGCCTCAACTTCTGAGTCGTATGCAATGACTCCTTCCCCCTGCATAAGCACATCTCTCAGCCCGATACCTCATGCATCACAATAAACAGCATAGCTCTTGCCCAGCTCTACAAAAACTAGTATAAGTGCGGAAGTCAACCTCCCTTTCAGCTCCTGAAAGGATGACTCACAAGAATCTAACCATAAGTACTTCACACCCTTCTTAGTGAGCCCCGTCAGTGGCGCTGCTAAGCATGAAAAGTCCTGTATGAAATGTCTGTAGTAATCATGTAGCACTAGAAAACTCCATACCTCATAGAAATTTTTCAGCTACTCCCAGAAAACTACTACTCTCACTTTATCTGGGTCTAATGATACTCCTTTATCTGAGATAACGTGACCCAAGAAGTGAATATGATCCATCCAAAAGTGGCATTTTGAGAGATTTTCATATAACTGATGCTCTCTCAGTGTACTCAAAATGATCTCAATATGTGTGGCATGGTCATGATGAGTTTGAGAGTAAACCAAGATATCTTCCACAAAGACTACCACGAAAGAATACAAGTATGGATGGAATACTCGGTTCATCAGTTCCATAAAAACTGCAAGCACTTTCGTGAGACCGAACGACATAACCATATACTCATATAGACTATACCTACTCTGAAAGGCTATAAGAGGTATATCTAATGGTCTAACGTGCAACTAATGGTAAACGGATCTCAAGTCAATCTTTGAGAACACCCAAGCTCCTCGAAGCTGATTAAAGAGATCATCAATCCTTGGCCAGGGATATCAGTTCTTGATTTTCAACTGGTTCAGATTTTGATAATCCACACAAAGTCTGAGGGTACTATCCACCTTCTTCACAAATAGGACAGGTGAACCCTAAGGAGAAGTGTTGAGTCAGATGAAACCCTTCACCTATAACTCCTCTAACTACTTCTTTATCTCTTGTAACTCTGGTGTAGCTATCCTATAGGGAGGAATGGACACCGGTGCCTCTCCTAGACCAAGCTCAATAGAAAATTCCACCTCTCGCTCTAGAGGAAAACCTAAAAAGTCATCTGGAAAGATACACCTGAAACGATCGAACACTAGAGGAAATTCCAACTGTGAAGTCCCATGATCATCTAGAAATAGACTAGCGATCTGGGTTTTAACTCATCCCAACCCATGACGATTGGGTCCTGCTCTGCTTTCTTGGACATTCCATTTTCCCTAATGTAAGAACAAACCACCCTCTGGTGATGTAAAACTCACCCTATGGTGATATTAGTTGACAAAACCCCGGTAGGAAACCAACCTATCCATTCGAATAATGACATCATAGCCTATCATCTCTAAGACATAGAGGTCCCATAAGAAGTGACACCCACCAACCTCAATAGGGAACTCCTTGCACAGACGTACACTAGCTGTTCTGGTCCCCAACGTAGTGTCTAACATTAAGATATCAGAAGAAGTAAAGATACAGAGCCCAAGAATCTCCATAACAGCAACATATATGAAACTATGGGAAGAACCTGTATCAAAAAGTTCAAAAGGTAAAACTGAGGCATTTAGGATCGTACCTCAAATTGTAGAGGGTTTAGGATCCTGATCCTACTAGGTCTGCTCCACTGAAAATGTCTGGCATGTACTGCGGACCTATGGCCCTACCTAACCACCCTAAGATGATCCACCCTATTGTCGCTGAAATCCTGCTGACTGATTACCACGTCTGCAACCTCCACCTCGTCCTGAATGGCTGGAAGAACTCCAGTTTCTAGACTGATGATAAACTGGTGGTGCTTCTCCTGAATGAGGAGTCATAGAGGAACCCCTGTCACCAGCTGCTGGTGTGAAAATCTGACAGAACTGATGAATATGGCCCATATTTCCACAAGATAGGCTCTCCACTGGGTCTCTCAAGAAAAGTGACCTTGTATGCCTGCCCTTCCCACACTGGTAGCATACCACATGGCTACATTAAGGTGTATCTCACCTACCCGAATCTCCACATGTAGACTCCCTGCAGTGCTTCCCACTATCAGCTAAAGAGGCACCAAATCTGGATGTTGAACCACCCTAACCCACAGGTCCAGAATCCCTTAGGTTGTGCTTTGTTATCAGGACCTTATTGACAATGGAAGAAATAGTCATCAACCTGAAGATGTTCACCTGAGATCAGATGTCATTCATAAGACCATACTCAAACTTCTTTACTAGGATGAGCTCATCACCCCCTTGAATGGGTGTGAAACACTGCAACTCTGTGAAGTGAGAAGAATACTCCATGATTAAGAGAGTACCCTACTCCAAACCTGTAACACCCCAACCTTCCACGATATGCTTCTCTTTGAATAATACAGTAGCGCGTGTTGTACGCAACTACGAGTTCTAACACACCCCACAACCAATAAAACTAGCCGTTATGAATAGTAATACCCACATTTTTGAAATTTTATACATCTTATCTTTCAAAATGGACTTCATTTTTGGATTCAGAATATCAAAATTAGCTTTGGGTGAATTTTTGGTGCTTTTCTGATAACTTTCATATTTTAATGAATAGTGAAAATTACTAAATTTTAATTAAAAACAACTTTTTTAATCGAAATAATCAGTAGTGATAAATTATGAATTTGAGTGATTTTAGAGTATAATTAGATTATAATTTTACCATTTAATCCAATGTTGGTAATTGGATATAAATTCACATTTAAACTGGACATAAGCAAGTGCCAATCTTTTGATAGTTATTATCTCTTAAAAACACGCTTTTTGTTTTAACAACGAGAATTAATTTTAAATTAATTACTGACACTCATGTGTTTTGAATTTAGAAAAATGGATTCAATATTTATAATCATGAGGTAAATTGTGTAAATAGGTAAATTTTATTTTTAGAAATTTTGAATAATTACTTCGGTAAATATTTTATTTACCGTGGTTAAAGGTTAAATCCAGTAAACATGGGTAAAAAATAATATTATAATAATAATAAATTACCCTAAAATGTGTTTTAACCCTATTGGTTGATATATTTCCGACCATGGGAATCTTTGGGTCGATTTTGGGACCCCATGGATCCACTTGTAAGTGATAATGACACTTTATATTAATTAAGTTAAAGTAAATAAAAAAATGACATAAGAATATATCTTTTAGAAAAATTTTTTTTACTTAGGGTTATATATGTTATATTTTAGAATATAAATATTAATTATAAAGGTAAAAGGATTTCCTACATAATGGTATTTTATTTATAATTTTTAGACATTTAATAATTAAATTTATTTATGACACAATAATGATGCAGTATTTTCCTTATTAATGAAAGAATCAAATAATTGGTATTATAAAAGTTAAAATAAATATAATTTGAATGTTTTTATGCCATAAACTAATTTTATTGTTTAATATGACATTTTAGTATTTCTTAAATGAATTTTTTATAGAATTAATAAAGTTTTTAAGACTTTAACAAAAATCAATTATTAAATATTGTCAAAATTGACATAAATGAGTTTTTAAAACAACTATTATATTATTAATTGATATTCTATTCTTAAAAATCTAAGGTTCGGCCAAAGGACTTATATCATGATATGTGTATCATTAATGGACCACTTGGGGGTCTCTTGGATGTATATATTAAGTTTATTAACTATATAATATAAAAACATAAAGTGACATGGTAAATGTCAATCTAATTAACTAAGAGTTAAAACTAAAATATAAGGTTAATATAATAACCCAAAACTATCTAAAATCTATTGGTTGAATTTATTTAAACCCATCCCCACATTAGAATTTGAAAAATACACTTTTTAGTCATTATAAACCGAATATGAAATTATTATAAATTAATACTTTAAATTTTTCCTAAAGATCCCCTCCTCCCCCTTATAAAAGGACACCTTTTATAACCAATTCCTGACAGCTCTGAAGCCTTTTGGCTCGTCAAAACTCTACCCAATTAAGCTCCATACATCCCTCTCCTCCTCTTAGAAGCCTTACCTTAGGTAAAAGTCACTCCAAGAGTCCTTTTTGGTTCAAACCAAAGGGAGTTACCCAAATTAAAGGTAACAATTTCTCTTAGCTTCTTTTATTTTATTTTACTTCTCCAACACCTAAACTCTTCTTATTATTTTATTTTGTAACAAAAAAAGTATCCTAAATATACTAGGATATTTTTATGAGAATTATTCTAACTAAACTTAGACACACCTTCATCTAATGGGTGAAGAACATAATGTTTTCTGTGGATGGCAACCAAACGCCTCACGAAACGATGATTGTTCAATTATACCACCTCTCATGGTGGCCATTATGATGGTCATATAATTAAATATGATATTAATGATATTTATTTTATATATAATATTCTGTAATTCCATTTTATATTATACCATTATTCGTTTCATGTTGTATATATATACGATAATTTCATTTGAGGAAGTGCGGACTACCGCCCCCTCAAAGTGATATGACTCGTTCATACCATACATGAAACGTATAAAGGATGTTGTTAATGAACATAAGTAACACATATAAGATATTATATTATGATAGAATAATAATATACCTATGTATCATTTGTTTTTTATTCCTTTGAAAATGAAAAATGAAATGGAAGTAGTGTTCGTGCATACGTACAGATTACCGTCTCCATGAATGCGATAAGATTCATTTCCCCATCATATCCATTCAAGAATAATTCTCATTTCATGATTAAAATTAATGTTTAAGAACTTGATATAATTATGTATATGAATAAGATACAACCTATCCATAACAAAAATGTCTTACGTAATGAATCATATAAAGTAAAACGAATCAGTTAACACCCGAAACGACGTTAATACTAAAATATTATTAACAAACAATATTAAAAGATCATATATGATTTTATATTTATGTATATTATTCTTTTATAATTTAATAACAATGATTTAACTATTATACATGATGTTAACCTACACTCTATCAAGGAAAAGTACAAGGTAAGGGGTTTCTTATCTCACTTTTAATTCCGTGAGATTTCCATTGTTCACTACTTATTTATTGCATGTGGTGTGTGTACTACCCATGTTTGTATTCATTATGTAATATAATTTAATTCATGGATATTTACATCATCATTGTATGATCCATATTTCATGGGTGTATGTTTCTTAAGTTACCAAATCAATATGGGAATTTGAAATTTCAATATCCACTCATTCAGATTTACGCATACTTCATTGATTATTTTACTCCAAGATTATGTGTGGAATCACTATTAATTTTCTTATGTCATAATTTCCACTCCCTTTTCTGTGGATATACTTTTGATATAAATAATCTCTCCATTGATAATTTCTCAAGTCATCGGTATGAACTTGATAAGTGTAATTTTTACTCAATCTCCATTTGTTGAGTTAAACATCCAATTCATTGGTGTTGTTTTTACAAAAATATGTGTGAATGTCCTTTTATTGTTTTACACTGAATACCCAATCATATTGAGTGTATTTATATTTTTCACACATAATTATGTTATTGATTTATTCTTAACCTAAGGATATGACCTTTATGAGAGATTTCATCTCAATTTACATTCCATTGAGACTCCTTTGTTGTTATACACCAAATCACTTTTATATGGTGTATATAATGTACTTTGACATAATATATCATGTATCCATTTATTATCATGATATTAAAAAGTTTTTATTACCTCAATTATTTGTATTAAAGTGTCTCTCTTTTGGTTAGGAAGTCTAACTAAAATATCATTTTAAAATGTTTTAAAGATTTATTATTCTAAATATTTCTCATTAATGTCCATGTTTTAAAAATGGTTTTAAGGATTTATTTATATGGACATTAAAGTTTTCAAATAAAAATTCCTTTTAAAAGTTTCAAAGTGGTATGAGACACTTTGACTCAAAAATCTATTTTAAATGGATTCTTGACAAATAGTGTGACTTTTAAAAGTTTTCAAGAAAAAGGGAGATATTTCTCTCAATAGTTTTAATGATTATTTTAATATATGTCAATATCCTTCATTATTCACGATTTAGGTTAATTTGATACAATAAAATCTTCCATATTGTATCGAATTAGTTATGTTTGACTGTGTATATGCAATTTTCATACCATTCATGGTTTGTGGTTAAAGTATTGACATTTCGTATGCTTGTTTTAATACGAATGTTTATGTTATGTTTCAAAATGTTTATATGAGGAATGAATTGAACTTATTAAGTGACAAGTGGAGCCCTATATAGCTCCTCGATGCATCAGTAGGTCTCATGATACATAGTAGTGTCTTGGTACGAGGCCTTTACAAAATCTTATTTGTAGACTTGGCAGGAGTTCTTGGCTACGTGGTTATGATAGTCTAGCATTATGAATTCCATCATTATGAACATGGTTATTGATATTGCATGTGATTATTCTATTAGTAGAATATCCTTGTGACTAAGTAAATGGAATTATTTCATATTGTTTCTACCATATTATGCTGAAGTTAAAGTTTAAAAGTCTTTTGTTTTAGTTATACATTGCCTTAAATGTTTATTCTTATTTATGAAAGTTTCCACTATATTGTTATCCTTACTTGGAATCTGAGCTCACCCCTTTATATGTTTTATTTTTCCTAGGATGTGAAGAAGTATTTTATGAATGACCTGTAGGGATAGTATTAGGGGATATGAGTGTGGACTATGGAGACTATGTTGTTGTAGTTTTCATTTTATGATGTAATGTAAACTTTATGAATGTATCTAGTGTTTCCAAGGATACTAAACTAATCGATCTTTTGAGACTTGATCTTTTTTGATCATTCCAATGATACACAATAATGCACCAACTCTGGGTAACTGGGGTCGGGGTGTTACAAAACTCATGAATTCTTGGGCTCGATTGACCCTCAAAGTCTTCAAATAGAAGTAATCATAGAAGGTATGCTGGAACTCACCCCAAGCCATAACCTACTGGAATTCTGCCTGCGAGATCACATCCCAACATCTCTTGGAGGAATCCTGAAGCATATAAATAGAGAGATTCACCCTCCTCTTTGGAGGCATCTCCAAATTCTCAAAGATAGATAGCATGTCTTCTAACCATGACTCAGTAGCCTGAGGTCCTCCATCCCCTGATAAAGTGGGAGGATGCTGCTATTGAAAGACCCACATCAACTCTACCATAGATGAGACAGGATGTGGTGCTCCCTAGAAGGTATGCATAAACCTCATGAAGACTTCTCGAAACTATTCATCGACACCTATATCCAAAATAATAGCTGGTGCCAAGACATGCACGATGGGAGGGTCTACTGGTAATCTCTGATCTACAATGTCTGGTGTCTGATTATTGCTATGTATCTGGCATACAATCAGAGGAAGTCTTAGTGTCATGACTCTGTAACGTCAAGCGCACACCTTAGTTCAAGATTATCAAGGATTGAAACTTAGAAGTTAAATAAAGGAACAAGAGAAAGAAAGCATTCAAGTTTTTCAAAATAGGGATACGTGAAATTTATGACCCCTAAATGATGTGTTTCTTTAATCCTTCACATGGGCGTGTACTCCTACCAACCCTGGTTGTGTAACACCTTATACACATGACATTTCATCCTAATACACGATGTGTACTTGAATCATTTTACCTTGCCCAAGTTCTTCTACACAACAAACCCACACGGTTCTCCTAGAACGAGACTACACGGCGTGTTTGTACCGGACACGATGTGTACTAGAAGGATTTCACCGACTTGTGTTGTTATTCACATAGTCAGAGACATGGGTTATACTACACGGCGTGTTCAATCTTGACACAGTGTGTATAACCTAAGTTTCATCCATCCATGTCATTAGTCAGACGGGTGGACACATGGTCCCTACAACACAGTGTTTATGTCCAATACACGGTGTGTTCCTCCAAGGATTTCCCAACATCGTGTCTATACCCACACAACTAATGACACTGTTAAAGACTAAATGGAATGTACATACAATACACGGTGTATACTTAAGAAAAACAGTTCCTTCCCAAATACAAGGATACATGGCATGTATTAAGCAATACACACCGTGTATTATGGGTTTTTATGGATAGTAATCATCAAAAACTACTCCAGAACCTAGAAAAACAATGAAAAAAACATTAAAGTGCCAAATTCCGATATGTGAGGGCCTATACTTCTCACGAATCAAATTTTGGAATCTTATACATGTCATATACATTCATAACAGTGCAATGATCCAACAAATTCCGATCAATGAGGGCCCATAACACCTCAAGAACCAAAGTTTGACATTCATTCAAATGAAAACTTACACAATCAAATACCCTATTAAATATCAGGTATTATATCACAGAATCTATCAAAACAACATGCATATCTAGCATAAAATCTATCACAACAACATGTAATTGGTAATGCACCCTAAATGGCATGGAAAGAATGCATGACATGTGATATCTAGCAGGTACCTATATGATGCATGAGATGAAATACCCTCATCTCATCGGGTTGTAACAGAAATAAAACCTCAATATTATCAACGTTAACAACAAAAAACATGTGATTCACCCAACAATAAAATTAAATCAACTCTAATAATTAAAAAAAATATAAAATTGCAATAATCGAGGTAAATTAGATTTTCCCTGTACATCGGTTAGATATTCCTGGGCACAAATTATTACCAAGTACCTATTCCTTCTTATCCCTAGATATAGGATCCAAAGAATAAGTCAAGAAGTAAAGAATTCCTCTAATACCACTTTGTAATGTCCCAATTTCGAGTGCCACCCAAAGGTGCCCCGTACCCGGTTGGTCACATGGCCTCAAGCACATTTTCATAAATGCCAAAGGCTGTCGACTAGAAGTAAGAGCCTTGGGTGTGATAGTGGGGAAACTATTCCCTCATTAGAAGAGTAATGTAGTGGAAAGAAACATATAATAGTATCGGAAATAGTAATAATACCATACAACAATAATCAACAAAAGACTAAAAGTAAATAAACATCTGGAGCACATATATAAATGATTCATGTTACATATGTCTTGGAAAGTATCCAAACAAGTCACAATACTAAAATACTATACTAAAAAAAGTACAAGTTAAAAACAAGTAACAACTCTAACTATATTACAAGCCCCAGCTTGGTCCCATGGTCCCTAGCTCTACAATAGTCAAGTACCAAAAGTAGAAGGGCGCTTTCCCTTATATATAGTTGCAGCAATATAATCTGATTTGGGCCAAAATCATGACCCAAACACGGTGTGATATGAATCCTAGTAGGCAATCACCCAAAGATCTATTCCTAATAGTTAGTGAATATATATGGTAAGCAATAAGAAAAGTGAATCAATGAATAAGGAAGTACTCAAATGCAAATAGTCTTACAGTTTCAATTACATTCATTTACATTCGTCAATTATTCAACAAATCAAAAAAAGCAACCATATAGGATGTTCTTATAGCCTATCCCCTCTAGTTAAACCAATCAATCTCAAGTAACCCTCTAGGTAAGTTCTCACAACCTAACCCCTCTGGTTCAACTTATACAAAGATATAACGACCTCTTGGGTAAGCTCACATGGTCTGACCCCTTTGGTCTCATGAAAACAAAAGCTGTTAGACTTTTGTGATTGTAATTTAGATAAATAGATTCCATATTTGGAATCAGAATATTTTTTAATTTCTATTAATGTCAACTTAGTTTTTGAATAAAACTATTATTGAAAGTGATTAGAATTAATTATAAGTATTAAGAGAAAAATTAGGTTAACAAAGTACTAAACCTTAAATTTAAGACCCAAAATGTCTTATAATATTGTCCAAGATCCACTGGATGGTCATATTATGGCCCTATACTCCCTTTTATCTAATGTTTTATATAATTGGATCCACTTTACATGGGAAAACATGGCTGGAATTCCTTTTCCCAAAATTTATAAGAGTGCCACTCCTCCATTATAAAAAGGTATCCACTCCTCCCATCCCTTCACACCTATAAAAGCACTTAGTTTCACCCAATATCTGACCAATACACTTCCCAAAATCCCTCCATTCCTCCTTTAATCCTCCATTTTGTAATAAATCAATCCAAGGAATCCATTTGTTGAAAACCAAAAGGAGTTACCCAAAGAAGAGGTAACATCCTTCCTCAAGCTCCTTTATCTAATTTTCATTCTCCAATCCTCCACCCTCCTTGTTCCATTATTATAAAAAAAAACTGATATCCTCAATATAATGATATTTTTTATGCTATGGGTTTTACCTAAACTTACACACACTTCCATCTAATGGGTAACAAACATATTGTGTATGTGTACAGTGAACTACCGCCTCACAAAATAATGACTGTTCATTTTACCTTTAACCCCTCTCATGGTGGGGATTATGATAAAAAATATGTTTATATATAATATATATGATATTTATAATGTCTTTAATCTTATTTAATTCTTTTACAACACATATCTTTATACTTTCCATTTTGTGCAAATATGATAATTTCATTTGAGGAAGTGTTGACTACCACCCCCACAAAGCGATGTGATTCGTTCACACACTACATGGAATGTATTAAAAATGTGTTTAGTGAAATTATATGATATATATGACATAATAATTATAATTTAATAATATTATATACAAATATAAATATATGTTTTCACGAACTCGCCTGGGTTGACCCTGAACCGGTCACCCAAGCCGGTCCGCAGCATGTCCCGAAGGGCGTTCCCAATCCATCTGGGATGGAAACTTGTGTCAGGTATCAAAATTTAACTATTGGGAATGAATTTTCCCATTAAAAGAACATAAATAGATAAATAAAAACTATCGATAAAAATAAAACTAGCAGCAGAAAGAAAATAAACTGCACATACCTCTTTATGACCTTCTAGGTCACCACCCAACTTAGAACCAAGCCTACTCCAATCATTGAGCAGCTAAACCAGCAACCCAAACAAGAAATTGAACCTAAAACCAGAATGATATAATTTTCATGAGCATCGAGATTCTCATTAGGGATTCCAAGAATTAACCAATAAATCTAAAAGTTATTTTTTCTGAAGCAGTCCATAAACACCTATTTTAAATACAACTATAAAATAGGGATTTCCCATTTTAATATATGAAACATGTTTTTCTTATTTAAAATAAAATACACCACACACTACATACCATTTCCAAAACCATTTTCCATTTTATTAACAAAACCAAGATAGGAAGACCAAGTATATGCTAAAGGAAATAAATAAATAGTACAAAATAGAAATAAACTAACAAGTATAGATGAAAGTAAACAAATAATGTAAATAATTAAGTAACCATGGGCGATCCTAAAGATCCATAGAATACCCCTAGATGTACTTAGTTTTGAACCACCTACTGGAGTATGGTTAATCTCCTAAGTCTATAACCAACTGGCCGCCGAAAACTAACCAAATCCAATGGTAAAGCCCACCTGGACTAACAACAAATCTAGTGGGTACCAACCTGTCTATTTGGGGTTGATCAGAAACTGTCACTTGATCATCTAAAAGATTCCCAGGAACCCATGGTGGTTATATAACTGTGTTAGTAGGAGGCCCTCACATGTGTGACTCAACTCATAATTCATCATCGCACTTGCCTACCCCAAACACGGACGCTTCCTATGCATTCACCCGTAAAGGGTTACCCTAGATAGGAGCGCCCCATATACTTATATATATATATATGCATGCATTTCAAACATTAAAAGTTCCAACTGGGCTATCACATAATTTTATTATCAAAACCACTTTATAAAACACTTAGAGTCATCAAATGGGCCTTTAGTTTTACATAATCAAATGCCTTTATGAAAATATTGTACAAGCTCTTCTAAAAAAACTCTAAACACCACTTTTTTTTATAAAAAAATCCAAACGATCCTCTAAGTTCTAAGTTTCAAATAATTACCATAAAATTCATTAGTAATACTATGTAAAATTTCACAAAAACAAACCAAACCACCCCTTACACCACACACTCAACAAAACAAACACCAAAATCCAAATGGGCATATACTCATGGAATTTGTTTCAAACTAATTTAAAGATATGAACGAAGAGACCAAAAATATTTAGAAAAAAAGAACTACTTAGAAAACCGAGGTTTTGAGAAAAAATACCAATTCAAAGAACCATATTTATTTTAGGGCATGTCCATGTGTGCACTTAGTGCACCCATGGACGTGCCAATATCTAATGGTGCATCGAACCTCGAAAGAGACGTGAAAAATAATTTCCACAAAAACACTAATTTCCATAAAACCAACCAATGCGGGACAAAAGAGTTCCATAAAATTTTTCTACAAGAAAAAACCACTCAATAAATCCAACAATACCATTTGAAGATAAATCAATTTAGTTCCAACCATGTTGGAGGGGCATAAACATGTGCATAAATTGAGGAGCATCCAAAAATCCATTTTTAATCAAATCATTCAATAAGAAAACACTACCATAAGTTAACTATAAATATAATAGAGGTGTGAAACATAATATAAGATTTAATTACGAATACACAAGCATTAAATGGATTAAAAAATGGGAGCAAGGGCATGGAAACACATACACATAATCCAGGAACTATTCAAATCTATTTTTAACAATTCTAACCATCATAAATCACTGCATTGAATTAGCTATAATTCTTATAAATGTGTGAATAACATTTATAAATTGAATGAAATCATGAAAGTGCCTATTAAAATCTTTGGAAAGAGGGAAAGGATAGAAATTACTACCTCAAACAATGGTTACACCATGTTTTCTAACTCAAACAGTAGCTCGCTCCCATGCACATGCTTTAATATATATATATATATATATATATATATATATATATATATATATATATCCTTAAACTGATGCATGTGTTCCCCGCGCCATGAGAGAACACACACATAGAAGATACATATATCTATTCATATTCATATATGGGAATATGTGTGTGCACCTTCAAAACTGATCGTGACTCCCTAAGATAAATCCCTGGGACTCAAAAACACCACAAATCCCTAAAATAAAATTTAAGCCAAACAAATAATTCAAGATACGATTAAAAAAACAACCTTAAAAAAATCAACTGGCACCCAAAAAATAGTAAGTGAAAGGACCAAAACACATCCAAACAAAAACTTGGGACTCTCTTATCACAATAGACTCTAAATTGGATAATGCGAAACAAAAAAGCAGGTGCATTAACCTTACCCAAAACATTGGAGGCATAGAGAGATGAGTCCATCCACCTCGCCCTTAGTGGAATATTCCGAAACATGGACCAACAGGTACAAATACATCAATCGCATACTCTAGACACTGTGAAAAAAGCCTGAAACACAAACCAAGATGTCAAAGTTTGGTTAAATTGAATAAAACACCAAAATTGTAATAGAAATATATCATAGGAGAGGAGTCCACGTGCCAGAGAGGAGGCAGAGACAATGCAAAGGGGGTCCGGGTTCATGTTGGAAGACTTCCAGATAGGGAGGGTTTGGGTTCACCAGAAGAGGAACTAGCCGATGAGAGGAAGAAGGTCGGAGTTGGGTTCAGTGTTCAGGAGCTATGCGAGGAGGGAGGCACTCTGTTTCTGTCTTGCTGTAGGTCAAGAAAAAGCAGGAGGCTGGTCAGCTAGGTTGTGTCGTACCACTCCAAGGGAAAGAAAGAGGGTGAGGGGGGCTAGAATCGCCGAACGGTGAAAAGGGGAACAAGGACCACCGTCGCACCATGGGGAAGCAAGGGGGCCGCTGGTCAGAATGGCAAGGGGGAAGGGGGGTCTGACACTCAGGGAGCCATGAGGGAGGGGTGTGGGTAGATTAGGGATCCTCTTTTTTTCTCTTTATAATAATAATAATAATACCAAAAATAGAATAATATTAATTCCAATAATAATTTTATTCTTTAAAATAATAATAGTAGTAGTAACAGTTTAAGAATAATAATATTAACAATAATTTAATAATAAAAATATCAATAAATTTTTTAATAATAAAACTGATAATAATAACACTTCCAATAATAATAATATTATTATCTACACAATAATACTATTATTATTATGGTGAAACCATTTAACCTAGTTTATTTTTATCAAACTTTATTTATTTTAAACATTAGGCAATTGCACGAGCACCTAGGCCAACCAAAAAGTTACGACAAATTGTGTGATTCCCACACACCGGTCTAAAACCCACCAAACTCATTAAACATCAACAAATTTAAAGCCACAATCAACCCGAGCCTTGGAAAGGATAACCTAAATCAAGAAATAATAAAATAAAATAATAAAAAAGGGGGCGGGTGTGACAATTCTCTCCACCACAAAACTTTCTTCCCCTAGAAAGTCACCAAGCCAGTAGTTAACACAACTTGAGTCCATGCCCAGACAAAACCAAAGGAAACCAAGATCCTTGGGGTGGCCATTCTCAACATGTCACACCCAACCAATTCAAGAAGAAACCACATAACAAGAACATGGGGAGAACACAAGGGGGTTCTCCCAACCACAATAATTACACTAACACGAAAACCTTGAAACCCAAACACACCACCCCCATGGGGGGAAATGTGGGAACTCCCAAAACAAACTCATTAAATTTCTCCACCTAGAATGAACAACACCCCAAAGACTTAAATAGAAAACTTTCTAAGAAAATACCCAAAAACCTGAGGATGAGAAATTATCTCTACACCTCCCACACTGACTGAATAAAATCCTCACTGTAATCAAAGACTAGGGAATTTCTATCCCGAACTCAACCCACCTTCTAAATGCTAACATAACAACTCCATCGCCAGGATTAAAACCATTACAAGGAAAACTGGCACACCAAGATAATGGGATGAAATAATCCCCTAAAAAACCAAAACATACTAGAGTAAAACCCATGGAGAGGCACCCGAACTAATAAAGGGCCCAAAAACACTACCCCATTAATTTCATGAAACCAAACGTTCCCCTAACAAAAAAAACTATGACCAAACTCAAAATTAGAACGGGTCCATTTATTCATGAGCCCAAATCCCTTCAAGGAATCTGAATGATTTAGAAACCACACCAAGAGCAGATACGACCACTTGAATTGCAATAGAATGAACACTTCACACCACCACAATAAGGATGATCTTATGACAACAATGAGAATAGAACCAGAAAAATTTGTATATTTCCATCCCAATAGATTAAAAAAAAATTGGGACAAGGTCTTACACACCCTTGGAAACTCCTAACTGTGTGAGAGCATCACCCTGAGACTTATGGATAGGGACCTGATAGCGGAAGCATATCCTACCTCACAGTCTGGTGCTTTCATCCTCTGGTCCCCAACTCCTTCCTCCTGAATGGCACTTCTTTCAAAAATCTCCCTGGTGGCCTGAAAAGTATCATGGTAGTAAGACTTCAGAGGAATGTGATAAGGTAGTTTAGAATGCCTGAATCAGACACACTAGTGGAATGCAAGAGAACGGTCCAACAAACAGGAAGCTGACATCGATGAATGGGATTCTTTGGAAATAGATTCCTCAAGAACACCTCGTTGGCAAAATGGGGGACCTTCGCAAATACCAACCACCACCAACTACACCCTAAAATCCAACAACAAAGAGACATCCCATATTTTCTAGTCCAGAACTAGAATCCCAAACAAACCTAATATGATATAAACCTTAACACCCTTGAGATTTCCCCAAAACCTGAAGACACACTCTATCTCCCCGGACTACACAAATACCTCTAACGGACTTCGATTACCATGATAAACAGGAAACATACGAAATGAATTGGGAACTGGGCATAGCTCATTAAAAACTTTTGGAGACTTTCTGGGTGGCATACTCATAACATCACGGAAAACACCTTCAAAACCGGCATCAATCCAAAACTCAATAAACTCAATAGTGCAATCCAATGGAAAAAGTCCCATAATACAAACATATATAGACACAAGAAACAATTAATTTTCAAAAAACCTCTATTTATTTTAAATTTTAAAGTTCACCAATGGAACCTTATGAACCATTACATGTGAATTCATCCAATCCCGCCTACATCATCCAAGGAAAAGTTCCCCCACGCACTCTATGTACACACCCATACACATGTGACCCTCTATAAATAATGTCAAGGTTCAAGAATCTATTTTCTTTATCAAATCCAAACACATACCAAACATTCCGAATCAAAACACTTCCTCTTTAAAAACCCACTTCAAAAATTTCAAAAAAAATTTGAAAGAAACACTTTTTACATTTTTAAACCACTTTCATTTTTATCACACTCATATCAATGAAAATCAAAAGAAAACACAACAAAAAACAAACCATCGGAATGAGGAACTAGTGCTCGTGCCTAACTTGGCGACATGGTGGTGAGTCGTGCCCTAAGTAAGGAATAACACTAAGAGGACCTTGAACCAGGAACTTGGAATCCACATGGGTCACCACCTCATGTGAGGACACAACATAACCTGATTATCCTCCATTTTCATCCCTCAATCCAAAAAAAATCCAAGACAAAAGACTCAAATCCCAGACTACCCCTGGTGACTTGAGGATCAGTGCGAGAAAGAGTTCACGAAGCTCTTACTTCACCTTCCTCCCAAGTCCAGATAGTCCTAATCTCCTTATACTAGACACCCCAAATAATAAGGGACTGCTCTGATACCATTTTTTCATGAACCATCCCGGTCCGACCCTGAACCGGTCACATGAACCGGTCTGTGGAAAGTCCCGAGGGACATTCCCGATCCCTTCAGGATGGAAACTAGTGCCGGGCATCAAAATATAATTGTTGGGAATGATTCGTTCCATTAACAAAAGATAAACAGATAAATAAAAACTAATGATAAAAATAAAACTAGCAGCGAAAAGAAAATAAATGTCACATACCTCCTTGTGATCTTCTAGGTCACCACCCAACTCAAAACCAAGCCTCATCCAATCATTGAGCAGCTGAAACAAGAACCTGAACAAGAAAATGAACCTGTAAATAGAAAAATATAATAGGTGTGACCACCAGGATGCTCCATAGGGATGCCAAGAATAAACCACTAAATCCAAAATTTCTCTTTTCCAAAGCAATCCATAAACACCAGTTTGAAATACAACTATAAAATAGGGTTTTCAAATTTTAATATAAGAAACATATTTTTCTTATTTAAAAGAAAATCCAACACACACTATATACAATTTTCAAAACCATTTTCCATATTATAAACAAAACCAAGACAGGAAGACCAAGGTTGTTCTAAAAAAGATAAATAAATAGTACAACTGGAAATAAACTAACAGGTATAGATGAAAGTAAACAAGAAATGTAAATAATTAAGTAACCATGGGTGTTCCTAAATATCTCTAGAAGACCCCTATATGTACTTGGTTAGGAACCAACTTCCGGCATATGGTGAATCTTCTAATTTTATAACCAACTGGCTGCCCAAAACTGACCATATCCAGTGGCAAAGCCCACCTAGCCTAACAACAAATTGAGGGGGTACCAACCCATCTAATCAGGGTTGGTCAACAACCGTCACTCGATCATCTAAAAGATGACCAAGAATCCATTATGGTTATATCACTATGTAAGTAGGAGGCCCTCACACATGTGAACCGACTCACAAGTCGTCACCGCACTTTCCTACCCCAAACATGAACACTTCCTATGAATTAACCAATAAAGGGTTACCCTAAATAAGAGAACACCATATACTTATATATATATATACACATATATGCATACATGTCAAACATACAGAGTTCCAATCGGGTCATCACATCATTTGATTATCAAAACCACTTTATAAAACACTTGTAGTCGTCAACAAGGACTTTAGTTTTATATAATCAAATGAATTTATGAAAATATTGCACACGATCTAATAAAATAACTCTAAAAACTAATTTTGTATTTAAAAAACCAAACGGGCCTCTAGGTTCCAAGTTTCAAAGAATTAACATAAAATTATTTAGTAATACTATGTACAATTTTGTAAAAACAAACCAAACCACCCCTTACACCACACACTCAACAAAACATACACCAAAAGACAAACGAGCATATACTCATGGATTTATTTTCAAACTAATTTAAAGAGATTCATGAAGAAACCAACAACATTTAGAAAAAAATAACCTCTTAGAAAACTAAGGTTTTGAGAAAAATAAAAATTCTAAACACCATCTTCATTTGAGGGCACGTCCATGTGTGCACCTAGTGCACCCATGGATGTGACAACATCTAATGGTGCATCTAACCTCCAAAGAGACACACAAAATCATTTACCCAGAAAAACTAAGTTCCATAAAACCAACCAATGCAGGTCAAACAAGTTCCATAAAATGTTTCTACATGAAAACACAACTTAATACATCCAACAATACCATTTGAAGATAAAGGCATTTAGTTCCAACCAAGTTGGTGGGGCATAAACATGTGCATAAATAGGGGGCATCCAAAAATCCATTTTTAATCAATTAATTCAACAAGAAAACACTACCATAAGTTAAAAATAAACATAATATAGGTGATAAACATAATCTAAGATTTAATTATGAAAACACAATCATTAAATGGATTAAAAAATGGGTGCAAGGGCATGAAAACACCAACACATAATCAGAGAACTATTCTAAACTATTTTTAACAATTATAACTATCATAAAAACACTGAAATGAATTAACTATCATGCTTATAAAGGTTTAAATAATGTTTATAAATTAAATGAATTTATGCAAGTTCCTATAGAAATATTTGGAAAGAGGGAAATGTTGGAAACACCAACCCCAAATAATGGTCACGCCATGATTTCTAACTCAAATAACACTCGCATGAACGTGCTTCCATATATATATGGTTAAACCGATGCACATGTTCCTCGCTCCATAAGGGAACATGCACACATAATATACATATATCTATACATATTCATACCTGGGAATATGTGTGTGTGCCTTCGAAATCGACCACAAATCCCTACAATAAATCCCCAAGACTCAAAAACACCACAAATCCCTAAACTAAAATTTAACCCAAATAAATAAATCAAGATAAGATTCAAAAAAAAACCCTAAAACAATCAATCATCACCCAAAAACTAATGGGTGCAAGGACCAACACACATCCAAACAAAAACCAGGGACTCAATTATCACAATATAATCTAAATTTCATGATGTGAAACAAAATAGTGGGTGCATTAACCTTGCCCAAAACATCGGCGACATAGAGAGATGAGTCCATCCACCTCACCCTTGGTGGAGGATGTCAGAACATGGACCAATGGGTCCCGATACATCAATTTCATACTCTAGACACTACGCAAAAAGCAAGAAACACAAATCGAGATGTCAATGTTTGGTTAAATTGAATAAAAAACCAAAATTGTAACATAAATATACTATAGGAGATGAGTCTGTGCATTAGAGATAAGGAAGAGGCACTATGAAGGGGTTTAGGTTCACACCACAAGACCGTTGGATTTGGAGGGGTTAGGTTCACTGGAAGGCGGAGTTGGTCGGTGAGGGGAAGAAGGCTGAAGCAGGGTTTGATGGTTGGGAGTCGTACGAGAAAGAGGGTGGCACTGGGTCACCAGATTGCTGTAGGTCGAGCAGGAGTAGGAGTCTAGTCAGTTGGATGGTGTCGCACCGCACCAAGGGGAAGCACAAGAGGGGGGGCACCATCGCTGAAAGGTGGCAAGGGAAATATGGGCCACCGTCGCGCCAAGGGGAAGCAAGGGGACACCGGTCAGGATGGTAAGGGGAAGGGGGGTCCAGTGCGTAGGGAGCCGCGAGGGAATGGGGGTGCGAGTAGATTAGGCTTCCTCTTCTTCTTTTTTCATTATAATAATAATAATAATAATAATAATAATAATAACAATAACAATAATAATAATAATTATTATAATAATAATACCAACAATATTATAATAATTATTCCAATAATAATTTTATTCTTTTAAATAATAATAGTATTTGTAATAGTTTAAAAATAATAATAATAATAATAATTTAATAATAAAAATATTAATAACATTTTTAATAATAAAAATGATAATAATAACACTTACAATAATAATAATATTATTATATATAAAATAAAACTATTATTATCACGATGAAACCATTTACCCTAGTTTATTTTTATCGAACTTTATTTATTTTAAACATTAGGAAACTGTATGGGCTCCTGGGCTGACCAAATGGTTACCTTCAACTTTGCGGTGCCCGCGCATCGGTCCGAAACCCAACAAACTCATCAAACTTAAAAAAATTAAACCTGTAATAAACTTGAACCTTAAAAAGGCTAACCAAAATAAAGAAATAATAAAATAAAATAATTAAAAAGGGGTCAGGGAGTGACATATGTCATTTACATGCCTTCTTTCAATATTACAAGAAAAATGGAAACAACATTAATACGTACGTACAACCTACCATCGCCATGAATGGTGTATTCCATTTCTTTTTTTTTTCTAAAAGGTAGTGTTCTGGTCAAAGAAGAAAATACAAAATTTATTATATAAAAGAAAGGGGTTACACGAGTCGAAAGGAAGGCATTCTGTTTACATCCCAAACATAAAGTAGAAGAATCTCAGAGGGAATATCATCTCTCCAGGTAGTGTCCTTATCAATGCCCATGTTGGCAAGGGAATCAAAAATTCTGTTCACTTCCCAGTAAGCGTGTGTAGAAATGAAGCTGAGGGAGGAGAGTGAGTGTAAACAATCAATCCAACGGGAAGTGAACTTCCAAACCGGTGGACGGTACCATTCCAGATTTCCTGGACTATAGTAGAGGAGTCTCTTTCAATCCATATGTTGTTCCAATTGTGCAACTTGGAAAACGAGATCGCATGAATGATGCTGAGCATATCAGCTTCTCAAGAGGTAGCAATACAACATGATCCGTAGAAGCAACCGAGAACTTGATCCAGATGATTTCTAATGATGGCTCCACAACCCGCTGGGCTTGGGTTTCTCTTAGAGGTGCCATCCACGTTGATTTTGATCCATCATGTAGGGGGGGGGGCTTCCAAAAAACTTAAAGAATGAATTTAGAGTGAGGATAATTACCTATAATCCCAAGACTTCCCAGAATCACCAAATCTCTGACTGAGTTCTTACACTAATCCTTCTGTATCGATGCCGCCTCCCAGGTAGCGATAAGAATTATCATTTTACCTGTGTTAATATTGAAGGAACTGCTACAAAAAGTATATTTTTTCCTACCATACCAGATCACATACAGAAGCTCTGAAATAACTACCACAAAGAGGTTTTTGATTTGTTGAGGGTCCGATGTCTCCAAACATCTTTGAACCTAAGAGATTAGAGAACTACAAAACAACCAATTTCATTCAAAGATGTTAAAGATATAATACCAAAGAGCAATAAATATATCACAAGAAAGGAAAAGATGGTTAATATCTCCACGATGTTGGTTACACATACGACATTTAGAGAAAAGGTTGATTCCAAAAGTTTGTAAACAAGAGTCAGTGGGAATCCTACCAGGAGCAATACGCCAAACTACAGTAAATATTGAGTTTTAATCCAAGTTTTATTGAAGTTATTAAGCCAGATAAAGTTGTTCATGTCATTGATGTACAAATGCTTATAGAAACTCTTCGAGTCAAGCATCCCATTATGTGAAGGTTCCCAAATCATAAAATCATCATTAATAGAGAAATGGTAATTTTCAACAATAATTTTAATCTCTTTATTAAAAGGAGTATTTTTCATGTTCATGATGTTTTTGATGGTGTCACTTGTATGCATAGGGAGTTGAGAGGAAGAAATCAAGGAGATCAAGGGCATGCCAGTCCAATTATCAAGCCAAATATTAAAATTCGAGTCTCTATTGTCTATCCATCTAGCGTTATCTATAATGGATATGAAGGTACATTTAATGGATGGCCATATGGAGGATGTGAAATAATTATGCGTATTTCTTTGGAGTTTTTCAAGAAAATGAGCCCGAAGGAAGTCCATGGAAGGCGATTTGTTAGAAATGAGATTCCACGTAAGCTTAGCCTGAAGGACCAGGTTAAAGTTAGTGAGGTTTTTTATTCCAATACCTCCTTTTTCAATAGGCTTACCACAAGTGGACCATGATATAGTAACTAATTTCCTTTCCAGAGTGCTTACCGTCTAGAAAAAGTTTTCAATGGCAACATTGATGTGTTTTAAGAGACTATCCATCCATTTATAGATCATCATGGAATAAAATAGTTTAGAAACAATTGTGTATTTAACAAGACAAATTCTCCCTGCCATTGAGAGATTTTTTCTTTTCCAAGAGGAGAGATGTCGAAGAGTTTGATCAATGATGGAATAGAAATTAACAACTTTGGGTCTACCCCAAAAAATGGGAACACCAAGATAATTAAAGGGGAGAGATACCTCCTTAATACCAAGAATATTCGTAATTCTAGTTTTCCTACCAGGGGGATAGTTTTTTCCAAAATAAATAAATGATTTCAGCCTGTTGATATGCTGTCCAGAGACTTCTTTATAGTGAGAGATGATGACTTTAAGGTTACTTAAGTTACTTTTCCCCCTTTAAAAAAAGGATTATATCATCAGCATATAGAAAATGGGAGGGGGAATTCATGTTTCTAGAAGTGGGGATAAGATTAATATTACCATTTTCAATAGCTTAGGATATGAGTCTACTAAGGTAGTATTTAGCAATAGATAATAGGATAGCCAAAAGGGGGTCTCCTTGTCTGACCCCTTTAGAACAATTAAAGTAACATCTTGGTGTACCATTTAAAATAATAGAGATATGATCCAAATTAAAGAGTGTTATAATTCTATTGATAAAAGTCTCGTTGAATCCAAAATTTCTATGCTCTTTAAAAATAAACTTCCAATAAATGGTATCAAAAGCCTTAGTAATATCAAGTTTAATGACCACATTTCCACCTCGGGTTTTCCTGTTCAACAGTTTAGTAGATTCAGAGTCTAAACATATACAATCTTGTATATATCTGCCTTTAATGAAATCAAATTGATTCCATCAAATAATTCTATTGTTGATAGAATAAATATGGTTGGAAATCAATTTGGTGATAATTTTAAAAAACGAATTTATTAGGGTGATGGGTCTGAAATGATTGATTTCATCATAATTTTATGACTTGGGAATAAGGAAAAGGAATTGATAGTTCATTCCATGAGGAATAATGCCTCTAGAGAAGAAAGATTTAACCATTCGACAGACATCATCCTGAATTATATCCCAATGTTTCTAGTAGAACCCATTATTAAAGCCATCTGGACTTGGAGAATCGTTTTTGTTAAGACTAAAGATAGTGTCCTTAATCCCTTGATCCAGTGATACATTATTAAGTAAAAGATTATCCTCATCTGTAACCATAATAGGTATAACTTCAGATCGAAGATCTTTATCAATATTAGTGAGTGACCACATGGTTGGAAATGCTTTCATCAATGTCAAAAAATTTCTCCCCTTCTCTAATATAGTAGAGAGGTTTACAAGTTTTTTTAACTTTTTGAAGAGAATTTTAGAATTTTGTGTTTCCATCCCCATCGTTCAACCATTTGGTTTTGAAGATTTTCTTCTTGAGGTTATCTTTATGTTAAGGAGAGTAATCAATTTTGAAGAAATATTAATTTCATGTTGGGAGTTTTGAGCAAAATTAGATGAGGTGTTATGATTTTGAAGTTGATTAAGATATTTTTCTAAAGTGGAAATATTATTATCCATTTCATCTGATTTTTATTTACACCAGTTTTTGAGGATTTTTTTTAGAATTTTTAGTTTCATAGGATAGGAAAAATAATCATTATTTGTGTTCATGTTAGTCCAAGAGGTTTTAATAATGCTCACACAGTCTATGTCATAGGTATAGCATCCCGCCTCTTTATCACATAATCTTTCATTACATTTTACAAAACCGAGGATCTTTAAGGTTTAGTGTCTTGGAAACTAGGAACTTTAAACATGGAAACATAAAACATGAAACAAAAAAAAACATTCTTCTTAAAAACTTGAAAGGCTTCTCCTCATGTTCACCCTAGGCTCATTACTGCATCTCATAACCTGGGGACATACATCAAAAGGAAGGGTGAGCAGAAGGCCCAGCAAGGGAAACAAGAGAAACATTTTACATATGAACTTGAGATACATCAATAAAGTCATGAAAAGAACTTTAATGCACAAAAATGAAATCATGAGGCATATCATAATAAAAATAAAACTTTTTCATAACTTGAAGATGTGGCTACATCATTTAACATAGACAATCATGAACATATCACCAAGGTCCATCCCCAAGGTGTCATTTTAAAATTACCAAGGTTATTCACCAAGGTATCGTGAAAATTGTAATCTCTAGTGGTTACATCATTACCCAATGCATTGGAGCGCTATCAGGGCGCAACCTTAAATTTGCCATTATTATCATGTGAGCCACATATATCATCATCAAACATTTCATAAATAACCCACGTAGAATAAAATAAATGGGTTTCATTTCATAATCATAACGTTTTAAAAACTGCTTTAAAGACATGATCTTTACGTCACTTTAAAACCCACAGAAAAGGAAGGTGGGTCTCATGTATGTAAATCCCAGAATTTAAAATAGAACATTTTGGTATATATGTGAATACCCCTTTAGAATAAAGAGCTTTGAGTATTCACTTAATAAAATAAAAGAACTTTAGAAAAAGAGAGAGACATTTTGAGACAGAAATTCTGCAGTATAACGGCAATGTTCCGAGGTTTTGGAAGACATTAAAAGAGAGGTAAAATGGGTCAAACATTCATAAATGACCCATAAAACAGTAGATGGACAGAATAAGAAGGATACATGATCATGGTAATGAAATTTCAAGGACATACCATTTGAAATGAAAAACATGGAAGGAAGACAAAAATTAGATTTCTCTTATGAAAGTTCGACAGCCTAACGACGTTACTTAAACTTTGACAAAAACGATTTGAAAAGATCAAATAGGGTCTCTCATCATGTGAACATAAGAGTTAAGTATGATTGATATATAGATAATTCCCCAACATAACAAAAAGGAACTTGAAAGAATTGACATGAAAGTAGATATTCAAAACGAGAAGGGTGAAGAACCACTTAAAAATTCGGCAGCCTAACGGCGCCACTTAAAACTTCAAAATACTGAATTGAAGCGATCAAATGGGGTCTCTCATCATATGAAAATAAGAGTCCAGTATGATAGATATAGAGATCATACCCCAACATAACAAAAAGGAACTTGAAATAATTGACATGAAAGTAGAACTTCAAAACGAGAAGGGTGAAGAACCACTTAAAAATTCGGCAGCCTAACGGCGCCACTTAAAACATCAAAATACTGAATTGAAGAGATCAAATGGGGTCTCTCATCATATGAACATAAGAGTCCAGTATGATAGATATAGATATCATACCCCAACATAATAGAAATTAACTTGAAAGACTTGACATGAAAGTAGAACTTTGAAAAAGAGAAGGGTGAAAGAATTCCTTAAAAAATTCGGCAGCCTAACGGCGCCACATAAAACTTCAAAAAAATTGAATTGAAGAGATAAAATGGGGTCTCTCATCATATGATCATAAAAGATCAGTATGATAAATTTAGAGATCATGCCCCAACATAATACAAAGAAACATGAAAGACTTGAATGAAAATAGAACTTGAAAACGAGGAAGGTGAAAGAATCCCTTAAAATTTCGGCAGCCTAACGGCGCCACTTAAACATTCTTAAAACGAATTGATGAGAGCAAGGGGGGTCTCTCATCATATGAACATGAAATGGGCAGTAGGATGAATGTAAAATAACATCCTCCAACATAAGAACATGGAGTATAAAAGAAATGACATAAAAGAGATTACTTGAAAAGAAAGAGAGAGGTCGGACCCCTTACCTTAAAATGTAACTCTTAAACCTCAAAGGTTGGGACCTTGAGGGCTTGGGGGAACCTTGGGAGGACTCCTTGGGAGGTAATGAGACCAGAAATTCGTTGGGAATGAGTGGGGAGTCGAATGGATGAGAGGAGGGCTTGGTATTTATAGGGAAAGTGAGGGGACAAGGCATTAATGGCCAAGGGACACCTCACATGTGCTTTTCTCAAACCCATGTGCTCTCCCTTGTCATTTATCATGGAGTTAGGCCACATGGGGCCCCCAAAACAATAATTCATCACCCTTGGCCGGCCAACCCTCAAAAGATCTCATGACAACATCATGACACCGTTATGATGTCATTAAACATACCGAAACCCTAAAACTGTATTTTTACTATTCACTGAAAATTCAACTTTCTCAGAAAAATCCCAAAATTTCACATTAACCAAATATCAATGCTCTGATTTCAAAAATGGAATCCATTTTATAAAAATAATTTTCTAAATATTTTTAATTTAATTTTTAAATAAAAACACTATTCATCGAAAATTCATTTTTTTCAGAAAAAAACCCAAAAATTACCATAACATAATATCGATGCTCTAAGTTCAAAAATAAAGTCATTTTTATAAAAATAATTTTCTAATTATTTTTAATTAAAATTTTAATTAAAAAACACTATTCACCCGAAAAAAACTAATACTTGAATAATAATTAATGAAACCGTTATTTAACTATTTTATTGAATCACATTACTTAATCAAGGTGCCTAGATTATTTTAAAACTTTCTTTAAGTGAGATTACTAATCCATTTGGTCATATTACTAATCCTAATCATAAAATCACTATTTATAATTTACTATTCATCAAAAATCAAGTTGATCTTATTAGACTCTAAATTTAGTACTGAACATAATTGCAGAAGACCATTTTTTGAAAATCATTACACATTTTTAATTATTTAGGGTTTACATAAACATATTTAAAATATCATTTTTCTAAAATTCATCAAAAATATGCATACTATATTTATCCGGTCATTTCAAAATTCATAAAATTCATCATAAGAAGAAATCCCAATTTTTATTTAAAACAAGGATTACACAAGGTAGTTACGGTCTCGTTACATAACCCCTTATAATACCAGCATAGGACCTAAGAGTAAGGTGTGCTAGGGTGATAGAAGCTTGGGGCGGCTCAGTCAACATTGCCCGAGTAGTAATTTCTATCAGTTTGAACTTCTCACGAAGGCGATTTCGTTCCAGCTTCACATGATGAAGTTCGGCTTGGATTTGATCCAGAGCAAAGCCCAGTGGTGCTACCTCCTTCCCAAGCTCTGTTAGATGGGCTTCGATCGGTGCAAGACTATTAGGTGAGGCCATCGAATCTTCTTTCTATAATAATTAACCAAAATTACTTATATTTAGAGACAATAATCAAAACATTTTGTTCACAGCGGTCATGTTGACCGATGGTTATATAATAGTCAAACCCCACTGATCTCATTTTAATTATAATCATGTTTATCAAATAAAATATTTTTGTTGAGTATAACAATAACAAACAAAATTTATTTAAAAATTTCGGGTCGTTACAATCTTCCCCCCTTAAGAAATTGCGTCCTCGCAATTTTAAAATTGGGTTTTGAAATTTCATTGAAAGTCCCACATCGGAAAAGGAGTCAGTAAAACTATTACTTTAAAATAAAGAAAGGGAAGTACAATGGTCACCCGAGTTAACCCACACTAGGGTTCCATGTAGGAAAACATGGACATGGAGGAAAAAACAAAGGGTCAAGTTCTGAGGGAGAGTGATAGAGAACATGATTAGGAGAAAGTTAACCATGAGAAAATCCCAAACTTATGATGTGTGTAAACGGTCTTTGATTACCTAGTCGGAAATGTAAACCAACAACATTTTTGTTTTACGTTTCTTTTCATAATTTTGAGGATTTCATTTACTACATAGAACAAAAAGATAAGAAAATATACCTACCTTCAAGTAGAGTTTCATCCTTTAACAAGTCCCTACCAACACTAATCTTTTCTCCAAATGATGAGAATTCAAAAACACTTGGTGTCATAAAAGCACAAGAATCATCTTCTATAGAATCACATAATCTACAAAAGATTAACTATCTATTTCTTCTATCTTTAAACATTATCCCAAAAACAGAAAGGTTAAGGTAAAACAACTCTTCAAAAAGAAAGAATCCCATAGGAATGGAAACTACTTTTAAATCATCAAAGTTCCATGGTACTACCCAAATTTCATCATAGACCATTCCATAAATAACGGTCTTTAAAATTCCTCAAAACAAACCAAACTAAGATTGAAACCCAAATACAATAAGGATTTGATAACATAGTCTTCCAAAACAACTTCATTGTTCATCTCCAGACAACATCAACCACTCCTAACATCTTATAAAAAAAAGTAGCTAACCTAAACATATTTTACCCAAGATAGGTTAGTCATTCCCATAAGTAGCCTAAATTACTATAAGTTCACCTTAAATTCATCGATTCTTCAAAATATATGTCAACCTTACTCCTCAATGAAAATACCGTAGTAATCTATTTACCTCGATCAAATATGGTTCCCAAAATAATGAAAGTCTTCTAAAATAATAATCATATTTTAATCCCCTAATCATCCCTGTCATATTAATACAAAAATCGTCGCATTTCCTATCACATTGGTTGTCGGAACATGTTCTTCCATTTCCCACCATTAACTAAGAAGAGAAAGCATAATTAGGGGCTTAAGTACTTAGCTAATAATCATGAAAAGGAACTGAAAGCATATAAGGATAACTTGTATATGAAAGGTATACCCTAACTTGTGATCTCCTAGGTTCCCATCTAGGTTATGAATGATCATACATTCTTATGTGAACCTTTATTTTATTTTATCTTTGTTCCTTTAACAATGGTTCATACCAAGCTTATGAATTTACCAAAGCATATCCCCCGGGAGTGTCGTAACCAAGAGTGCAGCAAGGCCCGTTGTCGTGTACCAGTTCCCATTCGAGTCTAGCTCAAAGCGGTGTTTTCGGGTTTTACCCCTATGTACATCTGTGCCAGAGCCACCTCTACCTGCTCGTATCCAGACAGGGATGTATTTGCTTGGAAACCCCTTACTCAATACTCACCAAAATACCAGGAAGATTTCCTATATTAAACTTTTCTATAGGGTTCCTCCTAGAGTTTTCATATCCTAATTTCCACAAATAACTAAACCATCCTTTGATACCAACTATAGCATCCCGCCTCTTTATCACATAATCTTTCATTACATTTTACAAAACCGAGGATCTTTAAGGTTTAGTGTCTTGGAAACTAGGAACTTTAAACATGGAAACATAAAACATGAAACAAAAAAAAACATTCTTCTTAAACACTTGAAAGGCTTCTCCTCATGTTCACCCTAGGCTCATTACTGCATCTCATAACCTGGGGACATACATCAAAAGGAAGGGTGAGCAGAAGGCCCAGCAAGGGAAACAAGAGAAACATTTTACATATGAACTTGAGATACATCAATAAAGTCATGAAAAGAACTTTAATGCACAAAAATGAAATCATGAGGCATATCATAATAAAAATAAAACTTTTTCATAACTTGAAGATGTGGCTACATCATTTAACATAGACAATCATGAACATATCACCAAGGTCCATCCCCAAGGTGTCATTTTAAAATTACCAAGGTTATTCACCAAGGTATCGTGAAAATTGTAATCTCTAGTGGTTACATCATTACCCAATGCATTGGAGCGCTATCAGGGCGCACACTTAAATTTTCCATTATTATCATGTGAGCCACATATATCATCATCAAACATTTCATAAATAACCCACGTAGAATAAAATAAATGGGTTTCATTTCATAATCATAACGTTTTAAAAACTGCTTTAAAGACATGATCTTTACGTCACTTTAAAACCCACAGAAAAGGAAGGTGGGTCTCATGTATGTAAATCCCAGAATTTAAAATAGAACATTTTGGTATATATGTGAATACCCCTTTAGAAGAAAGAGCTTTGAGTATTCACTTAATAAAATAAAAGAACTTTAGAAAAAGAGAGAGACATTTTGAGACAGAAATTCTGCAGTATAACGGCAATGTTCCGAGGTTTTGGAAGACATTAAAAGAGAGGTAAAATGGGTCAAACATTCATAGATGACACATAAAACAGTAGATGGACAGAATAAGAAGGATAAATGATCATGGTAATGAAATTTCAAGGACATACCATTTGAAATGAAAAACATGGAAGGAAGACAAAAATTAGATTTCTCTTATGAAAGTTCGACAGCCTAACGGCGTTACTTAAACTTCGACAAAAACGATTTGAAAAGATCAAATAGGGTCTCTCATCATGTGAACATAAGAGTTCAGTATGATAGATATATAGATAATTCCCCAACATAACAAAAAGGAACTTGAAAGAATTGACATGAAAGTAGATATTCAAAACGAGAAGGGTGAAGAACCACTTAAAAAATTCGGCAGCCTAACGGCGCCACTTAAAACTTCAAAATACTGAATTGAAGCGATCAAATGGGGTCTCTCATCATATGAAAATAAGAGTCCAGTATGATAGATATAGAGATCATACCCCAACATAACAAAAAGGAACTTGAAATAATTGACATGAAAGTAGAACTTCAAAACGAGAAGGGTGAAGAACCACTTAAAAATTCGGCAGCCTAACGGCGCCACTTAAAACATCAAAATACTGAATTGAAGAGATCAAATGAGGTCTCTCATCATATGAACATAAGAGTCCAGTATGATAGATATAGAGATCATACCCCAACATAATAGAAATTAACTTGAAAGACTTGACATGAAAGTAGAACTTTGAAAAAGAGAAGGGTGAAAGAATTCCTTAAAAAATTCGGCAGCCTAACGGCGCCACATAAAACTTCAAAAAAATTGAATTGAAGAGATAAAATGGGGTCTCTCATCATATGATCATAAAAGATCAGTATGATAAATTTAGAGATCATGCCCCAACATAATACAAAGAAACATGAAAGACTTGAATGAAAATAGAACTTGAAAACGAGGAAGGTGAAAGAATCCCTTAAAATTTCGGCAGCCTAACGGCGCCACTTAAACATTCTTAAAACGAATTGATGAGAGCAAGGGGGGTCTCTCATCATATGAACATGAAATGGGCAGTAGTATGAATGTAAAATAACATCCTCCAACATAAGAACATGGAGTATAAAAGAAATGACATAAAAGAGATTACTTGAAAAGAAAGAGAGAGGTCGGATCCCTTACCTTAAAATGTAACTCTTAAACCTCAAAGGTTGGTACCTTGAGGGCTTGGGGGCACCTTGGGAGGACTCCTTGGGAGGTAATGAGACCAGAAATTCGTTGGGAATGAGTGGGGAGTCGAATGGATGAGAGGAGGGCTTGGTATTTATAGGGAAAGTGAGGGGACAAGGCATTAATGGCCAAGGGACACCTCACATGTGCTTTTCTCAAACCCATGTGCTCTCCCTTGTCATTTATCATGGAGTTAGGCCACATGGGGCCCCCAAAACAATAATTCATCACCCTTGGCCGGCCAACCCTCAAAAGATCTCATGACAACATCATGACACCGTTATGATGTCATTAAACATACCGAAACCCTAAAACTGTATTTTTACTATTCACTGAAAATTCAACTTTCTCAGAAAAATCCCAAAATTTCACATTAACCAAATATCAATGCTCTGATTTCAAAAATGAAATCCATTTTATAAAAATAATTTTCTAAATATTTTTAATTTAATTTTTAAATAAAAACACTATTCATCGAAAATTCATTTTTTTCAGAAAAAACCCCAAAAATTACCATAACATAATATCGATGCTCTAAGTTCAAAAATAAAGTCATTTTTATAAAAATAATTTTCTAATTATTTTTAATTAAAATTTTAATTAAAAAACACTATTCACCCGAAAAAAACTAATACTTGAATAATAATTAATGAAACCGTTATTTAACTATTTTATTGAATCACATTACTTAATCAAGGTGCCTAGATTATTTTAAAACTTTCTTTAAGTGAGATTACTAATCCATTTGGTCATATTACTAATCCTAATCATAAAATCACTATTTATAATTTACTATTCATCAAAAATCAAGTTGATCTTATTAGACTCTAAATTTAGTACTGAACATAATTGCAGAAGACCATTTTTTGAAAATCATTACACATTTTTAATTATTTAGGGTTTACATAAACATATTTAAAATATCATTTTTCTAAAATTCATCAAAAATATGCATACTATATTTATCCGGTCATTTCAAAATTCATAAAATTCATCATAAGAAGAAATCCCAATTTTTATTTAAAACAAGGATTACACAAGGTAGTTACGGTCTCGTTACATAACCCCTTATAATACCAGCATAGGACCTAAGAGTAAGGTGTGCTAGGGTGATAGAAGCTTGGGGCGGCTCAGTCAACATTGCCCGAGTAGTAATTTCTATCAGTTTGAACTTCTCACGAAGGCGATTTCGTTCCAGCTTCACATGATGAAGTTCGGCTTGGATTTGATCCAGAGCAAAGCCCAGTGGTGCTACCTCCTTCCCAAGCTCTGTTAGATGGGCTTCGATCGGTGCAAGACTACTAGGTGAGGCCATCGAATCTTCTTTCTATAATAATTAACCAAAATTACTTATATTTAGAGACAATAATCAAAACATTTTGTTCACAGCGGTCATGTTGACCGATGGTTATATAATAGTCAAACCCCACTGATCTCATTTTAATTATAATCATGTTTATCAAATAAAATATTTTTGTTGAGTATAACAATAACAAACAAAATTTATTTAAAAATTTCGGGTCGTTACAATCTTCCCCCCTTAAGAAATTGCGTCCTCGCAATTTTAAAATTGGGTTTTGAAATTTCATTGAAAGTCCCACATCGGAAAAGGAGTCAGTAAAACTATTACTTTAAAATAAAGAAAGGGAAGTACAATGGTCACCCGAGTTAACCCACACTAGGGTTCCATGTAGGAAAACATGGACATGGAGGAAAAAACAAAGGGTCAAGTTCTGAGGGAGAGTGATAGAGAACATGATTAGGAGAAAGTTAACCATGAGAAAATCCCAAACTTATGATGTGTGTAAACGGTCTTTGATTACCTAGTCGGAAATGTAAACCAACAACATTTTTGTTTTACGTTTCTTTTCATAATTTTGAGGATTTCATTTACTACATAGAACAAAAAGATAAGAAAATATACCTACCTTCAAGTAGAGTTTCATCCTTTAACAAGTCCCTACCAACACTAATCTTTTCTCCAAATGATGAGAATTCAAAAACACTTGGTGTCATAAAAGCACAAGAATCATCTTCTATAGAATCACATAATCTACAAAAGATTAACTATCTATTTCTTCTATCTTTAAACATTATCCCAAAAACAGAAAGGTTAAGGTAAAACAACTCTTCAAAAAGAAAGAATCCCATAGGAATGGAAACTACTTTTAAATCATCAAAGTTCCATGGTACTACCCAAATTTCATCATAGACCATTCCATAAATAACGGTCTTTAAAATTCCTCAAAACAAACCAAACTAAGATTGAAACCCAAATACAATAAGGATTTGATAACATAGTCTTCCAAAACAACTTCATTGTTCATCTCCAGACAACATCAACCACTCCTAACATCTTATAAAAAAAAGTAGCTAACCTAAACATATTTTACCCAAGATAGGTTAGTCATTCCCATAAGTAGCCTAAATTACTATAAGTTCACCTTAAATTCATCGATTCTTCAAAATATATGTCAACCTTACTCCTCAATGAAAATACCGTAGTAATCTATTTACCTCGATCAAATATGGTTCCCAAAATAATGAAAGTCTTCTAAAATAATAATCATATTTTAATCCCCTAATCATCCCTGTCATATTAATACAAAAATCGTCGCATTTCCTATCACATTGGTTGTCGGAACATGTTCTTCCATTTCCCACCATTAACTAAGAAGAGAAAGCATAATTAGGGGCTTAAGTACTTAGCTAATAATCATGAAAAGGAACTGAAAGCATATAAGGATAACTTGTATATGAAAGGTATACCCTAACTTGTGATCTCCTAGGTTCCCATCTAGGTTATGAATGATCATACATTCTTATGTGAACCTTTATTTTATTTTATCTTTGTTCCTTTAACAATGGTTCATACCAAGCTTATGAATTTACCAAAGCATATCCCCCGGGAGTGTCGTAACCAAGAGTGCAGCAAGGCCCGTTGTCGTGTACCAGTTCCCGTTCGAGTCTAGCTCAAAGCGGTGTTTTCGGGTTTTACCCCTATGTACATCTGTGCCAGAGCCACCTCTACCTGCTCGTATCCAGACAGGGATGTATTTGCTTGGAAACCCCTTACTCAATACTCACCAAAATACCAGGAAGATTTCCTATATTAAACTTTTCTATAGGGTTCCTCCTAGAGTTTTCATATCCTAATTTCCACAAATAACTAAACCATCCTTTGATACCAACTATAGCATCCCGCCTCTTTATCACATAATCTTTCATTACATTTTACAAAACCGAGGATCTTTAAGGTTTAGTGTCTTGGAAACTAGGAACTTTAAACATGGAAACATAAAACATGAAACAAAAAAAAACATTCTTCTTAAACACTTGAAAGGCTTCTCCTCATGTTCACCCTAGGCTCATTACTGCATCTCATAACCTGGGGACATACATCAAAAGGAAGGGTGAGCAGAAGGCCCAGCAAGGGAAACAAGAGAAACATTTTACATATGAACTTGAGATACATCAATAAAGTCATGAAAAGAACTTTAATGCACAAAAATGAAATCATGAGGCATATCATAATAAAAATAAAACTTTTTCATAACTTGAAGATGTGGCTACATCATTTAACATAGACAATCATGAACATATCACCAAGGTCCATCCCCAAGGTGTCATTTTAAAATTACCAAGGTTATTCACCAAGGTATCGTGAAAATTGTAATCTCTAGTGGTTACATCATTACCCAATGCATTGGAGCGCTATCAGGGCGCACACTTAAATTTTCCATTATTATCATGTGAGACACATATATCATCATCAAACATTTCATAAATAACCCACGTAGAATAAAATAAATGGGTTTCATTTCATAATCATAACGTTTTAAAAACTGCTTTAAAGACATGATCTTTACGTCACTTTAAAACCCACAGAAAAGGAAGGTGGGTCTCATGTATGTAAATCCCAGAATTTAAAATAGAACATTTTGGTATATATGTGAATACCCCTTTAGAAGAAAGAGCTTTGAGTATTCACTTAATAAAATAAAAGAACTTTAGAAAAAGAGAGAGACATTTTGAGACAGAAATTCTGCAGTATAACGGCAATGTTCCGAGGTTTTGGAAGACATTAAAAGAGAGGTAAAATGGGTCAAACATTCATAGATGACACATAAAACAGTAGATGGACAGAATAAGAAGGATAAATGATCATGGTAATGAAATTTCAAGGACATACCATTTGAAATGAAAAACATGGAAGGAAGACAAAAATTAGATTTCTCTTATGAAAGTTCGACAGCCTAACGGCGTTACTTAAACTTCGACAAAAACGATTTGAAAAGATCAAATAGGGTCTCTCATCATGTGAACATAAGAGTTCAGTATGATAGATATATAGATAATTCCCCAACATAACAAAAAGGAACTTGAAAGAATTGACATGAAAGTAGATATTCAAAACGAGAAGGGTGAAGAACCACTTAAAAAATTCGGCAGCCTAACGGCGCCACTTAAAACTTCAAAATACTGAATTGAAGCGATCAAATGGGGTCTCTCATCATATGAAAATAAGAGTCCAGTATGATAGATATAGAGATCATACCCCAACATAACAAAAAGGAACTTGAAATAATTGACATGAAAGTAGAACTTCAAAACGAGAAGGGTGAAGAACCACTTAAAAATTCGGCAGCCTAACGGCGCCACTTAAAACATCAAAATACTGAATTGAAGAGATCAAATGAGGTCTCTCATCATATGAACATAAGAGTCCAGTATGATAGATATAGAGATCATACCCCAACATAATAGAAATTAACTTGAAAGACTTGACATGAAAGTAGAACTTTGAAAAAGAGAAGGGTGAAAGAATTCCTTAAAAAATTCGGCAGCCTAACGGCGCCACATAAAACTTCAAAAAAATTGAATTGAAGAGATAAAATGGGGTCTCTCATCATATGATCATAAAAGATCAGTATGATAAATTTAGAGATCATGCCCCAACATAATACAAAGAAACATGAAAGACTTGAATGAAAATAGAACTTGAAAACGAGGAAGGTGAAAGAATCCCTTAAAATTTCGGCAGCCTAACGGCGCCACTTAAACATTCTTAAAACGAATTGATGAGAGCAAGGGGGGTCTCTCATCATATGAACATGAAATGGGCAGTAGTATGAATGTAAAATAACATCCTCCAACATAAGAACATGGAGTATAAAAGAAATGACATAAAAGAGATTACTTGAAAAGAAAGAGAGAGGTCGGATCCCTTACCTTAAAATGTAACTCTTAAACCTCAAAGGTTGGTACCTTGAGGGCTTGGGGGCACCTTGGGAGGACTCCTTGGGAGGTAATGAGACCAGAAATTCGTTGGGAATGAGTGGGGAGTCGAATGGATGAGAGGAGGGCTTGGTATTTATAGGGAAAGTGAGGGGACAAGGCATTAATGGCCAAGGGACACCTCACATGTGCTTTTCTCAAACCCATGTGCTCTCCCTTGTCATTTATCATGGAGTTAGGCCACATGGGGCCCCCAAAACAATAATTCATCACCCTTGGCCGGCCAACCCTCAAAAGATCTCATGACAACATCATGACACCGTTATGATGTCATTAAACATACCGAAACCCTAAAACTGTATTTTTACTATTCACTGAAAATTCAACTTTCTCAGAAAAATCCCAAAATTTCACATTAACCAAATATCAATGCTCTGATTTCAAAAATGAAATCCATTTTATAAAAATAATTTTCTAAATATTTTTAATTTAATTTTTAAATAAAAACACTATTCATCGAAAATTCATTTTTTTCAGAAAAAACCCCAAAAATTACCATAACATAATATCGATGCTCTAAGTTCAAAAATAAAGTCATTTTTATAAAAATAATTTTCTAATTATTTTTAATTAAAATTTTAATTAAAAAACACTATTCACCCGAAAAAAACTAATACTTGAATAATAATTAATGAAACCGTTATTTAACTATTTTATTGAATCACATTACTTAATCAAGGTGCCTAGATTATTTTAAAACTTTCTTTAAGTGAGATTACTAATCCATTTGGTCATATTACTAATCCTAATCATAAAATCACTATTTATAATTTACTATTCATCAAAAATCAAGTTGATCTTATTAGACTCTAAATTTAGTACTGAACATAATTGCAGAAGACCATTTTTTGAAAATCATTACACATTTTTAATTATTTAGGGTTTACATAAACATATTTAAAATATCATTTTTCTAAAATTCATCAAAAATATGCATACTATATTTATCCGGTCATTTCAAAATTCATAAAATTCATCATAAGAAGAAATCCCAATTTTTATTTAAAACAAGGATTACACAAGGTAGTTACGGTCTCGTTACATAACCCCTTATAATACCAGCATAGGACCTAAGAGTAAGGTGTGCTAGGGTGATAGAAGCTTGGGGCGGCTCAGTCAACATTGCCCGAGTAGTAATTTCTATCAGTTTGAACTTCTCACGAAGGCGATTTCGTTCCAGCTTCACATGATGAAGTTCGGCTTGGATTTGATCCAGAGCAAAGCCCAGTGGTGCTACCTCCTTCCCAAGCTCTGTTAGATGGGCTTCGATCGGTGCAAGACTACTAGGTGAGGCCATCGAATCTTCTTTCTATAATAATTAACCAAAATTACTTATATTTAGAGACAATAATCAAAACATTTTGTTCACAGCGGTCATGTTGACCGATGGTTATATAATAGTCAAACCCCACTGATCTCATTTTAATTATAATCATGTTTATCAAATAAAATATTTTTGTTGAGTATAACAATAACAAACAAAATTTATTTAAAAATTTCGGGTCGTTACAATCTTCCCCCCTTAAGAAATTGCGTCCTCGCAATTTTAAAATTGGGTTTTGAAATTTCATTGAAAGTCCCACATCGGAAAAGGAGTCAGTAAAACTATTACTTTAAAATAAAGAAAGGGAAGTACAATGGTCACCCGAGTTAACCCACACTAGGGTTCCATGTAGGAAAACATGGACATGGAGGAAAAAACAAAGGGTCAAGTTCTGAGGGAGAGTGATAGAGAACATGATTAGGAGAAAGTTAACCATGAGAAAATCCCAAACTTATGATGTGTGTAAACGGTCTTTGATTACCTAGTCGGAAATGTAAACCAACAACATTTTTGTTTTACGTTTCTTTTCATAATTTTGAGGATTTCATTTACTACATAGAACAAAAAGATAAGAAAATATACCTACCTTCAAGTAGAGTTTCATCCTTTAACAAGTCCCTACCAACACTAATCTTTTCTCCAAATGATGAGAATTCAAAAACACTTGGTGTCATAAAAGAACAAGAATCATCTTCTATAGAATCACATAATCTACAAAAGATTAACTATCTATTTCTTCTATCTTTAAACATTATCCCAAAAACAGAAAGGTTAAGGTAAAACAACTCTTCAAAAAGAAAGAATCCCATAGGAATGGAAACTACTTTTAAATCATCAAAGTTCCATGGTACTACCCAAATTTCATCATAGACCATTCCATAAATAACGGTCTTTAAAATTCCTCAAAACAAACCAAACTAAGATTGAAACCCAAATACAATAAGGATTTGATAACATAGTCTTCCAAAACAACTTCATTGTTCATCTCCAGACAACATCAACCACTCCTAACATCTTATAAAAAAAAGTAGCTAACCTAAACATATTTTACCCAAGATAGGTTAGTCATTCCCATAAGTAGCCTAAATTACTATAAGTTCACCTTAAATTCATCGATTCTTCAAAATATATGTCAACCTTACTCCTCAATGAAAATACCGTAGTAATCTATTTACCTCGATCAAATATGGTTCCCAAAATAATGAAAGTCTTCTAAAATAATAATCATATTTTAATCCCCTAATCATCCCTGTCATATTAATACAAAAATCGTCGCATTTCCTATCACATTGGTTGTCGGAACATGTTCTTCCATTTCCCACCATTAACTAAGAAGAGAAAGCATAATTAGGGGCTTAAGTACTTAGCTAATAATCATGAAAAGGAACTGAAAGCATATAAGGATAACTTGTATATGAAAGGTATACCCTAACTTGTGATCTCCTAGGTTCCCATCTAGGTTATGAATGATCATACATTCTTATGTGAACCTTTATTTTATTTTATCTTTGTTCCTTTAACAATGGTTCATACCAAGCTTATGAATTTACCAAAGCATATCCCCCGGGAGTGTCGTAACCAAGAGTGCAGCAAGGCCCGTTGTCGTGTACCAGTTCCCGTTCGAGTCTAGCTCAAAGCGGTGTTTTCGGGTTTTACCCCTATGTACATCTGTGCCAGAGCCACCTCTACCTGCTCGTATCCAGACAGGGATGTATTTGCTTGGAAACCCCTTACTCAATACTCACCAAAATACCAGGAAGATTTCCTATATTAAACTTTTCTATAGGGTTCCTCCTAGAGTTTTCATATCCTAATTTCCACAAATAACTAAACCATCCTTTGATACCAACTATAGCATCCCGCCTCTTTATCACATAATCTTTCATTACATTTTACAAAACCGAGGATCTTTAAGGTTTAGTGTCTTGGAAACTAGGAACTTTAAACATGGAAACATAAAACATGAAACAAAAAAAAACATTCTTCTTAAACACTTGAAAGGCTTCTCCTCATGTTCACCCTAGGCTCATTACTGCATCTCATAACCTGGGGACATACATCAAAAGGAAGGGTGAGCAGAAGGCCCAGCAAGGGAAACAAGAGAAACATTTTACATATGAACTTGAGATACATCAATAAAGTCATGAAAAGAACTTTAATGCACAAAAATGAAATCATGAGGCATATCATAATAAAAATAAAACTTTTTCATAACTTGAAGATGTGGCTACATCATTTAACATAGACAATCATGAACATATCACCAAGGTCCATCCCCAAGGTGTCATTTTAAAATTACCAAGGTTATTCACCAAGGTATCGTGAAAATTGTAATCTCTAGTGGTTACATCATTACCCAATGCATTGGAGCGCTATCAGGGCGCACACTTAAATTTTCCATTATTATCATGTGAGCCACATATATCATCATCAAACATTTCATAAATAACCCACGTAGAATAAAATAAATGGGTTTCATTTCATAATCATAACGTTTTAAAAACTGCTTTAAAGACATGATCTTTACGTCACTTTAAAACCCACAGAAAAGGAAGGTGGGTCTCATGTATGTAAATACCAGAATTTAAAATAGAACATTTTGGTATATATGTGAATACCCCTTTAGAAGAAAGAGCTTTGAGTATTCACTTAATAAAATAAAAGAACTTTAGAAAAAGAGAGAGACATTTTGAGACAGAAATTCTGCAGTATAACGGCAATGTTCCGAGGTTTTGGAAGACATTAAAAGAGAGGTAAAATGGGTCAAACATTCATAGATGACACATAAAACAGTAGATGGACAGAATAAGAAGGATAAATGATCATGGTAATGAAATTTCAAGGACATACCATTTGAAATGAAAAACATGGAAGGAAGACAAAAATTAGATTTCTCTTATGAAAGTTCGACAGCCTAACGGCGTTACTTAAACTTCGACAAAAACGATTTGAAAAGATCAAATAGGGTCTCTCATCATGTGAACATAAGAGTTCAGTATGATAGATATATAGATAATTCCCCAACATAACAAAAAGGAACTTGAAAGAATTGACATGAAAGTAGATATTCAAAACGAGAAGGGTGAAGAACCACTTAAAAAATTCGGCAGCCTAACGGCGCCACTTAAAACTTCAAAATACTGAATTGAAGCGATCAAATGGGGTCTCTCATCATATGAAAATAAGAGTCCAGTATGATAGATATAGAGATCATACCCCAACATAACAAAAAGGAACTTGAAATAATTGACATGAAAGTAGAACTTCAAAACGAGAAGGGTGAAGAACCACTTAAAAATTCGGCAGCCTAACGGCGCCACTTAAAACATCAAAATACTGAATTGAAGAGATCAAATGAGGTCTCTCATCATATGAACATAAGAGTCCAGTATGATAGATATAGAGATCATACCCCAACATAATAGAAATTAACTTGAAAGACTTGACATGAAAGTAGAACTTTGAAAAAGAGAAGGGTGAAAGAATTCCTTAAAAAATTCGGCAGCCTAACGACGCCACATAAAACTTCAAAAAAATTGAATTGAAGAGATAAAATGGGGTCTCTCATCATATGATCATAAAAGATCAGTATGATAAATTTAGAGATCATGCCCCAACATAATACAAAGAAACATGAAAGACTTGAATGAAAATAGAACTTGAAAACGAGGAAGGTGAAAGAATCCCTTAAAATTTCGGCAGCCTAACGGCGCCACTTAAACATTCTTAAAACGAATTGATGAGAGCAAGGGGGGTCTCTCATCATATGAACATGAAATGGGCAGTAGTATGAATGTAAAATAACATCCTCCAACATAAGAACATGGAGTATAAAAGAAATGACATAAAAGAGATTACTTGAAAAGAAAGAGAGAGGTCGGATCCCTTACCTTAAAATGTAACTCTTAAACCTCAAAGGTTGGTACCTTGAGGGCTTGGGGGCACCTTGGGAGGACTCCTTGGGAGGTAATGAGACCAGAAATTCGTTGGGAATGAGTGGGGAGTCGAATGGATGAGAGGAGGGCTTGGTATTTATAGGGAAAGTGAGGGGACAAGGCATTAATGGCCAAGGGACACCTCACATGTGCTTTTCTCAAACCCATGTGCTCTCCCTTGTCATTTATCATGGAGTTAGGCCACATGGGGCCCCCAAAACAATAATTCATCACCCTTGGCCGGCCAACCCTCAAAAGATCTCATGACAACATCATGACACCGTTATGATGTCATTAAACATACCGAAACCCTAAAACTGTATTTTTACTATTCACTGAAAATTCAACTTTCTCAGAAAAATCCCAAAATTTCACATTAACCAAATATCAATGCTCTGATTTCAAAAATGAAATCCATTTTATAAAAATAATTTTCTAAATATTTTTAATTTAATTTTTAAATAAAAACACTATTCATCGAAAATTCATTTTTTTCAGAAAAAACCCCAAAAATTACCATAACATAATATCGATGCTCTAAGTTCAAAAATAAAGTCATTTTTATAAAAATAATTTTCTAATTATTTTTAATTAAAATTTTAATTAAAAAACACTATTCACCCGAAAAAAACTAATACTTGAATAATAATTAATGAAACCGTTATTTAACTATTTTATTGAATCACATTACTTAATCAAGGTGCCTAGATTATTTTAAAACTTTCTTTAAGTGAGATTACTAATCCATTTGGTCATATTACTAATCCTAATCATAAAATCACTATTTATAATTTACTATTCATCAAAAATCAAGTTGATCTTATTAGACTCTAAATTTAGTACTGAACATAATTGCAGAAGACCATTTTTTGAAAATCATTACACATTTTTAATTATTTAGGGTTTACATAAACATATTTAAAATATCATTTTTCTAAAATTCATCAAAAATATGCATACTATATTTATCCGGTCATTTCAAAATTCATAAAATTCATCATAAGAAGAAATCCCAATTTTTATTTAAAACAAGGATTACACAAGGTAGTTACGGTCTCGTTACATAACCCCTTATAATACCAGCATAGGACCTAAGAGTAAGGTGTGCTAGGGTGATAGAAGCTTGGGGCGGCTCAGTCAACATTGCCCGAGTAGTAATTTCTATCAGTTTGAACTTCTCACGAAGGCGATTTCGTTCCAGCTTCACATGATGAAGTTCGGCTTGGATTTGATCCAGAGCAAAGCCCAGTGGTGCTACCTCCTTCCCAAGCTCTGTTAGATGGGCTTCGATCGGTCCAAGACTACTAGGTGAGGCCATCGAATCTTCTTTCTATAATAATTAACCAAAATTACTTATATTTAGAGACAATAATCAAAACATTTTGTTCACAGCGGTCATGTTGACCGATGGTTATATAATAGTCAAACCCCACTGATCTCATTTTAATTATAATCATGTTTATCAAATAAAATATTTTTGTTGAGTATAACAATAACAAACAAAATTTATTTAAAAATTTCGGGTCGTTACAATAGGACCAAGCAATGTTATATCTAAAAGGATAATTAGGTTTTATGTAGTTGTAGGAGAAACTAACCAGAATTGGGTGGTGATCAGAAGAAATCTTGTTAAGGGTGATACTGGAAATGTTGTCCCATTTATCAAGTGAAAAATCTTTAGTGAAGGCTCTGTCCGGTTTTCTAGCAACAGTCTTATTATAATGATGTTTGTACCATGTAAAATTAGCACCGATTAGGTTAACCTCTATAAGGTTATTATGTTCAATGCAATCTTTGAATTCCCTAGAAGATATGGAAGCATGCGGTGGGACCAGTTTTTCATTAGCATCTTTAATGGCATTAAAGTCCCCAATAATAAACCAGGGTTTTTGAATCAAGATACTAAGCTGGGTAATTTTAGTCCAAAGAGATCTTATATCCTGATATCTATTATAAGAATAGACAAAAGTAGTGAAAACATGTGTTTGTTCAAAGCTGTAATCACATGTAAAATCTTGATTTGAAGTGATAAAAACATTGACATTTTTAAGTGAAGAGTGAGCAAAAACCCATAAGAATTCAATTGAGAGGTGATTAATGCAAGCCCCTACTAAGGAGTAACCAGGGGGACAAGCATGCTTAAATCTAGAAGAAAAATTAATTTTGGGCTCAAAAATAGAAAACAGTTTCAGTGGGTTAGTAAAAATAAATCATTTTAGTACATTAACCATGTTAGGGTTCGCTATCCCTTGGTAGTTCCAGAAAAGAACATTCATTTATAACTATTTTTTTTGTGAGGATTTCCCCTTTATTTTTAGAGGCCGAGGCCTTTTATCTTGTTGATACTCCCATAGTGTTTTCCTTGTGCTTATTACCATGTTCTACCTATATTGACAAGGGGGGAACCAAGGAGGTATTAGTAGAAACCGAAACATTTTCAGTCATGGTCTCACCTTGCTTATTAGCATCTAGCTCAATCTGTTTGCAAGGAGCTGTAGAAGATGCAGATGTTTTGTTCTCAGCCTCTTATAGAGCAGATTGTCCATCAAGAGGAGGGGATCTATCCATCCCAGTTTTCTCAGGATTTTTTTCATTTTCTTGGGTCTTGATAGGAGAGGACAACAAAGCCATTTTATATCCCTGCATCAACATGTTAGACTTGCAGTCTTCTTTAACTGGTGAGGATTTACCTGTTTCAGGAATACTGCTTTGAGTGTCTACTGTGGTAGAAAAAGAGAGACAAATAGTGTCATAAGCAGGAGAGTGAACCATTTCCAAAGAATAATGCATTGAATTATTATTCGAAGAGGTCTGTTCAGTGGGGTCCAAGCCTATTTCCTTCAAAGGTGTGCCTAAAATAAGGACAATATCCTCTAAAGGGGTTTCAGATTTTCTAAGGGCTGCTCGGGGATGTGATACAATTCCAAATATATCAGCCTCAAGGTCATTTTGAAGGATATATTCAAGGTTTTTAGACTCTTTTTAATCAACCATATTAGCCCAAGATTTTCCTTTTTTAGGAATCAGTTTCTCAAATGGGTTGTTTTTGACAACCCATTTCTCCCCTTTTCTTTTGGAAGATTCAGGTTTTTCAGGTACATTTTCAAGGTGTATTCCATTTCATCCTTATATATTATATGGATTATTATAATACTCCAATAGTGAATATAAAATATATTTATATCATTTTCTAAATTATAGAAATCATGATATAAATAAATAAATATATATATATATACATATATATATATATATGTACCAAAGATATAACAAATTAAGACACATGTGAAAAACAAAAAAGAATATTACTCGAAAGAATTGTTAACAAGTGGGTAATATAAAGTCATAATCAAACCATGTATGATATTAGATATAAGATCATGGTTCTGTGATATATTTATAATAAACTTATATTTATTATATAGCAGGTTTGTACGAGTATGATGAGAGTCAAGACACAAGGTAATGGAATTTCATCTAACTTTTTATTTCCATGAGATACATGCTTTATTCACCACCCATTCCTTTTGAGTGGAGTGTATACTGACCATTGATGAATTATATGATTCTTATAATTAAATTTAAGGGTATTTAAATATATATGTTATGATATTTATTTTATGGGTTTTGTGTTTCAAAAGTTACCACACTGGTAAAGTAAATTTATCTCAATTTTCCTTCTTTGAGACACATGTCATGTTATGCACCTATATTTTTCCATGAGGTGTATATAATTTCTTTGAATTTTTATATCATAAATATACTTATTTTCATGATATTTTAATCTTCATTTAATTTCATTTTCTTAAATGGGGATTATGGTCCAAAATTATCAAGTGGTAAGAGTTTATTGAAATAATCACATCACTTTTTAAGATTGTTTATGATTATTCTTACTTTGATGAAATATTATCATCAATATCTCATGAAAATCATGAATTTTATTATCCTATGGTTATTCATGAAATATTCATGTATTGGTACCATTTTTTCACTCTTTGGTACATAATACAGTTAAGAAAGTGTTTTTTAAGGAAGTTTGACTTTACCCTCACTTCAGTCGGAAATCCGTGTTCTTTCAAACTGTGTTTGATAAAAAAATCAATATTTATTTATATTTTTTAAAATTATTTTCAATGAAAATGTTTTCAAAATATTTTCAAGTTTCTTTTGTAAGTTTTTAATTAAATTGGTTTTCAAAACGTTTTCATGCTTTCTTTATAAGTTTTCAAAGGGTTTCAAAAAATGGTTTTCAAAAAACATTTAAGAACTATTTCTATGTTTTCAAGGTAATTTCAAAGAAAAAGGTTTTAAAAAGGTTTAAAATAGTAATTTATAAGTTTTCAATGAGAAATTATTTCAATTCTTCTTTCTAAAATTTTAAAGTATTTTCAAAGAAAACTGTTTTCAAAAGGTTTCCTGTTTTTAAAATATTTTTTGAAAGAAGAAAGTATATTTTCCTCAAGAAATGTTTTCAAAAGATATATCAAAATAAATTAGATACTCAAAGACATTATTTTATGTTAATCATGTCTTTCTGGGAGATGATCTAAAGGTTCCATTCATATTCTTTCTCTGAATGGTTTTTGTTTTGATCTCATGACATTTATGAAAACCTAGTTCTCTTTCATGGGTTATATACCATGATAAATTCTTATAAAACCTACTTCCTTTCATGGGTTATTATAAGATTAAATGATTATGAAACCTATATATTTTCTATAGGTTATGATATGATTAAATTTTTATGATACCCATTTCATTTCATGGGTTATGATATGATATCTTTTCATGGGTCATGATATGATGAATGTTTTGTTATCTCGTGGCACATGTATATATGATTTCATTATGAGATGGGTGGGACATATATATCCCTCCAACGCATTGGATAATGATGAGTTGTATATGAGCTCAAAGGGTACATGGGATGTATCCCAATCCTGAAATTAATATGGTACAAAGGTTGTAGTCCAATCCCAAAAACAAGAAGGTACATGGGTTGTATCCCAAGCCCAAAAATAAGAAGGTGCATGGGTTGTAGCCCAATCCTGAAAGTAAGAGGGTACACATGTTATACCCCAAGCCCAAAAACAAGCAGGTACATGGGTCTTATCCCAAGACTGACATGTTGTGAAGGTCTTGGTAAGTATCCCTGACATATGATTTTCTATGTTTTTATGTATGCCACAAATCCATGTCTTATTTCTATGTTATGATTTCATGGCTAATGTTATTTATTTCTTATGATTATTATATTATGAACATCCAATATTTATGCCATGATTTGTTTTTATGATATTTGATATGCGTGGTATGATCTTCTAATGTTATGATCAAATTCTCATACCCCTATGCTCATGTTTATGCTTAAATGTCTCCCTTGTTTACCCTTACCAAGCATAATAGATCACCCCTTTTATCTATCCTTCCTTTAGTTATGAGGATATTTATTAATTATGATGTGTATAAGAAGGGTTCTAGTAATAAAGAACCTATTGGGAGATAACATAGCTCATTTATGTACTAGTGTTTATGTTTCCATGTTTCCAAAGACACTAAACCAATAAGGTATTTGGGAATCTGTTTATATAATGTTTTTAGTATTCCGTAAAAGTTATGTAATGTTAATGTATGAAAAGTTAGGGTCTCTATAATATAAGTGGTTTGTATTGACCTTTTAATGTATTTTAGTTTCTTAATAAACAAAATGGTTAAATTTAATTGAATGGAAGTGGGTGCAAAGTCCATTCCACATGTTGAATAATTATAAACATAAATTATGTGTATTATCATACCCAAGGTTTAGTTGGAATAAATGTTTATAAATGTTTTATAGGTAATACCTCATGATGATTATTATTATTATTAGACCATGGATAATGGTTTTTGAAAAATGTTAAGGGACCTATTGAGAATAACATTTCATGATCCCTTATGTTGGGTGATGGGAATGATGATTCACATTCCCTTGAATTAGGTTTTGGCCATGAAGACTCACCCCACTATCACAAGTGATGGGAATGATATCCTACATTAATATTAGATTTAGGGCTTGTACCATTTTTCGGAGCCTATAGCTCCTTAGACTAGTTATGGATGCTTGAATTATGCCCTAGGTCCAGATAACACCTATTATCCATGTATATGCATATATATGTCCTTATGTATAGAGTGTATATACATACATATATATATATATATTGTATATATATAGTTACATACATATGATAAATTGACCAGACTTATTTCAGCCTATGCTGAGGTAGGTAAGGTCTGTCAGGTGTCCTATCAAAACCCAAGATGACTAGTATTTATTTTTCAGCATTATTTATTATTCATTATCCTACACACTTCTATGTTATACACACTGGATAGATTACTCTAGAAACAATTGGTGGTGGCCTACTAAGTTTATCTCAAAACCTACTCAGGCCACCCTTGGTACTCGAGTAAAATTCATGACTATAGGTATGAATAAGGGAAAGTGCACTATCATGAATTTCAGACTTATTTTTATTATAGTATGGAGCATGGGAGCAGAGGACCGAGCATATGATACTAATTTTAGTGGATATTTCTTGGTATTTTTTTATTTTTTTTTATAATTTTGTATACAACTCTTCCCAATAACCCTTAATTCCCTTTTTCTTATATCAACATGACATGAAATAATCTTGTATGTGACTCAGGATTTGGATTTGGATTATTATTTTAGGTGATTAGATGTTTCTACATCCAATTTTTATTATCGTACATGTTTCTGATGTGCACTCGATTATATCATGATTTTTCTATTTCTACCTATTTATTATTTTGTTGTGCCACTCTGATATGAGGGTATAGTCTCCCCACTGTACCACTTTGGACCCTTACTGCTAGTCAGTAGCCTTTGGATTACAAGAAGGTGTTCTTGAGGCCATGTGACCCACTAGATTGGGGCACCATTTTAGTGTCTCATGATTCAGGAAATTACACCTACACACATAAACCCTAACTTATGCATCTTTAGGTTTCGATCTAGGTTATCCATGGAAATTTCCCTATTAAGTTTTCTAACCTAGAAATATATTAAATTCCTTAATAATGGTTCATAAAGAGTTTTTAAATTTTCCAAATCATATCCCCTAGGAGTTTCAAACCTATTATGCAACATGGCCTCTTTGTCATGCACTAGGTAACGATCGAGTTAAAATGCAATGTGCCCTTTTTAGGGTTATCTCCCCTTGGTACAACTGTACGAGAGCCATATCCACTTGTAGTATCTAAATAGGTATGTAATTTCTTGGAAACCACTCACCCTATACTTCACCAAAATTTTAGTTTATTATCCTATACCTAAACTTATCCCTAGGGTTCTCACTAAAGTATTCTATTCATAATCCAAAAAAATAACTATACCATACCTTGATACCAACTATAGAGACCCATATCCTTTTAAAAATATTATTACATGATTTTTAACATAAATAACTAATAAATACAACAAAAGTATCAAGTGGCCTAGTGTCTTTGGATGACTAGGTACATAAAACAACAATATGAAACTAAAATAAAAGATTATTTATTTTAATACTCATAATGAGATCCTAAATCCCTTTGATCTCTTAAAACGTCATAGGATAACCTAGGTAATACATAAAAGAATTGGGTGAGATATAAATCCCATTAAGTGAATAAACATGATAGAGAAGCATAACATATCAATCAAAAGGCATAACAAGATATCATAAATAAAAAATCCTCGTGAATAATAATATAGAATCATAATATAAAAATAATAGAATCATAAGATCATGGAATCATAGGAATGTGGTTGCAACATAAAACACGACATAAGCATAATTCAAGGCTAATCACCAAGACAACATCCCATGGTGTACAAATTCCCATCGTGAATTATGTTTACTCCCAAATCTCTTACATACCATCTCATGAGACAAAACAATTACTCAATGAATTGGTTTGATATCTAGGTAAACCCATAATAACATTTACATGATTATTTGTGACACAAAATGGAATCAATCATAAGGCATAAACATAATAATTACCCATAGAAATAAATGTGGTGAAAAATCTTCACTCACATAATTACAAAAGAAGATTTCATAAGGAAAGCATTTCATAAATGAACTTAAGGCATGTATTACCCCATAAAATGAAGGGATAATAATATAGGTATATATGTGAGAGGCATATATACATAATTTATAATTATTCTATAACATTAAATAGAGATATAAAGTTATTTTGATAGGGAAATGTCATAACTCCAAGAAAAAGGGTGGTTCAGAGCGATCTGTTACCTTATATTCTAGAATCATTATGAACTTGTACATAATTTCCTGAATAATAAAATTATATTAATTAATTAATACCCTTTTCCATAAATTTTATTTATTATAATTTTATTTTTTCATTCATGACCATTTTAATTAGTTATAAAGTTCAATTTTGTTGTTATGAGGGTGTTCATTTCATGGTTTCAAGATCAGATCACTATGGATAATTACTGGAGTTATTATAAAATGGGAATAAATATATAGAATTGAAATGAAATTGTATTCATATACTTCCATATATTAAAATGGTCCCAAATATCCTGTTTTAGACATAAGGATAATATTTTTAGTTAAAAAGTTGACATTAATCAGTTAATTCATTTAGGTGGGTTTACCAAACATCATAAATTAAATTCATTTTGTTTAATTAAATTATCATTAAAAAATTAAAAACTTTAAAAAAGTTATATTATAATTATTATCATAATATTTAACCATAATAATATATTTATAATCATCCTTGAATGCGGTGGTGAAAAATGCAGTGTTTTATTCACGGAGGTGGTGAACCAACCATATTGTAAACAACGCTTTCATTTTTGAAGTGAAAGAAAGGAGGGTATAAGAATGATATTACGCAATAATAATAAAATATCAGTATATATAACATACAAATGTTACTATTTCTATTTAAATATATGACATATTGGTGTGGTATAAGAAGAATAAAATTGAAAGAGATTAGTTAAGAACCTTACATCTTCCTGTGGTAGTCTCCTCTTAGGATACCCTTTAAGGCTACTTAAAGTGGTCTTCAGATGATATCAATAGAACTAGGACATGGGAGAGAGGTTTTTGATGGTAAATGGGTAGAAATTTGGTAAGATTCAAGACATAGGAAAGAGTATAATAAATATAGACCATACATCGACTGCTAGTTCCCTAATCCTGACATGGGCCACCAGGTGGTGGTGGTGGAACCAGATCATAGTGATGTCCTTTGCTAACTTCTCCAATCTCTAGATCTGATCCTACTCCTCTACTAGAACTAAATCTATGAGGAACTCCCTATCCATGTCTAGTAAATCACTGATCATGGTTTTTTCTCTAGCATGGGGGTCTATCCACTATCTTCGTGTCCTTCTCAACACGATGGGTCAGGAAATCATGGGTTAAGTGACCTCACCCATCACAAGCATAGAATCACCCCTCTTCAGTATAACCTGATCCTCTATGTAGTCCCTTAACCAAAAATCCTCATGTTTGAGTTCGATAATGAGATTGAATCCTCTACCAAGATCTGGATGTCTAATGCCTGCTACATGCTATAGAAAAATCAACCACATGCTTCCCACCACCAGCTCCAACTGCCCAACATCCCTCTACTGTAAATACCTCTATCACTAGAGCCTGCTCTAGAAATCTAGTATATGTGTGTAGTAATAAAGATTCCACACCTGCTCGAATTTCTCTATAGAGTCCCTTCTCAAACTTCCTCTCCTAGAAGAATACATCTTGTTCCATATCAAGGGAGTACTATGTAAGGTCAGTGAACCTTACATCATACTCAACAATTGTCATAGTACCCTAATGCAGCCTAAAAAACTTATGGATTTGAACTAAATGTAAGAATGAGGGGAAATACTCCTCATGAAACAAATACTAGAAGTCAAACTATTATAGAATCATATCATCGTGATTCTGCATGACTGGACTCCACCAACACCTTACTACTCAATGTAAAAGACTGGCTTCCACCATAACCATTAGTTCAATTAGTTTCTGCTTGAGCCTTAAGATTCAGATCTTTGACTCAATCCAATCCTTTACCATATAAGAATCAATATCTCTATGAAACCTCTATGGTATTTGACACTAGAACTTGTGGAGCACGCTAAGCTGGCACACATCATCATCCTAAACTACCGAAACTAACTGTTTCTCAATGGGAAAGGGTGTTTCTCCCCATCCACCTAGAATAAACACCTCATAATATGGCCATTAAACTGAACCCTTGTCACTCATTGAATCCTCTTCATGATCCTAAATTGGTAACCTAGCTATAAATATTCATAGAGGCATCCTCAAAGTGATCAAGACGTATCACGGTCAAATGAGTTTATATATGTGGGGAGATGACTCAAGAAGGATAATCAAAGTAATCAATCCTATATGATGCATGAACCATTGTTCCCTATAACCAATGTCTCAGTATCTTGAGCTGAAAATCAGGTAGTCATAATTCTAATGATTTTATATGTCACCTGCCACACAAAAACTAGGTTCCCTGACCTGAAAACCACACTCGAGACACTTAAACACTTTTGGAACCATAGGGAACTTTAGTGAGAGATTCTATGAGAGGGGGAAAATCAAGGTATGAAACTTTTTTTCATTTCCCTACATACCCATGAAAGAATAATTTTCCTAACTAATCTTGCGCTCAATTATTTGTAGGGTCACTCTTATGATCACCTATTATGCGATGATCTGATTAACTAGTGTGCTTATCTTATCCTTATTTAGATAAGATCAATGATTTCTAAATCCACATTCACTAATTTTATTCTTAAAAAATATAAGATAATAAAGAACATAGTACAAAATAATTTTACCTAGTTCATCCACATTAGGCTATGTCCAAGGATCACACATCAATGTTGTGTTGATCTGAAAAAATATATTAATCTTCACTAGTCTTGTGGATACAATGATTTAGATATGTTCACTCTATTACAGGATCATTATCTTCACTAGATTTAGGGTCTGGATCACTAACACCCAAGGGTAACTCCCTTTATCCTCTTTCTTTTCTCACTACTTTAGGAGGGAATGTTTTTTGTCTCACAGGCCAATATGCGTCTTCACTTTCTGATAGTTGTTGCATTGGTTACTTCCCATTAATCAACACTCTTATCTTTCGCAAACTAGTTGTGAATATCACCATTACTGTAGCTTCACTTTACATATTGAACTAGTCTTCAAGGAATACCAACTTCCATTAATTTTTTTAAAAGTTCCTATAACTTTCTTTGTCGTGAAGCATAACAATTTCACGAAACCTTTGCACCACTTTTACGAAACTTTCCACCTATTCGTGTAACTTCATACTTTCATGAAATTCATAGTCTTTTGTGAAATTCAAAAACTTTCACAAAGATTTATAAACCTTTATTAAACCCCTTGGTTAGATTTTCATAATTCCTTTCTTCACATAACATGTGTTCATATGAATCCTTCATGCAAGAAAAGCCTCCATGAAACACTTTCATGAATTTAGAGCCTTTGAATCTTTAACAAGTATGTCTACTTCAAATGAAAGGGAACCTATTTATATACATTTATTCCCCTTTTCAAAACTTTCAAGATCACCACCAAATTTTTGAAAAAATCTTCATTCATGTTTGTAAAACTCCCTATTTTATAAAACTTTAGGGAAATTTTCCATTTTTTATGATTCTTGTAATCACATAACTTACCACCTTTTATCCATTCAGGAAACCTCTCATAATCACATAACTTGTTTCCTTTTTATTATTTTTGGCTCTATAGTCTTTCATGAAACATTCTTTCAAAAATCTCCAAACCTTCACAACACCAAAATTTCATGAATTTCATGCCTTTTTCATATTTTCATGCCACAAACCTAGAAATACATCTTTAATGAAACTTGTCCCTTCCTCCAAATTTTAGACCCCAAAAATTTGTAAAAAACTGGGATACAAAACTACCTTGTACATGCACCTTTTTTACCACTTATAGATCTTCTATACCTCTGTCTTGAAGATTATATAATATAAATATCCAAAAATCATGTTTGACACCATAAATGAAATTTTTATTATGCATCCCAATCTAGGTGATATGATTTCTTCGATAGATTCAACCTATCTCTCAGTATTATCACGATCGACATTTTGGGCTTGCACATTACTTGAACTCCACTAAATTCCCTCTATCAGGAAAATAACTATCTCATGAAATATTTGAAATGGAAAATAGAAAATCCAATATTCTTCATTACACCATACCAATGGAAACACCACATATAACACACCAACTCACAAGGGTTGATAGTGATAGGGTTGATAATGAATCCAACACACAACACATAGAAACACCAATTATCATTGGTGTCTAACAATATTCCCATTTATAATTGTTGGAAACACTTTTATGAATCCTTTAAATACATCTTTATAAAACATGATGAACATTTTTTAACACTAACTATCCATGAATTCTAATACCACTTATTTATTGTTGTTAGTGATCAATATATGCTATATCATACTATGTGGCATAGGAGAAGACCACTTATTCAACCCCCTTGGAAACTAATTTCATAAATAGAACCTTATATGATTTGTCTTTATTGAGAAAACATATTTGGAATCATCATATTTATAGTCTTTACTTCTTAATACCTCTATGAAGGGTTGGGTTGGAACACACAAAGAATCACGATCCTTTTTTATGGATAGAAACTACACATGGATTTATGATCTTTCCTTCTCACCATTTGAAATAAAATCCAAAGTATACTTAGTAACATGTAAACTGAATATATAATCTGTGTAAACTTGTACCTTGGAAAACAAGGGTATCATTTTCAGAATTGTTATGATGTTCCCCCTATCTTCTTGATTTTAGACAACATAATATTTCGACCTTTATAAACTATTGAGACTGTTCATTACATCATTTAACTCTATATCCTTTATCAATGATGTGCATAACAATATTTCTACTTCTCCCCCTTTTTCAACATGGTCATTTCATCTGATAAGGAGAAATAATTCTCTCCCTGTGATATGAAACTCTTCCCTTTATTAGGACCATTTGTTAGACCTAAAAACACACTTCTTCTCTAAATCATTTATTTACATGTGAATTCAGGTCTAAGAAAACTTTCCCAGTAAAAATATATTCTTGTTGTAGCTGACTTCAATGATATTTTTAGTGAGTGAACTTACCACTTATCAAATACCCATCAAAAAAACCTCTAAGATTACTGAGTTGATAATTGGTATAGTAAAAATGAGATAAATTTAATAAAACCATCTCTATCCATTACACCCACTTACTTCCAAATATATCTAGTATCCATATAACTTTAGCTTATATCAAAGAATTATTCTAGATATATTCTTCATCTCTAGACACCGAGCCTATACCAATTGTTGAAACTGATACCAACTCTTGCAAATACCAATATAATGGATGATACCATTCATTGAATCTTTCTCGATGCCAAATGATGAAATAATTACTATTTTGTTTAAATTTTGAGATTACTTCCTAAAATTTACTTGGTAACTGTTTTCTTCTCTCATCTATAAGTTGTATTTAAATGTTTTCTGGGAATACCATCTACTATATTTTCATCTCAAAACTTCTCCTAAATTTCTCTGTTTTGTCACTAAATATATAACTAAAATTTAGTATGAGAGTTATCCATATATAACAGCCTCTGATATCCTGAGAATAGTTATATGATATCACATGTTAGATCAAGAGAATATAAAACATGAGAGATCATCTTTTTATTGATCCCCCATTTTTCTATAGTCAAGATCCAACGTCAGATACATCAAAAACTATTGATATAAATGCTTCATGGATCTTGATACCACTTGACATCAACTAAAATATCAAAATTTAATTCCAAATTTCAATAATCATGAATCCTCATTATTTCTCTAATTCTTATCATATTATCATTCATTAAGATTTCATATATAGTAAAATTTTCACTTACAATGATTTGAATCAGTTGAAATTTTGGATCACCTCACAACACAACTTTGTATCTTTTAATGAAAATTACCCATAAATTGTATCTCCCCTAACACTGGAAATAATTCAAAAATAAATAATAGAATTTAAACACATAAATAGAGGGGAAATTTCACTTTCTCAAGTTGAGGAATGAACTGATCATGGTGGACTACCCTTTCAGTATCAAACTTTCCTTTTCCCATTTCTAGATTCTAGGTTTGAAATTCTATCACCTCATATACTTATTCTTCTTCTTGGTTAATCTTTGTGAAATGATTCTTCAATGTATTTCATGTGGATCTCATTTGAGTGATGTCACTTAATGAAAATTTATTTCAAATGTTTTATTTTTATTTTATTTTTTTCTTTATATTTTACTTGTATTCATAGCCTAACTCACAAAAATCTTCTTCCTTGGGTACTCTTACCAATAAGGACCACCTCACATGTTACTAATTAAATCATTCTTTTGTACATCTTCTTGAAGCTCTATTTATACCTTTTTGATTTATAAGATTTCATGACCCTTGTCTTATTTCAAGATGTATCTTTCATATGACCAACTTTTAGAGTCCTATCAGTTTTATAAATCTTCTTCTTGTATTTCTAGGAATCCTTCTCTTCATTTCTTGATTTGGAATTTCTCTTCAAACATCAATTTTACCTTTTCTTGGGAACTCACAAAATTCTGTTATTCTCTTACCTTGTGGTACATTTTTCAATCCCACTTAATCACCCCTCATATATTTCCTATTTAACAGGGAATAGATCCACCTTATATGTTTTCTTCTATAGTAGATCTTTCATTGCATGCTTATCCACCATTCTCACGGCTAGATCATTTTCCTTATTTTTCCTCCATATTTTTTTCTTTCTTTCCAAGAGGGCTATTGTGAGTAAAATAATGTTGATTACTAATTCACCTTTAATTGAGCTTAATTATTTTTCTCAATAATATTAATTTTTTTCTCCAGCTTAACAACCTTTATTTTAGTGAAAAAATTCTTCACATTAGTCACAGGAATAGAGGAACTCCTTACATTACATTCAGTTCTCTTTCTATAACAATGCCTCATATAGTAGCATGATAATTGAGACATTGTTGTAGCACATTCTCTCCTTTCTTTAATCTCATGGGCTTCTAGGTATACACTCATGGTATGTCCCATGATTCCATAGTAGTAGCACTTAGTGGAAACCTTCCATTGAGAGTCGTCTCATACATGCTTGGCATGGTGCTTCACCTAACTTATTAACTCTAGATTTATACTTTTGTGGAATCCAATTTTCTATGCTTCCATATGAGGGATTATTGTATTCTAATTTGATATTTTCATCCTCCTTTAAAGATCTTTGATTTTCTTATCCTTCTTCTTTAGTTGAGAAGTCATCTTCCTCAAAATTGATCTTGTTTCTGTTGTATATTTTAACCTCTCTTCCAGTTGTGTTTTGAGAGGGATAATTCTAGATTTCATCTCTTTATTAGTGAACATATATTTTTTTACTTCATGTGAAAGTTCATTAAGTAAGTCACTTTGAATTTTCATCGTTTTACCCATCTTTACAATGATATCATTTTGATATACCTTTACTTTCCTCATACTTTGGTTCTCCTATACCAACTATGTCATGTGTGCAACCAATTCCTTATTATTGGACCTCATATTTTGAGACTAATTTGAGTTAAGGCTATTTTCTTCAGAACTATCTTTACACTTTTTCACTTTGGAAGACATGTCCTTTAGTTCTTTGGCCTTAGTATAATTTTCTCCCTTATATTTTATATATATCAATTAGTCTTTGATTGAAGATGTTTATTTTTTAAAACTCAATTTTTAGTAATTCAACATAGATCCCTTGAAATTAATTATTCTTTATCATATCCATGTTTTCTTCCTTCTTCACCTAATTGATATCCTCAGATATGTGAACTGATTCCACCTTTGAACCTCTTGAATTATCATCATAATTAGTAGTTCCGATATCACTTGGCATATCAGGCTCCTCAGATAGACCTATAATATCATTGTATGAACAAGTAGATAGGAAATTATATTAATCTATATAATATATTTTGAGCTAATAGTATCCTTTAGTTTGATCACACACTTCACAAAAATTGTTCCATTATATTTAATTCATTTGTATTTTTTTTACTTCTTCCTTATATTCCTTATCTTTTCCATATTGTACGGGTAGAAAATATTTCAGCTCCAAAAATTGATTGGATTAATTCAAGTCAAAAAAAATATAACAAGATAAACCTTCCCTTTAATACCAATTTTTGGACCCATAATAGACTTTAGTGAGATATTCCCTAAGAGGGGAGTGAATTAGATTATGAAACTCATTTGAATTTTCCCACAAACCTGTGAAACTCTCACTGCCCTAATTGGTCTTGGACTTACTTATTAATAAGGTCACTCTTGTGTTCACATTCTATTTGATGATATGATTTAATGGTGAAATTATCTTATCCTTATTCAGATAAGATTGATGATTTCTCAATCCACATGCACTGATTGTCATCTTGAAAAATATAATACAATAAGGCACACAAAATACAAGAATTTTACTTTGTTCACCCACACTAGGATACATCCATGGAGAAAACACTAATGTTGTGTCGATATAAAAAAAATACATTAATATTCACCAGTATTTTAGATACAATGATTTGCATATGGTCACACCATGCCAGACCCACTGCCTTTACAAGATTTAGGGTCTGAATCACTACCAAACAAAGGTCTCTCCCTTTATCATCTCCCTTTACTCACTACTTCAGGATTTAATTATTTTTGGCTCGTAGACCAATACACATCTTCACTATCTAATAATTGATACATTGATTAGTTCCCATTGATCTTCGTTCTTCTCTTTCAAAAACTAGTTTTGAATATCACCATTTCATCAACTTCACTTTCTCTTTTGAACTAGTCTTCATGGAATGTCAACTTATTTTGGAAAATTATTCAAAAAGTACCAATAACTTTTTATGTCACAAAACATAACACTTTCACAGAACCTTTTCACCACTTTCATGAAACTTTTCTCCTATTCATGAAACTTCATACTTTCTTGAAACTCGCAGTCTTTCATAAAATTCACAAACTTTCCAAAATCTTTATAAATCTTTTCAAAACCCCTTAGTCAGATTGACACAATTTCTTTCTTCATGGAATATATGTTCATATGAATCCTTTGTGAAAGAAAAACCTTTATGAAACCCTTTTTTGAATTCAAATCCTTTAAATATTCAACAAGTATGGTGGCTTCAAATGATAGGGGTAGTTGCCTATTTATAGAAATTTCTTCCCCTTCCTGAAACTTTCAAGATCATCATCGCCTTTTCACAAAACTCTTCATTCATGTTCGTAACACACCCTATCTTCATGAAACTTATGGTAAAATTTCCATTCATGAAACTTCTCATAATTTCACAACTTACCACCTTTTATCTATTCATGAAACCACTCATAATTGCATAACATACCACCTTTTTATTTTGTGTATCAAAATTATTTTGAGAAACATTTTTTCATGAATCTCCAAACCATTGTGACACCAAAATTTCATGAATTTAATTCCTTTTCCACATTTTCATGGAACAATCTTGTAAACCCATATTTCATGAAACTTTTCCCTTCTTCCAAATTTTGGACCCTAAAAATTTGGAAAACACTGGGAAATGATGACAGCTTGTACACATAGTTTTAAATACCACTTCTTGATCTTCCATAACTCTATATTGAATGTTTTTCAATATACCTAGTCAAAAATAATTTTGGAATTCTACAACATGATTTTTCATGATGTAGACTGGTCTGGACGCACCTATTTCTTCTATTGAATTAACTTGTCTCTTAGTATTATGATGATTGACATTTCGGGGTCGCACCTTGCTTTATGAACTCCAAAACTTTCCCTCTATCAAGAAAATCATCATCTCATATAGTCTTTGACATAGTGAATAAAAAATCCAATGTTCTTCAAAACACCAAGTTAATGGAAACACAACATCCAACACACCAACTCACCAGAGTTAATAGTGATAGGGTTGAAAATGAATCCAACACACGATACATGGAAACACCAATTCTCATTTTTTCCAATAATATCCACTTTGGATTTGTGGGTAATTCTTTCATGAATCCTTTACCTCTATCCTAATGCCACCTAATGAACCCTTTTCACAATTGATTATCCATGAATTTAAGTACCACTTATTGATTTTTTTTGTGATTGATATTCACTATTTTATATTTTTGGCATACAAGAAGAAAATTCATTAAACCCCATTAGAAAATACTTTTATAAAAAACTCCTTCCATTATTTTTATTCAATAAATGAAAATATTTAGTATTGTCATATTTATAGTCTTCACTTCCTTCTCCCCGTATGAAGGGTTGAGAAGAAACATGTACATATTCACGATCCTTTCTTTTTTGTAGAGAAACTGCACATAGATTCATGATCATTCCTTCTCCCCCTTGACATCAAATCTAGAGTATAATTAGTACCATATGTAATAAATATAGAATCCTTGTAAAATTTTAACTTAGTAAACAAGGGTTTAATTTTTAATATTGTTATGATTCTCCCCTATCTTCTTGATGTTAGAAAATATAAACTTCCTTATTTTTAAAACCATTTAGACCATGAATTATGTCTTGAACTCTATCTACTTTATCAATGATGTGCATAAGGTTATTTCTACTTATCAAACTTTTTCTACATGGTATATTGATATAATAAGGATAAATAATTGCCCCCCTATGATATGCAACCATTTTGTTTTTAGTACCATTAGTCAGACCCACAAACTGACTTCTTCTATAGTGTCATTTCTTTACATGTGAATGTTTGTCTAAGAAAACTTTCACCATCAAAAACATCTTCTAGTTGTAGATGGATTCAACAAGATTTTCAGTGGGTGAACTTACCACTTAGAAAATAGATATAAATAAAACTTCTAATCCTACTGAGTTGGGACTCGGTGTAAGAAATAGAAGATTAAGTTAATAACACCATCATTATCCATTACACTCACTTACTTATAAATATATCTAAAAGCCATATAACTTTAGCTTATTTCAAGGAATTATTCCATTTATCTTCTTCTACTCTAAGCACTAAGCCTATACCAATTTTTGAAATAGGTACCAACTCTCAAAGATACCAATATGATGGATGATACCATTAATTGAAACTTTATCTATTCCAAATGATGACTTGTTTATTAAAATTTAGAGATTACTTATTGAAATATAATTGGTAACTGATTTATTCTCTTATCTACAAGCTATTTTTTTCTTTTTTTATGTAAATACCATCTATCATATTTTTATCTCAAAAATCCTCATGAATTTCTATTATTTGTCACTGAATATAGAATTGAAATTCATCATAAGAGTAATACTTCCATAGAAGCCAATGATACCCTGAGAATAGTCATATTATATGAAAATTTAGATTAAAAACAAAGAAAACATGAAATCTCATATTATTTTTGCTTCCCCATTTTTCTATCTTCAAGATCAGATATCAGATAGATCATATACTCTAGATATTAATTCTTTATGGATCTTGATACGACTTGAAATCAATTGAAATATCAACTCTCAATTCAAGATGTCAATCATCATGAATCCTCGGTACTATTCTGATTCTTATTCTATTCTCATTCATTGAGATTTGAGATATAGAAAAATTTCCACTTGTACTGATTTTAATCAATGGAAATTCTGGGGCACCTCACAACACCACTTTTTATATTTTGATACAACTTCCCCATGGATCACATCTCCCCTAAAACCTAAAATACTTCAATAGAAATTAATTGAATTTAAACAGATAGATATAGGTGATGTTTCAATTCCTCAAGTTGATTAATGAGGTTAGTCATGGTGGACCACCCCTTCAGTATCAAACATTCCATTTCATATTTTTAGATTCTAGGATAGTAATTCCATCACCTCACCGACTTCTTCTTCTTCCTGATCAATCTTCATGAAAATATTATTCATTTCCTTTAAAGTGGATCTCTTTTGAGTGATTTCACTTAAAAAAACTTTTTTTAAGATTTTTTTTAGACTTACCCTTTTCTGGATTGGGAATTTCCTTTTTTTATATCCCAACTCACAAAATCTTCTTCCTTTAATAATCTTACCAACAAGGATCACCTCACATGTTATTGATTGGATCCTTATTTCCCATATATTCTTATAGCTCTATTTACCCCTATTTGATTTATCATCTTTCATGACCCATGTCTTATTTTTGGATGTATCTTTTATATGAGAATCTTTTGGAGTCCTCTTAGTTTTTCAAATCTTATTCTTGTCTTTCCATGAATCCTTATGTTCGTCACCTGATTTGGAACTTCTATTTAAACTACCATTTCCACTTTTCTTGGTAATTACCAAAATTATCTCATTTTCTTTCCTTGTGGTATATTTTGAAATCCCACTTAATAAAAACTCACATATTTCCTCTTTAACAGAAAATAGAGCCACTTCAGATGTTTTCCTCCATGGGAGATCTTTTATTGCATGCTCATTTTCCAGTCTCACAGCTGGATCAACTTCCTTATTTTTCCTCCATATTTGTTTCCTTTCTTTCTTTCTATTAGGGATGTTGTGAGTAAAATGATGTTGATGTCTGATGCACCTTTCATTGATATCCATTATTTTCCTACAGAATGGTAAATCTTTTCTCCTACTTAAAAAACTTTATTTTAGTGAAAAAATTCTTCTCATTAGTCATAGGAATGGAGGAACTCCTTATATCACCTTCAGTTCTCTTTCTACAATAATTCCTCATATAATAGAACCTTGATTGAGATGTTGTTTCAAATAATTATATCCTTCCTTTCATCCCTTGGGATTCTATTCAGAAACTTAGGGTATTCCCCATGATTCCAAACTAGTATCACTTAGTGGCTACCTAACTCTAAGACTTATCTCGTACATGTTTGGCATGGTGCTTCGTCTTACTTATTGACTCTGGATTTCCACATTTTGGACTCTAATTATTGATGCTCCCATAGGAGGGATTTTTTTCTTCTCATTTTAGTTTTTAAACCTCCTTTTTATATATTTGATATTCTCATCCATCTCCTTTAGTTGATAAGTCATCTTCCTTATTATTGAGCATGTTTCTATTCTTGATTTTAACTTCTCATCCAGTTGTATTTTGAGAGCGATAATGTTGGATTTCATCTCCTTATCAGTGGGCATCTATTTTTCCACTTCATGTAAAAGTTTATTAATTAATTCACTTCGAATCTTTATCTTTTCACCCATCTTTACAATTTCATAATTCTAAGACACCTTTACTTTCCTTAGAATTTTGTTCTCCTCAACGGACTCTACCATTTGCATAACCAATTAATCATTCTTTTCCTTCATATTTTAAACATTATTTTAGTTTAGGATATTTTGTTTGGAACCAAATTTACACTCTTACACTGGGATGGAATCTCCTATAATTCCTTGGACTAGGTATCATTTTTCTCCCTCAGATTTCTATCCACATAAATTATCCTCTAATTGAGGCTTTTCAGTTTGTTAACCTCAATTTTAAATACTTTAACATGGATCCATTAAGATTAATTATTCATTATCAGCTCTATTTTTTCTTCCTTCAGCACCTGATCGAGCTCCTCAGATATGTAAATAGATTCCACCTTTGAATCTCTTGAATTCTCATCATCATTAGAAATTCTAACATTACTTTTCATATCAGGTACCTTAGATATAACTACAACATCATTGTATAAACATGAAGATAGAAAATCATATTCATCCATACCTTCTATTTGTGATCCACTGGTATCCTTTATCTTGATCACACACATCTCAAAAATTGTTTCATTATATGAAATTTATTTAGGGTTCCACTTCTTCCTTATATTCTTTCCCTTTCCCATATTGTATGGGTGGAAAATATTTCAACTCCAAAAATTGATCAGATTAATTGAGGTTGAAAAAATCCAACAAGTGAAACCTACCCTTTGATACCAATTGTTCGAAGCATGTGGTACTTCAGTGAGAGATTCCCTGAGGTGGGGGTGAATTGGGGTATGAAACTCATTCACATTTTCCTATGTACTTGTGAAACTCTCATTGTACTAACTGATCTTAACCTCACTTATTAGTATGGTCACTCTTATGTTCAAATTTTATGTGATGATCTGATTAACCTTTTCACTTATCGTATCCTTATTTAGATAAGATCAATGATTTCTAAATCAACATGCACTAATTACCATCCTGTAAAATATAAAACAAGAAAGAACTCAAGACACAAAAAAATTACTTTGTTCACCCATACTGGGATATGTCCAGGGATCACACACCAACGTTGTGTCGATGTGACAAAATCCACTAATATTTACTAGTATTATGGATACAATGGTTATACTATGGTTTCTCCATGATAGGATCACTGCCTTTACAAGATTTAGGGTCTCAATCATACCACCCAAGGGTTACTCTCTTTTTATCTACCTTTTCTCACTACTTCAGGAGAGAATTGTTTTTGTATTGAAAGCTAATACATGTCATCACTATTTGATAGTTGATGAACTGATTAGTTACCATTGATCTTCACTCTTTTACTTAACAAACTATTTGTTAATATCAAAATTGAAATAGTTTAAATCTCCCTATTGATCTAGTATTAAAGGAATACCAACTTCTTTTAGAAAAGTCTTCAAGAAGTGAAAATAAAATTCTTTATCATGAAGCATAACATTTTTGTGGAACCTTTTCACCACTTTATTAAACTTTCCTCCTATTCGTGAAACTTTATACTTTCATGAAACTCATAGTATTTCGTGAAACTCAAAACATTTTGTAAAGCTTTATAAACCTTCAAGAAACCCCTTGTTCCGATTGAAACAATTTCTTTCTTCACCGAACATATGTTCATATAAATTAATCATGAAAGAAAAACCTTCATGAAACCCTTTCAGTAATTTAAAACCTTTGGATATTCAAAAAATATAGTAACTTCAAGTGAGAGGGGTAGTCGCATTTTTATAGAAATTTCTTCCCCCTTCGCAAAAATTTCAATTTCACCAATTCCTTTTCAAGAAATTATTAATTAATTTTCATTAAACTCTCTATATTTGTGAAACATTAGGGAAATTTTCCATTCATGAAACTTCTCATAATTGAGTAACTTACCTCCATTTATCCATTCATGAAAAATATCATAACCACATACATACCCCCTTTTTCTATTTCTTATCAGTAGTCTGTTGTAAAATATTATTTCACGAATATCCAAAACTTAACAACACCAAACTTTTTTTAATTTCATACCTTTTCTATATTTTTATAACACGATCATGAAAATCCATATTTTAAAAAACTGTTCCCTTACTCCAAATTTTGGAACCCCAAAATTTGTAAAACATTCGAAAATTATGCCACCTTATACATGAAATTTATGTACCACTTCCATAGCTTCCATACCTCTGTCTGATGCTTTTTCAACATGCCTAGTCTACAATCATACTAGAACTCTACAACAAACATTTCCATGATACCGACCTGTTTGGGTGCTCCTATTTATTTGATATCTTCAACACATCTCTATGTATTATCATGATTGACATTTCAGGCTCGCATGTTGTTTCATTCACTCCACCACTTTTCCTATATTGGGAACATCCCTGTCTCATGTGTTCTTCGACATGGTGAATAGTAAATCCAATGTGCTTCACCACACTATGTCAATTGAGACACCACATCTAACACACCAAATCACCTGGGTTGATAGTGATAGGATTGAAAATGAATTCAATGCATAACACATGGAAACACCAATTCTCATTGGTGTCTAATATACACCTTTTCCCTAAGTCCTAACCAATTCCATGTAAGGGGGAAACTCCATACATCATCCCAAGGAATGAACTTCTCTAACACTACTCTGTCATGACCTGACCTGCTGGGGACCAACTAGCCAGTAGAAGGTCGAGACTATATAACCCCAAGCCCACCTAAAATAGTCCAGGGGACGGTGACAAGAATTGAGCGTGCATAAATGAAATAGGAATCCTTTTCCTAATGTACATGTATGCCCATACCCAATAGACTTTATGTAACAGTGCAGATGAATATAATAAAAATACTACAACATCTAGAGTAAAAACATGTATGCAATAAACTCTATGAAAATACAATTGATTATGATAGTATAATCCAAATGAAATGGGGGAAATACATGACCAACTGGGAATGATGTCCCAAACAAAAACTAGACTAAATGAAAACCGAGAGATCCTGGCTACTGATCTCTAGATCCTGACCACCAAACATGGTAAATGCACCCAGGTATTACTATACTCCACCAAATTCACTACCGATCTATCTAATGTCTACATAAAACATGAAAGGTGTGAAAAAATCCCATGAAGGGGTGAGTATATACATACATAGTAGGAAACAGTAAAAAGTGAGGAGGGTGAAATAGAAAGATATGACATTAGGTTAGCTCAACCCAAAGAAAGATGGAAATAAGAACCCAATACATTCATAGATAGATAGATACATACATACATACATACATACATACATACATACATACATACATACATACATACATACATACATACATACATACATACATACATACATACATACATACATACATACATACATACATACATACATACATACATACATACATACATACATACATACATACATACATACATACATACATACATACATACATACATACATACATACATACATACATACATACATACATACATACATACATACATACATACATACATACATACATACATACATACATACATACATACATACATACATACATACATACATACATACATACATACATACATACATACATACATACATACATACATACATACATACATACATACATACATACATACATACATACATACATACATACATACATACATACATACATACATACATACATACATACATACATACATACATACATACATACATACATACATACATACATACATACATACATACATACATACATACATACATACATACATACATACATACATACATACATACATACATATATATACTTATAAATAAACCTAGGTGAGAGAGAAAGGGGACCTCCATCCCACATCCTATCCAAAGTTGATGATTCTATCGGAAGCTCTAAAAGTCCATCACCGATTCTCAACATCAAATGAAAACTCACCAGAATATGTGTCTAGGGGACCACTCCTCACTAGTATGATCCAAAGGTGAGGTGTCCATAACTTCCATAGAGGACCCACACCCTGCCAGAGCTCAAAGATGGGGGAGTTTTTTTTCATAGATAGAGGAATCGTTCCTAGTGTAGGGGAGTACCATCTCTATCTATATAATGAGTATGAGGGACCCATGCACTGGTGCGACGGGGGAGTTACAACCCTGAAATTTCTCTAATGATCCTTCCCTGATCATTTCAATCATAAATAATCTCCTAAAGAATCATCATGCTCAGAACATATCATATTATATCTTGTATGACACAATTAAGGACACTATCATGTTTTACACAGAAAAAACACTTAGGATAGGCTACTAACATGCTAAAATTTGGGTTCTTAAGAAGAAGATATGAGAGTAAGAAGTTGTAGGAGGAAAAACATGCATGTATGGGGTCCACATGGCATGTAACCCCACCTCAATGCCTAGCTTTGTTCTTCTATGGACATGGATTGGAATCCATGTCATTGTACATGGAGTGTATATACAATACATAGAATCTCTTGGTCACTTGAGGCCAGCCTGTGGGCTTTTAGTCATGCCTGTATACTTCAGACCATGCCAGTGTACTTGGTTATTCCCAGGTACTAGCTCATGTCCATGTACTCCTAGAGTACATGGTGTGTCCAACTGCATGGGGTCATGGGCATGTACTAGCTAGAACATGGCTTAGCCACCCACAAAGTGTCACATGGTGTATAAACCCATCCAAACATGACATGTTATCTTAAATCTTCCTGAAACCCAAGAACTATATCCAAGGGGGATACACACCATTTGTTATTCCAGAATACAAGGCGTGTAGTCGGGATTTTTAAAGATCTAGATTTTCCTTTATGTGGTTTCTAGATATAGCCTTGTTATCACAGATCTCACCAATTGAACACCCTTAATTGAAGGAAATAACCTCTGATTATTATTTCCTATCCTCCAGTAGAAAAAAATAGAATCCATTAATCCACACAAATCCCGCAACTCTGACTTTCATTCCTCCCTACACCTTTTTCCAAATTCGATTGCCATTAAGGATCCCAAATCCATGAAGCATCACCCAAAACTCATGATACTTATTGATCCATATATAAAACAAAAATTAATTCATCATGCACACATCCACTATGAATTTGGGGGTTCGATTATGGCCGAACCATCCCCAACAATGTAAAATTGTGACTCCATGGTCCAACGATGAAGATCGTGAAGAACTGGTGGGGGAAAGAACATGAACAAAGGCGTAAACATCATTGGACAAGAGTTCTCAGAAAATGATTATGTAAATGGTGAAACTAGGGTGAGAAAATGGAATAATAAATACATTTAAATCCATAATTCAATTTATTAAAATGGGTTCATGTGAAGGATCAAATAATCATATATCAAAAGAAGATAATAAATAAATGCTCAATATTTTAATCAAAAGGGAGACATCCACAATTGGAAAGTCCTACCTCAATTGGGATCATTAATTGGTGAAGAATGAATTTTATAGTGAAGGATATTTACACTAAATTCACTGTCTCTCTATCCACCTTAACCTGATCACCTTTCCTCCTCTGATCTCGATCCTCCAGATAAGAATGCTTATAGATCCTCTAAATTATCCCATGGTTTATGTGGATAACCTAAGTGAATTTTTATAATGAGGTATATATAGATAGATTTAGTTCATGTAAATTTGAAATAAAATAAATAAATTTAATTATTTCTTTTAATTGAACTCTCCGCCAATGATTTCCCCATACAGACATCTGGTGCTGACCAACCTTAGGTCACACCTAGGGAAAACCTCGTGTTCTGGACTCCATGGCCTCATATTTCTAATCCGAGTATCCATTAAGGATTTATCCCACTATCTTTGGAAAACTATATGAGCATGATATTAATATATTTATTATTTTTTAACATTAATACCAGGCTCAACATGCCTTGTAATCTCACTTCATCTCAGTGTCTGACTTCAAAATTATTTCTTAATATATTTAAAAGTATTAAAAGGAAAAAAAATGAGTCACTACACCAACCTATCCTTCAGTGTAATTTGTGTGAGGATGTATCAAACATGATACAATACATGTTGTGTCCCATGTGAGGTCATTATCTCAAGACATATACCTTTGTGAATCCATGGATGTTTGGAGTTGCATGATGTCATGAATGATTGGGTCACATGAGTGAAAGTTGATTCTTTAACATCCATAGGTCCATCCCCAAATGGGATGAATGATACTCTATTAATAGCTGAAATGGGTGGATATGATCATGCATCTCTACATGTATCGTACAAGGAGGTTTTGTGCTTCACATGCTTTTTCCTCTTTAAGGAGGCCGTATAAAGTTGGGCTTCATCAATGACTTTTTCCAGTAAAGGGATTGTTTGTTAATGTTAGGTTTGTGCACATGGTTAAAATGTTGCGCTCCACTGACTTCTTCAATATTTAGACCCTTCTAGAGTTCCCGTGAAACTCAGTCCCTTTGATATGACCTTTTTCATGCAAGTTAGGTGCATTCTGAAATAGAGAGTTTCACAAATTAGCCTAAAGATGCACATGATTGCTCCCTTGGATCCAAAATAGTTCCTTGGGCTAGGTTATGTCTTCATTTTAGATAAAACCTACCTTCTGAGGGTTGAGATTCATTTTTGGTGCCTACACACATAAACCCTAAATTATGAGTCTCTAGGTTTCAATCTAGGCTATCAAAGGTAATTTCCCAATTAATTTTTCTAAATTAACAATCTATTAAAGTCCTTAATAATGTTTCATAAAGCATTTTTAAATTTTCTAAATAATATCCCCCATGAGTGTCGAACCTGGTGTCCAAAAAGGCCTCTTTTTCATGAACCAGGTGACAATCAATTTAACACCGAATAATACCTTTTCAGGGTTATTAACACTTTGTACAACTATGCTAGATCCACATACACTTATAGTATTTAAACAGAGACATAATTTCTTGGAAACCACTCACTCTATACTTCACTAAAAATTCCAGGATATTATCTTATACTTAGACTTATCCCTAAGGTTATCACTAAAGTATTATACTTCTAATCCCCAAAAATAACTATACCATCTCTTGATACCAACTAAAGTGACCCATCAACTTTTAAACATATTATTACATGATTTTAACATAAATATATAATAAATACAACCAAAGTATTGAGAGGACTAGTGTCTTTAGAAGACTAGGTACATAAAATAACAACATGAAACTAAAATAAAACTTCTTTATTTTAATATGCATAATAAAATCCTAAATATATTTTATATCCTAAAACTTCATAGGATAACCTAGGGAATACATAAAATAAATGGGTGAGATATAAATACCAGTAAGGGAATAAACATGATGGAGAAGCATAACATATCAATCAAAAGGAATAAAATGATATCATAAATAAGTAAGGCTCATGAATAATCATATGGAATCATAGAAAAAATATTAAGGAATCATAATATCATGGGATTATAGGAATGTGTTTGTAACATAAAAAATGATATAATCATAATTCTAGGATAATCACTAAGACAACATCACATGGTTGACAGAGTCCCATCATGGATTAGGTTAACTCCCTAATCCCATACATCACGTCTCATGAGATAAAAACATTACCCAATGCATTAGAGTGCTATTTGGGTGAACCAATAATAACTTATATATTCTTATGTGTTCAAAAAAATGAAATCAATCATAATGAATAAACATAATAATTACCCATGGAGAGAAATGGGTTTCATAATCTTGCCTCATATCATTATCAAAGGATATTTCGTAAAGAATGCATTTGAGAAATAAACTTAAGGTACATATTACCCCATAAAAGGAAGGGAGAATAATATATGTATATATGATAGATATATATATAATTTGGAATCATTATATAACATTAAATAGTGAAAAATATTTAGTTGTACATAGAAAGTTTATAACTCCAAGAAAAAGGGTGGTTTGGACTAATATCTTACCTTACGTTCCAGAATCACTCTTCACTTTCACTTATGGTCCTGAATAACAAAATTATATTAATTAATTAATTAATTAATAATTTTTTTCATATATATTTTATTTATTATAATTTTAATTTTTCATTCATAACCATTTCAATGAGTTATAAAGTTTAATTTTTTCGTTCTTAGGGTGTTTGTTTCATGGTTTCAAGGTTGGATCACTTGTGGATAATTGTGGAAGTTATTTTCAAATGAGACTAAATCTCTATAATTAAAATGAAATGGTATTCATATACATAAATAAATTAAAATGGTTCTAAATATTCTTTCTTTTTCCAATATATGGATGATTCTTTTAGTAAAAATGTTAACATTAATTGGTTAGTTCATTTTGGAAGATTTACCAACCATCATGAACTAAATTCATTTTATTTAATTAAATGATCATTAAAACATTAAAAAAATTGAAAAAGTTATATTATACTTATTACTATAATATTTAACCATATTAATATTTTTATAACCATCATTGAAAGTGGTGGAGAAAAATTAAGTGTGTTGTTTATGGAGGCCATAAACCAACCATATTGTAAACAATGCTTTCATTTTAGAAAAGAAATAAGAGAGGGTTAAGATGGATATTACACCATAATAATAAAATATTATTATATTAAATATAATAATATTGATATTTTAATGTGGATATAGGACATATAGGGGTTGTATGAGAAGAATAAAATCTAAAGAGATTTGTCAAGGACCTTGCCTCTTCCTTTTATTGTCTCCTCTTAGGCTACCCCTTAAGGATACTTAAATTGGTCCTTGGAAGAGACCAGAAGAACTAGGACATGAGGGATAGGTTTGGGATGTGAAATGGTTAGAAATTTGGTAATATTAAAGGCTTAGATAGTGTGGGGATAATAGGTGGTGAGGGTGGTATTTATAAGGGGATGAGAGTGGTGTTTTTTAATATATTTTTCATTAGTTAATTGTTTTAGATAAAGGTTGTCAATAGTATTGAATATTGTGAATATATATAGTAAATTTTTCATATGAGTTCAAAATTATAGATACTTACATTATTCATGACTCAAACATTCTTGTATTTAGCTTACAATGTTAAATACCGTATTTTACCGTAATTTACTATTCACAAAAAATTTAACTATTTTAGAAAAACATAAAAAATTAACTCTAAATATTTTTCAATGTGAAAATTCTAAAAATGAATCCATTTTTTGAAAATAATTTTCTAAATATGATGAATTTTATTTTTAAAAAAAATATTCATTTATTTGAAAAATGCCAATTTTAATATTATGATCAGTTTTTCAAACCTTTGAAAAATTACTTAAGGTACCATAAAATTATCTTATAATTATAATAAAACATAATATTAATTTATAAATTCATTTTATGAAAATAAACACTCTTTTAAATAATTATATTAATTATAAAAATGAAAATAAAATAAACATGTTTTACAAAAATAAGAAAACTTATTTTATAATTTTTAAAACATTTTTTACTTTTATCATGACATAAATATATCATATTTTCATTTTATAAGATACCTAAATATTATTTTACATTTCCATAGGTGGGGATTCTATTCTAACGGTTAGTTTACTATTACCAACAGTCATATTACTATTCCAATGGTCAGATTACTATTCCAATGGTCAGATTTATAATAGTCATATAGGTTCCCTACCTTCTATAAATACATTTTATTTCATTAATTATTTATTAACCTACATTTTCTCACAGGTTTATATATATTTTCATTTTTAAAATGAATATTTCATTACTAATATGATGCTTTATTTCTATAGTGTTTTTCATGAGTGTGATTATTCTGGTGGATCGAGTAGATACAAATTTTCATATTATAGTTATATTATTTTTTATTTTTTATCTCATTTTAATATGTTCAATTTTCATGGACATTTTTATTCTCTAAATGTAATTTTCAAAATTATTATAATTAACTTTTGTTGGTTTTATCATGTGGTTCATGTGCTTTATACTACATAACTAAATATGATGCAATTAGAAGAATGGAAATTATATTGTTAAAATTTGGGGTCATTACAATGTATGATTATAAATTATATCACATGATTAAGTTTTTTTCATGTTGTTTTCAATGATATATAGATATTGTATCCACTTACTTGGTTGTATTATAATAATGTATTTCATATTATACAAAGTCAGTAATATTCTATGATTGACATGGTAGTGTAATGTTAAAGGTTAACATTAAAATATTCCCTATGTTGGTTATCATTATTATTTTTGTTTCATTAAATAGAAAACATTAGATAATATGTGTCAAACCCCTAAGGGTTTGCATTGGATTTGTTGAAAATATGTGTTAATTAGATTTATTTATATGTTAGTGTTGGTGTTATGGAGCCGTTGAAAATATATGAAGATTGGTATTATTAAAGTTGGAGGATTATAATAGATTCATTAAAAATATATTATTTTAAGAAGGGTGAAGTGATTTCCATTATTGAAGAAATAAAAGGATATATACCAGGAAGTTGGTGTTGGTTCTACCTGGTTGTAAGTACATACATGTTCAGGAGTAATTTTTTCATGGATAAGTTTTTATAAGAGTTTATTAGGGAGGATAACCATCTCACAGTCAACACCTAAGAAAATTGACCATACAAGTTAGTGGCTGAACTCAAAGTAAAAAATCGAGTGGGTGGAAGTAGTAGGAGTGCATAGGTGTGTGCGTGTGTAAATAAAGGAAGGTTTATGGGTCAACACAATTTGTGAAAAGTGTGATTATCCTCTACATGTATGGGTTGGTATGATGTGTTTTAGGAGAGAACCATCTCCAATTATTCTTTATTGGATGATTGAGACACATACTAGTATGTTAACAAGTGGCATCTAACTGCCCTTCCAATGTAGGACACATTTATAATTAAAAATTGGTTAACTTTTAAGTAGCGTGTGCAAGATTCAAATAAAATTGTTTTTTTGAAATGATGATGTGCCAGCCATCATCTTCCTCTACCCCAAGCTCTAGCCATCTCACCATGTTGCAGGAAGTAGACACCATGCCACAAAATATCATTCAAAACTAAAAATAGAAATGTAAAAAAATTACCCTCCAAATCTTTATTCTATTTTATTAAAAATAATAGACAAGAAACATACGTCAAAATAAGGAAAAAAACATAGAAAATTACAAGGGTCTCAAATAGTGGATATTGAGGGAATCCCCTCTAACTAAGTCCAAAAATTAAGGGGGAAAGGAACCCAAACTAGAGAAGCAGGTAACCAATACTCCTTGAGTGGCCATAGAAGCCAAGAAAAAGGAAACTTTTTCCATCATTCCATGTGTGAATGACTTCCATACAGTTATTAATGAGGCCCCTAAAAATATGAATGTGATATGAGATAGAAAAAGGGATGGAGTAGAGTCCATTTAAAGAATTATGTATTATTATGGATTTTATTTCAATCTCCATGAGCTTGATGTTTTACTGGATATAAAGGTTAAGAACTGTTTACATCACATTTGATTCTTCCTAGAGAGAGTCACCACTTTCGAGGAAAGTAATGAAAATGATACTGAGAGATCCTCTGGGATCCAAAAAAATACCTCCACCCTACATAACACCCATGATACATGATCCGTAGGTGCTGAGATTAAGCCCAATATTGTAAGGATAATAGAGAATCCACTATCCCTATGGGATACTAAGGATAGTTGGACGGGGGGGGGGGGGGGTCTGGTGACCACAAGTGATATAAGGGAGGGGTCATCTTCCATGTTCTTGAGAATCTAAGTTTGGACTGGGAGGATATTTGTATAGAATGATAAATACCTTGATGGGTGTTGTTATAGTCATGGTGGAACTATATATATCAGGGATAATAATCTATTGAAGGAACCACCATGCCATAGTTTCAAGGAGTGGGTTGTTTTAAAGTTCATTTTGTGTATCAAATTTCTTGATTTTTGTAGAGTTATGACTGGAAAAAATAATGGTGATTTCAAGATACATAAGGGTCTTCATCAGGATGTTGTGTAAAGGTAATTCTCATTTTCACAGGGATTCCACCTACTTCAGGATCATGAAATATTTTTTTAAAGGTTATATGACATCCTTACTATATATGTAAGGGTGGATTTAGGTTTACATAAGGGTAACTTGATTAAGTTTTGGATCACATAATTTTTACACAATATCACTATACCTTTCAGGCTTGATTTTTTGAAGAATAGTTGTTTAGGAAGGATTAAAGAAGAGTATTGACAATATTTAAAAGATGAAGTAGTGGGATAAGAATATGGAAACAATGGGTTGAATTCAAAGGATGGTAATAAATAAAGTTTTTAATGAGGGATATTATAGTGAGACTTAGAGGTTTATATAATTTTTATTATATAAAGAATGGTTCCATATTCTTGGGAATTAATATTTTTGAATATGAAAATATTACCATGAAATGATACTCATATAGAGGATAAACTGAGAGATATAGAAATTTGGATGAGTTATTCTTGATTAATTTTAAAAATATATCCTAGGTTTGTGGATAAAGGGAGTTTTATATTTTAAAATACGGAGAGTTGACTATGAAATTTTTATATGCATAGAATAATAATGGAATATAGAATGAAAATAATGTCTATTTTATACAGAATTATCTACAAAAGATAATAAACCTTCATCAAGATATCTACGAATAGAAGAAAAGTGTAGGAGTTTGACCATACCATATCTTGATACAACCTGCATGTCTGAGGGGATTTTTTTTGCTTTACAGTAAGGCATTAAAGTTTCAAAATTGGAAAGAGAGCGGAATTCCAAAAGTATTCCAAGAAATCAAAATAATATGTATTCTTGGAATCTCTTGAAGAACCTACCAAGGTGAGAATGGGATTACATTATCCTTAATCAAAGTATTTTTCTCAAATATATATTCACATCATTTCTATAAAGGAGAACATGGAGTTCAAAGGCACCTAATCTAAATTTGGTGTGACATCAATAAGGTGATGTTTTTCTTATCCTGCATGACAATTTTGTTTTTCTCTTTGGAATAATGAGTGAATGAGGGAAGCATGAGGGAAGAGATATCAAGGAGATATAAAATCTACCCTAATCCATTTTAAGGGTATTGATCATATCTAGGAGTGATCTAGCCTAAACATTTAGTGATTTTGGTGCATAGGAACATTTCCATGCATGATCCTTGGATTAGACTAGTGTGGGTGAACCAAGTAAAATCATATGTGTCATACTTTACATTCTGCATGCACACCAACTGATACAAAGGGGTAAAGTAATCTTAATGAATTATTATTAAGAAAATTTATATAAAAGGCAAGTCAAGTATTTAGATCAAAACATAAACTAAATATCAAATGGTAGTAACTCTTATCATTAAGAGTTTGATATCCAATAGGGAAGTGAGAGTTTAATGAAAATTGATAAAATTGGATAACGTTTCTTACCCTGATCCACCCCACCCCACACCCTTCAAGGTATCTATCACCTAAGCCCCTTTTGGGCCTAAAAATTAGTATTAGAGATATGCGCTATTATTATTGGATTTCCCCCCTCTAACTTGATCTAGTGATTTTTGAAGTTCATGTTAAAGTTTTCTCTTACATTCAATAAGATATGGTAAAGAGAATAACTTCAATGAAGAAGTAGAAGTATTATAGAATTTTATATTATATATGAAACACCCTTGGAAAGGTGATACTTAAAGGATAAATGTTACTACCCTTGTCAACAAGGTGATCCTTTATTTTTTTGGATCATACCTAATTAGAACTCCATAATTAAGTGTGCTTGGCCTAGATTAGTGATCAAGATAGATGACCTTCTAGGAAGTTTTCAAAACTATGTCTAAGTGAGGAAAAAGCACACTGAAAGAAAATGTGTTAGGATATGGGGATAATCATTAGTCTAATAAGTGAACCCAATGGGTAATAGCCTATGGAATTATTGAAAGAAAACTAAGGTATTACAGGAGACTCATGGGAACATATGACTAGGTTCATGGACCGGGGAAGGGAAGGTGATGAAAAATAGTATTAGAGACAACAACCATCCATAAGTGTAGAGGTGTTTTCTAGGTTTTAGTCTTGGGGTCCACAATGAGGGTATTGTTTTTTTAAATTGGTGGAGAGTGTAACAACCTTGGAAAAGTGAGACTTAAAGGGATAAATGTTACTACCCATGTAAACAAGGTGTGTCTTTCTTTTTGGAAGCCTACTATACTAGAAATTCATAGTTAATAATTCTTGGTATGGAGTAGTGATTGGGATGGATGACTATCTGGCAAGTTTCACATAGTGTGTGTGAGTGAGGATAAAACACACAGAAATAACATGTCTTTTCCAATGGGGAGAGTCATTAGTCAGATAAGTGACCTCGATGAGTAATAATATGTGGTGTACTTGGAAGGAAACCGAGGTATTATAGGAGACTGATGGGGTAATATGACTATGTTCATGGATCGAGGAAGTTCATGTCGTGATAATAGAACTATTTATGGAAATACTGAGATCCTATTGAAGGATACAAGTAGCCTAAAAAATAGAAGGTATGAATGAATCAGATTATGAATCTATTCATTCATTTAATGTTACTATATGAATATTCAAGGAACCTAGTATTCCAAGTGAATATGAAACCACTGATGATGAGTATATTCAAAGGAATCCAAAATTGGAAGTTGAAATTTTTTCAAAATAATTAGATCATCAATTAAAAGAAGAAAATTTAAAGCTTAAAAAGTAAAAAAATTCTCTATAAATTCATATTAGTGTGCTAGAAATTGAATTCAATAAGCTAAGAGGATTGAACAAAAGACTTGTTTTACAAATCTATGGGATAAAATTGACTCCCAAGATGAATAATTATAAGTGATGTCCAAAATTATTTATAAATAAAAATTTGAGTCCAAGGGGAAGAATTTGGACTCAAAAGAGGTTCAAAACTTTAAAAATAAGAAATATGAACATAGTGCACATCTTAAAGAACTAGTAAAGGAGAAAAAAGATGATATTATCATGTAAAAGGCTACACTCCATGGGAAAATCTAGTCATGGGAATTAAGAAAATATTTTAAGGATTAAGAAGAAGAGATTTATGGAAATTCCTAAAAATAAGGAAAATCAAGTTTATGCTAGAAATATATATAAGAAAATTCCTACAATAGGTAATAATAGCTAGATTATCACTAAAAGAAGATATGAGAACATGTGTTATTTTTTTGGGATGCATGGACACATTTCAAGTTTCTATTCTAAATCACTTGAATATATTAAATACTATAAATCTAGTAGGGGATTTGAAAGGATGATTCATCAAACACAATGAAGAAGGTATGATTATATTTCTAATAATGGTTATTATAATAACCATGATTTGAGTGAAAATTTTAGAATAAGAACAGTTGTTATTAAAGTAAGAAACAATCTACATTTAAAGAAAAATTTATCCTATTGAGAAATTAATTTTCAAGAGCTATATACAGAATACTCTCATGATTAGAGTGATGTGAAGAGGATTTCCAAAACTATATCTATGAATAAAACCTATTAGAGAGAAAATAAAAGAACCTATAAACCTAAGAAGATTTCACATGTTGCTAAAACTAAAATAGGATCATGTGAAAGGGATGTCTCAAAGTAAAATAAGTATGGAGAAATCTAACAATCCTTACAAAGACATATTGAGTAACAAAAAGGCGTGAAAGAAGAAAATTCAACCTAATATTGAAATGAGAATACTTTGTGATAGAGTTTGCTAAAGGATTGTGACTTTGGTTATAAAGAAGAGAAAATACACAAATAAGAGAAAAATATGTTGGATTCCATAAAATACAATTCAGATTTGAAAATGGGTTCCAAGGTGAGGAAAATGGTGATCCATAGAGACTCACCATCCTCCTCAATTTGAGAAAAGTGTGAGGTAATCCTCTCCCCTTATGATTTAAAGTTTTTAACATGTTTAAAGAGGTGTATATCTATAGGGGAACAAAATAAATGGGGTAACTATGTTCAAAAATCAAAAAATTTTAAGCTAAAATCATATTTAAATAACGATAGAAAAGATACTACATCAACTACAACAATTAGAATCAAAAGAATCTGGAAACTAGATTTGAAATTTACATGCAGTGGTGAAGTTTCTTCCTAGGATTAATGAATTGAATGAATTATCTAGATGAAATCTGGTGTATAAGAACATATATAATGTAATATTTTATTCTATGTTTAATTTTTCTTTAAAATAATTACTTTATAGGCTATGGGGTTAGTGGAATCATCCTGCTAAAGAATATGATCATATTGGAGAAAACGGGTAGGATGAATCTTGTATTTACTTATATTCATTCTAATAACTGATATCAATTTTTTTTATTTTCAAGTTATTAAAATGTGATGATAACAATGGTTTGTTCTTAGTAAGTGTTATTCCAAAAAATGGTAAAAAATTAAATATTTGAGGTTGAGACTTAGGGAGAGTAGTTGGAGATGAATTACCAAAGGTTGTTTAGCCTCATTATTTGGAGAAAGATCATGTTAAAATGTATATAAAATTGAATTCAGGTGGAATTGATTGTTTGGTGGTCAAAAATGGTATCAAATGGTGTTATAAGTTTCATTTCATAAGCCTTTATACTTTAAAGTTTATATACTAATAGTTTAGTGTGAGTTGGTTTAGATCACATGATTTGTTAAAGAAATGGAAAGTTAAAGCTATTATGGGTTTTAATGGATCGAGTGAGTGACATGGGAAACCTTGGAAGTGTTAACTCAAACTCTTATTTACTATATATATCCCATTCTTAGTAGGATGAGATGATTTATTGACAACACAAGTGCTAAGTGGTAATTTCACTCACTAGATCTATATGAGGTTATGTAGTTATTGGATGGAATGTTATTTCAAAGCATGTAAGGAGGAGGCTTCTAAAATTGGGAAGTCCAACTGTAAATTATAATAATTGGGTAATATTGTTTCATGTAAAAACCATCTCCCATTCAATTGATAAATAGGGATAAATAATCAGGGAATGAATGAAAAAGAAGGTGTCAAAGGGGAAAGAAGATGAAGATCTCTCCTTATTAAATTGAATAATAAAGGGGAAGAATGATAGAATAATTCTCTCATAAAGATGGAGTTTGACTTAAAGTGAAACATTTTATTTCATTGAAAAGGGGGAGAGAAAAAGGACATTAAATTTTAAGGAATTATATTTAATAGGATTGTAAATAAAATCCAAAAGGGGGTATTGTTGAACCATTAGGGGTTTGTATTGGATTTTTTGATAGTATGTGTCAATTAGATTTATTAATATGTGATTGTGGGTTCTATGGAGTTGTTGAAAATATATTAATATTGATATTATTGAAGTTAGAGTATTGGAATGGATTCATTAAATCCATGTTGTTTTATGAAATATTATTTGGTTTCCATTATGTAAGAAATGGAAGGATATGCATATAAGGAAAGTGGTGTTGGTTCTGCCTAATTAAAAGTATATAGATGTTTTTAAGGAATTATGTACGTGGATAAGTGTATGATATAGGTTTATTAAAAAAGGGTCCAACCCTCTCAAGGCTAGCACCCGAGCAGCTTGACTAGACAAGCTAGTGGCTAAGCTGAAATTCATAGTCAAGTGGATGGTAGGAGAAGGAGTATGTAGGTGTGCATACATGTGAAGACAGGCATGTGTGCAGTTTAGTGAAATATAAACAAAGGGTGTTTAGACTCTACATGTATGGGTTGATACGGTGGGTCATAGGAGAGTACTAGATCTAGTTTTACTTGAATGGTCGGTTAAGACGTGTCCTGGTATATTAACATGTGGTATATTGACTACCCTTCCAATGAGGGACACATTTATTATTGGTTATTTTTTAAATTTTAAGTAGCGCATGTGGGATTAAAATAAAACATGTTCCTTGTCTGAAACAATGACTCATTGGTTTTTTTCTTACTCTATACCAATCTACAGTCATCTCACCACGTCGAAGGAAGTGGTTACCACACTGTAGAAGCTCCTTCAAACATGTAACATCATTTCACTTGGTGTGTTGGTTGTTGTGGAAACATAGGGATTCACAGTGATAGAATGGGTATAAAGATAAAGAAAATATAGAATAAAAAAATGAGAACAGAACAGGAATAAGATCACATGGGACATAGAGATTTACTTGGTTTGGTAAATGATCTCTACATCCTCAGAGATATCGAAATATAACAAATTTGGTAGAAAAAATATAGAGAGACATCAAAGTTTCAAACAAACAGAAACCCTAGTTTGAATGATCTATTAAAGAAGATGATTCACTTTTCCACCAACTTCAGAGTAAGTCCTTGATGCTATAGTGTCGTAGCCACCCAAATTCCATGCTCCAATAGTGTCAGTGATAAGAAGTCTACAGAGAAACAGTACCATTATCATCAAATTATGAGATTCTATAGTGCCTTATTAGTGTCACTGATCAACATTTTTATAGTGATTCATCATTGCTACATTTACAGAAATTTGGTTTGTGGGGCTTCATCCCCTGGATCAGGGGTCCGTTGCACCCTACAACACCTAATGACCTCATCATGAAGCTAGACCTGTGAGATTTGTGGGTTTTTGTGTAGTATGGGCTTCTAGCATTTGGAACAACATCATCCAAATAGATAGACCTACACCAATCCAATAGTGGTATGATAGGATCTCTATGAAAAATTATAAATCCCTATATGGATGTTATTATGTCCTTTGTGGGCCCATGTATAGTAATTTGAAGAAGATATTGAGGACCAACCACGCCATCGTGTCAAGGAGTGGGCCACTTTGAAGTCTGTTTTATATGTCAGAATTTTTATGTTGTGTAAAAGTAAATTCAGACTATGGAAGGGTGATTCTAAGATACATAAGGGTCTTCAATAAGATATTTCAGAATGGTAGTTCTTATTTCCACAAGAATCTATTCTATTTAAGGGTTATGAAATATGTGCATAAATGTTGTTTGGAATCTATGATATATATGTAAGGGTGAAGTTGGGTTCACGTAAGGGTAATTGGATAAAGGTTTGGTTCACGGGAGCTATACACAATATTACCAAACTTTCATTGCAAAAAGTTTTCATAACCTGAACTAATGAGGATCGAGCCAAAACTATGAAAAGATCACCTCTACAGGCTAGGGGGTGGCGACAATCACCAAAAGGAATAACCAAAATGGGAGGCCTTTTCCTCATGCACCTTTATGAATGCACCCAACCATCTCCATACAGAACTGGAGATGAACAATAATAATAATAATATGAAATAATATAGAGAATAAACATTAATGAAAAAAACTCTAGGGTGTACAACAATATAATAGTGTAAAATAAAAAGTAAAGGGGAAAAATACAAACCCAACTAGAAAGATGTCCCAACCTCAGAAAACTAGAAAAGTAAATAATGAAAGATCACAACTTCAAATCTCCAAGATCCAAGCACCATACATGGTGTAATGCACCAGGTATCCTTATGATCCACTGTAATTGTTGTCAATAGTTCTTTCATATTCATTAGACATGAAACATTTGATAAAATCCAATGCAGGGGTGAGTATATGCATACCCAGTATGTAACACCCCAAGCTTTCACGATAAGCCTCTCTTTCAATAATGCAATAGCTTGCATTGTATGCAAGTTCGAGTTCTAACACACCGTGATTAATCAAAGTAGCCGTTATGAATAGTAATACCCACCTTTTAAAATTATAGAAATTTTATATTTCAAAATGGACTTCATTTTTGTATTCGTAATATCGAAATTATCCTAAGTTGAATTTTTTGTAATTTTCTGAGAACTTCCATTTTTTTATGAATAGTGAAAAATACTTAAAACAACTTTTTTAATAAAAAAAATTTATAGTGATAAATTATAATATTGAGTGGTTTTAAAGTATAATTAGAATATATTTTTACCATTTTATCCAATGGTGTTCATTAAAATTAATTTCACTTTGAAAATGGACATAAACAATTGTCAATCTTTTGATATATATTGTTTCTTAAAAACACGCTATTTGTTGTGACTGCGGGAATTAATTATAAAATTAATTAATGCAAATTATATGTCTGGAATTTTGTAAAATAGACATAATTTTTTAATTCAGAATATCAATTATAGCATAGGGTGAAATTTTGGCATTGTTCTGAAAAACTTCAATTTTTGATGAATAGTGAAACCACTAAGTGGTAGTTAGAAAACTGATTTTTCGTTTAAATGAAACATTACCACTTCTGTGATTTGATTTTAAAAAATCCAAAATACATGGTTGTAATTATGAAGTAAAATGTGGTTCAATGGGATTAAAATAATTTTTGGTGAATAGTAACTTTTATGTTTATTTAATCGTGATTAAAGGTAATTAGTGATATTTAAGGTAAAAATGATATTATAAAAATATGAAAATACCTTTACACTTGTCATACCCCTATTGGATGTGTCATGTCTGACCAATAAAATCCATGGGTAAACTTGGGGACCCCATGGAGCCACTTTGGTAGGAAAATGACATAAATAACTTTTATTTAAAGTTAAAATAAAAATGTCACAAACATAAGTTGTTTTACTAAAACAATTTTTAAATGGGGTTATAAAAGTTATATTTTTTACTATAAATATTCATTAGAAAGCTAAAAAAATTTCCTACATCATTATATTTTTTTTATAATTTTTAGACATTAAATAAAGTAAATTAATTATGACACCATGATGACGCAGCGATTACCTCATTAATTAACGATTTTAATAAAATGGAAGGATAATGTAAAATATAAGAATTACACTTGTCCAAAGCCTATTGGATGAGTATATTTATAACCCTTATCACCTTATTCTCGAATTATATAAGTGTGGGACCTTTATAATCTGAAAATCATTATATAATAAAGTAACATTTCATTACTTTCCCAGAGTGCCCCTCCTCTCCACTTATAAAAGGCCCCCACCACTACCACCTTACTCACACTATCAAAGCCTTTCGGCTCAGCCAAACTCTGCCCAAATAATCTCCCAACTTTCCTACCTTACTTCTAGAAGCCTCACTTTGGGTAGAATTCTTCCCAAGGAATCCTTTGGCTCAAACCAAAAGAGTTACCCGATTTTAAGGAAATGTCTTCTCTTATGTTATTTTGTATTATTTTGCTTATCCAACCCCCTAAAATATTTTTATTAATTTCTTTTGTAACAACACCAGTATCCTAAATATACTAGGATGTTTTTATAAGAAGGATTCTATCCACACTTACACACACATACATCTAATGGTTAAAGAACATACTGTTTCTGTGGATGGTGAATTTATGCCTCACGAAACGATGATTGTTAAACACTCTTATAACACCTTAAAAGGTGGCCATTAAGATGTCACTATATTTATATATGATATATAATATGTTTTTGTTTTACTTAAGCTTCTGTATTTTTCATTTCTTTCATACTTTTATGGTTTCCATTATGGGTAAACGTGATATTTTCATTTTAGGAAGTGCGGACTACCGCCCCCTCAAAGTGATTTGAATCATTAATGCCATATGTGGGATGTATAAAGGATGGAGTAAATGGTATTATACATTATATTATACTGGAATTATATTATACCTTTATATAATTATAATTTCATTCCATTAAATATGAAATAGAAATGAAAGTAGCGTTCATGCGTACGTACGGCTTATCGTCTCCATGAACGGTGCATTTCATTTATTACCTATAAATGTTATGCAATATTATAAATGAATGTATATAATGTATATATATGATATCTAAATCATGAATATAATTCTGGATACAATGGATATTCTACCACATAAACAACTTGTAATTATAAGAAGTTTATTGTTGACTCAAGTACCAAAGATCGACAAAACGACTCTTATTAACTTAAATGACTACATAATTTTCGTAACATTGTAATAAGTGATATAAAAGGTATAATGAACTTGAAAAAGGTTCTTAGGAAAGTAGATATTAACTCTAGTTTATTATTCAGGAGATTAAATAATGGTCGAGTCAAGTCGGACGCGAGGTAAGGGAATTTCTTAACCCAATTTCCATTCTTTGGGTTAATCTCCTACTTTCAAATTATGTCCTGATATTACTATATCCTATCTTGTATTTGTACTTTCTTTATGTGTACTTATAGTAAATACACGTAATAGATCTATTTTATTTTAAAAATGATATTTGTAAGGACTTCGTCTCAATCTCCTATCATTGAGGCTTATTTGGTTTTATACACAACTTTCATTTATACAGTGTATAAACCCCTTTGACTTTTACTTTTATTCAAAAGGAATCTTTTTATACGAAGCATTTTTACTAAACGACAAAAGGAATGTTTTTCTTACGTATGCGGCGACAACGACTTCTCTGCCACCGTGACTATTATTTGAGTTTCAACTTCCTCTATAAGCCATAACTTTTTTTAAAAGAAAAATAAATACCATGTTTTACTTTTCTTTTACTTTGGTATTGAAAATGGTTTTGATAAAGTCTTTATTATATCAATGTGTTGTATTGATATCTTGTGATTGATGTGTGGAAATCTTATGTTGCCTTTATGCATGTTTTATGTGATACGATTATGTTATGGTTTATGATATGTTTAAACCTATTCATATGAGGAATGCATTGGACTTAATAAGTGACGGGTGGAGCCCGATATAGCTCCTCGATGCATCGATAGGTCTCATGAGACAAACTAGTGTCTTGGCATGAGGCCTTGACAAAATCTTATTGTAGACTTGGCACGAGGCCTTGGCTACGTGTTTATGGTAGTCTGGCATTATGCATTCCATCATTATGAAAGTGGTTATTGATATTTCATGTGATTATTCGACTAGTAGAATATCCATGTGAGTAAGTAAATGGCATTATTTCATTTTACTTTTTCCATATTATGCTAAAGTTAATGTTTAAAAGGCTTTTGTTTTAGTTATACATTGCCTTAAATGTTAATGTTTATTTATGAAATCTTCCGCTATATTGGTATCCTTACTGAGCATCTGAGCTCACCCCTTTCAATGTTTTAATTTTTCCAGGATGTGAAGAAGTATATTATGAATAACCTGCAGGGATAATATAAGGGGATATTAAGAGAATATGTTGTAGTTTTGTTTTACTTTATGATGTAATGTAAGACTTATGAATGTATCTAGTGTTTCCAAGGCTACTAAACTAATCGGTCTTTTGAGACTTGATCTTTTGTGATCATGCCAATGCTATGAAGTAATGCACTGACTCTGGGTAACTGGGGTCGGGGTGTTACAGTTGGTATCAGAGGCAGTTTAGTACTAACCTTGGAAGCTAGATTTAGATAAACTCTGATTAGAGAACATAGGCCAAAGATAGACTTTGAGGATTAGTATAGAAGAACTTCCTAAAATTTTGGTATTATAGAGATTTTGTGAGTTTTTCGAGCAATACATCCCTGTCTGGATACAAGAAGGTAGAGGTGGCTTTGGAACATATGTACCTAGGGGTAAAACCCAAAAACACCGCTTTGAGCTAGGCACGAACGGGAACTGGTGCATGACAACGGGCCTTGCTGCACTCTTGGTTATGACACTCCCGGGGGATATGCTTAGGATAATTCTCATTTTCTTTACAAACCACTACGAAGGGTTATGAGTATATACTTCCTTAAAGAAAACATTTTTATGATTATGGATTATATCCATAAATAGTTCAATTTATGTTAAGTATTTTATAAGTATGGAATTATGTATTTTGATTCATAAACTAATCTAGTTTATGCCATTGTTTAGAAATGGCGCCTAGTGGAAGGAATGGAAACCGTATCAATGCACGCACTCTGTGTAGGGATTTCCCTCCTGCTCAAGATAATTATTATGGAGCTGGAGATACAACTGGTGCTGATCAACTTATTACCATACTGGGACAACTTACTCAGGTTATGAATAATAACCTTACTCTTATGGAGCACCCTGATCCGCAACGTGGAGGATCAATGTTAGACCGCTTCATGAGGAAACAACCACCAACATTTACTAGGGGTACAGATCCATTAGTAGCTGAGCAATGGATAAAATCCTTAGAGAAAATATTCCACGCCTTGGGGAGTTGCGAAAGGGAGAAGGTTGTAATGGCAGTCTACCGCCTCACTGAAGATGCCGATCAATGGTGGTCATTGATTCAAAACACAATGGAAGATAATGAAGTATCAAATATGGAATGGATGGAGTTCAAAGATCTTTTCCTAGAAAAATAGTATCCTTGCGACCATCGAGCAGATATGGAAAGACAATTTTTGAGTCTGAGACAAAAGGAGGATGAGAATGTCACAAAGTATGAGGCCAACTTTACAAGGTTAGCATGGCATGCTGCAGATTATATACGTAACCCAAGAAGTAAGATTGATCATTTCTTTGATGGGTTAAAACCATTTCTTCGTTGAGCATTAGTCTCACAAACCTTCTCGTCGTACGAAGACATTGTCTCATGTGCTATCAAGACAGAAAAGGAATTCTCTTAATCTTATGACAATAAAGTAAATCAAGAGAAGAAGAGAATGGTGGAATAAGAGACAGATAATGGGGAAAAGGGAAAGAAGGATTTTCCATTATGTGATAATTGTGGGAAGAATCACCCTTGTACTTTCCTAAAAGGAATGTGAGTTTGTTATAAATGTGGAGAAAAAGGTCACCAGGCGCGTGATTGCAAGGGAAAGAAAGAGGATATCAATGTTGAATGCTACAATTGTAGAGAAATGGGTCATTATGCAAATGAATGTCCTAAGCGTCAGGGAAACTTACCTCAGAAAAGGCCAAGGGATCAAGGCCAATTTTATGTTGTGACTACATTTGAAGCGGAATAATTAATGTATTGGTGCTTTTGGACTCATGGATTATATTCTGGTTATTAGAATAATGTGATATATATATAAGGATTGTACTGTAGTACTTGTTGATTTCATTAAGGTTTTAATATGATGAAGGTAATCATATTTTTGTATGTGACAACAAGAGAAACTTTACCTTGTTTGAGGAATTTGATTATACAATTGATTTTGGAATTTAGAGACCTTTTAGAGAAAGTCTGGACAGAGGTATTTTAGAAAACTATAAAGGTTGGAATGGATTAAGTTGAACCTTGGATAGTATTGTTTAAGGTTAAAATATTTTTGAAGATTACTTTTGGAGTATTATAATACTATATTTTTAGGAAAAGGACAACCTGCAGGTCGGGGGATAACCCGTTGTGTCGGATAAAGCTGCAGGAATCGAACCCACAACCATAGTGCGACAGGCCTTTATTACCTACCACTAGCCTACAGGAAGTCCCTGGTTATTAGAAAATAGTTTTACTAATCTAAATGGTATGTGTTAATATTTGGAACCTTATAAAATTAGGATAAATATAATATTTTTGAGTTCTATTACCTTTTAGAGTGAAAGATGGGTTTGTGGTAAAAATTTATTAAAGAATGAAAGTCTACATGATAAGTATGTATATTCCCTTACGTTCTTGGTAAATCTCCTAAATAAATTCCTCAACTTTATAAAAGGTAACTTAAAACAAAAACGTTGCCGGTTAACTTTTCCAACTAGGGATTCAATGACTGTTTAACCAATCACAAGTTTATGATTTTCTTATGGTTAACTTTCTCCTAATCTAGTCCTCTACAACTCTCCATCAGACCTTGATGGTTTGTTTTTCTTCCATATCCATATTTTCATAGAATCCTAGTATGGGCTATCTCGGGTGACCTTTGTACTTCTCTTTCTTTCTTTTAATGTTATATTCTTATTAACCCTATTTACAATGTGGGTTTTCCACAAAAGTATTTTCTATTTTCAACCTTTTAATTTCAAAGAAAAATTTCAAATTGCAAGGACGCAATTTATTGAAGGAGGGGAGAATGTAACACCCCAAGCTTTCACAATATGCCTCTCTTTCAATAATGCAATAGCTTGCATTGTACGCAAGTCCGAGTTCTAACACACCACGACTAATAAAAGTAGCTGTTATGAACATTAATAACCACTTTTTAAAATTATAGAAAGTTTATATTTCAAAATGGACTTCATTTTTTTATTCGTAATATCGAAATTATCCTAAGTTGAATTTTTTGTAATTTTCTGAGAACTTCCATTTTTTTATGAATAGTGAAAAATACTTAAAACAACTTTTTTAATCAAAATAATTTATATTAATAAATTATAATATTGAGTGGTTTTAAATTATAATTAGAATATATTTTTACCATTTTATCCAATGGGGTTCATTATAATTAATTTCACTTTGAAAATGGACATAAACAATTGTCAATCTTTTGATATATATTGTTTCTTAAAAAACGCTATTTGTTGTGACAGCGGGAATTAATTATAAAATTAATTAATGCAACTTATATGTTTAGAATTTTTTAAAATAGACATCATTTTTGAATTCAGAATATCAATTATAGCTTAGGGTGAAATTTTGGCATTGTTCTGAAAAACGTCAATTTTTGATGAATAGTGAAACCACTAAGTGGTGGTTAGAAAACTGATTTTTTGTTTAAATGAAACATTACCACTTCTGTGATTTGATTTTAAAAAATCCGACATACATGGTTGTCATTAGAAAGTAAAATGTGGTTCAATGGGATTAAAATAATTTTTGGTGAATAGTAACTTTTATGTTTAATTAATCGTGATTAAAGGTAATTAGTGATATTTAAGGTAAAAATGATATTATAAAAATATAAAAATAGCTTTACACTTGTCCTACCCCTATTGGATGTGTCATGGCCAACCAATAAAACCCATGGGTCAACTTGGGGACCCCATGGAGCCACTTTGGTAGGAAAATGACATAAAAAACTTTTATTTAAAGTTAAAATAAAAATGTCACAAACATAAGTTGTTTTACTAAAAAAAATTTAAATGGGGTTATACAAGTCATATTTTGACTATAAATATTAATTAGAAATCTAAAACAATTTCCTACATCGTGATATTTTTTTTATAATTTTTAGACATTAAATAAATTAAATTATTTATGACACCATGATGATGCAGCAATTACCTCATTAATTAACGATTTTATTAAAATGGAAGGATAATGTAAAATATAAAAATTACACTTGTCCAAAGCCTATTGGATGAGTAGATTTAGAACCCTTATCACCTTATCCTCTAATTATATAAGTGTGAGACCTTTAGAATCCGAAAATCATTATATAATAAAGTAACATTTCATTACTTTCCAAGAGTGCCCCTCCTCTCCACTTATAAAAGCCCCCACCACTACCACCTTACTCACACTATCAAAGCCTTTTGGCTCGGCCAACCTCTACCCAAATAATCTCCAAACTTCCATCCCTTACTCCTAGAAGCCTCACTTTGGGCAGAATTCATTCCAAGGAAGTGTTTGGCTCAAATCAAAAGAGTTACCCGATTTTAAGGTAACGTCTTCTCTTATGTTATTTTGTTTTATTTTGCTTATCCAACCCCCTAAAATCTTTTTATTAATTTCTTTTGTAACAACACCAGTATCCTAAATATACTATGATTTTGTTATAAGAAGTATTCTAGCTACACTTACACACACCTACATCTAATGGTTAAAGAACATACTGTTTCTGTGGATGGCGAATTTATGCCTCACAAAACGATGATTGTTCAACACTCATATAACACCTTCAAAGGTGGCCATTAAGATGTAACTATATTTATATATGATATATAATATGTTTATGTTTTACTTAAGCTTTTGTATTTTTCATTTATTTCATACCTTTATGGTTTCCATTATGGGTAAACGCGATTCTTTCATTTTAGGAAGTGCAGAATACCGCCCCCTCAAAGTGATTTGAATCGTTAATGCCATATGTGGGATATATAAAGGACGGAGTAAATGGTATTATACATTATATTATAATGGAATTATATTATACCTTTATATAATTATAATTTCATTCCATTAAATATGAAATAGAAATGAAAGTAGTGTTCATGCGTACGTACGACTTACCGTCTCCATGAACGGTGCATTTCATTTCTTACCTCTAAATGTTATGTAATATTATAAATTAATGTATATAATGGATATATATGATATATATGATATATAAATCATGAATATAATTCTGGAGACAATGGATATTCTACCACATAAACAACTTGTAATTATAAGAAGTTTATTGTTGACTCAAGTACCAAAGATTGACAAAACGACTATTATTAACTTAAATGACTACATAATTTTCATAACATTGTAATAAGTGATATAAAAGGGATAATGAACTTGAAAAAGGTTCTTAAGAAAGTATATATTAACTCTAGTTTATTATTCAGGAGATTAAAGAATGGTCGAGTCAAGTCGGACACGAGGTAAGAGAATTTCTTAACCCAATTTCCATTCTTTGGGTTAATCTCCTACTTTCAAATTATGTCATGATATTACTATGTCCTATCTTGTATTTGTACCTTCTTTATGTGTACTTATAGTAAATACACGTAATAGATCTATTTTATTTTAAAAATGATCTTTGTAAGGACTTCGTCTCAATATCCTTTCATTGAGGCTTATTTGGTTTTATACACAACTTTCATTTATACAGTGTATAAACCCATTTGACTTTTACTTTTATTCAAAAGGAATATTTTTATACGAAGTATTTTTACTAAACCAAAAAAGGAATGTTTTTCTTACGTATGCAGCGACAACGACTTCTCCGCCGCCATGACTATTATTTGAGTTTCATCTTCCTCTATAAGCCATAACTTTTTTTAAAAGAAAAATAAATACCATGTTTTACTTTTCTTTTATTTTGGTATTAAAAATGGTTTTGATAAAGTCTTTATTATATCAATGTGTTGTATTGATATCTTGAGATTGATGTGTGGAAATATTATGTTTCCTTTATGCATGTTTTATGTGATACGATTATGTTATGGTTTATAACATGTTTAAACCTATTCATATGAGGAATGCATTGGACTTAATAAGTGACGGGTGGAGCCTGCTATAGCTCCTCGATGCATCAGTAGGTCTCATGAGACAAACTAGTGTCTTAGCACGAGGCCTTGAAAAAATCTTATTGTAGACTTGGCACGAGGCCTTGGCTACGTGGTTATGATAGTCTGACATTATGCATTCCATCATTATGAAAGTGGTTATAGATATTTCATGTGATTATTCGACTAGTAGAATATCCATGTGAGTAAGTAAATTGCATTATTTCATTTTACTTTTGCCATATTATTCTAAAGTTCAAGTTTAAAAGGCTTTTGTTTTAGTTTTACATTGCCTTAAATATTAATGTTTATTTATGAAAGCTTCCGCTATATTGTTATCCTTACTGGTCATCTGAGCTCACCCCTTTCAATGTTTTAATTTTTCCAGGATGTGAAGAAGTATATTATGAATGAACTACAGGGATAATATAAGGGGATATGAAGAGAAGATGTTGTAGTTTTGTTTTACTTTATGATGTAATGTAAGACTTATGAATGTATCTAGTGTTTCCAAGGCTACTAAACGAATCGGTCTTTCGAGACTTGATCTTTTGTGATCATACCAATGCTATGAAGTAATGCACCGACCCTGGGTAACCGGGGTCGGGGAGTTACACAGTAGGATGCCCTAAAATCTGAATGATAAATAGTAAGAGACATGTTATCAAATAGATAGTTCAACCCAAGGAATGAGGGTAAAAAAATCCAATGACATGGATATATATATATATATTTATTCTCAATAAAATAATATCAAATGAGAGAGAAAGGGGATCTCCATCTCACAACATAGTCTTGAAAATAGTGTTATCAGTTCCAAGAGTCCATTAACGATGCCCATCATCTTTCACATAGATCCGAAGAAACATCCAAGTCAAGACACACCTTTCCATTGTTCCACATAGTCGATGGAAAAAATATCTAGGTAGAGGACCAATATTCTAGTATAACAGGAGGGTTCCACTTGATAGATAGCTAGAGGACCCATATCCTATCCTTAAAGGAGGGTACCACTCTGATGGCTGAGGACCCATGCCCTAACTCCATTGGAGGGTTCCACTCAATAGTCAGTAGAGGACCCATGCCCTATCCCAACAGAAGGGTTCCACTCTAGTAGTTAGTAGAGGACTCATGCCCTATCCATTAGGAGGGTGTCTTTCTTGTAGTTGAGGGCCCATACCCTGACTCTGAAAGAGGTTATCACTCTAATGGATAGGTAAAGAACCCATGACTTATCTTGTAGGGAGAGTGAAACTCTAATGGTCAATCGAGGACTCATTCCCTAATTAATAGGAGGGTTCCACTCAGATAGAAAATAGAGGACTCATTCCTTGTCCCAATGGGAGGGTTCCACTCCAATCTCTCTGATGAACATGTCTGATCACTGCCATCGTCGAGCACCACCTAAATAGAAATAACCCTCAGAACATCTCACATCATATCTCTAGAGCCACCATGAAGGATACAATCATATCCTACATAGAAAAAAACTCAAGATAGGTTACTCATGGACCAAAGTTCGAGTCTATGGGAAGAATATACGAGAGGCAGAAGTTTCCTGAAAAAGGAAGAAGGGGTACACAACATGTAAGGGAACTACATGACATATGGTCTCACTAAAATACCTAGCTATGTCCCTACCGGTACAAAGATCATTGATTGTGTAACTCTACATGGTGTGTAAGGGGACTAAATAAGATGCCTCTTGCACTCAGGGTCCTTACTACGCTTCTATCCGTGTTCATGTCAAACTTTCATATGTTCCTGTACTATGGTACATGACGTGTCTTCCTACATGGGGTCCTGCCCATGTGCTCCACTATACATCATGTCCTCTTGGGGAGGGTCATAAGTCATATGACCAAGTCACATGGAATGTGATCCTTAACTTTTCCAAAATGCTAGCACTGCAGCCAAAGGGGCACTACACGGTATGTGTTCATCACAATACATGTTGTGTAGTCGTGTTTTCACAAAAAGTTAGATATACTTATGGAATTAAAGATCTAACATTACCTCCTCCAATATCAACTACAGGTCACCCAAAATCAGGGGTAAAGTAATTTTTTCTTCGTTTATGTCCATCTGGTGGCCGAAAAATGGAATCCAAATTTTTGTATGCCTCGTAATCCTCTCGTGTTGTTCCTTCATTGTATCAGATCCAAAATCCATGAAATGGTCACCCACATCCTTCAATTCATCCCCATTCATCATTGATTTTTCAAACTGTTTGATCCCTCCTGGCAGTGTCGAGTCATGGCCCCCAAATCCCAATAGTGAAGAACGTGAATAATGGGTGTGGGAAGAACCAAAAAAGGTGTAACAATTTATGGACAAGAGTTCTTGGCTAAAAAATGAAAATTGGGGAGATTAGGGTGAGAAGCATGGTGCAACATATACATATTTAATAATCAATTTAAATTTGGTATACGAGTTCATGCAAAGTCTTTTAATTGACATAGATTAAAAGAAAAGGATAATCATGCTCAATCTATTTAATCAATTAGGGAAGAATGTACAAATTTATGTGTAACAACCCAAACTTTTATCAATGTAATTTCCCTTTTTAAATTTAGAAAACACTTATATCACATAAATATCACAATAAAAACATCATTCTCATAAAATAAGAATGAAATAAGTAATATTTATAGAAATTAAGGAACCTGTGCCGCTAGAATAGTAACTTGACTGTTGGAATAGTAATGTGACCCTTAGGAATAGTAAACCAGAAAATAGAATAATAACATCACCAATTAAATTATAAATAAAATTTAGGTATCTTATTAATGAAAATATAATATATTTATATCATGGAATAAGTAAATAAATGTTTTAAAAATGATAAATTAAGTATTGGTTTTTTTGTGAAATGTAAATGTTTATTTACAATTGTATAATTAATATAATGATTTAAAATAAAATTTATTTTCATAAAATATATTCATAAATTAATATTTTATTTTCTTATTATTATAAGATAATTTTATGAGACCTTAATTAATTTTTTAAAGTGTCGTAAAATCAGTTATAATTTTAAAATCAATATTTTTTCAGTAAATGATAACTTTAATTAAGAATTAAATTTCTCATATTTAGAAACTTATTTTTATAAAATGAAGTCCATTTTTTAAATCTACATTTTGAAAAATGATTAGGGTGATTTTTTGAGATTTTTCTAAAATAGTTGAATTTTTAGTGAATAGTGAAATACAATAATTTACGATATAAGCTAAATACACGAATTATTGAGTCATGGATGATGTATGGATGAGGTAAGAACCAATTGGTTATAAATATCCTGAAAATTTTACTATATTTATTTATAGTAATCAATACTATTTATATTATTGAGCCAAAATAATAAACAAATGAATAAAATAATCAGAAACACCCCTCTCCTCCCACTATAACTACCACCCCTCATCACCTCATCTCCTCACACATTTTAAGCATTGGGTATTGGTTATATTATGATCAATTCCTATCCAAAACCTATTTACCATGTTATGGTCTTTTTGGTATCACCAAAATACCATTTTCAAGTTATTTAAGGAGGTTCACAAGGAAATGACACTTAAGAGGTAAAACCCTCCCTCTTTACCTTTTAACTTCTTTTCTATTATTATCCTTCCCTCACCTCCCCTATCCAAAATAAATTGATAAATATAGTATCATATATATAATTTTATTTTATTTTTTCAATGCTATAGCCATCATCAAGTCACTTCTGTTCTCTTTTTATCTTAAAAATGAAAACATCATCCATGATGTGTCAATTCACCCCCTTCATGGATGACATTTTTTTGTTTTCTATTACCACCTTCATGGCTGGTTGTAAAAATGTTATAATGTTTAAAAAATATCTTAAAACTTATATTAATTTTTTTATGTTTTGGAACTAATTTATATATAGAATATTAAATAATGAAACCAAACTAGTTCGTGATGATACAAAATTCACCAAAATAAACTAATGTTCATCATTAACATTTTATCTAATGAATCATTCTCATTTCTAAAAAAATATGGGATCATTTAAAATTATGTTGATTCATAAATATCATATATATCCAATTCTGGAGTTTTTCTTCCATATGAAAATAAATCTCATAATTAAACTTAAGTGAACCGATCATAAAATCATGAAATGAACACTCCCAAAATGGAAAATTTAACACTATAAGTCAACGAAATGGAAATAAATAAACCTAATAAAATTATAATGAAATAAATTAATTTATAATTGGTTCTAAATTAATTAAATAATGGATATAATTTGATTATCCAGGATATTAAGTTCAAAACTAGAACACATTCGGACATAAGATAAGGGATTCGCTCCAAACTCCCATTTTTTTCTTCGGGTTACACACTCTCTCTCTTTACCCAAATGTAATTATTAATTATTCTTATATAATCATTTTAAATTTCCTTTTATGTTTAAAACATATTTAAATATCTCAATTATTCTTTATTTTATGGGGAAATATATGTTTTATAAGTTTCCCTTTTCAATTCCTCGTGATAAGAACACCCAATTAAAGGAAAGTTCCCAATTTATTACCCATTTTCTAGTATCCTCCACAATATGTTTTAATCCACCAATATTTTTATAAATCCACTATTTTAATTGTAAAAAACTATCTTAGTTCATTTATGGTTTTATTCAAACAATTATTCCATTGACCTCTTTAAAGACACTTATATTTTCCCTTAAATTGTACTAAAGTGGCTCATTTCTAAAGTTTATTAAACACACTTTTTACAGGTTTTCACTTAAGTTGGATATTATTTATCATTATATATGAATATTTTCAATTATTAATATACACATATGAATTAAACCCATTCTTTTTTGTACACCATTATGATACGCCCATTGTTTATTCCTTATGACATGATTATGATACCGATTTCTTTCCATGTGTAACGCTTATGTTTATAACTTAAGTTTGGTTCTTAATATGGAACACATATGCATGAACATGTAATTATGGGTGAACCTATATAGTTTTAAAATTAATTAGGTAATGTTTAGTATCACGAGACACTATGTTGGGACAGTGAGTAAACCAAATTCCTTTATAGGACTTTGTCCACCATGTGATATAGTCTTAGAAGTTAGCCTTGAATCATATTTATGTCATGTTATATGTTGTTGAAAAATTTCTATTTTTCTATGATTATATGATCCCATGTTCTATATGTTATGATTCCATATGTTTATTCAAGTTGTATGCCTTTATATGTCATCATTTTATGCCTTCTAACCCATGTGTTATGCTATATTTCTATGTTTATTCCTGTACTGGGCTTTTTAGATATACCTTTTGTCTATGTATTCCCCAGGTTATCCTATGCAGATATAAGATCTCAAATGAAGTTAAGAGCTCATTATGGATGATTAATATAAATATGTTTTATTATATTTCCATGTTTTCAGTTTTATGTACCTAATCTTCAAATGACACTAGACTTTATGATCCTTGGTTTGTATTTTATGGTTAATTATGCTTGAAAACATGTAATAATATGTGTAAAATGATAGGGTTGTTATAGTTGGTATCAAAGGATGGTCTAGTTATTTTTGGGGATTAGGACTAGAAAAAATTTATTAGGAACCCTAGGGATAATTCTATCACCATGGATAACATAGATTGAAACTTAGGGAATCACATGTTATGATATACTTTTCATTTTAAAGTTTACCCTTCTATGTTAACATATTACTTTTATATTCTTATTACCTATGTATTTAAGTCCCAATAATTTTAATTTCTTTTTTTAGTTAATGGATAGAAATAGGATAATATGTGCCAACAGTCAATGTGATAGGTAATGTGATGATTTCCCTAATGAAATGCCAAATCTGATGGGAACGAGAGCTCAAAAATTCATGAAATTACTTGATCAACTATCTCAAGTTGTGAATAATAACATGAATCTTGTTAAAATACCTCTATATCTTATGAAATAGCAAGTTGTGGTTGAATACTTTATGTTTCAAAGTCTATCCTTATTTAGTGGATCTTCCAATCCCATCATCGTGAAACAATGGATTAACTCCATTGAGAAGATATTCTCTATCCTTTAATGTTCAGAAGAAGAGAAAATTATTCTAGCGGTCTGTCATTTTGATGGGGAAGTTGATCAGTGGTGGAAATTAATCAAAAACAAAAAGTCTAATGAAGAAATTGATTCCATAGATTGGTAATCATTCAAGAAAAATATTTTTCAATAAATATTTTCCCCAAACTCTTTATCTCAAGATGCAGAGGGATCTCCTCAGACTGAAGAATAAGGAGGATAATTCTATCAGGGTGTATGAAGACAACTTCACAATACTTTCAATATAAACCTCCGGATTTTTCATGAACATTGAAATCAAAGTGGATCGCTTATTTAATGGAATAAATTTGAGTCTATAAAAATTCATGGTGATCCGTGACTTTGACAGTTATGAAGAGATTTTTCGATGTTCCCTTAAGGTTGAAATAGAGATTGGAGACACTCAATGGTATCATGGACCTAGAGATAAAAATATGAAAATAGTGTTTAATATGGGAGGATCAATAGATAAATTCCATGATGGAAAGAAAACCCAACATCCCATTTGTCAAAAGTGTAGGAAGAAACATCCTAGAAACTACCTAAGGGGAACTGGGATATGCTTAAAATGTGAAAGATATGAGAATATGGATAATAATTGTTGAAGGTATATGAAGAATCCAAAAAATGAGGAAGAATAAAGGAAGGTTCATATCAACACTCATCTTGTAGTGTAGTGTTTCAAATACAAGGAACATGGGAACTATGCAATACAATTCCCTAAGCCATGGGTTGTTGGAGGCAATCAACAACAACCTACAAGGTAGTAAGGATGGGAATATGACATCACTACTGCTGAGGTGGAGCCTAAAAATTATGTGGTGATAGGTATTCTAGTAATTCATGTATGAATAGAAAACGTACTATTTGATTCTGGTTCAATACATTCTTTCACATCTTTCAAGTTTAGTATAACTATTCAAACACCACCTCAAAATATAGAGGTTGAGTTATCTATGAGAATAGTAAATGGGGAAATTATTTCATAAAAAGTATATAACTCCTCCCTGGTTAATTTCTATGGAATGAGCCTCATAGAAAATCTTTTCTTACTTCCTTTTGTGGAGTTTGATGCTATTTTGGGCATGTATTGGATATCTTTATACAAATAAAACATTAACTATCGGGAAATAAAGATCACTCTTTACATCTTGAGGAATCCTCCAATTCTATACAAGTGTAAGGAGGATGATGAATCTATTTTAGAATCATCATCTCAACTATGAATATTATTACATTATAAGCAAGAATATCTAACCCAAATGTTTGAGACAAATCATAGGCTCATGCTTGAATACATTCCCATTGTGAGGAACTACACTAATGTGTTCCTTGAAGAATTTTCTAGTCTACCTCCTAATCGATAGGTTGATTTCTCAATTGAACTTATTCTTGTATCTCTTCCTATATAAAGGACACCTTATAGAATAGTTATCATTGAGTTGGAGGAACTAAAGAAGCATTTATAAGAGAATATAGACAAGGGTTTTTTGCAATTGAGTGTTTCACCATGAGGTGCACTAGTCCTCTTTAACAAGAAGAAATATTTATCGATGTGACTGTATGTTGATTATCATGATCTAAACAAATCACGATAAGTAAAAAGTTGCCCTTTCTATTGATAAATGAATTATTCGATCAACTACTTGGGGCCATGTATTTCTATAAGGTGGACCTTTGGTTGGGATATCACTAATTGAAGGTGAAGAAGGAAAATATTCCTAATACTACCTTTCAAATGAGGTATGGACACTATGAGTTCAGAGTAACTCCCTTTATACTCACTAATTCTTTAAACATTTTCATGGTCTTAATGAATAGAGTCTTTAGAGACTACCTTGACAATTGTTTGGTAGTCTTTACTAATGATATTATGATATACTCTAAGAGAAAGGAGGAATATGAGGAGCATTTGAATATTGTTCTAAAGACTTTGTGAAGGGAGAAAATCTTTGAAAGGTACAATGAATGTGAGTTTTGGATAGAACAATTATCATTCTTGGGTAATTTTATCACCTGTAAAAGAATATATGTGGACCCTTTAAAGACAAAGTCAATCATAGAGTGGCCCAATCTAACATTTTAATAGAGATTTGTAGTTTTCTTAGCTTATCTGGGTACTACCTATGTTTTTTAAGGAATTTATAATGATTTTATAACCTGCCAAATAAGTTAACATGAAAAGGGGTAAAGTATTTTTGGATGGTATAATGTGAGGGAAACTTTAAGGAGCTAAAGAAGAGGTTAATCACTGCACTAGTACTCAGACTACCCACAAGTGGAGAACTCTTTGTGGTATATAGTGATTCTTCAAAGAATTTATTAAGTTGTGTACTGATAAAAAATGATAAAGTTATAGCCTATTCCTTAAGGAAATTGAAAATTCATGAGAAAAATTATCACACACATGATCTAGAGTTGGCGGTTCTGATCTTTGTGTTGAAAATATGGTGGCATTATCTATTTAGGGAGAAGTTTGAGATATATATTGATCAATGAGAGCATCAAATATATATTCACGCATAAGGAGATTAATATGAACTAGTGAATATGGTTAGATATCATAAAGGATTACGAATTCTCAATCCACTACTATCCTGGTAAATAAAATAAAGTGGTAGATGCTCTAAGCAGAAAGGATCCTACATTATTATTAATGATGAAAATTCAGAAGGATCAAATATTCTTAGACCTACAAAGTATTAACATGGGAATAATTAAAGAAGGAACATAATCATTACTTTCTCAAATGATTGTTCAACCATCCCTTATAGAGATAATAAAGGATGCTTAAAGAAATGATGAGAAAATTCAGAAAAAAGTTGAATCTATCAAAAATGGGAAATTCTTTGAGTTCAAAATTGATGAGGAAAGAGTTATAAGATTTTGGTCATGACTATGTGTACCTTCCAATCTAGAGATAAAGAAAGAGATTCTGAATTATGCACATTACTCAACTTTCTTTATTTACCCAGGAAGCACAAAGATGTATTGAGATCTCTAAGATCCTATTTGTGGGATAATATGAAGAAAGAGATCGCTGAATATATATCAAAGTGCTTGGTATGTCAGCAAGTGAAGTCTGAAAGGAAAAAGTATAAGGGTATGCTGCAACTATTACCCATAACAACATGGAAATAGGAAAACATCACCATGTACTTTGTCACTGGACTTCCAAATACATCCAAAGGAAACAATGATATATGGGTTGTCGTTGATCATCTTACAAATATAGCTCACTTTATCGCAATTCGATAGGACTTATCACTCGACCAACTTACATGGATATACATTAAATAAGTGGTGATGCTTCATAGAGTGACACTATCAATTCTATCCAATTGAGATCTGATATTTTTCTCAAAGTTCTAGAAAATTATCCAATATTATATAAACACTAAGCTGAAATTCAGTATGACTGCCATCCTCAAAATAATGGCCAATCTGAGAAAACTATTCAAAAACTGGAAGACATGTTGAGAGGATGTTCTATGGACTTCAAGGGAGGATGAGACCAACATATAACAATAGTCTTGTTATCTTATAACAATGGTTTCCACTCAAGCCTCAAAATTGCTCCATATGAAGCCCTTTATGGGAAAAGATTTAGAACACCAACATGATGGGATGAAGCCGGTGAACATAAGCTGATATGACCTAAAATGGTTGAAGAAATAACAGAAAAGGTGAAAACTATTCAGCAACACATCAAGGTAGCCCAAAGTTAATAGAAGAGCAATACATACAATCGTTAATGGGACTTAGAGTTTGAGGTTGGAGACATGGTATTCCTCTATATATCTCCATGTAAGAGAATTATGAGATTTGAGAAGAAAGGAAAGTTGAGTCCCAGGTACATAGGCCCCTTAGAGATTCTAGATCGTGTCTGTGTTGTGGTCTGTCGACTAGCACTTTCACCTACCATGTATCAAGTACACGATGTATTCCAAATATCCCTCTTGAGGAAGTACTTACTAAATTCCTCACATGTACTGAATCCATTGGTGGTAAAATTAGAGAATGACCTCTCAGATGAAGAGCATCCAATGAAGATATTGAAAAATAGAGATAAATTTATATGTAACAAGATGACTCACCTGGTCAAAGTATTATAGTGGAACCATAAGTACTAAGAGGCAATATGGGAACTGGAGAAAGCTATAAAGGAGAAGTACCCTCACCTGTTTTCACCTTAGAATGTAAAACACAATTTTGAGAGAGAAATTTCATAAGGGGGGAAGAATGTAATGACCCAAAATTTCATCAATGTAATTTACCTTATTATATTTATAAAACACTTATATCACAGACAGATCACAATTAAAATATCATTCTCAAAAATTAAGAATGAAATGAGTAATATTTATAGAAATTAAAGAACCTATACCGATGGAATAGTAACTGGATCATCGGAATAGTAATGTGACCACAATGAATTGTAAACCCACTAATAGAATATTAATCTCACATATGAAACTATAAATAATATTTAGGTCTCTTATGAATGAAGATATAATATATTTATATCATGGAATAAGTAAATAAATGTTTTAAAAATGATAAGTTATGTATTGGTATTTTTGTGAAATGTAAATGTTCATTTAAAATTTTATAATTAATATAATGATTTAAAATAAAATTTATTTTCATAAAATATATTGATAAATTAATATTTTTTTCTTATGATTATAATAAAAATTTTATGAGACCTTAATTCATTTTTCAAAGAGTCATGAAATCAGTTATAATTTTAAAATCAATATTTTTTGAATAAATGATGATTTTAGTTAAAACTTAATTTTATCATATTTAGAATATTATTTTCATAAAATGTATTCAATTTTTGAAATCTACAAATCTAAAAATGGTTATGGTGAAGTATTTGTATTTTTCTAAAATAGTTGAATTTTTGTGAATAGTGAAATATGATAATTTACGATATAAGTTAAATACATGAATTATTGAGTCGTGGATGATGTATAGATGAGGTAAGAACCCATTGGTTTGAACTCCCTTGAAAATGATACTATATTTAGTCAAAGTAATCAAAAATATTGATAGTCTTGATCCTAAATAATAAACAAATGAATAAAATAATCAAAACACTGCTCTCCTCCCAATATAAATATCACCTCCCACCACTTGTTCTCTTCACACATTTTAAGACTTGGAGTTTGAATATATTATGCCCAATTCCTCACCCAATCCTATTCTCTATGTTCTAGTATTTTTGGTCTCACCAAAATACCATTTCCATGTGCCTTAATGAGGTTCTCAAGGAAAGGACACTTAAGAGGTAAAACCCTCTATATTTCCCTTTTAATTTCTTTTCTTTTCTTATCCCTCCCTCACCTCCCATATACAAAATAACATGATAACTACAGTATCCGATATATAATGGAATGTTATTGTGTTAATGGGATATCCATCATCAAATTATTTCTCTTCTCTTTTTATCTTAAAAATGAAAACATTGTCTGTGATGTGTCGACTCACCACCTTCATGGATGATATTTTTTCGTTTTCTATTACTGCCTTCATGGATGATTGTAAAAACATTATAATGGTTAAACCAAATATATATTAAATTTTTTTTATGTTCTGAAATTAATTTATATACATAGTATTAAATAATAAAACAAAACTAGTTCACGATGATCGAAAATTCACCAAAATAAACTAACATTCATCATTAACATTTTATCTACTGAATCATTCTCATATCTGAAAACAAAATTATATATAGGGTCATTTAAAATTTTGGAGGCGTGTCAATATCATATAATTCCACTTCTATATTTTTTCTTCCATATGACAAGAACCCTCATAATTAAATTCAAGGGAACAGATCATAAAATCATGAAACGAACACACCCAAAATGATGAAATTAAACACTATAACTCAAAAAAATGGACATAAATGAAACTAATAAAATTATAACCAATTAAATACATGTATAAGAGGTTATGAATTAATTAATTAATGGGTCTATTTTGAATATCCATCCATTCCATGCATAAATATGGCATATATATGCACTGGGAGAGATTCAATCTTCTTACCTCTTGGCTATTATATAAAGACTTTACCACTCCAACAAGCTATTCTTGTGATGAGAAAATAGTATGTAACATACTTATATATATACAGATAAAAAAGAAATAATGATATTAAAGAATAATAATTGATGAATATATAATGAATATATAATAAATAAGTGATAAATAAATAAAGAAATAATAAAATAATATACAATAGATAAATGAAAATCAAATAAATAATAAATACATAATAAATAAATATTAAATAAATAATAAATATATATTAAATATATATTAAATAATAAATAAATGAATAAATAATAATAAAAATAAATAACAAATAATAAATACCTAATAAATAAAAAATAACTATTAAATAAATAATAAATAAATAAATAACAAATAAATAACAAATACATAATAAATAAATATTAAATAAATATTAAATAAACAACCAATAATCAATAAATAGAAAATAATAATAAATAATAATGAATAATAATAAATTATAATAGCTAATAAATAGATAAATATAATAATAATTAATTAATATTAAATAATAATTAATAAATATTAAATAAATAATAAATAATAAATAACTAATAAATAATTAATAATAAATAAATAAATAAATAAATAATAAATAAATAATAAATAATAAATACATATGTACAAAATAAATAATAAATAAATAATAAATAAATAATAAATAAATAATAAATAATTAAAAAATAATAAATACATAAATATTAACTTAATAATAAATATGTAATAAATAAATATTAAATATTAAATAAGTAAGAAATAATAATAAATAATAAATAACGAAATAAATAAATAATAAATAACAAATGAATAATAAATAATAAATAATAAATAAATAATAAATTAATAATGATTAAATATTAAATAAATAATAAATTATCAATAAGTAACAAAAAATAAATAATATATAATAATAAGTCATAAAAAATCATAATAAATTATAATAAAGAAATAATAATTAATAAACACACAATAAATAAAAAAATTAAAAAAATAAATAAATAAATAAACAAAAAAAATAAAATAAAAAAATAAATAATTAATAATAAATTAGTAGTAAATAAATAATAAATAAAATAATAACTAAATAATAACTAAATAATAAATAAATAATAGATAATAGATAAATAAACATTAAAGGAATAATGATAAATATAGTTCCCACCGTAAATATGCTTACAACTAGTTTTGGGTAGTGTATTCTTGTTGATGAAATTTGTTGGAACTAGTTTTTAAATCATGCTTGTGGGTTGGTATTTTCTTTTAAGTTGTTGATTAAATTCCAGTTTTGCATTTAAAAGATAGAATTTTGGTGATTTGTGTGGTGTCTTAGTCTGTGAATTTCTGGTAAACTGGTTGAGTCTCTTGATAGCATTCCATAAATTGTGCAGGTGATTTATTAAATTGTGTGGAAGTTTGGGAAACTTATTTTGGTAGGTCCTTGGTGTGCATTTGCTTTCAAAAGAGGATTTCGATTGTGTAATTGGTAGTAATCCATATTGTGATACTTAGAAGTGTTTTTTTAATTGTTTAAATGGTTTATTAAAAATGTGCAAGTGATTGAAAATCATGTTTTGAAATAGATTTGGTGTGAGTTTGATTGGGTCATTTTATTGATTGGTAAGGTCATATATTGGCATGTGTTTCAAAATGCGTAAGAAAGTGTTTAATAATTTCAGAGGTGTGCTCATTTTTTTCTTAAATGTTGTGAACAATTGGGTTTAGTTTTAAAGCAGTTCGTGTTTGGTGGAAATGGATCTGAAATATTTCCATGGTTGTTTATTGTGTCATTGTATGTTGGCACATCCATGGGTGCACTAGGTGCACACATGTATGTGCTCATAAACGATAATGGCACCTTTGAAATGGTGTTTCTTTAAATATTTGGTTTTCCAAACATTTCTTGTTTTCCTAAATGAGGTTTGGTCTTTGGTGTGGTCCACTTAAATGAATCCAAATTTACCCCTCAAGGATTTGGCCCATTTTTCCTTGGAAAATGCTTTGGTGTGTGTGCGGAAAGGATAATGGCCCGTTTGTAAATTATGAAATGTTTGGTTGTGGTTGGTATCCAAGGGCCCATATGGAACTTTGAACATAAAAGGCGATGTTGACTAAGATTTTATTAAAGGATGTGGTTTGGAAAATTGTGTGTGTCTAGTCAAAGTTTTAAAAATGTTTGTAGAAAAATGTTTTCAACATGGATTTGACGTGATGGACCGTTTGGAACTTTCATCTTTAGTGTAATGTTTTTGTTGATTCTTTGAAAGGATGGCGTTTTAATTATTGTATGCCTTTTTAACAACTTTAATATTTTGTAAAAAGTATCAAATGGTTTAAATGATTTCATGGCATGATGTCCTGGTTGGAACCTTTCATGATATGATGTATATCTATATATTTGGGGAACCTCTATAGGGGGATATTCCTTATGGGATATTGTATGGAGTGTATGTGTTTGGGGTTGGAAAGTGTGGTGAGATGAGTCACACATGCGAGGGCCTCCTACTTACATAGAATAAATATAACCACCATGGGTTCCTAGGTGTCTCTGAGATGATCAAGTGACGACTGTTGATCAACCCTGATTACATGGGTTGGTTGTTAGGCTAGGTAAGATTTTCCACTAGATTGGTCAGTTATAGGGTGGACAGTTGATTATAGACTTTGGAGATTCACCATACATGGGCAGGTGGTTCCAAAACTGAGTATGTCTAAGGGTATTATAGGGATGTTTAGGATCACCCATGGTTACATGATTATTTTCATTACTTGTTCACTTTCTATCATACTAGTTTATTTTCAGCTTACACCTTTTACCTATTCTACTTTAGCCCTGCTTTGAGATATTTTTTTTGGGTTTTGTTTTATAAAATGAAAAATGATTTTGGAAATGGTATGTAGCATGTGTTTTATTTTTAAATGATAAAAACACATTGCTTACTTTAAAAATGTGAAAACCCTACTTTTATATTTTTATTTCAAACTTGTGTTAATGAATGGTTTTGGGAAAGGAGACATTGGATTCTGTAGTTTATCTTGTCAACCCTACTAAGCATTTGTACTGCTCATGCTTGTTTTTATCATTTCAGTTTTAGGTTTCCTTTGCTCAAGTTTTTTGGCTGAGTTGATCATTATTGGAGCAAGGTAAGCCTTTGGTTGGGTGGTGGCTGGGAAGGTCATGTGGAGGTATGTTGATCTATTCTGTTAATTTATTTCTCTGCTTCTAGAGTTTAGATTCATTGTTTTGTTTAGTATTTTTTATTTATTTATCTTTTATGGTCCAAATTGTTTAGCAATTAAATTTTGATGCCTGACATTGGTTGTCATCCCGTGGGGATTGGGAATGCCCTTCGAGACATGTCGCAGACTGACTCGGGTGACTGGTTCAAGGTTGACCCAGGTTGGTTCATGAAAAACTGGTATCATAGAAGAACCTTGTTATTTGGGGGTGTCCAGTAGATGGAGATTAGGATATTCAGGACTCAATATGTAGGTACGAGAAGGATGTCATGAACCCTCACTCATTCCGAACCTCGAGTCACTAGGGGTAGTCTGGGAATTGAGTCCTTGTTTTGCTCAGGTTTGTTTTAGATTGAGGGATGAAAACAATGTCAATCCGATGTTACATTCTAATTTCACATGGAGTAGTGACCCATGTGGAGTTTGAGTACATGGTTTAAGTTCCTCCTAGTTGTTGATGCTTACTTAGGGCCTATAACACTACCATGTCGTTAGGTTAAGCATGACTACTAGTCCCTCATGTAAATACCCGTAAAATTCAAGGAATTTTTTTTCTAAATTTTCTTGGGAATTTTATAAGAATGCAGTTTCTGACGGCACCTGATTCCGAGGCCCGGTGTGCCCGGAATCATTTTCTGAAGTTTGGCTCAGGTACGTTCACTAAATGAACGAGCGGGGTTTTATAACTTTTGAACCGGTGCTCGGAATCGAATTCCATGGGCACCGATGGAATCACAACACCGGTATTTTCTTAGAAACACCTTTTCTGGAGTTGCGTTTTCTTGGGTGTGGTTTTTAATTTTTGGGCTTTAAGTTAAGAAATAAAATAAAAGTGGTGCAAAACTTTATTTTATTTCACTTAAATCCACTTAAAGCCACTTAAGCTAAGTTAAGCGGATAGGGTGGAACCCAAAATATCCTACCCACTTGGTAGGATATTTGTAAGGTGGGGACCGCATGAGCCCCACCGTTTCTTCCCTCCTAAGTAACGCACCCGCAACCCCCTCTTTAATGAAAGTCAATCGTGCATTTTTCTGGTTAAGAAACGCCCCATTAATTAGGCAGCTAAGTCGTTACAATTAATTTATCTAATTAATTGTTCATTTCTTAACTTTGATTTTCAAATCGTTGGCATGGGAATAAAATAAGACCAACACTCTTTTTGTTGAGGGATTTCTTGTTGGAAGGATTTGGGGAAAGCTCTAAAGCTTGAAGATATTCATCCTCCTTCGTGAAGAATGCGAAGAATGCCGACCTCCGATGAAGGGCGACAAAGAACACCGAACCCTCGGAGATCGACGGTGCAACTCCATGTACCGCGACGCCGATGGTCCTCCTTCCGCGACGTTCGTTCCCCGCAACAATCTTCGATCAACAACTGATTGAGGTAGGGGATTGTGGTTCTTTTAATTCCTTTGTGAATTATATCCTCAACATGGGTTTAATTGGTGCAATTAAATTTGTGTTATTTTTTAATCCTCGGTGTTTGACTACGCGACGCCGTGTACCGCGACGACATCTACGCCCCTTTCGCGACACGACGATCCTCTTATTCCGTGACGGTCAATTCCGCGATGAACTCACGTTCGACGACAACGTGGAGGTAGGGGTTTTTGTTCATTTTAATCTATGTGATTATATCCGCAGTTTGTTTAAATATTTGTTGTGAGACTTTTAAAACCACCAACGTGGTGGGTGCGGACCAACAAACAAGTCCAAACCCATCGTCCTTTCGTTCTTGGTGTGCGGATTGGCGGGCAACGACAAAGTAAGCCGCACGGGTGATGTGAGGTCCTCGCAGTGAAGGACGGACCCTGGGAGGGCCATTGGTGAAGGAGGCATGAAATTCCAACCACCGAAACTCGTCTGGTGGTCTACGGAGCAGCCCGCCGGCGTGCCTCGCTGGCACGGCGGCGCTGGCGGTAGGTGGCGGTGGCGCCCGGTGCGTAGCCGGAAGGAGCCGCCGCGGCTGAAGCGGCGGTGGCAGGGCGCGGTCCCGTGACCATGCGGGACCATAGGGGGATGGGACGTGGCAGCCGGCCGCGTCTGCTGGTAAGGGCGACCCAACGCGGGGCCGCGACTCCTTCACTTGGGGGCAGCGCGCCCCCCGCTTCGCTCGGCCGTAGCGGCCGAACCGACTCGCTGGCCACCCGCCCAGTGCCAGCCGGGCCGCGCCGGGCCGCGCTGGCCAGGCCGGGTCCGGTCGAACCGGTTCGGGCCGACCCAGGGGGGTTGGGTCGGGTTGGTCCGGGCCCAGACCCCCCATTTTCGGACCCCTTTCAGTCTTTTGCCCATATCTTGAGCTAAGGATCTTCGATCGACGCACCGTCAGTTGCGATGCGATCCTTGGATCGAGACGGTCGTTTCAGTATACCTCACTCAAGGTTTCAGAATACTTTGTGTTCGGCCAGGTTGGTTCGTACACGAATCCAACCGGGTCCTCGGAGCATAAACACTTATAACTTGAGCTCCGGACGTCCGATTGACGTGTCGTCGACTTTGATGGATTCCTCTAAGTGAGACGAATCATTTGGCTTACTCCGCCCGAGGTTTGGATGCAGGTGGAGTATGGTCAGGTTGGTTTTGACTTAAAAACCAACCGGGCCCCTGGAATGAAAAAGCCAATAACTCTCAGACCGGGCGTCCGATTGACGCGACATCTGTGACGTTGAGTTCTTATTGGCGATATGGAACTTTTGGATACATCAAATCTAGACTATGTTTTAGTTGATGTATCATCCTCTCGGCTCGTGGAGCGGACCCTCCCGAACAAGATTGCTGTGTGAGGGAACCATAGAGCTGGCTGCGACTGCGACTACGACGACGACTGTGCAGAGATCCTCAGTGGATTCGACGACGACGACTACAACACTCAGCGATCCTATGTGAATCAGTGCTACAGATCCTATGTGGGTCTGATCCTGTGTGAGTCAGCGCTCAGCGGTCCTGTGTGGGCCAGCACCTACAGATCCTGTGTGGGTCCGATCCTGTGTGGGTCTTTGCGGGGGTTAGTTACCTATCGATCCTGTGTGGGTCAGATCCTTTGTGGGTCATTGCTGGGGTTAATTACCTATCGATCCTGTGTGGGTTAGATCCTTTGTGGGTCATTGCGGGGGTTAGTACCTATCGATCCTTTGTGGGTCCGACATCATAGATGATTCAGTGGATATATCTGATCATCTCTATCGTCATACGAAAAATTATACCTGTGTGAGCTGAATCCTGTTTTGCTTTCCTATGTGGATTGTGTTGTGCTATCCTGTGTGGATTTACATCTTGCTTTCCTGTGTGGACTGGGTTGTACATGGGCTCGGAAGTTGGAGCGTACTGGAATTGATGACTTAGGTATATGTATGGGCATATACCTAAGAAGTGTCGAATGTTACTTCGAGATTGTATCTTTACTTTGTGGATTATCCTTTGTGGATTCTGGGAGACCTTCTGGGGTCTCGGGGTCCCTACTGAGTAGCTTATACTCACCCCTGCACGGGCTATGCCCGCACTACGTTGTGTTGGTTGCAGACGACGGACAACGCTGATCGTGGTTGAGGCTTGCGGAGCAGGATGGTACCTGGAGGTGGACCACTAGGCAGGACGTACTCGGAGCGGTCGGCTGGACCCGAGGAGATGTGGAGGCTATCTGTACTCACCCTTCAGGTGGGACTTCCAGTGGATGGCTCGATGTTGCGGCTTTACTTTTCAGTTGCTATTTTTACCTTTCCAGTTGTACTTTACTTTCAGTTTGGGTTTGTATACTGGCACACTTACTTTTCTGCACTTGCTGTTGTACCCAGTTTTACTTAGTGTTTACTACTACTGCTTTCTTGCTCTGTGGTGTTTGTTTAATTTAAAAAGGAAATGCCTTTCCTTTTTACCAGGAATTACGCCTTGGTGCTAGTCGCCAGCCCCTGGCCCATGGAAGGCGGACTTGGGGTAGTCACGGCACGGGCCCCGAGGACGGGTCGTGACAAATTGGTATCAAAGGAGTTCAGTTCTACCGCAGAACATTGGACTCTGGTATTTTTCTATGTGAAGCAATAGTGCTAAGTGTATTGGGTGTGGTTATCGGTTCAAGGAGTCTAGTGTTGGTGCGGCGGCCAACGTATCTGTACACTAGGACCCTGACTTCTGATTTCCGACTTAATTCACAAAAACATTGATTGCATGTGTGTTTCAAGTTTTCTTTGTGATTAATTTTTCTTAGCTCACCAGGTATACTGTTTGATCGTGGCGCACCTGTTTCTTTTCAGGATTCCCCCACGATGGCAGCCAGCTAGGGTTCCAAGAGTTGTGCGTGATGACAGCCCACCGAGTAACGAGGCCTCGGTACAGGGCCCTTTGACAGCTGAGGCACCGGTGGTACCTCTACCCACCGAGCCACCGATGCTTCCAGCCCCAGCCGCTGACGATGCACATCGCCTTAGTGCACTGCACGAGTTTCAGCACCAGCTACTGCCCAGGTTCCGTGGGGAGACGGTCACCCAGGCAGCCGAGGATTGGCTGGAGGCAGTTGTATGAGTTTTCAGTTTAGTGAGGACAAGAGCATACCTCATGGTGATCCTCGTGGTGAGCCTACTACACGTGGCAGCGGGAAGATGATGGAGCTTGATGCTCCAGGTGCACGATGAGGCATCTCTTTTCTGGACGGAATTTGAGAGCCTCTTATACTCGGAGTTCGTCCCAGTCACCCTCCTTGCGGTGCGCATCCAGGAGCTTCTTCAGCTGCGACAGGGCAGCTTGACGGTCGCCCAGTACTCGGAGAGATTTACTGATCTCTCGCGCTACTCGACAGACATGGTATGAGACCCATTCTTCTGGGCCCGGACCTTTGAGCAGGGATTGAGGCAAGAGATCAGGGCATCACTGATCTACCTCAACATTCTGACCCAGGTAGGAGTACTGGAGCGAGCCCTTTTGATCGAGAGCTTTATTGCTGAGCCTTCTTCAGCAGCGAGACCTTCCACGGGGTGGCACGTAGCAGAGTCTTCTGAAGCAGGCAGTCGACGGATGACTCATGGGTCTAGGCAGACTAGACCCTCAGAAAGACGACCTTAGGACACTAGCTCAGCATTGCGGGGCACACAGCACGGAGCCAGTCATTCGAGAGGCGGGCATTGCTACATGTGCGGCGGGCAGGGCCACATGGCTCATGACTGCCCGACCCGTCGTGCCGAGGAGCAGCAGACGGTTGAGGGGCCACCGAGGCATAGGCAGAGGGTCGACCGTGATGGTCCGTAGGGAGTAGGCGGATGAGGTAGAGGAGCTGGCCGAGCAGCAGGTGGTGGGCGACGCTTTGATGCTCTACCACCACCACCACCACCAGGAGGTCCACCCCGACCACAGGGAGCTGGTGGGCAGAGACCGGCACAGCTCCAAGCAGTGGAGGCCTATGACCACGGTGTGCCCGAGATGATTCGAGGTACTATCTGTGTCTATTCCACCCTTACGAAAGTTTTTATAGACACAGGAGCGAGTCACTCTTTCATATCCGCTGCCCTTGTTTGGAGCTCGAAGATTCTGACAGAGCCGTTGGCTCGATCCTTATGTCTAGATACTCCCACGGGAGCAGACTCGACGATTACGAACTGGTGCCAGCAGTGTGAGCTTACTCTAGGAGGCGAGAGCTTCGGCTGGGATCTTCTTGTAGCAGCATCGAGGCCTTACGACGTCATCTTGGGCATGGATTGGTTATCTACAGTCCATGCATAGATTGACTATATTAGGCGAAAGGTGTGATGTGTACGCACCGACGGGAGCAGGTTCACCTTCACCGGTGAGAAGGGAGCCTTCGCAGCACAGGATGGACTCTCGCAGAGGAGAGGACAACCCATCACTCATCAGTTGGCTAGCCTTATCCTATGAGTAGTTGACGTGCAGAGTCCTAGTTTTCCTGTAGTGGTGGATCAGTATGCGGACGTCTTCCCCGACAACGTTCCAGGAATACCTCCTCGAAGAGAGGTAGACTTTTATATTGATCTGTACCCCGGGACAGCCCTGATATCCACCCCATCATATCGGATGGCTCCCGCCGAGCTTTGAGAGCTACGAGTACAGTTGGAGGACTTGCAGGGCAAGGGATTCATCTGACCCAGTGTTTCACCATGGGCTTCCCCGATATTGTTCGCCAAGAAGGCGGATGAGAACTTACGACTTTGTGTCGACTATCATCGCCCGAACCAGGTGACAGTAAGGAACAAGTATCTGCTACCGAGGATTTATGACCTCTTCGATCAGATCAATGGAGCATGGTGGTTCTCAAAGATAGACCTCAGGTCAGGCTATCATCAACTCAGAGTTCGGGGCGAGGACGTGCAGAAGACGACTTTCAGATGTCAGTATGGCCACTCTGACTTCTTGGTTATGCCCTTCGGTGTAACCAATGCTCCAGTAGTGTTCATGGGCCTCATGAACAGGATCTTTCAGCCATACCTTGATCGATTTGTCATGGTCTTCATCGACGACATTTTGATATACTCGACGACTGAGGAGGAGCACGCCTACCACTTGCGGGTTGTACTGGACACACTCCGAGAGCACAATCTTTATGGAAAGCTTTCTAAGTGTCAGTTATGGATACGTGAGGTCCACTTCTTGGGACATGTCATCTCTGAGGTGGGAGTTACGGTGGATCCTGTAAAGATCGAGGCAGTGCTAGCTTGGGAGCCACCCAGGAGCATGACGGAGGTGCGGAGTTTCTTGGGACTAGATGGATACTATCGTAGATTTGTGCCAGACTTCTCTAGAGTTTCGGCACCACTCTCATCTTTGACGAAGAAAGGTAAACCCTTTGTGTGGTCAGAAAGATGTCAGCTGAGCTTCCAGGAGCTGAGATAGAGATTGACCAGCGCCCCTATCTTGAGGTTTCCGGAGGAGGGAGTAGGGTACGTAGTCTACTGCGATGCATCAGGGACCGGACTCGGATGTGTCCTGATGCAGGAGCGGGCGGTGATCGCCTATGGATCATGTTAGTTGAGGCATCATGAGAAGAACTATGCTACCCATGACCTGGAGTTAGCAGCAGTGGTCTTCGCTCTGAAGACATGGCGGCACTACCTGATGGGCGAGCACTTTACAGTCTTTTCTGACCATCAGAGTCTCAGGTACATCTTCTCTCAGAAGGACTTGAACCTGAGACAGCGGCGATGGCTCGAGTTCCTCCAGGACTATGAATTTGAGATAGTCTATACTCCTGGGAAGGGGAACGTAGTAGCCGATCCTCTCAGCAGGAGGATGGGCATTCAGCTACTTGAGGAGGCGACAGAGCAGCTAGCCACTTTGTAGATATCCTTCATGGATAGAGATGGAGCAGCCTTCCTTCAGTCTCTCACAGTCACCCCTACACTAATGCAGCGGGTCAGAGAGGCACAACGTGGGGACGCTGACTGTGAGACGTGGCGTGCACATATATCCTCAGGACATGCACCTGATGGTTTCTCCTTTGGAGCAGAACACGACGTCCTTTTCAGAGGACGTACCTTGGTAGTAGTTGCTTTACGGGAGGATGTGCTGAGAGAGTTTCAAACTTCTCCCATGGCGGTATATCCTAGAGTGGTGAAGATGTACCAGGACCTTAGACGACAGCACTGGTGGCCGGGCATGAAGAAGGCTGTGGCAGAGTTCGTTTCTCGATGCCTCACCTGCCAGCAGGTGAAGGCAGAGCATCAGGTACCAGCAGGATTGGTACAGCCCTTGGAGGTACCAGAGTGGAAGTGGGACGGGATATATATGGACTACGTGACTGGACTTCCACGCACTTCCAGAGGTCATGACTCCATTTGGGTGATTGTTGACCGAATCACCAAGTTGGCTCACTTCTTACCCATCAAAGAGCAGGGCTCAGTGGATATCTTGGTACGTCTCTACGTTTAGGATATTGTACGGCTTCACGGTGTGACATCATCTATCATCTCCGATCGAGATGCTCGCTTTACTTCCCGGCTTTGGAAGGGGTTACAGGAGGCGTTTGGGATGCAGCTACGTCTGGGCACCGCCTTTCACCCTCAGACGGATGGTCAGACAGAGAGGACCATTCAGACTCTCGAGGACATGCTCCGTGCATGTGTCCTCGACTTTGGTCGCAACTAGGAGGACCACCTACCCTTGGTAGAGTTCGCGTACAACAAAAGCTACCACTCCACCATCGGGATGGAACCATACGAGACGTTGTACGGCCGACCTTGCAGATCTCCTTTGTGCTGGACAGACCCTGGGGAGTCAGCACTTGTGGGACCAGAGATGGTCCAGGACACGACAGAGAAGGTCCAGATTATCCAGGAGCGGATGAGGACAGCTCAGAGCTGGCAGAAGTCCTATGCTGACAGGAGGTGGAGGCCACTAGAGTTCGACGATGGCGACCATGTCTTCTTACGTGTCTCACCTCGATGTGGATTACAGAGATTTGGCCGAGTTGGAAAGTTGTCTCCACGCTTCATCGGACCATTACAGGTCCTCAACAGGATTGGAAAGGTGGCTTATCGCTTGGCTCTACCATCTCAATTGCACTAGGTGCATGACGTCTTCCACGTATCTCAGCTGAGGAGATATGTGCACGACCCGATGCATATCATTGACCATGGGGAGATGGACATTGATGATGGGGCGATGTTTGTGGAGGTCCCGGTGGAGATTGAGGATCGACAGGAGCATGTCCTACATAGACGGTCGATTCCTCTAGTGCGCATCAGATGGCAGCACGGGAACCTCTAGGAGAGCACTTGGGAGTGGGAGGCTCAGATGCGTGCTCAGTACCCACTTTTGTTTCCCTAGTTTATGATGTATCTTTACAGGGACGTAAAGACCTGAGGTGGGAGTGATTTAAAGACCCGTAAAATTCAAGGAAATGTTTTTCTAAATTTTCTTGAGAATTTTACAAGAACGTAGTTTCTGACGGCACCTGATTCCGAGGCCCAGTGTGCTCAGAATCATTTTCTGAAGTTTGGCTCGGGTACATTCAGTGAATGAACGAGTGGGGTTTTCTAACTTTTGAACTGGTGCTCGGAATCGAATTCTGAGGGCACCGATGGAATCGTAGCGCCAATATTTTCTTAGAAACGCCTTTTCCGGAGTTGTGTTTGCTCGGGTGTGGTTTTTAATTTTTGGGCTTTAAGTTAAGAAATAAAATAAAAGTGGTGCAACACTTTATTTTATTTCACTTAAAGCCACTTTAAGCCACTTAAGCTAAGTTAAGTAGATAGGGTGGAACCCAAAATATCCTACCCACTTGGTAGGATATTTGTGAGGTGGGGCCCGCACGAGCCCCACCGTTTCTTCCCTCCTAAGTAACGCACCCACAACCCCCTCTTTAATGAAAGTCAACCATGTGTTTTTTTGGTTAAGAAACGCCCCATTAATTGGGAAGTTAAGTCGTTACAATTAATTCATTGAATTAATTGTTCGTTTCTTAACTTTGATTTTCAAATCTTTGGCATGGGAATAAAATAAGACCAACACTCTTTTTTTTGAGGGATTGCTTGTTGGAAGGATTTGGGGAAAGCTCTAAATCTTGAAGATCTTCATCCGCCTTCACGAAGAACGTGAAGAACACGAAGAACTCCGGCCTCCGATGAAGGGAGACGAAGAACACCAAACCCTCGGAGATCGACGGCGCGACGCTGTGTACCGTGACGCCGACGATCCTCCTTCCGCGACGTTCCTTCCCCGCGACAATCTTCGATCAACAACCGATTGAGGTAGGGGATTGCGGTTTTTTTAATTCCTTTGTGAATTATATCCTCAACATGGGTTTAATTGGTGCAATTAAATCTGTGTGATTTTTTTAATCCTCGGTGTTTTACTACGCGACGCCGTGTACCGCGACGACAATGACACCCCTTCCGCAACGCAACGATCCTCTTCTTTTGCGACGGTCAATTCTGCGACGAACTCACGTTCGACGACAATGCTGAGGTAGGGGTTTCTGTTCATTTTAATCTATGTGATTATATCCAGAGTTTGTTTAAATATTTTTTGTGAGACTTTTAAAACCACTAATGTGGTGGGTGCGGACCAACAAACAAATCTGAACCCACCGTCCTTTCGTTCTTGGTGTGCGGATTGGCGGGCGATGCCAAAGTAAGCCGCACGGGCGATGTGAGGTCCTCGCAGTGAAGGACGGACCCCGAGAGGGCCATTGGTGAAGGCGGCACGAAATTCTGTCCACCGGAACTTGTCCGGTGGTCCGCAGAGCAGCCCACCTGTGCACCTTGCCGGCACAGCGGCGTCGGAGGCACGTGGCGGTTTCACCCGACGCGCCGCTGGAAGGAGCCGTCGCGGGTGAAGCCACGGAGGAATGGCACGGTCCCGCGATCGCGCGGGGCCGGAGGGGGATGGGACGTGGCATCCGGTCGCGTCCACTGGCAAGGGCGCCCCCACACGTGGCCACAACTCCTTCATGTGGGGGAAGCGCGCCCCCTGCTTCGCTCGGCCGTAACGGCCGCTTCGACCCGCCGGCCAGGCCGCGCCGGCTGGGCCGGGTCGCGCCCAGCCGGGTCGGACCCGGACCCGGGTCGGGTCGACCCGGTTCGGGCCGACCTAGGGGGGTTGGGCCGGGTCGGTCCGGGCCCAGACCCCCCATTTTAAGACCCCTTTCGGTCTTTTTCCCATATCTTAAGCTACAGACCTCCGATCGACACACCGTCAGTTGAGATGCGATCCTTGGATCAAGATGGTTGTTTTGGTATATCGCACTCAAGGTTTCAGAATAGTTTGGGTTCGGCCGGGTTGGTTTGTACACGAAACCAACTAGGCCCTTGGAGGAGAAACGCTTATAACTTGAGCTCCGGACGTCCGATTGACGTGTCGTCGACTTTGATGGATTCCTCTAAGTGATACGAATCTTTTGGCTTACTCCGCCGGAGGTTTGGACACAGGTGGAGTATGGTTGGGTTGGTTTTGACTTTAAAACCAACTGGGCCCCTGGAACGAAAAAGCCAAAACTCTCAGACCGGGCGTCTGATTGACGCGCCGTCTGTGACGTTGAGTTCCTGTTGGCGATACAGAACTTTTGGATACATCAGCTCTGGACTATGTGTCAGTTGATGTATCAGTCTCTCGGCTCATGGAGCGGACCCTCCCAAACGAGCTTGCTGTGTGCGGGAACCCTAGAGCAGGCTGCGACTGCGACTACGGCGACGACTGTGCAGAGATCCTCAGTGGATTCAACGACGACGACTACAACACTCAGCGATCCTACGTGGATCAGTTCTACAGATCCTGTGTGGGTCTGATCCTATGTGGGTCAACGCTCTGTGGTCCTGTGTGGGCCAGCGCCTACAAATCCTGTGTGGGTCCGATCCTGTGTGGGTCTTTGTGGGGGTTAGTTACCTATCGATCCTGTGTGGGTCAGATCTTTTGTGGGTCATTGCGGGGGTTAGTTACCTATCCATCCTATGTGGGTCATATCCTTTGTGGGTCATTGTGGGGGTTAGTACCTATCGATCTTTTGTGGGTCCGATGACGTAGATGAATCAGTGGATATATCTGATCATCTCTATCGTCATACGAAGGAGTATACCTGTGTGAGATGAATCCTATTTTGCTTTCCTATGTGGATTGTGTTGTGCTATCCTGTGTGGATTTACGTCTTTCTTTCCTGTGTGGAATGGGTTGTACATGGGCTCGGAAGTTGGAGCATACTGGAATTGATGACTTAGGTATATGTATGGGCATATACCTAAGAAGTGTCGAATGTTCCTTCGTGATTGTATCTTTCCTTTGTGGATTATCCTTTGTGGATTCTAGGAGACCTTAGGGGGTCTCGGGGTCCCTATTGAGTAGATTATACTCACCCCTGCACGGGCTATGCCCGCACTACGTTGTGTTGGTTGCAAACGACGGACAACGCTGATCCTGTTTGAGGCTTGCGGAGCAAGACAATACCTGGAGGTGGACCACTGGGCGGAACGTACTCGGAGCGGTCGGCTGGACTCGAGGAGATGTGGAGGCTATCTGTACTCACCCTTCAGGTGGGACTTCTAGTGGACAGCTCGACGCAACGACTTTACTTTGCAGTTGCTAGTTTTCCCTTTCCAGTTGTACTTTACTTTTAGTTTGGGTTTGTATACTGGCCCACTTACTTTTCCGCATTTGCTGTTGTACCCAGTTTTACTTAGTGTTTACTACTACTGCTTGCTTGCTCTGTGGTGTTTGTTTACTTTACAAAGGCAATGCCTTCCCTTTTTACCAAGAATTACGCCTTAGTGCTAGTCGCCATCCCCTGGCCTATGGAAGGCGGGCTTGGGGTAGTCACGGCACGGGCCCCGAGGATGGGTCATGACACCTCACTCTGGTAGTTTGATGCAAGTTGAATGTTTTCATGGTTCTGGTTGGTGTAAATACACTTTTGAAAAGGAAAAAGGGTTTTTTAAATGATAAGGATTTCTTTAAAATGGATTTAAATTCAGGAAATGGGTTTTAAAACTAAAATATCTTGGTCTAAAATTCTGGTGTTTTCTTGGAAATTGGTAGATAAATGGTTTGGGTGCAACCTTAGGCACTCTTTATGAACATTTTCACATGTGAGGGGTTGCATGGAAGTGTGTGTTGGTGTGTATGGATGAAAGAGGATGAAGACATGTGAAATGGTTCATGGGATTACTAGGGTGCGTACTTAGAATTATAGGCTTGACCTTGGTTTTTTCTAAAGTGATTCTAAAAGAGGAAATGATTTTGTAAATTGAATTTGGTTTGAAAAGTGGGTTTGGTATTTGGAAAGTGTCCTTGAAGGAAGGTGGTTTTGAAATCTAAAATGAAAAGGGGATTTTGAAAAGGGAATTTTGGGCTGTGTTTGTATTTATTTGTTTTTTTGAGATAATTGTTTTTGGATGAAGGTGATTTCAATGATGTTGCTTTGGATTGATATTGGTTTTGGCTTAGTGTTTTATATGATGTTCAGAAACATCCACCCAGAAAGGTCCCAAGGGTTTCTGATAATTCATGCCTAGTTTTTGGTCCTTCTCAGACATTACCTATCCTTCACGGTGATCAGGGTCCATTAGAAGAAGCAGAGTGTCTTAAAGGGGTCGAGCGCATCTTTAGGATATTGGGAACTCCTGAAGTTTTTATGGTACGTGTTGTTTTGGGTCTGTTTGAAGGTACAACTCTGGATGAATGGGAGTTGTTCGCCCCGCCATCACTGCAAGTTGGGATGATGTGGGATGTATTTAAATTTTTCTTCAGCCGATGGTTCATAACTGAAGAGGTGAAGATGAGGAAAAGGGAAGAGCTCATGCATATTCAATAAGTCCAATGTATGGTGAAGACATATATTGATCATTTTAAGGAACTTGTTTCCTTTTTTTTCAGGAGGTAGCATCACAAGATTTGATGAATACTTCTCTCTTCATTGGGGGTATTCATCCAAAGATCAAGGATCAGGTCCTTTATTCTAAAGACCATCATTTAGAGAAGCTGGGTCATGAGACATTATTAGATGAATTGGTCTTCGAGCGTAGGTTCTTAGAAATCCAGCATATCTAGTTACTCGTGAAGGTTCCCTATCTTGAGGGTAGAATGTACCGGAGGGGAATATTCTTAAAGATTCCTCTATAGTGGTTTTGGATTCTATTTCATTGGACCGTTCAGTGGTGTACCACCAGTGTGGCCGGTTCAGGCACATGAATCCATCTTGTCGCATCCCTCTAAATACGTGTCACTATTGCGGCTGTTTGGGTCACTTGGAGAAGTTTTGCAGGAAGCATCAACTGAAGAAAATGATATGATCATAGGAATTATAGTGCATTACTATGAGGCAAAAGATTCTTCATCCATCAGATCCCTAGCCACATTTATTGGTGTGAAGCTCGCGTGCAGTCAGGAGTTGTCGGGGGTGTGATGTCTCGGTCCGGGTTTTGTGTTCCGTGTTAGTAGTGGAGCATTTAACATATTTTCTTTCTGCTATTAAAGTTTTGATGTGGTTTCGAGTTCATTGTTTTGTCATGAAGTTATAATGGACTTGTTCTATTGTAATCTAAATTGTTTTTTTGTCTGATTATGGTTTTATGAATCATGTGTTTTTCTTAAAAATGTTTTGGCCTTTGTATGGGTTAATCTCAGTTTGGATTTGTTTGTTTAGAGATGTAGGCACCTATGGAAGAATCGATGTTTGTAGTTATTCTTGGGTTCACTTCTTAGGTCAATTTCTTCTTGGATGTTTTTTTTCTAGTGTTGGGGGTTTTTGGTCTGGGTTGATAGTTCCATGTCCCAGCGGAGGTGTTGTTTAGCTCGGGCTATATAAGTTAGTTTGGATCGGTTGGGAGTTCCTGCGTCGCCCCCCTTCCCATAGTGATATGTTTGGGTGTTAAATTTCTAAACTAGTTGAGTTCTTGTGGTGTGGAGAACCCTCTCGTGTTCTCCTATTCTATTTTATTGTGGTTTCTTTTGGTTTCAATCGAGCATGGATTCTTGTTTTGTCTATTGTTTGGCTGGGTAACTTTTTGGGGGAAGAAAGTGTTCGTGGCGGGGAGAATTTTCACACCCAAATTTTTAAATTAAATATTATTTTATTATTTCTTGGCTCTGGGTTCTTGCGCCAAGGTTCAGGGTGGGTTCCGTTTAAATTTTTTTCATTTAACAATTTTACTGGGTTTCAAACCTGTGCACGGTCACCATGCGGTTGGCGGTAGCCACGCAATCGGCCCAGGTGTCGTGTAATTGCTCATTATTCTTCTTCTTATTATTATTACTGTTATTATTTTATTATTATCAATATTTATATTATTATTATTATTTTATTATTATTATTTTTTATATTATTGTAATTATTATTTTTATTCTTTATATTATTTTATTATTATAATTATTTGTATTATTATTGATATTATTGTATCATTATTATTCTTATTTTAATTATTATTAGCATCATCATTATAATCATAATAATCATCATCATCATTATTATTATTAATATTATAAAATTAAAATATTAATGAAAACACTAGGACCCCCCATTCCCGATGCGTGTCACACACAGGTCACCCCTGGGTCTCCCCTATGATCCATCCTCCCCTTTCCTTCTCCTTCTAGCAGTGATGCACCCAGACCCTAGCTGACCTCTGCCTCTCGCCCTGTAGGTCCCCACCTCACCCCTCATTCTTCTGGTTGCTACCCACACTTCTGCTCTCTCTTCATCCTAGTATCCCACCACAACGTTGGCCTCACCCTCACCTTATTACAGCTCTCCGAACCAATGACCAGGCTGCATCCCAACCCTCCAGCTTCCGACCTCCGCCCTCCGCACCACCAGAAAATCCACCCCGGCCTCCCTCGACTCCAGCCTTCTCCCCAACCACCCGACCAAGCCAGTAGCTGACTCCCGGCCCTCCGCGCCTTCAGCCTACCCTCACCCGGGCAACCCTTCCCTCACCGTTATTTGCTTCGTAAGTAGCCGAAACCCCATATTGGTCTTCCCTAACGTCATCACTACTCCAGAACCCCGTCTATTCCTTGCTCCGACTTCACCACACCAGCAGATCCTGACCTCACCTCGCCCTCGCGCCCCAGCCCTTGTCTTGCCGATTCGGAAACCTCCCTTTTCAGTGCATGCCCTTGCTCACAACCCATAGAATAGGTTTGTTCATTTTCATTCTTTTTGGGTGTGTTTCTTCGAGTTTTCCAAGTAATAATTCCTCGGGTGTTGTTTAGAATGATTTCCCAGTTGTTTTAGGAGTGTGATTGGTGCACAAGAGGTTGTTCCTCCTTTTGCAAAAGTGATGTTGCATTTGCACACCATTGAGGTAGGTGAATTCATTAATTTTTCTTTATAAATCATTCCATAAATTCCTGATCTCTTTCAATTAATTTTTGATTAAATTTCATACCTTAAATATACTTACGACTAGTTTTGGGTAGTGTATTCCTGTTGATGAAATTTGTTGGAACTAGTTTTTAAATCATGTTTGTGGGTTGGTATTTTATTTTAAGATTTTGATTAAATTCCAGTTTAGCATTTAAAAGATAGAAGTCTGGTGATTTTTTTGGTGCCTTACTCTTTGTGAATTTCTGGTAAACTCGTTGAGTATCTGGATAACATTCCATAAATTGTTCAGGAGGTTTATTAAATTGTGTGGAAGTTTTCTAAGCTTATTTTGGTAGGTCCTTGGTATTCATTTTATTTCAAAAGAGTATTTATATTGTGTAATTGGTGGTAATCCTTGTTTTGATACTTAGAAGTGTTTTTTAATTGTTTAAACGATTTATTAAAAATGTTTAATTGATTTCAAATCATGTTTTGAAATTGTTTTGGTGTGTGTTTGATTGGGCCATTTTATGTATTGATAAGGTCATATCTTTGTATGTGTGTCAAAATGTTTTGGAAAGGGTTTAATAATTTTAGAGGGGTGTTCATGTTTTTCTTAAATTATGTGAACAATTGGTTTTGGTTTTAAAGCTGTTGGTGTTTTGTGGAAATGGATCTGAAATATATCTTTGGCTGTTTATTGTGCCATTAGATGTTGGCACATCCGTGGGTGCACTAGGTGAACACATGGATGTGCTCACAAATGATAATGGAACCTTTGAAATGGTGTTTCTTTATATCTTTGGTTTTCCAAATAATTATTTTTCCTAAATGAGGGTTGGTCTTTGGTGTGGTTCCCTTAAATGACTCCAAATGTACTTCTCAAGGATTTGGATCATTTGGCCTTGAAAAATTCTTTGGTGTGTGTCTAGAAAGGATAAGGCCCCATTTAGAAAATATGAAACTTTTGGGTGTGGTTGGTATCCATGGGACCGTTTGGAACTTTGAACTTAAATGGTGATGTTGACTAAGATTTTATTAAAGGATGTGGTTTGGAAAACTTTGCGTGTTTGGTTGAAGTTTTAAAAATGTTTTTAGAAAAATGATTTTGAAATGGATGTGATGTGATGACCCATTTGGTACTTTCAACTTTAGTGTAACGTTTGGGTTGATTCTTTGAAAAGATGACATTTTAATTACTATATGCCCATTTAACAACTTCAATATTTTGTATAAAGTATCAAATGGTTTTGATGATTTCATGGCATGATAAACCAGTTGGAACCTTTCATGATATGATGTAAATATATATATTTTTGGGTCACCACTATAGGGGGGATATCCCTTATGGGTTATCGTATGGAGTGTCTATGTTTGGGGTAGGCAAGTGCAGTGAGATGAGTCACGCATGCGAGGGACTCTTGCTTACACAGAATTATTATAACAACCATGGGTTCCTGGGAATATTTTAGATGATCAAGTGATAGTTTCTGATCAACCCTGATTAGACAGGTTGGTACCCCCAAGATTTGTTGTTAGGCCAAGCGAGATTTTCCATTGGATTTGTCAGTTATAGGGTGGCCAGTTGGTTATAGACTTAGGAGCTTCACCATATGCCGGAAGGTGGTTCTGAAACTGAGTATGTCCAGGGGTCTTCTAGATATGTTTATTATCATGCATGGTTACTTGATTATTTTCACTGCTTGTTCACTTTCCGTCATACTAGTTTTTTTTAGCTTGCACTATTTACATGTTCTACTTTAGCCCAGCTTTGAGATATTTTTGTTTTGGGTTTTTTTTATAAAATAACAAATGATTTTTGGAAATGGTATGTAGCATGTGTTGGATTTTTAAATGAGAAAAACATGTTTATTAATTTAAAATGTGAAAACCCTACTCTTATATTTGAATTTCAAACCTGTGTTAATGGATGGTTTTGGGAAAGGAGATGCTGGATTTTGTGGTGTATCTTGGAAACCCTACTGAGCATTTTTAATGCTCATGATTTTTTTATCATTTCAATTATAGGTTTCCTTTTCTCAAGTTTTCTTGGCTGAGTTGCTCATTATTGGAGAAAGGTCGGCCTTTGGTTGGGAGGTGACCTGGAAGGTCATGTCGAGGTATATTGAGATGTTCTTTTTATTTATTTCTCTGCTTCTAGAGTTTAGTTTTATTGTTTTGTTTAGTCTTATTTATTTATTTATATTTTATGGGCCAAATCATTCCTAGTGATTAAATTTTGATGCTCAAAATTGGTTTCCATCCCTTGGGGATTGGGAATGCCCTTCGGGACATATCGTAGACTGGCTCAGGTGACCGGTTCTGGGTCAACCTAGGTTTTTTCATGACTGCTACAAAATTGGTTTGTATAGTTTCATCAATTGAACTTCTGGCAGCTAGAGTTTTGAGAAAGATGTCTCTAACCAAGGAATATCATGGTTGAAGTGAAGGAGTTTTTTATGAATAGAGAATCTATGATCAATCTTTACTAGATGAAATTTTATATTAGGTGAAATCGAACGAACTGGGTGTAAGAAAGTTATAGAGTATTTCAGAGGGAACTAGACGAACTATATGGACAGACCTTTTCAAATGAAAATTTCTAGATAAAATTTACAGATGGAAAACTAACTGAGTGAAGAAGTTATTACCTACTACTAGGTAAGAAAGTGAATTACTTTTTTTTGCAAGCATAGAAAAATTGAGGTTTTTACAAGCAGTGTAGTGACAACATTCTGAGCCTGTTGGTGAAGGTTTATTAAGTTGTTACAAAAATCATTGTTATATATTTTTTACTAGGAATCACATGTACTACAGTTTTGATAATAGTTAAACACATGTGTAAGGATATTACCTTATTTATATAACCACTTTAAAAGTATTATTTTATATTGGATTCAGTGGTATTGGAATATTTCCAAAGCATGCCAAGGACTAGTTAATATTGTTGAGTAGTGAACCTTGTAAATAATTGTGTTCATATGGTTGTATTTGAATGCCTATTTTTCACAAAGTTATAAATATTTAATAAGAGTTTAATGTTTTTTCATAACAAATAAGAAATTTTAAAAATAAAAAGATCACTGTTTCAACCCCCCCCCCCCTCAGTGATCACATTTTTCCTTTCACTTTTAACCCTTCACACTTTATTTTTACATCTTGTTTATCTTTTTTATGTTGGATTTTAATGTTTTTAAAATATTTAAACTATTTTATTTTAAACTTTTTAAAAGGTAAATGTTATTTTTTGGAATATAAGATTAAAAATGGGTTGGAATAGACATGTATGTTCTTTAATGGACATGTTTGTTCACTAGAGGGTGAAATCTAGTCCACTTATACGTTCGAGCATGATTCATCAGACAAGATTAAATACAGAAAAGAAATTTCTTTTTAAAGAAAGTTACCAAACCAATTCCAAGGTATATGATGCCTTATCCAAATAAGTGTTTCCATTCCTATAAAATAGAGTCCTCATTGGATGATAAAATAAATCTGAACTATTTCCAAGAACTCCAATCCTTCCTACAAATTGATATTCCTCTAAAATCCTTCAACAAGAATTAAAATAATTTTTTTCGTGTGTAACAAAAAAATCATTTTATTACTCTATTTATTTCAAATATTCTTCAAGGGACACTCTACACAAAGTACTAATGCTGAGTTTCGATCCACCATTGTATCATAAAGAGCATTCATTGGAAAGCCAAAGTAAAAACATTTTTGTGGGGTTAATCTAATCTTAAAGAGAGAGACAATGTAACATGACTCAATGAGATCCATATATTAACATACAAAGTAAATTCCATATCCATTACTTAATGATAATATCCCCAACAACCTTAAAAGTAGATTGTCGAAAACATGGATATGATAATGCTCAAAAATCTAATGAAGGTGGAGCAATTCAATGGCAACAAATTTAAGGGATGGAAAAAGTGGATGGGCTTGCTAGTTGAATCTCCCAAAGTGGTGTAAGGGATCCCAACTCTAAAGGCCCCCACATATGAAGATGATATGCTTAAAGTTTCCCACACAAGAAAAAATGGGTGAACAATGATCCCATGTTTATAAGGCACATTCTCAATGCTCTAGTCGATCACCTCTTCAACAAATATCAACATCTTCCAACCACAAAAGTGATATGAGATTCCATGGATAAAAAGTACATCACTAAGGACACGACAAGAAATAAATCCCTAGTAAGGAATTTTATGTCATAAAAATTTCTAAATAGTTTATACATTGTAGAAAAATTCAATGAAATATAATAAATCTCACAATATCTTAAGAAAAATAAGATGAACATGGATGATGTTATAATTGTTACATCCATCATCAATAAGTTCCCTCATTCTTAGAAGAATGTTAAATATTTTTTAAAGCATGAGAATTAAGATATTTCTTTTAGTGAGTTACTCAAAAACATTCAAATTGAAGAGGAATATAAAATGAATAATAAGGAAAATGATCCTAAGGATGATAAATCCATGGTCCTTGTGGTAGAGGGAGTGGATCCATATAGGTCCTCAAAGGGGAAAAAATTTCCAAACTATCCTTCAAAAGGAAAGGTGCAATTCAATAATAAGAAATAGGAATGCTTGTTATGTGTCTAGCTGTGACACTTCAAGTCATACTATCATCTCTATAAGAAAAAATATGGTAACAATTATTCAAAAGAAAAATTTTCATCCATGATATTCAAAGAGAATATGCTCAAGGATAACTCTTCTTGGTGGATCAATTTTGGTGTTACATGACACATGTACAATAAAAAGTCTCTCTTCAAGAGGATGAAATCAATCAATAACGATACATTACTCTACATGGGGAATCTTTGAAGCATAAATGTACAAGGTAAGATTTTGGTTGATATTGAGTTTACCATAAGAAATATCCTCGCATTGTATGATGTCTTACATATGCCTGAAGTTTTTAGGAACTTGGTATGGGGAGATTATTAAACATGAATGGGATTAAGCTTGTATATGAGGTAGATAAATTTGTTCTATCCAAGGGTGGGATATTTATTTTAAAGGGTCACTTGTATGATGGATTATTCAAATTGAATAAAAATATTATTTCAGCTTACTTTATAGAGTATTTTGATTTATGGAATAATGGTTTAGGTCACAAAAATTTTAAGAAAATTAATGATATGAAAAAATGTGTTTATTACCTGTTGACGCTGAAATTTGGAGAAGGGCTCCATCAGGTGGATAAAAGAGAAATGAATGAATTCAGGATGAAAAAGAGCGGATTGTGGGGCCCGGGAGGCAGGCACACACAAGACTGGGGAGACGTGCGCAAGAGGACTTCCTGCACACAAACTATTGCATGTCGGCCTCCCCTTTCGCACCCAAAGAATTTCCCTACATGACTGGCTATGCCCGGCCCCATTTCTGTGCCTAAGGCGACGCCAAATGGGAGTTTACGCGCCCAACCCCGTTTCGGCGCTGAAGGCGACGTCGAACGGGCGTTTGCGCGACCGACCCATTTATGTGCCGAAGGCGACGTTGAACAATTCTTTGCATTCCTGACCCCGTTTACATGTACAAGGCTACAAAGAATCGGTATTTGCACGCCCGATGCTGTGTCCGCGCACAAGGCGACGTCGAATGAGCGTTTTCGTTCCCGAACCCCTTTGCGTGAACACGTGGATGACTGATGAGAGTTTCTGTGCCTGACTCTTGCGCGCCACTCCGAGGACTCCTTCTATAAAACAAACTTTATCCCTACCCTTCAGGGACAGTAATAGAAGATGAAGTGATGCTCTGCCACGTGAAAACCCCATCTTCCTCAACTGCGCAAAAAAACCCCATGGAACTCATGTATTGGATTTTGCGTGACCGCCCCCCGAGGGGTCGACTTCAGGAGGACCCTCTAATCCTCGTGAATTTAATTTCTTCCAAAAGTAATTTTCATGAAAGGGGTCCCATATTGTGCGCATGTTACCTTTACATTAGTTGCTTCTGTGTGTGGAATTTCCAACTTGCGCGCAAACCGTCCATCTTGCGCGCAACCCCTCGGTCTTGCGCTCCACCCGTCCAACTTGCATGTGAACCATAAATATTGCGTGCAACCCCTCCGTCTTGCGCGCCACCCATCCCTCTTGTGAACTACCCCTTCTTCTCACATGAAAACTTTTTATCTTTCACACATGCCTCTTATATTTCCCCAACCCCTTCTATTATGTGCCCTCCATGTACTACCCTCACCTTGTGGCACCCTGTCCAAGCCTCTCTTATGCGCAACCAACCTGCGTCACGTGCTCTCTTCCCATGTGGCCCCTTAGGTTTTCATGGAGAAATTTCAAATTCCCTTGGGCAATGTTTTCCATGGAGTTTCCTTGCCTCATGATTCTTTGCATAGGCATGCTAACAACTATTTCTTTTTTGCATAACCATGATAACGTGGACCCCTAATGGAATCACCTCTTGACACCCCCAGTCACGACATTGCTGATGTATTCCTTCCCTCAAGGGAGGTAGAGTATCGGTTATGTAAGTCTTAGGGGTGTGGAGCAAACCCACCTCGTCCGAGATGCAGGACGTTAATCTGCCAAGCGCCATCATCCTTAGCACATGATGTTAAACTGTGACCTCACCCTCTGTCGTGCACGCGGGGTTCCCCCACCATGGACATTCTGCATGCCCACTGGTCTCCACGGGAGTGAGATCATTCCTCACATGGAATGGAATCCTCTTTATCAGGGCAGTGTCTGTCCGTGGGGAAATGGAAACCACCCTGGTGTAAGCTCCTAGCTTTCCTTGTTGAAGGTAGCATCCCTACTCCTCCTTCCTTCCTGGGTTCCAAATCCCTCTCTCTCTGGGATTTGTTTCAATCTATGCCTCCACCCAGAAGTAAGTCCCAATCTCTATCACCTTCGGCTGCTAACCACGCATAAGCCCCCTATTTCCTCTTGGGGTCGCTGAATACATGTAAGCCCCACCCCACTTCCCAAATACGCACCTTTCGCGACGTGATTTTCAGGCCTTTGCTGCCTCTTGTTTATCACACTGAGCATTACTGACATGATCTTAGAGTAAGTATCGATCATGAAATCCTCTCCATACAGCCTAGAGTGTAAGCCCCACACCCTCAAGAACTACGAGGTATTTGATACTTACCAAGGTGAGGTACATAGGAAGCCTACTTGAGATTCAATACCACCACCCATTGGTCCCGACCATATTCACATCGATTCACCAACCCCTCATGAACTAAATGGTATTTGATCCTTTCTAAGGCAAGGTACGTAAGAATCCCCCCTGAGGTTCATGCCCAACACCCGGTCGCTCCGACCCCCTTCACGTTAGTTCGCCTAAACCATACCGAACTATGCGGACTTTGATCCTTGTCAAGGAAAGGTACGTAGGAAGACTCCCTGAGGTTCAATTCCAAAAACCATTGGTTCTGACCCCCCTTCACGTCGGACAACCTTTGTCCTGCATGACATTAAGTTGCATGCCCCCTTTTCATCCTTCATGATGCTAAACTGCGTCATCCAACCTAAATTACGTGGGCTTTGATCCTTTTATCCAAGATAAGGTATGCAGGAAGCCTCCCCGAGGTTCGATCCCATCCGACGGTAAGCCGTTGCGATCCCATCTACTGTTAATCCATTGCGATCCCATCCAGCGGTAAGCCATTGCGACCCCATCCAGCGGTAAGCCGTTGTGACCCCATCCAGCGGTATGCCGTTGTGATCCACCATCTAGTGGTAAGCCATTGTGACCCCATCCAGCGGTAAGCCGTTGTGACCCCATCCAGCGGTAAACCGTTGTGACCCCATCGAGCGGTAAACCGTTGTGACCCCATCCAGTGGTAAGACGTTGTGACCCTATCTAGTGGTAAGCCACTGAAATCCCCAATCGATGGTAAGCCATCATCAGATGAACTATGAGGACATTGATTCCCTGCCACAGGGATACGTAGGAGGTATCTTTGAGACTCAATCCCAACATCATCATCATCCTTGAGTCGACTCCATCTCATTCTCCACCCACTTTACTTAACCATCCACCATCCATTTTGGTTCTTACCTGGGCCGCCACATCCTGGGGGGATCATACCACCCCATTCCCCATTCACTTTAACAACAATCCAGTAGCTAACCATGCGTTAGCCCTGACATTAGTGTTCCTTCTAGGGGTCGCCTCAACAAATCCGCTCTAGTCAATGTTCTGATCAGTCTGATCCATCTCCACTAGACATTAAATCTATGGCATACCCCGTGTTAAACATAACAAGATGAGTAAAACCTCAGATACATGCCTATGGCTTATGATTCCCTGCATTTAAAGAGGGATGCCTCGGGCTTCTGCGCCCTTGAGAATCCCTATAATAAGGGGAAGAAACCCAGACGCGCCAGTGTTCCAGGGTCCAGGCATGCCAGTGATGTCCAACATGACTACTCCCCCAATCGAAGGTTTCTTCCTTTACCGGACCCCTTGGAATTTCCCGATATAAGTGGTGTAATTAACTAGTGTCCATAAAGATATGGCACTAGGAAGAGTTTCAAGAACAATGTCTTAATCTATAAGGGAGACCCAAATTAGGTGACGAGTTCCGAGGAGGAATCCATGTAAAGAAGAATAGATATCCCATCACCCCATTTCAATCAATGAGAAAATGTCCCTTAATAAAAAATGGATGTCGCCCACCTTTGGAAAGTGAGAATGTGGGGCAAAAATAGCGCTTCCATCCTCGAACAAGACGGACGCGCCCACCCCAGTGAAAGCATCAGAAATATAAATAGTGAACCCGACGTGAATATATTCTACTCAATATGAAGATTAGTAGAATTTGAGACATCGGTGGATTAGTGTGTCACCAGATATAGATATCTGGTGCTGGGTCCCGCCAAGAAAATAGCGGGCCTGGAGTGAAACTCACAAGAAGTTGGGGCAGTCAAAACATTGGACATACTGGTTTGTGATGTTGTTAGCGTGGATCCATCTTACCATCCATGGAATATGGAATGGAATTGGGGCATTGGTCATCAATTCCTTTCCTTTCATCACTAATGGGTTAATATCCCTACTTTTCTGGAACTAATCTACGGCAGGAATTCGATCATTGCCCGCCCACTAACGTAGGGGAATGGGAAATTTCAATGTGGAAGTTTCGCGCGGCTCCACCAATTCAGAAAAAATCTTCACACCTATAAACACTGGGTTCCCATGCCCCATTTCACTGTTTGAATTCATTTAGCGAAGAGTGATCAATGACATCGTACCCCAGTACGAGGAGGAGGGTATTATCCCGACTGAGGATATGGCCTGCCCAGATCTGGATGCATTTGCGCCTTGCCACCAACGCCACCCCAAGGGCCGTGCAGGGAGCCACTGCTCCCCACTCCAACTTAAAATCGTTTCGGGAGACTCTCCCCAGAATGCCTAGAAAAATCTCCCCTATCCCGATGAGGTTGGAAATGTGCGGCCCGACCTGGTCGGGATCCCATTTCAAGGGCCCCCAAGGAGGGCTCCCACTAGGTCGCTCCAACACCGCCATCCGGTCCCACATGTTGAGGAGCAGGTAAGCCATACGCCTTCACCGTTGGCCTCCGTCCGGTTGACCCGACGCCAGCGTTGGGAACATGCTGAGGTAGACGCCCTCCAAGGAGTGTCAACATCAGCAACTATTGTGGCTCAAGCCACCACCAACATATATCATCAACCCATTGTGTATGCTGAGTAGGGGAACTTGTACACCTGGCCTGGATCGAGGCCCCAACCACCACATAGGTAGGATGGGTCGACACTCCCGGCCGCTGGTGCAGGTAATGGCCATTGCCAGTACGGAGGCCCTCCCCGTACCACCACCATGGAAAAAGCGGGTCTTCCCCACTTCTAGGCTCGACATGGAGGTCCGCCTCGTGCTACCCTCATTCTGAATGAGGGACCTCCCCACGATGGTGACACCCAGTATGGAAGCCTCTCTCGTGACCATTACATCAGGTATGGAGTCATCCTACCAGCTACAGACCTCTGGTATGTGGACATTGCACATCCAGTCAATCTCTAGTGTGAGGTCCCTCCCCATGTTCTTACAGCAACCGACAAGGGTCCTCCTCACCTTAGCAACCAGAGGGGTGAAGGCCATCCTTGCTTTACCAGCACCCAGCATGGAGGCCCTACCCATGTTCGACTTGACCAGTACAAGGACCTTCCTCGTACTGATGTCACCAGGGGAAATAATCATGGGTGTCCCACCCACACTCCTATGGATTCGAGTGGAGGTCCTACCCACTCCAGCACTTCTCATAAAGGTCCTCCCCATATCCCTTTTGATATCTATCCTAGTTCTCCTCGCACTCTAGCTTACTCGGGCGGAAGTCCTCCCCACCCCTGCACCAGCATGGCCAAAGGACCTCCTCATGTTAGGAATCTTCCCTATTTTGAAGAACAATACCGGGGTAAGAGGGCGGATCATCGCCACCATAAAAGGAACTTTGAGAGGATTCAGAATGAAATAAAACTGGTTTACTTCTCAGATTCCGAAGCCGAATATGACTCAACGATGGAACCCTCGCCCAGGTCCTCAGTGTCAAAATCTAGAGCAGGAATAAGGTGCATCAGGCTAGTACTCCCAGAATGCAAGGTCCATCGAATTCCCGTATTCCTCCATAAGTATAACCAGGAGGATGAAAATTTGGAAACCCCACAAGTTATGGCCATGAAATTGACACCATCATCACCAGAAGAACTCTCTACCTCGACTAGAGATCACATAGAGCTATTCTAGGGACCAATGGTGGAAAAACAACAGTGTGGTCCACCGCCAGCGGCCATATCCCCCATGCTGGAAACTACGATTGTCAGTCCATATTATTGCAATGTTGTGTCTAAGTCACTTTACTCTTCAGAGGGTATCCAGAGATGTAGAGGTTTATCAGCTCACTCGTCATATTCTCTACCAACCAGCATGTCGTCCCAGCGATCTGCATCGGTACCGCTACCTATTCACCAACTTCCTCTGGTTGACAAGTGGGGAAATTAAGGGCTAGACCCTGAATTTGATCCAAGGAGCTTATGGAATTTCCTCATAGTAGACCACTTCCTTAAGATGTTTTGGCCTGCGGTGGTGCCAAATTTCTGCGCGCCAGAATCCCTCACCCCAGAGGAAGTTGAGTGTTTCCGTCAAACCCTCTGGTCGATGCACTTCCACCTTCATCACCAGTGAGTGGATTATATGAATAGTCAAGTGAATTTCGAGGAAATTAGCAAACAATGTTGTCTAGTTTATTTGGCCGCACTCCCTATGGATCAGCGCCCTAACTCACCAGGTCACCATAGGGCCCTCCAAAAATGGTGCGTTCATATCTTTAGGGTACTCCAAAAGATTATCAAAGAGGCTTCCCCCCATGTGCAGATCTGTGGATGAAGGCAATATGCTTCCATCCTCTTTAGTTTTATCCAAAGGTAGCCCAATTTTCCAGGTGATATCGAGGAAATGACCCCGGGTAGAGCTGCGGTCAACACGACCAGCCTATCGGAAGAGGAGAATGAGAAAGACCTCCTTGAAAGGGACCTCCCCCATGAAGGTATGCCACAACTATTGGATCCATTAGGGAGGGTTACTCGCCAAGAGGGGAGCCTGCTGGGTCTCCCCGTTCCCACAGAGGCATTAGTCCTCAGCTGGAATCCTAGTAAGGGCAAGGAACTCCTTGGAGTTGTCAAGCCCTCTGACCCATCTGGCTCTGCGAATAAGGCAGAGTATGACCCCGAGAAAGCTACGTTGTGTCAGAAACTCACCAAACAAAATAAGGTGGTCGACGATCTCCTTGCTGAGCACGCTGCAGAGTGATGAACAGACTACGGTGATCCTAGGACGAGGAAGAAAGGGAAGACACAACATCCCCTCAGAAAATTTCCTTCAGTTGACCCTGACCATCCTGCCCATGTAGACAGGGTTGAGCCTGGAGCTTACAGCAAGAGGGCGCAGTACGTATTGTCAAATCCTCCTGAATGGTGTAACAATCCTCGAGATCCGACTCGAGCTCCCCGCAGATTCCCCGTAAGTCATTCCACCAGCCACCCCATGAGCCACTGGGCCACCTTATCATTTTGAAGAACCCTCTAATGCACCGGTGGTCACAGATCCTCATCAAGACAAGAAAGCTCACCTAGATGATCAAATAACAACACTTCTTTCCTGTCTCGAGGCATTAGAGACGCGATAGGTGGAACTCCCACCTAATGGCAAGACATATCTGGCATGGGTGGATGATATGCCAGCACCCCCGGGTTTCAGGAATCCCACATTTTCCACCTTCAATGGGATAGGGGACCCACCACAGCACCCAGACCACTTTACCTAAAGGTGTGGCCCCATGTTGGGAACTCCAGTCCAGCAGGAGGCCGCCAAGCTCCGATGTTTTGTGCAGACATTGGAAGGGCCTGTGTTTGTCTGGTACAGCAAGATCCCCATCAGATCAATAACCAATTAGGAGGACCTCCATAGAAAGTTCCTATACCAGTTTAGTTCCACCATGTAGAAAACGAGTATCACGGACCTCTTCAAGTGAAAGCAGAGGCTTGATGAGCGCGTTGCCGACTTTGTCGCCCGGTGGAAAGGACTCATGTATTCCCTTGACATGCCGCTAACTCAGGATAAATTGATGACAATGTGCATAGGGAATGTCAAGAAAGAGTTGGTCCCCTCTCTGATCACCCAAACTATCCCAATGGATTCCAAGACTTCACTGATAAGGCTCAGTGATTAGAGGAAGCCTTACAGCAGGCCAAGCAGGCACGTCCGTTGCCTCATACAATCCCCGCGAGAAGGACCTCTAGGGCCGAGACTACCATAGTGGCCAAAATAAAGGCCCCTAGATGACTAGATTTTTTGCTGGTGGAGCTGCCTCCACAGCCTCGTGGAGGCCCCCTACCTCAGGCGCAACCACTAGCCCAACACCACCCACCCCAGAATTGGTAGGTACCCCCGCACAATGCGCCGACACCACCCAGGCGAGATAACCAAGCTCCACCTCCTCGACAGTGTCCTCCAACCCCTCATCAGGTTCAAGCTCGAAGGGACCCCTTTCCGGATAGAAGAAACTAAACCTACTCATTAAACGAGGCATAAGTCCCTGATTACTTCCCCAGTGCCTTGGAGTAGGGGATTATATGTTTTCATAAGTGTAGAAGATCGGAAGAGGAAAAACTCACTGATCAACCTAATTACAGCCCCTACCACCAGATCCTAGGGAACACTCTCAAGAAGTTCTATGTGTTCAAAGACTGGCTTCAAGACCAGGTAGATAAAAACATAGTCTGTTTAGGCCTAGCTCCGGCAGAGGTGGCATGCGTCTTCATGTGGTCAGACAACAGCAGTGACAACGAGGGTGAGTGGCATCAGGTTTCCAGTCACAGATCCTAGATGCACGATGACTAGATGGCTTGAAAAATAGTTTCTCATTCCTATGCTATCATCTGGGAATGCTTGAATCAGCCAGAGCCTTTAAAAGCTGTGGCCACCACTTCTGTATCGTCGTCTCAGCTGAACTCTTCCCATATGAGAAAACGCCGGCGTCACAAGGGAAAGCTGAGCCCTCCACCGATGCCATAATTATTTCGTACTCTCGATGAATTCATGCCCCAAGAGATGGAAATCCCTCCCAGAATCCATCCAATAGTGGACGACTCTTCGAGTGACGGTCAAGGGTGTGCCTCAGTTAACACTGTAGAGATGGTAAATACCTACATGATTCCTAACAATGAGGAGCACCCAGCGGATCCTCCCAACATCCCCGGTCATCATCAGCATCGATAGAGTCGTGGCTATATGGGCCGTCAGAGTACCTCAGTCAGCACTTTCAGCCAGGCTATGCATGCTACCAAAACTAGGCAACATGCTCAGCACAGAGCTCAACATTCACAACCTTCTCATCTAATGGCATCAGGCCTTCCTTCACTACCTTTCGTGCTACTAGATTAGGTAGAGCCACCCTAACCACACCGTGACTAGGCACGTACTGCTATAGGTTAGTCTCAGTTGTTTGGCCCTCATCTAGTATTCACTCCATAGGATTTGACTAGTGATTAGTGGGATATGCCCATCACCAGTCAGCCGCTGGTCCAACCAGTAGGGCCCACCATGCCTCCTGTCATAGTGCAGCCTCCTACAAGCAGAAGTTCACGCCTGGCATGGAAGTATGATGTTCTTAAGAATATTGAAAGTATTCTAGCAAGGCTCTCCATCCTTGAGGCCCTTTTCCTGTCGTCAGATATGCGTGAGGCCCTTGCTGAGGCTTTAAGAATCCCCCTCCTATTTGAAATGGAAGTAGAATCTGCATAAGCCTTTCATGATGAAGAAGTCAAGAATGCTAAATGTCAGGTCATTATCTCATTATCAGGAGAAGATAAAGGATCTCCCATACAGGGGAACATTAACCCGCTGTACATCACCAGCCAGTTCAATGGCATAGAGGTTCTTCTCTATCTTGTCGACACAAGCTCTAGAATTAATCTAATCCCAACTTGGACACTGTGAAAGCTGGGATTTTCTAAAGATGATCTGAGTCCCTCTGACCTAAGAATCCAAGGTTATGACAGGATAGAATATACACCGGTTGGTAAGATTCACTTGAAGACCCAGTTTGGTGGCCTAGTTTCTAGTGCCGAATTTATGGTAGTCTCCCAGGACACCACCTACAATGCGTTGATGGGAAGGCCGTGGCTCCACCTGCATGCGTCAATTCCCTCATTATATCACCAGTTCCTGAAGTACTCCCTTAATGGTAGAGTGGGTGTGCTTCAAGGTGATGCATCTCCCTTTTATTCTTGTGAGGACCACTATCTGGATGCCAAATACTACAAGAGAATGGACAAGAGGATTCATACCAACGGGGTCGAGCATGCCATGGCTGCGTTTGACTCGTGGATATATCTAGATGATTCGTGCGTCTTTCCAATCCACTGATTAGAGGCTACAACCCTAGACATGGGACAATGCTTCGTTGTGTCTAGGATGAGGGGGAACACATTCCCAAGTCTAAGTGGCGACATAAAATCACCTCATACTTCTATAAAAATCAGGCTCAGGTGATCCTGGAGCCTCATACCCCCATAAGGTGTCAGGATGTCCACCCCATTGCAATGAGAATAGGTCATACATTCTTGTTCCACTGGTATGGAATTAACCGGATTAAGCCAACATGCCATTATTACTTCTATATCATCAAGCGTGGACCCTTGGGCCGAAGTACAGATTGTATCAGATCAATAGCCTTCATCGCTATGGTTGCGACAACACAGGGGTCCTCCGATGCAGTGACCAGTACTGCTCAGGCTGGCACCAGCCTCCCATCGGGATCTGCGAACTCAGAAGAAATTCCTCCCACTGAGGATCCCCCATCTATAAGTGAAGAAGAACATTTAGAGGATTATCCCCTACCTTTGACGAGGGTTCCTCTACCACAATCGATGAGTTGGTACAGGTGAACCTCGGTAGCGAGGCAAACCCGAGACCCACATTGACCAGTTCCACCATGTCCCTCGAGGAGCAGCAACAGTACATAGAATTTCTTAAACAACATCACGATTTATTATCTTGGAGTTATGATGATATTAAAAGACTAGATCCTTAGGTAGCTATCAATGACCTTGGTCTCCCTACAAATCATCGTGGGTTCAAGCAGTCTCCAAGAAATATGCACCCTTCTCACGGTGCCATGGTAGAGGAAAAAGTTGATAAGATCATCAGAGCCAATTTTGTTAAAGAAGTCCAGTACCCCAAATGGATAGCCAACATTGTTCTATTTAGGAAGAAGAATAGATAGACCAGAGTCTACATCGACTTCTAGGATCTCAATCATCACTGTCTGAAGGATGATTTTCCCCTTCCTATAATGGAGTTTTTGATTGACACTACCGCTAGATTATAAGACCTCTCCTTCATGGTTGGGTACTCTGGGTAAAACTAGATCCGAATAGCCATCGAGGACGATGCGTTAATAGTCTTCAGGGAGTCGCAAGGTAATTTTTGTTACCAAGTCATGCCTTTCAGTTTAAAGAATGTAGGTTCCACCTACCAATGGGCTATGCATCACATATTTAAGACGGTACATGGAACATTGGTGGAATTCTATGTGGACGATCTGGTGGTCAAATCCCACCAGTGTCAGGACCATCTCAAAGACCTTGAGAAAGTGTTTGGCTTCCTCTATTCCTATCATCCGAATATGAACCCATTGAAGTGTGCCTTCAGGGTCACCTCTAGAAAGTTTCTTGGATTCGTTGTTAGATACAGGGGCATTGAGATCGACCTAGAGAAGATCAAGGCCATTATCCAGATGTCTCCTCTGAGAAACATTCAAGAGCTTCGAGGTTTCCAAGGCCACTTAGCCTACATACACCGATTCATCGCGAACCTGGTTGGCAAGTGTAATCCCTTTTCTCAGCTCATGAAGAAAGGCAGTGTCAATGAGTGGGACAAAGAGTGTTAGATTTATTTTGAGGAGATCAAGCAGTATCTGCTCCAACCCTTGGTCTTAATGCCACCCGTCTCCAGAAATCCATTGGTCCTTTATGCGACTGCCCTAGAATGATCTCTCGGCACCCTTATTTCCATGAAGAACAATGAGGGGATAGAGAATAGCCTTTACTACCTCAGTCGTATGCTCCTCGATATGGAGACCACATACTCCCCCATCGAAAAGAACTGACTTGTGCTGGTATTCGCAGTACAAAAACTGTGACATTACTTACAACACTACGTGGTACAGCCGGTATCTCGGGTAGAACCACTGAAGTACATTATGAACCGCCCCATGTTGACATGCCATCTTGCTTGGTGGGTAGTGATTCTCCAGTAGTTCGATATCAGGTTTTTCCCTCAGAAAGCTATTAAGGGGAAAGCATTGGAAGACTTCCTTGCTGCCCATCCGGATCCTACTGACCAGTCCTTGGATATAGATTTCCCCGATGAGGTGATCCTCTTAGTAGACGAATCCATGTCATGATAGCAGATACACTTCCATGGTTCTTCCTGAAGCCCCATTGACAGGAGGCTCAATGATCCCAAACTCAACAGGGTAGTCTTGGGTATTGTCTTTATTACCCTGACACAATCCATTCTTCCATACTAATTCCTATTGTCAGAAGGATGCACCAACAATGAGGAAGAGTATTGGGCACTCATCACATGCCTTGAGCTAGCCCTCGAGATTGATGATCCCCATTTACTTGTGAAAGGGGATTCCAAACTAGTCATCAAGCAAATCATTGGTGACTACATCGTTAGAAATACATAGCTCGTACCATTGTTGGAGCGCACTCTACAGCTAATGGACCAGTTCCCATCTCGGCCGGAAGTTACTCATGTCCCTCGATCTCAGAATGGTCGAGCTGACGCCCTCGCCGGCATGGCTACATCACTTGCAGAACCCGAGTATGATGATATGATTATCCACGTTGCACATCACAGAGTCATTTTTCTTGCCTCCCTAGATGACGACGATGGCCTGCAGGTGAGCCATATTACTGCTAGAGACTCCACATCAGGACCCCTATATGCAGTGGTTGAAGTGACTCTCGACTAGAGAGCCCCCTTTGTTGAATATCTCCAAAATGGTTACCTCCTGGCTGATCGGGCTGGGCGGGAGCGAATCTAACACCACGCATTGCAGTTCACCCTCCAGGACAACTGTATCCATGAGAATATCCTCTACAAGTGTGAGTTTGATGGGGTTATCCTCCGTTTCATTCAAGGAGTAAATATTTATGATGTCATGCAAGAGGTTCACACTGGTTCCCGTGGGGCTCATCAGACCGGGCCAAAGATATCTCACCAGATGTAGAGATTAGGGTACTTTTGTCCCTCCATGATCCATGACTGCATCATGTTCTCAAAGAGATTCCATGCATTCCAAAATCATTCTAACTTTATGCATCGAATTCCAGAGCCTCTCCACTCCACCAAGTACTCTTGGCCGTTTGTAGTGTGGGGACTGAATGTCATGTGACCATATCCACCGGCGACAGTTTGCCAGTGCAGATTCATACCGATAGCTACAGATTTCTTCTCCAAATGGGTAGAGGTAGTTCCACTCAAGGAGGTCAAGGACCATTCCATTGTTGACTTTGTGAGTTCCAACATCATCTATCGATTTAGAGTCCCTCACTCCATCCTCACCGATAACGACACAAACTTCCAAGCATCTGAGTTGAAGAAATTGTACACTAAGTAAAAAATCCACTCTAACCATACCTACTGCTATCATGCACAATCAAATGGGTAGATCGAGGTGTTCAACAAAACCATCTCTAACATTCTACAAAAAATGGTTAGTCAGAATAAGAAGAGTTAGCCAGACAAGCACTATAATTCCCTATAAGCTTATCGGACGAAAACTCATAATTCCACCCAAGTGACCCTGTATTTCTTGGTGTACAGAACGGAGGCTGTCCTACCCATTGAGATTCAATTTCCATCACTGGGCACACCTTTCTATGATCAGCAAGAAATGAATAAAGTAGTTGAAATCCATCTGGCCAATTTGGAAGTGCATGACGAGAACATGATTCATGCCCTGCACAATCTGAAAAGGGATCAGAACAAGATAGCCAAATATTTCAACAAGAAAGCTCAACTCCACTCCTTCTTATAGGGAGACTTGGTACTAGCCCAAAGGGAACCAATGATACCTGGTAATAAAGCACCCATATTGGAACCCAAATGGGAAGGACCTTACATCATTCACAAGGTTTACTCCAATGACACGTACTCACTGGTTACAATAGATGATGAGTGTATAACTCCTCCCACCAATTACAAGTTCCTCAAGCAATACTTTGCTTGATCCATTGGGTCCCACATGACCATAAACTGTATGGTCCTGCACAACCTTAAACTGATGGTCCCACACAACCCTAATCTTCATGACAGTCCTACAAGACCTTAAAATATACATCATCTTGCATGAAATTAAACTACATCTTAAGAACTATGTATGTATTGATTTCTATCCTTATGGGATACATAGAAACACTCAAACACCTCCTATTGAGTCCAACCCCAGTTGCCTCTTTGACTATCCCCTCCTGGGCATAGTTCTTTTGGGGATCTCACATGGCATCATGTAGGATTTTTAGGCCCCACCCATGTTAGGGTTATGATGATTGCACCATGTTCCCTCCTTCGTTCTTCTAATCCTCCCACGTCCTTAACACATGACGCTAAACTGCATGGCCATTTTAGAACTACGTACGGATTTATTCCCATTACCATGGGATACGTAGGAATTCCCGAACATCTCATCTTTCGGTCCAGCTTGAATTCCACCAATTTACTTTTTCTGTTTATCCTTCTGGGCTCTGACTCTTATAGGACCGCATGGCGTGGCGCATGTGGGCTTATGACCTCATTCACATCGGTTTTGCAATAGTCTCACCACGTACGCTTTTTTATAGGAGTTAGTTCCCCTACTTGCTATCCTACATAACGTCAAACTATATGTTGTCCCACACGACATTAAAAGGAACCCTAAAGAACTGCATGTGGCTTGATTCCCATCCTGATGGGATATATAGGAACACCCGAACATCTCGTCTTCAGGTCCAGCTTAATCGAGAGCTAGTTTCTCCTGCCCCTTATCTGCTAACCTTTCCTGGACCCTCGACCCAAGGTTTCGTCCTCAGAATCACACATGGTATGATGTGGACCTCGTCCTCATTCACACCATGTATGCTTTATCACGCCATGCACATTCCCTCTGGAACCTCATCTCTCCTGTATATGTCTGAGCCATATGAATTAAAACTATGATTCTTAGTCCCACATGACTTTAAACAATTGTTTCTATACTCCATGACGTTAAAATGCATAGTTGGTCCCATCAAATGACCCTAAACTGTGACATTATCGTCCTGGACGCATGACAAAAAACGGAAATGCACCGTGATATCCTTACTCAAGGGGGGCATCATGTTTGGTTCTGGTCACACACCATACCATTTGTAAATTCTTGACTATGGCTTGATTCCTATGGAGATGCCTGGACTTTCTATCCTAGGTCGATAACTTCAAAACAAAGGGGCACACATTCCCCCTAAAGGACAAACAAGATCTATCAAATACTAATTCTTTCGGTGCAAGGTCCAGACCCATAAAACCTCATTATCTCCGACACTGGTATCCTACAGTGTCTCTCCCAGAACTACATACATCTTGATTCCCATTTTAATGAGATATGTAGGAATTGTCAGACACATTGTCTCAAGGTCCAACCCCTGGAATCCAAAAATCCAGTCCCCTCTCTTTTGGCCCCTCGACCCGAACTCTTTTTGGAACGTGTGGTGTGGAAAGTACCTCATGGGTCCTCATTCACATCAGGTTTTGCAATGGCCACACCATGTGCCTCCCATGCCTTTTCCCCATCTGGTCTGAGTTCTATGACCCTAAACTAAGATGTCCCTATAGTAACTACACGTTGGGTTTGGATACTTCACCGCCCTGCACATAGTCCATTAAATTAATCCCCCTTAATGGTTTATCCTACGACCATTAAGCTAGAAGCGTGCAACCTCAGGACCCTTGTCCTTATAGGGAAGGGACTCGAATCCCTCTATCTAATACGTTTTATAGTCGTATTCAGATGTGTTTTAAAAAAGAGACCGAAGTGTCGATTTTTCATGGGGACATTCCCCTCATTCGATGTCCAAGATTTGTGAGCCCGTCATTTGGATCCTCATCCTTCTCCATGTCTGAAGGCACCCCCTTTGCGACCTGGTCTCATTCCACACTGGCTTACCTACTATCTTGGGCCAACATCACTGAGGATTTAAAACAACATTTGCGACATGTCCCATGTTTTGAACATGGTCAGCGGTCAACCCTAATTTGTCTGTCTCCGTTCTAGGATAATGTGATATGGATACTATGTTTAAAACATGGTCAATAGTTATCCCCTATCATGTTGCCACCATCATTATGGTCTAGATCTCAAGCATCATGATTCACATATTTCCACTTTCTTATATTCAAGTTGAATTCCAACATACTCGACTTTACTCCTCCGCACACCTAGGTACGTTATAGAGGCAAGTCAACATCATTGGGGCGTTATTCACCTAGAGTCTAACTGCTCCTAACATGTACCTTTCTATGCTAGGAAAGTCCCATCACTACTCCTTGTTTCCCACATTGAGCATGACTCGCGTGGGTTTAATAGTTCTGGTAGGATGTGTACTGGCGCAACCATGCCACACATGAACTCATTCATCCCGTATGACATTAAACTGTACCTTTAGAACTACGTATGGATTGATTCCCATCCTAATGGGGTACATAAGAACGTCCAGACACCTTGCTTTGGGCCCAACCTAACTTTCACTCTTTGTCCCTTTTTCTTCTGGGATACATGGTGTGGTGAGGACCCCTTATGTCCTCATTCACATAGGGTTTATAACTACCGCACCACATATTCCCTTCCTGGGATCTCCCCTTTCACCCATCATCTTATCGTATGACGTTAAACTACACGATACCACATGTCCTTGATGTATGACACTAAACTGCAGTTCTACCCTGACAACTTCAGGATTCCCCATGTTAGTCATGAGATGCACCAGATACCTTGCCAAAGAGGTCCTACTCGGAGGTATGCTTGATCCACGATCAGACAGATACACCCACCTAATGTTCCTTCATCATGATGGCGTGATTTCAAGAGTGTTGGACTCTATTTGAACAACCCATCACTCCAACTCCACACTTTGCGTGCCCTTCATTTGGACCCTCTTCCTCTTTCACGTCTGAAAAAACCCCCTAATAGTTTGGATGTTTAGAATATGGATCACCTACTATCCTGGGATAATTATCCAGAAGGCTAATGGATGACATTTCGAGTCAGGCCCCATGTTTCAAACATGGTCAGCGGTCATCCCTCATTTGTTATTCCCATTCCAGGATAACACAATAAGGATACTGTGTTTCAAACATGATCAACAGTCATCCTTTATTGTCATTCCACCCTTACGGTGTTCCAAATATGGGGTATCGTGATTCACAAGTTCCACTCCCCTATGCCCGAGTTAATTCGGATGCCCTTGGCGTTACCCCCCTTATGCGCTAGAGCACATTGGAAGGACGACACATTGATTGTTCTGAGGTCCCCATCCTCTAATCGGGCCTCTCCGATTTCTTCCCAAAAATCCAATTTGGTTGTTCAAAACTCAAGTGCCTGAATCTTTGTTGGCATTTCTGCATTAAAATGAAGTAATTGTGAGATAATACCTTGTTTCTCACATCGGGAAAGACCCATGTGTGCTTAGGAATGGATTGTAATTTATTTCACGATTGTGGTTGAAATGAATTGAACCAGAAAAACAAGTAAATAAATCTATTCATACATGTAGTTCAGAAAGAGAGGAAGTAAAAAGAAATGTGTTTATGAGTTTGACCAAAATAGTTCCCTTAAGGATCAAATCACTCTAGCACCGCTACCTTTTGGTTTGTGGCCTCCATGGTTTCCTACCGCCCCCGGAGAACCTTCTCTTCATCAGCGGCCACAAAGCGCAGTTCACTGACCCTAGCCTATGCTTGAGCCTTTTCAGTTTGGAGTGCAGTAATTTGGTGACCACTTCCACTAGCTACTCTTGGGAATCCACCAGCTAGGCCCTCAATTTCTCAACAAGTTCAGAACAATTTCCAATGAATACCTCCTTTTCTTTTCACATTTTCTTCAAGGCATCGAACCTCTTGTTTTGCCTTACGGAATTCTTGGGTACTCCTTGACTCTTTCTGACACTGGGTAGTGTCGGAGTGTTTTCCACTCTCACGTAGCCTCTCAGACATGTAGTCAGGGATGGATGAATGAAGACGGTGAGCATCCACCCCTCTAGCACAGAGAAAGCGTAGCCTGGTGTGGAGCGATCCCATCCCTTTCAGCCATTCTGTCTTAGGCTGACCGATAAAGCATTCAATACAATTCCACCCTTTACACCGTGTCATACGACTCTCATCGGCCACCTCCAAATCATAATAATCTCTCTAATCAGGATCTTCAGGCCAATAGTTAGGGAAAGCGGTGAGGAGTTTAGCAGTAGGGTCTTCTTTGAGAACCTCCACCTCATCAGCAAATTCACTCTCGTCGTGATGGAGTTCCACCCCAGCAGCATTACCACCCCTCATTGCAATCTCCGACTCACCAAGTACCTGGGCAGGGTTGCCTAGAATGGTTGATTCTGTAAATGCTGACGTAGTCATTTCCCATCCCACTCTTACAGATGTCCCGGACTCAACAATTTGTTGTGCCTCCAACCTTGCGATCAATTCCTCAGGAATCAGTATCTTTATTAGATAAATTCTCCAGAAAAGAAGGAAAACCAATGATAAAGGACTTACAGGAGCCAAGTGCAGTGGTGTCCAATGCCTGTGTCATGGTGGGGCCCCCACCACGGGAGAGCCTTCAGTGCTTGTCAACTCGATTACTGATGTCAGATCTTCTAGAACAATGGGGATATAAGGGGGATCTCATTCTAGCTCATTATCGCCTAATCCTTCTAAAATCGGTTCCCCACTATACTCGGTCTCGGGGACTGGCCCCCCGAGGTTGCTCCCCAGTCTCTATAGGTGTACCCGCGCCCCCAGTGGGGAAGGCTTCCCGGGGACCCTCGCCCATGTGTTCCTGAATAGAATAAGGTTTGGTTGAAAGATCGAGACTATGAAAATATTATGGCCAGTATAAGCTTTAAACCATACCTCAAGCTGGACTGCCTGTTCTGAATCGGAGCCAATGATTTTGCCACTCTCCTAGGAACTCCACTACTGAGTGGGAGCTTCTAAAGGCCCCTCGCCACTAAGACCCTAAACTTGATCCTCTTCTTACAGTCCTTCTTGTCAGTATTCTTCCTATTCTTCATCTTATTATTCTTCTTCTTCCACTACACTTTCATCATTGGATGGAAGCCTCTCTGGGTCATGCTCTTGACCAAGAATTACATTCACCAGGAGATGCGGTTCTTTATACTTCCCCCGATGGAATGCATACATGTCCATGGCTGTCAGGTATGAATGACGACGATGAAAGTTTACTCTATCCAATATCTGGATGTGCCCTATGTCTGGAATATCGAGCTCGGTGCATATCAACCTTCGCCATAACTCTTCGATGGACATGGACTGTCACAATGTTCTCCAAGAAGACCACAGAGAAGGGAAGATAGCATCGATGGATGAAATCAGGAGGTACCTGAGTTTCTTTCCTGGGATTTCCCTAGTCGAACCCCAAGGCTGTGCATGAGACCACCCTTCCCCGGAGGGTAGAGGCACATTATCGGTCTGCACTTCCCATGCTGATGAAGCACCGGCCTGCACCGCGCTAGCTGCCCGACCCGTTCTTTGCCCCACTTCCCCCATAACACCTTGTCTACCTTCCTGCTCTTTGGGCTCTGCACTAGTTTCCTTGATCTGTCGAATGAATTTCCAAATAATCACATTGGGATACATTTTTGTCCAATGTTCGGCATACTCTGTTGACAGTCCAGAACTTTCATCCTTGGAGGGAAGGGTGATGATTTCACATAGGCCTGCGATCGTGAACAAAAGCCGCAACTAGCAGAGAATGCAGGGATTCCGCTCTTCCTGAACCTCTGTGTATACTTTCTTGGGCATCTTTTTCAATCACCTGAACTGCCTGGAGAACCTGTTTGACACATAGGGTCCACAGAAGATTTTTCCATCAATTCTGGCTACCAACACACCACCTCAAATGCTCTACAGGTACTCCCTCTGCTCCAATAGACCCCTCCCATCATCTACCATTTGGGTGACCAAGGTTCAGAATGGGTGGAAGTCAAAGTGAGTGTGACTACTGTTCTTGAGGTTGATTCCATCATCCCTGAGCGTCAATGGGCGGATCCCAACGATGTTCAAAAGGGATAGCCGCATAATGTTACCAGGGGGTGGATGGCATTCAGGAAGTCATACCCACCACAATGGGCTGTGACCCAACTATTGAGAATCTATAATGACCCACATATCCTCCTAGGTTTACTTTCCCTCACAATAAGACCTAAAATAATTTATAGCCTAGCCAACACTGGTACCCCTAGGTTAACCTTGTTCTTTGCCGCCATAATCCCAACCATCACTAGAGTCCCCATGCGGACTCCCATCCTCGTGTCCCTAATAGGTAACAACCATCCACTCAAGAACGCAGTGAGAAACCTAGAATATCGTATATTCAGGTCTCGAACTTCATTGATGCCAAATCCCCATGATCGATACTCCCTTGTCTCCAAAATCATCCAATATGATCTTGCTTTTTCCCTCTTAGATGTGTTCGAGCATTGCTTCCCTCGGCCTGGCATCTTCACGGTTGTGTCCAGGGTCGGGAAGAGACTAAACCGCCCTGAATGGGGTATGTACTTTAGGATATATTTTATTTTGAGTTCCTCTTTATCCAGCTCCAGCAGGTGCCATGATAGGATTTGGGTGCAGGTCCTACCCCCCCAGACATTCTCCATCGGGAGGAACTCATCGTACTGATATCCCTCCAAGGGGATTCCCCCGATACAGTGGACATCCCACATAATGATGCCCAACTCCCCATGATGGTGGTGAAAAGTGTTTGTATCAGGCGACCGACGACTGAACAACTCTGCTACCAAGTCCTGATGTCAGTAAAAGTGGAATTGAGACGTCCAAAAAACCTCAAAAAGACCAATGGATCATAGCTCTGGCCCAAATTCCTCGCATGTATGATGTACCCAGTAACCCCATGACCATTAATTGGTAAAGTTTCCCCTGGATCTGAAATCCAACTCCTGCCAGCCCTTCGTCTCATTAGTAATACTGCTTCTGAAAGTACTTTTATAAATAGCGGGAGATTCCTCGGGAACTAGTTTGCTTCCCGCAACCGTCCTAGTCTTCAGATTTAGGACATAGATGGATGTGTTCTATGTTTCCCTAGCAGGATGGCCGTTTTTGGTAATGTGGAATTGTGGAATACTATCCTCGTGCATCACCCATGACCTCGGTGTGTCCGTCTCAAAACTGGGCATCAACACCTCTTCCAGAAGACTGAAGTTCCATAGAGGCAGGCTACCTCTTAGGATGTAATCCTTTTGAGATTGAATAAGATTACCAAAAATCATTTGGTTATCAGACCCAACCCTCCTCACGCGAAGAATCTGAGGGTTCTTTCTCATTTGGGTTCTTCTTGCAGCATCGGCAACTTCCCTCTCGGCGTCGGTCTGTTAAGCGGCCATTTTTAGAACTCCAAAGGGATCAGCATGAAATAAGGATGATTTGTCATGCAAAAGAGGTGGTTGTGCGAAAGAAGGTCGACACAAGTGGAAAAAATTTGAATCGTGTACAAAACCTGGATTCGGTCATAGAATCTTATGCGTGGATCAGTACTGTTTTCGCACACAAGAGAAAGAAAGCCTGTCGTGCGTAAAAAGTCAAAGTAGGACCTAGGGGGTCCCTCAGCCTATTTATAAAGCACTGACACATCTTCTGCACACGTGCAACACTCGTGTACACACAAAATGTGTTTTTTCATGCTGCTAAAGATGTATTTTCTATTTTTGGCCTACCCTCAGAATCTGACCTTTGGGTTCCCTTTCGGCTCCAATTTGAGGGGGGGGGGGGATTTTTTGATGCCGAAATTCAGAGAAGGGCCGCATCAGGTGGATTAAAGAGAAATTAATGAATTCGGGAAAAAAAAGAAGAGATTGTGGGGCCCGAGAGGTGGGCACGCACAAGATTGGGGAGATGAACGCAAGAGGAATTCTGGAGCGCAAAATATTGTGCGCCAGCCTCCCCTTCCACATCTAAAGCACCGTCTTCCACGACTGGCCACAACCAACCCTGTTTCCGCGTCAAAGGTGATGTCAAATGGGTGTTTGTGTGCCAGACCTATTTCTATGCCGAAGGCAACGTCAAACATGTCTGTGTGCATCCGACCCCATTTCCATGCACAAGGAGACATCGAACAGAAGTTTGCATGCCCGATGCCGTGTCCATGCACAAGGTGATAACGCATAGGTGTTTGTGTGCTCGAGCCCTCTGCGCGCACAAGCCGACGACTGACAGAAGTTTGCACACCTGGATCTTGCGCGCCACTCTGAGGACTCCGGCTATAAAATAAACCGTATCCCTTCCCTTCAGGGATGGTAACAGAAGACAAAGAGATGATCAACCACGTGAAAACCTCATCTTCTGCGACCACGTGAAAAAACACCATGGCACTCAGTTATTGGATTTTTCTCAACTTACCCCATGAGGGGGCACCTTCATGTGAACCCTATGATCCTCATGAATTTTGTTTCTTCCCAAAGTCATTTCCGTGTAATGGGTCCCCTATTTCTTTCATGTTCCCTTTGCGTTAGGTTCTCCTGCATGCTGACCATCCAACTTGTGCGCAAACCATCCATCTTGCGCGCAACCCCTCAGTCTTGTGCGCCACCGGTCCAACTTGCGTGTGAACCATCCGTCTTGCGTGCAACCCCTCCATATTGGGTACCACTTTCCCTCTTGGGCACTACCCCTTCATCTCTCATGCAAACCTTTCATCTTGTGCGCATGAATCATATCTTTCCCAAGCCCATTATATTACATGCGCTCCATGTGATGCCCTCACCTTGAGGCACCATGTCTAAGCCTCTCTTATTCGCAACCCACCTGCGTCATGCGCCCTCTTCCCATGTGGCCCCTAAGGTTTGCATGAAGAAATTTCAAAGTCCATTAGGTGATGCTTTCTATGGAGTTGCTTTGCCTCATGCTTCTTCGCATAGGAATGCTAATGACTATTGCTTCTTCGCATATCCATGCTAATGTGGACCCCCAATGGGATCACCTCTCGACACCCCCCAGTAATGAAATTTCTGATTCCTTCCTTCCCTCAAGGGAGGATGGGTATCGGTTATGTATGTCCTAGGGTGTGGAGAAAACCCACCTCGTCCAAGTTGCAGGACGTTAAACTGTCAAGTGCCATCGTCCTCAGCACATGACATTAAACTGTGACCTCGCCTTGTGCTGTGCATATATATTTCCCCCCACCTTGTACATTCTACATGCCGAATGGTCTCCACGGTAGTGAGATCATTACTCACATGGAATGAAATCCTATTCATCGGGGCAACATCTATCTGTTGGGAGAGGGGAACCACCTTGGTGTAGGCCTCTATCTTTCCTTGCAAGAGGTAGCATCCCTACTCCTCCTTCCTTCCTAGGTTCCAAATCCCTCTCCCGCTGGGCTTTGTCGCTATCCTATCCTCCACCCTGGAGTAAGTCCCAATATCCATCACCTTGGGCTGCTAACCATGCGTAAGCCCTTGTTTCCTCTTTGGGATGCTGAGTATGTGTAAGCCCTACTCCACTTTCAATAGATGCACATTTCATGACATGATCGTCAGGACTTTTCTACCTCTTGTTTCTCACACCGAGCAAGAATCACATGGGCTTAGAGTAAGCATCGACCATGAAATCCTCTCCGGGAATCCTAGAGTGTAAACCCCACACCCCCATGAACTATGAGGTCTTTGATCCTTGCAAAGGTGAGCTATGTAGGAAGCCTCCATGAGGTTCAAGACCACCACCCATCGATCCTGACCATTTTCATGTCGGTTCACCAACCCCTCATAAACTACATGTTATTTGATCTTTTCCAAGGCAAGGTACGTAGGAAGCCCCCCCTGAGGTTCAATCCCAACACCCGGTCACTCCGACCCCCTTCAAGTCGGTTCACCCAAACCATCCCAAAATATGCAGACTTTGATCCTTGTCAAGGCAAGGTACATAAGAAGCCTCCCAGAGGTTCAATCCCAACAACCATTGGTTCCAACCCCCCTATGCATCGGACCACCTTTGTCCTGCATGGAATTAAGTTGCATGCCCCCTTTTCATCCTACATGATGATAAACTGCATCCACCATCCTGAACTACGTGGGATTTGATCCTTGTATCCTAGATAAGGTACGTAAAAAGCCTTCCTGATGTTTCATCCCATCCAGCAGTAAGCCATTGCGATCCCATCTAGTGGTAAGCCATTGTGATCCCATCCAGTAGTAAGCCGTTGCAACCCTATCCAGAAGTAAGACGTTGTGACCCCATCCAACGATAATATGTTGTGATCCACCATCTAATGGTAAGCAGTTGTGACCCCATCCAGTGGTAAGCTGTTGTGACCCCATCCAGTGGTAAGCCGTTGTGACCCCATCCTGGAGTAAGCTGTTGTGACCCCATTCAGCGGTAAGACGTTGTGACCCCATCCAGCGGTAAGCCGCTAAAATCCCCAATCATGGGTAAGCCTTCGTCCGATGAACTACGAGGACTTTGATTACCTACCACAGGGATACATAGGAGGCCTCTTCGAGACTCAATCCCAAAATCATCATCATCCTTGAGTTGACTCCATCTCATTCTCCACCCACTTCACTTAACCATCTGTCATCCATTTTGGTTCTTACCCAGGCTGCCACATCCTGGTGGGATCATGCCACCACATTCCCCATTCACTTTAACAACAATCGGGTAGCTAAACACGTGTTAGTCCCAACATTGGTGTTCCCTCCAGGGGTCACCTCACCTGATCTGCTCTAGTCAGTGTTCGGATCAGTCTAATCCGTCTCCGCTAGACGTTAAACCTACGACATACCCTGTGTTAAACATATAAAGTTGAGGAAAACCTCAGATACATGCCTTTGGCATCTGATTTCCCACATTCGACGTGGGATGCCTCGAGATTATATTCCCTTGAGAAGCCCTATAATAAGGGGAAGAAACCCAGACGTTCCAGTGTTCCAGTGTCCAAACATGCCAGTGATGTCCATTGTGACTACTCCCCCGACTGAAGGTTGTTGCCCTAACCGAACTCCATAGAATGTCCCGAAAAAGCAGTGTAATTAACTGGTGTCCATGAAGATATGGCATTAAGAAGATTTTCACGAACAACATCTTAATCTATAATGGAGAACCTAATTAGGTGATGAGTTCTAAGGAGGAATCCATGGAAGGAAGAACTGACATCCCATCATCCCATTTCAATCAAGGAGCAAAAATCCCTTAATAAGGAACAAATGCCACCCACCTTTGGAAAGTGGGAATGTAGGGAAATGAATATCTCCTCCATCCTCGAACAAGACAGATGTTCCCGCCCCGACGAAAGCATCAGAAACATTACCCATCATAGATAAAAACGATAATAAATATTTAAGTTTAATGTAAACTAAAATATTTAGGAAACCACTTCTATCTATAGAAATAAAAAGTAACTTGTTAGAATCAATACATAGTGATGCATGTGATATGCATGCTACACCTACCATAGGTAATAAAAGGTACTTTGTATCTTTTCTTGATGATTATTCTAGATTTTTCAATGTCTATATTTTACATGGTAAAGATGAAGTTATAGATAAATTTAGTATCTATAAAAATGAGGTTGAAAACCAATATAGGCTTACACATAAATGTAACAAATGCAACATGGTATACGAATACTAAAGTCCTTTATTGTTTGGATCCACAAGGATCCTACATGAAGTGATAACTCCCTATACACATAAAAAATGGTGTAGTTGAGATAAAGAATAAAACAATAATGGAAATGTTTTATTCTATGATGTCTATCTCAGGTCTCTCAAAAGTTTTTTGGGGAGAGGAATTATTGATAACATGTCACATCTTAAATTGGGTTCCCAAAAAGGAAATTACATGATTTAATATGAATTATGGAATCATAGGAAACCAAACCTAAATTATTTAAAGGTTTGGGTTTGTCACACAATTGTAAGAGTACCCGAATCTAAAAGGAAAAAATGGAGAAAATGAGGTATTTATAGTATATTTATTAGATACATGGAACATTAAAAAGCTTATAGATTCATGATTATAGAACCATATGATTTAATAGATGTTAATATTATTATTGAATCAAGAGATTCTATTTTTAATGAATCTAGGTTTACCTATTTATATAAGAAATTCCAAACAGATGAATCTAGATCAAATAAAAGTGTATCTCAAGAAGATACCATCATGGAGGTTTCTAAAAATAAATGACCTAGGATACCCAAGACATATGAATATGATTTATATATATGATTTTTGGATGGAACTAATGGTATTATTGTTACAAAAACTCTATTTTTTCTCAATATAGATTCTAACCCAAAAGAATTCAAAGAGGCTATGTCATTTTCTAATGCATTTTTTTTGATGGAAATAATAAATGATGAAGTTGAATCTATAATCGAGAGCTATTATTGGATATTAGTAAATATAACTCAAGTTTCATAACCTATAGGTTGTAAGTGGGCATTTATAAGAAAATAAAATTCAATGGTACAATTGAAATATATATATCCATATTGTTAACTAAAGAGTTTACTCAAAAGGAAGGGATCAATTATTTCGATACCTATTCTCCCATGGCTTGAACTGCTTCAATTATAAATCTTATTGCTTTATATTCCATATATAATTTGAAATTCACCCAATGGATGTTAATACAACATTATTATATGGTTAATTGGATAAAGAAATATATATGGAACAACTGGATTAATTCATAGTAGCTAGTAAAGAAAAAAGGTTTTCAAATTGATACATTTCGTATATGGTTTAAAACAATCTCCAAAACAATGGAATGCTAAATTTAATGAAATAATATTATCAAATGGATTTGTATTTTACCATGTTTATAAATGTTTTCATAGTAAGTTTCATAATAACTATGGAGTTTTTTATTTTTTTATATGTTGATGACATGGTTATATTTGGAACTGATTGTTGGATCGAATAGTAGATATAAAAGTTTATTAGATGGAACAATACAAGAGGGGGGGTGAATTGTAGGTTTAAAAACCTTTGAGTTTTAGTAACAGAGATTAGTTTAAATGAACTTAAACTAATACAAATACAAATACCCTCAATTGTATTGAATGTAAAAGGTATGATGTATTGTAATACTAATGTTATGTAAAACAATTGTATTCAAGATGAACACAATAATCAGAGTAATACAAATATAAATGATTCTACCTTAAAGCGTATAGAACCAATCAATACAATATGTAATAGAATGATTGTAATTGAAACAATTACAATTGAATATGTAAAGAAGAAAGGAAACAATACAAATCCCTTTCTAATACAAGTAACAGCGGAAATGTAAAAGTAATACAATTCTTTTAACCCAAAGAGAAGGGTTATCCTTTCACCTAGGATAAAAGGTCTGTCTCACCAACACCTTGGTGAGCCCTCGATACGATGATCGACACGTCTGTCTGCCTATCCCCGGCAGCCCTCGATACGATGATCGGCACGTCTGTCTGCCTATCCCCGACAGCCCTCGATACGATGATCGGCACGTCTGTCTGCCTATCCCCGGCAGCCCTCGATTTTGCAGGTAATCGGCACCTCTGTCTTTCAATTACTTGAAAGCCCTCGATACGATGATCGGACGCACAAAGCTGATGAGAGAAGTCACAGTGTCTCTCTCTAGAATTTTCGTAGTTCACAGAGTCTCTTCATTCGTTCTCTTTGTTCATCGTTGTGTTCTCAGCTTCAAATGACCTCCTATTTATAGGCCTCGGGTTCCAACGGTCATATTGCCTCCAACGATCATATTGAAACAGAAAGCACGACATCTTTTTGATTAGTTTGTAACTAACTCAACGACATCGTTTTGTTAGGACAAGAGATATATAGAAATGTAAAACATGAGTACGATTCATATGCAGAGAGAGTTTTTGACAAAGTACCAAAACAAATAATGATCATCTGAATAGCAGAGTCAGTACGATACGATTGACAGAGTCAGTACGATACGATTGACAGAGTCAATACGATACGATTGATAGAGTCAGTACGATACGTTTGACAGAGTCAGTACGATACGATTTGGTCGGTACGATCAACATCGTACGATACGATAAATATGATAAAAGACAATTGTAATATACAAACATATGATAGAATACATTTGTGATTTCCAAAACATGATATAGAAGTCAAAAGAAGACTTTTGACTTAACAATCTCCCCCTTTTTGGAAAGCACAAACACACAAAGTAAATGAAACAAGAAATACTTATCTCCCCCTGAGTTTAAAAACTCTTCTGAATAAGAAAATTGAATACAACTAACTCCCCCTTAGGTATTGACTTTCCTAAGGATTGTATTCGTAGATTTTCCTTAAGAGAATTGTAATGCATTCTCCCCCTTTGTAAAACAATATTTTCTTTGTAAATATTCTCCCCCTTTGTGATTTACAAAAAGAAAGGAGTAATCTCGAATTGTCTGAAAGAGTTAGTGAAGTAATACAAGACAATGGATAAAAGAGAAAGGATTATAAGAGTTATTACAAAACAAACAAGTTCCAAAAGAAACAAATACAACAATAATTTGTTTTCTCTTTCCTTCTCTTTCTTTATAAGCTCATGAAGCACAGATTTCATCTTCTTGATCTCCTTCTTGTCTTCAGAAATTGATTCACCCTGAGTTTTGAGAAGCTCTTGTTGATCCGCAAAAATCTGATCTTGATTTCTGATGGTATCCTCCTGAACTCTGATTACTTCTTCAAGGGTATCAATTCTGTTTTGCAGAGTCTTGTTATCCTTGGACAACACAGAATTTTGATTCTTCAGTAAAACCATTTCATCTTTGAAAGATGAAACTTTCGAGAATTCAGATTGGAAAACATTCATCCTATCTTGCAAGTCTTTTACTGAAGGAACATCGGCTCTTTGAGAAGACAAAAGATTCAGCCTTTCAACCGTTTCTCTATCAAGTTTGTTGAAAGCAATTTCTAGCTCATTTGATTACCTCCTTATATCTTCAATAGCTATTTCATGATCATTGATTGAGCTCTCTGTTTTGTAGGACCACTTGGTCATGTTATTGCAAGCTTTCTTATGGGAAACCGAGCTTTCTGAAAGAACTTTCAAATCGGCTTCTACAGACAAAAATTTCTTCCTCAACTCTTTTACAGAGCCAAACTTTTTTCTTTGATTTTCAGTAATAAAATCAATCTTCCCTTCCAGCCTCGGAAAATAAGGAATTGTTTTCTCCACCCTTCTCAAAACATGAACAATGTAATCACTCTTCTTGAGAGAGATTGTATGCTCTGAATCGGTATCTTCATTGTACGATGCTAGTTCATACGATCTGCTTGAATCAACAACTGGCTGTTTCCCTTTCGCTTTTTCTTTCTGTTTTCTTTCATCTTCTACTTTGTCACTAATGACAACAACTTTATCAGAATGAGAGGATTGAGCACCATGCTTTTCTCGAGATGACATTCTTTCCGGAGATCTTTCCTGATCGATATGAGGAGTTTGTTGAACACCTTCGTTCAGCTTTTGAAGCGATTCCTCTCTACTTTTCTTTGAACTTTGAAGAAATTCTAACAGAAAATCTCCTTCTTCTACTTCCACTTCTTCTATCACTTGTTTTCCTTTTTCTTTCTCAGGCAGACTCTGTACGATGGGCTCTTGATGCACTTCCACAGTTAGTTGAGCACTAGCATCTTCAACTACTTTCAAGACTTTAGAGATATCAAAGTCCTGAGCCTTTCTTTTCAAAAGAGTCTTCTTTTTCTTTTCAGCTTGAAGGGTTTCTTCTACCCTTATTCTTTCTGCAAAGGCCTCAGCAGGGTCAAGACCAAACTTTGGATCACCTTCCTTTCTCTGTTCCTTGTCCTTTCTCTATTTGGCTACAACTTCCTTACTGTACCTCGGCTTCTTCTTTGGTTTTGAACTAGTTTGAGGATCAGACTTTCGAGTAACACCGGTGGATTGATTGTCCTTGGCTGGCATAGGTGCCGATTGATTTTGAGCCAATTCAGCTTCTACATCTCTGACAAAAAGTTTTGAATTTGAATCAAAACAAACATTCATATTTTTCATCGTACTCTTATTAATCAAAGATGGCCTCAAATCCATAGGTTCTCCTTTCAAAGGAATGTTACAAAACTTCATACTCTCAAGAATGAATTTCGTAAGGATGGCTGGATACATTATTATCTGGGATTTAATCCCTCCTTTCTTGACATTCTTGATGGTTTCAAAAACATATCCCATGAGATTTACTTTCCTCATATTCACAAGATAGTCGAGCATAAAGACATCGGAAACTTTAAGGGTTTCTCTATCCCCTTTCCTTGGGATAAGAAAACCTTGCATCCATAAAGTGACAAACCGATTGTCCGGTGAAAGATGAGAAACTTTCCTCTTTTCCTCATTAATAACAAACAAAGTTTTTTCAGCACTTTCTCTATTAAACGTACCAACTTCCTCTGGTAGTTTGTGAGATGGACAGAATGCATCGCCTTCTATAGAAACATTCAGAAAATGTGCCGCTTGTTTCACAGACATAGATAATTTTCTATCGTACACAGCGAAGTTTATAGTCATATCTTTGTCGAAAGAAACGGTTTTGTAAAATTGACAAACTTCATCAAAAAGAACTGGATCTTGAATATCAGGCTTTTCCACACAGAGATGTTCCCATCCTTGAAACAAAATGATCCTCCTGATTGTAGAATCGTACGTATCGAAAAAGTCTCGGGATACTAACCTTTCTCTGTGAAAGTCTTTCTCTGTAAAAGTCTTTGAAGACATTTCGGCAGGAGTATTAGCAGAAGATTGAGACATAAAGGTTCTGCCGATGAGAAGATCGTACGATTGTTTATAGCTGGTGGAGCAGAGCTTCGCCTCAAATCCTGAAACTTCAATGTGGGTTTGGGGAGGGGAGGGGGGTATTTATAGGCAATAAAGAGATGACCGTTGATATTCTACGGTCAAGATTAGATAATACCAGATCAATGGTTAGGATTAAAGCAAAAAAAAATTTAAAAAAAATGAGAAGAGTGAAAAGAAACCTGTCGGAGAACATAAGGTGATTGCTGGTTTTGGTATGAATCAAAAGTAAACACAATCGTAAGGAAAAAAAATCATGATGCCGATGGAAAACAAAGTCATTACTGTGATCGGACCGTACGATAGAAAATAATCTTGTTACCATGAACTGAAAGTACGATGGAAAACAATCTCAATACTATCATCGGTCGATACAAAACTATCGAATGATACGATGGAAAAGAATTTGAATACTATCATCGGTCGATTCAAAAATTATTGAATGATACGATGGAAAAGAATTTGAATACTATCATCGGTCGATTCAAAAATTATTGAATGATACGATGGAAAAGAATTTGAATACTATCATCGGTCGATTCAAAAATTATTGAATGATACGATGGAAAAGAATTTCAATACTATCATCGGACGATACAAAAATTATTGAATGATACGATGGAAAAGAATTTGAATACTATCATCGGTCGATACAAAATTTTTGGACGATACTATGGAAAAAAATTTCAATACGATAAACAGAAAAATTGAAATGGTCAATACGATAAACAGGAAAACTAAAAATTGTCAATACGATAACCAGAAAACTAAAACAATACAAAGAGTAAATAGTTAAAGAAAATAAGATAAAATAAACATAAAGTCAGAAAGAAATGTCCTCCCCCTTTCTACGAGGAGTTTCTTACTATTAGGAGAGATGTAAAACAGGAAGTAGTTATGAATGATTATTTTAATGTAATCATTCCTAGCTTCTGTTTTATAAATTCAAATCTATCGGAAGGTAAAGGTTTTGTAAAAATGTCATCAAGTTATTCTTGCGTTCCGATGAATTGTAAAACAATATCTCCTTTTACAAAAAAAACATTTGAAACAATATTACATATACCAACAATCATTCCTTGAGCATTATCTCTGAAGGTAACTTTTCCACCTTTTGTTTTGATAACCTTTTCAAAGTAATCTTTGTTTCCAGTCATATGTCGAGAACAACCACTATCCATGTACCAAATTTTCTTATTGATACACTTCTCGTATCCCTGAAAAAGAAACAATTAGATTTTTGGAATCCAAACTTGTTTGGATCCAGAAGGGTTAGATAAAAGAATTTTAGGAATCCACATTTGTTTAGAAAAATGAGCTTTATGAAATCCTAAGGATTGAGTTTTGTTAAGAGAACAATCTCTTCTCCAATGTCCACCACATTGACACTTGGAACAAAAAATGGTTTTTTGAGGAACAAAATAGTTATTACTAAAAACAGGTTTGGAATAAGTATAACCAAGACCAGAACGATTTCTCAACGGTCTAATTTGAGAATACATCCTATCAAAGTTTTCTTTTCCATGAGTAAAGTTTGACAAACACTTTTTCAAGGATAAAATCTCTGACTTTAGTTTTAAAACCAAATTCTTGTTTTCTAAAACATTTGAATTTGAACTAGAGTTAGACTCTAAAATATTTTTCTTTGAAATAGCAGTTTCAAGATCCTTAGAAAGTTTATCCTTTTCAGTTTTGACTTTCTCAAGGGTTTTCAAAATACTTTCAAAATCAGAAGTTTTCCCATCAAGATCTTTAGAAAGATCTGATACTTCTTTAGTCAAAATAGAAATTCTAGAATTTGCCTTTTCAAATCTCTTTTTGAGTTTAAAATTTTCATTTTCAAGTAACTTAGCAAATCTAGAAACTTCTTCAAAAGAAGGTAAAGTATCATCTTCTGATGATGAGGGTTCATCATTTGAAGATTCATAATATCTATTATCAACATAATTTGCATTTAAAGAGACATTTGTAACAGCTTCAGCATTATGTACCTTAGCCATGAGACAATGATCTTCAATTGGTAGTCTGGCTAGAAGTCCAATATTCCTTTGTCCTGACGTCTCATATTCTGAAGAATCATCTGAGGAATCACTACCACTTGCACTCCACGTATCATTTGCTTTCAAGACTTTCTTTGTCTTATAAAACCTTTTCTTGTTTCTTTCAGAGTGTTTCTCTTTTCTATCTTTCCTCTTCAGTAAAGGACAATCAGGCCTTATATGTCCTGCTTTCTTGCATTCATAACAAGTTACCTCTGAATCTTTCCTATCTTTCCTGTCTTTCTTTTTGAATCTATATTGAAAATCTTTCTTTCCCACAATCTTGTTCATCCTTCGAGCAAGATTAGCTAACTCATTATCCGAAAGATTACAATCACTTGAATCAGATACAACAACTTTCTTGGATTTAGACCTTGTAACCCTTTCAGGTGTTTTAGCTTTAGATGCAAAAGCTACACTTCCATTCCCATTCTTCTTCTTATTGAAATCAGCATCTCTCTTCATTCTTGTCTCGTGCTGTAGAAGAGTTCCAAAGAGTTCATCAAGAGTAATCTGGGAAACTTTTCTATTTTCATCAATAGTTGTTCTTTTTGACTCCCATTCATTTGGCATAATATCTATAATCTTGTCAACAAGAGCTTCATCATCAAGACCTTTTTCTCCCATAGATTGTAAGCTGTTGACAATTGTCATAAACCTTTGTTGCACTTTACATACTGGCTCTCCATAAGGAAAAACAAATCCATGATACTCTGCTCGAAGCATTGCTCTCCTTGTTTCTATAACCTTGGATGTACCAAAATGAGTGACTTCTAATTTCTTCCAAATACAGTTGGCTGCTTCACATGAAGATATCTGACTATATATATTCCTGGTCATAGAACATAATAAAGTATTCCATACCTTGTAATTTAGTTGATATTCTTGCTTCTCTTGGTTGGTAAAAGTGCTAAATTCTTTGTCAGGAATTTTGTAACCCCCAGTAAGCATAATAAAATTGTCTACACCGGTATTGATGACGAAAGTCTTCATACGATCTCTCCAATACTCATAATCATTCCCATCAAAGATTGGTGGTCTAGAAGGATTCATATTATCTATTGATCTGATATTCATTCCTGCCATCTAATATAACAAAAACAACTTTTCCACACCACACGTTAGTGTAGTAAGTATTCAAGATAGTAATAAGAAGTAAAGCTAATAATACAAATCAGTGGAAAACCTCCTCTGATACCAATTTTTGGATCGAATAGTAGATATAAAAGTCTATTAGATGGAACAATACAAGAGGGGGGGTGAATTGTAGGTTTAAAAACCTTTGAGTTTTAGTAACAGAGATTAGTTTAAATGAACTTAAACTAATACAAATACAAATACCCTCAATTGTATTGAATGTAAAAGGTATGATGTATTGTAATACTAATGTTATGTAAAACAATTGTATTCAAGATGAACACAATAATCAGATTAATACAAATATAAATGATTCTACCTTAAAGTGTATAGAACAAATCAATACAATATGTAATAGAATGATTGTAATTGAAACAATTACAATTGAATATGTAAAGAAGAAAGGAAACAATACAAATCCCTTTCTAATACAAGTAACAGCAGAAATGTAAAAGTAATACAATTCTTTTAACCCAAAGAGAAGGGTTATCCTTTCACCTAGGATAAAAGGTCTGTCTCACCAACACCTTGGTGAGCCCTCGATACGATGATCGGCACGTCTGTCTGCCTATCCCCGGCAGCCCTCGATACGATGATCGGCACGTCTGTCTGCCTATCCCCGGCAGCCCTCGATACGATGATCGGAACGTCTGTCTGCCTATCCCCGGCAGCCCTCGATTTTGCAGGTAATCAGCACCTCTGTCTTTCAATTACTTGAAAGCCCTCGATACGATGATCGGACGCACAAAGCTGATGAGAGAAGTCACAGTGTCTCTCTCTAGAATCTTCGTAGTTCACAGAGTCTCTTCATTCGTTCTCTTTGTTCATCGTTGTGTTATCAGCTTCAAATGACCTCCTATTTATAGGCCTCGGGTTCCAACGGTCATATTGCCTCCAACGGTCATATTGAAACAGAAAGCACGACATCGTTTTGATTAGTTTGTAACTAACTCAACGACATCGTTTTGTTAGGACAAGAGATATATAGAAATGTAAAACATGAGTACGATTCATATGCAGAGAGAGTTTTTGACAAAGTACCAAAACAAATAATGATCATCTGAATAGCAGAGTCAGTATGATACGATTGACAGAGTCAGTACGATACGATTTACAGAGTCAATACGATACGATTGACAGAGTCAGTACGATACGTTTGACAGAGTCAGTACGATACGATTTGGTCGGTACGATCAACATCGTACGATACGATAAATATGATAAAAGACAATTGTAATATACAAACATATGATAGAATACATTTGTGATTTCCAAAACATGATATAGAAGTCAAAAGAAGGCTTTTGACTTAACACTGATATGAATCAAATAAATGAAGATAAGTATATTTTATCTAGAATTTTTGATATTAAATACTTAGATAAAGATATTATTATTTTAGAAATCAATTTTTTTATAAATAATAATTTTATTATGCTTTCTCAATTTTATTATACTAAAAAATTATTTAAGAGATTTGAACAATTGTATTTTCACTAGTTTATACCATATATGATTCTGGGAGTAGGATACTTCCAAATCCTAGCGGGGTTGTTGGATAATTGTAATATAAAAGGGTGATCGGGTGTCTCATGTATTATATGACATGTTCAAGACCTGACATTGAATATGCTATTGAAAAGTTTAGAATGAATTAAAGTAATCAAATTTATGTACAATGGGATGCAATTAAAATAATACTCAAGTATCTAAAGGGTACTATGGATTACTATATTTTTTATAGTGTAAATACAATGGTATTGGATGTTTTTTTGATGAAATATGGATAACTAATTTAGAGTATCACTCATCTATGAGTGGTTGGGGTTTTTTAAACTTGGAGGTGGGGTGATATCTTGGGGTTCAAAGAAAAAAAATTTATAATAGACTCCACAATGAATTCTAAGTTTGTTAAACTACTGGAAAGGAATAAAAATAGACTATATATCTTTTATCAGATCTATCATTTTGTCCTATGCTGATATCTCTAGTTTTTATACATAATGATAGATAAGAAATAATGACTAGGAAATACAATAATGCTTATAATGTAAAATCAAGACACATTGGTCTCAGACATAACTATGTGAGGAAATAGATACCTGATGGTATAATAATATTGGACTTTGTTAGATCAAGACAAAATTTGGTGAAACCACTAATAAAGGGACTTTCAAGGGAGTTATTATACAAAAATTCCTTAGGGATGGGTTTAAATTCTTTTTAAAAAATTCACCAATGATGGGTCCTAAACCAAACTTGTGATAAATTCATATGTATAAGTTCAATGTATGAAATTATATAATATGTTTTAAGGAAACACTAAAGGTATATTAGATACTAGGAAAATGGTGTTTTATTCTCATGTGGAAAAGGAGTGTGAGTCTAAAATTATTAATGAACCATGAATTTAAAACATGTGTTGAACCTTGGGAACATTTTTTTGTTCACCTATGTGAATGTAGGAGTGGGGACACGCTAAAAATATTATTACTTTAGATATGAAATATTATTTAAAGGAGAAGTGAAACATATAATAGTGATATCTAAGAGTAGATGAATAACTAAAGAATTTGAATGGACTTGTGTCCGATGAATTTGGTTGATAACATGAGTTACATGTTCAAGGTAGTATATACCTATTTTTATATTCATCTTAAATTTATCTCTAATATATAAAGGTTCAAATTTAGCGACACCATTATTTATGAAATTTATCTCCAATTAATTATGATTCTTGATTTTTAAAATTATGTTTTAAATAATTTAAAATGGTGGGAGATTGTTGGATTTTAATGTTTTTTAAAATATTTAAAATGGGTTTTAAAGTTTTTTAAAAGGGGAAGGTTATTTTTATAACCCCACATTAAAAATGGGTTGGAATGGACATGTATTCTCACTATAAGACATGTTAATTCACTAGAGGGTGTGATCTGGTCCACTTATTCAATTGGGTGTTATCCTCCAAACATGATTAAATCTGGAAAAGTCATGTCTTTCGAGGAAAGGTATCAACCCAATTCCAAGGGATATAATGCCTTATCTGAATTAGTGTTCACATGACTATAAAATAGAGTCCCCATTGGATGGGAAAATTAAATCCAACCATTCCTAAGAAATATAATACTTCCTAAAAATTGAGATTACTCTAAAATCCTTCCACAAGCATCAATAGAATTTTGTTGGTGTGCATCAAAAAAATCATTTTATTACTCTATTGTTTCCAAATATTCTTCAGGGGATATTATCCACAAAGTAATTTTTTCAAGTAATGAACCACCATTTTATACTAAAAAGGATTATTTGGAAACCCAAAGTACTACCATTTTGGTGGGGGAAAATCGACTCTTAAAGAAAGTGGCAATATAATGTGCCTTGATGAGATCTATCAACCACAATCCAGAGTAAATTCCATATATATTACCCATTGATAATATCCCTAAAATTTTATATTTTCATTTTTATTTGTCAATTTCATCAAAAATATTTTATGAAACATTTCATTGACATTTCATTTCACCTACAATTGATCACACATTTCCAGTTTAAAAAATCATTGTGATTTTAACTAGTGTTCAATAAATTTCACAACATGTTACCAATATGAGTTTCATTTATTCAAATAAATTATTAAGAAAATTAAGTCATATTTTACATGATGAATATTGCAAATATTATTTTGATCAGACTTGAAATTTTTGAAAATAACAATCTATCTTGGATTTTGGATGCTGATATGCATCAAAATGGTAATGGATTTGGAAATATGATAAAATTTGATAATAAATATTCCTATAAAGACTATTCATGGGCCTTGATATTAATTCATTATCACCTCTATGAGGATTTTAAGAATGATCACCTAATGGTGAAGGATCCTATAGTGTTATGAAAAAATATCAGTACATGGTATGGTCACCTATGATTGGTAATACTTCTAAAAACATAGTATGAATTATGTCACTTAAGATTATAATACTATAAATCATTAAGTGAACATAAATTCACAATGTTTAAAATTGAATCATAGTTACTTTTTTTTGGATAAAATATTACCAACACCAATATGCTAGAAAAAACATTTTCCACCTTCTATACCTTGAATGTTATTCTATAACAACAATATCAAGAAAAATGATTTAAAAAATATTCTGAATCAATCTCATGTATTATTATTATAGAAAAAATAATGAATTATTGATAAGGAATCATGAATCCCAACCTATTGGTGTGGCTCCATTACTTGAACTAAATATAACTACTTATAATCAAGTTCATGGAAATAATTAACACAATCAATGTTGATACAAATAATTTTCTTGAGGTTGTCATACACCCCATGAGAAGAGGAAAGGGAACCACCCAAAGTGGTCAAAAAATTAATTACCAAAACCAATGAAATAAAGAATAATGAAACCAAATGCTTTTGGTTTGGTATGAAGGGGCATTGGTGATGTACCTATCATACACTAAAATGTTTTTTTGATCTTTATCAACAATAAATCAATGGAAAAAAAGAGTGTTGGAGAAAACTTTACTTTCCATACCTTAAAGTATGAGGATGATATTATAAATTTGGAAGTATTTGATAATTTTATAAGCCTTGAAGGCATTGAACGTATGTATAATGTGTAAATGATCATGATGAAGACACAATTTTGGATTTGTAATGTTTTTCAATTAATTTTCATGTTTTATTCTCTTCATTTTTACTTTATTTACAATATGAATATCATTTTTTTCATTTTAATATAAAATAATATTATAAATATATTTTTTAGGATTAATCCTCCTGATAAAATATTTATCCCATTAATAGTTCCATGATGCACAAAAATATTAAATCTGAGACATATTTTATCAATATTAAAATGGGAAGTTCTCAATTAAGTACATTAATTGGTAGTTTAACATTAATTGAAGTCTCTAGAAGAGAAAAAATATATCTATATGGTAGTATAAAAATTTTAATAAATAATACTCCATTTTCTCTTAAACCTTGTTGAAATTTATTAAGAGTTAAATATAATTTTGAAAATAGATATTACATAAAGGTTATGGATAAAGTATTTTCTTCCCCATCACCCCAAATCACTTGACCAATGCTCGGTTTGGAAGTCATCACTTGTCCTCAGGCATGCCTCCACATAAGTCAAATATTTCCGACTAGCAACAAAGGTTTATGGTGTTACAATTGGGATACTTTACCCTCATATCAAATTAAATCATAGTGTAAAGTTAATAAACATTTTCCATAACCAATAATCAGAGTATGCAAAAAAATAAACCACAATGTTATAACATAATGTAGTGAGACAGAATACATTCATGCATCCCAAACTAATCACCCACCAAACAGTTCACACATACAGAATAAAAAAGAAAATAACATGTAAGGAGGCCTTACTGCCATCCCAATGTATCATTTCATCCATCTCATGAATTTTTCCAAGTTGTATAGATGGAAATCCGATCATGGGCCACTTACCTACCCAAACCTACGATCAGTGAAGTTTTCTTGGGTACCTAATTGCTATAGACACCTAAGAAAGGTGTGATTAAAACTTAGTTGGAAACCACCAATGGAGTCCCAGACATAACTAGTAAAGTAGTGTATGCACATGTAATATTTTGTTTATAAGTGTTAATAAATAACCACTATTTATCCTTGTGTTCCAACATGACACCCAAGATTGACTATACCTACTTTAACTAGTGCTGGAGTGTCTCTGAACATAGTAAACACCCAGGGGGATCTATGTCTGGACCCAGAACCACACCCATATAACATACATACTTTGATGTGATGAAGTGTATCTAAGAATAAAACAAACCACCTGGGGGAAACTCAGCCTCACTCGGAACCACCTAGAAAATATACATACACCCTAGCAAAGCATAGACTCATCAAAAACCATATAGGAAATATATTCCTAGGGTAAACTCAGCCTCACATGGAATCATATAGTAAACATACACCAAGGGGAAAATCAGATCACCTAGAATCATATATAAATAATACACCTAAGGTAAAATCAGCTCACCTAGAATCATATAGAATGTATACACATGAGAGGAAAATAGCTCACTTAGAAAATCAGGTATCAGGAATCCATTACCTGAGGGTCATATCCTGACCCCAAAGCCTTTCCCTTAATTCATATATCACATATACACTTATATATAATAAAACATAATCACCCAATGGCACATCCTCCCCAAAACCACATGTCATACCACACGATTTGACCATGTACCTAACCAACCATGCCATCCTAGGTTGTCTTATTAAGTGAATGATCCATTCCCATCATTGAAACTATATTAGGACCACACCTCTGATTCAGTTTCTATGAAGAAACTCGAAATCATCACAACTCATTCCCACACCAACCCTCTCAAGGGTTTCATAACTCGGGGGAACCCACCACGGTCCCCTAAGACACATTGTAACATGGACACCCTACATGGGTTCCCTTATTTAAATATAATCTCTCAGGACCACCCATTACTCAAAGTACATAACTCCCCTCAACTTCATTATCATTTCATTACAACCTCACAAGACTCATAGGATAACCATATTAGAATCATACTAAACAGATGGATAAAATCCCATATCCCTTATTATGTTATCTCGAGTTAGTCCTCACATTATTGAACTATCCATAATCTACCCAGGATATACCCACTTTAGTGCTTTCATGTTAGTGGGGTAAAAACACTCACCCCACTCTCTAATCTTCTATCCCATTGGCTCTAAGGAAACTCACTGTTCCATTATGGTCTACTTGGGCTATCCTTTCCAAGTCTAACCCATATCCCAGATTGAGGGATTTAAGGGAACATAATAGATCCTCTATTTTTATATATTTTATTTAATTTACATGAATTTATGGTACATATATCTCAATACATACATTTAAAATCAATTTATAGATTATCAACGTTCGGGGCACCCAACTTGTGCATAAGGGACCATCATGGACCTTAGCACATTTTCTATTTCTAATAATTTTATTTTAAATAATATTTCATTTAAATAAAAAGACATTTGGACTCATTGGTGAGACTACATATCCCATGGATAAATAAATAAATTTTATTTATTATTAGGTCATGCTCAATGGACCACCAACCTCCTTCGTGGATTCACCTCCTTTAAACGAAGATCGATCACTCTCACCTGATCTTTTCCAAGCCTCATACTCACTCATATCAAATCCTAATAACCTAAATCAAGCCATGATTTATATTTAAATTAATTATAACACTTTATAATTAATCATTAAAATTAAATTAAATAGGCATAATGCCTAAAAAATCATTGAGTGACATCCACATTCCATGAAAAATAGAGTGCAGTTGACTCCCAACATGCACCCCGACCTAATCTGCAAAAAATCACCAAATTATATATTCTATTAAATGGATAATTATATTAAATTTAGGAAAAAACCCAAAATAAATTCACCAATTGGTGTATCACAACTGAAACAGTGTGAAACGACATGCAATCCTCCTTTAGAGACATCCTCTATCTATGTTGAGAAAAATCCTTGACATTATCGCCTAATTCAATAACATTATAGAAGAATCAACATTCAAAACTATAACTAAAACCAACGAAAATGGAGGGAAATTTAAACATATGGAAGGAGAAGGAGAAACTTTCCTAGAAACATTGTAAAAATTCCTCCATGATCACCCATATCCATAGGGGATAAAAGGAGGAAGATGAGGGAGGAGGTATAGACAAAATGAAATCCACTTATAGAGGGTTTAACTAAGAGTCGAAGGATATGAATAGAAAATTAACTATTTATCCCTGATAAAAAACCCATCTAGGAGGCAGTTTCTGCCTGACCAAGGGATTTTTAGTATGACACATCTATGGTAGGGGCATCCCCTTGCCTCAACATTCTCATAGCATAACCTCATTCACCCCATTCTTTTCATGGATCAATACCATGAGGTAGATGGATAAATGCCTCATCCAACCCCCATCATGGAAGAAACCTCCTAGATTGAGGCTAAATTCACCTACTATAGGCCATTGTGACATGACCTAAGGGTAGAGACATGATCTATTATAGGTGAAGAATTTTAGCAAGGCCCCCAACCTTGCTACGAAATTCACTTAAGAACTTGTTCCACCTACCAAGAACAAAACCACATCCCAAAACATCTTCTATAAATGTATAAACATCCAAAATTCTAATCTAAACCATGCCTCTCAAAATGAACCCCTCACCAGAATCAAAATTAAATCTTCCCATGAAAATCATATCCTTAAAAAGGTATGGGTATTTAAAAACATCACATAATAACACTTCTCATCCATAATAAGCCTTCATAGTCCTTTGAACATTAATCCTAACCTATCATGGTTGTCAATTCATATTCAATTCTATAAATTCCAATTATAAACATTGAATGAGATTTCACTATGGAACTCTAAACATGAGGCACACTATCCACAAAAAAATTGAACCACTACTCATTTACATCATTGAATCACCAAGACGATGCTTTAATACACCTTTTTATCCTGATTCACTAAGATTTTTTTATCAATTCATCCCCAGGACCATGGTGCTCCCCATAATTAGGATATTTTCATAAAGGACAAATCTCAAGCCCTGGTGCTCCCAACCATTAGATTCACCACCCAAAACACAATTCCAATTATCCATGGACCTTCTAGGTGAAATATTTATCTCACCACACCCATTAACACATGAAAACAATGGAAGATCCTTCTATGGCTAACCATTATTGAAAACACATGTATTAACCCCCCAATGTGATATCTTATTTCCTGACCATGATTCCCAAATCCTCATAGGTACCATGAGATCATCCAACACCCACATCAAAGTTTATACTCAATAATTGTCATAATTCCATGGTTGGATCCTTAAGTAACCAAATCAGCCATGCTATCACCCCAAGCATCGATGCGCCATTGACCTAACACAACCTATGATCACATAGAACCAATACCAAGACTATTTCTAATGCACAAACTCCATCCAATATCACATCTAAATCCCATATATTTTATTCACTAAGGAACCATATAAAATTAGATCCACCTACACACCAAAATCAAAATGGAACTTCAATCATCCAATGATCGATATATTATTACCCATGACCCTACCAATATGGGGTCATTACTCTATGGAAAACATTCCATATATCACATATATATATTGGATGTGGTTATACTTCTCACACTCGATTGAAAATTCAAAACATCACACACCACCTCTTCCTGGACCACTAGGAATGTCATCCTAAACTACCACTACAATATCCATCTATTATGAGGATAATTCCCTCTAATATCCTATGTTTCAATCCCCACCACACAAAGTTTCTTACACAATTCCTTGAGTGCAACCTCAACACGTTTCAACATCATACATGTGTCACTCCACCTGATCCACACTCACCAACCAGTCAAATCCTAACAGCATCCATCCATGATGTAATTATTATAAAAAGGGGATATTTCTCATAAAAACTATGGGAAACCAATCCTACAAGTATTCCATAAAAACCATCTATCATAGGCCCAAAAAAATCCTATCACCAGTCCCTAATTAAAATAAAACTATACATAACTAGTGTATACTACCTCAATCTCATCCAAGACAAATAGGTGTATGATTCCCTACCACATAATTATAGAACTTTAATCATACACTCATGAGTCATACATCATAAAACCTAGGATAACATGATTAAAAAACTAACTATTACCCATATATATGTTAGTTTCATGTATTCTAATTTACTTAGTGCTTTATTTTCAACAATCCTGACATCTCACTCATGCCAGGTCCTATCACACGATCACCCGCCACCCAAGAATCATAAAAAATAGAATAATTTAATCATGATATATATATCCTATATTTTAATATCTAGGATCAAAAAATAATATCTCATCAGGAAACACATTCAAAATCAATAAGTTCTGGTGTCCTATCGATCCCGTCTTCGAAATCAAAACTTGATACCAAACACTACAAGTTATTTTCATCATGAAATCCTAAGGTATATTGATTATAAAATGAGTGAGGATAATATTAATTGTTATTATATATAATATTCATGTGATTTATTATTCATAAACACCATTTTAGTTCATTTTACACTTTGAACATCATTTCACATTATGATTGTAAGTCCTTTAAATGCACTATTACATTGTATATTTTTGAACACCATATAAAATAACCAATGATCTTAATTTTATTTTAATATTTAGTTTTAAGGTTTATAATTCTATTGGTAACAATTCATACTTTTGGATTACTTTAAGATTCAAATTGGAAGACCACCAAAATGGGCTTCCATGCCAACACATTCTGGGAAAACTAAACTGGATAAAAGTCCAATAAAGAGACTGTAGTGGCCAAGATACATGCCCAATGATTCTAAAAATTTAATTGAAGATAGAGGACATCATGTATAAAATTACATACTATAGTTACAAGATATAATTCATATTTTTTAATGGAGTTCCAGGTGGCCTAAGTTGGAGATAAAATTCTGGGCTAGATTCTACAGCCCATAAAAACACCCACCATTTTACACATATATTGAAAACCATAAAATATTTTGTGATGAAACTTTAGAAAAAGTCAGGGGACATCTAGATTTTAATTTTATTGTTCTATGGTACACTACAATTCAGCCATATATAATTCATTTAGGAACCTCTGTTTTGTGGATGAAAGCTAAATGCCATTTCGGGTCAAAGGTGGTAAAGACTAAATTCCACAAACTTTCCACCACCCTAGGACTACCATAATCAAGTGGGAAGACTTGTAATATTTGGGGATCGACCCAAGACTCTTTAAATTTACATTTAAGGTAGTGCTGGTGGAGGATTTTATCATATTTGGTGCTTTCATTAATTGTAATGTTATGCTACGATTTTGTTGTCTTAAGTTTGTCTTTCACATGTAAGTTTTTCTAATTCATCTTAGTTTCTTAGTAAAAGTTATTCTTATCATATTATTATGTTATTATTCATATTATGTTGATAAATTTTCCTCAATGTGTGAATTTATTCACACCAAACATTGTGATATTATTCACACAATGGTGGAGTAATCATTTTCTTTTTATTCTTTGTTTACTTCTTCAATCCCCCCTTCATGAGTCTACTTCATGATTCCATTGAAACCATATAATATATAGAGGTATAATACTCTTATGGGTTGATCCAATTGAGTTTAAAGAAGATGTATTGGGTGGTATTTCTCTCTCTATTAATTTGTAATCAATTCTTTTAATTGAGAATTTAATTTGATGATTTTTAAACTTCTTCGTCCTTTTTGAATTTTAAGGCCACACAATTCAAGTTATAATACGAACCATTACATTGAAGTGATAAAAAATTTGATCCTACAAGTTTATAGGTGATTAGTATTAGGGTGTGTAGGTATTAAACCAGTAAGTGATAATGTTTTTTGATCTTATTAAATGAACCCATCTCAAATATAAGAATTTGAAATAGTTTAAAAAGGAATGAAACAAATCCACCCAAGTGATAAACTAGGATCAACTAATTATTTTAAATTGAATTCACTTAAGTCTCTTAGATTTCACTTAAAACAATAAAAAATCAACCCATTTTGGCCACTTAATATCAAAAAAAAAATCTGTAGAATGTACGTGTTTGTAGGTTACTTCTTAGGTCTCTGAAGATTCGACAACCCAAGCTATGCTACACGAAACCACTTTACCATAAAAACTTGGGTAAATTTGGGAGAGACTAAATTTTTCCACCATTTTTGGGGACATAAGTAAGTTATATTAAACACTAGAATCCTTTTCTCACCCCAAATTCACTATTCTCACCCCCATATCTCTTATCTTTACCCCTTTCTATTTGTGTGTGTCCTGAGAATCTAGAATCCAACTTTCAGTCTTCTCCAATAGAGTATCTTCAAAATTACCATGTCACAAACCCATGCTGGAATCAAATGGAAAATAAAAATTAGGAATCCCATAAATTAGTATATTTATTTGGCCAACACTTGATTAATTACCACACACTTGGTGACATGTATAATAATTAGGATGATGAATTTTCAAAGGATAAATTTCCATCCCTCTCAAGGATGGTTGAAGTTATCAATATTAGGGAATTCCATGATGTCTAATCTTAAATCCATCTTAATACCCAAAAACTTCTTGAACAATTTTGTGAACAAATGGATAAAATGAATTTTTAAGTTTCATCATTGAGATTAGAACTACAAAGCATTAAAACGTGTGAGGAACCCAACCCTACATTGATTTTCCCTTCCATGACCTTATGTGATGTTTCTTGTTTCCCACATACCCCACATGAATTTACTAAATAACCAACCTTTGTATTTGGGATATATGAATAGGATAAATGAATTTTCTAAGGGTCTTTAAATTAAGAGGAAATTGATTGTTTGGATTCAAAATAGGAGAATTTGACATCATGGATTGAGTCTCCTAAGTATAACTCCATTGATGATTTTTCAAAAACACTAATCACTAAACCATTGAGAGAAATTAAAAACACTGAGTCCATAACCATTCCTAACACTGATATTTCCAATTTTTCTATTGAATCTTCTATTTAATAGGAATGAATTCTATTGAGAAATTTGGAAAATGAAGCTGAGTTGGATTCAAAATCTCGACCTGTGTATAAATGTCCTGTCAAACATTAGATCAAAATTATTATCATTCATTCCACACTCAAGTATCCATTAATAGTGTATAACCATGACCTTTAAGTTTTAATTAATTTTTCTATTGGAAACAAAAAATTTTTAATGATCATTGATGTCTTAGGCTGGACTGTAGAGGAAACTGGATCAATCATTTATGATATTCCTTGGATTTTACCACTCATTATTGAACAAAGGGTTTCACATGAAAAAAAATTATAAAAAAAGAATCAATCTCAATCTAGTGACATGGATAAATATGGGGTTCTTAAAATGTTGAAAATTGGTATTGGGTATGTTAGGGGGTTCATGTCGAGCTAGTGATGTTAAAAAAAAGTGTTTCATGGGAGGAAACCTGTGGTTTTTATGTTTCCAATCACTGTGAATAATATTTATTTTTAAAATAGGAATAATGAATTATTTTGATATTTAGAAAAAATATTTAATCAATCAACTCAGAATATGATAATACCTTAGACTATTGACCTATTCTTCTATTATGAGTATGGATGGGTATGAAAGGGGAGATCCATATTCATCTGTGTCACATGGTATGATCCTTGAGTAATACCTTACCAAGAAATTTAAAAATAAGACAATGTATCATCAGTTTATTTTATTTTATGAATTTTAAGGTTAAAATAAAAATAAAAAATAATAATAATAACAATTATAAAATTAAAAAAATTAAAAAGACACGTCATAGGTTATGGGGAAAACCCCATCACAACCGGGGAAGCCACGGGGATTCAAACCAAGGACCAATGGTAGATAGGGGCACACGATTTCCGATGAACTACTGCTTATAGTGCTTCCTTATTCTATAATTTTTGTATATATGCTTATATTTTACTTATATATATATATAGTTTTGTATTTTTTGTTTGTTTTTTTGTTTTTCCTTGTTCAACAATGGACCTCTGCGGGTGACATCGATATCAAAGGTCTAAATTAGAGCAGCACGAACATCAACTTCAACCACCGGGAGAGTTCATTTCATGATTCTCATTTTCAATGCCCTCTTTGACCTCCTCTATTCTACCCCTTTCTATTTTTTATTTTCTTTAAACACTAGGGACAATGTTATTTTATGTTGGGGGGGGGGATGAAATAAAAAAATTTCTTTTGTGTGAAAAAAAATGATTTGGAAAAAAGTGTGCCTTAATGGAAGGAAAAGTTCCTTTAACCTTGAACATGATAATACACATTGCACACATTGAAATTGAATATAAAATAATTTTTCATGCCTTGATTTTGATTTTAATGAATATTTAAGTTCATGTTAATAGATTTTGGAAAGTGCAGTTGTCCAATGTGATTTTTCACAATTTATATTTTCATCCATTTCACAATAAAAAAAATCACAATGCACACCCTCTGAATTTTAGAGTATTATTTTGAGTTCATGGGGACCCCTAAATAAATAGAATAGGTTTGGTGATCATTTTAGTTTTAATATGAGTATTAAATAAAATAATCAAAAAAAATCAACAATAAATTTGTGCGTAAAGCAATGAAATGACCCAATGCGTGGCTTTCAACACTTTGAGATAATGACTCCATAGTTGTCAGGATGAGAGTTATTAGTTTTATCTCAATTTGTGATAATTTGAATTTTTTTTCGACTGAGTTAACTCGAGATGATGCCCAAGTATGTGGGCTTCACTTGGTTCCCTAAGGTCTTTGAGCCTGGGAGTCATCGACAAAGTCTCGCTACTTGGGTTGACTATGTTGAGTGCGATTTCAATTACCATGAAAAAATTACAAAAAAATATAATAACAATATATATATATATATATATATATATATATATACATATATAATTGAATATTCATCTTAATATTGAAATTTTATTCAACATAGTGCTTCTATAATTTCCCCCTTGAATAAAGATGAACCCTCATGTCTATTGTGATACACAACACATCATCATGCTTAATTGATATTGGATGAAATATAGAGATGAATTTTAACAAAGTAATGGGATTTGGATTGGGATATGATTATGAAACCATCTTTTATTAAAATATTTTTATGGGTTTTATGATTGTTTGGTATAAGGGTTCTTGGTGATCATTGTGTATTAAAATGTTTTGGAAAAGGGAATTCAAATTTTACATTTTTGAGATATATTTTGCTCAGGACTAGAAAAAATCAAGTTGGGGGTGTGATTAGCCACTTAATGAAAATAATATTCATTTTTAATATATATAATATTCATGTACTTTATTATTCATTAACATAATTTTAGTTCATTTTACACTTTGGACGTCATTTCACATTATGATTGTAAGTCCTTAAAATGCACTATTACATGGTACATTTTTGAACACTATATAAAATACCTAATGGTATTTATTATATTTTTGTATTTAATTTTAAGATTTATAATTACATTGGGAAAAATTAATACTTTTTTAGTACTTGAATATTTACATTGGAATACCACCAAAATGGGCATTCATTCCAACACATTCTGGGCAAGGTAAACTGGACATCAGCCCAATAAAAAGACTTTATCTGCCAAGATACAAGCCTAGTAATTCTCATAATTTAACTGAATATATAGGAAATAATGGAAAACATTTCATCCAAAGTGATATGAGCTAATTCGTATTTTTTAATATATTTACTGGCCGCCGAAGTCAGAAACAAAATTCTGGGCCAAATTCTGTATCCCAGAAAAACAGACCACCATTTTACACATATCTTGTAAACCATAAACTCTTTTGGTCTAAACAATTACATAAATTTAGGGTAAATACATATCTTATTTTTCTTCTTCTATTTACTACACCAATTGTTTCAGATAAAATCTCATTTAGGCACCTTTGTTTTGTAGATGCAAGCTGGATGTCATTTCGGGTGAAGGGTGGAAAAGTCTAAATTCAAAAAACTTTCCACCACCCTAGGACTACCATACTCAAGTGGGAAGACTAGGAATATTGAGGGATCTACCCAATACTCTTGAAATGTCTATTTAAGGTAGTGGTGGTGGAGTATTTTATCATCTTTGGTGCTTTCTTTCATTGTAATGTTATGATGTGATTTTATTGTCTTAAGTTTGTCTTTCACATGTAAGTTGTTCTAATTAATTTTAGTTTCTTAATAAAAGTTATTTTTATCTTATTATTATGTTATTATCCATATCATGTTGATACTATTTAATAAATTAGTGAATTTATTCACTCCAAACTTTGTGAAATTATTTACATAATGGTGGAGTGATCATTTTCTTTTTATTGTTTTTTTACTTCTTCAATTCCTCCCTCCTAAGTCTACTTTCCACTTCCATTAAAACCATAGGATCAATGGAGGGATAATACTATTATGGATTGATCCAAGGGAGTATAAAGGGGCTGTATTAGATGTTATTTATCACTCTATTAATTTATAATCAATTCTTTTAATTGAGAATTTCATTTGATTATTTTAGAACTTCTTTGTCCTTTTTGAATTTTAAGGCCTCACACTTCAAGTGCTAATACGAACCTTTACCTTGGAGTGCTCAAAATTTTGAGCCTCCAAGTTTATAGTTTATTAGTATTAGGGTGTGTAGGTATTAAAATAGTAAGTGATGATGTTTTTTTGATCTTCTTAAATGAACCCATCTCAGATATAAGAATTTTAAATAGTTGAAAAAGAAATGCAACCAATCCACCCCAAGTGATAACCTAGGATTGACTCATTCTTTTAAATTGAGTTCACTTAAGTCTCTTATCATTCAATTAAATCCATTTAAAATCAACCCAAGTTTTCCATTTCATATCAAAAAAATAATCAATAGAATTTACGTGTTTATAGGATACTTCTTAAGTCTATGAGGATTCGACAACACAAGCTAAACTACAAGCGACCTCTTAACCCTAAAAACTTTGATAAATTTGGGTGAGACCATATCTCCATACCCATATCATATAACTGGGATAACATCTCATGAACTGATCTTATAACATAAATAATACACCATTCTTCCCATCTATACTATAGTCATAAATCTGGGGTAACCCCTCTCCCGGGTTACACTCATATACATCACAACTCAATAGAAGTAGGAAAATGCCACACTACTCAATCAAAACACTCGTCTCACTAAAATCTCAATTTGTATATCTATGGTAATAGGCTCTCCCACCTAGACCATAATTCATGTCTCATATAGGTTTCATCTCATAAGGCGATATCCTTTCTATAATATCAAATATCCCATGGAAACTCATGTTCTGAAATATCCATTATAGGCTTATCATATACATATTAGGAATCACATGATAAGCCATGATCCTACTAGGGAACTAATCCTCACTAGGAATATGAATACAAGACAACCTGATTGGGGACCATGATATCATCCATGAAAATATAACTACATCATCCTAATATAATCAATGTTGGGTATATCATATCAACATGGTCCAGTTAATTATAATTCCACAAGAAGCTATATGGGAATACACTATATAGGCTGTCATTGAAACTTTAAGTGGCCATATCTATTTTCTATTAGAACTAATACCAAGGCACCCAGTGCTCACACTGACCCACTAAGGGCCACTATACATCCCTTACACAGAGGTACTATATATGTATCATCAAGGAGAAACTCTTTATAAGAACTATATGACCCATCATAAAATAAAATATATTGTGGTTTAGATGAGTATAATTCCACCAAAAATTTATATAGAAAAACAACATATAAGTTGTTATTAAAAATTTAATGAGTTGAACCCTTTTTCACCAGTGATATGAATCAAAAGAAAGTGCACATATGTCAAGTGAATCCTACATTCCAAGAATGATGCATCTACATGGACCTCTTACAAATTGGCCATGAGATAAAAAACAATAAATCATAAATCAAAAACCCTTGTGCATCATGTTAGATGAAATCATACAACCATAAAATAATAAACCAAGAATAATAATCCTATATCCCTAGTAACTTGTACTTTCCATTGGAAAAGGATATTTTAAAGAACCAGTCTGATTTCCATCATAAGATTCAACAAATTCTTATATCACATATTTAATATATCACCAAATAGTATGTTTAAGGAAAATAAAAATATTTTAAATTCACCACCACCTAGGAAACATGATTGGTGCCTAGACCGATGCTCCTTACCTGACCTCAGGTGCACCTCCCCATATGCCAGAAGTTGCTAACTATAAGAGAGGGTCTAGGGTGTTACTGTGGGGAGGCTTTACCCTCATATAAGAGTAAAACATAGTTGAAAATAACCAAACAACATTGATAACCAATAATCATAGTACATAAAATATTAAACCACAATGCTATGAAATATGTAATGTGGAAGTATACATTTATATATCCCAAAAAAATTCCCACCGAGATGATCGCATATATGGAATAAAAAAATGCATGGGGGATCTACTGCCATCCCCAAAACATATCTCATTTATCTCCTAAATCCATATAAGATATCTAAGAAAATTATCCAATCCCGAGCCTAATCTCAACTTGAACCTATAATCAGTGAAGTGTACTTAGGTACCCAAGTTATAGGGACTCCTAAGTAGGGTGTGAATACAACTTAGTAGGGAACCTCCAATAGAGTCCCAAACATAACTAGTAAAGTAGTGTATACACATGTAATATTCTTAATTAGATAAATATTTATATTACATAAGAATAAATAAATGACCACCATCGATCGTCAGGTTTTAACATGACACACGATATCAAATTTACCTAGTTTGGCCAGTTCTGGAGTGTTTATGAGCATACAAACCATTCAAGGAGATCCATGTTATCCTTTGAACCATACCCATATAACATACCTAAATTTTCCATTGCTAGAGTGTCTTTAAGAAAAAAACATTCCACCCAAGAGAAACTAAGTCTCACCAAGAACCACCTGGAAAATAAACATACACTTAAGGGAAACTCATCGTCACCCAAAACCATAGAGAAAAAACACTGCCAGGGGAAAATCAGCCTCACCCAAAATCATATCGTAAACATACACACAAGGGGGAATCATCTCACTCAGAATCATATAGAAGGTATACACCCATGGTAAAATCAAATCACATAGAATCATATAGAAAGAGCACAAACAAGGGTAAATCAGCTCACCTAGAAAACTGGGTATCAAGCCTCCATTACCTGAGGGTCATATCCCTACCTAAGTGCCCAAGCCTTAATTCACACATCATATATACACATATATATAACAAAACATAAATACATGGTGAATCATCCTCCCTGGAATCTCATGTCACACCACATGCATTGGCCACTTGCCTAACCCATCATGCTATCCCGGGTTAGCCTCTCTTTTTCATGGCCTATCCCCATCAATGTATCCATATGAAGATCACACTTTCAATTAAGTTTATAAAGTGACACTTAAAATCATCAATACCAATCCCCATACTAACCCTCTCAAGGGTTATATAACTCGAGGGAATCTACTGAGGTCCCCTAGGCCACACTATATTATAAAAAATCTACATGGGTTATTTTATGTCGATATCATCTCATGGGACCACCCATAACCCAGAGGACATAACATCCCTTAATTTAATTATGATTAAATTATATCCTCATTGGCTTCATAGAATATCCATAATGATAATGCACCAATGATATGGATAAAAGACTATCTCCCTTCCCAAGTCATCCTAGGTCAGTCCTCATATTCCCAACCTATTAATAATATTTGCATGGTGTACCCACCACAGTGAATGCATTATAGTGGGGGAGGAACAATAACCCTACTCTCTAATTATCTATCCCATCGGCTCTAAGGAATCTCATGGTTCCATCATGACCCACTCAGGCCATCCATTCCTAGTCCAACCTGTATCCTAGCTTGAGCGATCTAAGAGAACATAATAGATCTTCTATGTTCATTTAATTTATTTAATATATACCCCTATAGGGTCCATGTATCTCAAAGAATACATTTATAATCAATGCCTCAACCATCGATGATTGGGGCACCTGACTAATGTATAATAGACCATCATGGCTCTTGGAACTTTTTCCATTTCTAGGAATTTTATTTTAAAGAATGATTCATTTAAATAAAATTTCAATCTATATTATTGGTGAGACCACATAATCACATGCATAAATAAATAAATTACATTTACCATAGGGTTATGATTAAGGGACCACCTACCACATTCATGGAGTTACTTATTTTAAGTGAGTCTCAACCGCTCTCACTTAAGATTGTATAAGCCTCATCCTTATTCCTGTCAACTCCAGAGAACCTATATCAATACAAAATCCCCATTTAAATTAATTATAAAATTTTATAATCAATTATTTAATTTAAATTAAAATGTAATAACACCTAAAAACGCATCTAGAAACATCAAATCTTCTAAAATATAAAAAATAGTGGAAGAATATACTCTTTGATATGCACCCTAACATAGGACACACAAAATAAACAAATTATACACCCAATTAAATGGAAAATTCAATCCAATTTAGGTGAAAAACCCTAAATAAATTCATTGGATGACATAATTCAACAGAAATGGCGTGAAATAGTACGAGGTACTCCTCCAAGGACATCTTATATCTATTCCAAGAGAAATCCCCAACATCCTCACCTTATTACACCATGATCCAGTGGAATTGACATCCAAGACCCTAATTGAAATCATCTAAAATTAGAGATGATGGAGGGAAACCACAATAGAAGTAAGTAAAAGGAGAAACTCACCCATAAACATCGTAAAAACACTATCAAGATCACCCCTAGTCATAGGGGATCAGAAAATAAAGATGAGGGGGGAGATACAATGAAATGGACTCTCTCAGGTGTCTCTTTTGACCAAGAACCCAAGGTAATGGCTAGTAAATTATCAGTCTACCCTTGCTAAAAAACCCTTCTAGGCGATGATTACAATACGACCAAGGGAATCATAACATGACACCTTTGATGTAGGGTCCATCCCCTTACCTCAACATTTTTATGGTGATACCTCCTATTCAACATGCCTATCATAGAAAAAATACCACCAACAAGAGAAAAAACCCCCTAAACCAACCCCCATCGCGTCATGATCATATTTGATTGTGGCATGAGATCCTCACTACAGTCCTTCATGGTGTTATCTGCAGTAAGTGTAGAATTTCAACAAGACCCCTATCCTTACTCCAATGTCCACCTAAGCACCTGTTACACCTCCTAGGCCTCAAAACATGTCCAAAAAATCTCTTAGATATTTATAACCACTCATAATTCCAATCATAACCCTATTTCTCAAACATTAACCCCTCACCATAATCAAAATTCAAAATCACCCTAAAATTTAGAGCACAGAAATTGTACAATTCTTTATAAACAAGGTTCTAAATACCTATATACAATATTAATTTATAATGATCATAATTTTATTTGAGATGATATCTATATACTTCCCTTTGGATTTTACTATATCAATATTTATATAATCGAGTCAAATATGATAAACCAAAAGTTCACAAACCATGATACATTTATTTTCTGGCATGATCTTTTGGGTCTTCCCAGATCAATAATAACGAGGAAAATAATTAAATGTATGCATGGTCATCCATTGGTTGATAAAAGTGTTCTTACACCTGATAATTTCACAGGGGTTTCTTATTGTCCCTGAAAATTGATTATAAGACCAACACCATAAAAAATTGGGGTCGAATCCCCTATGACTTTAGAAAGAATTCATGGTGACATATATAGGACAATTCATCCACTATGTGGACCATTTAGATATTTTATGATCTAAATTTATGTTTCAACTAGATGATCCCATGTGTTCTTATTATCAAATCACAACCTAGTGTTTTCAAAGTTATTTTTAGAACTAATAAGTCTATAGTAAAAATTAAAAAATCATTCAATCAAGTTTTCCTAGATTTATAATATCGGTGAATATTCATTTCATTCTTTTAATAATTATTTCATGTTAATTATAATAATTTTTGATCATCATATATCTCATGTTCACACTCAAAATGGTCTAGATTAATCATTTATAAGGAAATTAAAAAATATCTCAAGAACCCTCCACATGAAAACACAATCACCCAATTTAGAATGAGGATATAAAATTTTGTATTCAGAAACATTTATTCAAATAAGACCATGAAGCTATCATGAATATTCCCCTTTTCAATTATCTTATTGTCATGAACAAAATATTTTACATTTAAGAATATTTGTTTATACTAAATAAAAATGGGACTCTAAATAATATCAAGGATTAAAATTGAATTAAAATATCTTTAGATTATAAATTTATTGTCCTAACATTGTTATACTATGAATTAAGAGGGGGATAAATTGAGTTATTAAATTTAACACTTAAAAAATTTATCCTTTTAAACTTCCCTCTTCAAATTGATTTATATTTCCCTTTTATCTTTTAAATATATGTGAAAAAAATTAAAAAAACAAAATACAAGGACACAAGAGATTTTTATAGTGGTTTTGGGATATAAAGAACACCCCCTAGTATTCTCCACCAACACCCAATATAGGTTTGGTGATTTTTATTCAAATCATCTTCATAGGGATCTCAGAGATGAGTGCATGTAGTTGACAATTAGTGTACATGTTATAAGATAATTTACTAGGATATCCATCATAAGATCTATCCTCAGTCTCACTCCCACACTTAGTATAAAAAGTGATCACTTATAGTAGAAATATAATAGATATAGAATTTAAATATAGTTCATTACACAGTTACCTTTAACAACTGATAGATGATTGAATCTACTTTAGAGAACATGTATATCTCTAAAGTATAACTTTTAAGTAATACATGGTCATAAAATGATCTTTAATATAGTAAAAAATATATATAATTATTTTATTTTCCTTCTTTATTTTTAACCAAACAACTAATCTTTCATTCAGTACTTGAAAAATGAAACAAGTAATTTAAAAACAATAATAATACAAATATTTGTGTAAAATTATAAATAGAATCAAACTGAAGTATTCATTCATATTTTTATATATTTTATACTTGTGTATTTTATATTATATCGATGTAGATTATATATAATATCTATAAATTAATCAATTCAAATAGATTCACAATATTTTTAATGAAAATATGAATCATTATAGTCGTTGCAAACCTTCTTTCCAGAAATGAAAGCTCAAAATAAACTCGGTTAAAATCTATTTAAAAGCTATACCTTTGATAACTAACTAATTCAAAGTTGAGAAATATTATTCTATAAAATATAAATGGTTGATAATTTCATGAAAATATCTAAAATTTTAATTTTTACTCCATACATCACATTTTTTTCAACATAGATATCATACATAAGACACAATTCTTCTAAAATATAAGAATGATACTTTTCTTTAATATATAAGATATTTTCTTTAGGAAATAAGTTCTCATACTAATACGTAATTTTTTACACTTAGAGATAAACTTGAAATGTAAGGTTATCTATAACTTCAACTGAATATGTAATTTTTTCTTGTCCATACATAACATTCCCCACTTTTTCAACTTCTAATATAGAAGAAAAATGATAATAATTACTGAATATGTAAGAGATATATTTGTATACATAAGATATTTGAAATTAAAAAATATCTAATATGTAATAAATATTTCCAAATTCAACCGAACATGTAATGTTTTATACATTGAAAATTTATAGAACACAATATTTTCTTCTAGTTCCCACTGAATACATAGGATATGATTTTAATATATAAGATTATATACTGAATAATTTATTTTACACAAAATATGATGAAATAAGAATAAGAAGTCCACATTGAGAAACTTTATTAAATATTAATACACAACCTAAAATTCATTTAAGGTAGATTCATTAGTAAAACAAACAAGGAATTTTTTGAGCATCAAAACTTAGAGTGTTTGAGAGTGTGTTGGTACACTATAACTATCCAATAATGTCCCTTTTTTTGATGATAAAAAACCCATAAAATTAAAACATAAAATTTTATTAATTAAGTAATTATGAGTGAGAATATAAATATAATAATTGAATAATAAGTATAATAATTTTTTTTTCAATTTTTAGCACCCTGACCCGAATTTCTACCTAAAAAATTCAACGGGTTGAGTGCCACTAGGCCTTAAACGCACCTACCCATATTCAAAAGGCTACTAACTAGAAGTGAGGGTGAAAAAAAGTAATATTTAGGATACTATACCCTCTAGCGATGATATAATATTGGTCCAATTAATATATAATATTCAGTAGAAAGGAAAGAATAACTGACACTGGACAAGTAACCCTCTCATGGAGGAAGCACATAACATCAAATTCAATAATGAAAAATCTATAAAAATAAACCAATTATATAATTAAACATCTCCACAGGCCATTTTTAGAAACTAAATAAAAACATGCATACATATCAGGTCATACAGACAAATAGTAGAAGGGCGCCAATGACTGACCTCAACACATAGATGTAAGCATGATGATATAGAAGGAAAAACAAAAGAGAATATCTAGATGATGCAGGAAACTAAAGTTCTATTTCCATCCATCCCATGATAAACATCCCAAAACCATGGTCCATCTCTAGAGTCTGAACCCTTACCTGATCAGAAAACCATAAAGTCTATACACGTCCCAAAGGGCCTGTGTAGGGTGTGAGAAATAATCCCAGTAGGCTACCTCCAAAATGTGCCTATCTGAAATAGGTGATTTAATAGGCGTATAAAAAAATAAAGTTTTATAGTGCATGAATTTATTTAACATAGGCTTTCCGAGTGCTCAACAACCACCAGGAAGCTATCACCTACTTCGGCCAACATCAAAATACTATAGTGGAGAGGATACTTAGCTCATAGACCGAGGCATCCCCTAATGTAAAATAATCTAGGTGAACCCTCAGGTTCCACCTCTAGTAAAGTCATCTAACACCATGTTCCAATAGACACCTCATTTCCATGTCAAGTCATCAACATCCTAAAGGCACCCCCAAATTATGTACCTTGCCCCACGGGCCTCAGCTCAAAAGAAAACCCATTGTCCCTTGGCCCGATGATCAAGACACAATGATATCTATCCTCTATTTAATATCATCTTCAGCTCAATAACTGATGTCCTGAGGAATGGCGATGTTCATCATCCCAAATAAGTATTGGACCGTTGAACTCAACTATGGAGAGCCTCATCCCCCAACCAAAAGTCTCAACACAGCCATCTGATTGATCCTAACCACCCCTATGGATTTCCATGAAAATCACCTCCAAACAATCCCCTAAGATGCAACTACTAAAGACCTCTACCCACATGCACAGTCAAAACCACCTCAAAATCTGAGTCATCCTACGTGAACATGAATCCAAATGGTGCTTTGGAAAATACATGTTATCGAAAATCACCAAATAAAACCTAATACACACTAATTTGGAACTTAATTCCCCTTTGACCATGTCGCTCAATCTGATGGCCATGCCATCCCATATATCCCAGGCCATGCCTACAACTTGATGACGTTTCCACCTCAAACTGATGACCGAGTCACTGAACCTATGATCAACATCACTCATATATATATATGTGTGTGTGTGTGTGTGTGTGTGTCCCGGCCAATGCCTAGCCTGATGATTACATTACCTCCAAATAGATTGCCAACACTATCTCAATCCTCTGGCTGAGCCCGTCACATTCCTATGGAACTCAGCAGTGCACCACAAGAAATTCACATATATAAAACAATTCAATATAATTAAATTTAACGACTCAATTCAAATAAAACATCACCCCTAACTAATCTTCCCAAGGTCCTAAATCCTCTCAATAGGATCTTGACACTTGTATAATTGAGGAGCATGCCCATATGAATCTCCAAAGGGTTCAATTAATTAATTAAAGGAAAACATTTAATTTGTATGATCTCGCTCAGACTACCCAAGGACATTCTCAAAGCTCCACCCCCAAAACACCCACAAAACCACAAATAAAGGTAAAAACCACCTACCCTATGTTGGTAGACGTCCACTCATCCAATTTTATTTCTAAATCAGACCGATTTGGAAGAAATAAGCATTTTAGGAAAACAACCTGAAAATAGGTTAAAACCCCTCATACGGATTTAGTGCATAATATGGAGAGGTCAAAGGAAAATAAAAGCAAGAGAATCAAGGACTTACCAAAACGTTTCCAATGTACCTGAAAATGATTTAAATTGAGTCCAGATATGAGGTGCGTCTCAAATCCTAGATGGAAAAAGAAATGAGAGGATCTCCCTACTGTGTGTACGTGGAGGATAATAATAAATGATAACAAAAAGGGATAGGGGTAAAATTGACTTTTCAACATTTTAACAGGCCGCACAGTTATCTCGTGTGGTTTTGAAAACTATGCAACTCCTTATTATTAGGATGCAATCCCTGTATAATTAGTTTGTAGGGTTAGGAAATTTTTTTCACTAACTGTGCACGCTACAGTGCATAGGTACTTCCCATTTGACACTAAGTTTGTGGCTTGCACAGGGTTTGACCAAACCATGTGCACACCATGTATATCCCTCAACTAAAATTTTTAAGGTCCTCACCTGGCTATGTGCCCCTCCTACATGATTTAACAAATCGTGTTTAGTGAAAAATGTGGATGCATGGTTTCTCCTTGGTGGCTTCATGGTTTTTCCAAACCGAGCACCTCAATCTGTGCACTTTTTAAATTTTGGGTTTTCGGCCTCTGACGGATCCAAAAACCAACCGAACCCCTATGACACTTGTCAAGACTTAAACCATGAATAAATAAAAGGTATTGGGTTAAATAAACTATCATAATTAAGTTGCGTTGACCAAATAAATAGTTTTCATAGAAAACAAACTTTAAAAAATTCAAAATGGTTGATGAATTTGACCCACTCAAAAAACATAGGATGTTACATTCTCCCAACATTAACATATCTCATCCCTAAGATATCAGACATAAATCTGAGATGGTAATTAATATAATAATCTCTTTAAAATTAACTCGGATTACCCTGGTCATCAAGTCATAGGTCAAGTACCTCAAGGGGGATCCCCCCCATGAGTTACCTTCCCCGACCACATCCTGTCCCAAAAAATAAGGAAAACCGATGGTCCATCAACTATCCCAAGACTCAAAGTCCTCCAATGATGCATGGCCACCCCTATACCTCATTAGGTTACCCTGTCTCATACCCGACACACATCATAATCCCACACCGCATTGATGCCCACCTCATGACCATGTCACACATGGTACCTATGAGGTCTTGAATCTCAATATATGCCCAAAATCAATCCTGGTACCTCACACCTAAAACAATCCCTGCATTGAAATGATTCCTAGATGAAAATGAACCTCAATTAATCACGGTTCCACACACCTCACACACACACACACACACACTCATATATATATTTCATCTGAGCTGATTCCAACCTACTAACCAGCATCTTGTTAGTCCATAAATACACCCTGTGCACCTCGTGCACCCAATATAGACATGCCTATAAAAATTCAATGATTTTTTTTAAAAAGAAGCCCAATCATGCCCATGATGTACCTCTGATAGTAACCAGATCACTAGCCTTTTCAGTACCTGGAAGCTTCAATACATGTAATTTTCCTGAAACTTGATATCTTGAAGCCTAACATACCTACAGAGCTACGCTAGCCACTAGCCACTAGCCCCACTACTGGGTCCTTTTGTCTCTGACCCGACCACTCTGTGTAGTTGAAACTCATTTACCCTCACCTAGTACCACTTTTGATCTGATCATAGAGCCCTGAGTCTTCTCTAGTCCCTAACTACTGACTATTCGAGAAGGATTCCCACAGAACCTCTCCAGATGCCTGGCCTATCCACCTATTCGACACTCCTTTAAAGGTCGATCACACAGTGTTCAGATATATCATTTATTCCAACACAATAGTCACAATGCCTATGATTCACTTAGAGGTGGTCTACTTGAGTTCTTGGCCTGACTGCCGTAATATAGCTCTTCTCAGCTCCACTTCTTGGTATCCGAAGCATCACCAGTAAAATCACCTTAAGCCATCATCCATCTCATGTAAGACAAATATGTTAAGTTTCCCTCATCTATGAGTACCTGATTCATCACATATGAGAATTATTCCAACCTAGAGATGTTCACTTACACCCAAATGGAATACCATAAACCATCCTATAAATTCCTTACCCTTGATGTGTCATATCCCACCATGCTGGGTGTGAAGTGAGAAAAATTGGTGAATGATGCTGCATAGTCCATGATAGACATGTCACCCTACAGAAGGCTCAAAAACTCATAATATCTATCTTCCCACATCATCTCCAGGAATAAGTTCTTAGAGAACATGGACTTAAAGTCATTCTATGTCAATCCCTTATGTCTACCTTTCTGAACCTACATGTCCCACCAATGCTTTGTCGGTCCTCTGAGAATGTTGGTCTCTAACTTTACCCTCTTCCCTTTAGGCATATCTAATTTCAAAAATATCATATGCATTGACCCGATCCAGTTCTCAAACACTTTTGGACCACCCTCACCCTAAAAAGTAGTGGGTTTTATGATTTGAACTTCTAAGTCAAATGCACCATAGAAGGCTATGCTCCCTGAGCTCCCCTGTCGACCCCTAGATGAAACATCCCAAAAGCAGTCAATCCTGGTGGATGGACCACATGGACCAGAGTCTATACCTGTGCATGTACTGATATATATGGATCATGCTCTTCCTGACCCTTTGGGGCCTCATCCCGACCCTTAGGGGTCTAAACTTGTGCCTGCTCTAGGGTCACCCTATCACTACCTACTGGAAACTCCATCTGAAGCCATCCAGATGACAACCCAGTAAATACCAATACATGGTCAGACAAACCAGATAACACACACACACATATATATATATACTACATATAGTGAAATTAGTAACATGCATTGCAACCTCACTACCCATACCCCTTCCCCATCTCAATCATGTCACATGACATCCTAGCCTCATGGCCTCCTTACCCACCCATAATAGAGCGAAGTATCACATATGCCTCAGGCCATTCCTATCCTGACAAACTACACCTCCTCAAATTGATGACCACGTCGCCAAACCTATTGATCAACATCACCACATATCATCATACCTTCCTACTCATATAAGATCCAATGCCACACACACACACACACATATCACATGTCATAGATAATTTTTTACCATGACAAAAATACATATTTAATCAACTCCTATGTTCCTATAAAAAGAATAAACAAGAAAACACCCCTTTCCATAATGGTCCAAGGGTCCAAATATCCTTTTTTTTCCATACCAGGCTAAGGATCACATGTCGTAATAGGTAACAACCACATACAAGTGCACCACTCGATGTGGAAATCATATCAACTATAAAATGAGAAAAACAAAACAAAAATTCCCACCTTGAAAACTTGTTCTATGCCTCATGAATAAAGATGATGATACCAAAACACAAGCTAAAAAACCTTTTATAAAAAATTATTAATCTCCAGTCTACCATACCCCAAATAGTAAAACCAATAAAACGGTAAAAGAAACACCTATGATACCATTTGTAGCACCCTGACCCGAATTTCCACCCAAATAATGATATAAGTTGGGTGAAACTAGGCCTTAAGTGAACCTCCCCGTATGCAAAAGGCTTCAAAAATAGTTGAGAGAGTGAAAAGAAGTGATAGTGGAGAGACTATACCCTTTAGTGATGATATAATAATGGTCCAAGTAATATATAATATGCATCAGAAAGGAAAGAAAAACTAACACTAGACCAGTAACCCACCAATGGTGGAAGCACATAATAGAAGAAGCAATAGTAATCAATCTCTAAAAATAAACCAATTGTAGAATTAAACATATCAACATACCATTTTTAGATACTAAAACAAAACATTCATACATATCAGGTCATACAAACAAATAGTAGAATGGTCACCAAAGACCGACCTCAGTATGTACATATAAACATGATGGTACAAGAAGAAAATCAAAAGAGAAAATCCAACTAATATAGGAAACTCAAGGCACCTTGCCATCTATACCATGCTAAAAATCCCAAAACAAAGGTATATATCTAGAGCCTTAACCCTTAACTGATCTCAAAACTATAAAGTATACATGCATCCCAAAGGGCCCATGTAGGGTGTGAGAAATAATCTTAGTAGGGAACCACCAATGTGCATATATCTGGAATCTGTGATTTAGTAGGTGGATATTAAAAATAAAGTAAGACAGTGCATTCATTTATTTAACATAGGATTCCCTAGTGCTCGACAACTACTAGTAATCTATCACATACTATGGCTAACAAAATAATACTATAGAGAAGAGGATACTTATCTAATAGCCCAAGGAATTCCCTAATGTAAAATAATCCAGTTGAACCCTCAAGTTCCACCTCAAGTAAAGTCACTCAAAACCATGTTCTAATTGACACCTTGTGTCCATGTCAAGTCACCGACATCCTGAAGGAATTCCGAAATCAAGTACCTATTCCCACAGACCTTATCTCAAAAGAAACCCCATCGTCTCTTGGCCCAAAATTTGAGGAACAATGATATATGTCCTCCAATTATTATAAACATTGGCTCAACAACTGACATCCTGATGAACAATGATGTACATCCTCCAAAATAACTCCTAGCCCATTGTCCTCAAGTGTAGTGAGAATCAGCCCCCAACTGATAGTCTCAACACTTTCATTCGATGGATCTATGCCATCCTCATGGATTTCTATAGAAAGAACCTCCAACTAATCCCTCATGCCACAATTATTGAAGTCCTCTACCCACATGAGTAGTTAAAACCACATCAACATCTGATTCATCCTATGTGCACAAAACTCCAAATGGTGCTTTGGCTAACACATGTGAGTGAAAATAACCAAATAGAACCTAAGACGCACTAATCAGACACCTCATTCCCCTACACCCATGTTTCTCAATACGATGACCATGCCATCCCATATATCTCGGGCCATGCCCGAAACATGATGGACTTTCCATCTCAAACTGATGATCGAGTCACCCAACTTGTGATCAACATCACTCATATAAATATATATATATATATATGTATGTATGTATATGTATACATATCTCGAGCCATGCCGAGCCTGATGATTACATCGCCTAAAAAACAGATAGCCAATGCTATCTCAACCCTCGGGTTTAGCCCGTTGCATTCCCATGGAACTCAGTATTCATCATAATAAATTCAAATATATAAAACAATTCAATATAATTAAATTGAATAAATCAATTTAAATAAAACATCACCCTAGAATAATCTGCCTAAGGTCCCAAAGCCTCTCACTAGGCTTGTACCACTTGTATAATTGGGGATCATTCCAATAGGAATCTACAAAGGGTTCAATTAATTAATTAAATTCAAATATTTAATTTATAAGGTCTCACTCAAACTAACCAATAGTTTGCTCAAAGGTTCAAGCCAAAAACACTCACAAAATAAAAAATAAATGTAGTCACCACCTACCTCATGTTGGTAGACGTCTACCCATCTGATCTTATACTCTAACTTAGAACAATTTGGAAGAAATATGTGTTTTAGATTAACAGACTAAAAATAGGGTAAAACCACTCCCACAGATTTAACACACCATATTGATAGGGAAACGGAAAATAGAAGTAAGTGGAATCATGGACTTACAAGAATGGTTCCAAGACACCTGATTATGAACAAAATGTAGTATGGACATAAGGTGTGGATCAAATACTAGACATAAGGATAAATGGGAGGATCTCCCTACTATGTGTATTCAAAGGAGAAGAAGAAAGTAGAAAAATAAATTTAGGGGGTAGGGTTAAAATCACATTTCACCCTTTTAATGGTCTACATGGTTAGCTCGCATGGTTTTCCAAAACGTACGACAACCGTGTGACTCTTGATGCTTAGGATCCAATCTCTGAATGGTTATCCCACACAATTAAGAAACACTAACCATGAATGCTACATTGTATAGGTACTTAACATTTCTCACTAAGCATGTGTCTTACACACAGTTCGACCAAACCGTGCACAAATATATAGATCCCTCTGCTAAAAAACCACACAGGTCCTCACATGGCTGTGTTACCCCTCCTACATGGTTTAATAAACCATGATCTGTGTAAAATAATGGTATGTGGTTTCTCCTTAGAGGTTGTATATTCTGTCCAAATAATGCGCCTCAGTCTACGCACTTTGGAAAGTTTGGGTTTTTAGTCTCCCACAGACCTAAAACCTAACCGAACCCCATGACACTTTTAAAGCCTTAAACCATGACTAGAAGAGGTATTGGGTTAAATAAACTATCATAATTAAGTTCCATTGACCAAATAAAGAGTTTTCATAGACGCCAAGCTCTGAAAAATTCAAAACAGATGAGGAATTCGACCTGATCAAAAAACCTGGGACATTACAATTTTCTATTGAGTTCTTCCACTTTTTTTATTATCAAAAATAATTTTTATAAGAGGGTATAAAACATCTATATTTCAGACTAACATGAAAAAAATATTATAATAAAACACTGGATAGAATAAGAATCCAACAATGACTTGTATTAAGCAATGAAAACCAAAATTCACTATTAATTGAAATAGATTAATAATCTATTAAAGAACTATAAAAATAGTAGATAAATTAACAAGTTTGATTTAGGATCTTTTTTCTTAAAATAAATATGTTAAGGATATTTAGAAGTAGGGTTTGACTCTATTTTTGAAGGGTTACTGACTTCGAAAAAATTTATTGGTTTAGACAATAAAGACCCAAATTGGTTCCCTAAAGCTCCAATATATTGAGGTATACCTATAGTACTTTTCATAGTTATCTCAATTTATACACTAATTTGATCTTCTTGTTTCATTATCTTATCTGTGTACTTAGTTTCCCCAGACCAAATATTATTAGAATGAGATGAAGTAGGATAAAAACTTGAATCAACCTTTAGTAACAATAACGGTAAGTTATCATAAGGTTTTTGGGGGTATCTATCCTTTTTACAACCGTTTCCCATTGATTGTTGGGATCATCCATGGATCTCTCATGGTATTTTTTTTGTGGGGAATTTTTTTTTGAAACTAGGATTTTGATGCAGCCAATTTTTCAAGCATAACAGATCCATTCTTATTTTCTATATTCTGATAACAAGACTTTACAAAATCCTCTAATCTTGACACAAATTATTCCTTGATATAGTCAAATATAGCGACATCCCTATATTAGAAAATATATATAATAATTATCTATTTATTTCATAACATATATTTTAACAGAATCCATATAAAATTAATCCAGTTAAATTTTCAATTTTATGTAATTTTTTTCATGAGTTCATTCATTTGGTTTTTTGAAATTATGGACATATTTTAAAACATACTCATCATTGATTTTATATTCTTTATGATCTCTCTAAATTATGAATTTTTTTAGAAGAATTGATAATTTCATGAAATATATTTTTTAGTATAGGAAAAGTGTATTTAGACAGTAAAGGTGTGGTGATAATAGTATCTGTATCAACATTAGGATCTTTTTGTGACTGGATGCATTCCTTTAACATAACTTTATTTCTTCTAAAAAATGAAATTTTTTTCTAATTTTTGGCAGTATCACCTCCTTCATCATTTAAATTTTCATTCTCTTGAGCAATTTCATTCACTCTTGGTAGAGTGGATTCTTTATCTAGTATTTTTACATAGAAATATTCAATAGTTCTATCCATTCTATCATTTTTTACATGAGTATCTACAAAAAATTAATCTTCATTAGAACTAGCTTTAACTATAAATATTTCTTCATAATTAAACTCAAAACTTGTATCAGGTTCTGAAACATCATGGTTTCCTCCTTTATCAGCTAATTTTTAATCAATTGAAATATAAAAATCTATGTTAATAGATTAAATATCAACTTCTATATACTAGTTTAAGGCTCCCCCTCAATAGAATTTTAAACCACTTAATTTTATTCAATTTATTATTCTTCATAAACCTCTTTAACACCTTCTTTAATGTGAACTAGACTGTTCATGGGTACACTAAAAATATATACAATCTTCTTCAACACTCTAATTATAATGGTATTGTGTGGATGACACCTAATGAATTCTAGATCTTTCAAGCTAATTTCCTTCATCTCAAACAGAAAAGTATGTATTCTTCCATAAGGATAAAAATTCAATTTCTTCTTCCCATGACTACAATTTTTATCTTCGAATGTATATTGGGGAATTAATTTTATTCTCATTAAATAGAATATATAATAAATACATATCTTGAAAAATAAATTTCTCATACTTTCCATTCCCTTTTCCTATTCCATTTTAAATAATATTTGGATGAATATTATCTTTAGGATCCAAATAATTTTATAGCTCCTAAATATTTGTAGTCCAAAATAGAAAGAACATGATATCCAAAAGACTAATGTTATTATCATTAACTAAAGTATGACTGAACATGAAATTTAATTTATGTGGGAAATTAAATATCTTTTTCCATGATCAAAGATAAGTATAAGGTTAATGGTTTAGGGTTTTGAAATAAGATAGAAATTCTAAGGTTTCAAATTGGACTTAATTTCTCCCAAACCAATTGAACATGGGAGAATATAAATTTTCTTGATCCTAAAATTCCCCAATAATCCAATATATCATAAGTACATGATCATGATCAATTTAAAATTTCTATAAATTTTATTGACACTAAAAGATGTTGGAATCAAGTAGAGACCATTACTAAAGATAAATTTTCATACAATTTGACACTTGATATTATTGACGAGGATCAAGTACCTAATTTTTTTGATAAATGTCATGATAGACTAGACTTGGATAAATGGGAAACTAAAATATAATCTTAATTAGATTCACCTTATAAACATGTTTTTTTTGTTTGATTGTGAAATCCCCAAAATGGATTAAACTAGTTGGATATAAATGGGTATTTGTGAAAAAGGAAAATTAAAATAATAAAGTTGTAAGATATAAAGCGTGACTAGTTGTAAAAGTTTCCCTAAAATAACTAGGATTAAGTTTGATGAAACATACTCTCCTATAATTGTTTTTATAATCTTTATATATCTAATGGAGTTTTTTTATACATGAAAATCTTGAATTATTCTAGATTGATGTCATGACTACATACCTATATGAAAATACTCATAATGATGGTTATATAAAAATACTAGAAGGATTCAAAATCCAAAAACATGTTATAGATCTCTAGATATTTATTGAGTTAATTTGAATAAATCATTATATATATTAAAGTAGTCAGCGAATAGGTGGTATAAGCATCTAAGTGAATATTTGATGAAAGAGGGTTATAATAAAGATCCAAATTATTCATGTGTCGTCATTAAGAAGAGTGGATCTAAATTTACCATTATTGCAGTATATATTGATGATTTGAATGTTACTGGGACTCATAATGAACTTACCAAGTCTATATAATATTTAAAGAAAGAATTTTAAATGGAAGGATTTGGAAAGACAAAGTACTATCTTGGATTAAAAATTAAACAACTTAAAGAAGAATTTTTGTTCAGCATTATCGGTATACTACAAAGGTCCTACAAATTTTATATATGAAAAAATCACATCTATTATGTACACCAATGGTTATATGGTCTCTTGAACATGATAAATATCCTTTTAGACCATGAGAGGGTAATAATGAACTTTTTTTTCCTTAAAGTACCATATTTGAGTGTTATAGGAACAATAATGTACCTTGAAAATAATACAAGTCAAGATATATCATTTTATTTGACTTTATTGGCCTGGTACAATTCTTTTTCAACTAATTTATATTATAATGGTATCAAACATATATTAAGAAAAATTCAAATGTATATTTATTAGGTGTTTTTTTATTCTAAAAGTTCAGAATAAAAATTGGTTAGTTATGATGATGCTAGATATTTGTTTTGCATTCTACAAAACAAACTATTTCTATAACTTCCTCCAACCATGATATGTTGATTTCTACTCATGAAGTAAGTCTAGAATGTGTTTAGTTGAGGTCAGTTATTCATTATATGAGAATTAATTATGTATTAGATATGAGTAATGATAATACCACCATATTATATAATGTCTCTTGTATAACATAAATAAATGGTGGGTATATAAAAGGTGATAGAAAAAACATATAACACCAAATTTATTTCACTCATAAACTTAAAAATAATAGTGATTTTGATATCCAATAAATAAGGTATTATGATAATCTTGTATATTTATTTACAAAGGTATTAATAATTTTATCTTTTGAGAAATTGATTTATAAAATTGTAATGAGAATAATTAAAAGTCAATCATTATTTTATGAGATGGAGTTGGTAACACTTCACCCATTTTCTTTTACTGGTGTTTTTTCTCATTGAATTTTATTAATATGGTTTTTAATGAGGTACCAGGACATGAAATTAAATTACTCTGGATTCACTTTTTTTCTTCTCACTATATTTTTTAAGTGAAAATTATATGAGATTCCATGAAATTATGATATCCAAAGAGGAGTGTTATGAAATGTTTATTATGTGGATGTAATAATTCTAAAACCATTATTACTCCCCATTCCCAACTCAAAACCTTCAATTTTCCAACGCTTCAATTGTCAAACCATTCATTTTCTCTGATTTTTGGTATTCCTAACATTGGATTTAAAATGGAAGATATTAATTAATTTAGACTGTGATTATATTTATGTTACTATATTAATGGAAGATAATAGTTTTTCCCTATGTACTTTATCACTACTTCTTATTTACTAATTTTCATTATCATTTTCACATAATCATTATCCCAAATATTCTATACCACATTTCATAAATGATACATTTTTCCTATGATTTATTATGAATCTATAGTTTCCAAAGTTTCCATAGTTTCAATTAGATATTAATCAGTTTCTAAACAAAATGGAAATAATATATTTATTTTAAAAAATAAACAAACACAAACACACTAGTATTTTTCTCGTGCATTTTCAGGGTATTTATATCAACTAAAATAAAATAAAAAATATTATGTTAAAATACAATAAAATATGATTGTATAAAATAGAATATATAACATTATAATATTTAAATGATATATTTAAAAGAATATTTGGCATGATAAAACATTTTGAGGAAAAATAAATGAGAAATGAAAATGAAAAAATGGCAGAAAAAGATATGAAAATGATTTTTACAAATTATATTTTGTTTAATAGAAAACATTTAAAATGCGAAATAAATTTAAATTAATATTATAATAAAACCATGGTCATATTATTCTCAATCCCCACTATAGACCCCTTATTAAAGATATATTCAAAAACCCTTTCCAAATACCATCATCATAGCTCATCCCCTAAACCCCTTCACTAAGCCCATTGCCATAGTTGTTTTGTCCCCATAAACTTGAGAATATCATCAAACCTATCATGGAACTTATTCATGAAATGAATCAATAAACTCATAATCACAAAACCACATCATAACCATCACCACAACATGATACCAGACCAATATTCACTGAATAAACTAGATGATTCTATCGCTATAGAAACTCATCAAATCCCAAAGTGCCTCTAAAAAAATAGTTACCAAACCTGATCCTTCTCCTTTCTAAACTGAGCTATTCAAAATAAATTAATAATTAATTAAAATACACATGAATAAGAAACAGTTAAATAAAATATATTAGTTCAGGTTAAATTCCAAAAAAATGATAAAAGTTCATATTCAACAAGATATATATTTTTTTATAATAATTTTTATTAAAAAAATTAGTAATTTGTTCGATGAATCCATCCCATAGTGTGAAGTTTACTTAATACCACTGGAGAATTTAGTTGATACATAAAAATATCTAATATATCATGTTGAATGTAAAGGTAATTCAAATGTGATATATATAAGAAATAACCTTTAATCGTGTAATATGGATGAAATCCTATTTTTAGTATTTACCCAATGTTTCATCACTTGATATTTATAAATATGTTTTATTAGCATACATGAACAAAATTAATTTAAGATATCTATAAATAAAGGGGGTTAAAATAAGAATAAAAAACACTTCGTTGAATTCAATATAGACAATGAAATATATTAAATTTAATGTGGATGAATAATAATATTCAAATCTACAAGTCTTAATCATATTGAAAATTAAACTTTAAAGATATGAAAAATATATATAATCAATTATTATTTAGTTTTAAATTATTTTTTTAGATTATGTAAAAGATATATTTCATAGGATTGATGTATATAGAACATCATAGGACTTCCAACTTATAAGGGTCAATTTTTTAATTCAAAGTTATAGATAGTATTTCGAATAAGGTATAAATTTTTTTTAATATTAAAAAAAATATAAAACTATCATATAGGTAGGTGGAATAAAAATATCAAAAAATTGAAGTTACTAATTCATGTTATATAAATTAAAATTATGAAATAGAAACTGAATTCCTAGAAAAAATAAATATAAATTGATTAAGTATCTTATTCTAATATTATATTCAAAATTTGCATCGAAACCATGATCTTAGAAAGAATAATGAAAATATATAAAATAAAAGAGTTTAAATTTCTATAATCTAGTTTATATGATAAAAAATGAAGTGATATTGGAAAAGGTATGATAATAATACAAGTATATTTTATGTTTTTATGAATTTATCTGATTTGGTGATCCTTTTATATAATAAATAGAACTATAAGAGTATTTTATTCCAAGATCTGGTGACAATTTCAAAGGTTTTATTAAAAAAATTTAAAATTTATTATGCCTATTTATATATGATTAAAGTTTAATACATGTTTTTGCAATATATAATAGACATTTTATTTTATTTTTTATAGTAATGTTTTAATGATATAAAGCAATTAAGAATACCAAACATAATATTTTAAAATATAAAATTATAAAACATAATAATATCAAACATAAAAATATTTAATATTAAAAAATATGAATACAAATCAAAAATATTTAATGTGAATGATTTGATCCATTTTTTTGGAATAAATTGATATTTATTCCAAACTTTCAATAAAATTTCATTTCCCTCAAAAAAAAACTAAAAGATTACATATGAATGTAAAATAGAATGATGGAGGACATGGTAGAGATACCTTTCATTCCAAGATAAGTAAATGTATGAGGGTATATTTAGAATCATGAGTTCCCATGAATATTTTTTCTATTAATAAATATTATCATTTGTACATCAAAAATATTTTAAAGGAAAAAAATTATAAAAAATGATAGTTTTCAAAGAATAGTAAAATAAAAACATTTAAAAAAATAATAGTATAATATTTATAAATGTAACGAGTATTAGCATAGATTAAAAAAAACAATTATAATTTCTTAATGTAGTATAAAAAATTTTTATCAATAAATTTTTATAAAATAATCATTTGTTTTATGTTTCTTATTATATAACTTACTGAAAACTGCTTGTAACACTCATCATTTATGATAATTATTCTTTAAAAATAATTAATATTGGTTCTATTCCTGAAAAAACATTATTTATAGAATCAAATCATTTAAATGATTGATATGAAATTTTTTATTAACACTTACAATCTAAAACCTTATAATTGAAAATTATACATTCAAATACTAGCTACTAACTATTAAAAATATAAAATAAACAATAAAAAATATTGCTTAAAAATTGATATCGAGTTAAGGAGATGATATCTGATAGAGACGATGATAATCCTATATTCCCTCATTTGATAATCTTTTAGTGATAATGATGATCAAGGGGAAGACAATGATAAATGTGTAGAATAACATGAGAGATATGAAGATAGTAAACTTTTGTTGATAAATTAAAAGTTGGAGACCTTATTAAATTTCTCAAACATGGACCTGGGGTATTCATGAGGTTATATTTGGTTCCTTTGATGTAGTTTCCATATTAAGTGTTTGTTCTGACATCAGTGTGGTGGGGATCATTTTAGAAGAACATATAATAAAATATTAATTAAATAAATAAAAATTTATTTTATAGAAATAAAAATAAAATGAAGTAAATATAAGTAGATAAAATTTATAGTTGACATTTAAAGTAATTTAAAAATAAGTTTTCATATAAATACCTATTTTTGGATTGTTAATTGAGTTTTATTTGAGTATGTAATTATAACACCCCAAAGTCACTTTTTTTGTATTATTTTGTATAATTATTTATTTTATTTTATTAATTGGGATTGGAATGTAGGATCGTTAAAATTTTAAAATTTTAGTTGAACACACGGTTGGTGCATGGTTATGAGTTACAATATGACTTCATTCATAGTGTAAATTCTTTATTCAGTAAAGGATGAAAGATTAAAACTCAATTTAGAGAGCCATTCAGCCAAACTGTGAATATTTTTTTAGGTTGGGTCTAGAAATAGATGCATAATTGGTTAATGTATTGGTAAACCATGTGACCAAACCATGAAATTTTCCGAGGTTTTAATTTTTATTTTTTTATTTCTAATTTCAATTGGGAACCCCCAATTCCCCCTCCCATTTCATGAGGTTGGACTAAGATCCCTAGGTTCATATATTTCTTCTCCCATCTTGTCTCCATGGATCTTTTCTCAATGATACCAAGTAGATTCTTCAAGGTTAGCACCTATTTCATCCTATCCTATCTTATATTTCCCCTCTTATTTCTCCTTTATTCTTCACCCTAACTCCAAGTGGCCATGGTAGATGGACAATAGGTTCGGTCTTGTCTAAACATTTTAGTTATTTATTATTAAATGGTGTTTATTTCTCATTTGGTATACATATTCTCATATTTTAAGGTGTCTTGTCTTCCATGCAAGACCTAGGTAGGCGTTTCTATACAATTTATTCTATTTGGCATACCATATGGTTCATTATATTTCTAAAACCATCTCTTTTAAGAATATAATTATATGTGTATCATTATAAGTGATTAAAGGTGAAATATCATAATTTTAATTTTAATTTTTGATATAAATATGGGTTTCAAAGGTTTCTAAGCTTATTATGCCTAGAACTATCACTCACACACTCAACATGTTCATAAAAATGTACATGATGAGTTTTTCTATAAAAATTGATAACTGTGGTGGTTTTTTAAATTCAAAAATATTTCCAAGTGATTTATTAAATATGATACTCCATGAATTTATGTATTGCTTCATAATTTTTTGGCATGTCAAGAAGAGATTAATTGGTTTTAAATTTTATGTTATTGGCTTATGTTATTATGATACTTATATATTGATTGATTTTATGTTATTGTATTGAAATTGAAGTTGATGTTTTGGATCTATGTAATGTATATTGTGTATGTTGGTTTCCTAGTTAATTTTCTATTTTTTGTTTTAAATGGGATTATTATTAAATATGTATTCTTATTTGGTTTTTTAATATAGGTTTTCATGTTTAAATTATTGGGTTAAATCTTTATGTCTCACTTGGAAATGCGTTAAAAGGTTTTTATGTTTTAGTTTTCAATAAATTTATAGAGTCCTAGTTAAAACTTTTAAAAATTCTTTCATATCATGTTAAAACCCCATTTAATTGATCCCATTTAAGCTATGTTTGTATAAAATTAATGATTATGTGAAATTATTTGAATATTATTGAATATTTATTCATATATGAAGGGGGATACTTCTTTTACAAGTGTGTTGGATATGAGATAATGAATATTTTATATTTGAAATTGTGATGTTTTGTGATTGATATTTTCTTAAATTATTTCCCCACTTATACATAAATTATTTCATGGAGAACTAGGGTATCTAAGTGGGAAATTATGATAAAATTTCTATGCTAGTGGTGATCTGATCAATACAGGACCCCTTAGTGTATAGTTTGACTTTTCCTATAGGGAGTGCTAACTAGTGAGGCTAGTTAGAGTAATTTAGGGGTTGTTTTTCTAGTAATTCATTAATATTATGATACATGATTCCCCTAGAGCATGTTAAGGATTATCAATCTATATTCTAATAATTTTACCATTATATTTATTATTTTACTTGATTTTAATTTTATTAATCCGTGATTATATTCATGATTTTATCATCATTTATTTTTAGTTTTTATTACATGTACACTCAATGTTGTTCATTTCTTTTTATCCTTCATTATTTTAGTTATGTATATAATTTTATTTAAAATTATCTATGATAATCCTAATTTATTTTCAAATTTATGATATAGTTTATTTTTTAAGGTGCATGATTTATACCCTATTTGTTAATGATTTTATAAATGCTTAATTATTCTATGTTATCGGTCTCTGGTTTTTTAATTTCTTTTTTATAATGAAGTTATTTAAATTATTTTTAGATAATAAAAGGTAAATAATGGTGTTTAAACTTAAGTATAATTCATTTTATAAATAAAGGTTTTTTCTCTACTTCTCAGAGTTTTTAAAATTGGATTTATCAAACCCCTTTGATTTCCATTTAAAAGTGTTGGGTTTTGTTTTAAAAAGGGCCGATGAGGTGAATTTTTGTGATTTGTTTCATAAATGAAAAAAATATTATTTACATAAATAGTATTTAAAACTAGAATTGGTGGAATGGGTTATATAAAAAAATTTATAGAATATTTAATCAGTGGGAAACTACTGAAAAATTTATCACAACCTACTCAATCACCTTGGTGGGTGTGTAGGTTTAGTGATCCTTTCATGTTCTGTTGAAGGACATTTTCTTGATAACATGGTTTCCTGAATAATTAGGGAGAGAGTATCACTGATAATGATTATGGTGGTGACCATGGGTCATAAAGAATATGTTTTTATGGTATTTCAATACCTTTTAGTTATCTTGGACTGTTCATGTATTTGAAATTTCAACCATTACATTTTTGTGATCCTTTACATCTTGTGATTATTTGTATTCTCTTAAGGAATTTTATATTTTAAATAAGTTTGGATATTCTTATGGTTTATGCCTTGTTTGGTTATCTATTTAATGAAAACTTCCAATTTCATATTATATGATATCCCAACTTATGGGTCCACTATTAAATATTATTAGTAAGATCCCTTAATTTAATAAATGATATTTAGAGGGTGAAACTATTATGACTTTGTTATATTTGATGCCCAAACACTAGTTTTAAACCCAGAGTGATTAAATAATTACCTCAGACCTTGTAGTGAGCCAGCTCAGGTGATATGGTTGGTTTACCCATATTGGTTTTTTATAAAATAGTATTAGATCCCTCTTTCTATTTAGGGAGTAATTGTGTAATAGAGACAAGATCATCTAAACTCAAGACAAAAGAATGAGTATGTTCCTGATTAAAAACATTCATGATGAGACATGAGTTATCATGGGTAATGGGATGTGAGTCTTGAATTTGAGTTTTTTATTTCAATTAGTTTTGGTATATTTTTTTATAAATTGAAGATATTTTGATTTTCATTATGATTACATGGGTTTTTTTGAAACTTTTCATTTTTTGGGGTGGAAATGGAATCATAAACAAGGGAACATGATCTAGAAATATTTTGACAGACCATTAACAAGGTTCTGGAAGCCATCCAATGAATTTTTTATACTTAGAACACTGTCTTCCAAACCATGCACATAAACCATGAATAGTTATAAAACCTCTCAATTTATATTGAATCACTTATTTTGTCATTATTTTTTCTTCTGACAATTTTTATCATTTGTTTAATATGAGTTTAAGGGGGTTAATTATAATGTGTTGATGTTATTTAGATGGATAATATTGATACTTTGTGTTATGATACTTGGTTTATAATATGATTTTTTTTATTAAATAATTTAGTTTCTATTATAGGGTTTTATAGAATTTATTTGAAATAAGTATTTTTTTTTCAAAATATTATTTTAGGTTAACCTCTACGGTTTTTTAAATATATTAAGATATATTTAAGGTATATGTGAGAATTTTCCAAATTAAGAAAATTAAAATTAAATGATTTTTAAAAGGAAATTTGTGGTTTTAAAATTTATTTAAATGTTTTAAACATCATGTGGAGGGAAATTAAGTTGAGATATTTTGACAATAGAATAGTTTAAAGGTACTCATGATTTTATAAAATAACCTTGAGATGCTTGTTTATTTTGGGGGGGGGGGGTTAGAATGGTATGATTTTTACGTTATGTGTATGTTTTACCCAGGTGATTATTTATGTTGAGATTGATTTTCTGGGGTTTATCTGGTTATTATTTTTTAACCTTTATGTTTGTTTTAATTAAATTTATTATTTTATATTGTTTTGGGTATCCCTCCTAGAAAGGAATTGATGAATCATGGGATGTCCATTTTAAGGGTTATTCCTCAAGATAGTCTCACTCTCTTAGTTTAGTATGGTTTCTATAGTATTTTATTATTCCTAGAATCTAAATAGGGTGGTAAATCTAAATATTTCTCTATTATTGGATCATATTAAATAATTCTTAAACTAATGGCCTCTTATTCTTCCATGGTGTGTGAGGGTTCTCATTCTTATGGGAAGTAGGAGAAAAATGATCCCAAATAGTAAAATCAGGAAGACCTGGGTCAATATTCTGATTCTCTAATCACTCATTTTATGAGAGAGTAATTCCTTATATACATTCAGTGCGTTAAATCCAATTATTCTAATCCCCTTAGTTATGGAAGTTCTAAATAATTTCTATATAAGGTTGACCCATTAATGGTAGGTCCACTGAGGGGTAGAAGGGGTGAATTAGTGAACAATATATATTTTCTTACCTTTTATAATTTCTTATGAAATGAACCTTTATAACATGTTAGAGTGATCAATCTCACTGCATAAATCACATACACTATGAAAAGAAACAAACATGGACACTCGATACACAAGGTTCACATCTCAAATGATAAGGATAATACTTGGCACGATCTAGACTCACTCAAGACCATATTATCCACTAAAATCACCATCATGGATACAAAGAGTAGGGGATATCCTTGAAATATTATTAACAAGATAATCAATAATGTAGTATCCCAATATAAGAATAAAGGGTTTCCACCTTGATCAATATTGTTGATATACTTTATTGTATTATTAAGTTAAGGATTGTCCTTCTTCCTTTGATGATCATCTCTTGATAATATAATATAGTACTACTACACTTATTCTATATATAGAATAGGTGTGACCTTTTATTATTCCTCACCACATTTCACAGTTGTGATGATCACACACATAAACCTGTGTTTTATTCTTTCTCTTCTTATTCTTCTTCTACTCTCACTTCTTACACATACAATTCCTGTGCCTGTTTTTCTACACAAAGACTCTCTCTTCTCTCTTATTCTATTCTGCATAATTTTTCATAAAAATAAGCACACAACATTATACTCTTCTTTTCCCACTTATTTTTACTTTTTTTCTCCTATTACTACTCAAAAATATAAGAAATTTTTCTTATTAATCTTTTATAACAACAAAATCTATCCATTCAAATTTGAATTTTAAATTAAAAATAAAAATTTCAACTTCCTTCAAATGATTCTCAACTTCTACCACTTCCTTTTGAGCCTCTGGATCATTAATAACCTCTTAATCACCATTAATGAAATTAGTTAATTTATAGATCAAGTATGGGAGGCTATTGAGCAAATAAAATGATCCATGTCATTGGATTCACTCAAATATGGAACAATTCCTCAAAAAAAATCTATATATTCATTATTTTTATGAAGGTAGTTCCTAGATCAAAGACCACATCACAATTTATTAATTAGAAAGAAAGAATCTACATGAGTCTAAAGTAAGAGATCTTATTACAATCTTTATCATAAAGAGGGAAAAGCTTGACAGGTAGATCATCCCACCAAGTTATGCCCTGGTTGACTCCCTTGTTAGCAAGACCATCTGCAACCATGTTCACTTCACGAAAGGCATGAGTGACAATGTAGATGGTCTCCATAAATGAAGCAAGGCAGTTCATCCAACGGGTAGTAAGTGACCAGGTAAGATACATCACACCATTCCAAATAGCTTGTACATTAGTGGTCGAATCACTTTTAATCCAAATATTGTTCCTACTTTTTTTCTTGGAAAATTCAACAGCATGGATCACACCCATTATTTCCACTTCTAGAGATGAGGAAATGCCACAGCTTCCAAAGAAGCATCTATGACACTAACTGATATAGTATCTGAAAATATAACCACAACCCGTTGGTCCTGGATTTCCTTTAGAAGCACTATCAACATTCACTTTGATCTATCCTATGAGAAGATATTTCCAAAACACCTCAAAAGTGAACCTCAGTTGTCTATAGAAGCTATCAATATAAGGTGAACAGAGGATATCAAAGTCTCTAACAGTGTTGTCACAGTAAGATTTCTGAATCGAGGTAGCATACCTAATTTAAATGAGAATCCACATCCCACCAACATTAAGATTGAATGAGAAATTTTTGTACAGAATAACATTTCTATCATACTATATTACATGGAAGAGCTCAACAACAACCGTTAATAAGAGATTATTGATTTTCTGAGAGGTTTCAAGCTCTACAGAACGTTTTAGTTGGGAGAAGATTGAATCAATGAGTAACCATTTTCAATCCAAGATGTCAATAATATAATTCCAATGGGATGAGGTTACGACACAAGACATAAATAGATGGTTAGTATCTTCTCTATGTCGGTTACAAAAATAACACTTAGTGTAAATTTAAATCCCAAAATACTAAAGACAGACCATGGTGGGGAATAAGCTGTGAGAAATACACCAAACAAGAGTAAGTCTCAAGGGTTTATTCCATGGTTTGTCAATGGATTTCAAGCAACAGAAGTAAAAATTAGAATTTAAAAATTGTGATTGTAAAAACTTTTGGAGTCAAGGACACCATTATGAGAAGGCTCCCAAATAAGGAAATCATCATACTTTTAGTAAGAATAATTATCTATAACATAAATGATGTTATTAGGAAGGTTAAAGTTACAAGAATAAATAAAAACCTTTATAGTGTAGTTGGTGTTCTCTGGAAGAGAATTTGGAGGCAACATAGAGATTAAGGGGGTGCCAGTCCAGTTGTCCAGCCAAAAGTTCATGTATGAATTGGTACTATCCATCCATTTAGAATTATTCATGATGTTAGGAAAAGATTTTCTAATGGATGGATAGATGGAAGAGTTAATATAGTTAAAATTTCCTTTCTTAAACTTGGTAAGGAATCTTTTTTGCAGAAATGAAATGGAATCAGAGTTGTTGTGAATCAATCTCCAAGTGAGTCAATCTTGAAAGGAATCATTAAAGAGTTTGAGATTTCTGATGCCAAGAACATCCTAATCTAAAGGTTTACCACAAGTAGCCTAGGTAATGGTCACAAGCTTACTTTCAAGAGTGCTTCCAATCCAAACCATTTTTTTGATGTAAACATTAATTTTCTTAAGGAGACCAGCATGCCATTTGTAGACCATCAGCGAGTAGACCATTTTTGCGACAATTTTAGATTTCAAAAGACAGATCCTGCTAAACATAGAGAGGGATTTTCCCTTCTATGAGGAAAGTAGATTAATTACTTGGTCAATAGTGGTGGAAAAGTAAATGGATTTAGGCCTTCCCTAAAAAATGGGTACACTAAGATAAGTGAAAGGTAAGGATCCTTCCTTAATGCCTAAATTGTTGATGATATTACTTTTTATATTATAATAAAAAAAATTCCCAAAGAAAATAAAGGATTTGTTCCAACTTATAGATTTACCAGAGACTTATTCATAATGAGACAATGCATTTTTTAGATTTTGAATATTTATTTTATCACCTTGTAAGAACAAGATGATATCATTGGCATATAAAAGATGTGTGGGAACATTTAAGTTTCTAGTAGCTTGAATGGGTTTAAGCTTATTTTGATTAACAAGGTGAATAAGAAATATGCTTAAGTAGTCTTCCGCATTTTCAAAAATAATGGAAGATAAAGGATCACCATGTCTAACTCCCTTGGTGAATTAAAAATAACCCTTAGGGGAACCATTGACAAGGATGAAGATGGAGGTTGATTTAGATAATAAGTTTATCCTATTAATGAAAGTATCATTAAAACAAAAGGACTGAAGAACTTTGAAAATGAATCCCCAATCAATGGTATCAAAGACTTTCCTAATATCAAGTAAAATTGAAATATTACCTCCTTTGGTGGATTTTATTAAGATGTTGGTGCATTATAAGGCAAGGAAAATGCAATCATGTATAGAAATACCCTTGATAAAACCAAATTGATTCCATGAAACCATTTTATTGCATATAACATCAAGTCTATTAGCAAGAAGTTTCGTAATAATTTTTAAAGAGATTTAATAAGAGAAATAGGATGAAAGAGATGAATCTCATAGGTATTATATACTTTAGAGAGTAAGGTAAGAATTTTACCATTTATTCCATAGGGGAGAACACCATTAGAAAAAAATATTTGATAAATTTGAAAACATCTTTGCGAATAACCTCTCAATAATGTTGGAAAAAACAATTGTTAAAGCCATCAGGACCCAAGGAACTATCAGGATTAAGGCTAAATACAATGTCTTTGATTTCACGATCAAGATGGGTGCTTAAAAGATAAGCATTGTATTCCTCATTCACTATATCCAAAATGATATCAGGAAGTAGGTCCTTGTTGAAATTCAGCCATTGAAAATATTACCAACGTAATAGATGACATTGTTAGAAATGGCCTCCTTAGAATCAATGAGGGTGCCTTTGTCTCTAAGAAAGGAAAGAGGTCTACAAACTTTTCTAATTCTTTGAAGAGAATTATAGAACTTAGTGTTTCTATCACCATCCAAAATCCATTTAGTTTTAAAGATTTTCTTACCCATGTTATATTTAAGTAAGATAAGAGAGTTATGTTTCATAGAGGTGTTGATTTCATGTTGAGGATCTAAAAAGATTTAGAGCTAGTGGTGATGTCTTGAATTTAGGTAAGTTCATTTTCAAAGGTAGAGATATCCTTGTCAATTTTTTTAGATTTAGAACGAAACCAACCTTTAAGACACTATTTGTGGTGTTTTAACTTGGTGATATAGGCAAAAGTATCATTGTGATGATTCATGGATTCCCAAAAAAATTTATGATGTTTGAACATTCGGGTTCAGCAGACCAAGAATTATTAAATATGAAAGGAATAGTGGGTTTAATACTTTTAGTGAAAATACTTACAAGAATGGGATGATGATCCGAGTTAAGTTTAGGCAAGGTAATACTAGAGATAGTGTCCCAATTATCCAGAGCGAGGACATTCGCGAAAGCCTTATCCAGTTTTCTAGCAACTACCTTGTTATAGTGTCTTCTATACCATGTGAACTTGGTACCAATGATGTTAATTTTGACAAGATTACTATCTTCAATAGGAGTTTTAAATTCTCTTGAGGTTATAGAAGAGTGGTATGGGACAATTTTCACACTAGAGGTAAGAATCATATTAAAGTCCCCAATCACAAACTAGGGATCATGCATATTGTTAGAAAAAACATAAATATCATGCCAAAGAGGTCTTCGATCTTGGTATTTATTCTTAGAATAAACCATAGTACAAAAAATATGCAAGCCATTAAGGGAAAAATCACAAGTAAACATTTGATCAGAAAATTTTAAGGCATTTACATTATTCAAAGATGAATTATAAAAAAACCAAAGTGATTCAATAGTAAGACAATATTTTCATGCACCTAAAAAATTATAACCATAAGAAAAAAGATGAAAAAATTTCAAAGAAAAGTTGATTTTATGCTTAGAAATAGAAAAAAATTTAGGTATGTGAGTCATAAGAAATATTTTAAGAATACAAAAGGTGTTAGGGTTAGAAATTCCCTAACAATTCCAAAAAAAAGATTCATTTGAACTTCGATTTGAGGTTAGAACCACCTTTTTCTGAACCACCCGATCCCTTCTTTCTCTTTGATCTTCTAACCTTTTGAGAAGAGGTTGGACTAATTTTCTTTCCATGTTTAATCATAGGGGAAACAAAATATCTATTAGAAGAACCTGTATTAGAAACAATCTGATTTTTTTAGGTGTTTTAGAATTCAAAGGGGTGACCATTGGGTTTTCCTTTGAAGCCATTGAGAGATTTTAAACACAAGTGATAGTGTTCATAGTAGGGGTAGGATGCATTCCCACTGTCACTATGGTATCATTAGATAAAAAAAATTATATTTTGAATTCATACATGTATCAGCATCTGTGGGAGCCAAAACTGCAGAATCATCAGAGGGATGGTCAACTTCAGCCTTGTTTACCAAGACTTTAAGGATACCCTCCCCGTGGGATGACGTAGTACCAGAAGAAAAACATCCATCAGTTTTATGACAAGTACCCTTGGGGTTTGTGAGAATCACAGCTTTCTACATATCAGTGGATGGTCCATCATTATTTTTTAAGTTTATATTGATTTCACTCTCACTAGATGGGTCTACAAGCAATAAATAAGATTCCCAGAATTTGTAGAGTTTAGTCTACATGAATCCTTTGAAATAATTTCATCTTGGGTCTATTCACAAGAATCTAGAACTAGTTTTTCAATTTCATCTAGAATGATTTGATCAATAGTGGCATTCCCTTCTTCATCCACAATCTCAACCCAATTAGTGCCTGAATTCTCTCCCAAAAGAGTTTCTTTCTTCACCCATACTTCAGATTTATTATTGTAAGGTTTGAGCTTCTCAAAGGTAGTGGTTTTATCCCTCTTATTCCTTCTTAATTTATTATATCCATCATCCCTTGGCTGGGAAACTTGTATTTTTAAAACTCTACAATTCAACAAGGAGTGTCCTACGATTTTACATAGTTTTCAGTATGGTGTATTACAGTCAAATTCAATTCGGACATCCGTTTTGTAGTCATTTGCGTTAAAATTAATAAAATTTGGGAGCTTAGAGCATAGATAAACCTCCACCATTACTCCAGCATATAACCCCAGACCAACATTTAATGTTTATTGGTGGATTTTTAGTGGAGTGCCTATATAGGAGACAATGTCGTTCAGGATCTTGGGATGCTAGAAGAACCAAATGAGGCCGTGTAATCTAACCTAGATTTGGGCCATGGTATTCCTCTAGGTATGTGGATTAAAGTTATAATACCTTTCGAAGATTCTAAGAATGACGGATTTGAACAGTAAGTTCCTTAATTTACAAACTCGATCAAGCTCCTCCTAGGAACTTAACAACATATGAAAATAACCCCTGACTATTGGAAAAAGTTTCAAATCGAAGAAACCCCAAACATGAACAATATTAGTCTTAAGATCAGAAGGAAAATAGGGTTTATATCCCTTAATATATTAAATGTGGCCCATAATCAAGAACTTACACATTTGAGTATGCTGTTGGAGAGCCTCAGGATTGGCCTCGACTGCGAACCATCCATCTTATAGTTTCTTTCATAGAGAAGATTTCATCGAGGTATATTTGAAAAGATATGTACCTTTGAACTCTTCAAGGAAAGAGATACCTTTAGGTCTTTCAACTGAAAGGGTTTCTTCATTGCGCGCTTTAGCTTCACAACCTTTGAAAGGTCCTTCCCATTCAGTATTGAAATCTTACATGATGAAATAGATCTATAACATTTCGAAGTAAGTATTATGGGTGTTGAAGGAAAATCCAAGGAGTCGCGAAGGGATCACCAACAAGAGCCCCTGATCTATCCATCATGGTTTCCATTAAACACCATACCCCTATATATTCCTTCACCAAGGTGTGTTGGACACTATTTCACTAACCAAAATTTCCACCATGATGTATTTTATGTCATTTCAGTCCAATTGCACTAAATTTATTCAAGAACCACTCTAAAAAAACCTTGATCTACAACATGTTATCCACTAATCATTTCAGAAGGGGATTATTTTATTTCATCATGATATCTTCCATGATGTGGAGTTCCCCATTTTGATCTTTAGAAAACTACCCATCCATTTCATCCTTCCTAGGAAAAACTCTTAGCCATTTTAGGATTTATCAATATGGTCACCAAAGATCTACCATGTTGTGGTATTATTTTTTTCATTTTTCTAAAACTTCTACTCTTCTTCATCCACCATGACGACCACCATGAAATATTCTAGCTCATTATTTCTTATAATGAAAACTCTTATCCACAACACCTTGTAAAAATCTTATTATACTGGTGGTCTCCCTATTTTAATGTTGTGTTGTATTCTCCATAGCACAATAGAATTGTCAAAACTTCTTCCTTATACCAGAACCAACCAAAATGCCTATGTTCTATCTAACCAAGACACTTTCACTTACTGATATATTCCCATTTACGTTTTCATATACTTCCATGGTGTGGTGATGTTACCATCACTTAAAACACCTTATAACTCTACTATTAAACCAAAATACTAATTCCATGTTATTTAAATCATTTCAAAACCATATAATGAACATCACCTAAAATGAATCATCATGAAACACCTGAGTTTGAACATGATTCATGTGTTTAAAACAAAATACAAAAAACTAAACATATCCACTTCATATTCTCTTCACTTCTTCTTCAACCATGGGATAAATAGTCTCTAAAGAACTCTTGGGATCAACAATATCCCCTTTGGATTTTTCTAGAATCTAAGGAACATAAATCACTTTCAAACCCATAACACTTAGTAATTAATCATTATTCAAAAAATCTAAGCCTATGTGAGTGAACTCACTATAGGAAACATAAAATTGAACAACAATATAACTATTTCTATAATAGTGAATTATATTTACTTCATCACAAACATTAATACTCTGGATACTAATTAAAAATTAAACTTATCTCATCCCTCAATACCACTTGATGATATCAAATGAGAATTAAATCAATAACAATTGAGTATTAACTCCAACTCTTCTTTAACTTTGTAAAAACTATTAATAGAACCTATAAATATAAGTCCCTATATTCATACTCCCCAAAACTGTTAGATAAATTCACAAAACACATAACTCACACACTAACATACTGATCTAACAACTTTCCCTTTCAATAAATCTATCTAAATACATGCTCCCCATAAATGAGAAATCCTTTCCCCATTTGTTTAAAAACATATAAATTTGTTACGCCCCCTTTATAGTCTTCCTACCCCTTTTTGAATATATAAAGATATTAAACAGAGTGATATTTATGCTTTCATTTCTCTACCTTTGACAAAAACATCTATAGAACAAGATGAGGGAATAGACAAGATCATCATACCTTATCCTTTTATGAATGAAGGTTGAGAATTTTTATTCAACCTCTATGGATTAGTATATAACTATCTCTTTGATGGAAAATAACTTGGTCTAAAAAATTCATATTTAACTCCTATTTCTGATTAAGAGAACTCATCATCTTCTTTTTATTTAGTATCATGACATGATAAATCTTTTTTTCTTTATTCTCTTCTCTTATTTAATTTTAGAACTTTGGTACTATTGTCCTAAAATTAAATCAAGTTATTATTCTTTATTTATATGATATATTATTCTTAATATCTATTATTTAAAATTATTTTTGATTATATAAGTTTTCTAATTTATTTGGAGTCAATAATATCCAAATTCTTCTTAACATCTCCCTTATTATTCTTACAAGGAATTTTCTTATAAGGGAGATGTTAGGAAGAATTTGGAGACTATTGACTCCAAATAAATTATAAAAACTTGTATAATCAAAACTAAATAGTAGATATGTCATGCCAAATGCATGTTATGTTTCAATATGAAATTCCAAAAATAAATAAATACACCAACAACTCTAAGAAGGTCTCAACACCATGTTCAGTTCTGTCACCCATTCTCCATCCTGACTTAGCCGTCTCACATATGGATATTTCTATTATCCTATCCTGTAACCATAAAAATCCATTCGAGTATGATTAAAAAGCCTAAGTAGGGTGTGAGTAAAACTCAATAGGCGACCTAACATCTAAAACAACATCAACTCAATAATAGTGTATGCAGTTGTATAAAGAATAAAGAAAAAGAAATAAATTAAAAAATTACATTATTCAATTTACCATTCATCATCTCAATTCATATCTGAACAATTGGAACCATAGTCCAATTCCAAATCATGGGTGTAGAACATCATGTCTAACACCCCATGGGTATTTAGAGGCTCAATACTTGTCCCACACCTTAATGTCAATCAATTTATCACTATTGGATTTTGATGTAGAAGACCATGTACCACACACATCTATCAATAGATTAATCACTATGTGATTGTGATTCAACATACCATGTCCCACACACGAATATCAATATTTATCACTATGGGATTTTGATGCAGCAGACCATGTCCCACACATGTTTATCACATATATTACATCAATAAAGTATAATCAAAATTAACATTCTTTAATATTAAAAAATAAAAAACATCTATTAATTAATTCAATAATTAATTAATCCAATTAAATAAATTTCATAATCACAACAATCCCCATTAATTAATTCAACAATTAACTAACCCAATTCAAAAATCTCAATATCCCATAATTAATTCAAAAATTAATTATTCAAATTCAATCAATTTAATAATCACAAAAATTCCCATTGATTAATTAAAAAATTAATTAACCCAATTCAACAATCGCAATATCCCATAATTAATTGAAAAATTAATTATTCCAATTCAATCAATTCAATATCCCCAATTTCACAATCTATATATTAATTAATTTTAAAAATTAATTAATTCAATTTAAGAAACTCAATTTATAATCATCCAATAGAAATTATATAATTACATACACATAAATGAAATTAATACTTTGGGATTTGAATAATAGACCACCTACCTCATGTTTGACGATGAACGCTCGCCAACAAAAATCCCCAATTTAAATAGAACTACGACAAAGAATGAGATCTAGATCAGAAACCAAAATCCAAGATAAAATGATTCCAGTTCCAACAAAACTATATCAATATCCATCAAAATAAACAAAATATCCCTTAAAAGGATGATATAAACATGGAAAAGAGGGTGGAAACCACACGGGATTAGGATCTCTTACAAATAGGGGTGAAAATATTCAATCCAGGCTTTGGATCATCAAGAATCAAGGTTTGGAGCCTTAGGAATTCATCCAAGCACCTCAAAAAATGAGATGAATAATTTAGATTCGAGTTAGCGTTGATTTTTGGGTTAAATTAAGAGGGGGGGGGGGGGGAGGGGATGTGAATTTTAAATATAATTTTCAGGTTAATTAAAAACCCGTGCATGTTTTCCTGGGTATGGTCACACAGTTTACCAAATAGCGCGCCACTTCTAGGGGGTGCATGGTTTATCCTAAGAGGGTGCATAGTCTGAGAAACCATTCACTAGACTTGAAAATAAACTATATTTGGGTTCACACTATTTTTTGGATTGGGTGAATAGTTTTTCCAAACCGTGCACCAATCGTTCACAACCTCTAATCCTTCAAAGTTTCTCCAAAATCACCAAAAAACTCCCTATGGTACAACCCAAACAAAAATTACTCAAAACTAGGAAAAAGAGTACCTATAAATGAGATTGATACATCTCTAGAAAATGTCAGGATCTTAAAATCTCCCCACCTTATAGTAGCTCATCCTTGAACTATACTCCCAAGCATCTCTAAGATTCCAAGTCAAAAAGATCAGTCCATTGTGTAACACCCCAATATTTTGTGAATTATTATTTTTTGAATTAATTTAATATTTTTGATATTTTTCACTTCACGTAACACTTTGTATAGTTTTTTTATTATTATATAAATCTCTAATTTTGGTTTACATAATACGCGACATCAAGTTGAGGTTTCACTACACACAACACCAACTTGGCTTGAGCTACATGCAACACCAAGTCATTGCAAAACAACACTTTATTATTATAATTATTTAAAAGAGATAGTTATAACATAGAAATTAAAAATAGTAGTATGGATAGAAATAATTACTTTTTAAATTTTATTTACAATGTTTTCACATAAATAGAACATATTTATTATGAAATTATAATTTTTGGAAAAAAGTTTATACGTATAGAAATACTATTTTCTTAAAGGAGTTTCTTTTTATGTCCTTCTGTGAAAAATAATAAAATTAATTTTAGAAACTCCTAGAAATTTAATTTGGTAAAATAGACATCAATTTTTAAGGTTTAATCTCAAAATTAAATTAGGGTTAATTTTAGTACATTTCTAAGAAGTTTCAGTTTTTGATGAATAATGAAAAATATTTCACTATAGTTGAAAATTTAATTTTTCATTTAAATATTTATTATATTTTAAATTGATTTTAAAGTCACAATAGATAAATTATACATATATTAATCCAATTTAGGTCATTGGAATCATTTTTATATTAAAATTAGATATAAAAACTTATTGAACTTTTAAACGTTCTTTTTACCGCCTTCTCACCACATCTGCGAGATTGGTGTTAAACTTAATTTTGTCGATTCTGTGAGTTGAATTTCAAAAAAATGATATACACAGTTGTAATCAGTATGAGATTTTTGGTCTCATAGGATCAACTTAATTTTTTTTGGGAATAGTAACTTTAGTATTTTGGTTTACCATAATTCAGGGTAAATCAGGTAATTAATGGTAAAAATAATAATATAATATTATAATATTACCCTAACACTTGTCTTAATTTCATTGGATTAGTGATATTCGACCAAAATAAATATTTGGACTAAATTATTACCCTTTTAAGGCACATGGATAGGAATATGATACTTATTATGTTTTATTTAAAGATAAGCTAAAAATTGCATAGACATAATTTTAATAAGTAAATCATTTTTAATATAGGTTTATGAAAAATATAAATTAGACTATAAATAATCATTTGAAATATAAAATGATTATATTAATTATAGTAATTTATTCTTAATGCTTAGGAAATAAATAATTACTTTAAAGGCTTACAGAATGATGATGCAGTAATTGTTTAATTGAAGGAAATATCAAATAAATGATATTAAAAATATTAAAATAAATATAATATGAATTAAATAAGGTCCCCCATAAAATTTTTAGGTGAATATGACATGTTATGATTATCTTAAATGGTTTTTGTTTTGAAATTATCTTGCTGTTTGAATTTTATCTAAAGACAAAGTTGTGGATAGAGTCAAAATTGACACTAATGATATTTTATAAAAATAATATTTTATTAAATTAATTAAAAATCACAAAATATTTTAAAAATAAAAATATATTAATATAAGGTATAAAATTTCATTATTTTTCCATTTATATACAATTTACCCTATATAAGTAATAATTATAACCACTTCATATTTAAAATGTTGTTGCCACAATTAAAATTTCAATACATTAATTAAGGGTAAATCAAAATGATGAGATTTAAAATAAAACCAAATCATGTCAAAAAATTATTGGATAAATATGACTCAACCCTTATCACATTATGATTTATTTTGTGTTGTTTAATTTATACTTTAGAATGAAAATAAATTACATATTATTTAAATCAAAGATAGTCACAATTTATCACTCTCTTGTATTTAATATCTTTTATGTGTCCAATTTGAGAAAAAAATCAAAATATGAATGAATATAAATTTTTATTTTGATATAAATGAAATTTTTTTCATTATAGAAATTTATTTATAATTTTTATAAGTTATATAATTACCCTAAAAGCTTCTTCAATTCTAAATAATATTTATTTAATTAACATAAAAATAGAATAATTGATTTTAATAAAATTAATTTTTATATATTTTGAATTATCCAATGTGTATAAATAATTTTATATATCTATAAGATATATTATAGATATATTAAAGCATTATATTAGAATTATTAATTATTTTTAATGTATTTGATGTCAAATTAAATGAATAGCATTAAATTTGAAAATAATGACATCTTATTGAATTAATTTACTATTAAACTATTAAAAAATCAAAAAAATGATAAATAATAACAATGAGAAAAGATATGGTTGAAAATGTATTCTAAATTTCATTTAAGGTTCGTTATTAAGTATTTAGATCTAGATTAATCTTATTATATTTTAATATTTTGACGATTTCCAAAAGTGCCCCTCACCTCAATTATAAAAGGGCACCTCCTCAATTACTTCCTCACACCACTTTGAGCCTTCAAGATTGACAAACCCCTAAAATTTCCATTATAAACTTTACTAGTAACATTCTGGAGGTTCTGGTATTTTCAAAAGACCGTATCTAATGTCCCTAAGAGGAGATCTAGAGGGAGATCATCAAAGTAGAGGAGTTTCAGACAGATACAGAGGAAATACAACCAAAGGTAAGTGATTTTTTGTCTCACCTTTACTTATGTGAGACACATTTCTCATAAACCAATTGTTTCTCATACATGGTGTATATAATTCCCATGAATTCCTTTTATGAGTCTTAACCATAAGATTATGGTATTTTTTATATCCATATAATTTTCTTTCATTCATGGGCCATACGATTCTACAGATTATAATGTTTTAAGGGTTAATTTCATAATATCTTTATTATCCAAGATTGTTTATATTTAATAATTTAGGGTTATATTTATCTTCCATGTCTATGCTTCCTAAAAAAGTATTCCAAAATATATTTACTATTATTGTACAATTGGTTAATGTCATTTTTCCCATGTAAGATTTTTTGTTAAATGGTTTTAAAAGAAAACTTTTTTTGTTTTCCTAAGAAGGTACTTATTAAATTTTTTGAAAAAGTATGAGAAGAATGTTTTATTTTAACTTATATGACATGAACATATTTTTACACTTTCTTGAAACCTTATTAGATTGAAGCTTTACTTACAATCTCACAAGGTTATTTTTAGATAAAATGTTTTCTTTTAAAATTGCACAACATTTTAGGAAAAGAAAATTATTTCAAAGAAGAATTGATATTTTTTATAAAGAAATATTTTAAATTATTTTTCATGATTCCTTTAAATTTTGTCAAATTTGTTTCAAAGGAAAGGTTTTTGAAAGTGTTTTATGTTTTACGAATTAATTTTTAAGGAAAGTTCATGTTCCAAGTGACCTTTCAAAATCCTTCCCCATATAAGATGCCATAATTTTTTATAGTTCAAGAATAAAATTCATATTATTTCTCTGAATGGTTTATGTTTTGATGGAATTAAGTTTAATAAAACCACGTATTTTCACGGGTTATTATTCTGATGAAATGATTTTTAAACCATTATATCTTCCATAGGTTATGATATGATTACATGTTTATGATTACCATTTCATTTCATGGGTTATGATATGATTGTTTATGATCTTGTGGAACATGAATGTATGATTTCATTATGAGATGGGTAAGACCTATATCTCCCTCTGATGAATTGGGTACAGATTTATATCTCATGAGATAGACATGAAGGACGTTGTCCACTAAGATGGTTATGGGAGAGAATAATGACTACCAACATGATTATGGGATTAAACTATGATTACCAACATGGTATGTAATGTGAACCCATACTACTAAGATTACATTTCTAGTGATGCCTTGACTACAATGGAAATCCTTTTATATACTTATGTGTCTACTAAAAATTTAATGTCTTATTATTATGTTTGGATTTCATGTATTATGTTCTTTATTTCCCTATGATTCATGTCTTATAAATTAAAAATATTTATTCCCTAACTCATGAATATGGTATTTTTATAAATCGGGTATGATCTTCAAATGTTATGATCATGTTTTTATACCCTTATGTTCTTGTTATTCTTACATATCTTCCATGTTTACCCTTAATGAGAATTTGATATCACCCTTTCTTAGGTTTCTTTTCCTCAGGATACGATGAAAGGTAATAAGTTTGATATGTCAAAAAAGGGTCTAGTTAAGAAGAAATAGAAAGCATAAAAATTAGATGTGTTATGAACCAATTGTTTATATTTTCAATTTTACAAAGGCACTGAACTATTATGGTCTTTAGGAGTCTGTTTTTTTAATGTTTTAAGTATTCTGAAAAATTAATGTAATGTTAATGTACCTCAAGCTTTAGGCCACTATAGTTGGTATCAGAGTGAAGGTTTTGTCAACCTTTGGAAACTAGGATGTAAAAAAGTTTTGTGATATCCCTAGAGATATTTCTAAGGATACGTCTAGGGATGTCCCTAAGAATAATTCTAAACATAGGGTATACTCTTTTAATTTGGTAACGATAATGGATAACCTAGGATTAAAACTAACATGTTATATATTGAAAGTACTTCCCCTTGATTTTGTGGTTTTCTATTATGATAAATGTTTCTCACACTATGCTTCCTAGTTTTAGTCAATGGTAGGAAATAGATGGAACATGGTTAACATTGAATATTTCAGATGTGAAAATTATGGGAATTATGAAAATTTATTTCTTAAGTGAAAATATCACGAAGATAATCAAGAAGGTGGTACATGTATTGGTTATACTGCTAAGGAAAAAGAGATTGTAAACAACATGTGAAAGGTATGGGATGTTCTAGCATTATTGTTTACATTAAACATTATAATCTTGGTCAGATCAAGGTTGAGGAACCTTAAGACATAATTCATATTTCAAGAAAGAATAAGATGTAGAATCCTGAGTAATGGTTTAATAATAATGTTGGATGATTGAGGTGTATATGTTTTGGAATTCAAAGATTATGATATACGAATCATGAAATATATAAGACTTTTCATTATAAGTTTTTCATTAAAGATGGAAATGATATATTGAATAGTTATAAATATCTAGAAAAGTAATTGAGGTGGTAAGGTAATATTTTTGGAAAATGCGTGACTAAGGGAAGGATAACCCTTAATATGCACATGATGTTAGGATAATTAAAAAAAAGAGATGTTTATTATAAATGGGATAATATTGATGACCTTGGGACTGATAGGATGAAAATATGGTTTATGATATAATGGATAGAGTTTATAGAATTATTGGATTTATGGGGTGAGGAAATAGTTTGTTCTTGAAGGCATGCATGTTTTCACTAAGGTTTTATAGTAATTTAGGTTATTACAATGTTTCAAGATATTTCATGATTAAGGTATTCACATGTTTGTAATGTGACAACCAAGAACTACATTATGATATATGTGAGTTAAATGTTAAGCTGATGTAGTGATCCTCTATATAATGTTTTGGATTTTTATCTTTTAGAAAGATTATAAGGTTTTCCATTAATATAAATTTTTAGCAAAACTTTGGATGGAGTTTGTTAGCTTAAAGTATTATCTCACTATCTGTGGAATTATGCATATTTGATAACTTGTCTTAACCTTTTTATTATAATAAAGATAGATGAAATACCCCATCATTCTATTTATAGATCTCATGATCTACTAATGCTTCATTAGTGATAAATTTAACTTCATTTCTTAGAATAAGAGATGATGTGGAAATTAATCAAGGAAAAACAAAAGGGTGAGATTGTGATGAAATCAAGAAAGTATATCTTCTCATAAAAATTATTCAACATTAGTAAAAGGGATTGTGATGTAAAAGGGTTTCTTATTATCATCATTTTTTATTATATCAATTACCTCTTTCATGCTTATTTAGTTTATGGTTTCATGTTTGTTAACTTTATCTAGATCACCCACTTTCTTGTGACAATATCTATCATTATTTATGCTTTTCCTCTATGCTCAAATCTTAACCAATGTTCTCATACGTAGAGACATAGTTATGATTTTCTTTGGGTAATTGTTATTTTCTAAATTTTTATTTTTAAAAGGAATTTTTAAAATTTATTTTTATGATGTGGGTTTCAATGAAATAAATTTTCAATTATTAAACATTTGATAACCTAAATGAATTTTGAGGGTGAAATTCATTTTAAGGGGGGTAGAATATAACACCTCAAGATTTTGTGAATTATTATTTTTGAATTAATTAAATATTTTTGATATTTTTCAATTCACATAACATTGAGTATATTTTTTTATTATTATATAAAAGTACTAGGTTTGGAATACATAATACGCAACACCATGTTGAACTTTCACTACCTGTAACACTGACTTAGCTTGAGCTACACGCAATATTGAGTCTCTATGAAGCAACAATTTGTTATTATAGTTATTTAAATGAGATAGTTATAACCTAAAAATAAAACATTGTATTATGAATAGTAAAAGACAATTTTTAAATGTTATTTATAATTTTTTCACATCAATACAACATATTTGGAATAAAATGTATAATTTTTGTTAAATTATTTATATATTTAGAAACACCATATTCTTAAAGGAATTTATTTTTATGTCCTTATGTGAATAATAATAAAATTAATTTTAGACACTCCTAGAAATTGAATTTGGTAAGAAAAAAATAATTTTTGAATTTTTAATGTCAAAATTAACTTAGGGTGATTTATTATTATATTTATGAGAAGTTTCATTTTTTGATGAATAATGAAAGATACAACATTGTTGTAAAAAATTGCGTTTTTCATTTAAATAATTATTATATTTTAAATTGATTTTCAATTCCCAATAGATAAATTATAAATATATAAATCCAATTTTGGTTATTTTAATCATTTTAATATTAAAATTAGATATAAAACTCATTGAACTTTTAAATGTTCTTTTTACCGCCTTCTCGCGACATCTGTGGGATTAGTGTTGAACTTAATTTTTCCGAATCTGTGAATTGAATTTAAAAAAAATGGATATACATGGTTGTAATAAGTATGTAATTTGTGGTCTAATAGAATTAACTTAATTTTTGGTGAATAGAAACTTCCGTATTTTTATTTATCATAGTTAAAGGAAAATCAGGCAATTAACAGTAAAATATTATAATATTATAAAATTACCCTAACAGTTGTCCTAATTTCATTGGATGAGTGAGATTCTACCAAAATAAACCTTATGCCAAAATTATAACCTTTTTAATCCACTTTGGTTAGAATATGACATTTATTATATTTTATTTAATGATAAGATAAAAATGTAATACTCATAATTTTAATAAGATCAATTTTAATATCAGTTTATAAAAAATATAAATTTGAATATAAAAATTAATTTAAATATAAAATTATTAAATTCCTCATAGTAATTTATTTTTTATTTTTTAGGAAATAAATAATTACCTAAAAGGGTTACACAATGACGCTGTAGTAATTGTTTAATTCAAGGAAATATCGAATAAATGATATTGAAAATATTAAAATAAATATAATTTTAAATAATTAAGTCCCATCACTAATTTTATAGGTGACTATGACATGTTAAGAGCATATTAAATAGTTTTTTTGAAATTATATTATTTTTTATATTTTATCTAAAGACAGAGTTGTGAATAGTGTCAAAATTTACACTAATGGTATTTTATAAAAAGAAAATTTTATTAAATTAATAAAAAATAATAAATATATTTAAAAAATAAGAATATATTATGATAAGGTGTAAAATGTCATAAATTATCCATTTATGGAAAATTTACCCCACATAAGTATAAAGACCTGGTCTTAAACATTTACATAATATTGAATTAAAACAAATAACTCACATTGAGGATCTTTTGAGGTTTAGAGTTTTAGAGAATTAGGCCATAACATATACATGATGACTTGAATAATACATGTAGACACATCTAATCAATTTCCATTTTTTCACAAAATAAAAACTCTTGAAAAAAGAGTCATTTATAGTTCTAAGTTTTAGACAGCATGAAATTTCCTTGATCCCATCCTTGACCCTATTACACATTATGTCCTGTGAAAAACATTTCAAAAACTTGGGATGAGCATAAAAGGCTTAGTAAGGGATACACAAAGAAGGAAAACTGTTAGTTTTTCAAAATAATTAGTAAACCACGAATACTTTATCATAAGTAATACATTTCACCTTTATGAATTAGTAAATACTCTTCACTGAATAAAAGATCATTTCTTACCTTTTTGTAACCAAATTATTACCATAAAAACCATATCAAGAACACATAACATATAAAGGTAACTTGGGACATAAACATTCATAAGTGAAATAACCATACGGTTGACTTCCACACATATCACTAAATGGAATAGTCATACGACCGACTTCCATACCCAATGCATTGGAGGTTATAACGTAACCTCCCATCCTGGTTTCTCATGACACCACCCGTCATTTGGTTTATCACGTAACTACCCATCAAATTTCCAAGTACCATTATAAAATCATAACACATAAAATATTGAAAATATAATCATTTCACTAATAACATTTAATTTCCAATCACAAGAAATAATTTCAGGATACTGAAATAATCAAACAATTTCAAAAACCATTTTCAATACCAAAACACCCAAAAACATAATAAGGGATTTCTTTTTCATTTTAGAAAACATTAAGGCTTATAGAGGAAGCCAAATAACATTTACGGTGGTAGAGAGGTCATTGTCACCGCAAACGTTAAAAACATTTTATTTTTCAGTTATTAAAATGCTTCGTGGTAAAAGGATTCCATTTGAATGAAAGTAAAATTTAAAGTGTTTTATTATACACTGTGTAAATGAAGAAGGTATATATTATTGAAATATTCCTCAATGAGAGAAGATTTAGACGAAGTCCCTTACCTCGTGTCCGACTTGACCCGTTCGTTCTTTAATCTACTGAATAATAAACTAAAGATAATTTCTACTTGCTGAAGAACCTTTTTAAAGTTTATTATTCCTTTTATATCACTTATTACAATTTTATAAACATTATGTAATCATTTAAGTTAATAATGGTTGTTTTGTCGATATTTGTTATTTGAGTCACAAATGAACACCATATAATTACATGTTCTTCACATGGTCAAAAGTTCATTATATCCAGAATGGTATTCATGATTTAGATATCATATATATCATATATATCCAGTATATACATGTATTTATAATAGTACATAACATTTGGAGGTAAGAAATGAAATGCACCATTAATGGAGACAGTAAGCCGTACGTATGCATGAACACTACTTTCATTTATATTTCTTATTTTAACGGAATTAAAACATAATGATACATAGGTATATTATAATTCCAGTATAATATCATATATAATATCATTAATTCCATCCTTTATAATTCCCACATATGACATTAACGAGTCATATCACTTTGAGGGGGTGGTAGTCCGCACTTCCTCAAATGAAATTATCGTGTTTACCCATAATGGAAACCATAAAGGTATGACATAAAATGAAAATACAGAATCATAAAGAAAACATAAAAATAATATCTATCATATATAAATATATTTTCAGCATAATGGACACCATGAGAGGCGGTAGGAGATAATCGAACAATCATCATTTTGTGTGGTGTTAGTTTTCCAATCACAGAAACAATATGTTATTCACCCATTAGATGGAGGTTTGTGTAAGTGTAGTTCGAATCCTTATAATAAAAACATCATAGTATATTTAGGATACTAGTGTTGTTATAAAATAAAGTAATAAAATGAGTTTAGGGGTTAGAGATGTAAAATAAAAGAAAATAATTTAAGAGGAATCGTTACCTTTAATTTGGGTAACTCCTTTTGGTTTGAACCAAAATGACATTTTAAAGTGTCTTATGACTAAAGTAATAATTCTAGGAGATGGAGAGGGATTTTGAGAGCTTATTTGGTCAGGGGTTGGATGAGCCAATGGGATTTAGAGGTGTGAGGAATAGGATATAAATGAGGGCATTTTATAAGGGGGAGGAGGGGCTCTTTAGGAAAGTATGAAAATATTATTTTATTATATAATGATATTTAGTTTCTAAAGGTCCAAAACTAATTAAATTCAAATATAAGATGGCTCATGGTCGAAATAAAATCATCTAATAATAATTGGACAAGTTTTAAATATTGTTTTCATATTTATAATCTTATTTATTTAAATCTTTTATTAATGAGGTAAATACTGCATTAGTATTGTGTCATAAATAATTTAATTTATTTGATGACTAAAAATTATCAAAAAATACCATGATGTAAGAAATATTTTTAGATTTAAAATGAATATTTAGAGTCGAAAATATAGCTTATATAACCCCATGTTAAAATTTATTTACTAAAATATATTTTTTTGTGTCATTTTAATCATTACTTTAAGTTAATTAATCTAAAGTGTCATTTGAATTACCCTATTTACCTTTAACCGCGGTAAATAAAAGTTAAAAGTTACTATTCACCAAAAATTATTTTCATCTTATTGAACCCCATTTTACTTACTCATGATAACCATGTATGTCATATTTTTAGAATTTAATCCACAGAAGTGTTAAAGTTTCATTTAAATGAAAATGTCATTTTTAACTACTACTTAGTGGTTTCACTATTAATCAAAATTGATGTTTTTCAGAAAACTACCAAAAATTCATCCTAAGCTATATTTGATATTCCGAATTCAAAAATTATGTCTATTTTACCAAATTCAAAACATAAAAGTCACATTAATTAATTTAAAATTAATTCACGTTGTCAAAAAAAATAGTGTGATTTTAAGAAACAATAACTATCAAAAGATTGACACTTGTTTATGTCCAATTTCAATGTGAAATTAATTAAAATTACTAAAATTAAATTAATTTGTAAAACAATAATCTAATAAAACTTTAAAACCAATTAAAAATATATTATAACCATATAAATAAATTATATTAAAATTTAATTTTGAATTAAAATACAATATTTTTCACTATTCATAAAAAATGAACTTTACAAGAAAAATACAAAAAATTTAACCAAAGTAAACTTTGATGTCCCAAATCTAAAGAAGAATTTTATTTTTTTCAAATAGAAGATATAAAAGTGACCAAAACTAGATTTAAAGAGGGTTCTCCATTAAAATGTGGCAAATTGACCTTTCACAGTAAATTGTGATTAAAATTCAATTCATTCACATTTTAAGGTTCTAAATTTTATTGGATAAATGTAAAAACATTTATAAAACATGTATAATAATATTATAGTTAGTTCTATTCATTCCCTATAATACAATGGCTAGGCGTTAAAAACCATTTAAAATAATAATATTATATTATTAGTGTGCAACTTAAGATTTCAAAGAAACTTGTTGTGCGTATCGGGTACACCATCGAACATAGTAACCCCTTTAAAGTAAAGATAATATTTCATTCACAAAATATTAATAAAAAATAGAATGTATTATTTCTTTATTTACCCGAGATGTTACATCCTTCCCCCCTTTTGGAAATTGAGTCCTTGCAATTTTATTCACTTATCAAATAAGTGGGGGGTATTTATCCCTCATAGCATTTTTAGATTCCCACGTTGCCTCTTCAACCATATGGTTTTTACACAAAACATTTACCTAGTGAATTACCTTATTACGTAACACTTTTTCTCTACAATCAAGAATCTGGACTGGTTGTTCCTCATAAGAGAGATTATCTTCCAACTGAACTATCTTTGGACCCAAAACATGATATGGATCGGGAATATACTTTATCAACATTGAAACATGGAAAACATTATGTACCTATGATAAACATAGAGGTAAATCCACTATGTATTCAACTGATCCAATTTTCTCCAGGATTTTATAAGGTCCAATGAAACTCAGACTCAACTTCCCCATTTTACCAAAACACATCACACTTTTCCATGGAGAAACTTTGAGAAAGACATGATCACCTACCTCAAAAGATAGATCCTTCCCTCGGTTATCTATATAACTTTTCTACCTAATCTGATTTGTTCTCATGTGCTTCTGAATCAACTGAACCTTTTCTTCCATCTCTTCTACCAATTTTGGTCCCATCATCTTCCTTTCACCTACTTCATCCCAAAATGCTGGAGTTCGACAACGCTTTCTATATAATACCTCAAATGGATCCATCTGTATAATGGAATGAAAACTATTATTATAAGAAAATTTAACCAAAGAAAGATGTTGGTTCCAACTTCCCTTGTAATCCAGTGAACAAGAATGTAGCATATATTCCAAGGTTTGAATTGTTCGTTCTGACTGCCCATATGATTGTGGATGAAAAGCTGTACTAAAATTTAATTCAGTACCCAATGACTTCTGAAGGCTTTTCCAAAAGTTAGAAGTAAACCTGGGATCATGATCAAATAAAAGTGAGAGGAGAACTCCATTCAACATGACTGTCTCTTTAACATACTACTGAGAAATTTTATCTAGAGATAAAGTATCTCAAATAGAAAGAAAATGAGCAGATTTAGTCAACCGATCAAAAATGACCTGGATTTCTTTATTACCTCGAGATGTATTTGGTAATCCTACAACGAATTCCATGGATATATTTTCCCATTTCCACTCTGGAATTGGAAAAGACTTAAGCATCCCTTTTGGTAACTACCACTCTGCTTTAACCCGCTGACAAGTCAAACACTTCAGAGTAAAATGAGAAATATCTACTTTCATTCCATCCCACCAGTATTACTCCTGAAGATCCCTGTACATCTTTGTACTGCCAGGATGAACTGAAAGAGAGGAACTATGATCTTTACATAACAACTTATTCTTCAACTTTGAATCAGAAGGCACGTATAATCTTTTTCCAAACCTCAAAACATAATAATTATCAATGTTAAAATCAAGAAACTTACCCTTATGAACCAAATCTACCTTTTTCTGCAACTCACTATCTTCTTTCTGTGCTCGCTTTATTCTTTATGATATAGATGATTTCACTGACACCTGAAACAAAACAGAATAATTTCCTGCACCAACAACTTCTATGCCAAAGTTCATCAAATAAAAAACCAAAGGATATCGTTCCAATCATAGCATGGTTAATGAGGCATTACTTTTTTGACTCAAAGCATCATCCACTTTATTTTCTTTTCAAGAATGGTAAATGATCATGTAATCATAATCCTTGATTAATTCCAACCATCTCTTCTATCTCATGTTCAATTCTTTTTGAGTGAATACATAATTCAAACTTTTTTAGTCAGTATATATTTCACATTTTACTCCATGCAAATGATGCAACCAATTTTTTAAATAAAAAACAACAATAGCTAATTCCAAATCATGTGTAGGGTAATTTAACTCATGAGGTTTCAACTGACATGAAGCATAATCAACTACCTGATCATTTTGCATAAGGACACATCCAAGTCCTTTCAACAAATCATCACTGCAAATAACAAACTCACCATTTCTGGAAGGCAGTTCCAAAACTGGAGCATTCACAAATATTATTTTCAATTCCTGAAAACAATCATCACATTATTTTGTCCAATTGAACATAACACCTTTTCGAGTTAACTTAGTCAGTGGGCTAGATAAATGTGCAAAATTCTCAACAAACCTCTAGTAATAACCTGCTAAACCAAGAAAACTAATGATCTCAGTTATATTTTTGGGTCTTGGATATTCTTTAACAACCTCTGTTTTAGCAGCATCAATAGTTATTCCATCTTTTGAAACAATGTGACCAAGGAAAGAAATTTTTTGTTACTAAAATTCACACTTTCTGAATTTACCAAACAATTTCTTTTCTTTTAAGGTTTGCAAAAACAATCCTTAAATGAATTTCATGATCCTATTTTCTATTAGAATAAAACAAAATATCATAAATGAACACAACCATAAACTTATCCAAGAAATCATGGAAAATTCTATTTATAAGATCCATGAATACAGCAGGTGCATTGGTTAACCCAAAAGGGATAACTACAAATTCATAATGGCCATATCTAGTACAAAATGCGGTCTTCAGAATGTCTGCTTCCTTTACATTCAACTGATTGTACCCCAACCTCAAGTCAACCTTCAAAAAATACTGGGCTCTCTGGAGTTGATGAAACAAATCATCAATATGAGGAAAAGGATACTTGTTTTTAACAGTGATGTTTTTTAATTTTCTATAATCAATGCAGAGTCTCATTGAACCATCCTTCTTTTTTAACAAAAAATACAGGATCACCCCATGGTGATGTGCTAGGTTGAATGAAACATTTATCTAATAACTCTTGAAATTGCTTCTTTAACTCTAAAAGTTCGATTTGAGGCATTCGATAAGGGGGTTTTGAAATTGGCTTAGCATTAGGAACAAAGTCAATAGTAAATTCAACTTCCCGATTAGGTATAATACGAGGAAACTCATTAGGAAAAAAAATCAAGATACTCATTTACCACTAGCACATAATTAATCTAAACAGTTCCTTTGTTTTCAACAATATGAGCAAGGTAACATTCATTTCCATATTTTACTAGTTGATCACCTTCCTGATATGTTATCAAAATCTAGGGTTCATTCTTGTACACAAACTAAAAATATTTCTGAAAAGAAACCTCTTTAGGTCTATAGTAAATCTTAGTATGATAAACAGAAAGCCAATCTATACCCAAAATAACATCAAACTCTACTAGAGGGAAAACAATAGGGTTTGCATGTAGATTATTCCTGCACACAAGGACATGAAGGTTCTTATAATTTCTTTTTGTCTCAACATTTCTTCAGGTGTTTTTAACATATGTTCAAGATTAATATCTTGAGATGGAATTCCTAATTTACTAGAAAACCTCTACGAAATGAAAGAATTTTTAGACCTTGAATCAAACAACACATTGGCATAATCTGAACAAACAAACAGTGTACCTGATACTACTTTATTTGATGTCCCAACATATCTTGAAGTAGTTGCAAAGGATTTCACCACCCCTTTCTGCTTGTATTCTGGATTCCTTCTCTCATTTGTGTTCTTTGCTGGACACTCATTTGCATTATGACCCATTTTATTACACATAAAACATCTTACCACTAGATTTTCATTTCCTTCTTGATCATTTTCCTTACAGTTATGAGCAATATAACCATACTTACCACACCAGAAGCACTTCCCAGACTTTGATAAACATTCTCCAGGATTCAATTTACTACACTCCCCACAAGATGGATATTTAGTTTTCTTACCTCCGAGCTTCTTAGATGAATTATTTCCATTTTCCTACCAACTAGATGTCTTATTCTGTTGTTTTCAAAGAACAATTGATCATCGACAAACTCTATTTCCACCTTCTCCGCATATCAAACATGTTTTTTATAACTTTTGAACTCACAAGAGTATAATTCTCTTCAATATCAGGACTTCAGTCCTGAGTAAAATCGATTTATCTTGTCATCAAGATCTCTGATGAAATTTGGAGCACACTTTGCAAGTCGAGTGAACTTTCCTTCATAAACAGCCATTGAGTCATCCTCCTACCTAAATTCCAATATTTTTTTCTATCCAAAGTCAAACCACTTTAGGAAAGTATTTCTCAAGGAACATACCTTTTAATTAATCCCAAACAAGAGCATCAATCTCCTCACTATCCCTGATATTTTACACCATTGACCACCACTGATCAACTTCACCTTCAAAATAGGAAACAACGAGACTATCCTTTTGATGTTCTGAACACTCCATGACATCAAATATTTCCTCCAGTGCTTTAATCCACCCTTCAGCTAGCATAGGGTCATATGATCCTTCGAATGATGGGGGATGTTCCCTCGTGAAATGCTCCATTACTAACATTTTCCTCTGTGGTTGATCTGGCTGATCTCGTGCATGGATACCACCACTATTTATAGCCTGATTTAGCTGTTCCATTACTACAACAAACTATTTAGTTCCGATTCTGACCATATCATATTTCTAATTTGGAAGGTTGTCTTCCTCTTAATATCATCCCAACATAGCTGCCTTGTTTCCTCTATGGAAAACCATTCTGAATATAGAAATAACATAGGGTAAGAAACATGGTAATCTTTAAATGCTATATCATTTCAATCATAACTCAAGATAAAATAATTTATGGATATGAATCTAACTATATTATAACTCCTAATGGTGTCAAAACTGATCTCTGTTACCAACTATAAGGACCCAGCCTTAAACATTTACATATTCTTTAATTAAAACGAATAATTCACATTAAGGATCTTTTCAGGTTTAAAGTTTTAGAGAATTAGGCCTTAACATATACATGAAGACTTGAATAATACATATAGACACATCTACCCAGTTTCAATTTTTTTCACAAAATAAAAACTATTGAAAAAAAGAGTCATGTCTAGTTCCATGTTTTAGACATCATGACATTTCCTTGATCCCATCCTTGACCTTATTCAACTTTATATCCTATGAAAAACCTTTCAAAAACATGGTATGAGCATAAAAATCTTAGTATGGGATACATAAAGAAGGAAAACTGTTAGTTTTTCAAAACAACAAGTAAACCACAAATACTTTATCATAATTAATGAATTTCAACTTTATGAAGTAGTAAATACTCTTCACTAAATAAAAGATAAATTTTTACCCTTTTGTAACCAAAATATTACCATAAAACCTATATAAATAACACATAACAGATAAAGGTAACTTGGGACATAAACATTCTTGAGTGGAATAACCATACGATTGACTTACACATATATCACTAAATTGAATAGCCATATGACCGACTTCCATATAGAATTCATTAAAGGTTATAACATAACCACCCATCCGGGTTTATCACGTCACCTCCCGTAATTTGGTTTATCACGTAACCACCCATAAAATTTCCAAGTACCATTATAAAATCATAACACATAAAATATTTCAAATATAAACATTTCACTAATAACATTTAATTTGAAATCACAAGAAATAATTTCAAGATATTGTAATAATAAATCCATTTCAAAATCCATTTTCAATACCAAAACACCCAAAAACATAATAAGGGATTTCCTTTTCATTTTATATAACATTAAGGCTTATAGAGGAATCCAAATAACAATAATGGTGGCAGAGAGGTCATTGTCACCGCAAACATTAAAAAAATACCATTTTTGGTTTATTAAAATGATTTGTAGAAAAAATATTCCCTTTTAAAGAAAGTAAAATTCAAAGGGTTTTATTTTACACCTTGTAAAAGAAGAAGGTATATATTATTGAAACATGCCTCAATGAAAGGAGATTGAGATGAAGTCCCTTACCTTGTGTCTGACTTGACCCGTTTGTTCATTAATCTCATGAATAAGATACTAAAGTTAATTTCTACTTTCTTAAGAACCTTTTTAAAGTTAATTGTTCCTTTTATATCACTTATTACCATGTTGTAAACATTATGTAATCATTTAAGTTAATAATGGTTGTTTTGTGGATATTTGGTACTTGAGTCACAAATGAACTCCATATAATTACAAGTTGTTCACATAGTCAAAAGTTCATTTTATCCAGAATGGTATTCATGATTTAGATATCATATATATCATATATATCCATTATATACATGTATTTATAATAGTACATAACATTTGGAGGTAATAAATGAAATGCACCGTTCGTGGAGACGGTAAGTCGTACGTACGCATGAACGCTACTTTCATTTCTATTTCATATTTTAAGAGAATCAAAACATAATTATACATATTTATATTATAATTAAATTATAATATCATATATAATATCATTAATTTCATCCTTTATATGTCCCACATAAGGCATTGACGAGTCATATCACTTTGAGGGGGCGATAGTCCGCACTTCCTCAAATGAAATTATCACTTTTACCCGTAATGGAAACCAAAAAGGTATGATATAAAAGGAAAATACATAATAATAAAGAAAAAATAAACATAATATATATCATATATAAATATAGTGTCATCATAATGGCCACCATGAGAGGCGGTAGGAGATAATCGAACAATCATCGTTCCGTGAGGCGTTAGTTTTCCAGTCACAGAAACATTATGTTATTCAAACATTAGATGGAGGTGTGTGTAAGTTTAGTTATAATAATTATCATAAAAACATCTTAGTATATTGAGGATACATGTTTTGTTATAAAATAATGTAATAAAAAGAGTTTAGGGGTTGGAGAAGTAAAATAAAAGAAAATAAGTTAAGAGGAAGCATTACCTTAAATTTGGGTAACTCCCTTTGGTTTGAACCAAAAGGACTTCTTAAAGAGTCTTATTCCTAAGGTAAGGATTCTAAGAGGAGGAGAGAGAACTTGAGAGATTATTTGGTTAGGGTTAGGATGATCCAAGGGGCTTTAGAGGTGTGAGGAATGAGTTAGAGACAAGGACTTTTTATAAGGGGGAGGAGGGGCTCTTTAAGAAAGTGTGAAAATATTATTTTATTATATAATGATATTTGGTTTCTAAATATCCAAAACTAATTAAAGTATAAGATAATATGACTCAGGGTCTAAATAAAATCATCCAATAATAATTGTACAGGTTTTGGATATTTGTTTAATATTTATAATCTAATTTATTTAAATATTCTATTAATGAGTTAAATACTGCATCATTATTGTGTCAAAAATAATTTAATTTATTTGAAGTATAAAAATTATAAAAAAATACCATGATGTATTAAATATTTTTATATTTCCAATGAATATTTATAGTCGAAAATATATCTTATATAACCCCATATAAAAATTTATTTACTAAAATATATTTGTTTGTGTCATTTTTATCATTACTCTAAGTTAATTAATCTAAAGTGTCATTATAACTCCCAAGTGGCTCCATAAAGCCCCAAAATTGACCTAAATATGACCATGGTCATAAATGACTCAAGAAATAATGTTAAGACTTGTTTTAATGTAATTTTGTATTATTATGATATTCTTGTTACCTTGAATTGCCATATTTACCTTTAACCGCGGTAAATAAAAGTCAAAATTTACTATTCACACAAACTTATTTTCATATTATTGAACAAAATTTTACTTACTAATAACAACTATTTATGTAAAATTTTATAAATTAAATCCACAGAGGTGGTAAAATTTCATTTAAATGAAAATTTCAGTTTTTAACTACTACTTAGTGGTTTCACTATTCATCAAAAATTGATGTTTTTCAGAAAACTACCAAAAATTCAGCCTACACTATATATGATATTACAAATTAAAAAATAATTTCTATTTTAATAAATTCGAAACTTATAAATTTCATTAATTAATTTAAAATTAATTCCCATTGTCAAAACAAATAGCATGTTTTTAAGAAACAATAATTATTAAAAGATCGACACTTGTTTATGTCCAATTTCAAAGTGAAATTAATTCCAATGACCAAAACTAGATTACTTGGTAAAAAAATAATCTAGTTACACTTTAAAACCAATTAAAATTATAATATAACCATATAAATAAATTATATTAAAAGGCACTTTTTAATAAAAATACAGTATTTTTCACTATTCATAAAAAATGAACTTTACCAGAAAAATACAAAAAATTTACCAAAAGTAAATTTAGATGTCCCAAATCTAAAGAATAATATTTTTTTTCAACTAAAACATATACAAGTGACCAAAACTAGATTTAATGAGGGTTCTCTATTAAAAGGCGGTAAATCGAACTTTTAAAGTAAATTATGCATAAAATTAGATTCATTCACATTTGAAGCCTCTAACTTTTATTGGATAAATGTCAAAAAATTTATCAAACATGTATAATCATATTATAGCTATTTCTATTCATTCCTTCCAATACAACAACTAGGTGTTAACTACCATTTAAAATAATAATATTATATTATTAGTGTGGAATGTAAGATTTAAAAGAAACACATTGATGTATATCGGGTACTCCATCGAACATAGAATCCCTTTAAAGTAAAATTAATATTTAATTCACAAAATATTAATAAAAAAATAATGTATTATTTCTTTATTTACTCGGGATGTTACAATAAGGAATAATTTATAACCTCTTAACATTTAACATGTTGTTACCATAATTAAAATTACAATAGATTAATTAAGGGTAAATCAAAATGATAAAGTTTAAAATAAAACCAAAACTTGTAAAAAAATTATTGGATGAATATGATTATACCATTTTCACATTATGATCAATTTTTTGTTATTTAATGCACACTTACAAATGAAAATAAATTAGATATTATTTAAATCAAGGATAGTTACAAAGTATAAGTCTCTTATATTTAATATATTTTATGTGTCCACTTAGGGACAAAATCAACCTATGAATGAATATAAATGTATATTTTGACATAAATGAAATTAGTTTCATTATAGAAATTTATTTTTAATTTTTATAAGTTATTTAATTACCTTAAAATATTCTTCAATTCTAAAAAAATTACCTTTAATTAACAGAAAAATAGAATAATTGATTTTAATAATATTAATTTTGATATATTTTATATTATTTAATGTTTATAAAAAATCTCATAGATCTATTATATATTTTTGAAAGAATTATATTCAAATTATTACTTTTTCTTAATGTATTTGAAGTCAAATTAAATTAATAGTATTAAATTTGATAATAATGGTATCTTATTGAATTTATTTATTATTAAATTATTGAAAAAATGAAAAAATTATTAAATAATAAAAATGGGTAGGATATGGTTGAACATGTCTTATAAATTTCATTTATGGTTCATTTTTAAGTATTTAGATCTATAATAATCTTATTATATTTTAATATTTTTACAATTTCTAAAAGTTCCCCTCTCCTCATGTATAAAAGGGAACCTCCTCCATTACTTCCTCAAAATAATTTGAGCCTTTAAACTCAACAAAAACCTACAAATTTCCCTCATGAACATCCCTAGAAAATTTTTGGAGGAACTGATCTTCTCAAAAGACCAAATCTAGTGTCCCTAAGAGGACATCTATAGGGAGATAATTGAAGAAGAGGAGTTCCATACATGTACGGATAGAATCTGACCTAAGGTACAGTATTTTTGTCTCATCTTTACTTTTGTGGGAAAAATTCCTCATACACTAATTGTTTCTTCTAAATGGTGTATATATTTCCCATAAATACCTTTTATGAGTCTTAACCATAATATTATGGTATTTTCATATCCATATAATTTTCTTTCTTTCATGGGGCATACAATTCTACTGATTACAAAGTTTAAATGGTTAATTTCATGATCTCTTTATTATTTGAGATTGTTTATATGCAAGTATTTTCTAGGGTATATTTATCTTCCATGTCTTGTTTCCTAAAAATTTATTCCAAAATATTTTTACTATTCTTCTATAATTGTTTAATGTAATTTTTACCCATGTATTATTTTTTATTAAATGGTTTGATATGAATCTTTTGTGATTTCACTAACAAGTTAATTTTGGAGTTTTCTAAAAAAAGTGAAATAAGAAAGTTTTATTTTAACTTATATGGAATGAATGTATTTTGTCACTTTCAGGAGGCCTTATTACCTTAAAGATTCCCTTATAATATTACAAGGTTTTTTTAAAATAAAATATTTTATTTTAAATTTACATGGAATTTTAAGAAAAGATAATGATTTTAAAGAGAATGGATATTTTACTCATGAAATATTTTAAATGTTTTTTCACGATTCCTTTAAATGTTTTAAAAGTGTTTTCATAAGAAAGGGTTTTTAATGTGTTTTATGTTTTAAAAAGTTATTTTTTATCAAATTTCATGTTCCAAGTGGTCTTTCAAAATTCTTCACCATATAAGATGACATACTTTGTTATAGTTAAAGAATACCATTCATATTCTTTCTCTAAATGGTTTATTTTTGATGGCATGATGTTTAAGAAAACCACTTTATTTCACGGGTTATTATTTTGATGAAATGATTATAAAACTGGAATATTTTCCATAGGTTATGATATGATTACATGTTTATGACTCCCATTTCTTTTCATGGGTGATGATATGATTTTTTATGGTCTTGTGGAACATTTATGTATGATTTCATTATGAGATGGGTGAGACCAATATCTCCCTATGATTCATTGGGTAAAGATTTATATCTCATGAGATAGACATAAAGGACCTTGTTTTCCAAGATGGTTATAGGAGTAAACCATGACTACGAAGATGGTTAAGGGAGTGAACCATGACTGCCAAGATGTTATGGAAGGTGAACCCATACTAAAAAGTTGTCCTTGGTAGCGATGCCTTGACTACAATAGAAATCATTTTTTATGCTTATATGTCTACCAAAAATTCAATTTCTTATTATTATGTTATGATTTCTTGGATTATATAATTTATTTCCTTATGATTCATGTCCTATGAACTTTCAATATTTATTTCATGACTCAGGAATATGATATTTTTATATGTAGGGAATGATCTACAAATGTTATGCTCATGTTTTTGTACCCTTATGTTCTTATTATGCTTACATATCTTCCATGTTTACCCTTATTATGCATCTAAGCTCACCCTTTCTTATGTTTCTTTTCCCCAAGATACAAAGAAAGGTAATAAGTCTGATATTTCAAAAAGGGTTCTAGTTATTAAAAATAGTCCGGATAAGAAGTATATGTTTTATTAACGAGTTATTTATGTTTCCATGTATCCAAAGGTACTAAACTAATACATTCTTTGGGAATCTATTTTTGAAATGTTTTAATTATTTATGAAAAGTGATGTAATGTTAATGCACATCAATCTTCAGGTTGCTATACACTGAGCCTTCATATCTACTTCTTTATCCCAAGCTTCCCCCTGCACATGCCTATGTTTCCATAGTACATGAACTATCAGTATTTTCTTTCCCAAAAAAAATTCTCACTATGATCCAACACATGTATCCGATTATACTTAAAGGAGACATCTATCCCAAGCTCAACGTCATCCACATCGATCAAACGATATGGGTGGGGGTGATACCACTGAAGTTGTAACACATGGAAAACATCATGCATAGCACTATATCTTTGTGGAAGAGCCAATCGATATGTCATTAGCCTGATTCTCTTCACAAACTCAGACAATCCAACAAACCTGGGCACTAAATTTACCTATTCCTTTATCCTATGGTGACACAATATAGGTGACACCGGAAGGAATACACAGTCAACCTCTATAAACTCTAGGGGTTGTCAGTATTTATCAGTATACAACTTCTATCTACTCTAATACATAGCCATATATTTCCAAATCAACTAAACCGGCTCTGATGTATCCTACATGAGACTCGGTCCCAATAGTTCTGACACACCTGCCTCCATCCAACATAGAGGTGATTTTCTTGACTTACCATAAAGTTCCTCATATAGTTCCATATGAATCATTTTTTGATAACTATTATTATAGGATAACTCCAAAAAATATAAGTGATTCTACCAAGACCCACCAAATTTTAGTAAATATTCTTGAAGAATATCCTCTAACACCTGTATCATACACTATGACTACTCATCTATCCATGGGTGGAAAGCCACAATCAATAAAAACTGTGTACTGAGAACTTACTACAAGACCTTCCAGAAGTGAAAAGTAAAGCATGAATCACAGTCAGAAACAATACTCCATATCACCCCATGTTGATGTACTATCTCTTAAAGATATAAGTCTCTCAACTTCTCCACTAATAAAGTCTCCATATCGGTAAGAAATGTGCTACTTTAATTATACGGTCCACAACCACCCAAATAACATCTTTATTCCAAGGTGTTCTCAGGAGACCCACCACAAAGTCCATGGTAACCTCATCCCACTTTCTTTCCATCATAACCTCATCCCACTTCCTTTCCTTCATAGGTCACACTACATTTTGGTCATGCTTGGATGAACTGGTCACTGTGAGGCATGAAATTCATGCATCATCTCTCCCCTCATACTCATAGGAACAACAAAACTATTCCTAAAATAGATCATCTCACCCTCAAATGTCCTCTAGTTTAAAGGTGTATACCCACCATCATGGGTTTCCCTCAAGGAAAAACATTCTAGATACTCATACTGCCTATTTTGATCTGAATTAAAAGTATAGACTCCACTGTAACTGATACAAGAGTCATTTGATCCTAAATTACTTGAACCACTACAAGCATATAATCTAGAAATTCATCATATTACACTCTGTACTAGACTCCTAAATCATCTGAGTCTAAGTTTTCATGCTTAAAGCATCAGCCGCATTGTTTCCCTTCCCGAGGGTACATACTAGCTCGAAATAAAATGACTAAATATACTCAACACATCTCCACTACTAGAAATTCAAATCTCACGAAAAAATACATACTTCAATATATTGTGATCAGTATACACAATAAATATTTCTCCCAATAGATAATTTAACCAACACTTCAAATCACAAACCACTGATACCAACTTGAGGCCGTGTGTAGGGTAGTTCCGGCCATGTAGCCTCAACTATCGAGACCCGTATGACACAACTTGATCACCCTATATCAAAATTTCTCAAAGAACAATCCTATAAGTATCAAAAAAACACTGTGTAATCCTCACTTTACTTAGGTAGGATCAAAATTGGTACCTTGTGAAACACTTCTTCAACTCCTGGATGGTATTTTCACATGCTTCTGACCATTCAAACATTATCCCCTTTTTTTGTAGATCGAAAATGGTTTTACCAATCAGGAAAATTCCCGAATGAACTTTCTATAATATCCATCCTATCCCAGAAAGCTATAGATATTGAAAAAATTCTTGGGATTCTACCAAGAAACAAGTACCTAAAAATTCTCCAGGTCCACCGACAGACCATCTTATGAGATGATGTGACCCAGGAAGTGTACCTGATCAATCCAAAAACTAACACTGAAAAATAGATTTTTATATATCCTATGATCTATTAGTGTAATCAAGAATATTTCATGATGCTTGGTATGCTCTTCATGAGTCTGGTAGTAAACAAATATGTCATCCACAAACACTACCACAAACTAATTCTAGGTGCGAATGAAATATTATGTTCATTAAGGCCATAAAAAATGCTGGTGCATTCGTCAACCCAAATTAAATTATGATGAACTCATAAAGGATATAACTACTTTTGAAAGTAGTAAATGGTATATCAGAAGGTCCAAATTTCAACTGATGATACTCTGATCTCAAGTTTATTTTTGAGAAGACATAATCGGCTCTCAATTTTTCAAAAAGATCATTGATATGAAGAAGAGGATATTGATTCTTCGCAATCATCTGGTTAAACATACATTACTCCACATATAATTTCAAAGTACCATTATCCTTATTTTAAAACTAGAATATAGAGACCCAAAGTGATGTACTCGGATGGATAAACCTCTTATCTGTCAACTCTTCCAATTGAGTCTTTAGCTATTGAAGCTCTATTGGTGCCATTTTATATGGTGAAATAGAAATTGACCAAACCCCCGACATAAGCTCAATTGTAAATTCCACATATCTCTCAGGTAGAATCCATAAGAAGTCTCCAATAAACACATACTAAAACCTACTCACTTTGGGTGGAAAGACATCCAAATTTACACCTCCATCATCCCTAAATAGACTAGAAACCTGGGCGGTGAGCTCCCCAAATTTCTAATGAACTGGCCTTTCTTAGCCTACTTGGATATACCATTCTCTATAGTGAAATTAATCTTTACCCTCAAGAGATGTAAAGGTCACTCTCCTCTAGTAGAAATCAATGTGGGATCTGTATTCTACTAAATAATACATACCCATAATTAGGTCAAATCAGGAAATTTTAAGAATGTATATATCCCATATAAACTGATACTCCATAACCTTAATATAACACTCCTTTCATAGGCAAATGTCCCTCAATAGTACCCCCAAAGGTGAATCTATCATCAACACCCTGCTCATGAACTCCACTGCCAGGCTCAAACCATTCACAAGTTAGGAAGAAATAAAATAATGAGAGGTAACAATATCAAATAAGGAACTAGAAAGCGTAGAAGCTACAAGAATAATACCTCTCAACATTTATGGTCTAACCTTGCTATCCACAAGTACATATTTAATGGAATGTAACTATCCTACCCTCTTCCCTATAATGTATTCTAAGTCCCCTAAGTTGTGCCAATTTGATTATATGGGTGATCTATAGATACCCAATGCTTAACGTACATGGACATTACATTAATTTTGAGGAATGCTTAATACATAACAAAAACCAACACTCAAGGAATGTAATAGTTTAGTGTCTTTGTAAACTTAGAACATAATCATCTAATCTTGGTGAAAGATCATCAACATCTCCCATAAAGATCTTCCCCTTTTGTTTTCTTACCTAAAACCTTTCTTTAAATCATGGGGAAAACAAAACATATAAAGGGTGAGCTCAAATGATCAGTAAGGGTAAGCATGGAAAAAATAAAACAAATCATTTACATTTGAACTAAAAAAATATGATCATAATGTTTAAACATCAAAATCATGAGCAAGGACATAAAACATGGTGGTAAGTAAGGCATAGATCCTAAAAAAACATTAATCATGATAAAATAGCATGGGAATAAAACATGTAATTGTGGAAACCATTAAGAAAATGTTATGATTTCCATAGTATCCAAGGCATTTCTTCCAAGACCATCTTAGTGGACAAAGTCCCTTACTGAACCGAGTTCACTCCTCGTTCCAGTCCTGTATCACTGAACCAGATTAACTTTCCGTTCCAGCCATGTCTATCTCATGAGATATAAATCTTTACCCAATGCATTGGAGGGATATATAGGTCCCACCAATCTCATAATGAAATCATTCTTACTTGTTCCCCAACATAAACATAAATCATCCATCATAACCCAAAGAATAAAATGGGTTTCATAAACATCATCCCATAATAACATAATCCAAATAAAACAAATGGATATCATTTCATCATAAGAAAAGTGAAACCATGTAAATCATAGATACATTATACTTGAAACATACACATATGAAATAATGTCATCTTAGATGGAGAATGGTTTTGATAAAACACTTGAAATGAATTCTTGAGGAAAATATCCTTTCTTATTCAAAATCATTTTCTTTTCACAAAATTCCATGCAATTTTAAAAGAAAAGGATTTTTTTGAAAATAGTCATGAAATCTTGTAGAGTAAGATTCATGAAAATAAGGCGATATAAAACCGTAAAAATCCATTTCATTCCGTATAAGTTAAAAAAACATTCTCCTCATACTTTTAACAGAAAAGTCAAAAAGTCCCACGTATGGTAAACGAAAAAAAAGATTCCTTCCATAACACAAAGTAAAAGTAAAAGAGGGGTAAAAATGACTTTAAAAATACATGGAATAATATTAAACAGTTTATGAAAAAAAATTCATGGACAAGGTTGAAAAATATAACCCTAATAAATACTTACGTATAAGCAATCTCGGATAAAAATGAGATTGAAAAATTATCCCTTAACTTATGTCCAATTTCTTCCGTATGTGTTTGAGACTCTTGTATAGTGGGTTTAAACATATTATTAACTTGTAACATAACCATAATAAAATTTATGATATCATATATGATTCACTTACTACTTTATATTATCCGTTCATTTGTCAATTCCATGTTAAAGAAGCGTTTTGGGAAAAATTGTTTCATTTATCGTCCGTGTTTTGACTTGTAATTATTAATATGATTACTTAGATAATGATTACTTAATTAAATAATATAAAACATTATTTATATATAATATATATTCAGAATATACATAAATATAATAGATCGATAAATGGAAAGAAATACACTATTCATGGAGACGGTAGGCCGTATGTACGCATGAACACTGTTTTTCGTTTCCTCATTGAATTGAATGGAATTAAGTATATGACATACATATAGATATATAAATAAATACAGTAGAATTATTATGTCATATATTTCCTGTTTACTTATTATATATACCTTATAATCATTCTTGAAATGTTAACATGGAAAATGAATCTCATCGCGTCGTGGAGACGGTAATCCGTACGTACGCACGAGCGATGATATCGTTCCCATATTTATTGAATGGAATTGGAGTGGATGATATAATATATTATAATCAGTATGATGTTATAATAATCATATATAGTTATTCTTTACACCATTATACCCATCCAAGTAAGGTGGTGGTGGAAAAAATTATTACAACACAACGTAGAGACGGTATTCCGTAAATACGCACGCACGGTGATTTCGTTTTCTATAGGATGGATAGAAGATGAAATAGGGTTGTTTCATATTTATAATAACATATAATTATATACTTAATACTTATGTTATTACTTTATAATGAAACAACTAAAGAATAAGAAGTAGAAGAAGAATGAAACTTGAAAGAGTCAGTAGAAGAGATTACCTCTTCCTCGACGCACCTCCTTTAAACTACTTCTTAGGGCACTAGAGTTGGTCTTTTGAGAAGACAGGAACCTATATTATATAACTAGAGAGGTTGAGAAGAGTAATTGGCAGGGGTTGGCCAGGCTTCAATACTCAAAAGGGTGTGAAGAGAATAGGGAGGAGGTGCCCTTTTATAAGGGAGGAGAGGGGCACCTTTGGAAAGTGTGAAAATATTATTTTATTAAAAACTTATCTTCGGTTTAAAAAGGTCCTAAAATCATTAAAGATGAATATAAGATGACTCATGGTCCAAATAAAATCATCCAATCAGAATTGTACATGTTTTGGATAATATTTTAATCATTATAATCTTATTTATTTAAATCATTTATTAATGAGGTAAATACTATATCATTATTATGTCATAACTAATTTAATTTATTTGATGTCTAAAAATTATAAAAAAAATAAAATCATGTAGGAAATATTTTTATATTTCCAATGAATATTTATAGTCGAAAATATAATTTATATAACCCCTTATAAAAATTAATTACTATTTTTTTATTAATGTCAATTTTGTCTTTACCTTAAATTAATTAATCCAAATTTTCATTATCACTACCAAGTGGCTCAATGGGGTCCCAAAATCGACCCAAGAATACCCCTGGTCGGCCACTACTCATCCAATAAGTTTAGGACAAGTGTTAAGGTAATTTTTAATTATTATAATATTCTTTTAACATTGAATTACCATATTTACCTTTAATCATAGTAAATAAAAGTCAAAAGTTACTATTCACGAAAAATTATTTTCATCTTATTGAACCACATTTTACTTCTTGATAACAATCATGTATGTTGGATTTTTGAAATTCAATTAACAAAAGTGCTAAAATCTCATTTAAATGAAAGAGTTGGTTTTTTAACTACCTCTAAGTGGTTTCACTATTCATCAAAAATTGAAGTTTTTCAAAAAAATACCAAAAATTCAGCCTAAGCTATATTTGATATTCCAAATTAAAAAATGATGTCTATTTTTACAAATTCAAAACATAGAAGTGACATTAATTAATTTTAAAAATAATTTCCGTTATCAAAACAAATAGCGTGTTTTTAAGAAACAATAACTATCAAAAAATCGACACTTGTTTATGTCCAAATTCAAAGTGAAATTAATTCCAATGAACAAAATTGGATTAAATGGTAAAAATATATTCTATTTACATTTTAAAAACAATTAAAAAGATAATATATCCATATAAATTATTGCGATGAAAAAAGGTGTTTTTAATTAAAATATAGCGTGTTTTACTATTCATTAAAATATGAAAGTTATCAGAATAATATGAAAATTTTATCCAAAGTAAATTTTTATATCCTGATTCTAAAGAATAATTTTATTTTGTAAAATTTAACTTATAAACATATCAAAAACTATATTTAAAGTGGGTGCGCCATCAAAAGACGGAAAAACTACATTTTTAAGAAAATACTTATTTTACAAGAAAAATTTATTTAGTTCTCATACCATGTTATAGAAAATATGTATGGTGAATAATAATGTTATAAAATTCAAAATTTAGTTAATAAAATTAATAACGGCTAGTCCATAATAATATTAAAACAATATATCATTGTTTAGTAAAACCCGGTATTGCGTAATACACACGCTATCGAGGAAGGTCGTGATCGAGTGTAATGCAAACCAAGTCAGGGTTGCGTGTAGTGAAAGACTCATTTGTCATTTCTTATAATAGAATCCAACCATATTTCATTTATACATTGAATATATATATATATATATACACTCAATGTTGTGTAGAATAACTACTATCAAACGAACTTGAAATTGTGTGTAACATGATCCAAGAATAGTATTTCTTGTACTGCAAGCTAATACGGTGTTGCATATAGTGAAGGATAATCTTGGTGTAGTGTACAACAGAAGATATGAAAGAAATTAAAAATAATGTATCTCAAAAAATATCGGGGTGTTACATTCTACCCCCCTTAAAATGAATTTCACCCTCGAAATTCGTCGGGGTTATAAATGGTTTATTACTTGAGAGTTTCTTTCATAGAAACCCACATCGTAAAAAGGAATACTAAAACTTAATTTAAAAAATTGAAGTATGAAACATAACGGTTACCCAAATTAACTCATCACTGGGTTTCCACATAGGAGATCATAGGTGAAAATATGGATATGGAGGATAAATATAACCATCATGTTCTGATGGAGAGTGGTAGAGAACATGGATATGAAAAATACAACAATCACAAATCCATAAATTTGTGATGATATAAGTTACTATCTGATTCATTGGATATGAGGAAACTAGGACAACATTTTTGGTTTTCAAGATCATTTCCTTAATGTTGAATAAGTTTTGATTTAAAAGAAATACTTACTTGATTTTGGTACAATCTCATTGTTGTTCATGCCTTGAACAATTTCCACTTCATCTCTTAAATAAATGAAGTTGAATTTGTCTTCTATGAAGTGTTAGCGGATCATGCGATAGAATGATAGGTTATTCCATCTGTCTTAAACATAATTTTAGCAATAGTTATATACATAAGTCCATTTATGGTGAGATTAATCGTATATGGTTCTAAAAATGGACTTATACTTCATCTATCATACCACTTAATAAAATAAAACTAGTTTCTACTATCCAGGTACTTCTTGTAGACCAGTGGTAGGAGATAAAGGCCCATCGCACATCAGTTGTGGGTTCAATTCCCACATCCTTGTCCGATGTGACGGGTTGTCACCCATCCCGCAGGTTGTCCTTTTTCTAAAACTATATTATTATAACATCCCATCAATAATATCAAAAAAAATTCAATACTTAAACAATACTAAATTATGTCCAACATAACCCATTCCAATCTTTAGGCTTATCCAAAATACATATGTTCAATCTCATAGTATAAAGAAAATGATTACTTGAAAGGTCACATAACAAGCACATGAATACCATCATTTATCCCCCATATATCATAAGATATATCTTGTTGGTCACATTCCAAACATGTGAATACCTTAATCATGTATTTATTTAAAACATTAATTACCATAGAAACTTAGTGAAAACATGAGTGCTGTCAAAAGCTAACCCTTTCCACATATCAAAATCCCAAAATTTTTGTACACTCAAACCATGATATCACTTTGTCCTTATATCAGTCATGAGCTCATTAATACTATTAAACATATTATTTTCACATTATCCATTCATTATGTGCATATCATCTAATTAAAAAAAATATCTGAATAACCTTTCATGGTTACTAGTACCATTCAACATATACTTCCAAATACTTTAGAAAAAACAATAGTGTAACAATCCTTAGATTTGTCTTTATTCCATAGTACCAATACCTATACAACATAACTCTTAATAAACATAAATCATTCCACTACATTCTTAAACCATTGACCGAGCTTGAAAAATTCTTTCATCTCACATATCATTTGTAGTCTCTTCTTCATCAACAACATAAATACTACCCTTACGACCATGATGATTCTATTCATGAGACTTTCCCTTAGGGAATTGGTTTGCATAATGCCCATACATTCCACATTTAAAACATTTAATCGTTGTTTATGTTATAGAAATACCATTATCCTTGTTCATGGTGTTAACTGAACCTTTTCCATTACACTTACTGTCTTTGTGTCCTTTTTTTCCACACCCAATGCATCTTCAAGTTCCTTTGAAACATTCTCCTTTATGCCTCTTCCCACATTATTTACATGAGGGAAACTGAACTTTCTTTCCTCTATGATCATCATGAAACTACATCTTTCTCTTATTAGTCGAGTCAGGAAACATACCAAAGTTGATATTATTGATCATATTATGAGACTACTGATTAGGAATAATAACGATGTTTGGACTTCCAAATCCCATTTCATTTGGTTTCTCATGAATAATATCATTCCATTGTCCATCATATCCTCCATTATTGTGAATCTTCCTCTTTCCAGCCATTTTCTAAAACCCAAAAAGAATAGTGTGAGAGGCAAAAACCATGTTAGGAAAACAACATAATAAAGGGGGAGTACCTTCAATATATAACATCTTAGGTTTAATTCTGAGATCGTTAACGTAATTCTATGACTATAACCTATACCTATAGTTAACCTTAGATACATACCTAGACATACCTTATAAATATATTTAGGTATTTCACTAAAGTTTTTGCATCCTAGTTTGCAAAGGTTAACTAAAAATTTCCTCTGATACCAACTGTAGAGACCCAAATCTTGACGTACATGAACATTACATTAATTTTTAGGAATAATTAATACATAAAAAAACCAACACTCAAGGACTGTAATAGTTTAGTGTCTTTGGAAACTCGGAACATAATCATCTAATCTTGGTGAAAGATCTTCAACATCTCTCATAAAGATCTTCCCCTTTTGTTTTCTTACCTAAAACCTTTATTAAAATCCTGGGGAAAAGAAAACATATAAAGGGTGAGCTCAAATTCTCAGTAAGGGTAAGAATGGAGAAAATAAAACAAATCATATACATTTGAACTAAAAAAAATATGATCATAATGTTTAAACATCAAAATCTTGAGCAATGACATAAAACATGGTAGTACGTAAGGAATAGATCATAAAGAAACATTAATCATGATAAAATAGCATGGGAATAAAACATGTAGTTGTGGAAACCATTAAGCACATGTTATGATTTCTATATTAGCCAAGGCATTGCTGTCAAGACCATCTTAGTGGATAAATCCCTTACTGAACCGAGTTCACTCCTCGTTCAAGTCCTGTATCACCGAACCAGATTAACTTGCAATTCCAGCCATGTCTATCTCATGAGATATAAATCTTTACCCAATGCATTGGAGGGAGATATAGGTCCCACCAATCTCATAATGAAATAATTTTTACTTGTTCCACAACATAAACATAAATCATTCATCATAACCCAAAGAATAAAATGGTTTTCATAAACATCATTCCATCATAACATAATCCATATAAAACAAATGGATATCATTTCATCATAAGAAAAGTGAAACCATGTAAATCATATATACATTATACTTGAAACATACACATATGAAATAATGTCATCTTAGATGGAAAATGGTTTTGAGAAAACACTTGAAATGAATTCTTGAGGAAAATATCCTTTCTTCTTCTAAATCATTTTCTTTTCACAAAATTCCATGCAATTTTAAAAGAAAAGGATTTTTTTGAAAATAGTCATGAATTATTATAGAGTAATCTTCATGAAAATAAGGCGCTATAAAACCGTAAAAATCTGTTCATGACGTATAAGTTAAAAAAACATTCTCCTCATACTTTTAACGGAAAAGTCAAAAAGTGCCACGTATGGTAAACGAAATAAAGATTCCTTCCATAACACAAAGTAAAAGTCAAAGAGGGGTAAAAATGACTGTAAACACACATGGAAAAATATTAAACACTTTATGAAAAACATTTTTATGGACATGGTTGAAAAATATAACCCCAGAAAATACTTACGTATAAGCAATCTCAGATAAAAATGAGATTGAAAAATTATCCCTTAACTTATGTCTAATTTCTTTCATATGTGTTTGAGACTCCTGTATAGTGGGTTTAAACATATTATTAACTTTTAACATAACCATAATAATATTTATGATGTCATATATGATTAACTTATGACTTTATATTATCCGTTCATTTGTCAATTCCATGTTAAAGCAGCGTTTTGGGTAAAATTGTTTCATTTATCGTCCGTGTTTTGACTTGAAATTATTAATATGATTAATTAGATCATGATTACTTAATTACAGAACATAAAAAATTATTTATATATAATATATATTCAGAATATACAAATATATAATAGATCGATAAATGGAAATAAATACACCGTTCATGGAGATGGTAGGCCGTACGTACGCATGAACGCTATTTTTCGTTTCCTTATTGAATTAAATGGAATTAAGTAGATGACATAAATATATATATACATAAATCCAGTAGCATTATTATGTCATATATTTCATGATTACTTATTATATATACTTTATAATCATTCTTGAATTGTAAACATGGAAAATAAATCTCATCGTGTCGTGGAGACGGTAATCCATACGTACGCACGAGTGATGATATCATTCCCATATTTATTGAATGGAATTGGAGTGGATGATATAATATCTTAGAATCAGTATGATTTTATAATAATAATATATATTTATTCTTTAGACCATTATACCCATCCTAGTAAGGTGGTGGTGGAAAAAATGATTACACCACGGCATGGAGACGGTATTCCGTACGTACGCACGCGCGGTGATTTCGTTTTCCATAGGATGGATAGAAGGTGAAATAGGGTTGTTTTGTATTTATAATAACATATAATTATATAAGTAATACTGATGTTATTAATTTATAATGAAACAACTAAATAATAGGAAGTAGAAGAAGAAAGAAACTTGAAAGAGTCGGTAGAAGAGATTACCTCTTCCTCGACACACCTCCTTTAAACTCTTTCTTAGGGAACTAGAGTTTGTATTTTGAGAATACCAGAACCTCTATGATATAAATGGAGAGGTTGCGAAGAAGAATTGGTAGGGGTTTTCTGAGCTTCAATGCTCAAAAAGGGTGTGAAGAGAAGAGGGAGGAGGTTCCCTTTTATAAGGGAGGAGAGGGGCACCCTTGGAAAGTGTGAAAATATTATTTTATTAAAAACTTATCTTCAGTTTCAAAAGGTACAAAAATCATTAAAGATGAATATAAGATGACTCATGATCTAAATAAAATCATACAATCAGAATTGGACATGTTTTGGATAATATTTTAATCATTAGAATCTTATTTTTTTAAATCATTTATTAATGAGGTAAATACTGCAATATTATTGTGTCATAACTAATTTAATTTATTTGATGTCTAAAAATAATAAAAAATACCATCATGTAGGAAATATTTTTAGATTTCCAATTAATATTTATATTCGAAAATATAATTTATATAACCCCTTATAAAAATTAATTACTAAAAGATTTTTGTTAATGTCAATTTTGTCTTTACATTAAATTAATTAATCCAAATGGCCATTATCACTACCAAGTGGATCAATGGGGTCCCAAAATATACCCAAGCATGCCCATGGTCGTCCAATACTCATCCAATAAGGTTAGGACAAGTTTTACGGTAATTTTGAATTATTATAATATTCTTTTAACCTTGAATTACCATATTTACCTTTATAACCGCAGTAAATAAAAGTCAAAAGTTACTATTCACCAAAAATTATTTGCATCTTATTGAACCATATTTTACTTCTTGAAAAAAACCATGTATGTCTGATTTTTTAATCTCAATTCACAGAAGTGGTAAAATTTCATTTAAATGAAAGAGTCGGTTTTTTTAACTACCACTAAGTGGTTTCACTACTCATCAAAAATTGAAGTTTTTCAGAAAAATACCAAAAAATCATCCTAAGCTATATTTGATATTACTAATTCAAAAATGATGTCTATTTTTCCCAAATCAAAACATAGAAGTGGCATTAATTAATTTTAAAATTAATTCCTGTTATCAAAACAAATAGCGTGTTTTTAAGAAACAATAACTATCAAAAGATCGACACTTATTTATGTCCAAATTCAAAGTGAAATTAATTCCAATGACCAAAATTGGATTAAATGGTAAAAATATATTCTAATTAAACTTTTAAACCAATTAAAAAGATAATATAACCATACAAATTATTGTGATGAAAAAAGTTGTTTTTAATTAAAATATATTGTGTTTTTACTATTCATTAAAATATGAAAGTTATCAGAATAATATGAAAATTTTATCCAAAGTAAATTTTTATATCCTGATTATAAAGAATAATTTTATTTTTCCAAATTGAACTTATAAACATTTCAAAAACTATATTTAAAGTGGGTGCGCCATCAAAAGGCGACAAAACTACATTTTTTGAAAAATACTTATTTTACCCAAAAACATTATTTAGCTCTCATACCATGTTCTAGAAAATATGTAAGATGAATAATAATGTTATAAAATTCAAAATGTAGTTAATACAATTCATAATGGCTATTCCATAATAATATTATAACAATATATCGTTGTTTACTGAAACCCGGTATTGCGTACTACACACGCTATCGAGGAAGGTCGGGATTGTGTGTAATGCAAGCCAAGTCAGGGTTGCGTGTAGTGAAAGACTTCTTTGTCGTTGCGTATAATAGATTCCAACCATATTTCATTTATAAATTGAATATATATATATATATATATATATATACACTCAATGTTTTGTAGAATAACTACTATCAAACGAACTTGAAATTGTGTGTAACGCGATCCAAGAATAGTATTGCGTATACTGCAAGCTAATAAAATGTTGTGTATAGCGCAAGATAATCTTGGTGTGGTGTACAACAGAAGATATGAAAAAAAATTAAAAATAATATATCTCATAAAATCTTGGCATGTTACATGCTCTTTCCCAGAAGCACCATGTCCACTACCTTGACCACCACGACCAGTAGTGCTCCAACTACCCAAATGATATGGTGTAGAAATCCACCTTCTAACACTATGATTCTGTCCAGTTGCTCCATAATTACCTTTCTATTGTGGGTTCCTACAAAACTTATGTAGATTTCCCATCCTACTATAATATCATCACTCTACTGGTGGTCAGGGACATTGTCTACAATTGTAGCATGGCCTATCACACTAGTGGAAAAGAACTCAAGTAAGTTCATGAGTAACTAATCCTTCCCCCTGACCACTCTTCTTGTTATCCCCCAGGCTAACATCTCGTAGTGATGATTGATACCCTTTCAAGATATACCTCCTGATCATCTAGCAGAAAACACCTATCCTCCACCAGAATCCTCCTTCATGTTCCCTTTATCTATGAGACTCTGATCCCCCACGTCATCAAACTTATTTAACTGAAATATGTTATCCTAGGACTTAACCACACATTTAAGTCTATCAGGGAAATGCCTTGTTGTAGCTGTCTCATCCCCACCAGTGCTTCGCTTATCCTCATAACATGTAAGCAGCTGAATTAACCCTCTTATTAATAAGAGTCTCTAAATGGTAAAGTATATTATAGATGGAATCAATATAGAACTCTTCTGCCTTAGTCCTACCCTCTCTAGCTAAATTTAGATAATTCTGCAACTGAAACTCCCACATCATGTCAGACATACTCTTCACATCCCACTTTGGGTATCTCTACATAAACTTCATGAAGCAAGAAAAGTTATCCTCGAACTACGCTCTCACTTCTTCACCCAGTACTATCGGTTCCTCAAGTTCCACTATTAGAGGATTATCTCCAACAATGTACTCCTATTATCTTCTAAATAAGTGTTGTCATGGAAGAATATATCTACAATTACAAAAACACATCTTAGGAAACATAAAACAACATTAACATAGTTAACAAGAGGGATTCACAAAGTTCACAACAATTCTTTCTCCTAAACCCCTCCACATAGTCAGAAATGAGGTGCTATCACTACCCTTAACCATCCTACATCTAGGTCTTGGTTAGAAATGGATAAATTTTTATCAAATTCATGTATCTCATTATAATCCCATTTATTCAAATTCTTCACCATTTTAAAATTCTCAATTTCATATTAGGGACAATTTTTCATTTTAAATTCATAAGAAAAGAAAAAGCAGTTCAATTTGAACAACTTACCTAAAATCTATTTTCCTATGCATGCCTAAAATGATGCATTTCAAAAAATAATCGTATGTTCCTAGAATGATGCACACAAAAAAAAATCTCGTTCCATTCTAGGCCATGAGTAAAATCTCAAAAAAATCTTAGAAACAATAATCCCAACACACGACAAGTGTATCACTCAAGGTGAAATAGCATCAACTGTAACAACACACACCAATAACAACAATACCACCTTGGATACTTGGATTTTACCCTTGTACATGGGGTAGGTACTCCCATGAATGATATCTTAACAAAATACCAACTCATCCAATTGCAATGTATACCTTTCCAAAATAGTAATACAAAATAAAATAAAAGAAACCTGCTTTGATACCACTTTGTAACATCCTGACCCAAGTGACACACACTGGTGCCCTAAGCTCGTACACTACATGACCTCAGGTGTGCCTCCCCATATGCCAGAGGCTGACTACTAGTAGCGAGGGTCTAATATTGATCATGGGGAGACTGTACCCCATTTATTAAATTATCACAAGAATGGAATTAAATAATAATAACCAAATGATATAACCAAAAATTAAAAAAACTAGTATCACATGAAGACCAAAATAGGAAATACAATATGAAGACTAAGAAATTGTTATGTCATGCCAAATATGTGTTAAGTGTCAATATGAAAAACCCAAAATAAATACACTAACAACTCCAAGTGGGTATAGACACCAAGTCTGGTTCCATCATCCATGCTCTATCTCAAATCAGCCATCTCATATGTGGTTCTTTCCTTATCCTGTCCAACAACCATGAAATCTATTCGGGTATCAATCAGGTATCCTGAGTAGGGTGTGAGTACAACTCAGTATGCCAACACCAAGAGTTTTTAAGAAAACATCCATTCAATGATAGTGTATGTAATAGTATAAAGAATAAAGTGCAATCAATAAAGCAAATAGTTACATTTATTCAATTACTCTTTATTTAACCACATAAAGCCCCGGGTTCCCGAGGAAACCCAAAAGCTCAATACTCACTTAGGCTTGTGCTAGATTCTAAACTACCACCAAAGGATATCGTATAACAGAATTCACTGTTTACCATTCATCATATCAATTCATATCATGGCTATTTGGAACCATATTCAAATGCAAACTCATGGGTGTAAAACGTCATGTCTAACACCCAATTAGTATTTGGTGCCTTAGTCCTTATCCCACACCTCAATGTCAATCAATTCATCACTATGGAATTTTGATGTAGCAGACCATGTCCCACACATGTCTATTAATAAATTCATCACTATGGGATTTTGATACAGAAAACCATGTCCCACACATGAATATTTATATTTATCACTATGGTATTTTGATGTAATAGACCATGTCCCACACACATTTATCACACATATCACAATATGACATATATCACATCAATCAAGGATAATCAAAATTAACCATATTTTAAATTACACTATCAAAACATCTATTAATTAATTCAATAATTAATTAATCCAATTCAATCAATTTCATAATCACAAAAATTCCAATTAATTAATTCAATAATTAATTAACCCAATTCAAAAATCTCAATATCCCATAATTAATTCAATAATTAATTATTCTAATTCAATCAATTTCATAATCAAAAAATTCCAATTAATTAATTGAATAATTATTTAACCCAATTCAATAATCTCAATATCCCATAATTAATTCAATCATTAATTTTTTCTATTCAACCAATTCATTATCCCAAATTTCGCAATTCCTTTATTAATTAATTTAAAAAATCAATTAATTCAATTGGAGAAAATAAAATTATAATCATCTAATAAAAACTCTATAATTAAATACACATAATTAAAATCAAGACTTTGGGATTTGAATAATAGACTACCTACCTCAAGTTTAACGATGAATGCTTGCCAATAGAAATCCATAATTTAAACAAAAAAAAAACAAAGAACAAGATCTATACCAAAAACCAAAATTTAAGATCAAATGAATCAAGATCCAAAAAACCTAGATCTAGATCCATTAAAATAGCATATAAATCCCTCCAAAGTATGAGAGAAACATGGGATAGATGGAGGAAACCACACATAATTAGGATCTATTACTGGAAGAGGTTCATATCTTCAATCTGAGTATCTAAATGTCAAGAACAGAAGTCAAGAGACTTATTAATTCATCCAGGTTCCTAAAAAATAAGTGGAATCAATTATCTTTGAGTTAGGCTCGATTTTGGATTAAAATTGGGGGGGGGGGGGGTTGGGAATTTTAAATCTAATTTTTGGGTTAATTAAAAACCAACACATGGTTTCCTAGGTAGGAGAACACATTTTTCCAAACCATGAACCACTTCTAGGGGGTTCATGGTTTCTCCTAATAGGTTTCATGGTTTGAAAAACTATTCACCAATTGTAAAAATCCCCTCTGTAGGGGTTTTCATGATTTTGTGGGCTAGGTGCACAGTTTGGACAAACCGTGCACCCACTGTGAACAAACTCTCCTCCTTCCAATTTTCTAAAAAATCACCCCAAAACTCCCCAAGGTATAACCCAAACAAAAATTACCCAAAAAAGAAAAATTGTTACCTATAAATGATCCTAATACATCTCTAGAAAAGGTCGAGATATTACAATTCTTTTCTTTATTCTTTATGAGAAACTTCTACAATATTTTTTTCTCCTTTCCTTTGTTCTTTTAATTCTGATACTTTTGAGTATTATTATTTATACTCGACTAAGCTGGTCAAAAATGATAATTAACTATTCAACAAGATGATTGTTGAGTTAATAAATTCCACTATCCTTGGATATAATAATTCACAATAAACTTCATTGATTTTTTAATATTACTTTTTGTTCATTGTTTTATTTTCTATTTGAGTGAATATTTTCCGCTGAACTCCTTAACATATGGTTAACAAATTATATTTTGAGATTTATTTCATTGAAATCCATTATATAGATAATAGTGCATTATGATAGAGTACTATTTTGAAATCTTTAGATGATGCATATTAAAGAAGAATCAATTAGATAACAATGGGATGTAATAAATGATGTTGTAAATAAACCCATAGATCTTAGAATCTAACCATTGTATTTTGTTACAATAAGAATTTATAAATAGAACCTAAGGCTTCATGGATCAATATCACCTTTTAAGAAAAAAACACAATCAAGGTGAAGTGTTTTTGATTTTTTTGAAGTTTGGGATATATTGTTTCTTATAACACTTACAATTATATTTTATTCAGAGTGATTATTCAAATATATTCCAAGTGTGAGATTTTTTATTGTAAATTCTCCAAGTATTTATTAAAGTAACGATTGTTTATTTGACCCTTTGAGATGTATTAGCTTCTAGGATGGGATCCGATATGTCCAATCCTTTGAGATTGAGGGAATCCATGGATTAAAAGACTATTGGTTTGTGTGATCCTTCAAGTTAGAGGTATTTAATGTTTTGGAAGACAGAGATTATCCAACCAGGGTGACTGGTGGATTGTTTGGATAAGGAGGAAGAGGCTCCATGGACAATACATTAGTACCATCTATTTTCAAAAATACTTTTCTCTTTTCCATGAATTATAACATCAACAGTCTAATCACATTTTCTGAGACTGCTAATGGAATATAGAAAAATTAGCAGATAACTCAATTTAGATACTATAAATTTAATGATATTTGAAGGGATATGATCTTTACTGAGTGTTAGGATTTTTATTTCTTCCCTAGAGAAATAATATCATATATGTATCAACTATTCATGACTATTATAAATAGAATTCAATATTTTGAAGAGAAGGAAATAGCTGATGAATAACTTGTGGAGAATGTTATTAATATTTTACCCAAGGAACAAGAATCTAAAAATAAGAATATAAAAAAAACTAAACATATAACTAAGATAAGTATTGATTATCTCATTAGCTCTTTAATGTATTTTGATAATCAATTGAAAAGAGACTTCAAGAAGGTTAAAAAGAAGATTAATGTTTCTTTTTATTATACCTATAGCGTTTTAACTTCAAGAACATAGACCTCTAAGTCAAATAATATAAAGAATAAGTATAAAAATCAATCCTATGATAGTAATTCAAAAGAAAGTGAAGGATAACTCACTCAACTTACAAGGAGAATGAATAATATTATCAGAAATAATATCTTTTGATAGGACCATCTGGATAACATAAAATATAAATATTAAAAGAAAGAATTGTTAGATGTTATATGCTATGAATATAAGAAAACCAAACATATTAGAATGGGTTTTTATGAGGTTAAGAAAAAGGAATAAGGATTCTATGCCTTTTAATAGGAATGAATAAAATATTTCCATTATATGAATTATATATGAAATGTTAGTGAGGATCCATTTTCTAATAACATCAGTTATAAGGACCCGACCTTATACATTACAAAATCTTGAATATTATTCAAGAACTCAGTTCATTTAACATTGAGGATATTTTCAAGATTATAGTTTTAGAAAATTGGTATGTAATACATATATAACATTCCACATTTATAAAGAGTAGATACAACAAAAAAATTATCCATTTCTTCCAAAATATAAAACTTGTAAAATAAAACATGTTTTCTTTTAAAAATATTCATAACATTTAACTTGGATTCCTTATTTGTCTTACACATCCTTATAATTCGAGAAAATAATTTAAAAACATGGGATATGAACAAAAGTATCATCAAGGGATATATAATGAAGGAAATAAAATACTATTCCTTGAATACTTATAAATGCATGAAATCATTTTCAAAAGACATACTTGTCACCCATATATACTTACTTTGTAAAACTTGATATTTACATGAAATTTACTCAAAAAATAAAGAGAATAAATAGAACCATAAAGGTATATTGGGGCATTAATTATATAATCCTATAACACTCTCATCTACCTTATAATTTTTAACCCTCACAAATACCTTACAATGTAACCCTCACGACTACCTTATTGTGTAACCATCGCTGTTACACTTGGAGTAACCATATGACCAACCTCCAAATTAGACATAACCAATGAATTTTAGGGATATAGAGGTCCCAAATTTCATTATAAACAATTAACAAGAACTAAAACATAATCATAAAACATGAATAATTCCATAAACACATTGCATTTTGATTTTGTAAAATAGAATTTTAAAAGAGGATTTTAAATGAAAAAACCCTTAAAAATATCATATAATTGAAGTGAGACTTAATAGAGTTGATATAATATGTATATAAACTATAAATAAAAATAATTAAACATAATATAAACCAAAATCATCACAAAAACAATTTTAATACCACATAAATAATGAAGTAGAAGGTTAACCCAAAGAATGGAAATGAGGTTAAGAATTCCCTTACCTCGGGTTTGTGTTACATAAAAAATGTGTAAAACGCCTGTATAATGGTTAAAAGAGTGTTATTAATATATTAAAGAAATATATTCATATTTATAACACCTTATATGATCATTTCATAAAATCATTTCACCCTTTAATTATCAATATTTTGTTCCTTCCATTGTTTCAGGTGTGTTCTTTACATGATTTCCATGGCCAGTTTGTATTTGATTTTATTGTCATATGGAAATAAAATTTCATAAGTTGGAATGAAATGGTATTCATATTTTTTATTAATATTAAATTATTCCATAAATTATTTTGGTTATATGGTATGTGGATGAATCATTAGTGATATCCGTTTAGATCATTTTGATGGTTCTTTGATAATCACGAACTTGTTTCATCATATACCATTAATATTATGCATATAAGTTAATTATAGAACATAATTGAGGTCATATAATACAATTTAAAATATTATTCAACCATTAAATTGGTTTTTAAAATATTTTTTAAGGAAGAAAATGAAATTGAAAACACATCATCCATGATTTTGGTAAATCGGCACATCGTGGAAGGTATTCTTTTTTTTAGAATAAGAGGGGGGAGGAGAAGAAGTAAATTGTTGAATTTTTACATAAACATGAAAAAAATACATAATATATAATATTATGGATCTTTAATTTCTCTTGGATAAGTGGAGGATAAGAGGGTAAAATAAAATAAATGAATTGAAAAGAAATCACATGAAAATAAAAGAGGTTTTTTACCTCTTGATCTCTTCTCCTTCAGATCCACCTTAAGGCCCTTGGATTTGGCCTTTTGGTGAGACCAGCAGGACATGGATGTGGGGGATAATATTGGGAAGATTATTTTGTAGAACTTATACAAGGATAAAAACTTTATTGGTGTGAGATGAAGAGGGGGGAGGGGTGAGGGCGGTATTTATAATGGCATAGAGGAGGGGTTATACCTTTTTTTAATCATTAGTTTAATATTTTTGCTCATGACTTTGAATATTCTTGATTCAAGTGACCCAAAATAGTAATATTTTCATGTTAATTCTAAACAGTGACAATTTACATCATCCATGACTCAAGCATGAGGTATAAATTCATTTATCTATCATATATTGCAATTATTGAATTTCACTATTCATCAAAATTCAAATATTTCATAAAAATCCAAAAAATTCACCTTAACCATTTTTAGACATGTAGAATTTAAAAATGAACTCCATTTTTTGAAAATAATTTTATAAATATGATTAATTTAATTTTTAAATAAATTCATATTTTATTCCAAAAATAACAATTTTAAAACTATTTCTGATTTTATATCGCATTGAAAAATTAATCAAGATCTCACTATCTTATAAGGATAAGAAAATAAAATAATAATATGATTTAATATTCATAAGGGTCATATTACTATTCATAAGGGTATGTTATTATTCACCAAAAAAACAAGTTGGTTCTATTAAACTCCAAATAACTTAATGATCATAACTGTAAATGAAGTTTTTTTTGAAATTTAAATAACAGAAGAAAAAAAATTATGTTTGAAAGATAGTTTATAACTATATACTTAAAAAACAAAGTTTCATGAATTTCAATTTATTTTTAAAACCTTGGGGTGTTACATTCTCCCTAACTTCTAGAAATTGTTTCCTTGCTATTTTTTATTTACTTATTAAACAAGTGCGGCTACCTTTACCTCACAATAATTTCAAATTTCCATGTTTCTTCTTTAACCATGTAGGTTCTCCAAAAAACATTTACCTAGTGGATCACCTTATTCTACAATAATTTATCTCTAAAATCAAAAATTTGGATAAATTTATCTTCATAATAAATATTCTCTTCCCACTAAACTGCTTCGGGGATCACGAAATGAGATGAATCTGACATATACTTTCTCAACATAAAAACATGAAAAACATTTTTTACCGGAGATAAACTCAAAGGAAAAGATACTCAGTAGGCGACTGGTCCAACTTTCTATAGGATTTCCTAAGTTCAAATGAACCATGTACTTATATTTCCCTTCTTACCAAAATGCATAACACTTTTCTATGATGAGATTATAAGAAAAACATTATCACCTACCCCAAAATAAAAGTATTTTATCCTGTTTTCTATATAACTTTTCTGCTTGCTCCGAGGTGTCCTCATTTGTTACAAGGTCATCTTCACTTTCTCAACCACTTACTCCACTAATTATGGTCCCATCAACTTACTTTCCACAACTTCATCCCAAAAAGATGGAGTTCTACACCGCTTCTCATATAGTGCCTCAAAAGGATCCATCTGTATACTGGAATGAAGAATGTTATTATAAGAAAACTCAACTAAAGAAATATGTTGATCCCAATTTCCTTGGTAGTACATTGAATAATCTCGAATCGTATCCAACAAAGTATGAATCATTCATTCAGACTGCCCATCTAGTTGAGGATAAAAATATGTACTGAAATTTAATTCTGTGCCTAATTAATTTTGAAGGCCCTTCCAAAAATTAGAAGTGAATATGGGATCCTGTTCAGATACAATGGAAAGAGGCACTCCATGTAACCAAATGATCTCTTTGAGGTACATTCAAGAAAGATTATACAAAGATATTATATCTCTAATAAAAAGTAATTGAGTAGATTTTTTCAGTTGATCAATAATAACACATATTATATTGTTACATTAAGAATTATTTGGTAGATCCATAATGAAGTCCATGGATATATTTTTCTATTTCCACTCTGGCACTGGTAAAGGCTGAAGCACCCCCTTGGGTAACTTCTACTCTACTTTAACCTGTTTACTTGTCAAACATTTCACGGTAAAAATTTTCAATATCTCTTTTCATTACATCCCACTAGTAATAATCTTAAAGATCTATATTCATCTTAGTACTGCTAGGATTATCTAAAAATGGAGAACTATGAGCTTCACACAATAAATCATTCTTCAACTGGGAATCATAAGTCACACAATATCTTTTTCCAAATCATAAAACATAATATTTATCAAGGTTAAATTCTAGAAACTTACCTATTTTAACCAATTATACCTTTTTTGTAGCTCACAGTTTTCCTTCCATGCTTTCTTAATTCTCTTTGATAACAGTTACTACACTGAAACCTAAAACAAGATAGAAGTATTTCCTACAACAACTTATAAGCTAAAATTAATCAAATCATTAATCAAGGGATCATGTTCCAAACATAAAATGGTTAATGATGCATGATATTTTCGACTCAACGCATCTTCTACTTCGTTTTATTTTCCATGTTGGTAATTGATCATGAGATCATAATCCTTTATCAGTTCAAGCCATCTTCTATTCCTCATGTTTAATCTCTTCTGAGTGAATATATACTAAAAAAATTTATGGTCAGAATATATTTGACATTTGTCTCCATATAAATGATGCCTCCAAATTTTCAAAGAAAAAACCATAGCCTCTAGTTCCAAATCATGCGTGGGATAATTTAACTCATGAGGTTCTAGTTGTATTGAATCAAAAAAAATTAACTAATCATTCTGCATCAGAACACAACCAAGTCCCTCTAACGAATCATCACTATAGATGAAAAAATCACCATTTCTGGAAGGAAGAGAAAAAATTGGAGAATTTACCAATCTCTACTTCAGTTCCTAAAAACTAACATCCCATTCGTCTATACAAATAAATTTAACCCCTTTTTATGTTAACTTATTTATTGGTCTAGATAACCATGAAATGTTTTTAACAAATCGTTTGTAATAACCTACTAATCTAAGAAAACTACGCATTTATGTAAAATTTATAGGTCTTGTCCATTCATAAACCACTTTTGTTTTGGCAGGATCAACTATTATTCCATCTTTATTTATAATGTTCCTAAGGAAAGAAATCTATTAAAACAAAAAATTTCACTTGCTAAATTTTCATGTACAGTTTATTTTCCTTTAAGGTTTTCAAAATAACCCTTATATGTTTCTCATGCCCCTCTTTACTTTTATAAAATACCAGAATGTCATCAATAAAAACAACAAAAAAATTATCCAAGAACTCATGAAATATTATATTCATAAGATCTATGAATACAGAAGGTAAATTATTTTACCTTAATGGCATAAAGACAAATTCATAATTCCCATATCTAGTACGGAACACATTATTTGGGATGTTTTCTTCCTTTACTTTCAACTAATGTTTCCCTGACCTCAAGTTAACCTTTGAAAAATATTATGCTCCCTCAAGCTGATCAAACAAGTCATTGATATGAGGAAAAAGATACTTATTTTTAACAGCGATGTTATTCAAGGCTCTATAACCAATGAAAAGTCTTGTGCAACCATATTTATTTTTAATGAACAAAATAACAGAACCCCATAGTGAAGTGCTTGGATGAATAAATCCTTTATCATGAAACTCCATCAACTTATTTTTCAATTAAATAAGTTCCATTTGAGCCATTCGATAAGGGTGTTTTTGAAATTGGATTTGCATCAAGAACTAATTCAATTGTGAATTAAACTTCCCAATCAAGTATAACACTGGGTAAATCATTAGAAAAAACATAATGATATTCATTTACTACTAGAACATCATTAATCTGAATAGTTTCCTTGTTTTCAACAATATGAGAAAGATTAATTTCATTTCTATCTTTCAATAGTTTCACATCTTCCTAATATGCTATCAACTATATGGGTTCATTCTTTTATACAAACTAAAAATAATTCTGAAAAAACAACTTCTTTAGCTCAATAATCAATATTAGCATGATAAATAGAAATACAATCCATACCTAGAATGACATCAAACTCTACTAAGGAAAAAACAACAAGGTTTGCCGCTAAAGTATTTCCATAGACCACAATAGGAAGATTATTATAATTCCTCTTTACTATAATATCCCCCATTTAGTTTTTAAAAATAAGTTCTGGTCTCATTTTTTGAGGTGATATTTCCAATTTACCAGAAAATTTCTCATAAATAAAGGAATGTGTAAACCCCATATCAAACAAAACTTTAGAAAAATCAGAGTAAACAAACATGGTACCTAATACAACTTCATTGGATGGTCTAACATCTACTAACATAGTCACAAAGGATATCACCACACATTTCTTCTTATATTTTGGATTCTTTGCATCATTCAGATCTCTCCTTGGGTAGGCATTTTCATAATGACCCATCTCACCACATTTAAAAAACATTATAGTTTTATTATCAGGATTAGTATTAGGATCTTTTTCATTACAATATAGGGAAATATGTCCAAAATTACCACCTTGAAAACACTTCTCAGTTCTAGTAAGGCATTCCCCAGGCTGCTTCTTACCACACTTTTCACAAACTCGAAACTGGAATTTCTTACCGTCATATTTCTTTGATTGATTCTTATCCATCGCTTTCCATCTGGACCTCTTCTTCTATTTGTTTTCAAGGTACATATGGTCATTATAAAACTCTATTTATACCCTCTTAGCACATTGAACAAGTTTCCAATAAATTTTTAACTCACAAGAAGCCAATTATATTTGATATCTTGGATTCAATCCTGAGTAAAAATGGTTGATTTTTCTATCAAGATCTAGAATAAGATTTGGAACATACCTCACCAGTTTGGTGAAGTTTGCTTCATACATGACCACTGAATCTTCTTCCTTTTGATTAAATTCAAGGATGTGATTCTCTATCCTAAGTCAAACCACCTTAGAAAAAAAAATTTCAAGGAAAACACTTTTAAATTCATCCCACTCTAAGGCATCAATCTCCTCTATATACCTGATATTCTGGACCATCGACCAATACTGACCTGCTTCACCTTCAAAATGATAAATGGAATGACTTTACTTTTGTTTATTTGAACATCCCATAATATAAAATATCTTTTCAAGGTATTTAATCCATCCTTTAACTACTACTAGCTGAGAAGATCCACCAAAATCATGAGGGTGTTCCTCATTAAATGTTCCACTATAATCACGTTCCTTTGTGGTAACTCTTGTTGTTCTCTTGCATGGATTCCACTGCCAATTATTTCTTATCTCAGCTGATCCATTACTGTCACAAACTGTTCAGTTCTAATCCCTACCATTCCAGGATATAGATTCAAAAGGATATCATTTAGTCAATGTCTTTCCACTTAAGCTTCTTGATTTCTTATATGAAAAACCATTTTGAAGAAACATATCTTAGTTGAAGAAATATGGTAATATTTAAATTATATAACATTTAAAATTAATTATAGAGTGAAAATCATTAATGGTATTATTTTAACATCATCTTAACCCCAAAATTTATCTAAACCATCCTCTGATACCAATTATAAGGATGACCTTATACATTATATAATCTTGAATTTTAGTCAAGAACTCACATTCTTTCACATTGAGGATCTTTTCAAGTTTTTAGTTTTAGATAATTGGGATATAATATATACATAAAATTACACATTTATACCGAGTGGATACCATAAAAGTGTATCCATTAATTTTAAAATATAAAACTTTTCAAATAAAACATGTTTTCTTTGACAAATCTTCATAACATTTAAGTTGGCTTCATTCTTTTCCTTACACATCCTTATAACATGTGAATATAATTTAAAAACATGGGATGAGAAAAAAATCATAGTAAGGGATATATAAAGAAGTAAATAAAACATTAGTCCATGAATACTTGTAAACTCATGAAATCATTTTCAAAAGACATACTTTTCACCCATATATACTTACTTTTTGAATCTTGAGACTTCCATGAGATTTCCACAAAACATAAAGAGCATGAATAGAACCATAAAGGTATCTTGTGTAATTACTTACATAATATTGTAACCCTATTGGCTACCTTATAATTTATAACCCTCACATTTATCTTACAATGTAACTCTCACGACTACCTTATTGTGTAACCATCATAGTTATACTTGGTGTAATCATACAACCGACTTCCAACTTACACATACCCAATGCATTTGAGGGAGTATGTAGGTCCCAACATTAATCATAAAAAATTCAAAATAAATATAACATAATCATACTAGATGAATAATTACATAAATATATTTCTTTTTAATTTTGTAAAATAGAATTTTAGAAGAGGATTTAAAAAGAAAAGCCCATTAAAAATATCCTATAATTGAAGTGAGACTTAATAGAGTAGATAAAATATATAGATACACTGTAAATACACATAATTGAACATAATATAGAAAATAATAATCACACAAACAATTTTATTACCACATAAATAATGAAGTACAAGGTTAACAGAAAGAATGTAAATCGGGTTAAGAATTCATTTATCTCGAGTACGTCTTACTTCAAAACATTTTTTTAAAAGGAAAAATTTATTGAATAGATAAAAATAAATAAGGATTACATGATTCTGAAAGATGGAATCTTATTACAATATTTTACATTAAAAAGAAGCAGTTCCCTAGGAAAATCATCCCACCAAGTAACGCCCTGGTTGACTCCATTATTGGTAAGACCATCAACTACCATATTTGCTTCAAGAAAAGAATGCATGATAATGTGGTTTGTTTTAAAAAGAAGATCAAGACAACTCATTCAATGAGAAGTAAGTGGACAGGCAAGATGCACCACACCCTTCCAGATAGCTTGTACAATAGTGGTTGAGTCACTTTCAATCCAAATATTATTCCAACCTTTTTCCTTAGCAAATCCAACAGTGTAGATGACCCCCATCATTTCCACTTCTAGAGATGAAGCTGTACGACATCCACTAAAGAAGCATCCATGACAATGCCCAAGATGATCTCTGAAGATAGCACCACATCCTGCAGGTCATGAATTTCCTTTGGAAGAACCGTCAACATTAACCTTGATCCATCATAGAAATGGGGCCTACTAGAATACTTTAAAGTTGCATCTAGGCCGCTTATAAAGACCAACAATCTAGAGTCGATGCATAATTTCAAATTCTTCAACGGTGTTTTCATAGTGGGCTTTCTGAATTGAGGCAACATCGTGAATGGAAATGAGAATCTGCTCCTTACTTGCATTAAGATTAAATGATTAATTATTGCAGAGAATGTTACTTATATCATACCAGATCACATGTAGGATCTCAGAAACAACAGTTAAAATTTTGTTTTTAATTTTATTATAAGATTCAAAAACAAAACAACATTATAGCTGGGAGTTGATGGAATTTAGGAGTAACCATCTGCACCCAAATATATCAAAGATAAATTTCTAGAGTGCTAAATCTGTAGCATAGGACAAAAACAGATGGTTAGTATCTTTTCTATGTTGGTTGCACAGGTGACATTTAGAACAAAGTTGGATCCCAAAATATTGTAGGAAACAATTAGTGGGGACTTTAGTGTGTGCAATGCACTAAACAAGAGTAAGCCTTGAGGGATAAATCCAAGTTTTTATAAAGGATTTCAGCCAATATAATCTAGAGTCCAAATCAATGAAATTGTGATTATAATAAACTTTGGAGTCAAGAATACCATTACAAGTGGGTTCCCAGGTGAGGAAATCTTCAGAGTTGGAATATGGATAGTTATCAACGACACATCTAATGGTGGCAGGAAGAGGTATGTTATTGGAATTTAGAACATCACTTATAGTGGAATTATTCTTTTCAGGAAAAGAATTGGGAGGAAGCATGGAAACTAAAGGAGATCCCGTCTAGTTGTCAAACCAAAAATCCAGCGATAAATCAGATCTTACCATCCATCTAGAATTACTCATAATCTTAGCATAGGATTTCCTAATGGACTGCCAAATGGAAGAATTGATGTAATTCAAATTGCCACTCTTTAGCTTAACACTAAATCTTTTTTTAGGAAATCAATATATTGAAAAGTTTTGTTAATGAGCCTCTAATTGAGTCTCGCTTGAAGAGCATCATTGAAGGGATTCATAATTTTGATTCCTATAGCACCTTTTTCTAAAGGTTTACAATAGGCGGCCCAGGGTATGGTCACAAGCTTCCTTTCAAGTGTGCTTCCTATCCATACAAATTTTTTAATGTAAATGATGATTTTTTTTAAAATACCAAAAGGCCATTTGTAGACCATCATCGAGTAGACCATTTTGGAGACAATAGTAGATTTGACAAGGTAGATTCTTCAAACCATAGAGAAGGATTTACCCTTCCATGATGAAAGTTGATTTATAATTTGGTTTGTAATGTTGGAGAAGTATCTGGACTTAGGTATTCCCCAAAAGATTGGAACTCCCAGATAGGTGAAAGGAAAAGAGCCTTCCTTGATGCCTAAATAACTGATGATATTACCATTTCTAATAGAAGAATTTTTTTCCCATAGAACACAAAGGATTTGTCCTAGATTATAGTTTGACCAGAAATTTCTTCATAATGAGACAGAGAATTCTTGATACTTTGAATGTTTCTTTTATCCCCTTGCAAGAAAAGGATGATTTCATCAGCATATAAAATATTTTTGGGCACATTTAATTTTCTGGAATCCTGAAACGGTTTAATCTTGTTTTTATCCACAAGAAAAGTGAGGAGTCTACTTAAATAATCTCCCGCAATCACAAAAATAATTAAAGAAAGAGGTTCCACTTGTCTTAACCACTTGGTGAATTTTAAGAAACCCATAGGGGTACCATTGACTAGGACAGTGTTGAAGGCCGAGCTGAATACAGATTTTATCATACTAATGAAAGAGTCATTAAAGCCGAAAAGTTTGAGGACTTTGAAGATGAAAATCCAATCAATGGTATCAAAAGAATTCCTAATATCTAGTTTAATTGCAACATTACCACCTATTGTAGTTTTGTTAAGGATATTGGTACATTAATATGTGAGACAGATACAGTCTTGAATAGACCTGCATTTGATAAAACTGAATTTATTCTAGGATACAATTCTATTTCATATGTTATTAAGTCTATTAGAAAGAAGTTTTGAAATAATTTTATAAAGTGTGTTAATTAGATCAATACGATGGAAAAGATGAATCTCATAGGCATTGTCCACTTTAGGAATTAAAGTGAGAAATTGTGCATTTAAACCATAAGGGAGAACACCATTGGAAAAGAAAGATTTCACAAGGTTGCAAACATCTTTATGAATAATCTCCTAATAGAGATGGAAAAAAAATTATTGAATCCATCAGGACCCGGGGCACTATTAGACTTAAGACTAAAAACTGTATCTTTAATTTCATGATCAAGAGGGTTGATTAATATAAATTTATTATACTCCTCAGTCACTAAAGTCGGAATGATACTAGTAACACGATCTTTTTTGACATCCAGACCATTGAACAAATTTTTATAGTAATCAAACACATGTTTTTTAATAGATTCCTTAGTATCCATGATATTTTTTTCATCTCTAATAAGAGCAAGAGGTCTACATGCTTTTCTAAATATTTTAATAGAATAATAGAACTTTGTATTTCTATCACCATCTGCAAGCCATTTAGCTTTGAAGATTTGTTTTCACATGTTGTCCTTAAGGACAAGCAGTGTGTTGAGATTAATGGAGGTATCAATTTCAAGTTGCGGGTCAAAAATGAAATCAGAGCTAGTTTTGGAGATTTGGATTTGATTAAGCTCCCACTCAAGAGATGAGATATCCATGTCAAGTTACTTAGATTTAGATCCACAACATATTTTAAGACATTGTTTTAAGTACTTTAATTTATGTACACAAGAAAACGTATCATTGTGATGCATCATGCTTTCCCAAGAGTCTTTTATGAAGCTAGTACAATCAGGATCCATGGAATAAGAATTATTAATTTTGATGGGAAGAGCGGATTTGGTACCCTTGATTAAGAGATTGACAATAATAGGATGATGTTCTGAGTTAAGATGAGTTAAGGTGATGCTGGAAATGGTGTCCCATTTATCAAGAGAAAGGATATTAGTGAAGGCTCTATCAAGTTTTCTAGCAACTACTATTTTGTAGTGTCATATATACCTAGAGTACGTAGAACTATTCCGATTAACTTCAATAAGATTACAATCCTCCATGGAAGATCCAAATTCTCTTGAGGAGATAGAAGAGTGTGACGACCCAATTTTTTCACTAGATGTTATAATCACATTAAAATCCCCAATCAAAACCCAAGGACTATGGATATTATTAGATAACATATAAAGGTCCTACAAAAGGGATCTTCTTTCTTGGTATCGATTCTTAGCATAAATCATAGTGTAGAAAATGTGTAAATCATCAAGGATAAAATCACATGTAAACATCTATTTAGTAATTTTGAAAGAATTAACAGACTGCAATGAGGAGTGATAGAAAATCCGAAGAGACTCAACAGCATTACCAGTTTTGCACGCACCTAAGAAATTATAACCATAAGCATAAAGATGCATATATTTTAAAGAAAATTTAATTTTAGGCTCAACAATAGAAAAAAGTTTTGGTTTATGGGTCATAAGAAATCTTTTCAAAACAGTATAAGTTTTAGGGTTAGCAATTCGATGAAAATTACAAAATAAGAAATTCATTTGAACCTATGTTTGGAGTTAGAACCCCCTTTCTTTGGGCCACCCAAGTCTTTCCCCCTCTTTGTTCTTCTAATATCTTGAGAAGAGGTTAGACTAGTTTTCATTCCTAGTTTTCACCTAGAGGAGAGAACCGTTTTATTAGGAGTACCATTTTCCTTAGTACCTTGATCTTTTTTAGAAACATTGGAAATCAAGGATGTCTTTATTGAGTTGTCCTTTGAGGGATTTTGGTGTTTTTCCAGTGAGATAGGAAAGCAGTTAGAATCATTGACCAGGGCAATGTTCTGAGTATCCACTGCCTATGAATTATCACAAGTAACAATTTGAGTTATTTTAGATGCATCAAAATTTAAATGTGTGAACATTGAGTTGTTTTTTAGAGGCTAAATATTTTTTATCATGTATATTAGGTAGGAAATTAGATACAGTTATAGGTTCAGTGATTCAGGTGCCCATTACCTCAAGTTTATCAGCATTGATCTTTGCTTGTGCGTCTGTGGGAGAAACTAGTGTCATACCTGTAGCGTCCAATTTTTGGGATTGGATCTAGCTCTACCTTGCTATATGATATCTCAGTTCTTTCATAGGCAGCATGAGATGCTACTACATTCTCTCGAGCTTTTCCATTATCTATAGGATCAGTCCTGTCAGTGTTTTCTACATCCAAAGCAGATTGGAATTTCTCATATGTGTCCAGAACAAGCTTTCCAATCTCATCTAAAATGTTTTGTTCCATATTTTCATTTCCTTGTTCTTCGACCATCTCTACCCATATCATACCCAAGGTCTCACCCAATAGAGGGGATTTATTTATTCGGACTCCATTTTTCTTCCTCGGTGCTTCAGGATTCTCAAAGTCTGTCATCTTCTCTTTCTTCTTCTTTCGAGCCAGCATCAATTTATCAACCCTTGGTTGTTCCACTTGATTTTTCATCACCCTGCAATTCAATAGGGAATGTCCAACAATCTTATAGAGCTCTCAAAATGAAGGTTTTCACTCATATTCAATCCTTACCTCTGTTTTATACTCATTCTCATTAAAGGCAACAAAATCCAGTAGCTTTGATTCCAGGTTGATCTTTACCATAACCCATCCATAAAGCCCAAGTTCCACATCTAAATAATGATGATCAATCTTTAGAGGTTTACCGATGTAGGAATTTATGTCGTTTAGGATCCTGGGATGCTGAAAATACCAGTTGAGTCCATGTAATCGCACCCAGACTTGTGCCATAGTATTCCTAACAGTGTGGGGGTTGAAAGAAAAACCTCATTCAGATAATCTAGGAAAACTAGGTTTTAGGTGAACGTTGCCCAATTTCCAGAACCGATGAAGTTTGTCCTATGATCTAAGTAAGATGTGGAAATATCCTCTACTAATAGGGATAATCTTCTAATCTGTGAATCCGTAGAAGTGAGCGATCCTCATTTTGAGATCCAGGGTCGACCAGGGCTTGTTACCCTTGAGATAAGAAATCTGACCCATAATTGAGTACTTACACATTTTCACTCATTTATGTAGTGCTTCAGGATCAGTGTCAACTGCAAAGCATCCATGCCTTAATTTCTTGTAGCCTGGAGGCTTCGTCGAGTTTGTATTTTGTAGGTCTGATCCCCTGAGAGCTTCGAGAAATGAAATCCCTCTGTGATTTCCAATCATCATTGATTGATCTTTGTGCTCTATGGATTCACATCCTTTAAATGATTTTTCCCATTCGGGATCAAAATAAACCATGCTACAAATAGTTTATGGAATTTTGGGCCGTTAATCATAGGTGTTGAGGGAAAACCCTATGTGTCACGAGGGAGAAAACGAGAGCTCCCGAGTCGCTATCTCTGATTCACAATACCATTTTTCATCTTACTTCAAACCATGTTTAAACCTCTAATATAATGGTTTAAAGAGTGTAATTAATATATAAATGAAACATATTCATGTTTATAACACCTTATATGATCATTTCATAACATCATTTCACCCTTTCATTATTAGTATTTTTTCCTTCTGTTGTTTCAGATGCGTTATTTACATGATTTTCATGGCCGGTTTGTATTTGATTTTCTTGTCGTATTGAAATGAAATTCCAGAAATGAAATAAAATGTTATTTATATGTTTACACAATTTTAAATGATTCAATAAGTCATTTTGGTTATGTGGTATGAGAATAAATCATGAGATAAATCTTTAGTGATATCTATTTAGATCAATTTAGCGGTTCTTTGATAATCATGAACTTGTTTCATCATATACCATTAATATTATGCATATAAGTTAATTACAGAACATAAGTGAGGTCATATAATAAACTTTAGAATCTTATTCAACCATTAAAATGTTTTTACAAAAAGTTTTTATGGAATTAAAGAAAATTGAAAACACATCATCCACAATTTTGGTCAATTGGCTCATAGCGAACGATGTTCTTATTTTTAGAATACGAGGGGGGAGGAGAAGAAGTAAATTGGTGAATTTTTTCATAAACATGATAAAATATGGAATATATAAGATTCTAGATCTTTCATGACTCGTGGATAATAAGTGAATGTTAGTTCAAACCAATGTCCATTTAAATTATCCAAGATTCAATCATGATGCAGAAATTCATTTATTTATCATATTTCGTAATTATCGAATTTCATTGTTCAACAAAAATTAAAATATTTCAAAAAAATACCAAAATTCACCCTAACCATTTCCTGATATGTAGAATTTAAAAATGAACTCCGTTTTTTGGAAATAATTTTATAAATATAGTAAATTTATTTTTTAATTAAATTCATATTTTATTCTAAAAATAGCAATTTTAAAACTATATCTGATTTTATATTACATTGAAAATTAATCAAGATATCATTATCTTATAAACTTAAGAAAATAAAATAATAATATCTTTTACTATTCATAAGGGTCATATTACTAAACATAAGGGAATGTTACTATTCACCAAAAGAATAAGTTGGTTTTATCCGACATCAAATAACTTACTGATCACAACCATAGATGATTGTTTTTTTTTGAAATTCAAATCATGGAAGCAGAAAAATTATGATTGATGGATAGTTTATAACTATCCACTTAAAACAAAGTTTTGTGCATTTCAATTTATTTTTAAAACCTTAGTGTGTTTCATTCTAACCAACTTCTGGAAATTTCATACTCATAATTTTTTATTTACTTATTAAATAAGTTATGGAACCTTTCCCTCATAGCTTTTTTAGAATCCCTTGTTTCTTCTTCAACAACATGTTTTCTCCAAAAAATATTTACCTGGTGTTTTACCTTATTCTGCAATATTTTCTCTCTATGATCAAGAATCTAAGTTGGATTCCATTCATAAGAAAGGTTCTCTTCCAGCTGAACCACTTCTGGGATAAAGATATGATATGAATCTGACACATACTTCCTCAATATCAAAAAATGAAAAACATTGTGTACTTGAGGCAAAATCAGAGGCAATGATACTCAGTAGGAAACTGGTCCAAATTTCTCCAAGATTTCATAAGGTCCAATGAACTATGGACTTAACTTTACTTTCTTACCAAAACACATAACACTTTTCCTTGGCGAGATTCATAGAAAAACATGATCACTTACGTCAAAAAAGGTTTTTCTTCTTGTTGTCTTCATAACTATTCTACCTACTCTAAGTTGTCCTCATGCGTAGCTGGATCATCTTCACTTACTCAACCAATTCATATACTAATTTTGGTCCCATCAACATATTTTAACCAACTTCATCCTAAAAATATAGAGTTATATACCTCTTCCAATACAATTCCTCAAAAGGTTCCATCTGTATATTGGAATGAAAACTATTGTTATAAGAAAAATTAACTAAATAATGATGTTGATCCCAACTTCCCTGGCAGTCCATTGAAAAATCTAGAAGAATATCATCCAAAGTCTGAATCATGCATTTTGAATACCTATTTGATTGAGTATAAAAAGTTGTACTAAAATTTAAATCTATGTCCAACGGCTTCTAAAGGACCATCCGAAATTATAATTGAACCAGGGATCCCTGTTATATATAATGGAAAAAGGATCTCTAGGTAACCTGATAGTCTCTTTGAGGTACAATTGAGAATGATTATCCAAAAACATTATATCTAGAATAGGAAGGAAATGAGAAGATCTAGTTAGTGATCAACAATAACCCAGATTGCATTGATACCTTGAGAAGTCTTTGATAGTCCCACAACAAAGTCTATGGATATATTTTCCCATTTCCACTGTAGCACCGGTAAAGGATAAATCATTCCCTTGGGTAACTACCTCTCTACATTAACCTATTGACATGTCAAAATTTTCATGGTAAAATCTCTAATATCTCTTTTCATTCCATCCCACAAGTAATACTCCTAAATATCTATATACATCTTAGTACTTACAAGATGTACTGAAAATGGAGAACTATGAGCATCACACAATAAATATTTCTTCAACTGGGAATCACAAGAAACACATAATATTTTTCCAAATCATAAAATATAATCTTTATCAAGGATAAATTCTATAAACTTACCAATTTTAACCAATTCTACCTTTTTCTATATCTCACAGTCTTCCTTTCTCGCTTCCTTAATTCTATCTGATAATGATGACTACAATAAAACATGAAACAAAATAGAGGTATTTTCTGCACCAACAACTTCTAATCCAAAAATCAAAAATCATTTATCAAGGGATCATGTTTCAAACGTAACATGGTTAATGATGCATTATATTTTTGACTTAAGGAATATACCACTTTGTAGGATTTTCCAGGATGGTAATTGATCATGAAATCCTAATCCTTTATCAGTTCAATCCATATTCTCTTCCTCATGTTTAATTCCTTCAGAGTGAATATATAATTCATAATTTTATGGTTAGTATATATTTGACATTTCGCTCCGTATAAATGATGCCTCCTATTTTTTCAAGCAAATACCATATCTACTAATTCCAAATAATGTGGGATAATTTAAATCATGTGGTTTTCGTTATATTCCATCATAAGAAATTACCTGATCATTTTGCATCAGAATTTTAAGAACCCAGTTTTTTCTGCGGAAGACTTTGGAATATTCTTGATGATATTCCAGAGCAACTTCTTCAGACGGCGTGCGATTCCGAGCCCCAGAGTGGCCGAAATTAAATTTTCAGTGCGTTCACACTGGAAACGCCAAATAAATGGGATAACTCCTGAACGGGGATCTAGATCAAATATCCGAGTGTACGGATGGGTCCGAAATGGGGTGTTTACCCTAGGAACAACATAAAACTTGTCGGTGCGGGACGTTTGGAACCCTCGCTCGCTTTCGGAATGTTAAACAGATAAATCAATTAATTAATTTATTCGTTTAAGGGTGAAGCTCAAGTATCTTTTAAATGGTGGCTCGGATTGGAAAACTGAGGGCACCGTTGAGTTCGAAGCATGACGTTTACCCTAGGAGGGGTATAATTTTCACGGGCGCGGGCCGTTTGTGAAAAATGGCCCCAGGGGCGTTTTCGTAATTTGGTGGCCTCAGGCGCTAAGTTTAATAACTTTTGAACAGAAGCTCAGAATAAAATTTTGAGACCACTGTTGTGCTCGGGAGGTGGTGTTTACCCAAGGGGAGGTTAAATTTCGACCTCGCCAAAAGTTTCGGATGCAAGTTAAATTTGAGGATTAAATTAATTAAAATTAAATTAAATTAATTTTCTTTTTAAACCCTCAATCACCCCACTACTCCTCCCTTTACACCCCCTAGAGAAACCCTCAAGCCCCCTCTCCTCCTCCACTCCAGCGAGGTTGCTCCGGTAAGGCATCGGTTCGACGGCGAAGCTCCGGGCAACGCCCACGAGGTAGGGTCTTGTTGCGTTTTTCTTTCCCGCACCTCCTTTGAACCTAAATTATATGCTCGAATTGTTGTTGGATTTTCAAACGAACCACATGAATGCGTAGTAGAGTTTTTGATCTTTTCATTTCTTTTTTCGGTTCGTAAAAATGAGTTCTGAGGACCCCGCAGACGTTCGCCGAAGTTTGCGGGATTTTGAAGGTTCCGGCGGCGGTCCGGCGGACAGCGGGCAACGCGGGTGTTCGGCGCGAGGCAGCGGCGCGCGGGGTGGCTCCAGCGGCAGGCGGCAGGGTTTCTCGACAATAGGGTAGAGTAGTGGTCGACGACCGGGGTTGTGTGGTGCGGGCGATCGGCGCCAGCTCGAGCGGAGGAGGCCGGCGAGCCTACGGAGGCGAGGCGCGAGGGCCGTCAGCCGCTGGGGGCGCGGAGCGGGAGCAGCCGGCCGGTGGACGCGGCAGCTGGGGTCGCGGCGTGTGACCCTACTCAGGAAACCGAGACCCGCCAGTGGTGGGTCTCCACATGGAAAGTGGCCGACCGGCCAGCGCCGGTCAGTTTGTTCTAAAAAAATAAAAAAATAAAATAATAATAATAATAATATTATTATTATTATGGAAATGATTTATAAATCATAAATCATCCACAGGGCATCCAATTTGGGCACCGTCTGCGGGGACGCGTCCCCTAAATTGAGACGAACTTTTTGAGATGGTTTCGGAAATTTTTAATTCCCGAAACGAGGGGCCTCGGAGGCGCGACGCGTCTTAAAGCGAATTGACGTTTTTTCGGGGATCTTGTTTTTGACGGCGCGGACGCGTCTGACGTCCATTTTGAGCGCCGTCAGTGGCGTTGGGACCCTAGCACCGAGGAGGAGCTTACCAGGGAGGTTTCGGGCGTTGCAGCCGGAGTTGAGGTGTGGGCCCCACATGCCGTCTTTTGAGCTGCGCGTAGTGTTTATAAACTTTTCCATCGGGCGTCCGTTCAGGGCGAGTGAGCAGTCGTTTCTAGATGTTTTTATGAGGGGATTGCAATGGTGCAATCCGCCCGCTCTAATTCAGCATGATGGTACGGGCCCCATGAGGGTCGTTTGGGAGTCGATGATGATTTTTCCATCTTTATCACGGGGCGACCGTTTTGGACAAGTGAATAGTCCATCTTGTGTGCTTTTTCGAGAGGATCGCAACGGTGTAATCCGTCCGTCCAGTTTCGGGAACAGGATGCGGGTCCCGCGTAGTATCGCTCGTGTACGGTAAGCTGGAAAGAATCTTTTTCTCCGGGAATTCGTTCCACTCAAGTGAGTAGTGCTTTTGACGGTCTTTTCCGAGAGCATTGGGATGGCGCAGTTCGCCCGACCATTTTATTGGGGACGTGGTGTGGGTCCCCCCCAACCCTAACACGGTGAATAATACCTTTTTCACCAGGTAACCATTTTGGGTGGTTGAGTATTCAATCTCATGTGTTTTTCCGAGGGGATGGCAGTGGTGTGATCCGTTTGTTCAGTTTCTGGATCTTGGGGTGGGCCCCACATGGGTTTGGTTATGGAGAATAGTACATTTTTCACTGGTTGACCGTTTCGACCGAGCGAGTAGTCTATCTCACGTGTCTTTCCGTGAGGATTACAATGGTGTAATCTGTTTAGGTGGGAGGATCCTCTTACATGGTATTATTAAATGTAGAAATGTGAAAGGTGCCCCGGTGGCGGTTCTTCTACCGTGGTTTTAGTGGGCCCATGTCATATGATCGCATGCAATCTTGGGAGTGAGATGTAAATGTTTCATAAGATGTGGTCGGCCGTGCCTGGGCCTTTGAGTTAGAGATGTTATGTCACGCCTTCACGTTGACGTCGGTTGCTGTGTACACGAAAGCCCTTGAGTTGAAAATGAGGTATACTCTAGGAGTATACCGGAGCATTTGGAGGTACGTGTGGTTTGTATCTGAGCCTGTTTGTGCGATTGGTTGGGGATTGACTTGGGGCCACATGTTGTGTGGGCCCCATGTGCATGCTTTGTTCTGCTTTGCATACATTTGACCTCTCACGACGTAGAGGGTCCCTCAGTTCTCGTTTGTTGACTAGCGGGGTTGATATTTTTTCCCCAGCTCTGTGCTCGATGGTTTAGATCCGTAGGGTTGAGTGGTTTCCCCTGGTCTTATTCCGGAGTCGGGTGGTTGCGCGATACCCACTCTGTGTTCGGTTGGCCAGTGTTGTACCCTCCAGTAGAGATGGCCAGAGCAGTTCTGAGTTTTAACCTCCAGTAGGGCTGGGAAATGGGTTACTCATCAACTTCTTTGGGTTTACCCTCCAGCAGAGACTAGGCAGTGGGTTGCTCCCTGACTTCTAGGGTCTACCCTCCAGAAGAGACTGGGCAGTGGGTCACCCGATGCACTTAGGCTCTACCCTCAAGTGGAGACTGGGGAATGGGTCACCCGACGCACATAGGGTCTACCCTCCAGTGGAGACTGGGCAGTGGGTCACCTGATGACCTCTTAGGGTCTACCCTCCAACAGGGCTGGGCAGTGGGTCGCCCGTCGTCCAGTTCTAGGTCAACCCTCCAGTAAGGCTGGGTAGTGGGTCGCCTGTCGACTTATTCCAGGTCTACCCTCTAGCGGGGCTGGGCAGTGGGTCTCTTGATGATGTATTAGGGTTTACCCTCCATCAGGGCTGGGTAGTGGGTCACCAGATATCTGGTTATGAATTACCCTCCAGCAGGGCTGGGCAGTGGGACACCTATTGGCATTCCAGGCTCAGTCCATTCTACTAGGCTAGTCTGTGGCTTCCCTCCGTATTTACCGGAGCAGGACCCTTGGTTATATGGGTCAGTGTTGTGACAACTTTGACTTTGAGAAGACCTCTCGACTGCAGGGCAGTAACGAGGTGTGGTTTGACTTTCCCTAGAACTCTCAAGTACAAGGGGCACATTCCCCACCGAGACGCGTTCTTGTGATGTGATCTAAAACCGTGCGGGCGACTCAGTGACGCCCAAAGCGGATAGTGTCGAGGTGTAGTGATTGAGCCCCTTGGCTTGTAGTTCGGGGCAGACGTGCGGGATGCTGAGAATCAATGGAGTTTACCTCTGGGACTGTTGGCGACTCACTTTTCTTGGGCTGAGCTACGGGGTGGAGATCCCCTTATGGTCTTGTTTGGGCATCTTGATAGAGCATATGGATTTGTATATACCTTGTTCCAATACCCACTTCCTAGGTTGGTTACTCTCCTTCCAGGAAAGGAGAAGATGCATGGGGTATGCCACTTGCTTTCCGTGTCTAGCTTCCTATGGTTGGATGAGTCTACTATCCTGCTATAGGTAGCGAAAACTCGACGAGAATTTCATCTTCTCACCGTTCCTAGCTCCTTGTATTAGGACGAGTCTTCTACCTTTCTCTTGTTGGGTTGAGCTGTACTCTTTACTGCACTCCTTGTTGTAATCCTTTACTCTCCCCTGTTCGATCTACTTCTCACCCTTCGGTACCTCCTTTGTTTCTCCCTCGAGCCTTTGGGGTAACCTAATGAGTATTTTTTTACTCACCCCTGCTTGGGCTTTTCCCACACTTGGTGTGCCCTTGCAGACGATGGACATGTTGGTCGTGACGTCAGAGGAGCTTAAGAGCTTGGTATCTTGGACCGCGTGTGGTGGTCAGAGTTGGGTACTAGGCGGGGAACCCTTCCAGCTGTTTACTTTTGTTCACCTTTTGCCGGGTTGTGGCACTTTTTCTGGTTGGGTGCATGTTTTCCCCTGTTTCTTTTCAGTTTACTTTCCGTACTTTCTTTGTACTGTTTAGAGGTCGATGCACTCTTGTGGATGTTTATAGTAGTTTCCCTTTACTTTACTTGGATTTTTCTTTTTTACTCTAAACTTTTTCATTGAGTGTGTTGCGCATGTGTGTACATGTTCTTAGGCAAAGGCCTCCCCGAGTTATTGTGCCTTTGGCGCTGGTCGCCAGCCCCTGGCCTATAGAGGCGATATTGGGGTAGTTGCGGCTCGAGCCCGGGTAGGGTCGGGTGGTGACAAAGTGGTATATGAGGTGGTTCGTTCCTTGGGATGCTGTTCGGACATCCCTAAAATAAAAGGAATTGGTTGGGATTTAGGGCAACAATGTTAACGTGTCTCGAGAGCGGCTCTCAGGCCAGGGAGTCTAGTGATGGTGCGGCGGCTGACGTATCCATTCACCAGGACCTTGATAACCCGCTTATCGACTCGGCATGCTGAAACAATTGTTGCAGGGAAAAATTTTTTTGTGCATCACATAGGATCGAAACTTTGACTGTCCTTCTTGAGTCAGCTCCCCATCGTTGTCATTGGTATATACATATATGCTCATCTGTCCGTGGCACTCCTTGATAATATTCAAGACATCTCTGTGAAGATAGCCAGCCAAGATACAAGCTCTGGTTCGTGACGATGACCCTGTGAGATACGAGGCCACAGTCCAGGACCCTTCATGCGATACCCTTTCTATGGGTGGTCCGGTAGCAGCACCCCCACCTATTGAGCAGCAGACAGCTTCAGTAGAGAAGGCTGAGTTTGAGCACAGGTTGAGCGCGCTCCGTGAGTTCCATCAGCAAAGACCGCTGAGGTTCAGTGGTGAGGCAGACCCTCAGGCAGCGGAGGTTTGGCTCGAGGTAGTGGTTTTCCTTTTTAGGCTTGTGCAGACGCCGACAGATCAGAGAGCGGCCTTGGCCGCTACCCTTTTTCATGGAGTAGGTTGGCGTTGGTAGAGTCTTGTGACTCAGTTTCTTAACGAGTCGTCGCTTTTTTGGGGAAACTTTCAGTTGTTGTTCCATGAGGAGTTTTTCCACTCCTGCTTGCGCTCCGTTCAGATTCAGGAGCTCCTACAGTTTCAGCAGGGAGGGATGACGGTGGCTGAGTACGCGGCTAGTTTTGCAGACCGTGCACGCTTTTAACTGGACTTGGTCCATGACGACAACATCCGAGCGTGGAAGTTTGATCAGGGTATCTGCCGAGAGATTCATGCTGTGATAGTACCCTTGGGAATTTACACATATGTCGGGATGCTAGAGTAGGCGCTAGTAACAGAGAGTTTCTTGTCACGTTCTGGAGGTGGTGGTGGCAGCAGGAACGTTGGAGCCGAGACGTCTGCCGCAGCTAGTGGGCATCGACAAGCAGAACCTCGACGCAGATGGCTTTCTGATAACTAGACTCAGGGGCGTGGTAAAACACCACAGTGGTGCCAGAGGGAACTAGTGTAGACCAGAGAGAGTCGTTTCTATTCTTGCGATGGGCGAGGTCACCTAGCATGGGACTGCCCGACCAGTCATGCGGAGAGCTTCAGGCAGGTAGCTGGTGCACCACCACGATAGAGGCAGCGTCGTGATCGGAGTAGTACCCAGAGAGGTGGTGCTAACAGAGGATCAGGAGGAGCTGGTAGTGGGGGACGACTTTACGAGGTCTTCCCATCACCACTAGGCAGTCCATGTCAGGCTCCGGGAGATAACAGTTGGGACTACGGACAACCGCGAGCTTTGGATGTCTACGATCCTGCAGAGCATGGGGTGATAAGAGGTACGCTCTACAGCTCTTCTACCTTTTTTTCAGTATAATTTTTAGACTCTGTGTGTGAACTGCTTTCCTCCCTACTCTTTGTTTGATGTGTTACCAGGGTGACGCGGGGCGTTGGGTGTAACCCTGTGTTGGTATGGTAAAAGGCATGTGACCATTTTCTCTAGTCGATGGTGTCGACTCCTTCTCCTTTTGAGCGTGTAAGAGAGCCTCGGTTGTGGAATCTTGCATGACCAGATATCCTTGGGTGTTCCACCATATGGATATTCTGAAGGAGGGAATCACCGGGCCTTGTTCCAGGTGCGGGCGGTGATTCCAGTCGCGGCGAGTGACGCAGAGGTTCGACCGGGGAGGTGAGCTACACCCGAGGGCCTTCAGGCAGTTTGAGACCATGCAAAGGGATGGCGAGGTACCCTACCGCCTTTCCCTAACCCCAATGTCTAGAGTGGGTGCACGACATCGGCAAGGTCTGACCTCGCGTGAACGGATCAATCCTTTGGTCTGCGTACGGTGACACAGAGTTATGCATGGGTTCTTCTGGGTATGGGAAAGCCAGGTGTGTGCTTATTACCCTGTTTTGCTCCCTAGTTTTTCTTTTCGGGGATGAAATGCTTGAATGAGGGAATGATGTAAGAACCCAGTTTTTGCAGTGGAAGACTTTGTAATATTCTTGATGATATTCCAGAGCAGCGCCTTCAGATAGCATGCGATTCCGAGCCCTGGAGTGGACGGAATTAAATTTTCAGTGCGTTCACACTAGAAACCGAAAATAAATGGGATAACTCCTGAACGGGGATCCATATCAGAGATCAGAGTGTACGGATGGGTCCAAAATGGGGTGTTTACCCTAGGAACGACATAAAACTTGTCGGTGTGGGATGTTTGGACCCCTCGCTCACATTTGGAACGTTAAACGGATAAATCAATTAATTAATTTATATGTTTAAGGGTGAAGCTCAATTATCTCTTAGACGGTGGCTCGGATTGGAAAAATGAGGGCACCGTTGAGTTCGGAGCATGCCGTTTACTCTAGGAGGGGTATAAGTTTCACAGGAACATGCCGTTTGTGAAAAATGGCCCCAGGGGCGTTTTCGTAATTTGGCGACCTCGGGAGCTAAGTTTAAAAACTTTTGAACGGAAGATCGGAATCAAATTCCGATAACACCGTTGTGCTCGGGAGTTGGTGTTTACCCAAGTGGAGGTTAAATTACGACCGCGCCACAAGTTTCAGATGCGGGTTAAAATTGAGGATTAAATTAATTAAAATTTAATTAATTTAATTTTCTTTTTAAACCCTTAATCACCCCCTCCTCCTCCCTTTTCACCCCCTGGAGAAACCCTCAAGCTCCCTATCCTCCTCCACTCCGATGAGGTAGCTCCGTCAAGGCGGCGGTTCGACGACGAAGCTCCGGGCAACGCCCATGAGGTTGGGTCTTGTTGCGTTTTTCTTTCCCGCACCTCCTTTGAACCTAAATTATATTCTCGAATTGTTGTTGGATTTTCGAACGAACCACATGAATGCATATTAGAGTTTTTTTCTTTCCATTGCTTGTTTCGGTTCGTAAAACCGAGTTTCGAGGACCCCACAGACGTTCGCCGAAGTTTGCGGGTTTTTGAGGGTTCCGGCGGTGGTCCGACGGACATCGGGCAGCGCAGGTGTTCGGCGCGAGGCGGCGGCATGCGGGGTGGATCCAGCGGCAGGCGGTGGGGTTTCTCGGCAGTAGGGCGGAGCAGTGGTCGATGACCGGGGTTGTGTGGTGTAGGCGGTCGACGCTGGCTCGAGCGGAGGAGGCCAGCGAGCTTGCAGAGGCGATGCGCGAGGGCCGTCAGTCGCTGGGGGCGCGGCGCGCGACCCCGCTCGGGAGACCGAGACCCGCCTGCAGCGGGTCTCCGCATGGAAAGGGGCCGACCGGCCAGCGCCGGTCAGTGGGTTCTAAAAAAAGTTTATAATAATAATATTAATAATAATAATAATAATAATAATAATAATAATAATATTATTATTATTATTATTATTATTATTATTATGTAAATGATTTATAAATCATAAATCATCCACAGGGCGTCCGATTTGGGCACCGTTTGCTGGGATGCATCCCTTAAATTTAGACGAACTTTTTGAGATGGTTTCGGAAATTTTTAATTCCTGAAACGAGGGGCCTCGGAGGCGCGACACGTCTTAAAGCGAATTGACGTTTTTCCATGGATCTTGTTTTGGACGGCACAGACGCGTCTGGCATCCGTTTGGAGCGCCATCGGTGGCGTTGGGACCCTGGCATAGAGGAGGAGATTACTAGGGTGGTTTCGGGCATTACAGCCGGAGTTTATGTGTGGGCACCATGGCCCGTCTTTTGAGCTGCGCGCAGTGTTTAGCAACTTTTCCATCGGGCGTCCGTTCGGGGAGAGTGAGCAGTCGTTTCTGGATGTTTTTCTGAGGGGGTTGCAATGGTGCAATCCGCCCGCTCTAATTCGGCACGATGGTGGGGGCCCCACGAGGGTCATTTGGGCGTCGACGATGATTTTTCTATATTTATCACCGGGTGACCGTTTTGGACAAGTGAATAGTCCATCTTGTGTGATTTTTCGAGAGGATCGCAACGGTACGATCCGTCCGTCCAGTTTCAGGACCGGGATGCGGGTCCCGCATAGTACTGCTTGTGCGCGGTAAGCTGGAATGAATCTTTTTCTCCGGGCATCCGTTCCACTCAAGTGAGTAATGCTTTTGACGGGTTTTTCTGAGAGAATTGGGATGGCACAGTTCGCCCGAACGTTTTTTTGGGGACGTGGTGTGGGTCCCACCCGACCCAGATACGGTGAATAATACCTTTTTCACCGGGTATACATTTTGGGTGGTTGAGTATTCAATCCCATGTGTTTTTCTGAGGGGATCGCAGTGGCGTGATCCGTTTGTTCAGTTTCAGTATCTTGGGGTGGGCCCCACACGGGTTTGGTTACGGTGAATAGTACATTTTTCACCGGTTGACCGTTTCGGGTGAGAAAGTAGTCTATCTCGCATGTCTTTCCGCGAGGATTACAACGGTGTAATCTGTTCAGGCGGGAGGAGCCTCTTACGCGGTCTTATTAAATGTATAAATGTGAAAGGTGCCCCGGTGGCGGTTCTTCTACCGTGGTTGTAGTGGGCCCATGGCATATGATCGTGTCCACTCTTGAGAGTGAGATGTAAATGTTTCATAAGATGTGGTCGGTCGTGCCTGAGCGTTTGAGTTAGAGATGTTACGTCACGCCTTCGCGTTGATGTCGGGTGCCGTGTGCACGATAGCCCTTGGGTTGAAAATGAGGTATACTCTGGGAGTATACCAGAGCACTTGGAGGTATGTGTGGTTTGTATCTGAGACTGTTTGTGCGGTTGGTTGGGGATTGACTTGGGGCCACACGTCGTGTGGGCCCCATGTGCGTTCTATGTTCTGCTTTGCGTACCTTTGACCTCTCACGACGTAGAGGGTCCCTCGGTTCTCGTTTGTTGACTAGCAGGGTTGAGTTTTTTTCCCCAGCTCTATGCTCGATGGTTTATATCAGAAGGGTTGAGTGGTTTCCCCTGGTTTTATTCTGGAGTCGGGTGGTTGCGCGATACCCACTCCCTGTTCGGTTGGCCAGTGTTGTACCCTCCAGTAGAGATTGTCAGAGCAGTTCTGAGTTTTACCCTCCAGTAGGGCTGGGCAATGGGTTACTCGTTGACTTCTTCGGGTTTACCCTCCAGCAGAGACTGGATAGTGGGTTTCTCAATGAATTCTAGGGTCTACCCTCAAGAAGAGACTGGGCAGTGGGTCACCCGACACACTTAGGGTCTACCCTCCAGCAGAGACTGGGCAGTGGGTCACCCGATGCACTTAAGGTCTACCCTCCAACAGAGACTGGGCAGTGGGTCACCCGATGACCTCTTAGGGTCTACCCTCTAGCAGGGCTGGGCAGTGGGTCACCCGTCATCTAGTTTTAGGTCTACCCTCCAGCAAGGCTAGGCAGTGGGTCTCCTGTCGACATATACTAGGTTTACCCTCCAGCGGGGCTGGGTAGTGGGTCACCTGATGATGTATTAAGGTCTACCCTCCAGCGGGGCTGGGCAGTGGGTCACCTGATGATGTATTAGGGTTTACCCTCCAGCAGGGCTGGGCAGTGGGTCACCCGATATCTGGTTATGAATTACCCTATAGCAGGGCTGGGCAGTGGGACACCTGTTGGCATTCCAGGATCAGTCCTTTCTACTAGGCTAGTCTGTGGCTTCCCTCCGTGTTCACCGAAGTAGGACCCTTGGTTATAGGGGTCAGTGTTGTGACTGCTTTGACTTTGAGAAGACCTCTCGATTGTAGGGTAGCGACAAGGTGTGCTTTTACTTCCCCTAGAACTCTCATGTACAAGGGGAACATTCCCCACCGAGACGCGTTCGTGTGACACGATCTAAAACCGTGCGGGCGAGTCAGTGCCGCACAAAGCGGATAGTGTCGAGGTGCGGTGATTGAGCCCCTTGGCTTGTAGTTCAGGGCGGGCGTGCGGGATGCTGGGCATCGATGGAGTTTACCTCTGGGACTGTTGGAGACTAACTTTTCGTGGGCTGAGATATGGGATGGAGATCCCCTTATAGTCTTGTTTTGGCTTCTTGACAGAGCATATGGATTTGTATATACCTTGTTCCAGTACCCATTTCCTGGGTTGGTTACTCTCATTCCAGGAAAGGCGAAGACGTGTGGGGTATGCTACGTGCTTTCCGTGTCTAGCTTCTTGGGGTTGGACTAGTCTACTCTCCTGCTATAGGTAGCGAAAGCTCGATGAGAAGTTCATCTTCTCACCATTCCTAGGTCCTTGTGTTAGGACAAGTCTTCTACCTTTCTCTTATTGGGTTGAGCTATAATTTTTATTGAACTCCTTGTTTTACTCCTTTACTCTCCCCTGTTCGATCTACTTCTCACCCTTCGGTACCTCTTTTGTTTCTCCCTCGAGCCTTCGGGGCAACCTACTGAGTATTTTTATACTCACCCCTGCTTGGGCTTTGCCCGCACTTGGTGTGACCTTGCAGACGACGGAAAAGTTGGTCGTGACATTAGAGGAGCTTAGGAGCTTGGGAGCTTGGACCACGTGCGGTGGTCAGAGTCAGGTACCAGGTGGGGAACCCTTCCAGCTATTTACTTTTGTTCACCTGTTGCTGGGTTGTGTTACTTTTTCCGGTTGGGCGCATGTTTTACCCTTTTTCTTTTCAGTTTACTTTCTGTACTTTCTTTGTACTGTTTAGAGGTCGATGCACTCTTGTGGTTATTTATAGTAGTTTCCCTTTACTTTGCTTGGATTTTATTTTTTACTCTGCACTATTACATTGAGTGTGTTGTGTGTGTGTGTACAGGTTCTTAGGCAAAGGCCTCCCCGAGTTATTGTGCCTTCGGCGCTGGTCGCCAGCCCCTGGCCTATGGAGGCGGGCTTGGGGTAGTTGCGGCTCGAGCCAAGGTAGGGTCGGGTTGTGACAAGAACATAACCAAGTCCCTTTAATGAAGCATCACTGTAGATAAAAAAATCACCAAATATGGAAGGAAGAGCCAAAAATGGAGCATTCACCAATCTATTTTTCAATTCCTGAAAATAAACATCACATTCTTATGTCCAAAAAATTTAACCTCTTTTCATGTTAACTTAGTTAGTGGGCTAGATAACCGTGCAAATTTATTTACAAACCATCGGTAATATCCTGCTAATCCAATAAAACTACTACTTTCTGTAACATTTGTAGGTCTTGTACATTCATCAACAACTTTTGTTTTGGCAGGATCAACTATTATTTCATCCTTATTTATGATGTTCCCAAGTAAAGAAATCTATTGTAACCAAAAATCACACTTGCTGAATTTTATATACAGTTTTTTCTTTTGTGGTATGAAAAACAACCCTTAGATGTTTTTCATGCTCCTCTTTACTTTTATAAAATACTAGAATGTCATCAATACACACAACTAAAAACTTATCCAAGAACTCATGAAATATTATTTTTATAAGATCAAAGAATACATAAGGTGAATTAGATAACCCAAATGGAATAACAACAAATTTATAATTCCTATATATAGTACGAAACACAGTATTTGAGATGTCTGCTTCATTTAATTTCAACTGGTGGTATGATGACCTCAGGTCAACCTTCAAAAAATTTTGTGATCCATGGAACTGATCAAACAAGTCATCGATATGAGGAAATGGATACTTATTTTAATAGTGATGTCATTCAAGGCTCTATAATCAATTAAAATTATCATGGAACCATCTTTATTTTTAACGAACAGAATAAGATCACCCCATGGTGAAGTGCTAGGATGAATAACACCTTTATCTAAAAACTATTGTAACTGATTTTTGAATTCAATAAGTCCCATTTTATCCATTCGATAAGGGTGTTTTGAAATTGTCTTTTCATGAGGAACTAATTAAATTTTGAATTCAACTTCCCGATTAGGTATAACAATGGGTAACTCATCAGGAAAAACATCAAGATATTCATTTACTATTGACACATCATTAATCTGAATAGTTCCCTTATTTTCAACAATATGAGAAAGATAAATTTTATTTCCATATTTCAACAGTTTATTAGAATCTTGATATGTTATCAATTTTATGGTTTCATTCTTGTATACAAATGGAAATTATTTCTGAAAAATAACATCTTTAGATCTACAACCAATCTTAGCATGATAAATAGAAAGCCAATCAACACCCAGAATGATGTAAAACTCTACTAAGGAAAAAACAATAAGGTTTATAGGAAAATACCTTCCATATAACAAAATAGATATATTATTATAATTCTTTTTTTCTATAATATTTCCCATGGTTTTTTAATAATAAGTTTCATTCTCATTTGTTGAGGTGATATTTCAAATTTACTAGAAATGTTCTCAGAAATAAAGGAATGTGTAGATCCCGTATCAAACAAAACTTTAGAAAAATTTGAGTAAAAAAACAAGGTACCTAATACAACTTCATTGTATGGTCTGACGTCTGTTGATGTAGTCGTAAAAGATCTCACTAAAACTTTCTACTTAAAGTCCGGATTCTTTGAATCGTTCAGATTTCTCTTTGGGTAGGTATTTTCATAATGATCTATCTCACCACATTTAGAACACTTTACAGTTTTAATCAGGATTAGTCTTAGGATCATTTTCATTATAATATTGTTCCATATTTACAAACATACCACATTGAAAACACTTCCCATTTTTAGTAAGGCATTCCCCCGGGTGCTTCTTACCACACTTTTCAAAAACTGGAAACTGAACTTTCTTACCATCAGATTTTTTTGATTGATTCTTACCCATCGCATGGAATTTGGACCTCTTCTTATATTTTTTAAAGGTACATGCGGTCATCAGAAAACTCAATTTCTACCCTCTCATAACATCATACAGTTTTCTCAAAACATTTGAACACACAGGAAGCCAATTTTCTTTGATATTTTGGCTTCAATCCGGAGAAAAAATGGTTTATTTTTCTATAAAGATCCATAATAATATGTGGAGAATACCTTTCTAGTCAAGTAAAGTTTGATTCATACAAAACCACTAAATCTTATTCTATTTCTTCAATTCAAGGAACCACTTATCCATCCTATGTTGAACCACCTTAGGAAAATATTTTTCAAGGAAAATACTTTTAAATTCATCCCACTCTAAGGCATCAATATCATTTATATCCATCATATTCTTGACCATTAACCACCACTGATCTGACTCACCTTAAAAATGATAAATGGAAAGACTTACCTTTTTATTATCTAAACATCCCATAACATAGAATATATTTTCAAGGGATTTATTCCATCCTTCTGCTGCTACTAGGTCAGAAGATCCACTAAAAGTAGGAGGTTGTTTCCTCATAAAATGTTCCACTATCATCATGTTCCTTTGGGGTAACTCTAGTTGTTCTCTTTAATGGATTCCACCACTATTTATTTAATGTTTCAGCTTATCCATTACTATCACAAACTTGTTGGCTCCCATCTCTACCATTCCAGGCTGCAGATTCAGAAGGATATCATTCTGTCGATGCCTTTCCACTTTAGCTTCCCTATTTCATCTGAAAAAAAAACATTCTGAAAAAACATGTCCAAGTAGAAGAAACATGGTAATACTTAAATTATATAACATTTAAAATTAACCCTAGATTAAAAATTATTTATTTTATTCTTTTAACGTCATATTAACCCCTAAAGTTTTCTAAACCATCCCTTAATACCAATTATAGGGACTCGGACTTATACATTACATAATCCTGAATTTTAGTAAAGAAATCACATCCTTTAAAATTGATTACCTTTTTAAATTTATAGTTTTAGATAATTAAGATATAATTAATACATAAAATTCTATATTTATACAGAGCAGATACCGCAAAAAATAGTATCCATTTCTTCCAAAATATAAATCTTTTGAAATAAAACATGTTTTCATTGACAAATATTCATTACATTTAACTTGGATTAATTCTTTGTATTACACATCCTTATAACCTATGAAAATCATTTAAAAACTTGGGATGAGAACAAACAGCTTAGTAAGTTATATATAAATAAGGAATTAAAAAATTAGTCTATGAATACATGTAAATGTATGAAATCATTTTCAAAATAAATACTTGTCCCCCATATATACTTACTTTGTGAAACTTTAGATTTCCACGAGATTTCCACAAAACATAAAGAGAATAAATATAACCATAAAGGTATCATGGGTAATTACTTACATAATCTTGTAACCCTCTCAGCTACATTATAATTTGTAACTCTCACGATTACCTTACAATGTAACCCTCAAGGTTACCTTATTATGTAACCATCACAGTTACACTTGGAGTAACCATACATATGACCTACAAATTAAACATACCCAATGAATTGAATGGTTATATAGGTCCCAAACTTCATCATTAAAAATTTACAAGAACCAAAACACAATCATACATCATGAATAATTGCATAAAAACATTTCTTTTGAATTTTGTAAAATAGAATTTTAAAAGAAGATTTTAAAAGAAAATCCCCTATAAAAATATCATAAAATTGAAGTGAGAATTAATAGAGTGGATGGAATATGTATATACACTGTAAATACACATAATTGAACATAATATAAACAAAAATCATCACAATAAAAATTTTAATACCACATAAATAATGAATTAGAAGGATAACCCAAAGAATGGAAATTGGGTTAAGAATTCCCTTACCTCATGTTTTTCTTACTTCAAAACATGTTTAAAACTCTTGTATAATGGTTAAAAGAGTATTATTAATATATTAAATAAACATATTAATGTTTATAACACTTTATATTATCATTTAATAACATCATTTCACCCTTTAATTATTAGTATTTTGTTCCTTCCATTGTTTCAGGTGTGTTCTTTACATGATTTCTGTGACCGGTTTGTATTTTATTTTATTGTCGTATGGAAATGAAATTACCAAAGTGGAATGAAATGTTATTAATATGTTTCCATAATATTAAATTATTATATAAATATTTTTTTTTATATGGTATGAGTATGAATCATCAAATTAATCTTTAGTAATACCCATTTAGATCATTTTGGCGGTTCTTTGATAATCATGAAATTGTTTCATCAGATACCATTAATATTATGAATATAAGTTAATTCTAGAAAAAAGTGAGGTCATATCATAAAATTTAAAATATTATTCATCCATTCAAATGTGTTTAAAAACATTTTTAAGGAAGTAATGGAAATTAAAAATACATTGCCCATGATTTTGGTAAATCGACACATCAGGGATATTGTACTTATTTTTAGAATAAGAGGGGGGAATGAGAAGTAAATTGATGAATTTTCCAAAAAAATCATAAAATTCATAATATATAATATTATTAAGATTTCTTTCCTTTTTTATAATGGGATTAGAATAATTTATAAGAAAAGAAATTACATGAAAATAAAAGAGGATTTTTACCTCTTGATCTCTTCTCCTTAATATCCGTTTTAAGGCCCTTGGTTTTTCCCTTTTCGTGAGACCATTAGGCCTTGGACATGGGGGAGGGGATTGAGAAGATTATTTTTCATAACTTAGACAAGCATAAAGTTTTGAGAGGTGTGATAGGAGGTGAGGGGGGGGGGGGGGGGGTGAAGGTGGTATTTATAGTGGAGGAGAGGAGGGGTTTTACATTATTTTAATCATTAGATTAATATTTTTGCTGAAGACTATGAATAGTATTTATTCATGTGACCAAAAATAGTAATAAGTGAATATGAGTTTAAAACAATTTCCATTTACATCAACAATGACTCAAGAATTACGCATATATTCATTTATTGATCATATTTTGTAATTATCGAACTTCACTATTCACCAAAAATTCAAATATTTCAAAAAAAACCTAAAATTCACCCAAACTATTTTTCAACATGTAGAATTCAAAAATGAAATCAATTTTTTGAAAATAATTTTCTAAATATTATTAATTTAATTTGTAAATAAATTCATATTTTATTCCAAAAATAATAATTTTAAAACTATAACTATTTTTATATCACCTTGAAAAATTAATCAAGATCTCATTATCTTATAACCATAAGAAAAATAATAATAATATGATTTACTATTCATAAGGTTCATGTTACTATTCATGTTACTATTCATATGTGTATTTTACTATTCATGAAAAAACAAGTTGGTTCTATCAGACTCCAAATAACTTTCTGATCATAACTGTCGATAACCGTTTTTTGAAAATCAAATCAGAGAAGTGAAAAAAATATGTTTTATTATTAGTTTATAACTATGAACTTAAAACAAAGTTTCAAGCTTTTTAGTTTATTTTTAAAACCTTGGGGTGTTACATTAGTGATTTATATGATGATACCAATAAGATAATTGGATTATATTCTAACATTCCTAAAAAAGATCTATGTTTGATTGGAAAGGTAACTCCTGATACTTTAACGTAATTATATTTGAATGAAAATTTTTCTTACTCATTGGATGATGAAAATTCAACAAAATTATAAGATGAATATGATATTCCTTCAATTTAAAAAATGAATTAGTATATATAATTTATTAAAAACAGGAATAAAAATTAACTAAAGACCTATATTATTCCAAGGAAGATATTTCTCAAGAGAAAGATAGGATTTATAAGATATCTTATGATGTTTCCAAAATTTATTCCAAGATTAATAATAAAGATGTTAAAATATATGAAATAAATAGAATAGTAAACTCTTGAATGATTTAGGTGAATCTAAAAGAGAAATATTTGAGATAAGATATGAATTAAAAACTAAGTTAGTCTTAGTAATTTCATCAAAATATATAAATGAAAACATTAAGACTAATTATGAAATGAAAGTTTGAAGAAAATTTTGACTAACTTTACTACCGATATAAATTAATTGGAAACATTTTCCAAATAATGAAATCTTAAAAGAATAATATCTATTCTCGGTCAAAAAACTACTAGAAGGTGTTATAAAAAAACTATTTTGTACCTAGTTATGCTCCATTTTGTACAAAATATTAGTGAGGGAGACATTGGATATAATAATTTTATTTATAAAACTTCCAATATCATAGAAATCATAAGTCTTATCTTTCTAAAGATATTACATCTATACAAAAATGAAAATTTATACATATATCGGTTCCTAAATGCTTATTTGATAACATTAACATAACCAAACAAGTTTGGGTTCCAAACTATTAGCCTTGGATTTTTTGGGAAGATAGGATGTGTACCTAAAACGGAACATTTATTATAAGGAAAATGATTCCTCTCAATATATAAAGGGAGAAAAATCTAACTTTTGAAACTTAAAAAAATTAAAGGGAGGAAGAGTCACGTTTAGAGACAACGAGAAAGAACAAATATATGGTATTGGTAATGTTAGTTTTCTTAGTAAAACTTTATTTTCTAATGTTACTTATGTTCTAGGTCTTAAGCACAACCTCATTATAATTATTTAACAATAAAAAAGGTCAATCTATGAACTTTGGGAATGGTATAACAACTATTAAATGTTTTAATGGAGTAAACACTTTATTTGTTAAGAGGAATGATAATGTTTGCATATTGAACTTAGAAGAAATTAGTAATACGAATTTACCTTGTCTTAGTGTGGTAAAATATTCTTCATAGATATGGAATAAAATATTAGGTCTCTATAATGTCTGGACCCTTTCTAGTATATATAGTAAATGACTATTCAAAGGTTTACCAGAACTTAAATTCAATTACTCTAGGGTAAGCAATCATTTAAAATATGGTAATTAACAAAATTCAAGATTTAAATCCATCAGTGAAGTATCAACATTAATTAATTTAATGTTAGTGTCCACAAATCTTTTTATTCTTACAAAAACTGTGAGTATCAAAGGAAAAAATACATTTATTTTTTATTTATTTATTACACCCGATATACATGGAGTTATTTTCTAACACTTAAATAAAAATAACTCTCAAAATTTTTGTTTCTCGTGTTTAAAACTTGAAAAAGATACCCGTATTAATTGTATGAAGTGATGGAGGTTGTGAATTTTTGAATTTTTGTTTTGAAACCATTTGTAGTAAAAAAGGTATAACTCATAATTTTCAGCACCTATAACTCCTCAATAGAATGGACTAGTTGAATGAAGGAATATAACCCTTCAGGATATTATTTAGAAAATGTTGTGTTAATTGTTAATTGCTAACATTTTTGTGTAGAATATATGAGTACAACCTAAAATACTATAAACCATGTTTTATTTGAAAATTTAATGTATTTTAAAATACGTTATGAATTCTGGATAGTTATAAAACCAAAATCTAGTTACTTTAATGTTTTTAGAAGTAAAGTATTCATTCTAAATACTAATGATAATCTTAATAAGTTTGGTAAAAAGAATTATGGAGGAATATTTATTTTTTATTCCAACCTTATTAAGGAATATAGAGCTATAAATAAGTGGACTCAAACTGTTGAATAAATGGTGAATGTCATTTTTTATAAAATTGATCCTTATTTAAAATATCTATAAGCTAAATGTTTGGATTATGATTTTAAAATACCAATTGTTTTTTATTGAAAGTTGTATCCCATCATCTAGAAACTAATATACTATAAACTAGATGAATTGAAGTATAAACCATCAATATTTTTTTAGTATAATTTAATCCGTTATTAGATGAAGTTCAATGCCCCTATTTATCTAAAAATCATAAAGTTTTAAGGAATAAACCCACTAATAATATCATTAGTGATGTAACCCAACTAGTTTGAACCATAAATTTCTTATGAAATGAATGAAATAATTATGGGTTCTTATCTAAACTTGAACCTAAAACAATAGCTAAATTCATTGGGGTATTAAATTTGGATAATTGATATGTAAGAAGAGATTAATCGGTTTAAATAGAACAAGGTTTGGACCCTAATTGAGCATCTTAAGGATTTTCTGATTATAAGTATAAAATGGGTATTCTAAAATAAATGTGATGAAAATGGTATTATTGTCTAGAATAAAGCATGAATAGTTTCTAAGGGTTATTTTCAAGATGAGGTAATTAATTATGTAGAATAATTTGGTCCAATAGCTAGGCTTGAATCCTCCCATATACTTATATGATTTTTACACCACCTTAGTTTTATTCTATATCAAATTAACTTTAAGAGTGTATTACTTAAAATATATGTTTATGAGGAAGTCTATATAGAATAATATCTTGGTTTTGAAAATTTAAATTTACCGTAATATGTTTTTAAACTTACTAAATCTCTTTACAAACTTAAACAAGGTGTGAGGGCCTAATATGATCATTTTCTAGTTTCCTTATTCAAAATAATTTTTCTAATGTAAAGACATATAATACTCTATTAATTAAGAATATTTTTTAGGAAATAATCATTGTTTAAATTTATGTTGGTGAAATTATATTTGGATCCACACCAAAAAATCTCACAGATAGCTTCTCAGAACTTATGAAAAGTGAGTTCGAGATGAGCTTTATGGGAGAACTTAATTTATTTATTAGATTATAATAATTAAAAAAATAAATGGAATAATCATAAAACAACATGAATATATAAGATATTATATTAAACTATTTGGTTTTGATAATGCCTACAGTATAAGTACACCGACATGAACCTCTTGTTAATTAAATATTGATGAATCTTGGAAAATGGTTAATCAAAAGTTATTTAAAGTGATTATTTGAAGCTTACTCTAATTAATGACTAATTGAGTGAATATTAACTTTTCTATATTATTGTGCATGAGATTCAAATAAAATCTAAATGAGTTATATATTAAAGTGGTAAATCATATTCTTCATTATCTTAAAGGAACTCTAGTACTTATCTTATTCTATTTATCTAGAAATTATTTTTATATTAAGAGTTATTATGTCACTTATTTTGGTGGACGTAAAATGAATTCTAAGAGCACATCCTAAACTTTTCATTTCTTAGGTGAGTCTTTAGTTTTGTGGTTTAGCAAGAAACACACTTAGTTTCACTTTCTATTACAAAAGATGAATATATATCATTAAGAATTTGTTGTGCATAGTTGTTGAGGATGAAACACACAATCACATATTTCAGTTTGAGTATTACTCAAATTCTGATTTCTTTCAATAAAACTAGTGCTATCTCTTTTTATAATAACCCAACACACCACTCATTTGAAAATCACATAGACATAAGACACAATTTCATTTAGGATCAAACATAAAAAAGAAGATATAATCCACATTTTTATTAGAATTTAAAACCATCTTACTAATATTTTTACCAAACCATTAAATTTTGATAGATTTTAATATATTAAATAGAAGTTAGGAATGAATAATCAAAAGTGAGCATAATTTTTTCTTCTATTTTCAACCATCTCCTAACATTAATAATCTCTTTGATAAATGGGGATTACATTCAATGATTTATAATTGGACTAAATTTTTATTCAGTTACTATATAATCAACCAAAAAGTTATTTACGAACCAATCCACTCAGAAGATACATCTCTTGTCAAGTTTAAATGAATTTAACCTCTATTAGCAATCATAATAGTATTTACTTCCATGATAAATATATTATATTCTTAAACATGGTATTGAATTTTCATGTTTAATTTTCACTAATCTAACACATTTATAATATTTTTTATTTTATGATTTAACCTATTAAAAATTTAAATAACATAAGAGTTGAAAATTTAATGCTCTTTTTTTGAAATTGTGGTTTAATGTTCTATTTATATCTCATGATACTGATATGCTCTAAAGTTCTATAACTTATTCCTATGTTCTATTTATTTAATGCTTTACTATGATTAACTCTAGATAAAGGTTGATATTTTATTTAGTCTATAAACATGAGTCTATCCTTAATTTTTTTAAGATAAGAAAATAAACTTTGAACATTTTTCCAAACCATCTTTATCAAATAAGATCCTCCATAGTCTCCAAAAGATAATTTCCAAAAGGTTTATCCTATTCAATATTATCAATTCGTTAATTATAACTTTTTTTAGAATATTTATAACGGACTATTTTATTTTTCATTATTTTTCTCTTTTTTTATTTTTAACTATCAGAAATGAGGAGAATTTAATAGAGTTTATATGTTTTTTTTCTTAAAGGGAGATAATTTAAAGAAATTTAAAATTTGTAACTTTTTTAAAGGATGATATATTTATTCTTTATTCCATGAAGGGTAGAATTTATTAAGTGGTTATTTTCATAAGTCTATGTGTAGTTATTGATTTATTCTACTAAAGTTTAATATTATTATTAACCATATGTGAGTTTTAGTTTATTGGAAATTAAATCTAGGGGAATGTTTTTCAGATTGCATAAAACACATGACGTTTCTTTTTAAATTATTTTAAAAACATACCATAATCTATTTTTTATTGTGAGTCTTATGACTATTAAAAAGGTGGAGATTATCGATTCAATAACCCTCTTATCCTTGGTTTTGAAAATTCATAATACACTTCATCGAGTCTCTAATCTTACTTCATGTTAGTTGTTTTAGTTTTTGTTTGGGTGCATATTTATTATCCGAACCCTTAATGTCCAATTAACTAATTAACATTTGAGATTCATTTTTATAAACTTTATTCTAGGGGTAATGGTGAGTTATGATGGATTGATGCCTTGAACTCATTAGATGATATGGATTGAATATATATCCATTAAATGATAGTGGGATACATCCAATTTTGTTTAAATTGAACTTAAATATCTCAGAATCTAACCATTAGATTTTATTACACTGGGTGTATATAAATATAACCCAAGTACTCATGGATATGTCAAACCTTTAAGGACATTACACAACAGAGATGAAGTGTTTTCGATCATTTTCATGTATGTAAAAACTTGTTTCCTAGAGCAGTATTGATTTTATTTTCTCCAGAGAGCTTCTACATAGAGCATCCAAATGTGATTTTTTCATTATAAATTCTCTAAGTATTTATTATTATAATTTTTATTTTTTCAATCCTTCAAGATCAAGGAGATTATTATCTAGGAGCTGGTCTATTGGATCCTTCGTGTTTGACGTCATCCATGGATTAAAATATAAATGGTTGTATGATCCTTTAGGATCAAGGGTTTTTATGGGTTGGAATATAGATATTGTCTAATTAGGATGATCAAGGTCTTAAGTGAAAAGGAATAAAATGTTTCCACAGACAAGACACAGGTACCATCAAATGGGTTTTAGTTAAGGAACTTCCAGGAGAAAAAGCGGTAAACCTTGATTTAGGTTACAAACCACCTACCACTTTGGTCTAAAAGCGAAGGGTTCCTTTATTTTATTTTTGGGTAATTTATATCCTTTAGGGGTATTTGAGTTTTTAATCAATACTCTATGTATCATTTTATCTTGTCATTATTTTATATTACAATGAAAATTTTATTTCTATTGCTCTTATTTGATTCTTCAGATAATAGCCTAATTGCTAAAAACATTATTACAAAGGGATGTAAATTTGTATTTTCCCTTTTAACTATAATTTACCCCCTCTTATGGTGTTCTATATCTACTTCTACAGGACCAAAAATAGCTCGTCTGATCACACCATTAGTAAACTTCTTCCAATGGCTAGAATTTGATTTTTCCCTTTAGTTCAAAATTTTCATATTGCTTTTATACTTTTATAATTTTAATAGGATGAATCCCCATAAAATATTTCCTTCCATAATCTTTGGGCTCATAGTGATATTGGTAATTACTCTGAAATCTCCTTTCTAAGTTCCCAAAACATCCACAGTGCCAATAATATCTATAAAATGCATACTTACCTAAGAAAATTACTTACTATTAAGACTTTTATCCTTTCCATTATTACTTATTTAAGTCATCAATATTAGATCCTTTTTGTAAAAAATATATTTTTTGAACTGCCAACACCTTATTCTTGGTTATAGCAATCTTTTCCTCATTTAATGGGTCAACATTTATAGTAGTTTTCCATCAAGTTAGTGTTCTTATAATTTTTTTTGAGAATTACTTTGCTTCACAATAAATTTGGTTTTCATCATCCACTTATTCATCTCAAACACTTCACCAATACTTCTAATATATTTATCAAACTTTTAATGTGATATTTTTTTAGCACACTTGAACTTATTCTCTAATCTTATTTCTTGATATTTCTCTAACATAATGAATAGAATTTTTAAAGTTGGATTTGAACTTGTCCACTTACTTTTTCTCCTTGATAATATTTTATTTAATGGTCTTAAGATACTTGTACATTTCATTTAATTTTATTTATAAGTCAATATTTAGCTTCATATCTTCATCTAGAAATTTTTTCAATATTTTAATCACATTATTCATCTTAAAATATTTTAAAAAATGAGAACTATTATTGTTGACTAATAAATAACAAGTATTCTTCATATTCTTCTTCTCTTTGTCTAATTTATAAATCTTCAAGAGACACTCTTTGAGTCCGCATTTCAATATGAACTCCATCTTCATATCTTCCTAAATCTCTTCATTGTTTGTATATTTTCTTATGGATTATTAATTGTTCACCATTGTAATACACAATATTTCACCATATTTATTAGATGCCTATACTTCATCAGAATCCTCACATCTATCACCAACATCAAGTTAAGATATGAATTTTTTTTCTTTTATATAGATAAATTATCACCATTCCTCTTAAAATAATATTTTAATTTTTTCTTCTTCAAGTAACTACTTGGATATTCATATTCGTCTTCACTTTATTTATCATTATCTTCATCTAATATTGAACTTTTAGTAGGAAAATGTATAATACCTCCACATCTAAAACACTTTAATGATAATTTACCACAATATTTACCTTTAATTTCTTACCAATTCTTGAAATAAAAGACATATGTTTTTAAAATTTCACTTCAACATCTTCATTTTAATCTTAATCTTCTCCATCAACATCAAATTCTTAACAAATCTACACTTTATTTAATGATTTTAAAAAAATTAATTATTGGACTTAGTGTTCTTATTGAAGAAACTTATTTTCCATATTTCATAGTTAAAATAATTCTATGAATATCATATAATAATAATTCAATATAATAATGGTATTTGAGTACTAAAACATTTGTATCAAATCTCTCATGAAAGATAAATTATCTTTTCAATAACCATAGTGTCATCAAACGTCCCACCAAAACCTTGTATGGTGCTCACAATATCATTTAATATAGTGAAGAATTCATCCACTGATTCATAATATTACATCCTTATATCTTCATATATCAATCTCTAAACTTATATATTTTATTTATTCACTTTTTCACTACATTAATAAATGTTTTATAATTATAAAAAATGACCTTTCTCTCTAAATTCCCTTAAACATGATAAATTAATTATGTGAGAGAGATGACTGGATGAAATTCCGAGCATGAACATCATTCTATAAATTATTTATATCTATTGTTGTCAGAGTATCACCTTCAGCATGAGTAACAAACCCTTTGGTGGTAGCCTCTAAAATATTCAAACTTATAGATACAAGAAAAGGTAACACATGATCTTTATAGGTGTAGTAATTCTTCCCATAAGAAGTTTTAATACACTTATTTTTTGATGAATTGATGTTTAATATATTAACATCATAAATTTAGTGAACAAAACTTGAACAAAATCGAGAGAATTGATTTAAAGAACTCAAACCCCAATTTTTTTAAAAAAACATCAAAGTAGTAAACTCTAATCTTCTAATATTCAAAGAAAAGTTGATATCTAATACTAATTGAGGTATACAAAGGAATTGTAGGTTCACTGAGAGGGGGGTTTAGGGGTGAATTAGTAAAAACATCTGTTTTATCTCCTTTTATGATTACTTATGAAATCAACCTCCGTTACTTTTTACAGCGATTTTTAGCCCAACTAGGTTAAATAACCTGGGGGTGAATTAGAGTATGAAAAATTAAAACAAATTCCTATTTGGATCTTGTTCTATCATTAATAAAAACACTCTTCTCCATCCTTTCCATAAAAATAAATTAAATGAGACTTAGAACATGGACAAGTCACAAAAATTTTACTTAGTTTTCCAGCATTGGGATACATCCAAGGAGAATAAAAATGAAATTTGATGGTGAAAAAATCCATTAAAGTGCCCTACTATTACACGGTTTGGAGAATACTCACTATCCATCCTGGTTTACAACCAATTAAAACTAAAAAGCTCACTAATCATGCCACTTAAGTGTAATAACTACTTCTTTGTACGAATATTCTATTGTTTTTAATCACCTCAAAATTTTTTCACATATATATGATCATTTCATTAAATCATGTTTTCACCTGATAGATGAAATACACTTCACTGCAGGACATTTTATTTGCAGACAAACCTTTCAATAACTACTTTTGATTCATCATGAACTTACTTAATCCCTTTACGAAATGACTTTCACTATGTAGTGAGTGTTTTGTGGAATTTTATTCCATAATGGATGGATGGTTCTACATAATTACCTTTACTTTTCAAGCTATAGTTCACCACAAACAAACCCCCTTTGTGAACTGAACCTTCATGGACTCCATCCTTCATGAACCTTCTCTTTCATAAAATACCTCCTTCATGGAATAGATCCTTTGTGAACTACTTTAAGTATTTGATGAATTTTTCTAGTGATAATCCTCTAAATTAAATTCTCTCTCTCTTAATGACATGATTAGGGTTCCATTATATAGCCAAAGAAAACCAAAAAAACATCTAATCCAAATTACTAAAAAATACTTTGTGGATTATCCATTACCAAATACTTCACTTTCTATGCTATTTATATAAAACATAACTCCCTTAAAATATACTTTAAAACAACACCTTCATTTGCAATTGAATAAACCCTTTACAATGTCCTAAAAAACACTGACATTGACTATAAATGAAGACCCCTTTTGTGGTGGACTTTAAACCACCACCTTTAACAGAAAACTATGCACCTCCTTTGTGGTTTACATAGCACCAATACTATACATAAATCTTACCTTTTATGTTTTTTCTTCGCGGTTCCATATAACTTCTATGGTTCAACCATATTCTATGTATGATTTCTTCTTTTTCAATAAAACAAATCTTGATTTTAAGGTCAAAAAATATATAAAATACAAGGAAACTATTCCATCTTAAAAAAAACCTTACTTTGGAAACAACCATGCTGGAATGTTGTCAACTAGATTTGTCAACAAACACAGACAACCCAAAAATATTGTGAAGTTACCTTGAGGGATTTTTCCAAATAATCTCCCCTTTGGGTTTGCTGAAGACCATTCACCCTTTGATATCTATTTAAATATTCTTTTTTAAATGTGTTAACAACACATTTCATTCTTCCATCTTCTACCAAAATTTGCTTCTTTCAATTCTATATATTGATCAAAGATTTACTCAACACACACTCTAAGCCCACATGATCCATGATTGGTGTGAGAAAAAAGATTAACAAGCAATGTTACTTATTGAATCACTTACCTTCACAAAAATAGGAAATTTATTTCATAATGAACCCCATTTACCATGATATATAAACTTTGAACGAACAACTTTAACATCATCAGAATTCAAAATCCCCCTAATTCACTGCTCCCCTTATCAGATTCTCCCCTGTTATTGATCAATATATTTTCTCCCCCTTTATCAATGAACCCAAAGGTCACTAATTTATGGATGAAACATTATAAATAACATATATTATCACACAAGGGAAAATAAACCATACCTCCAGGAGAGGGGGTCCTACATCTACACTATTCAAGAGTGGGAAATCAATTAAAACTCCAAGATACAGTTGATAACATTCAATATATTATTTAGGTAAGTCCTTCATTAGAATATCTACAACTTATAGTTCTTTAGTCACCTACTCTGAATTCACAAGCCTACACTCCACCTTCTACTTGATAAAACGACACTGGATTTCAATGTACTTCATCCATGAGTGATAGGCTGGATTTTTTAAATTATTTATAGCACTTGAATTATCAAAAAAAATTATAAATAAATACTTTAGTTATACACCCATATCTTCAAGATTATTATTCATTGATAATACTATGTGTAGGATTGAGTAGCCGTAATATATTCAACATAAATTGTTCTCAATGAAATGCAATATTATTTCTTTCTTATCCAATAATTACATAGTCTGCAAAGATAAAATGCACCACGCAATGTTGAATTTTGATCATCTGCTGAACTGTCTAAATATGCATATGTAAATCTCAATAACTCTTGCTGAGAATTTTCATTGTATATTAAAATGAAATACACAATGCCTTTGATATACTGAAGTATTATTTTTACTACAATTAAGTGGATTTATTTGGGATTACTTTGATACCGTGCCACCTATCATGTGGGGAAAACAATATTGTTATGTGTTATTGTTAAGTGAAATATAATACCAAGGATATTCCTATATTATTTGAAATTAGCTACTTTTCCATTATCATCTCATGATAGTTTTATCTAGGTAGCAACCATAGCTGTTATATACTTGGATTTATCCATTCCAAATATTCTGAGAACCTACTTCGAGTATTTGTATTGAGAGATAAATCTGTCATTCCTTCCTTGTGTCATGTGTAAACCAATAAAAAACATCATCTCACAAATCATTGACATTTCAAACTCTCATTTCATAAATTCTAAAAATAGTTTTCACTACATTGTGTTAGATCCACCAAATATTATTTTATCTACATATACCAGTACCATCATCCTTTGATTACTCTTGTTTGTGACATGTATATTGTAATAAACTCCACCACACTAGAAACCTAGATTCTTCAAATACTAATCATGTCATGAATACCATGATCTTGGTACCTTCTACAACATGTATAGTGCCTTCTTTAACAAACAAACATTTTTCTCATTTTCATGGATGATAAAACCATATGGATGTTCAATATAAACCTCTTCTTCCAAAACCCCATTTAGAAATGTTGACTTGACATCTATCTGGAAAGTTTTAAACTTTCTTAGCACTGTTGTGACCAAGATTAATCTTATTGTCTCTAGCCTCAAAATAAGTGATTTTTTTCATCAACACTGATATACTCTATCTTGGAGTACCCTTTGAACACTAGTTGTTCTTTGTTTCAAATCACTATTCCATATTCATTCATCTTTTTTCAAAAGTCCCATTTTGTCCTAATGATATTCTTATTTGTTGGACTCAAAACAATCTCCCATGTCTGATTTTTTTTCTATTTGATCAATTTCTTCATTAATTTCTTGGACACAAATCCCTTCTCTTAAAGATTATTCAAAACAGTTTGGATCTACCTATGATAAAAAAGATTCTTGATACAATATTTTCATCTTCCTTATCTACACTAGGGCTATCTGATCACTAATTATGTTTTTTCTATCAATTTCGGCTTATCTCTTCGGTTTCTATGTAGATACAGGTTTACATTCATCATTTTTTTCATCTGAATCTTCTTCTGAATCTTAATTTGGTTTTGGAACTCCCACTGAACTACTCATCTCTTCATCACCATCCTCATTAGACTATTCATGTATTTTCTGAATATTCTTCTCATTTTCTATCACTACAACATCACAAATTTCTAAATTTTTTCCCATATTCTTATTGAAATATTTATACGATTTTCTTTTTCTTGATTACCCATGAAATATCCCTTCATCTCCATGGGATTCAAAATTCATGTTTTTCACCTTATTGAGAATGAAACACTTACTCTAGAAGACTTAGAAGTACTTCAATGTTGGATTTATTCCATACCATAGCTCGTATGGATTCATCTCTTCCTTTAGACATTATAAGGATCTATTTGATATGTATACTGATGTCATCACTACTTTTTTCAAAACATATCTGGAAAGTCTTTCTCAATGAGAATCATTCTGGCCATGTTGTTGATAATTTAATTTCTTCTCTCAACCACTTCATTTTCTATGGTGTTATTACTGCTGAAACATGGTGTTGTATCCCATGTTTCTCAAGATAATCCTCAACTTGGATTTTTATGAACTATGTTGTGAATTTTTTGTCCTAGAATCTTTTCAAATTCCCTTCGATAACATGTTATGAAACTGAACACCTTAGACTTATGGGTGATGATTTAAACCCATTCTATTCAACTGAAATGATCAATTAAGGGAAAATAACATCTCCTCCCATCAATAGATATTTGTGAAAAATTTATACATATATAAATATGCACCAATTCAAGCACATTTTTTGACCTTTTATATTTTTACTCATACATCTTTAGAGTGATCTTACCTTATTGGAAAGCATCACATGTATGAGTGTGATCACATGATAACCTAGGGAGATCTCGATCAGCATAACATTTCTCTAGATCTTCACTGGATGTGTGGATAAAATGAACAAAATTTTTATGCCATAACCTATTTCCTTCTTCCTTGGATAGAAATAATATATGTTCTTCTCCACTCACAAGGTAGAGATTCCCCTTCATATGCTTTCCTTGAAAAAAACTACACTATATTTTTCCTTATTGATACATAATTTCATGAAAAAACTTATGGAATTTCCCAAGTCACACAATTGACTAACACTTAGTAAGTTTTTACTAATACCTTTAATAACCAAGACACATTCACGTCGCATGTCTTTTCCCCCGAAATTGGATTTTCCCGAGCCAATAATGTCCATGCCTTCATCATTACCAAATCTTATGAAACCTTCTTTATCATACTTTATTGCTATCACTAGATCCTTATTTTATATCACATGAGAGGTGGATCCACTATCAATTATCTATATTCCAGGGCAATCTGATGCTTTGAAATCAATCTATGCAACCATTTCCTTCTCATCTATTTTATTTATGATCCATTTATTCAATTAATATTCTCTATCTTCCTCACAATATGTTGGACCAATTTTATATTGAAATGTTGAAAATCATTTTATCATTATCAGCTCATTTTATGATTCCTTGAGCTATTTATTATGACCACTTTGAGTCTGTTTTAGAACATTCCTTAGTATAGTTAATGTACAATATCTGAACATGTGTCCAATTCCTCCACACCATAAACAATGACCATCAAATTAATTTCTAGAATATTGGGCTCCGTTTGGATGCCTCTATTTCTATTTTCCCTTTAGATCCTCTTGTTTATAAAACATTCATTTTTTGAGTGTCCCATTATTTCATAGTAATAAAACCTAATGCAGGGTGTATTCTTGAGTGCCACTACTACACTAAAAGTAGTCCCTTGGGTTATATAAATCTTATAATTCTAATTTATACCCAAATCAATATTCAACCTTAGAATGGGTACTTATTGTATGACTTCAACCCTCACTAATTTTTTTTTGTGATCAAGCCCCATACCAGTTTTATCATTCAAATCTATCATTTTCTTCTCCTAACATTACTTTATTTGTTTCATAGGAACTCTAAATTCTATTTTTTCTTTTTAGATTTCATTTTTGACATACTTTAACAGATTCACGATTTTCTCATGATATTCTGCCTTTTTTTATAGTCCAACAACCTCCTCCTCAATCTCTTCAATGTGTTTCAATGAATCTTTTACGATGTTGGTCAGACTATCGAAAATCCTAGTATGTTATTCATCTTTAAGATTATACTAAATGAGTTTATTTGAGTTTTATGACCTTTTAGTTTTAAGATTTTCAATATCATCATCCAGATTATACTTCTCTTCTTCCCACTATTGCATATAGTGTTTGACATCATAAAATACGTTGTTATCTTTTTCTTGGATCTCTAAATGTCTATCTCTTCAATTTAATATTTTAATTTGATCTAAAGGTCAACTCTTCTTTCAAATTATCCTTTTTCATTTTCAATTTCGTTAATTTTTTGGGATTTTTTTAAAAATTCCACCATATCATCCAATTCATGATCCTTACATCCATCCATTTCTTCTTTTTTATATTCTTATGAATTTTCATTTTATTTTGAAAACATATTCTTATTTTTGAATAAATTTTCTTGGTATTTATCATACATTTTCATAGGTTGAAGACTTTTTCTATGTAATTTAATCCTCATCCTCATCCTCATCATTGTATAGAATCTTCTTTTGAAACTTTGTTGTAATATTCCAACTTTTCCACATCAAAAGCATAGAAGTAGAATTTTTTCTTTGAATGTTCCTTTTCCTCTTTGCATATTTGAGGAAAGGAATGACATGAAATCACCCACATTGTATTATTCCTGACCATATTCAATAGTGAACTTCTTCATGACCTTGAATTCCACCTCTTTGTAATTTAATTTTCCCACAACATAATTATCATCATTTCTCATCTCATATGAGACAAGAGTACTATGTAGGCTATCCAATGATATCTCCTTCATATTTTATCCTCCAGTACAGAGAATTTCAAATTGAACCAAGGTGGGAGTCTTCTTAGGATGCACTTAACAATATTAACATCATTGATTATTTCTCCAAGGCCACACATGTCTTCTATAATAACATTCACCTGATCATATAATGCATGTAAAGACTCATTGGGGTGCATTGTCTAGTCCTCATATTTGTTCCAAAAAACATGAAACATAGCTTCCCATAATTCTGAATTTTCTTAATAGATATTCATAAGATTTTCATTCATAACAAGAAATGACTTTCAAAAAATCACCTTTATGTTGATTTTATTGGATAAATCTCCCCCAAGTCATTGATTCCTTTGGCATCAACATCCAATTCTATATATTCTATTTTTTTTATAAAAAATCGCTATCCATACTAGTTTAAATACTATGCATTTATCTATAAAAATTTCATACCTAACAATCGAAGGAATTTTTGCATAAGATTCCCCAATATATGATTTATTTTCATCAAATATCGGAATCCCTCTTTGATTAACAACTTCTATTTCTTTTGATGAGAGAGAAACACCAAATTTTAACCTTTCTATATGATACCAATCATTATCCCAACTAGGTTAAATGCTCTAAGGGGGGGGGGGGTGAATCATGGAATAATAGATTAAAAAACATCCTCTTTAGATATTATTTCATCATTAAAGAAAACACTATTTTCTCTCCTTCCCATGACACATAATAAATGAGAATTAAAACCTAAAAATGACATAAACATTTTTCATGGTTCAGTCTAACCAGGTTACATCCAAGGAGACTAAAAATGAAATGTTCCAATGTACCCAATACACTAAAGTGTACTATTGTTACAAGAGTCATAGGGGACTCACTATCCCTCCTGGTTTACAACAAATTACAATTTTAAAGCTCACTTCCCTCTCTAATAAAGTGAAGTTAATACTTCTTTAGATGAATCTTTTATTGTTCTCAATCATCTCTGAAGTGTGTCACACATATATGAGTGTTCCATGAAGTATTTTTTTTCACCTGATAGATGAGATAAAATTCACCACATAGCATTTTATTTGTAGAGAGTCCTTTCATGTACTGTTTTTTATTCTTTAGGAATTTCCTTAAACCTGTCATGAAATCCATTGCACCATGTAGTGATTACTTCATGGAAGTATCTTCCTTCATGGATTGATGATTATATGTGATTCCATTTAATTTTAAATCTATAGTGACCTGTAAACAAAACTCTTTTTCAAACTAAGGCTTTGTGGACTCACTCCTTTGTGAAACTCCTCTTTCATGAAATACCTCCCTTGCATAACACCACATTCATGAATCACTTCCAAACTTAGAAAAATTATTCCAGTGATAATCTTATAAATGAAATTCAATATATCTTATTGAAATAATCAGTATTCCTTTATATAGGAAAATAAATCCAAAAAAACCAATAATCATAATTACTAAAAACTTGTAACATCCTGGTTCTGGGTGCTGCCCAATGGTTCCCCATACCCAGTTGGTCACATGGCCTCAATCACATTTAACCAAACTATAGAGGCTGCTGACTAGAATCGATGGCCTTGGGTGTGATAGTGGGTAAACTATGCCCTCATTAGAAGAGTAACATAATGTAAATAAATATTAAACCATAGTGAATGCAGTAATACCATACAACAAAAACAAACAGTTGAAGACTAATAGTGTAGAAAACTACAGAATATACATAAATAAATAATTCATGTCACATTTATCTTGGAAAAGCACTCAAACAAGTCACAATGATGGAAATAAAATACTGAAAATGAAGTATTGAAAATAGAAAACTCCAACAGCATCGCAAGTCTTATCTTGGTCATATGCTCTCCCGCTCCACAACAATCAAGTACATGATAAAGAAGGGTGCTTTCCATTATCTATACCTACAACTATATAATATGTTTGGGTCCAAAAGCATGACCCAAATAGGGTGTGAGACGAATCTCAGTAGGCAACCACTAAAAGATATGTTCCTAACTGTCAGTGAATATATATATATATAAGGTAATATGAAGAAATGAAATAATAAATAAGGAATTAATAAAAAGTAAACTATCTTATAGGTTCTAATTACATTCATTCACATTCATTAATTATTCATACCATAGAATAATGTAACATTAGTATATAGCCTAATCTCTACATCCCCTTGTAAAATATAACAAACAAACGTCTCAAAAGTCCATCTTGCAATCAAGTAAGACTGAGTCCATGATTGTGATTTGAATTAGCATACTCATCAAAATCATACAATCATTCATAATAAAACCTATGAGAAATTTCTCACAGTCTAACCCCTCTGGTCTAATATATAATCAAATCCAAAAATAATGAACCTCTAGGAAATCTCACACAGTCTAACCCCTTTGGTCCTACGTGGAACTAATCATTTAAAAATGACTAGCTGGGTAGCTCTCATGGTCAATACCCCCTTGGTCTTCATAGAAACAATAAGATATAATGACCCCCTTGACAAGTATCACAGATAATTCCCTATGGTCGAACATTCATTTAATAACAACCCTTTGGGTTGCTCTCATGGTCTAACCCCTCTGGTCAATGACCCCACAATAGCTCTAACAGTCAATTCATCTAGTTAATCAGAACACAAATTCATAATTAAAAGACCATACCTTATGAATCCCTCATAGTCAATTCCCCTTGGTCATACTTTCATAATTAGAAACACATGCATATCAAATAAACAACAACTCCATCCCAACAACACTAGGCACAGAAAACAAAGCAGCCAAAAATGATTTCTAGACCCAAAAACCATAACCAATCAAACATGGGAAACTCATCCATAATCAAGGTAATAAACCTTATTCATAATTAATACCCTCTTTTTAATCAAACAAACCATATTAGGAATTAAACAGGGTTAAATTCCAAAACACACAATACTATAAACATGGGTATTTGACACTTTTAGCATATATAATCCAAATAAAACTAAATAGAGACACAAACCACCTACCTCAACATTATAATATGAACACTCTTGAACATCGGCCCTTGAATCATCTTAGAATTTCGTAAATATACAAAAAGGTAAAAATAATTCAACCTTGGATAAGTCAAGAGAGAGGAGAAATCCAGAAGAGAGGCTTTAGGGGAAAAGAGAACTCATTGGTGGGAATCCAACGCACCCAGAAACATCTCAATCGGAGCTCAGATGGTGAATCAGTAAGGGTTCAAAGTTCTCATCCATCTCGTTTCTCTCCTATACTATACACAGGAAGAAAAAGATGATTCTGGATGTGAGACATGACCCCACACTGATATATCGATTAAAAAGAAATGTACATGGTGTGTTTATTTAATGTACACGTTGTGTACTAGACTCAACCAGCCCCTGCATTATGAAATCGTCTAGGTCACCTCACACAGTGATGTACTCGGATATTACACGTCTAGTAAATGGTGTGTACTCAATAATACATGGCATGTTCCTACAAAATTTACAAATCTTCTTTTTCCTAAAAAACAATCCAAAATAAATATCCATACCAGAAATGAAGATCCATGTTCTTACAAACTTCCCCCCTTAAAGCAATTTGTCCCTGAATTTCCCTTCCAAGGGTGGTGAAGAAGAAACTTAAAACAACTTTGGCCACTGTGATCGTATATCAACCTCCCTCTCCCAAGTCTCATTATGTACTCGCCCATGCTGCCATAATAACCGTACTAGAGGAACATACCATCCTTGGAGAACCTTTGTACTGTGATCCAAAATCCATATAGGGTGCTCCTGAAATGATTCATCCACTTCAAACTCAACCTCCTTGGGTTAAAAAATGTGAGACGGATCTGAAAAGTAACGCCGTAGCTTAGAAACATAAAAGATGTCATGCATATCCCGATACCTCTAAGGTAATTGCAACTGATAGGCAACTGGCCTGACTCTCTCTAAAACTGAAAATGGCCTGATGTATCTTGCTGAAAGCATACCATATCTCCTAATCCTCCTATGTCCCAACCCTAGTGTGACACGTAAGAAAAAAAAATTTCTATGACCACAAACTCCAGAGGTCATCTCTGTCGATCAACATATAATTTCTAGTGAGACTGTGTAGTATCCATCCTCTTCCGAATCAACTCCACCTACTCTATGGTCTCTTAGACAAGACGAGGTTTAATCATAGCTACCAATCCTACCTCCATCCAACATAGGGGCGATCGACATGGCCTACCGTACAAAGACTCATAAGGTTCCATCTAAATCATCACCTGAAAAAAGTTATTGTAGGAAAAATCCACTAGTGGTATGTGTCTCTCCCAAAAACCTCTAAAATCTTGCACAGATGCTCAAAGAATGTCCTCAAAAATCCGAATCATGCACTTGTATTGGCCATCTATCTAGGGATGGTAAGTTGTACTTATAAGTACATGTGAATCCAAGGACCTTGGTAGTCCCTGTCAGACATGATAAGTAAACCAGGAATCCCTATTTGAAATGATAGAGTGCAGAACCCCATGTAAACGCACCATCTCTCAGATATATAACCTTTAAATATCATCAACACTAAAGGTTTCCTTGATCAGAATGAAGTTTTGAACCTTTGTGAGTCTATCAACAACAACCCAAACTGCATTATTCCCTCAAGGAGAACTTAGTAAAGCCATCACAAAATCCATCACAACATCATTCCACTTTCACTTGGGAATGATTAACTAATGTAAAAGCCCTTTAGATCATTTTTTGCTTCACATGAACCAAAAGATAGGTGGAACATCTAATAACAAAACTAGAAACATTTTTCTTCATACCTGGCCACCAATACTGACAGTGTAGATATTGATACATCTTGGTGATACTAGGATGAACTGCCCAAACTGAGGAATGAAAATCTCAAAACAACTCCCTGCGTATGTCTGATGACACCAATATGTGCCCATGAAAACACAAGATCTCATCCTCACCTTCGGTCCATCTAGGAGTAGGTTCCTCTCCTAACACACTCTCATATTGGACAAGGCTTTCAAAATCTGATAGTTTCCTTATTCTGACTCTATCTAGTAGAGTAGAGGTAACAGCTATAGAAGAAAGAAACATTATCCCCTATCTGTCATGCACCTTCAAATGCATCTCAGAGAATAGTGACAAAATCTGCCAGTTGTTGCTGGCCTCCTGAACTATCTGTATCTGAGTCCTCGTACTCAATGCATCAGTCAATGCTTTTCCTTTCCCAGGTGTGTAGGAAAGTTCAAAGTCAAAGGACTGAGGGTACTCAACCAATCTTCACTATCTCAAATTTAGATCATGATGAGTAAATATAAACTTGATACTTTTGTGGTTAGTAAAAAACTCAAAATTCTCTCCCAAAAGATAATTTTTCCAACGTCGTAAAGTATGAACAACTGCAGCTAACTCGAGATCATTCATCGGGAAATTACCATCATGTGGACTCAACTGCTGAGACCCGTATGCAATGACTCCATCCCCTTACATAAGAACTGCTCCCATACTGATACCTGATGAATCATAGTAAACAGTGTAGCTCTTGCCTGGATCTAGAAAAATCAGTATTGGTGCTGAAGTAAATCTCCCTTTCAGCTTATAAAAGGCTGAATCACAGGAATCTGTCAACAATTACTTGATACCCTTTTTAGTCAGGTCCATCGGTTGTGCTGATAATCATGAAAAGTCCTGAATAAAGCACCTGTAGTAACCCACCAGCCCAATAAAACTCTATACCTCAAAGATGTTTTTTGGATTCTCCCAGAAAACTACTGATCTCACTTTCTCTGGGTCTACTGATACTCCTTTCTCTAAGATAACATGACCTAAGAAGTGATTATGAACCATAAAAAAGTTTAATTTTGAGATCTTATCCTATAATTGATTCTCTCTCAGTGTATTCAGAATTATCTCAAGATTTTTGTCATGGTCGTGTAAATTGTGAGAATACACCAAGATATTGTCCATGAAAACCACCACAAAAGAATCTAGATAAGGATAGAACACTCGGTTCATCAGTGCCATGAAAAATACTAGCATGTTCGTGAGAACTAATGGAATAACCACATACTCGTATATACCATACCTTCATTGAAAGGATGTAAGAGGTATATATGACGGTCTAATGAAAAACTGATGATAACCAGATCTCAAGTCAATATTTTAGAACACCCGGGATCCTTGAATATGATAAAAGAGATTATCAATCCTCAGTAAGGGATATCAGTTCTTGACCATAAACTGGTTCAGCTTCAAATAATCCATGCAAAGTATAAGGATTTTTTCCACCTTCTTTGCAAAACAAAAATCGGTGAACCCCAAGGAGAAGTACTTGGTCAGATGAAATCCTTTTCCAGCAACTCCTCCAACTGCTTCTTGAGCTCCTGTAACTCTGGTGTATCCATCTTATAAGGATGAATGGACATTGATGCCACTCCTAGCACAAGATCAATAGAGAAATCTACCTCTCTCTCTGGAGTTAAACCTAAAAAGTCATTTGGAAAGACATCCTTGAAATGATCCAACACTTGAGGAAAGTCCATCTGTTAAGTCCCCTGATCATCTAGATATAAACTAGAAATTTGGAATATAATTCCTCCCAACCCATGATACTATAGTCCCACTCTACTTTCCTAGACATCCCATTATCCCTTATATAGAAAGTCCCCCCCTATGTGATGTGAAACTCACCCTGCAGCGATAGTATCAAACAAAGTCCTTGAAATAGACAAACTAGTCCATTCCAAGAATGACATCAAATCCTATCATATATAAGACATAGAGGTCCTATAAGAAGCGACACATACCAACCTCAAGAGGGCACTCCATGAGATGACGTACACTAGATGTTCTAATCCCTAACGGAGAGTGTAGTATCATAACATCCTCATAAGTAACGATATAGAGCCCATGGATCTTCACAACAGAAACAAACATAAAACTATGGGAATCCCCTATATCAAAAAGGGCAGAAGTTAAAACTGAGGTAAATAAAATCATACCTCTAACTGTATGGGGTATGAGATCCTGCTCCTTCTTGGTCTACTCTACTACAAATGTCTGACCTGTACCTTGGACCTGAGACCATACCTGACTACCCTGAGTTGATTCACCTTGCTATCGCTAAAAGTTTTCCATCTATCTACCACGACCACGACCACATCTTTAGCCTGAACAGTCGAAAAAAAACGCCAGTTCCCTAAATGATGAGAAATTGGTGGTCCTAATTCTGAACTTGGAGTCATAAAAAATCCCCTATCACTCACTGCTGGTGAGAACACCTAGTAAAAATGTGGAATATGACCCATCTTTCATCAATATCGACACTCAACTGGGTCTCTTGGGCACTAAGGTCTTGTATGCCCACTCTTCCTTCACTGGTAGCAAACCATATAGCTACCTGAAGAAACATCTTGTAAAAACTCTCTACAATGCTTCCTGCTATCTAATGAAGGATTACCTTCCCTGTATGATGAAACGCCCTAGCTCGCAACTCCCAACTCCCTCAGATTATGCTCGGTAACCAGTTCCTGGTTCACTATAGCCATTATTAAACTCATCCTGAAGACATTCAACAATGATCAAAAGTCGTAATTGAGACCATCTTCAAAATGCCTAGAAAAAGTTAACTCATCACCTCCCAAAATATGTGTGAAGCATTGAATCTCTATAAAACAAGATGAGTATTCCATCACTTAAAGAGAACCCTTATCCAAATGCATGATCTCTTGGGTTTGGTTGGCCCTCAATGTCTCAGGATAGAAGTAATCATAGAATATCCTCTAAAACTTGTCCCAACCATATACCGATGATGTCCCACCTATGAGATAACATCCCACCATCACTTGGTGGAATCACGTAGCATTTATGTAGCAAGATTCAAACTTCTCTCCGGAGGCTTCTCCAGATGCTCAAAGATAGTAAGCATGACCTCCAACCATGACTCTACAACCTATGGTCCTCCATCCCCTAAAAAAGTGAGAGAATGCTATTCCTGGAACACTCGTGTTAGCTCTTCCAAAGATGGGGTAGGATGAAGTGCTCCCTAAAAGGAATATAACATCTTCCAAAAGCCTTCACAGAACTATGCATCAACACCTGCTTATGGTATAACATCTGGTGGCAAGACGATCACGACTGTAGGATCTGATGGTAGTCCTTGATCTATCCTTTCTGGTATCTGGTCCTCACCCTACACCTGGCATTCAACCAAATGACGTCTCGATGGCATGAATGTTCAAGGTCAAGCTCACACCTCAGTTCAAGATTATCAAGGACTAGAACTCAGAAGTGAAAAAAGAAACAGGAGAAGAAAAAAATTCAAGTTTTTTTAAACATGGTTACATGGTATGTATACCCTCCACATGACATGTTCCCTTAGGTTTCAACATGGGAGTGTACCTCTTCCAATCCTAATAATGTAACACCCATACACACAAAGTGTTCATCATCAGACATGCACAAGTACTTGAATTTTCCCTCCTACCCAAGTTCTTCTATATGGTTAAACCACATGGTTCTCTCCTGGGTAACACAACATGGTGTGTTCACCCTAGACACAACGTGTACTACTTAATTTCTAACCACCTGTGTCATTAGTCACACGGTCAGAGACACAGTCGACTCTACATGACATGCAATAATGGGACACGACATGTACACCCTAAGTTTCATCCACCCATGTCGTTAGTCACACGACCAAACACATGGTCCTTTCGGCACGACGTGTACTCTTAGTAAATGGCGTGTTCTACCCACGTTTCCCAAGCCCGTGTCTCTACTCACATAGTCATTCACGTGGTTAAATACTACATGACATGTACATACAGTACACAACGTGTACTTGAGAAAAGTTGTTTCTTCCAGAACAGAAGAACACATGGCGTGTGTTCATAACACCACACACCGTTTTGTCTGGGTTTCTAGCCAGTAGGCCCCTGAAACTTATCCGGAACCCCTAAAAACATAAAATTTTATCCAAGGAATGAAAAATTCCGACCTGTGAGATACCACCCTCCCGCAAATCAAATTTTAGCATCCTTATTCATATTATAACTTGACAGAATTCAATTAAAGTTCAAACATAGTCCACCAAATTTCGATCCAAGAGGGACCATAACACCTCAGAGACCAAATTTTGGCATCCATCCAACTAAAAATTTAAATATTTCAATACCCTATCAAAATAGCAGGTATTCTATCATGGAATCTATCACAACAGTATGCATATATAGCACAACATATATCACAATAACTTGCAATCAGTGATGCACCCTAAATGACATGTAAAAAATGCATGACATTTGATCTCTAGAAAGTGCCTATATGATGCATGAGATGGAATACCCTCATGTCATCAGGTTGTAACAGGAATAGAACCAAAATGATATAAACATTATGAGCACAAAAAAAGTGTGTCATCCAATGGTGAAATCAAATCAACTGTAATAATTGCAAAAATCAGAAAAATTGAAATATTCAAGATAAACTGGATTTTCCCTAGACATAGGTTAGCTACTCCCAGGAATAGATTATTTTTAACTACCCATTCATTCCTATCCCTGTCTATAGGCTCAAAATATTTAAAAAAAGAAGAAAAGAAACTCCTTTGATACCACTTTGTAACATACTTGTTCTTGGTGCCACCCAAAGGTGCCCAGTACCCGGTTGGTCATAGGGACTCAAGAGCATTTCCCAAAACACTATAGGATTCCGACTAGAAGTGAGGGCCTTAGGTGTGATAGTGGGGAAACTATGCCCTCATTGGTAGAGTAACACAACTGAAACAAATAGTAAACAGTAGAAAAAGCAGTAATACCGTACAATAGAAATAAGCAGTGGAAGACTGATACTATAAATGACTGCAACATATATATAAATAAATGATGCACGTCACATGTATCTAGGAAAATCATCCAAATAAGTCAAAATACTAGAAATACAACACTGAAACCGATGTATAGAAAAGTGTAAACTCCAACAGCATCAGAAGCCTCAGCTTGGTCCTATGCTCTCCAACTCCATAGCAATCATGTACCTGATGAAGATGGGTGCTTTCCCTTATATATAACTCATACCATATAATCTATTTTGGTCCAAAAACATGACCCGAATAGGGTGTGAGAAGAATCCCAGTAGGAAACCACCAGAAGATTTGTGCCTAACTATCATTGAATACATATATAGTAGGTAATATGTAGAAATGAATTAATAAAACAAGAAGTACTTAAAAGTAAATAATATTACAGTTTCCAATTACATTCATTTACATTTATTAATTATTCAAACCATTGTATAATGTAACCTTGATATCTAGCCTAATATTTGTATCCCCTTATAGAATATAACAAACAGATGCCTCAAAAGACCATCCAACAATCAAGTAAGACCAAGTCTAAGGTTGTTCTTTGGCTTGGCAGACTCGTCACAATCATAAAATCATTTTTAACCAACCCTCTAGGAAAGTACTCATAGTCTAACTCCTCTGGTAAAACATATCATCAAATCTATAAATAATGACCCCTTGGGAAAGCTCACACAGTCTATCCCTTTAGTCATACATGGAACCAATCATTTATAAATGACCACATGGGTAGCTCTCACGGTCAATACACCCTTGGTCTACATAGCAACAATAAGATATAATGACCCCCTTTTAGCTCTCACAGTCAATGTCCTATGGTCCAACATTAATTTAATAATGACCCTCTAGGTAGTTCTCATGGTCTAACCTCTCTGGTCATTGATCCCACAACATCTCTCACTGTCAATACTCTGGTCAATCATAACAACAATTAATAATTAAAAGACCCTGCCTTGGGAAGCTAGCACAATTAATTCCCCTTGGTCATACTTTCATAATGTGATACACATACATCTCAAATAAACAACAACTCCTTCCAAACAACACCAAGTATAGAAAAAAAACATCCTAGCATGATTTCTATATCCAACGACCATAACAAATCAAACATGGGAAGCTCATCCATAATCAAGGTAATAAACCTTATGAATAATCAATACCCCTTTCTCAATCAAACAAACCCTATCAAGAATTAAACAAGGTTAAATCCCAAAACACACAATACCCTAAACAAGGATATTCAGAACTTTAAGCATATATAATCCAAATACAACCAAATAAAGGCATAAACCACCTACCTCGACATTTTATGATGAACACTACTGAACTTCAGCCCTTGAATCTGCCTAGAACATTGTAGATCTACAAAAAGGTCAAAATCAGTTAACATTGGATAAGTAAAGAGAGAGGATAAATCCGAAAGAGAGGCTATAAGGGAAGAGAGAACTCACTGGTGGGAATCCAATGCACCCAGTGACATCTCAATTGGAGCTCGGACAGTGAATTGATAAGGGTTATAAGTTCTCGGTCATCTCGTTACTCTCCTGTATGAAACACAAAAAGAAGAATATGTTTTTGGACATGAGATGTGGCCCCACACCAATATATCAATTAAAAAGAAAATTGTGCCACCTTCAAAAAATACCTTTCTTTGGAAATAACCATGCTAGAATGTTTTCAACCAAATTTTTCAAAAAATACAAAAAACCCAAAACACCATAAAGTTACCTTGAGATATTTTTCCCAAAATAAATCAATTCACGACTCACACACATAAAATTAACATATAAATAACGACATTAAATGTAAAAGATTCACCTCTTAAAATGAGAAAGCTAATCCTTGGAATGATCTAGACTCACTTAATAATATATGATCCATTATAATCAACATCATGGATAGAATGAGTAGGAAATATCCTTGAACTTGTGCTTAAAACATAATCAATATTTTCATCTCTCAACCTAATAATAAAGGTTTTCCACCTTGATCAATCGTTTTACACTACTATCTTATATTGTTTAGGTAGGGATTATCCTTCTTCATCTGATTATTTTCTCCAAATAATATATTATAGTATTCTCACACTTATTCTATATATAGAATCGGTGTGAATTATTATTCATCCTCACCACATGTAATATTTGTGATTATATAACACACAAACCTATTTGTTTTTCTTTCTATTATTACCTTTTTACTTTCATTTCTTAAAATTACTCTTCCTGTGTGTTCTGCACTGCACATAAAATCTTTCTTCTCCCTTATTCTATTATGCGCAATGTTTCTTTTAAATTATCACACAAAATTTTAATATTATCTTTTCCCGTATCTTTCACATTTTCTCTACCTTATATTTCTATTAAAAAATTAAAGACCCTATTATAATTAATCTTTCATATCAATAACATCCTTCCATTTGAATTTGAATTTTAATTTCAAATTCAAACTTCCAACTTCCATCAACTGATTTTAAACATATCCCATTTCCTTTTGAGACTTTGGATAATATATAACTTCTTAATCACCATTAATATGATTAGAGACATTATAAATTTATTGTGACCAGATATTGAGTCAATAAATAAGATGCATCATTATATCCACTCAAATTTAGAACACTTATTCAGACCATAACAACACATTTCTTCACCAAGGCATATTAGAAATCATTTCACTAACCATGGATACCAACATGGTTTGTCTTACATAATTTCAATCCAACTATTATAAAATAATTCAAGAATTTTTATCAAAATTTATTGATCTATGAAATTCTTTTAACTCATTATTTTATACATGAATTCTTTTCTTTCACCATGACATCCTCGATGGTGCAGATCTCCCCATTTCAAACATCAAAAAAATGCCCAACATTTTTCTCCTTCCTGGGAACAACACCTATAGATTTTGAGTATTTCTAAAAATGGTAAACAAAGATTCACCATGGCATAGTTTTCACCATTTCACTTCCTATAAAATTTAATCTTATTCATTCACTATGAATACCTCTATTACATATTCTAGCTCATTAATTCCCATATGGAAAACTCTCAACCACAACACATTGAGAAATTCCCATTATACTGGTGGTCACCCCATTTTCATGATATGTAGTGTCCCCTATAGAACCAAGGCATAATCATAACTGATTCCTCAAACCATTGCAAAAAATACATGTGTTCTATCCAACCAAGCCATTTTCACTTCTCGGTCCATCTATACACCCAATTTCATATACTTCCATAATATAGTGATATCACCATCAATTAAATCACCTTTAGACTACACTATTAGAACTATATAATTCTTATATTATCTTAAAATATTTAATAAACCATGTAATGAACATCACCTCAAATGAATCTACACAAAACACCGGAATTTGAACATGATTTATATGCTGACAACAATAAAAAACACACCAATCCTATCCACATTATATTCACTTTATTTATTATTCAACCATGGGACAAAAAATATCCAAAAAAACTCTTGTGATCAATATAATCTATGATACTGATTGATTTTACTTCAAATAGTTTATATATTGAATTACTAGCAGAAGGTAGGGACATAAAAACAACTTGAATCTGGGTTGTGATCTACTATAGAGAAAATCAAGGTATCATATTCTTGATGTATTATTTTTAGGTTTCTTTTGATCTATTAACTTATCTCCCCATTATTTTTCTATAAATTATGATTGGACTATTTAACTTTACATCATTGTCTCCTAGGATATGTTTATATTTTTTTTACTATGGGAATCTTAAATCCTTATATTAGGTGAATTTGAGTGTAGAATTTATAAAAGTTTATCATTATTAAAGTGATATTCTGATGGTATTGTAATTTTTCTTATTCCACCATATTAAGGTAAAATATTTCATGTTGGGGAGGCCAATAATATATATCAAAAGTTTTAGAAAGTAATTACTATTATTATACATTCCCTCTATGAAATCATTCACTTAGATTCCACTGATACATAATGTAATATTAAACATTATTATCAATATCCTAGGATTAGTGTGATAAATTCAATGTATTTAATTGTTACCTCCTTTGGTAAGGTAAAATTTGGGTGTCTTATGACAATTTGATTTATTCAAACCCTTCTCAAATTTCAAAGATTATTTAGGTGAATCTTCCTTATGTTGGTACTTATATAGAGTCAAACCTTGGGATTTATTGCATCCCTAATATTGAATTAGGTTATAGATAAAAGTTATCTTATGGTGTTAGAGTATAAATTTCATTAATCATTGGGATATATCATAGAATAATTATCATTTATTATTCCTTTCTTTTTGAAACTATTCAAGTATGATAATAAGTTGGATGGGTTTTTTTAGAATCAATTATCAGACAAGATCAATCATTTGGATTTTTTTCATTGGTTCCCTTGATTTGGGTAAAATCATAGAGTCATATAAGAAATATAAGGATAAATTTCATAATCATGGTTTAATTAATTAATTTATATGGACATGAATAATCTTTTCATTTTTTCATAAGAGTAAATTGATAAGTATAGAATAAAACATGATGTTTCTATTATGAGATAACTATTCATATTCTAACTACTAGATTTAATCATTTTGTGTTAAATTGGAACCTTGGTTTATTTCCTTTCTAAAACCATTGATGATTTTATGGGGATATAAAGTGGCATGGTGGGGGGAACTGTGACACCCCGATATAACTTTTGTGTATTATTTTTTCTAATTATTTATTTTATTGTATTTTATGGGATTAGAATATGAAATATTTTAAAATTTAAATTTTTAGTAAGTCATACATTTGGTTCATGGTTAAGACTTATCATGTGACCTAACCATGTGTAGGGTAATTTTTTTATATAGTGAAGGATGCATGGTTGGCACATGGTTCAAATGATACTGTAGTATAACCTTGAAGACATCATAGGTTTGATCTAAATATAGATCTACATTTATCACATGGTTTGGAAAACCATGATATCAAAACATATGATTTCACAAAATTTAATTTCTAATATTTTATTTATTCTTTTAATTGTAAACCCATATTTTTCCCCTCTCCCATTTCATGAGGGCCAACTACGAGCCCTATGAACATCTTCTTATTATTCAATCTAGGTTCTATGGATCATCTATCTTTATTCCAAGTAGATTATTCAAGTTTAGAATCCATTTCTTTATCTCATCCTCTATATTTTCCATTTTATTTATCTTTTTTCTCTCCTATATATTCCATGTGTCCTTGGTTACTAAACCCTAGGTGAATGTTTTTCTAAACCTTGTGGTTCTTAATGATCAGGTGGTGTGGATTACCCATTTGGTCTTTCTTTTCACATATTTTAAGGTGTCATGTCGTATATGTAAGACCTAGGTAAGTGTTTTTATGAAATTTCTTCTATTTGGCATATCATATGGTGCATTCTATCTTTAAACCTTTATCCTTCATGAATATTACTATATGTGTTTTTAAGTGATTAAAGTTGAAACATCATAATTTTTTATATCATTTTTGACTTAAAGAGGGCGTTTAAGATTCATAAGTTTTTTTAAACCTAAAACTATTACTCATGCACTCAATGTGTTTGTAAAAATTTTCATGATGGTTTTTATATAAAAATAAATAACATGATGGTTTTTTTTAATTCCAAATTATTTATTAGTGATTTTCTAAATATGATACTTCATGAATTTATTGATTATTTCATAATTTAGAGGAGTGTTAAAAAGATATTAATTGGTTTTAAGCTTTATTATTATTGGATTTTGTTATTATAATAATTTTATATTTATTTGTTTTATATCATTATATTTATATTTGAATTATTTTTTGTGATCCATATAATGTATATTGTATAAATTGGTTTCCTTGTTAATTTTAATAAAGGGTTTAAATGGAATTATTATTAAATATTGTTATTAGTCGGTTCTTCAATGTAAGATTCCATGTTTCAATTATTAGGTTAAATCATTAAGGCCAATCTGAAAAAGAATTAATGGTTTTCATGGTTTATTTTTTAATAAATTTATAGAGGACCTTTTTTCATTTTTCAAAATGTTTTCATGGAATTTTAAACATCCCGAGAATTAATACCCTTTTATATATGTTTGTATAACCTTAATGATTATGCGATGTGTGATAAATATCATTGAATATATGTTCACATATAAAAGGGTATACTTCTTTGATGAAATTCTTAATGGTCAGGTGGGGGATATTTTTTTTGTGTTATTGTGATGTTTGTTGATTGATATTATGATACATGATTTTCTCACCTTTACCAAGATATATTTATGGATACCTTAAGTATCTTAGTGGGAAATGAAGATACGGTTGCTATGGTAGTCATGATTTTACTCTAGATAGGAACCCTTAGTGAATGATATGACTATGTCTATAGAAATTTCTACTTGGTGAGGTAGTCTAGAGTAATATAAGCGTAATTTGTTTATGAATGAATCGATAGACCAATATATGATTCCAACCAAGCATGTCTAGGATTATCTAACTATAACATTAAGAGTATCCCATGATATATATTACTTTACTTGGATTTAATTTGGTTGATACTTTATTATCATTATTTTTAGCATGATCTATTATTAGTTATTTTCACGTGTTCAGAAAATTCTATTCATTTATTTTTATAATACATTATTGTAGTTATGTACCTTGTATCGTTTTAACTTATCTATGATGATTTATTACGTCATCATTGAGAACATAAAAAATATAATTATTTATAAAACCTAATAACAACTATAATAGTGGTCATAAAGAGTATTGTATCCATAAATAATGATTAAATAAATGTTAACAAAATAGATGAAAAGAAAAAAAACAGTGGAGGTGATGAATGTGATTGTGGAAGTGAAACAACAGAAATGAGAGAGGGCCTACCAGTAGATGAATTTAGGGTGTTCGGACTGAAAAGAATTGATTAAAAATGGCTTTATCTATTTAATATAAATTAACAAAAATTTTCCAATGGCTTTGAAGAAGGTCTGTCAAGACACCGAAAAGTCGTTCAAGTAATCTACACAATAAGGTTAACTCTACTAAAAATGATCAGTGAACCAAATTTTAAGGAGAGAGATATTTAATGATAAAAAAGAGAGACATCACCCTTTTCTGATTTTATATACTTCAGATGATTATAAAAAAAACAATTTCTCTATAATATTCTTTCAATATTTATAATGGCATGAAAAATATTCTCATCAAGAACAAAAATAATCTCACTGTACAAAAGTATCATTAATACAACTATGAACCGAATCAAATAGATAGAAAAATATCAATTCATAAAAATCTGAAACCTCTAAAAAGTTTATCCACTCATAATTGGTGAAAAAACAACAACTATGTTCAATATATACATAAAAAATATATAACAACTGATAAATTAAGAATATGGAGATAATTCTTCTCTATTGAAGTTGATTCCATTTCCATTCCGAATGCACTAGTTCATCATCGTCATTCTATTACTCTTACTCTCCCTATGATCTTTAATCTTGTCTCTTAATATCTATCTAATATCCTTCTATCTACTCCCTTTTAATATAGGGAACTTTTTTTATTATTTAGTAGGGTCGCAGCCTCCAAATACCTCCTTCTTTTAGTGACATTAATATGAGAGAATAAATTCTATTTCCTTGAGTCTCTATCCTAACCCAATAGAAAATATGTATAATAATTTTCACAAACCAACACATGGGAATTAAATGCTTCACTAGTAGGAAAATTAATTTCCTAAATTATTTTATTATCCAACTTAAATTGTTCTCACTGAAAGATTCACTACCATTCCCAAAACATTAAAAAATACAAATCATCAAACTTCTTCTTTCACATCAAAACCAAATCAAGCATATCATGATTTCCTATGGATCCGATAGCAACATCCCCTTATCAAGATTCCAACAAAACCATCCTTACTATACCATTAAAATGAGCTTAATACTCACCAACTTTGCACGAGATATTCAGGAATTTAATATGTCCTTTAAATAAACACCTATCATGCATTATTAATCAACAAAAAAACCCCAAAAATCATAGGTTATAAGGCCCCTTCCACTTAAATAGAACCATCATATAAAGAAAAATCCAATGGTAAACATATTATCATCCCCAACTGAGTTCTTTCAATTTTGATTCAACCCGAAATTCATTCTCCATCAGAAGTGAAATCAGGACTAACTCAATCAAAACCTTCCATCATTACCTGGATGAGCTCATCTCACTTGAGTTATTCATCTTTGTTAGGAATGGATTTATCCAATAGAATCAGTCAAACCTGTTCACAATTATCCTCCTTTAGATATAAACATGAACTATTCAGCATGAAATTAGCTTGATTCATCTTCCATACACTTGGGTGCCGATAATCTTCAAACTTCAACAGTATCATCATTTGGATAGCTAAAAAGGGTCCTTAGAGACAAATCGCTATTATGGATTTATTTATCTTCTCAGATTCACAGTCTTAATCAGATTTGTTGGATCGGGTTATACTAGATACACACAAGAGGGGGGGGGGGGTGAATTGTGCCTTTTTAAATTTCTTCGAATGATTGTGATTTGTCTTTTTATCTTTATATCAAATATTTAGTAGCGGAAAATAAATAGCACAAGATGCACGATGTATAGTGGTCCAGTGAATAGAAAGCCCCTAGTACACTCCACCAACACTCTAATCCACGATCTTAGTGATTTTCACTATCTAGTCCTCTTATCAATAGACCGTTCCACAACTGAGTACAAGTAGTTGAAACCTTTTCAATCTTAAGGCTAAACAGAGCCTTCTGGTTTATACACAAAACTGAATACACAGCTTAGAACGAGAAGCCGATCACTCAAGATAAAAGAGTATTTTGAAAGTACTTTCCCAGTTGTTCTTCATAATTTTAACAACACACAATTGACAGTAGATGGACATCCATCTTTAGAAATGATGATCCTCGAGTAAACATAGTTCTGAGCTGATCTAGTTGCAGTAGATATTGAAATGCCATTTTCAACTTTAACAGTAGTTGATTCACAAAAAGATATTCGATATAGATCAGTAAATCGTCAGTTGAGTTTATTCTTCTTCAGAAAACAGAGCTTTTTCGCTCTTCATAACAGTAGATCTTCTTTACAATAATTCATCCCCTTGTGTGAAACAAAATAATACAGGTATATATATAGAATAATGACAATCATTCTCCTATTAAATTTAGTTCCACAAAAGTTGCCTTCAGAAACACGATATTGAAAAGTTTGAATTGCAGAGTAGTCATAACTCCCCTAAAAATTTGGCCTGAACATATTCTCTTAAATTGATCCTTTGAATAAAAAATAAATGGATTTGAATCATTCGAAGATTCTCTTTAAATTCAGGAATTTAATCTAGCTTGAAATCAGCAATATAATCCTTATAAATATCGTTGCTTTAATAAAGTCATAATTTAAACATCTGATGTCAAACGTAGGGTTTAACTGCATAACACAAATTTTCTGAATGTATGGTTCACAATATAAGGTTGATCTCAAATGTAAGGTTTATCTCAAACATTTCTATTCAACTCTCAAACATATAGTATATAATCCATAAATTTCAATCAAATATATAGTTGTTCATAAAAGTAAGGTTGATGAACCATAATTTTATCTTTATCTTTCAAACATATGGTTTTTCATAAAAGTAAGGTTGATGAAACATACTTTTAAGAAACAAACTTATCATTCTATACTTACATAATGAGTTTTTTCAATACTTTGCTGATTTCCCAAATGTAAGGTTCCTTCCAAACGTATGGTTCCTTCCAAACATAAGGTTCCTTCCAAACGTAGGGTTCCTTTCAAATGCAGGGTTCCTTCCATCATAATTTTCTGATAACGTATGGTTGTTTTACCATAATTTTATGATATCTCATAGAGTAAACCCCAAATTCTATCCTTATGTTATGCTTCTCAATATAGGGTATGAATAGTGTGTCCAGAGCATGCTAAAAATGATTTCTGAATACTTTAGAAATTAATTCTTATTGTTCAAATACTTAAATATTTCTTCCAGAAATAAGAATATAATGAATATTAAATTCCTGAAATACACTTAAAGTAAAATCATTAGAATAAAAATCAAGGGTATTTGTGAGAATCCAAATCATCATAAAGATATAGAGTATTGTTCTCAACAATCTCCCCCTTTTTAATAATAAGATTATGTTATGTTGAAAACAACACTTTCTCAACAATCTCCCCTATTTTGATGATCACAAAACCCATAAAATAACCAATGAAATTAACTTACAAAATTAATCACATATAGTTTTTACTTTTGAAAAGATAAATACAATATTTAATTTGATCAAAATTACTTTATCAAAAATAAACATTGTATTATCAAATGTCATAAAAAAAGAAAAAAAATTTCTCCCCCAATAAGAGATTATGGTTATCCATATATCTCCTTAAAATAACATTTAAAAAAATAAATTAAAAATACAATGTTAGGTTTACCTTAATTTCTCTTCCTTAAATAATTAAGATAATACCCTTTTTCATTAAAAAGATTAAAGTAAAATTTAAAAAAATTAAAATATATAAAAATAAAATGTCGTGTTTATCCTAATTTCTCCCCCTTTTTGTGATATAAAAAAGAATGATAGAAGAAGGAATATAACATTTTTTAATGTAGCACTGAACTTAAGAAAATGATATTATAAACTGTTTATCAATATGTGAATCTGGATTACTAGATTTTTTATCACAGACAGTATAGTAAAACAAATTAAAACACATGAAAATGAGATGTAAAGATATTTCATAGAATTAAAAATACAGTAATGAAAAACAACAGGAATCAAGGTTGGGTAAGAGTGTGAGATAGGGTTCATCTCCTCTGAACTATTGCCTTGATCTCTGTCAATTGTTCCCTCAATATTCTCATCAATACCCCTCCCAACTGGATAATTAGATATCTTCTTTCCTGAGACAAATGAATATATTCAACCAGATTTACTCTGAAAAATCATGATGTATTTATTCCTTCTCCATAAAAAGAGTCAACTTTTCTATGAACTGATTCAGCATAGTTCTAATTCCTGGTTCACTAGAAGTCAACCGGTCAACTTGAAACATCTGATTATCTAACAGTACTAACAAAGGAGCACTATTAAACTATAAGTCCTACAGTCTGGCATTCATATTCTCCATGACCACTGTAATAGCATGAAATATTCTGATAAAAATTAGGTGACGTACCTGATGTAATAGCCTCACTGGTTCTGACAGATGTAAATTTTTTCTCCATGAAAGATCTAAATTCCATTAAATCTGTCTTCATAACCATCTCTAATTTCATCTTGGAAACTTCATTTATAATTTCCTTGTTTAAATTTGAAACTTGTTGTTTAGAAACAATACTTTATTTCAACCTTGGAAAATTTAAATGTTCCTTTCCTAATGCTATCCATAGAGCAACATTCTCTTTTTCAGCTTCAGTCAACTTTCTGTTCAGTTTCCCCATATTTGTATTTACTGAATCCGAGGCACCCTATTCTTGATTCTCATTTTCAGCTTCAACTTGATGCAGCAACACTAATGTAAAGGATTCAAAATATTCTTTTTCATCATCCCCTCCTTGTACAACTTTCTCAACAGATTTTTCCTCTAATCCTTTCCCAGACTAATCCAAATAAAAATTCTTATTCAATGCCTCAGTATGAATCTCAGAAGCATTCTCTTACTAGTTTTCAAGTGATGGAGGTTTCTCCTCATGAGAATCATCTACATGTTCTTACTCTATCACTATATTCTCCAAAATAATTTGTTCTTTATCAATCTCTACTTTATCAATTTGAGTTCATGACACTGCTTCTCCTTCACCAAAAACTGTCTTAGCTTCTTTTTCTATTACTGGTTCTACTTCAACTAAAGCTTCTCTTACCAACATATAGCTTAATAGATCACCAGATGTTAAAACATTCAAATTTATATCAGGCCCTTCAATAGGATTATGATCCCTGTTACTTTCGAACTGAAGTCCTTCCTAACCTATTTCTTCAGATGCATCCATAAACTCAAACCTAATTCTTCTTGATACATCACTAATTCTGTATTTAGCTTGTCCTTCCTTTGATTTTGCTGATTGGGCCTGAGAACTTTTTTCATCCTCTTTAGATCTAACAGGCAATAGATTTCCTTTGATTTTGGTCCATAAATATCTAATTTTTCTCAATGTACTAGAATTGAAGATGTTACTATGGTGGCATCTCACATGAGCATCCACCAGTCTTATCATATCTTTCTTAAACAGAATCTTTGAGATGAATCTTCCAAAAGGATAAAAATTCATTCTTACCTCTGGTTAGAACAGTAACTAAGATACCTCACCATGTATCTCAGAATGTTCAATTTGATATCACTTATTAGAAAAAACATTAAATACATATCTGGATAAATAATATTTTTCATTTTAGACATCTTAGGTGCAATACCAGTTTGGAAAAACTTAACCAATATCTTTTAGTCCAGTTCCAAATCCTTTACCAACATCTTCTTGATATTAGTTGATCCAAATAGGAACAACATAATATCTTCATATTTAATTACACTATCACCAATAGTTTTCAAATCAAAATGACAAACTCCCTCATGAAGGCAGTTTAGAATTTTTGTGATTTCCACAGATGAGATTGAAAAATCTCGATCCTCAATCTTTGTGATTATCGAATCCTCATCATTTCCCAGACTAAACTATAACAACTTAAAGAAATTATGAAGTTCTAACTCATATAGAATCTCCATGTAATCTCCATTAAACATCTATTCTAAGCTCTGAAAATCTAGAGGTTTCTTTAGCATTAGGTTCGTCTGACAAATCCATTCCAGATCTATGACTTTCACTTGTAAAATATTTCTCCCAGCCGAGTGCTGCCTCTTCACAGTGATGGTCTCTGGCTCATCGATTCTCTTGGTCATGGCCATTTCTGTCGTAAATTTCCGAAGGTTCAAAAAGGACTAGGGTTTCGGAGGTTCAGGTTCATGAGAGAAGAGCTGTAAAAGTTTTCGAGGGTTTGAAGGGTTTTGAGAAAAATGAACAAGTTTAGAATTTGAAATGGTTCCTAAAATACTTGATTCCCATGTCATTACGTACATACTAATCATTGCATAACTTTTAAAACGAATTAAAATCATACACAGAATATAAAAATATAAAAAACAAAAATAAATAAATTTTTACTATTTGAAAAACAAGTAACTAAACTATTTTTAAAAAATATATTCAAATGTATAAAAAAATTTACTTAAAATTAAATAAACCTATCCCCCTTAATAAAATCAAACCTATCAGTGGGAAGTGGTTTAGTAAAAATATCAGCTAATTGAATTTCTGTATTCATAAATTCTAAAAATATATCCTTTTTAAGAACATGGTCTCTTGAAAAGTGATGTATAATATCAATATTCTTAGATCTAGAATTATTAAAAGGATTTTTTGAAATATTTTTAGAACTTGTATTATCACATAAAATAGGTGTATTATTAAAATTTTTTTAAAAATCCATAAGTGTGTTTTTTCATCCACAAAACATGTGCACAGTAACTGCTAGTAGATACGTATTCTGCCTCAGCTGTTGATAGGGAAACTGAGTGTTATTTCTTACTAGACCATGATACTAAGGATTTTCCTAAAAAGTGACACGTTCCTGGGGTTATTTTTAAATCTAATCTACAACTCCCAAAGTCTACATATGAATATGAAATAAACTTAAAATCAGATGGTTTGGGATAAAGTAGAGATTGAAAAACAGTTCCTTTTAAATATCTAAAAATTCTTTTAACAATAGTTAAATGGTATTCTTTAAGAATTGATTGAAATCTTTTACAAATACATACTGAATACATTATATCTGGTTTTCTAGTAGTAAGATATAATAAAATACAAATCATACCTCTATATAACTTGTTGTCAACTGATTCTCTAATGTTTTCCAAATCAAGTTTTATATTAGTACACATAGGAGTTGTATATGTCTTGCTGTTTTCAAGTCCAAATTTCTTTAGTAAACTAGTAATGCATTTTCATTGATTCAAACCATTTCTAGAATCTTTTTGAAAAATTTGATGTCCTAAAGAGAAATTTAATTCTCCCATCATACTCATTTCAAATTCTTTTTTGCATTAAGTTTGAAAACTCATGACAAAGAGTTTTATTTGTTGAACCAAAAATTACATCATCAACATAAATTTGAACTAATAAAATATTAGAATTGAGAGTTTTCTTAAATAGTGTTGGATCTACCGTACCAAAAGTAAAATAATTTTACAAAAGTAAAGAACTTAATCATTCATACAAAGCTCTAGGTTCTTGTTTAAGACCATAAAGTGATTTAGTAAGTTTAAAAACAGAATCTGGTTTTTGTGAATTTTCAAAACTAGGAGGATGCTCAACATAAACTTCCTCTAATAAATAAACATTTAAAAAGTTAGGCTTAACATCCATCTAAAATAATTTAATGTTTATATGATATTCATAGGCTAAAAGGATTATAATAGCTTCTAATCTAGCTACTGGTGCAAAGTTCTCATTATAATGTATACCTTCTTCCTGATTATATCCTTTATCTACTAGCCTTAATTTATTTATAGTTATTATTGTAACACCCCAAGATTTTATAAAAAATATTCTTTTTAATTTCATTAATGTCTTGTGTTGTATGCTACACCAAAAGGAGCTTGCACAACACGCATCCTTGACTTGCCTTGCATTACACGCAATCGCGACCTTCCTCGATAGCGTGTGTAGTACGCAATAACGAGTTTCACTAAACAACAATATGCTATTAAAATATTATTAAAACTAGCAGTTATGAATAGTAATAACCACTTTTTGAAATTTTATAAATTTTATTTTTCAAAATGGTCTTCATTTTTGGATTCGGAATACCGAAATTAGCCTAGGGTGAAATTTTGGTATTTTTCTGAAAACTTTCAATTTTTGATGAATAGTGAAATCACTAAGTGGTAGGTTAAAAACTGAATTTTGCATAAAACTTAATTTTACCGCTTCTGTGAATGGAATTTCGAAAATCCGAGAGACACGGTTAATATCAAGGACTAAAATGTGGTTCAATGAGATGAAAATAATTTTTGGTGAATAGTAACTTTTTACTTTTTTTTACCACGGTTAAAAGTAAATAGGGTAATTAAGGGTAAAAATGATATTATTATTACCCTAACACATGTCCTAATTCTATTGGATAAGTGAAATTCGACCAAAAACAAACTTAGGAATAAAATATGACCATTTAGGCCCACGTGGATTAGATTAGGACATTTATTATTAATTTATTTAAAGAAGGGTTAAAATAGTTAAAATCAATGTTTAATAAGTAAATCATTTTTAATATGGGGTTATACATAAGATAAATTCGACTATAAATATTCATTAGAAATCTAAAAAGATTTCCTACATAATGGTATTTTATTTATAATTTTTAGACACTAAATAATTTAATTTATTTGTGACACAATGTTGATGCAGTAATTATCTTATTTATGAAATATTGACATAATTGATGTTATAAACACCAAAATAAATGTAATTTGAGACTTTTTATTAATTCCACTAATTTTATAGGTTATTATGATATATTAGTGTTGATGTAATCAACTTGGTTCGAACATATAATTCCGTTATGACTTTCACAAAAATCATATATCAAATAGTGTCAAAATTGACACAAAATAGTTTTTAAATCAAATATTATATTATTAATTGTTATTTTATTCCTAAAAATCTATGGTTCAGCCAAATTACTTATATAAGGATATATATATTAATAATAAACAATTTGGGGTCCGTTTGACATGTTATAGTAAGTGTATTAACCATATAGTGAAAGAAAACAAAAATACACGGTAAAAGTTAAATTATTTAACTTAGAGTTAAATCTAATTGATAAGGTTAAAATAATACCCTAAACTTGTCTAAATCCTATTGGTTGATAGGATTTAGACCCATACCCACTTTAGCTTCGAAATAAGACCCTTTGGAACCATTATAAACCGATTTTGAATTTAATATAAAATAATATTTTGAGATATTCCTAGGGTGCCCCTCTCCTCCCTTATAAAAGGGCACCTCCTCCCCCTCCTCCTCACACCAATTTGAGCACTCAAGCTCGGACAACCCCTGCCAAAATATCTTCTCCACTTCCCTAGAATAATCCTAGAGGTCCTGGTCTTCTTCAAAGACCAATCTTAGTTCCCTAAGTGGAGGATTCAAAGAGTCGTTTCAAAGAAGAGGAGGTTCAGACACTTACGAAGCAAATCGGACTTAAGGTAAGGGAAATATCACAATCTCATTTTTATCCGAGATTGTTTATTCGTAAGTATTTACTGGGGTGTATTTTATCATCCACATCCATTTTTCATAAATATGTAATATTATTTCCATCCACTTACAATAGTTTAAATCCAATGTTACCCTTTGGTGAGTTTTTAGTAAAGAATATGAAAGGAATCTTTTGTCGTTTTTCGTACGGGGTACTTTTTGACTTTTTCGACAAAAGTATGAGAAGAATGTTTTTTTAACATATACGGCATGAATGGATTTTTAAAACATTATTTACAAGAAGCTTCCTTTAAATGTTTTCAAGTTTATTTTTAATCAACTTCTTTTATTTTATAATTTTACGACATGTTAAGAAAGGAAAAGTGTTTTTTTTTGAAGCAGAAAGGATATTTTCCTCAAGAATGGAGTTCAAGTGTTTTATCAAAATTATTTTCAATCTAAGATAATAAAGGGTTTTGTTTTTATCCCTATTATTACATTGATTTGATTATGTTGTGATGGAATTATATTTTTATGAATTCCTTTATCTTATATGAATTTTTTTATGATGTCATGATGTTTAAGATTCCCATTTTTATTAAATGGGTTATGCAATGATGTATGATTTATGATTTCATGGCACACATAAGAATGGTATCATTATGAGATGGGTGGGACCTATATCTCCCTCCAATGCATTGGGTAAAGATTTTATATCTCATGAGATAGACATGGCTGGAATGGTAGGTTATACCGGTTCAGTGAAACAGGACTGAAACGAGGGTTACTCGATTCAGAAAAGGGACTTTGTCCACTAAGATAGTCTTGGAAATGAGTCTTGACTAACAAGAAATGATTCTCTATGAATATGTGTGAATGCCACAAAGTTTCATGTTTTAAGTTATGATTATTGTGATTACATTTCACTGCCATGATTTACCCCATGTTATGAAATTATGATCTCTTTTACAGGTTAAGATTTACAAAAGTTATGTGCTTGTGTATACGATGTGATTGATATTTCTTTTGTTTACCCTTACTGAGCATTTGAGCTCACCCTTTTATGTTTTCTTTTCCCCAGGATATAAATAAAGGGTTTAGGTAAAAAAAAGGAAGATCTTTATGGGAGATGTTGAAGATCTTTCACCACGATTAGAAGATTATATTCCGAGTTTCCAAAGACACTGAACTATTACGATCCTTGTGTGTGTGTTTTTGTTATGTACTAAGTAGTCCGAAAAAGTAATGTAATGTCCATGTATGTCATGTTTCGGGTCTCTACAATTGGTATCAAAGGAAAGGTTTAGTCAACCTTTGGAAACTAGGACGCGAAAACGTTAGTGAGATCCCTAGAGATATTTCTAAGGTATGTCTAGGGATGTCCCTAAGGATAAGTATACATATAGGATATAGTTCTAGCAATACGGTAACGATCTTAGAATTTAACCTAAGATGTTAGATATTGATGTTACTCCCCCTTTATTATGATTTTTTCATCTCACACTATTCTTTTTGGGTTTTAGAAAATGGCTGGAAACAAGATGATTCACGATAATGGAGGATATTATGGACAATGGAATGATATTATTCATGAGAAACCAAATGAAATGGGATTTGGAAGTCCAACCATAATTATTATGCCGAATTAGCAATCTCATAATATGATCAATAATGTAAAATTTGGTGAGTTTCCCAACTCGGCTAATAAGAGAAAGATGGAGTTTCATGATGATCATAGAGGAAAGAAAAGTTCAATTTCCCCTATGTAAATAATGTGGGAAGAGGCATCAAGGAGAATGTTTCAAGGGAACTGGAAGATGCTTTGGGTGTGGAAAAGAAGGACACAAAGCAAGTAAGTGCAAAGGAAAAGGTTCAGTTAACACCATGGATGAGGATAATGGTATTGCTACGACATCAAAAATGGTTAAGTGTTTTAAATGTGGAATGTACGGGCATTATGCAAACCAATGCCCTAAGGGAAAGTCTCATGAAGAGAATCAGTATGGTCGTATGGGTAGTATTTATGTGGATGATGATGAAGAGACTACAAATGATATGTGAGATGAAATAATTGTTGAAGCTCGGTCAATGGTTTAAGAATGTAGTGGAATGATTACATGTTTATCATGTGTAATGTTGTATAAGTAATCTCATGGTACTATGGAATAAAGAGACATATAAGGATTGTTACACTATTGTCTTTCCTTGAGTTTTGAAAGTGTATGATTAATGTTACCAGTATCCATGAAAGGTTATTCGGATACTTTTTGAATGTAGATGATATGCGCATAATGAAGGGAAAAGGAGAAAATTAAATGTTTGATAGTATTCATGAGCTCATTACTGATATAAGGAGAAGGTTATATTATGGTTTGAGTATATAGAGTTTTTGGATTTTGGTATGTTGAAAGAGTTAACTTTTAACTGCATTCATGTTTTCACTAAGGTTAAATGGGTATTCAAGAGATTACATGATTAAGGTATTCACATGTTTGTAATTTGACCAACAAGATATATCTTATGATTTATGGGGGATAAATGATGGCATTCACGTGATTGTTCTGTGACATTTCAAGTAATCATTTTCTTTATACTATGAGCTTGGGCCGAAGTATTTTAGATAAGCCTAAAGATTAGAATGGATTATGTTGGACATAAGTTAGGATAAAACGTTTTTCGATATTATTGATGGGATTTTATAGTAATATAGCTTTAGAAAAAGGACAACCTGCAGGACGGGCGACAACCCATCGCGTCAGACAAGGCTGTGGGAATCGAACCCACAACTGAAGTGCGACTGGACTTTATCGCCTACCATTGGCCAACAGGAAGTCCCTGTTTAGTAGAAACTAGTTTTATTATATTAAGCAGTATGATATATGAAGTATAAGTCCATTTTAGGTACCATATATGATTAATCTCACTATAGAATGACTTATGTATATTTAATAACTTTTGCTAACCTTTTGATGGAATGACCCGTCATTGTATCACATGATCTACTAACACTTCACGAATAACAAATTCAACTTCATTTATTTAAGAGATGAAGTGGAAATTGTTCAAGGAACGAACAACAGTGAGATTGTACCAAAATAAAGTAAGTATTTATTCTAATTCAAATTCTTCAACTTTAGGGAAATGATCTTGAAAACCAAAAATGTTGTCCTAGTGCTCTTATATCTGATTAATCAGATGGTACCTTAGATCGTCACAAATTTATGGATTTGTGATTGTTGGATTTTCCATAGCCATGTTCTCTACCACTCTCCATCAGAACATGATAGTTAGATTTCTCTTCCATATCCATATTTTTACCTATGTGGAAACCCAACGATTAGTTTATTTGGGTAACCGTTACGTTTCATACTTTCGTTTTTAAAGATTGGTTTTGGTATTCCTTTTTACGATGTGGGTTTCTATTAAAGAAACTTTTGAATAGTAAACCATTTATAACCCCGACGCATTTCGAGGGCGAAATTCATTTTAAGGGGGGTATAATGTAACACGCCAAGATTTTATGAAAAATATTCTTTTTAATTTCATTAATGTCTTGTGTTGTATGCTACACCAAAAGGAGCTTGCACAACATGCATCCTTGACTTTCCTTGCATTACACGCAATCACGACCTTCCTCGATAGCGTGTGTAGTACGCAATAACGAGTTTCACTATACAACAATATGCTATAAAAATATTATTAAAACTAGCCGTTATGAATAGTAATAACCACTTTTTGAAATTTTATAAATTTTATTTTTCAAAATGGACTTCATTTTTGGATTCATAATACCGAAATTAGCCTAGGGTAAAATTTTGGTATTTTTCTGAAAACTTTCAATTTTTGATGAATAGTGAAACCACTAAGTGGTAGGTTAAAAACTGAATTTTGCATAAAACTTAATTTTACCGCTTCTGTGAATGGAATTTCGAAAATCCGAGAGCCACGGTTAATATCAAGGACTAAAATGTGGTTCAATGAGATGAAAATAATTTTTGGTGAATAGTAACTTCTTACTTTTTTTTACCACGGTTAAAAGTAAATAGGGTAATTAAGGGTAAAAATGATATTATTATTACCCTAACACATGTCCTAATTCTATTGGATAAGTGAAATTCGACCAAAAACAAACTTAGGAATAAAATATGACCATTTAGGCCCACTTGGATTAGATTTGGATATTTATTATTAATTTATTTAAAGAAGGGTTAAAATAGTTAAAATCAATGTTTAATAAGTAAATCATTTTTAATATGGGGTTATACATAAGATAAATTCGACTATAAATATTCATTAAAAATCTAAAAATATTTCCTACATAATGGTATTTTATTTATAATTTTTAGACATTAAATAATTTAATTTATTTATGACACAATGATGATGCAGTAATTATCTTATTTATGAAATATTGACATAATTGATGTTATAAACACCAAAATAAATGTAATTTGAGACTTTTTATGAATTCCACTAATTTTATAGGTTATTATGATATATTAGTGTTGATGTAATCAACTTTTTTCGAACATATAATTCTGTTATGACTTTCGGAAAAATCATATATCAAATAGTGTCAAAATTGACACAAAATAGTTTTTAAATCAAATATTATATTATTAATTGTTATTTTATTCCTAAAAATCTAAGGTTCGGCCAAATGACTTATATAAAGATATATATATTAATAATAAACAATTTGGGGTTCGTTTGGCATGTTATAGTAAGTGTATTAACCATATAGTGAAAGAAAACAAAAAGACACGGTAAAAGTTAAATTATTTAACTTAGAGTTAAATCTAATTGATAAGGTTAAAATAATACCCTAAACTTGTATAAATCCTATTGGTTGATAGGATTTAGACCCATCCCCACTTTATCTTCGAAATAAGACCCTTTGGAACCATTATAAACCGATTTTGACTTTAATATAAAATAATATTTTGAGATATTCCTAAGGTGCCCCTCTCCTCCCTTATAAAAGGGCACCTCCTCCCCCTCCTCCTCACACCAATTTGAGCACTCAAGCTCGGCCAACCCCTGCCAAAATATCTTCTCCACTTCCCTAGAATAATCCTAGAGGTCCTGGTCTTCTTCAAAGACCAATCTTAGTTCCCTAAGTGGAGGATTCAAAGAGGCGTTTCAAAGAAGAGGAGGTTCGGACACTTACGAAGCAAATCAGACTTAAGGTAAGGGAAATATCACAATCTCATTTTTATCCGAGATTGTTTATTCGTATGTATTTACTGGGGTGTATTTTATCATCCACATCCATGTTTCATAAATATGTAATATTATTTCCATCCACTTACAATAGTTTAAATCCAATGTTACCCTTTGGTGAGTTTTTAGTAAAGAATATGAAAGGAATCTTTTGTCGTTTTTCATACGGGGTACTTTTTGACTTTTTAGACAAAAGTATGAGAAGAATGTTTTTTTAACTTATACGGCATGAATGGATTTTTAAAACATTATTTACAAGAAGCTTCCTTTAAAAGTTTTCAAGTTTATTTTTAATCAACTTCTTTTATTTTATAATTTTACGACATGTTAAGAAAGGAAAAGTGTTTTTTTGAAGCCGAAAGGATATTTTCCTCAAGAATGGAGTTCAAGTGTTTTATCAAAATTATTTTCCATCTAAGATAATAAAGGGTTCTGTTTTTATCCCTATTATTACATTGATTTGATTATGTTGTGATGGAATTATATTTTTATGAATTCCTTTATCTTATATGAATTTTTTTATGATGTCATGATGTTTAAGATTCCCATTTTTATTAAATGGGTTATGCAATGATGTATGATTTATGATTTCATGGCACACATAAGAATGGTATCATTATGAGATGGGTGGGACTTATATCTCCCTCCAATGCATTGGGTAAAGATTTTATATCTCATGAGATAGACATGGCTGGAATGGTAGGTTATACCGGTTCAGTGAAACAGGACTGAAACGAGGGTTACTCGATTCAGAAAAGGGACTTTGTCCACTAAGATAGTCTTGGCAATGAGTCTTGACTAACAAAAAATGATTCTCTATGATTATGTGTGAATGCCACAAAGTTTCATGTTTTAAGTTATGATTATTGTGATTACATTTCACTGCCATGATTTACCCCATGTTATGAAATTATGATCTCTTTTGCAGGTTAATATTTAAAAAAGTTATGTGCTTGTGTATACTATGTGATTGATATTTCTTTTGTTTACCCTTACTGAGCATTTGAGCTCACCCTTTTATGTTTTCTTTTCCCCAGGATATAAAGAAAGGGTTTATGTAAAAAAAAGGAAGATCTTTATGGGAGTTGTTGAAGATCTTTCACCACGATTAGAAGATTATATTCCGAGTTTCCAAAGACACTAAACTATTACGATCCTTGTGTGTGTGTTTTTTTTATGTACTAAGTATTCCGCAAAAGTAATGTAATGTCCATGTATGTCAAGTTTCGGGTCTCTACAATTATTCATTGAACATCTTGTTTATTTCAAAAGACCCATTTCGTTTCTATAACTGGGTAGTTCTGAGGTCTTTCAACTAAATTCCAAACTTCCTTTATTTTGAACTGGTTTAGTTCTTCTTGCATTGCTATCATCCAAATTTCATCAATGGAGGATTCTTCTATTGGTTTGGGCTCTAATTAGGATATAAAGGAAGAAAACTCAACAAGATTTCCTATGTTACTTATAGTTTTTATTCCTATGTCTAAGTATCCTTTTATAGTTTCTAAAGGACGATTATTTAGGGTTTTTTACTGTCTAGGTAGTACACTTATAGGTTCTTTAGTGTCATGTTCTTCTGAACTGGATTGAATTTCATTTATATCTTCTTCAAAATCATTTTTCAAGTTCACAAGTCTCATGTTATCATTAGATTCAGATTAATCAATTTGGTCTTTCCTTTCCTCAAAGGGATCAGATTCATCAAATTTCACATGAACTGATTCTTCAACAATCCTTGAATTTTTATTAAAAACTCTATAAGCTTTGGAATTAGTAGAATATCCTAAGAAAATACCTTCATCAGATTTTGGATCAAACAAACCTTGCATCAAAAATCTTTAAAGCAATTTACTTTAGTTTTTCTATTATTCTAGAGTCCATAGGGTGTATTTTTTAAATTTGGTCGAATTAAAACTCCATTCATTATATAGAAGGCAGTACTTACAGCTTAAGCCCATAAATAGGTAGGTAAACTATATTCATTTAACATAGTTCTATCCATTTCTTGAATAGTCCTATTTTTTATTTCAACAATTCCATTTTGTTGAGGTGTTCTTGGTGTAGAGAAGGTGTGTTTAATACCCACATTTGAGAAAAAAGAATTGAATTCCATATTCTTAAATTATCCATCAATATCAATTCTTACTGAAATTATTTTAAACCTTTTTCATTTTTAACAACTTCAAAAAAACCTTCAAATATTTTAAAAGATTCATTTTTATATTTTAGAAAGAAAATCCAAGAAAATATAGAATAGTCATCAACTAAAACATATACATATAATCTAACATCCAAGATTTCTACCCTTGAAGGTCCAAAAAAATCCATATAGATGAGTTCTAGAGGTTTAGATGTAGCAATTTTGTTAACTGATTTGAAGGATAATTTGTGCTGCTTGTCAAGTTGACATATCTATAACTTTCAAACTTGAGACTAAGAAAATCAGAAACTAATTGTTTCTTAGATAAGTTATGTAAAGAATAGAAATTGAAATGTCCAAGTCTCCTATGAAAGATCTAGGATTCATTTATCTTAGTTTTAAGTAGTTTACTTGTTGTTTACACAAGGAATTTAAATCCAGGGTATACACATTATCAGTTCTGGGTGCTCTAAATTTAAGAAATTTATTTTTGAAAATAGAACAACAGTTGTTAGAAAAATAAACAATATTACCATCATCATAGAGTTGAGAGATACTTATCATATTGTGTTCCAATCTTTGTACATAGAGTACGTTGTTGATTGAGACAGTTTCTGGATCTCCAAATATTCTAATGAAAATAATCTTGTCGTTGGCATTGTCCCCGAATGTGACTAGAACACCATCCTTTTGTGTTAGTGTTTTGAAATTAGATGAATTTTCACTCATATTCCAGGAGAAACCACTGTCCATATACCATATGGTCTTTTTACTCTTGTGACCTGCTTCCATCAAAGGCATTTAAACAGATTGTTTTGGTACCCATATTCAATTGGGTCCAGTTGTGTTAGCCAACAAAGATCTGGGAATCAAGAATTGGTTTGTTTTTCTAAAATCAACAGAATCATATAAATTGTTTGAAATAAAGGATTTATTTATTACACTTATCTGGGGTTGCCTTAAATAACAATTCTTAGATAGATGTCCTTTTGTACTACAATAGTTACAGACTACTTTTCTAGTACTTAGCACAAAGTAATTCTTGTACAGTTTAGATTTTTCACCTTTACTTCAAATTCCACACCTTTCTTTTATAATCACATTCTGTCCAAGAATTTAATTTAGTGTATTTTATCCTTTTTTAAAAATAAGAACCACACTTTTATATGTTTCTACTTCAGTTTTTAGTGTTTTTATTTTAGCTTCATGATCTGTATTGTTTGTATTTATTGAGTTATATTTTTATAGTAATTCCTGATGTTGTTTTAGAAGATTATATCTCTCTCCTAAAACAACATTATGAATATTATTTAAGGATTTTTGTTTCTTAAATAAAGAATCAAATTTTTCTTCAAGCATGTTGTAGTAAGCTACAAGTTTATCATTTGTATAGCTTGATTCATAATTAGAGTCAGAAGAATAATCGGATTGTACCTCATCAGTTTCTTCCATAAAGCACATATTGGATTTCAGATTTGGTTCCTCCTTTTCTGAATCAGACTCTGAAGAGCTTGCAGAGTCTTCAGATACATTCCAAGAATCCTTCATTGCATTCTTGTCTTTTTTCTCATAATTATTTCTCTTAAATAATTTCTTCTTCATGTCTTCCTTTAATTGTGGACAATCGGGTCTGATATGACCTATATTCTTGCACTCATAGAATCTGACTTCCTTTTCATCATTTTTTAAATACTTTTTAAAACCTTTCTTCTTTTTGTAAAACTTGCTGAATTTTCTGGCCACCTGATCCAGTTCTACATATGAATTGGATGAATTATAACTTTCTGATTTCACCTTTATTTCTTTTTTATTCAGCTTTATGCTTTTTCTTTGACATGACACCTTTATGGCAGTGTCTTCTCCCTTGATGAGAACATTATTATCATTATCTTCATCCTGCATCTCAGCTTCATACATCATGAGAGTTCCAATTAACTCTCTCATTGTTAAATCTTTGATAGGTGTTGATTTTTTGATAGCAACAGAAATTCCATTCCATCGAGTTTGTTGTACTCTCAGTACTTTCAAAGATTGGTTAGCTTGTTTGATTGGGTCTCCCAAATCAGTTATATTGTTGACAATATCTATCAATCTTCCATTCATTTGGGTGATTCTTTCTCCTTTAAACATCCTGAATGTATCAAATTTCAGTTTGGAAGTTCATACGTCATCTATCTGAAATTGTCAGTTCCTTCATAAGAAACCACAATTGTCTACCACATTTCATATAATTTTGGGCACTGAGATACTCTATTAAACTCATTTGGTCCTAGACCACATAAGATTTCCTTCATATCCTTTTAATTCATGTCATACTCAGCTTCTACAGCTACACACTATGTTTCAGGTTTCTCTGTTATTTCATAAGAAGTCGATATTTTTGACTAGACTCTGTATCCAAGGTTTTTCAAATAGATTATCATTCTTGATTTCCAGCATCCATAATTCTCACCATTGAAGTATAGAGATATGACCATAGACATTCCTTCTCTTGTATTAGAAATCTTGATCTGAGTATAATCCTTTAAAACTTTTAGCTTGTTAAAGCTTTAACAAAAGCTCTACCTCGGATACCAATTGTTGGATCAGGTTATACAAGATATGCACAAGAGGGGTGGGGGTGAATTGTGCCTTTTTCAATTTCTTCAAATGATCATGTTTTATCCTTTTATCTTTATATCAAAGATTTAGAAGTAGAAAATAAATAGCACAGGATGCGTGATGTATAGTGGTTCAGGGAACAGAAAGCCCCTAGTCCACTCTACCAACGCTCTACTCCATGAGCTTGGTGATTTTCACTATATGGTCCTCTTATCAACAGACTGTTCCACAACTGAGTATAGGCAGTTGACACCTTTACAATATTAAAGCTGAACAAAGTCTTTTGGTTCATACACAAAACTTAATACAAAACATAGAATGAGAAGTTGATCACTCAATATAAAAGTGTATTTTGTTCATTGAAAATACTTTCCCAGTTCTTCTTCACAATTGCAACAGCATGCAATTGATAGTAGATGGATATTCGTCTTCAGAAATGACGATCTTCGGGTAAAAGTAGTTATGAGATGATCTAGTTGCAGTTGATCTTGAAATGTCATTCACAACATTAATAGCAGTTGATTCACAAAAATATATTCGATGTAGATCAGTAAATCTTCAGTCAAGTTTCTTATTCTTCAGAAAAAAGAGTTTTTTCGCTCTTCATAAAAACATATATTCTTTTCAATAATTCAACCCCTTGTGTGAAGAAAAATATTATAGGTATATATATATATAATAAAGATGAGTGTTCTCCTTTTAAATTTATATCCACAAAAGTCGTCTTTAGAATCACGATATTCAAAATTTTGAATAGTAGAGAAGTCGTAACTCCCCTTAAAATTTAGCATGAAAAGGCCCCCTTAAATTGATCATTTGAATCACAAATAAACAGCTTGGAATCAGTCAAAGATTTACTTTAAATTCAGGATTTTAATCTAGCATGAAGTCGGCCTAATAATCTGCATAAATACCATTTCTTTAAGAATGTCATAATTTAAACATCCGACGTCAAACTTAGTGTTGAAATGCATAGCATACATTCTCTGAACACAAGGTTCACAACATAAGATTGATCTCAAACGCTTCTCTTAAAATCTCAAACATATGTTATATAATCCATTCTTTTTAATCAAACATATAGGTTCATAAAATTAAGGTTGATGAACCATACTTTTACTTATGCTTTCAAATGTATCGTTGTTCACAAAAGTAAGGTTGATGAGCCATACTTTTAAGAAACAAAATTATCATTCTATACTTACGTAATGATATTCTTCCATACTTTGATGATTTCCCAAATGTAAGGTTCCTTCTAAATGTAGGGTTCTTTCCAAATGTAAGGTTCCTTCCAAACGTAAGGTTTCTTCCAAACATAGGGTTCCTTCCAAACATAGGGTTCCTTCCTTCACATTTTTCTAATAACATATGGCTGTTTTACCATAATTTTATATTATCTCATAGAGTAAACACCACATTCCATCCTCATTCATTGCTTCTCAATGTTGGGTATGAACAGTGTTTCCAGAACATGCTGAAAACGATTTCTGAATACTTTAGAAATTAATTATCACTGTTTAAATACTTAAACATTTCATCCAAAAATATGAATATAATGAATATTAAATTCCTAAAATACAATTAAAGTAAAAATCATTAGAATAACAAATAAGGGTATTTGTGAGCATCAAAATCATCATAAAGAGATAGAGTATTGTTTTCAACAATCTCCCCCTTTTTAATAATAAAATTATGTATTGTTGAAAAGAATACTTGTTCAATAGGATTCATGTTCCTTTTATATTGATTTCATTGGTCTTGGCCTTTGTTGATGGCCCTTCATCTCAGATATCCATCACCGACATACATCAGGTTTGTGTTGTGATTAACTAATCAAGAAGATAGATAATGGGGGAACAAAAAATGGGAAGAAAATGTGATTTATTTCAAAAAGAACAAAACTTTTAAAACTCCCTCTCTACATCTTTATCTCTCTCTATCATGGAGCTCTATTGGCTCTCTCTACGAATGCAATGAGCTCTTCTTAACTCAGATTGACTAATCCTAGAAGCTCTCATGGACCTCCTTAAATATGCATGGTGGGAGGTGTCATGTGTGACACAACTCCCCCACCAACCATGGATTTAAAAAATGGCGTCCACCTACACCTTTGACAACTACCATGGTTTCCAAACCAAAAGTTGATGCACATGTGAAATATGCAGCACCTAATATGGAATTCCTCCATGGTGGGTGTTGTTGGTGAACCTCCCACATAACAAGGCAGATAGACAATATCTCCATAACTTCTCCCACTCTATCTATAATATGTTGAAGAAGCTAGAAAGATCTATCTTCTCCTTAGCAACCACCTTTGTCAACATATCATCCAGGTTCTCCTTTGTGTGGATATTTACAAGTCATAGGAGCTATCGATCCATCACTTCATATATCCAATGATATAAAATGTCGATGTTATTTTTCTAGGAATGGTACATGGAATTCTTTCTCAAGTCCAAATCACTTTAACTATCGCGATGAACCATGTACTCCTTCTGGATGAATCTGAGCTCCTAGAGAAAACGCTTTAGACACAACATCTCCTTTTTAACTTTCGAAAAAGAAATGCAATCTACTTCCATTGTGGATAAAGAGACACACTTTTGCAACCTTGAATGCCATGATATAGCTCCTCATACAAAAGTATAGATGTATTCCAATGTAGAATTCCTGATATCAGGATCTCTATCTATATTTTCATCTATATATCCCTCCAAGTTAGGTTTATCTCCCCCATAGGACAAACATAACTTTGAAGTACCATTAAGATACCTCATAGTACACTTGACTACATCTCAGTGCTACTTACCAGGATTCGAGAGAAACTGACTCATGATTGCCACAACATGGTCAATGTTAGGTCTCATACTCACCATAATGAACATCAAGCTTCTAACTTCTGACGAGTATGGTATCATCTCCATCATCTCACTTTCTTCCTTCAACGATGGGCATGAAATCTTTCTCAACTTAAAATGGCCAGAAAGAGTAATTCTCGTAGGGTTGTCTTTGTCTGTGTTGAAATGTTTTAGAACACGTTCAACATAATCCTCCCGAGATAGCCATAAAAACATCCTCTTTATATCATGAATGATCTAAATCCCCAAAATTTATTGAGCTGCTCCAAAGTCATTCATCTCAAATGTCTTAGATAAATCCTTCTTCAACTGGATAATCTTCGCTACATCCTTCCCATGATCAACATGTCATTAACTTAATGTCGAAGATAAAAAAATTTACCATTCTCAAATATTTGGATGTAAACACATTGGTCTGCCTATGTCCTCTTGTAGCCATGAATCACCATGAATGAGACAAACTTCTTATACCATTTTTTGTGAGCTAGTTTCAGTCCATATAATCTCTTATTCAATATGAAGATATGATTTTCTTATCCAAAATCCTAAAAAACTTCAGGATGCTTCATATAGATCTTTTCAGAGAGGTCAATATTAAGAAAATCCATCTTCACATCCATCTATTCAAACTCCTAGTCTATGCTAGCCACCAATCCAAAAATGACTCGGATTGAATCCATATTCACCACAGGTGAAAAATATCATCCAATAAAACTACATTCTTCTGATGGAAGCCATTGAAAACTAACCAAGATTTATGTTTGGACTGTTTTTTATTGTGATCCTTCTTCAGTCTAAACAACCATTTGTTGATTAGTGGCATCTTATCATTGGGTAATTACACAAGATTTTTTGTTTGGCATCTTTTTTATTGTCATCATTCTTCATCCTGAACAACCATTTGTTGATTAGTTCCATCTTACCATTGGGTAGTTACACCAAATTTTATGTTTGGTTCTTCATTAAAGACTCTATCTCATCCTCCATTACATGAAACAACTTTATTTTTTCAGGATGAGACACTGCTTCCTGGTATCCTTCTGGCTCCCCCTCATCTGTCAGCAACAGGTAATATGACTCCAAATATTTTGTTGACAGAATCCTTACTAGTGAAGATCTTGAACCTATGAAATGTTAGGTTAGTGAGGAACAACATCACCTAGATCTTATGATGGTTCTGCAAATTCTTGTGGAGTGGATTGAGTCTCCCCTACTCAATATCCTCCTCTACTACCTCCTGTTCCAATACTGATGAGTCTTATTGAACCTCCTACCATTCATTGACACGTGGTTATGATATAGGTTTTGGATCACGAATTGAGTCCTTAAAACTTTCCCTTAGAGACATTCTAGTATTTTGAATGTCGTCAATCATCCAGTTCTCATGGAATGAGACATCTTTACTTCTGATCAAATTCTTCTCCTTCGGGTCCCAAAGCTTCTATCTGAACTTGTCATCTCTATATCCGATAAAGATGCATGGAGTAGATCTCACATATAGCTTCTTCCTGATCTCATTTGATACATGTGAAATTCCAAACATCTAAATATTTGTAAATGAGAGTAAGATTGATGTTTACCTGACCATCTCTTCTGTGGAATCTCTAAATTCAGTTGGACTGATGGGGATCTGTTGATGAGGTAGCATGAAACCTAAAAAACTTCTCCCCATAATGGCTTAGGGATACTATAAAAACTCATCAGGCTTCTAACCCTATCCATGATGGTTCTATTCATCATTTCCACAACTCCGTTGTGTTGTGGGGTGCTTGGGACTTTCCTCTCGTGTCAGATGTTGTGACTCCTTCAATAAGCATTAAATTTTCTGGATGTGTACTGTCCTATGTTGTCTAAATAAAAACACTTAAGCTTCCTTCCAGTTTAACACTTTTCCATGGAATGGAACATATTGAACTAGTCCAGTACTTGGAACTTCATTTTCAAGAAGGAAACCCAGACCCTTCGAGATGAATCATCAATAAAGGATAAGAAATATTTGTTACCTCTGAGAGAATACACCTCTATGGGTCCTCATATATCCGAGTGCACCAGATAAAACAACTCTGATCTCCTTGATGAAGTGGTATAGAATGAGACTCCATACTTATTCCCATAAAAACATTATTTACAAGGGTCAAGTGATGCTTCTTTATCAATACTGATGTACTTCTTCTTCATTGGGGTAGATAACCGTCTTTCTCTCATATGGTTGAGTCTCTTATGCCACATATTGGTTAACATATATCTTTCCACCATGTTGAGTGTGTCTGAACATATATTCACATGAATTTGCTATAACGTACCTCATATATGGCCTCAGGTGATGATTATGGCTCCTTTATTCATCTTCCATGCTCCATTGCTGAAGATGTTGTAATAGCATTTTTGATCAAAGTGTATACATTATAACAGGTTGATTCGAAGATGTGGAACATGCCGAACATCTTTTAGGGTGATTGTGTATCCAATATTCATCTTGAATTGGATATCACCCATGCCAAAAATCTTCACCAAACTGGTATTCCCCATCTTGAATACACCAAAGTCACCAGCTTGATAAGTGAAGAAATAATCATGATGCAGAGTGACATGGTACGATGCTACAGTATCGACCACCCATTCTTATTCATGGAATGATGTTTGAAATCGTGTATCTTTTTCATCTTTGGATCAAATAATAACTTCTCCAGTGATTTTCACATGCACATCTTCATTTCTTCTTTGCTGGTTGCTACTTTGACCCTTTTCTTATAACAAATTTTGGGAGTTCTTCTTCATGTTCCCCTCTATTCCATAATGGTAGCATTTTTTATGTTAGCCTTCTGACATCTATAAACCTTCCTCTGTTCTGGCTTTGAACTCTAGTTCCTACCCCAAGACCTCTTCCTTGTTGTCTCCATTTCTTCTCCAGAACGAGTTCTTGCATTTGGTTCTAACTCGCATCCTTACTTTGGGTCTCATCGTTGATTAATGCATATTTTACCATATCCATGGTAAGTTTTCCTTTGAGTGAAAAGTTGATGGGTGAGTCTACAAGTGTATCCCATATAGTGAGAAGTGTGAAAAGTAAGTGGTTCGCCCAATATTCATCATTTAGAGTCTTTCCGACAACCACCATCTGGTTCACTAGGCTTTGGAACTTGCTGGTGTGTTTGGCTATAGAGTTTCCACTCAGTAGTTGAAGATTCATAAAACACTTCAATAAGATGATCTTATTTAGAGTGGTATTTTATTAGTACATATTTTCCAACTTCACCCAAAATTCATACGCACCAGTCTCTTGAGAAACATGGTGGTAAAAATTGTGATAGATCCATTGGTGGATTTGACTGATCATCTTCTAATTCATCCTTTTCCATTCTAATTCTTTAGTGGCATCGATGTTGACTCTCTCATTCTAAATGGGGTCAAAAATATCCTTATCATTGATTAGATATTACATTCGATACTTCCAAATGGAGTAGTTATAAGAAGTCAACATGATCATCCCTCACATTGATGATCCGTCCCTTGAATTTTAATTATCAAAAATTTGGCACATAATCTAAAACAATGGAGCTCAACGGTGTGTACAAGACAGTCAAATATGGTGGAATCGACTCATGGATCATTGAAATCGAACACTGATTGATCAATAAATTATCAATATAGTATCAACGACCAAGATCAAATGATGATGTGGTGTTGATCTGGTGATGATGTGTCACGCTGGAGAAACTACCAGAAACTCACCGGAATGTTTCCAGAATGGGAAGAATACATTCTTTTTTGGTAGGGGGTACAATAGGACTTGAGGTATGATGGAATTTTGACTGATTCTAGGGAGATTGTCTTTCATCCATTTTCGATTCCATTTGCGCTGTTGGAATTGTCTCACCATAAGATTTACAATTCTTCATTCAAAATTGGATTCTGAGAAACTTAATTTTTCTAGTCATTGGAAAATCTCTACTTCTAATCACCTTTGTACCAAAAATCCATTTGATACCACATTTTTTGATTCTCTGATCATAAATAGAGATAATAAAGGAAGAAAAATGTGAAGAAAATGTGATTTATTTCACAAAGAACAAATCTTACAAAACACCCTCTCTACACCTTTCTCCCTCTCTAGCATGGAGCTCTTTTGGCTCTCTCTACAAATGAAATGATATCTTCTTGACTCATATTGATCAATCCGGGAAGTTCTCATAGTCCTCCATAAATAGGCATGGTGGAAGGTGTCATGTTTGATCCAAATCCCCCACCAACCACAAATTTCAATAATGGTGTCGACCTACACCTTTGAAAACTCCCATGGTTTCCAAACCAATTGTTGCTACACATATGAAATATGCATCTCCCAATATGTAAGTCCTTTACAGTGGGTGTGGTTGGTGCACCACCCACCAACCAAGGCAGCTGGATAATATCTCTATCAGTTTGGTTGGCTGTCAACAGAAATGGCCATCATCGAACTTAGTTGGAGAAATACCTGCCTCAACTTCAATCAGCTTGATGGAATTGAGATTAAACTCCAGTCCTGACATTGTCATATTAAAGGGGTTATTTGATTTTATTTCAGAACTATATTTCTATTAATAATCACATTCACACTTACATTCCCTCAAAAGCTTCATAATATCTCTCAATGATTGATCATTCACCATTGCAGATCTAAAAATTTGGGTAGTGATTTGGTTCATGGATCAACTCAGGAAGTAATTATAGAGCCTTCGGTTTTTATGTCGGGGATGCATAAAGAGAATTATCTTACACACAAAATGAATTTATCTTACACAATATGGATGATTTAACTCATGGAAAGATCCATCGATAAATTATCTTATGAGAAACATAATTCTTTTACACAAATGACCAATGAAATATCTTACACATTTTAAATATTATCTTATGGGGTGATGCACTGTTGGGTGTACACTACATAAAAAATAACACACAACAATTAAGAAATAAAATAAATAAATTATATTTAAATTAAAATAAATTCATACTATATATATTTTTAAAATAATACAAGTTAAAAAGATAAAAACAATTTTCATAAAATAATAAACCGATTAATTAATTATCCAAATAAAGGAAAGATAAAAAACAAAAAAACTGAGTTAAAAATAAATGTAAAAAATTATTAAATAATTATTTAAAAAAATTAAATAAAAGTTAAATAATAAATAATTTATTAAAATATTAAAACTAAAAACACAATGGGAATTAAAATTAAGTACACAAAATAGAAAATAAAATAAAACTCAAATATATAAAATAAGACATTAATTTAAACCAAACTAATAAATAAATAAAATTATAAAAGAAGAATGAATTAAAATATTTAATTATGAAATAAATATTTAAATCAATAAATAATTTAATTAACTAAAACTAAAATAAACTAACCTACTATACATAATTATCCATCTTAATATTAAATTAATCACTACAAACATAATTTTGAATACAAAATAGATGTGGAAAAAATTACCAATTTAAGGGTACATCAAATTCCCCCACACTTAAGATACCACTTTTCCTTAAGAAATATTTAGTCGCATTCAACGGTATGAAATAAATATCAAAATGGAATAGTTTTATTACCACTAAGAGTTAATTTTCATAGTGATTTTTCCTCATGGATTCTCTTGGTTAGTAAATATAAATTCCTTATATAATTAAATTTCTTCAGATAAAAATAAATTATTTAAAAAAATGATTTAAATTGAAAATAATTAAAGAGAATTTAACAAAATTCCATTTATATCCAACTGAATGTCTAAAATCATCTTTACCTCTAGGAGAACATACTCAAATAATTTAAGATCACATAATAAATAGACACACCATTAGATGGGGTGGATTGAAAATTTATTGATGCAATATATAAAACATCCAAAATTTTGATGAATAAATAATAAAAAATTAAAGAGTATAAAATAATGATATTAAACAAGATTATAATTTTCATTTCATAATTCATTTGGATGTATATATTATGAGTTAAATTATAATTAAAAAGTTCAAAGTGAATGATTATTGTATAAATTTTTTCAAATATTTTACTAAAATCTATTTTTTTCCAAGAGGAGAAGAAAAATGATTTACTCAATTAAATTCAATATCTATTATAGGTTAACCTCCTCAAAGTGGCTTCATGAATTTCAATTTTGGGAAAAAAATCTTTCAGTGAAAACACCTAAGTTATACTTAAAAGCATACATTTTTTAAAAATTTAAGTTGTTTTGATGGGTTCTCAATGAATTATAGTTTAACACATTTAAATACACCCACACATAAAACCTAAAAATGCCCCCATTATTGAACTCATGGTGGAATAACACTTAATACATTTAATTTTCGAAAAGATTTCCAATTAAGTAGTTAAAATTTATATAGGGTCACAATAAAGTTCAGAAATTGTTTTTCCACAAAACAAACAAGCACTAGATGCAGAAGAATATTGTTGGCCACAACAAAGTAGTTTGGTATGGAAAAATATAACAATAAATAATTAAAGTACATAACATAAAACATCAAAAATAATTTTCATTAAGTGTTAACACAAACTAGAATAAATGAAAATATCGATTTAGAAGCATAAAAAATGATTAAAAAATGTACTCCCTTGGTATCAAAAATCCTTTTTTAATAAATTTATATACAAAATACTCCCTCATTTTCATTATGTTCAATCAATAGACCAACCAATATTGTAGCCAGAGATTAAAGGAAGATAGCTTGGAGCATATTTATCATGTTTTTAGATCCTATGATAGTGAAAATTAGTCAATAATATGTTTTTAAGAATCACATCAATGGACCATTAAAAAGAGATACCATGTAACTGAAGAGTTATATTATAATAGAGTGAGAAAAATTTATTAATAAAAACAATATAAAAATTAAAAGTCATGGGATTCCTCCTGTGAAATACTAAATTTTACATTTTCAACTGGACTTAATACCCAAAGGATATATTCATGATAATTTAATGGGAATGTTCTATTGATGAATGCAACTTCATTTGAACATAATTCAATACACTTTTCAAACACCTTAAAACCACCAACTTTAAGAAAATATTTTGTAAGAACTATTAAAAAAATAGAACTATGGTTTTTTTCCACCATTAAAAAATGTATAAAATTTAAAAACATGAAGAAAAATTGTAGAAAAAAATATATAAATTGTTTCAAGAAAAATAATAGTGTTATAAAGGTCCCCACACACTTTGGGAATCTAAACACTCAAGAAAAGGTGAAAAAACTTTTGCAACCTGCTCACTACAATGGATAATTGTGTGAAAAAAAAATTGTGAAAATGATAAATTATAATGATCCCACCTAATGGGTCAAAATTTATCATAGAAAATTAATTTTCTAGCATCCTAAATGAACTCAAAAGAAGTGAATTTCTCAAAAAGATGTGGGTAAGAATAAAACAAAAGTTCAAAAATAGAAGTGAAACTTTCAAGAAAATTTATTTGTTCAAGCCGACAAACTTTATTTTTTTAGAGGGACTCAATAAAAAACTTTATATAGTTTTATAAAATTATAAACTCTCAAAATAATTAGAAAATAGTCATACTTAGGCTCATAAAATTCCGGATAAAATATTTGTAATTATGACTCTCTATTTAGTTCTTGGATAGGGGTTTATTTAACAAAAGATGGATGAAAAGATGGATCAACTGTCTAAGTAATAATTTAAATGGGATGGGGATTTATAATATATATATCCTAAATAGGGAAAAACCATCCTCAAATTTCACCTCAATTTTAAATTACTCATTCTTAGCAACATCAATGAAGTTACATCTAACCTCATTATTGGGATTTTTAAAGACTAGAATTTTCTCCACATCATCCCCAGCCTGGAGGGTAAGTTTACATTTTGAAACCTATATTATAACACCTTCTGTAGAAATATATGGTCAACCTAATATGACTAGAACCTTTTCACAACACTCTATACAAATAATAATATTTTTTTGTGAAGTAAGCTTCTCTACACCGACTAACAAGTCATCCACCCTTTTGTAAGGATGAGTGAGTGACCTATCAGTAAGTTGAAGTGAGACAGAATTTGGTTATAAATCTATAAGAACTATATTTTTGAATAAGTATTAAAGAAAAAAATTAGTACTTTAACATAAATCACATAATCAATTTATTTTCCCTCTAACTCCTATTTGATATTGAATAACAAAACCTCTAGGGTCCATCAATTTTGGAGGCAACTTTCTCAGAAGAACAACACTACATTCCCCATTGATATTGATGGTATACAATTTATTCCAATCTATTTTGTTAGACAAAAACATAATGGTGAATTTTATATATTATGTTATTTTATCCAACACTTCTAAAAATGGAATATTGATGCAAAAGGATCTGACATTTTTAGGAATCTTTAGTAGTTAGGTTTGTCACTATTTTTTACTAATTTAGGGAAAGTTATGATGGGGGAATAATGTTTTAAAACTATTATATTACTCTCATAATACTTAAATATAACCTTTTTCATTACCTATTTAATCAACTCCCACTTCATCTTCCTTGTTTATGGGGTTTTATCATATAATGATTCAACATTTTTTATGATTGTGGACAGTTTTATCTAGATTTATAGATTTGGAGTTTTCTAGATTTAAATTTTCAAATTAAATAATTTCATTATTTTTTACTTCAGTTGGATGTTATATTACTTGATTTATGGTTTTTAGGCCCGATCTAGTGGTTACATCCATCATATTTCCCGTGGTTTTGGCTCAGTTGTGTTTTGAAACTTTCCCTTTTCGCTTTCAACAAAATCCCTATCCATTTGTCCCAATTGAACTTACAAATTATTGATGATAGAATGTTGTGAATTTTTCTTATAAATCAATTTCCAAACCAGCCCATCTAAATAAGAATTTTAATTTAAAGTTAAAACATTATTTTGAAATGAATTTTTGGGATGATTTGAGTATCTAGGAGAAATAAGAGGTTTCAACACACCTTGTTCTCTCTAAGAAATATTGGGGTGTTTTTTATAACAAGAGTTGTACTAGTTGGGGAAAGGGTCATTAAACCCTTGATTACTATATCTATAGACAAAAAACCTAATAAATATACTTAGGTTAGGTAGGGAGGTCAATTTTGGGAAAAAATTATGAGAATGAAAAAACATCCCACATTGATATCACTGCTCCCTAAGAACTCTATCGTTATCTACAACTGCTCGAGTATTTGTTTCAGCTCGATGAATATCTATCTTCCTTGTAATTTTTTTGAGACTTTTATGAGAGTTCATTAAAAACTTTTTTGAGATTATCCAGTATCAAGTCTGAGAAATCACCACCATAAAATTTATTACCAAGATTTTGATTTTAAAGAGTGAGACTGTTATATAATGCATTCATCAGCAGATGGGGATCCAATTTATGGTTACAAAATTATCTAAGAAGTTATCTGAATTGATCACAAGTCTCGTGAAAAATATAATCCTCATATTTAATAAAATCTTAGTTATTTTATGCCTCACTTCAATAGTGGTGTTTCTAGGATAAAACATCCCAATAAATGAGTTAAAGAGTTTATCCCAAGTGTCAAAAATGTCCTCATATAAATTCTAGAACTAGATAATAGCCTTAATTTTTAAATAGAATAGGAAGAATCTAAACCTAATCTCCTCCTCATTCATACGATGAAATGGTAAATATTTTACCATATATTAAAAATCTCTTATGTAATCAAGATAATCCTCACTAGTTTGACCACTAAAGTAGGGAAACATAGAGAGGTAATGTTGCTTCAATTAATAATTTCTAGGCAAATGGGATGACTGTATACAAGATGGATTGTTTTAAATAGTTGGTATATGGAAATCCCTAATCCTAGTCCCCTCAGTATTTTCATTCCAAGGTTTAGATGTAGTTATATTTTCATTTTTAACTTCAGCTATCAGAATTTCCATATTTTTATTTAGATTTAAATTTTCCATCATAGCCTTTTCCTTCTATTTCTTATGGGTAGAAATGTGTTTATTTATTTTCGCAATTAATGGTTCATGTTTAAAATTATCCCTTTTTCTATTTTACAAAAAAATTAGGTTTAAATTTTTTAAATAAAACAAACAAAGTTAAAAGGAACAAGCGTATTTTGTGTTGAATTTTTTTAGAAAGTTTTTTTACAATTTTTATGAAAATATTTAATGTTTTTAATTTTTTTGGGTTGGTTACACAAAACCTCCCCTAAAATGGTGAAAAATATTTATCACATTTTTGTTGAGAATGTGACAAATTTAATTATTTATAAAACCTAATAAAAAATATAATAGTGATAAGTAAGAGTATTATATCTACAAATAATGATTAAAGAAATGTGAAACCCAAAAAACAAAAAGAAAACAAACAGTGGAAGAAACGAATGTTATTTTGGAAGAGAAACAAGAAAACTGAGAGAGATACATGAAGTATATGAATTTAAGGGGTTTGGACTCTCTAGAATTGATTAAAAAAGATTTTCTATATTTAATATAAATTAACACAATTGTGCTAATTAATTTGAAGAAGGTGTATTGAGACACCTAAAGGCCATTCAAGTTCTTTACAAAGTATAATAGACCGTTCTAAAAAATGACCGAAAGATCAAATTTTAGGAATAGATATGTTCAATGGTGGAAAATAGAGACATCATCTTTTTCCAATTTCTAGTACTTCAGATGACGATCAAAGGCAATAGATTCGATATCATCTCTTATAGGTACTTCGAATAACATGAAAAAGATGCTCGTTAAGAAAAAAGAATCTCATTGTAAAAAAGTAACCCCAACACAACTATAAACCAAATCAATCAGATAGAAAAATATCAATTCATAAAAAGGAAAAACCCCTAAAAATTGTATTCACTCATAACCAGATAAATAAAAACAACTATGTTCAATATATATATATAAAAGATAGAAGAACTGATAAAGAAAAAAAACAGAGAGAATTATTCTCTGTAGAAGTTGATTCCCTCTCTATTCCGAGCTAGAACAGTTTTTATTTTCCATTCCGATGCTCCTGATCTACCTCTACTCTATACTCCCATATCTTACTCTATATCTTGTATCCTTCTCTCTACTCTCTTTTAATCAAGGGAAATTTTTTTATTTTTCATTAGGGTCACAACCTCCAAATACTACCTTCTTTCTATGACATATAACATGAGATAATAAATTATCTATACTAGAGTAATTGTCCTAACCATTATTGAAGATCTTAATAATAATTTTTGCAAACCAATCTGTAGGCATTAAATTATTCACCAACAGAAAAATTAATTTCTCGAATTGGCCTATTATCCAACTTCAACGGTTCTCACTGAAATCTTCACTAATATTCCTTGAACTTCATGAAAGACATCAACTCAACAATACTTATTCCTACATATCAAAAATAGCACATCAGATCATCACGAATAGCCTAGATTCCTACAGCTCAGATAACTTCAACCCCTCATCAAACTTCCAAAAAATCTATACTCACTATAACATTTAACTAATCTTAATCCTCACCAGCTCTTCATGAGATGATCATGAATTCACTATGTCCTTTCAATTATCACTTATAATGCATTATGAATAAAAAAACACAATAATTAGAGGGCACAAGGCCCATTCCACTAAAATCAAATTTTCACATGAAGAAAAATCTGGAGGTAAATAGATTATCATCACCAATCAAGCTCATCCAATGTTGATGGAACCCAAACTTCATTCTTTATCAATAGTAAAACTAGGATTGAAACATCCACAACCATCCATCATTTACCAAATGAGATAATCTCATTTGAGTTCTTCATCTTTAGCGGGAATGTATTTCTCCAACATAGTCAGTTAAACCTAGTCACGATTATCCTTCTTTAGATCTGAATGTGACTTCTTCAACATGTCATCAACCAAATTCTTCTTCCATGCACTTGAGTGTCCATCATCTCCAAACATCAGAATTATCATCATTTGGTGAGCTCTAAAGGGTACTCGGTGGAAAATCACTATTATGGGTTTATTTATATTATCCAATTCACATCTCAGATGGATTTAGGCTCTTCTTCTTCTGATTTCACCAGTCTTAGACTTTATTTATAGACCATCATCTCAGATCGCCATCACCGGATTGTATTGGGTTTAGTTAGCTATCAATAAATCTAAGGATCTTCAAACTTATTTGGAAAAATAAAATCATTAATTGACTAAAACTATAATAAACTAACCTAATAAACATAATTATCTAGATTATTGTTACATTAAGAATTAGAAACATAATCTAGACAACAAAATAGATGTGAAAAAATATATCAATTTAAGTCCACATCGGTGATAATATTTTATATTCACATTTAATATATAACTTACTTCCTAAAGTGTATAATTTTTACTTTATTTGTTGAGTATTTCCTATATGATTACTTTTTTGATGTTACAGGTCTTTATTTTTTCCTTACTCATTTATAAAGAATCTATTTAAATGATTTTATGAAAATAAATAGAAAACAAGTGCCTTTAAACATAACACATTATTTTAAAAAATGAATGTGTTTTCTCTACTCCAACTTAAAGGTTTTTTAAAAAGGTCTTATAAAAAACATTTGGTTTACATATAAAATTATTGGGTTTTGATTTAAAAATAACTAGTGAGGTGAATTATTTTGATTTGTTTTATAAGAAAAAAATTTATTTTCGTAAATATTATTTTAATCCTTTATTGATGAAATTTATTATATAAGAAATTATATATAATCATTTAATCATGTAAAAGATTGGGTTATTGGTCACACCCTACTCATCCACCTCGATTGATGTATAGTATTCATGGTTCATTTATGTTTTGGTGTAGTACATCCTCTTGATGATGAGGTTCCTCAAATACTCAGAGGGAGAGTATTAGTGATGATGATTGAGGGGTGACCATGGGTCATGATGATATTTTTATTATGACATTTCAGTATCTTTTAGTTATCTTGGATTGTTCATGTATTTTCCATTTCACTAATTCCCTTATTTTAATCCTTTGTATCATTTCATGTTATGTATTCTCTTGAGGAATTTAATATTTAGAATGATTTTGGATATTCTTATTGTTTATTCCTTATTTGATTATCTCTTTAATGAAAAAAAATTATTTCATATTTCATGGTAGTCCAACTTATGGGTGTACCACACTATATTATCATTAGTATTAAATTATTTAGTAAATGATATTTATAGGTTGAAACCCTTATCACTTGGTTATATTTGATTCCCTGTTAATAGTTTCTATCCTAGGGTAATTGTGGATGATCCTTGGGCCTTGTGGTGAGATAACTCAGGAGGCGTGGTAGGTTGAACCAAGTTGGTTTGTTACAGTAACAGAATAAACACTAATAATGTGTTTACCATGTTTAATTAAAAAATAACTAAATATTAAAACATATAAGGAGATAATATATTATTAGATAATAAATTAAGAATATTATTTTATAATCAAAATAAAAATTATTATCATGCATATCTTGAAGATAGAGCGAGTTATAAATATGAACATTTGATATTATATATCTTTCAAGTTTCATATATTAGACATAAGGAGAATTATTTGAAATTGGTCTATTATTAGTGATTCTAATAAGATTTGATTCTAAGAAAAAATAATATGTTGTTAGTTTATTGCATTTAATTATCAAAACTATAAAAGAAAAATTTAAACTTAAGAAGTTAATAAAATTACAAAATATAGGACCATGTAAAATTATAATAAAAAATAAAATAAATTAAAGTGTAAACATAAATTTAGGAAGAAATTAAATTGGAATTTCCTTGGAATGAATTAAATAATTTCATCAAAATAGTGAAAATAGTGATATCGATACCTATATACAAGTGACATAAATCTTGTTGTGTGTTCTGTAGATATAGGTTGACAAATAAGATATTTTTTAATAAAAAAATATAATTACTAAAAGAAACTAATGTTAAAAAATCGGTATTTTGTGTGTGTCATATTTTTTGAGAATATTTTAACTGGAAATCAGAAGAAATATAGAAGGAATTAGTTGAAAAGAAAAAGATAGAAAAATGTGAAATTGAATAATGTAAAAAATATGAACAGTAAATGCGTACTTATTGTACTAGTTAAATTTAATCTTACTATAAGATTTTATCTAGTCGGTTCCAAGATTTAAATTAATTTGATGATTAGAGTATAATAAAATTATAATAATAAAATAAGTTAAATTATTTTTATAAAATGAACCTAATAATATATATAAGTAATGATTGAATTCATAATACAAAATTGGATGAGGGACATCATTTGTTATAGGTGAAATAGTATCAGGGGATAGATGAATATTGTTATTTAGAAAATTTCTTTACATTAGAAATAAAAATAGAAAAAATAATTTTATAACCTGAATATGCTTCATGGGTATTAAAAATAATGAGTATTTAGATAGATACATTTTTTGGAACATTTTACATCATGTTTCTCATTCATTTTTTCTTCTTATAGGTTTACTGATAGTTATTCTTATACTAGGATAATTTGAATTTAGTTGAAAACCAAAAACACCAATATGGATATTAAGTAATTAATTTTAGTAGAACATAGATATGAGTATAAATGAAAGGTCAAATTAATTAGGAAAAATTATAAAATTCGTGTACTGGTAAATCTATTAATTGAAAGAATTTTGAACTTGGTAAGTTAATATCACTACAATACATTGTATTCATTTTTATAATATTTATTATTTTTGTATTAGAAGGTAAATAACCTATGACAATGAATAATCCAATAATTTAAGTGAAAAATGTTATTGAATATGTTGTTAAAATAAATAATATAAAATAAAAGGTTATATATTTTTGAAGACTATGAAAAATAAACAATCCCCAAACTTCTTGAAGTGAGTTATCTCTTTTAAATAATAGATGATATTATTTGTAACCTCACTTTATTATATGTTTCTTTGTAATTAAAAGGAATGCATTCACTATTTTAAGATATAACAGGGGTTTCAATAAAAAATTACTAATTATAAGTTAAAATATATTATATTTTTTTCAAAAATATTTTTTAAATGAAAATAAATTAATAATAAATTTAGTAGAATATGTTAATTTTAAATGTATTTATCATACAATTGGGATTTATATTCATATTTTCATGAAACATTTAAATGTTTTTTAGTTATAGTAACCTCGAACTACAAGTTTCAAATATATAAAAATTATCTTATAGAGTGATAATATAGGTTAAAGTTATGAGCAATTAAAAACATGAAAATATAATGTGAAAAATTCAAGAAAATGCATATTGTAAATATGTAATAATGACCATCAATAAGTAAATATAAGATTAAAGTTTTAATATTTTTTCAAAATTAGTGTTATGGGTCAATGTATTTTAGTAACACATATAATTCATTTACACACAGAATACAATGAACATTTTACATGAAATAGGCAAATAACCGTTTCAAGAGCAAAGTAAATAATGATGGAGGTGATTTTAAAAGTGTTAGCTTTAGAATAAGCCTTATAAGTCCATACTTTAAGGTAAATAAATTGGATATCGGCAGTGACTGATAAGTCTCACATCATTTAAGGAAAAATATTCCATAATATGAAAATATGAAATTTTATCAATATCAGTAATAGTTGTTAGAATATTATAGGGTAAGATATAAAACATTATGAGACAAGAAATCATCCACAACCTATATAAAAGAGTAAAATTAACACTATCATGCTGAATAATTTTTTTTTTATTTTTGAAAACATGTATTAGAAGAAATATCATAGGATGTAAAGGAAATATTTTTCTAGATAAAAATGAATGAAAAACAAGGATCTATCAAAAACCAAAATTGAAAATATCCATTCATATAATTTCAAGACTAGAATGATATCATAAGAAATTGGATAAAAAATTAAATATATGAGATTATAAATGATAAACTAAAAATATATAAATTATGTGGGTGCAATACATCATAGTACTTTAAGGAATTGGACATGGTGAAAATAAATTTATCAATCTGAAGAAGACACTTTAACCAATGATACAATGTAAAAGTTCATAGAGAAATATAATGGATTACAACCTGGTTTTTCATATACATATATACTGAACAATTAATGTGTTAGTATATTAGGGTTTACCAGAACAATTGAAGGAAGATGTGGTATAAATTTTTTGGAAATAGTATGTGGTCCTCGATAAAGAAGCTTATACAAAGAGGTGATTTTTCTATAAAGAGATAGTATATGAGGTTTTCAAAAAACGTATGAAGGAAATTATATTGAAAATAAATTTACATTTGAAATAATATGAGATCAAATATTATGAAACACACCAATTTAACCATACATTAATTTTTTTTGAAAGAACACAAAGTGAAAATGATTATAAAGAAATAAATAGGGGAACAACAGGAGAGGAAATGAAGTGTGATAAGGTAAGAGGAGATTACCCTAAGGATCATCTATGAGAGGAGAAAATATTAAAAGTAAATAAATGTTTGAATGATGTTAGAATGATGTATTGGTAGGTAGTATAAGTAATCAAAATAGAGGGGAATTATATTTCTTTTAATAAAGGTGATATTGAGATGGTAAATAGAATATAGGAAGTGAAATAGATAGAGGGTAAGTGGGAGGAAAAAATTTGAGCCAGAGTTCGAAACATGGCTTGTAGTATTTATATAATTAATATAAGTATATATATATATATCACTATAAATTTTCATCTCAAAATATATAAATATTTGATTCCAAACTATATTTATAGTTAAGTATATTCATGAAAATTTTCATGGAATCGGATGAAATGATAAAGTGAAATGAAATAAATTAGAAACTGAATTTTATATTGTTCATTAGTTTTATGATAGGTCTTATATCATTATTTTTTTAAAATAGAGGAAATAAAATATTTTTTCATCACAATTTCTGAATGTAATCTTATAATTTGAATCCATTTTTGATTTTTTATTTTATTCATATTTATAAAATCAATTCCACTTTTTGGAACATTTCATGATCAACCCTCCAATTTTGACGGGTGGGAAAATGATTTCATATAATGATAAATGATACCTTAGACAATTAACCAGTTATCTTACTCCCTTAGAGGGAAAAAAGCTCAAACAACAATTTTTCACATAATTCAATTCATGAAATATCACTTCATCCAATTAAAAGTTCTAAAAAAATTACTAAATTTATTTTTCTAATAATTTTTATAGTATTATACTAAAAAACTTATTAAAAAATTATTTTTCTTATTATTATTATTTTTATCATGTCAGGATTTTATGATTTTTAGTTTTTTTGTATTATCTATGTTACTTTATACCATTTATTTCTTTTTCATGTTAGTAAGTTTAATTATACTATGATAAAAATTTAAAAAATAAAATAAACACTTTAGTTATAAAATATAATGTAAATTTATTTTTATCTCAAACGAGACTTTTGAATGATGGTTTGATCAGAAATATTTTCTTAATTTTAACCCTATAAACCCAATAATTAAATTCATCATTTTAAGGCTACAAAAATTATAATAAGATAAAAAACTCTACCATTTTTAATTATGGGTCCGAATGAGTGATCATGTTGAATGGATAAATTATGATAACCAGTTATCATTTAGAAATAAAGTATTTTGTTTTTCAATTTGAGGAGTAAAAAATTCTAATTATTAAAATATTATTGTGAAGAAGATCGTAATTAAATATTTGGAATTAAAAAAATAATGATGATAATAGAAAAATTAAAAATAATAAAGGTTATGGAATAGATGTTTGATAGATGGAGGAATAATAATTTTAGAAGAAAAAAAATTAAAGGGACTGGAACTTTTTTGTTTTGATATGGTTGATTTTGGGTCCAATGAATATTATAGACACTATAAGAGGGGGTGAGGGTGAATATAATGGGGTTTAAAAATGATACAGACATTTGGAATGGGGTATAATTATTAATAAAACCCATAACAAAATCAGAATGATTAAATTCAAATAAAATAGCACAATTATAAAATAAAATTACAATTTAAAAAATGTTTGAAATATTATGATCAAGATTGAATTATAAAATCCATGTATCCTTCAGTATAAAAAAATAATTCCTATCACCAACATATTATTTGGATCCCTTTAATATCCAAGTGATGTCAGTCACTCTAAAGGAAATATATGGAAGACGAGATGAGAAAAATACTATAGATCCTATTGAATGAGGAAAATTAGAGAACTCTTTTAGATGAAAGAAATTAGATAAGTATAAGAAAAACCTTTGGTTTATCACAATGGAATGAACATTTAACCCCTACTTTTTTATATTCAGTAATAATGGCATTCAATAGTTCCAAAGAAGCTAAACTCATAGAAAACCAAAGGTGTTGTTACAAAGAGTCTCAAAAGTTCATTTAGAGCGTTAAATATCCTTCAAAAGTGGATACAATGATAAAACACGTTAGGAGTAGAATTAATTACCTCCAAATGGGTTAAAACTAACAAAATTGTATCCTTAATGAACAATTTAAGTATGTATATGAGATTATTTGAGGTAATAGACCTTAAAAACCTATTATATCCAATACAAGACCAAATAAAATTTAGGATTCATTATACATTCATGTTTATGTATTAATAAAAATAAGTAACTTTTTATTTAAATTATAATACCAAATTAATTAATTAATTAATTAACTATTAGTAAATTAAATATTTCAAGTATGTAGTTGGAGTTTGGATTAGTGGTAAGCACTATGTAATACTACATAAACAGATGCGCTTCAAAACCTTTTGGGAACATGTTACTATTGTAGGGAACTATAACAATATTATTATTGTGGTAGAACTACAATACTAGTGAGTAATGGATTAGGTACTGTAGCAGAGGAGGTACTGTAACACCATATGTACTATAACACCACAAACACTATATCAATACTATTCAAAAGTGGGCCTTCAGGCCAAGATTTAGGCCATCCAATCCCTAATACCTTATGGGATATATTATTGTGAGATTTAATACCCTTTGGATGTACGGGCCATGTAATGGGTCCCCTCTAACGAAAAATAGGTCCTTTGTTTGAATAAAAAACTGTCTTTAACCACAATTTTTTTTAAATATTTTAAGTATTCAAAACAAAAATCTGATTTTTGTTTCTTATAAACATAGAAATTTTAATGCGTGGACTAATTTCATTAGTCCAAAAATCCCAATTAACATAATCTTAGGTGAAACCCCAATGGTCCTTTATAAAAATGGAAATTATCATGAATATAATTCATAATCATAAACTAAGATTAGTATCCAATAAAACATTATAGCTATCCATATTAAATAAAGGTTCGATGTGATCTAATATACCACATGTTCATTAACAAAGTTCTTTTTTTCCTTTACATAGAGATTAAGCATGATACACAGAAAATATCAACCCCATAAAATGTATCACCTTTTTAAAATTTCCTAAGTAGACAAAAGATTATATAATTACATCACATGTAATTATCTTGGAATGAATCTGAACGTACTTAGTCAAAATTCAATTGAGTGAAATGTTGCTAAAAACCTTAAAATGGGATGAAATTGATGGAAATATACACTAAAGACTAAATCGTGGCATGATGGAATATACCATGCCATGGTTTAAGCCATGTAAATAGTGACATAGTGAAGGTCACTCCATCACAGTTTTATACATGAGTTATACAATAACACATGATTTATACTCTACCTTCCATTAAAGACATCATGTTTGGTTTGATCATCATGTGATGATTATTTGAGGAGTTTTAATATCCAAATCAATTGTTTAAACATTAAAATATTGATTACAATAATGATCTAAGAGATAACATATTTGTAACCTATGAAATATTGATATAATGCTTCTATTTAATTGATGATTGTTTGATAAAATTTTTTAATCCAATGAGTATCCTTGTATAGTTATACAAATAGGCTCAGGATTTGTGAATTTATGTGTGATGGATATGGGATCATTTTTGATCATTTAAATTAGTCAAATCCAAAGATCTTTCTCTTTTCATATCTTTAGACAATGTTTTCAGCAGACCATAAGGAAGAGAGGATCCTTCCCAAGGGGAGGGATATTCACATTGTAACATCTTGATCCATATATTCCATAACCATTACCAAGCCTATGGTACTACATTACCTTATACATGCATACACTTTTATTGGAGGCTATAAACTAGCATCAAAAGTATATTGAAAATACAAGTAGACTATATTCTTGATATCCAAATAAATAATAACAAGTAAATAATGAATCATCATATAACATCCGAGTAAGTGTATGTAATTATAGTTTAGATATGACCTTGAATATTAGATAACCATCAACAAGCTATACTAGTATAAAATTATACTAAACATACATACATAAATAATTTCTCACTGTACTAATAAAGTACAATGATAAAACAAGAAGACAAATATAAAAGGATACCCACCACAAAGTTGAGCATCACCCCAGTATTATCTCCCAATACCATCAAGATATTATAAATTTTTCTTCAATACAACCTATGAATAATCCTACATGAAATACATTGGGTCTAAACCTCCATTAGGGTGCATGTATAGGGTGTAAGAAATATATCTCAGTAGGGAACTACTAACATGGTCCATTATATATTCCATGATATCCAGTGTTTGTATGTATAGAAAATAAACAAGTAGTAACATATATCATAGAATCAATCATGTTAAGTTGTGTAATAACTAATGCACTATAACACCCGACCTCACCTTCTTCAACCTATGCCAGTAACAGTGCCAACCATAACCAAATCATATTGGAAACACATCTAAGAGAGGTGCAACAAAGACAAACCTTAGTCTACGAAACTATCTAGTAAATGTTTCAGTATCCAAACTTGTTTATATAAAATGAATCTTGGAAAGGCATAACTTATCCAAATATGTGTATAACAACCTTATAACATATTAGAAACAAAGCTGGGAATGGTGTAACATTGTAATAACCATTTATAGAAGACCCATCTATGAAAGATGTAACATAGCCATACCAAGGAACGTGAGAACCAGAATACATAAAAAATGCATATGGGAAAGGAATAACATATCCATACCTATGTATTATAAATCCACACGGGAAAAAAATAATGTAGCTAGACTTACAAGAATAAAAATTTTGGTAGTGTATTATGAAACCCTAGAATTTCAAGCATCTTGGAAACCATCTCATCAGTCACTTAGTTTATAGACACACTACATCAACATAGTTAGGATAAACAACAAATATTCATTCACAACATATATATTGTCCCTTAGCTAGTATCCCATCCTTAAATATAGTCTTACTAGAGGATAATGATAATAACCACTCACAGATTTGGTACATATCAGAACAACCCACAAATAATACTATTAGTATGATATTCCCAAATCCCTTATCCCATTATCATTCTATTTATATAAACTTTCTATACTAGATTAAACCTAATAACCATGTTATTTATATACCTAAAACATCCCCTGATTCCAAGGGAACCTATAGAGGCTTTAACTCATGTTTCTATTGTAACACCCCAGGTTTTTCTAAAAATAAATATAAATTCATGGAGCTTTGTTTTAAGTAGATATTTAGAACTATCCTTTTAACATAATTTTTCCACTTCTATATTTTGAATTTCAAGAAACTGTCATTTAGTATGTTATTTGGAGTCTATTGGAACCGAATTGTTTTTTTGGTGAATAGTAACATACCCTAATGAATAGTAATATGAATAGTAATATGACCCTAATGAATAGTAAATTTTATTATTATTTTATTTTTCTAAATATAGAAGATAATAACATCTTGGTTAATTTTTTATTGTGATAAAGAAGTAGTTGTAGAATTAGAACTGTTAATTTTTGAATTAAGTATGATTTTATTTAAATATTAAATTAATAATATTTAGAAAATTATTTGCAAAAAATGGACTTTAATTTTGAAATCTACATGTAGATAAATGTTTAGGGTGAATTATGGTAATTTTTCTTAAACATTTGATTTTTCAGTGAATAGTAAAAAAATACAGTTTTTAGTTTCGGTGTGTTAATTACATCATTAATTATATAATAATGATGTCATAAATATGGTCGACTTGTGTATATTTAAATAAGGTTTGATGTGTCCCAAGTGGATTATAACATGATCAAATACCATGGGCAAGCCCATGGTGTTTCAAATACCACCCATGAGGTGTCCCTTGAAAATTATTAAAATAATCCTTCACTTTTCCAATAAAAACCAACTCTTCCCTTCATTGAATTCATTCAAAATTCTCCCTCAACTAATATCTGGCCTCCTTACCTCTATATTAGTCCTCCCAAGGTTTCCTCAAGCTCCCATGGTTCCAACCTTCATGTTCTAAGGGTTACTCTACAAGGTAATAAAATTATCAATTTCTTTCTTTTTCATTTCAAGTTCTCTTTTATGTGGTATAATTTTCCAGTTTCCATACCATGTTCTTATTTAATTCTTATTATTGATATTCTCTATATTATGATTCATTTTTGTATGGGTGAACCATGTCCCCTCTCTTTTTAATATTTTCTAAAACCATGTTGCGTAGCCGTTAGGCTGCCGAATTTTTGTTAGCGATTTCAAAATTTTTCTTTTATTTTGAGTTCCTTCATTATTCTTTATTCATATATTCTTACCCAAGAGGCATGAATTCTCCAGAAATAATATATACTCTGGATTTTGTCTTGTTTATAAAAAATTACTCATCTTTATTATTCTACTCTCCCACTTATTTAAAGAATAAGAAAACATTGTCTGTTTGTGTCGAATTACCGACATCGTGGACGATGTGATTTGAAAACCCATTAATTCTTTCAATTCTGGTCATGAAACCATTTATATGGTTGAACCAGGATATAATACATGTTTTATGACTCACCCATGGTTCTGACATTCTTTTTTACTCACGGTTCGAATTTATAATACAAAACGAGGTTGTTATTATCAAAGAACCACTAAAAGGATCTAAACGAACACCATTAATGTTCTAACTTATGAATCATCTTCATGAAAGAACTCAAAATGATAAATGGAATAATTTATGTTACTGGTAATATGAAAATAATACTGCATTCCAATTTTTTGAGTTTCAGTTCCAATCGACAAGAATGTCCACCATGAACCAATCATAGAAATCATGTAAAGAATTCGACCAAAAACAGTGCAAGGGGCAAAATACTTACAATTAAGGGTGAAAAGATGTTACTAAATGATCACATAAGATGTTATAAACATGAAAATGTTTCTTTAAAATATTAATAACACTCTTTTAACCATTATACAAGAGGTTTAAAAAAGTTGGAAGTAAGATAAACTTGTGGTAAGGGAATTCTTAACCCGATTTCCATTCTTTGGGTTAACCTTCTAATTCATTATTTATGTGCTATTTAAATTGTTTGTGTGAATTTTTATATTTATATTATATTTAATTATGTGTATTTATATTATATATACATACTCTCTCCACTATATTAAGTCTCTCTTAAATTGTATGATATTTATAAGGGGCTTTTCTTTAAAAATCCTCTTTTTATATTCGATTTTACGAAATTCCAAAGTAATGTTTTTATGGAATTATTAATTTTGTATGATTATGTTTCGGTTATTGGGAATTTTTTATGATTAATGGTGGGACCTATATTTCCCTCCAATGCATTAGGTATGTGTAAGTTGGAGGTCGGCCGTATGGTTACTCCAAGTGTAACTGCGATGGTTACACAAAGTAAGGTAGCTGTGAGGGTTAAAAAATTAAAGTATCCAAGATGGTTAAAAGATTATGTAAGAAATTATCCAAGAAACCTTTATGATTATATTTATGTTCTCATGTTTGTTTGGATCTTGGGTAAATATCATGTTTCACGAAGTAAGTATTTATGGGTGAAAATCATGTCTTTTGAAAATGTTTCCATACGTTTTGAGTATTCATGGACTAATGTGATTTTTCCTTATTTTCCTTCCCTTACTGAGCTTTTGTTCTCATCCCAAGTTTTTAAATGATTTTTCACAGGTTAATGTATGTGTAATACAAGGAAGGAAGGCACGTTAAATGTTGAAGAATTGTCAAGGAGTCTTGTTTTAAGGTTTAATGTTTTATATTTTGAGAAAAAATGGAAACTGTTTTTATGGTATCCACTATGTAACAATGTGTAATGTTATGTATGTTTTTTCCTAATTATATAATGGTCTAAACTTTAGAAGATCCTTAATGTAAAAGGAAGTGTTTTATTAACTAAACTAAATATTATGTATGTAACAAGGTCGGGTCCTAATAGTTGGTATCAGAGGATGGTTTAGATAACTTTAGGGGTTATGGTAATGTTAATAGAATACCATAAATAATTTTCACTCAATGTTTAATTTTAAATGTTAGATCATTTAAAGATTACCATGTTGATTTATCTAAGACATGTTTGTTTATAATGGTTGTCCGCATAAGGAACATGGATGCTGAAGAGGAGAGACACCGACAGAATGACATCCTTCTAGAACTACAACCCGAAATGGTAGGGATTGGAACTGAGCAGTTTGTGATAGTAATGGCTTAGATAATGCAGGAAATAAATGGTGGTGGCATCCATGAAAGAGAACCAATAGAGGTACGACAACAGACCATGATAGTGGTGGAACATTTTATGAGACAACATCCTCCTACATTCATTGGATCTTCTGACCCAGTGGCAGCTGAAGGATGGATCAAAGCCTTTGAAAATATATTTGATGTTATGGGATGTTTAGACAATCAAAAGGTAAGTATTTACATTTATCATTTTTAAGGGGAAGCTGAACAGTGGTGGTCAATGGTAAGGAATATCAGGGGTAGAGAGGATTTTGATGCCTTAGAGTGGGATGAATTTAAAATTCTTTTCGTTGAAAAATATTTTCCAAAGTTGGTGTGACTAAGAATGGAGAAGAAATTCATTGAATTGAAACAGAAGGACGAAGAATCAGTGGTTGTGTATGAAGCTAACTTCACCTGACTGGAAAGGAATTCTCCAAATATTATTCTGGATCTTGATAGAAAAATTAACCGCTTTTACTTAGGATTGAAGCCAAGGTATCGAAGGGCGTTGGCCTCCCATGAATTCAAAAGTTATGAGAAACTTGTCCGATGTGCTGAGAGGGTAGAGATGGAGTTTGCTGATGATCATGTGAATTTTGGAAACAAAGATAAGAAGAGGTCCAGTTGACAAGCAATGGGTAAGAATAAACCAAATAAATCTAATGGTAAGAAAATCCAATTTCCAGTTTGTGAAATGTGTGGAAAGAAGCACCCTGGGGAATGTATTAGCAGAACTGGTAAGTGTTTTAAATGTGGTAAGTTTGGACATATGGCACGAGATTTCAATGAAAATGATCCAAAGACTAATCATGATAAGAAAACTATAAAGTGTTTTAAATGTGGTGAGATGGGTCACTATGGAAATGTTTTCCCAAAGAGAGATCCGAATGATGCAAAGAAGCCAGACTACAAGCAGAAAGGTGTATTGAGATGCTTTGTGACTACATCAGCAGACGTCGGGCTATCCAATGAAGTTGTATCAGGTACTTTGTTTGTTCACTCAGATTTTGCTAAAGTTTTGTTTGATACGGGGTCTACACATTCCTTCATCTCTGAGAAATTTTCTGGTAAATTGGAAATATCACCTCAACAAATGAGACCCAAACTTGTTATTAAAACACCAGGGGGAAATGTTATAGCAAATAAGAATTATAAGAGTCTTTCTATTTTGGTATGTGGAAAGACTTTACATGCAAACCTCATTGTTTTACCCTTAGTCGAGTTTGATGTTGTTTTGGGGATGGACTGACATTCTGATTATCATGCTAATATTGACTGTAGAGATAAAGAATTTGTTTTTTAGAAAGAGTTTCAGTTTGTATACAATAATGAACCCATACAATTGATAATATATCAGGAAGCTGAGAAACTATTGAAAGATGGAAATGAAAGTTCTCTTGCTCATATTGTTGAAAACAAGGGAACTATTCAAATTAATGATGTTCCAGTGGTAAATGAATACCTTGATGTTTTTCTGGATGAGTGACCTAGTGACATACCTAATCAAGAATTCGAATTCACAATTGAATTAGTTCCTGATCCTAAGCTAATTTCAAAACCCCCATATCGTATGCCTCCAATAAAACTTCTTGAATTGAAAAATTAGTTACAGGATTTTCTTGAAAAAGGCTTCATTCATCCTAGAACTTCATCATGGGGAGCCCTTGTTTTGTTTGTTAAAAAGAAAGATGGTTCCATGAGACTTTGCATTGATTATAGAGCTTTGAATAACATCACTGTTAAAAACAAGTATCCTTTTCCTCATATTTATGACTTGTTTGATCAGTTCCATGGAGCTCAGTACTTTTCCATGATTGACTTGAGACCTGGATACCATCAGCTGAAGGTGAAGGAGGATAACATCCTAAAAACAGCCTTTCGTACTAGATATAGGCATTATGAATTTGTTGTTATGTGATTTGGATTAACTAATGTACCTTCTGTATTCATGAATCTTATGAATATAGTTTTTCATGAGTTCTTGGATATGTTTGTGGTTTTATTTATTGATGAGATTTTGGTATTTTCTAAAAATAAAGTGGAGCATTAAAAACATCTAAGGGTTGTTTTGAAAACTTTAAAACAAAAGAAACTATATGGAAAATTCAGAAAGTGTGATTTTTGGTTGCAACAGATTTCTTTTCTTGGGAACATTGTAAATAAATATGGAATAACAGTTGATCCTGACAAAACAAAAGTAGTTGATGAATGGCCAAGACCCACAAATGATACAGAGATTCGTAGTTTTCTGGGCTTAGAAAGTTATTACCGATGGTTTGTTAAAAACTTTGAATGGTTATATAGCCCGATAACTAAGTTAACACAGAAAGGGGTTAAATTTGTTTGGACAGAGGAATGTGATGTTTGTTTTTAGGAACTGAAGAATAGATTGGTGAATGCTTCAGTTTTGGCCTTACCTTCCCGAAATGGTGAGTTTTTCATCTACAATGATGCTTCTTTGAAGGGACATGGTTGTGTTTTGATGTAGAATGATCAGGTAATTGCCTATGCTTCGAGACAACTTAAACATCATGAGATAAATTATCCCACACCTAATTGCGAATTGGCAGCTGTGATTTTTGCTTTGAAAATATGGCAGCATCATCTATACGAAACCAAATTCCAAATATATAATTACCATAAAAGTCTAAATTATATATTCAATCAGAAAGAATTAAAAAATGAGGCAGATAATATGGGTAGAAATGATAAAGTATTATGACTGCATGATCAATTACCATCCCAGAAAAGCAAACAAAGTGGCAGATACCTTAATTCAAAAACATCATGCATCATTAACCATGCTACGTCTGGAACATCATACCTTGATTAATGATTTGATGAATTTTGTCTTAGAAGTTATTGGTGCTGGTAATACATCTATTTTGTTTCAGGTTTCAGTGCAGTCTTCATTATCAGATAGAATGAAGCAAGCGCAGAAGGAAGACAATGAGCTACAGAAAAAGGTAGAATTGGTTAAAATGGGTAAGTTTACAGAATTAAATCTTGATAAATATTGTGTTTTAAGATTAGGAAAAAGGTTGTGTGTGCCTTGTGATTCCCAGTTGAAGAAATAATTGTTGTGTGAAGCTTATAGTTCTTCATTTTCTATTCATCCTGGCAGTACTAAGATGTACAGAGACCTTCAGGAGTATTGTTGGTGGGATGGAATGAAAAGAGATATTGATGATTTTACCATGAAATGTTTGACATTTCAATAGGTTAATGCAGAGTGACAATTACCGAAGGGGATGATACAGACTTTTCCAGTGCCAGAGTGGAAATGGGAGAATGTATCCATAGACTTTGTGGTTGGACTACTGAAGAATTCTCAAGGTAACAATGCTATTTGGGATATTGTGGATTAGCTAACAAAGTCTACACATTTTCTATCAATTCGAGATACAATGTATTTGGATCAACTTTCTCGATTGTACCTCAAGGAGATTGTCAGGTTATATGGAGTTCCTCTTTCCATTGTGTATGACCGAGATCCCAGGTTCACTTCTAACTTTTGGAAGGGACTTCAGAAGTCATTGGGCATAGAGTTAAATTTCATTACAACTTTTCATCCTCAATAAGATGGCCAGTCAGAACGAACGATTTAAACTTTAGAGGATATGCTTCGACCTTGTTCAATGTGCTATCAGGGAATTTGAGATCAACATCTTTCATTAGTTGATTTTTCTTATAATAACAGTTTTCATTCCAGTATTCAGATGGAACCTTTTGAGGCTTTGTATGGAAATCGGTGTAGGACTCCAGCATTTTTGGATGATTTCGGTGAAAGAATGTTGATGGGGCCAGAATTAGTTGAAGAAGTGGCTTAGAAAGTAAGGATGATCCAACAGCACATGAGGACAGCTTAGAGCATTCAAAAAAGTTATGCAGATAACAGAAGGAAAGACTTCTCTTTTGAGGTAGGTGACCATGTTTTATTTAAAATATATCCTTGGAAAAGTGTGATGCATTTTGGTAAGAAAGGAAAACTAAGTCCATGATTCATTGGTACTTTTGAAATCTTGGATAAAGTTGGAGCATTTGCATACTGCGTAGCTTTTCCTCCGAGCTTGTTTCAGGTACACAGTGTTTTTCATGTTTCGATGTTGAGGAAGTATGTTCCAGATTCATCACATGTCTTGATCCCAGAAGCAGTTCAACTGGAAGAGAAAATTTCTTATGAATAGAAACTAGTTCAGATTCTTTATTGAAGGGAACATGTATTACGGAATAAGTTAATCCACCAGGTAAAGGTTTTGTGATGAAACAACATGGTTGAACAAGCAACATGGGAGTCTTAAAATGCTACGAGAGAAAAATACCCTCAGTTGTTTAATAAGTAAATAAAATTGAGAGGACATAATTTCAAGAAGGTGGGGATAATGTAACACCCCAAGTATTTCTAAAAATAAATATAACTGCATGGAGCTTTGTTTTAAGTAGATATTTATAACTAGCCTTTTAACATAATTTTTCCACTTCTATGTTTTGAATTTCAAGAAACTGTCATTTAGTATGTTATTTGGAGTCTATTGAAACCAACTTGTTTTTTGGTTAATAGTAACATACCCTAATGAATAGTAATATGAATAGTAATATGTCCATAATTAATAGTAAATTTTATTATTGTTTTATTTTCTTAAAGCTAGAAGATAATAACATCCTGGTTAATTTTTCATTGTGATAAAGAAGTAGTTGTAGAATTAGAACTGTTAATTTTTGAATTAAGTATGATTTTATTTAAATATTAAATTAATAATATTTAGAAAATTATTTACAAAAATTGGATTTCATTTTTGAAATATACACATTTATAAATGGTTAGGGTGAATTTTGGGAATTTTTCTGAAACATTTGATTTTTTGGTGAATAGTAAATAATACAGTTTTTAGTTTTGGTGTGTTAATGACATCATTAATCATTTAATAATGAGGTCATAAATATGGTAGACTTGTTTATAGTTAAATAAGGTGTGAGGTGTCCCAAGTGTCTTATACCATGCGCAAATACCATGGGCAAGAAAATGGTTTTGCAAATACCACCCATGAGGTGTCCCTTGGAAATTATTAAAATAATCCCTCACTTTTTCCTATAAATACCAACTCTTCCCTTTATTGAATTCATTCCCAATTCTCCCTAAAAGAATATATATCCTCCTTAACTTCATATTAGTCCTCCCAAGGCTTCCTCAATCCCCCATGGTCCCAACCTTCAAGTTCTAAGGGTTACTATACAAGGTAATAAAATTCTCAATTTCTTTCTTTTTCCTTTTGAATTTTCTTTTATGTGGTATTATTTTCAAGTTTCCATAACATGTTATTATTTACTTATTATTCTTGACCTTTTTATATTATTATTAATTTCTTGATGGGTGACCCTTGTCCCCTCTCTTTTTAATATTTTCTAAAACCATGTTGCGTAGCCGTTAGGCTGCTGAATTTTTGTAAGCGATTTCAGAATTTTTCTTTTATTTTTAGTTCCTTCCTTATTTTTTATTCATATATCCTTACCCAAGAGGAATTAGTTATCCATAAATCATTTATACCCTGGATTTTATCATGTTTATGAAAAATTACTCATATTTATTCTTCTACTCTCCCACTTATTTAAAGAATAAATAAAAACATTGTCCGTTTGTGTCGAATTACCGACATCGTGGACAATGTGATTTCAAAATCCATTAATTATTTCAAGTCTGGTCATGAAACAATTTATATAGTTGAACCAGGTTATAATAAATGTTTTATTACTCACCCATGGTTCTGTAATTTTTTTGTACTCATGGTTCTAATTAATAAGACAAAACGAGGTTGTTATTACCAAAGAACCACTAAAAGGATCTAAATGAACATCATTGATGTTCTAACTTATGAATCATATTCATTTAAGAATTAAAAATGATAAATGTAATAATTTATGTTACTTATTATATTAAAATACTACTCCATTCCAATTCTGGAGTTTCACTTCCAATCGACAAGAATGTCCGCCATGAACCAATCATAGAAATCATGTAAAGAATTCAACCAAAAACAGTGCAAGGGGAAAAATACTAACAATTTAGGGTGAAAAGATGTTATTAAATGATCATATAAGATATTTTAAACATGAAATAGTTTCTTTAAAATATTAATAAATCTCTTTTAACCATTATACAGAAGGTTTGAACAAGTTGGAAGTAATACAAACCCGAGGTAAGGGAATTCTTTACCCGATTTTCATTCTTTGGGTTAACCTTCTAATTCATTATTTATGTGCTATTTAAATTGTTTGTGTGATTGGTTATATTTATATTATGTTTCATTATGTTTATTTACAGTATATATACATACTCCATCCACTCTATTATGTCTCTCTTATATTTTATGATATTTATAAGGGGATTTTCTTTAAAAATCCTCTTTTTAAAATCGGTTTTATGAAATTACAAAGTAATGTTTTTATAAAATTATTCATGTTGTATGATTATTTTTTTGTTCTTGGGAATTATTTATTATTAAGGGTGGGACCTATATTTCCCTCTAATTTATTGGGTATGAGTAAGTTGGAGGTCGGATGGATGGTTACTCCATGTGTAACTGTGATGGTTACACAAAGTAAGGTAGCCGTGAGAGTTACAAATTTTAAGGTAGCCAAGATGGTTGAAAGATTATGTAAGTAATGCCCAAGATAACTTTATGATTATATTTATGTTCTCATGTTTGTGTGGATATTGTGTAAATCTCATGTTACATGAATTAAGTATTTATGGGTGAAAAGCATGTCTTTCAAAAAAATTTCCGTATATTATGAGTATTTATGGGCTAATGTGATTTTTCCTTCTTTTCATTCCCTTACTGAGATTTTGTGCTCATACCAAGTTTTTTAATGATTTTTCAAAGGTTAATGGATGTGTAATACAAGGAAGGAAGGCACGTTAAATGTTGAAGAATTGTCAAGGAGTCTTGTTTTAAGTTTTAATTTTTTATATTTTTAGAAAAAACAGAAACTGTTTTTATGGTATCCAATATGTAACAATGTGTAATGTTATGAATTTTTTTTCCTAATTCTTTAAAGCTCTAAACTTGAAAAGATACTCAATGTAAAAGGAAGTGTTTTATTAACTAAACTCAAGATTATTTATGTAATAATGTTGGGTCCTTATATATATATTTTATGAAACCATTATATGATGATTCAATCACTTGATAACTCTTCCCAATCAACCATACCCTAAGAATGTGTGAAACGCATCCATATATAACCACTCTATCTACCTAGAGGTAGCGTATTTTCCCATACTATACAAGACACACGAGGATTATTGTTAAAGGACCAGGCCAATATATCCCATTCCTCCTCTCTCTAAGAGAGTATTAAACCATGGAAAAACCATTTCCCACATTCTCCACTTAGTGACACTTGGAACACCCAAGATGAGTGGTCAGACCCTCGATCAACTCTACGAAATCCAATCATCTAGAAAAAATAAGTTATACAATTTAACCAAGTTCCACTATAGTAACTCCCATTAATCCATTACCTTATAGGAAATTCTAATGTATAAAGACATACCCATGACCTTTTCCATATCATTTACCATGCTAAACACTAATTGAAACAACTACTTGAGGAATCCCCAATTTGGATGTCTAGCTTACATGCCACCCAAGATTATCTCAAGATACACAATAATCATTTCATGAATTGAAATCCATTTATGGGTATTTCAAGCCTAACTAGAAATAATTCCATTTGGATATGTATGCATCGATCATCTCTCAAGATCCCAAACCATACAAAGAATACTCATTCCACTTTTATATGGATTACCAATTGTGTTTCTTAGGAATTAATGACACTCATTTAATACAATATAAGTAATTAGAAACCTAATATTCTAAATATCACCATGTATGAAATATAAAACCATGTATAACTAAAATTAATAACTCATGTGTAGTTTGTGTAACATCCCAAATCAGGTGAATCTAAATGATTCCCTAAGCCGGTGGGTCACCTGGCCTCAAGCGTGCCTCCACGTATGCTAGAGGATGTTGAATATAAGTGAGGGTCTAATGTATTTCTATGGGGAGACTATTCTCTCATGTCTGTGTGTAATGTATAGGTGTAAACATAATGATCAACAAAGGAAGAATATCTTACATCAGATGTAGTGGAAGAAGAATAACCATCCATACAACATGAGTAATAAATAATCAACCCCAAAGTAAATATCATAAACAAAATTATGTATGTAATGTCTCTATAAAAAATAGAATTCATTACATGGAAATATGCATCAAGTTAAATAAATGTATAAAAATATAAAAAGACCAAAAATAACTATCTTCAGACAACATCATGATCCTAGCTCAGTCTTGTGCTACCCTGCTCTTAAGAATAACCAACCAGGCATCATAAAGTGGGTGATTTACACGGTCCCTACCTGCATCAATGAAGTCTATCTAGGTACCCAATGGTATCCTGAACAGGGTGTGAGATAACAATCATTATACCACCACCAATAGTGTCTATAACATGTCCAGTCCGTGTATAAACCATGAAGTAATGTGCATTATATCACATGTATAATAGTAATAAAAGTAAATTGTCAAAGTAGATGTGATCAAGTCTTTCCAAACATTCCCCCTATTAATAAAATTTGAGCTCTCATAAACCAGGGAATCTGTAATTCATAAATAAGAAGGTGTGATAGTGTCTAGTTTAACAACTATAATAAAATACCCATACTATGGCCATCTGTAAAGCATGATAAACATCCACTGTATCCTATGGAAAGTAATCAGGTTTCAGGCCTGAAAGGGCCATATTAAAGTTATAAATGACCAAGGAATCCTCATCATGTATATAGATCATCTTAGTGTAAAATCGAAAAATAATTTAGTGTGTGTCCAAGGCATTCCAGGAAAGATGGATCCAAGGAGTAGTAAGGTCCTTGGCGTCCTATAGAATCAAGATCCATGGAGTATTAATGTCCATGGCATCCACAACCATAATCAATATAGATCCATGGAATGTCCATGATATCCAATGGAATCAGGATTCATGGAGTAGAAATATACAAGTAATACACTAAAATTATAAATTCATCCTCTCATTTCATTAATCATTTCAAAACCATTCTCAATCCATGAGTTCGTCCAACTCATTTCCACCTTTTCTATTTATATAATTTAGCCGTTTAAAAATAATGTATTAAATTTAAAAAGAGGAATAATCCCTTTTAGAATTAATCATTTAATTCTCATTAAATTAAAAAAGACTCCCAAAGAGAGTGGTGAGATGACACTCACCCAACAGGGTGGTATAACCTAGCGAAGATATGATAAAACAAATCACAGGTTGTCCGAGTTGGGACTAACAACCTTTAATCATATAAAGGTACTAGTGGGAAACCTAAATTGGTCCCAAAAAATTTATTCAATACATTAAATTAAATTTAGGGGAAATGCTGGAAGGTTTGGAATGGTGGCACAATGAAAACAAGGTATATAAAACACTAAACTTTAAGGGAAAAGGTATAGTCCACCTACCATATACCCATGGTAGAAAAATTATGCAATATCAAACTCTAGTTATGTATAGATCACGAGAAAAATGAAGACCACATGAAAACCATTTAAATAGGGAAAATCGGCTTGCACCAAAATAACTTTGTTGATACAAAGACAAACAAAAGACAGTTGAAAGATGAAAAAAATGAAATCACCACCATGGCTCCAATGAGACAAAACGTCTTTGAATCAGATTACACATTAGGAAACCACATCAAATACAAGATTAAGGTTCAATAAAACACTCATTGGGAGAAAAGAACCCCTCCCCCATCCACTAGAAAATAAGAAGAAAGAATAGGATTTAGGTTATTAGAAATTTAAGGGAAATTGTTAATTTCACCCAAAATGACAATGTCGTATGATTTGGCTACATGGTTTTACAAACCATTCACCAACCATTCACCATAACCACTTCAACAGGGAAGCCACAATGTTCATGCACATGGTTTGGGAAACTGTGTGAAAACCGTACTGTATGCCTCTTCTAAAAATTTTAGAGCTTCTTGCATGGGCATGCAGCTCTAGAACATGAGTAGGAAAAACAATGAACCCTTTTCTCCTCTATGTCCAACCCACAAGGTTTTCTCAAAATTTGTGACATGGGTCTCACGGTTTTTACTAATCATGAAGCCCAACTTCCTTTACCAAAAAAACTTCCAGGCCCCGAAAAATCCCTATAAATCCCTGAAACTTCTTTGAACTCATTAGGAATTAACATTATGTAAAAAACAGGCAATTATACTAAAAATAAAAAGATCCATACCTCATAAGAAAACCCAGGATATTGCAATCTCCCCCCTTAAAGAAATTCATCCCCGATTTTACCTTCCAAGGGTGGTCAAGAATCTTATGAGAATAACTCCGACAAATGAGCACGTACAATAGGCTCCTGCTCCCAAATCTTTTTCAATAAACATCCATGATACTATAATACCCATAATAGCGGAACTGAATGGCCTAAGAGAACCTTCTTTCTCCTGTCAAATATTGGAATAAGATACTCCTCAAAGGACACATCTACCTATAGCTCAAAATCACTTGAATAAAGTGTATTAGATTCATTTGAGTTATAACGACATAGATAAGATATATGGAAGATATCATCCATGGATCGGTACCTCTGAGGCAACTTTAATTGATAGGCTACCAGACTCACTCTTTCCAGAATCGTGAAAAATAAGATATATCATAGTGAAATCTTACCCTATCTCATAATTCGTCTTTGTCCTAGGCTTAAAGAGATACATAAAGATACCCAATTCCCAACTTAAATCTATAGAGGTTTCGATGATGATTGGTGTAGGATTTATATATAGACAGTGTAGTATCCATCCAATTTTGGATCAACTAGGCCTTATATGAAGTCTCTTGAACTAGGCATGGTCCAAGCAATGTTTCCTCCCCTACCTCCAACCATCATAGGGGTAATTAGCATGGACTACCATACAAAGCATCATAAAGTTCCATATGTATAGTCTCTTGATAGTTATTGTAGTAGGAAAACTCATACAGGGGTATATGACTCTCCTAAGAGCCCCCAAAATCATGGAAAAATCCTCTAAGAATGCTCTCCAGAATTTGTATAGTTCTCTATTATTGGCCATTAGTCTGAGGGTGGTATGATGTGATCAAAATCACCTGTGTACAGAACAACCTCTATATGCTTTCCAAAAACCAAGATGTAAACCAGGTGGTTCTATATGATATAATGGTATAAGTAACCCCATAATGGTGCATAATCTCATGGACATAAATCCTACCATTATCATCTACTAAGAAGGTATCTCGTATTAGTAGGAAATATGAGACCTTTTTGAGCCTATCCACAAAAACCCACACAACATCACTACCTTGAGGTGACCTTGGTAAATCAGTCACGAAGTCCATCACAACATATTACCTTTTCCACTTGGTAATGGATAACTTCTATAAAATACCAAATGGTCACTTGTGTTTTTTCCTTAACCTACTGATAGATAGAACACCTTGTAAAAACACTAGCTACCTAACATTTCATCATATACTACCAATATTGATGGCGCAAGTCACAATGCATCTTGTTAACACCAAGATGTGATACCTAAAACGAGGCATGAATCTCTCACATAAACTCCTCATGTATGTTTACTAGAACCAAAATGTGACCATGAATACTTAGAATTTCATTCTCACTAATGGTCTAATAAGGAGGTGGATCCTCACATACCACACACTCCCTTAAGACTAAGCCCTCCAAATAAGAAAGCTGTCTCATCCTTACTCTATCATGAAGAGTAGAAATCATAGGTAAAGAATAAAGGAAATTATTTCCATGACTATCTTCCGCCTTCATCTGCATCTCTAAAAACACATACATAATCTTCAACTCACTACTAGCCTTCTAAACTGCCTATTTCTGAGTCCTCTTGGACAGTACATTGGAAACAACATTTACCTTTCCAGGCATATAGTCTAGATAAAAGTCAAAATACTATAGGTATTCAACACACCTTCATTTTCTATTGTTCAAGTCAAACTATATAAACATGTACTTGAGGATTTTGTGGTCTTTATAGACCACAACATGCTCTCCCAATAAATAATTGCTCTAACAACATAAGGCATGAATAATAAAGGATAACTAGAAATCATGAACCTGGTAATCCCTCTCATGTGGTCTTAAATAATGAGACCTATACACCATGAATCACTCCCACATCATCAGAACTGGTCCTAGTTTGATACTCGATGCATCACAATTCACTATGTCGCTTCTTCCCATCATTGGAAGAATCAGGACTAACACTAAATTAAATATCCCTTTCATCTCCTGAAGGGATATATCATAAGTATATGTCCATAAAAACTTCACATTCTTTTTAGTCAATCCTATAAGAGGCACTCATAAACATGATAATTCCTTTATGAAACACCTATAATAACCCGATATCCCCAAGAAACACTGTATATCAAAACTGTTCTCGGGCTTATCCTAGGAAACCATAGCTCTCAACTTTTATAAGTAAACAGAAAATACTTTATCTGAGATAATATAACCTACGAAGTGAATATTATCCATCCAGAAGTGGCACTTTGTGAGCTTATTGTATAACTATTTATCTCTTACTATATACAAAATTATCTCAATATGTTTCGCATGGCCATTTCTATTTTGAGAATACAACAAGATATCATCCATGAATAACATCACATAAGAATCCAGATAAGGATGAAAAACATGGTTCATCAAGGCTATAAAAATTTTTGGAACATTTTTGAAACTAGACAGAATAACCAGAAACTCACAAAGACCATAACTTATATTAAAAGATGAATTATGTATGTTTGTTGGCCAAACACATACCTAATGATAACACGATCTCAGATCTATTTTCAAGAACACCCAAGATCCTTAGAGTTAGTTGAAGAGATCATTTATCTATGAAAAGGGATAACAGTTCTTAACCATCAATAGGTTCAATTTATGATAATTCACACATAGCCTGAGGGTTACATCATTTTTTTTCGCAAAAAGGACCAGAGAACCGCATAGAGAAGTACTAGGTCATATAAACCCATTTCCTTCCATTTCTTCTAGCTTCCTCTGTGTATCTTTCAACTCTGTAGTAGCCATCCTGTAAGGAGGAATGTATATCAGTGTAGCTCTTGACACTAGATCAATGGAAAACTCTGCCTCTTTCTCAGGAGGTAGTCCAAAAAATTTATCTAGGAAAACTTACCTAAAAATATAAACCACTAGATAAGAATTTTCCTGATTTGATCCCTCATCATCCAGATACAAACTAGAAATATGGGATATCATCCCACATAGAACTTGATTCTTTGGTCCATCTCAGATTTCCTAGACATCCTATTTACCCTTTTGAATAAAAAACCCACCCTATGGTGATGTGAAGGTCCCCATTCGATGATAAAAGTTAATATGGGAAAGAAAAAAAAAACTAACTAGTATATCCCAAGAATGACATAAAACCCTATCATCTCAGGTAAAAAAATATTCCATATAAAGTGACACCCACCTACCTCATGGGGGAACTCCCTGTACTGGTGTACACCCCCATTTCTAGTCCCCAATAGAGTATCAAGTTTAATGACATCATCATAAAATAGAACAACAAGCCCAACGATCTCCACAATAGGTAAAAATTTGAAAGATTGAGATTAAATAAGTTAAAAAGGGTAGATACTAGAGTAGAGGATACTAAGATCGTACCTCTCACCATAGACGGATCGACACTCTGTACCATAGGTATAAGATGTAAAAAATATATCTAGACTAAACCGTGGCCCCGTGAAACAACCTCACTACCAAGAGTAGGCACACTTTGTTATCATGGTAGAACTGATGCATGAATTCCTCAACCATGACCACCACCTCAGTTAGAACAAGAGACACTACCCAGACTCCTAGATTGACATAGATATGTTAATCCCGCTCTTAAACCTAGATTTATAGCCAATCCCCTTTCACTAACTTCTAGACGGATGGTTCTATATAATTGTGGAAGATAGACCATCCTGCCACAAGATCAGCACTTGATTGGGAATCTATTGAATTTAATCCTCAGATTTCCACACCTCCACACTGACGAAAGAATATAAAACTCCCATTAATAATAACCTAGATAGTATTACCTTTACGAGAAGTCTCAAAATCCCTATTCCTTCCACTGGAAGTTGAAGCCCTACGTTGAGAAGTTGTACTACCCTAATCTGGCTCCCCATCTATCCTCAGGTTACACTCAGTAATCAGTGCCTAATTCACCATATTAGTAATATAAGTAAGACAAAACATGTTTAACTTTGATATAATGAAATTATTGAGACCTTACTTGAAGAATATTTCCCTTGATGGATCAAAAGTAAGATAAATTAGCACAAAATGATGAAGCTTTGTAAATTTGGCCAAATACTCCATAACAGTCATCACACCCAGTTCTAGATGCTTTAACTCACTGGAACTTTCAGCTCCTAGGGTCTCAGGAATGAATTAATAATAATAAATGTATTGTAAATCCTTCAAAATAATATCTTAAAGCATATCATCATGGTTGAAAACATCGTACTATCTCTTAGATGATCTCTAAATCAGATATGTCACAAGCTTCACTATCCCCTCATAAAGTGTCTCCAAATGCTAAAAAATCGATAAGATAGTCTTAATTCATAACTCATTAGAAAATGGACCACCATCCCCTAAAAACGTGGGTGGATTATACTATTGGAACACATGAGTCAACTCTTCTATAGATGAGGTAGGCTGTAGAACTCCCTGAAAGGTTTTAATATAGTATAGAAAACCCTTGAAAAACTGGGCATCGTCACCCATGTCTGGTAAAATAGTTGGTTCCATAATAGAACTACTAGAGGTTCTAACAGTATCTCATGAACATCCACCTCTGGATAATGGTCATATCCACCCTACTGGAACACAACTGATGGCTTTCATGGTGTCATGCCTCTACAATGCCAAGAACACGCTTCAAAAAAGAGTCGATAATGCTAAGATCCAAGATAAAAGCATATGACAAGTCCAAGACTTCCTATAAACAAGACAAAACCCTATAACCACTACTAAATATATGAATGGGTAAAAGGAACATTCATAAAAAGCACCATAAACAATACCTACAGCCCACTCTAAAGCCGGGTCTAGATCAAGCTCTCTATTTCACAGTATGGGTCTCAATATATCTAACAGTGAACTTTCCATTACAAAATTTTATTTTCCTTTATCTTTTTTTATAATATTATTTAAATGGTTCAACCAAATAGGCCACCATTTTCAATCCATAAGGTCCCGTAGACCATATAAACTGAAGTGTGGAATCTATTTAATCTCAACCATAACATGTTCCAGTCTATGAGACCAATGGTCCATGACTCAATGTGCTATAATTGAATTATTAGGGTGTATTCTATAGCCTACATAAGACACACTATTTAGTTTATAGAAATAACTCTAAGTACCAATTATTTTTATGAATTACCTACAAAAATTGTTAACCAAGTATCAATTTTACCATGAAAGGCACGCATAATAATGATAGGCAGTCAAGAAATGTATCTTATATGGCATGAAATATACATGGCAGGTAAATACCATAAGGTGCCTAAAATGATGTATAAGATGAAATTACCTCATCTAACTGGGACAAGTATGAAAATTTGTAATCATAATAAACATATTACCTCATGTGTGACACCCAATGGTGGAATCAAATCAAATGTAATATAAAAAATATAGAACAAACATTCCACATTCTAGGAAATTTCTCTTTTTACTGTATGTGGGTAGCTAATCCCAGTCACAAATCATTTCCAAATTTCAATTCATTCCTAATATCCTATTTATTATCTAAAAATATTAAATATAGAAAAGAAAAATTTTCTGATACCAATTTGTAACATCCATACTTGGGTGCCCTAAGCCGGTGGGTCACTAGCCACAAGTGTCTCTCTCTGTATGCCATAGGCTATCAACTAGCGGTGAGGTACTAGGGTGTTTCTATGGGGAGACTATTCCCTCATGTATGATTTTAATTTATAAGTGTAAAAATAATTATCAATAGCAGAATCATAACATAAATCAAATTTAGTTATAGAATATTAAACATCTAGATAACAGGAGTAATAAATAAACAAGTTGAAAAGCGATATCATAAACAAAATGATGTATGTCATGTCCCTATACAAATTGGTAGTCAATACATAAAAATAGGAATCTAGTATAATAAATGTATTAAAATAAAAAAATACCAAAAATAACTATCTTCAGATAGCATCATGATCATTGCTTGGTCCTATACTCCGCTACTCCTAAGAATAACCAATCAAGTATCGTAAAGTGAGAAATTTACCTGGTCATAACCTACATCCATGAAGTTTTTTCAGGTACCCAATGATGACCTGGACAAGGTGTGAGATAAAAATCAGTATGACACCACCAATGGTGTCTATAACATGTTCATTTTATGTATAAACCATGAATCAATGTGCATTATATCATAGGTATAACAATAATAAAAGTAAAGTGTCAAAACATATGTGATCCTGTCTAGCCAAATATGACTTCCTATGAACAACAATCAATATCCCATTAATAAGGGAAGTTGTATACATAAATATGAAGGTATGATACTATCCAGTCTAAAAATTTTAATCAAATACCCATACCAGATCTATCTATAAATCATTATAAACATCTGTTGTAGCCTATATTGAGTAATAAAGTTCCAAGCCTAAAAGGGATGTATTCAAGGTATAAATGGCCAAGTATTTATCACCAATTCCATATAGAATCTCATTAGAAACTAGGTAAATACTTGGGTTGAATCCAAGGAGAAAATACGATGCATTCCAAGAAAGCAATATCCAAGGACTAACAAGGTCCTTTCCATCATATGGAATCAAAATCCAAGGAGTAGTAACATCCCAAGAGTCCACTACCATTATCAATATTGATCCATGGAGTATAAATATCCCTATAATCCAATGGAATTAGGATCCAAAGAGTATAAATTTACAAGGAATCCACCCCATTATCAATTCATCGTCTCAATTAATTAATCATTTCACAACCATTCACAATCCAGGAGTTCATCCAACTCACTTCCACATTTTCTATTTAAAAAATATATCCATTTAAACATTATGTATCACATTTCAATGAATTCATAATCCCTCTCCTAATAAATAATTTAATTAAAATTTTATTAAATAAGTCTTCCAAAACAAGTGGTGATCTCACAGTCATCCAATAGGGTAGTATAGCATAGGGAAGATACAATAACACATCTAATGGGTGGTTTGGTTTGGGACTAAAAACCTCAAACCATTTAAAGGTACTAGTATGAAACATAAATAGGTCCAAAACAATTTATTCAATATGTTAAATTAATTTAAGTACAACTCCATAAGGTCTTGTGTAAATAATAATGATGTATATAAAACACCAAAATTAAAGGGAAAGGTATAGACCACCTACCATATACTAGTGGTAGAACACTCATCTAGTATCAAACCCTGATTCGGCCCAAATCAGGAGAAAATAAAGAATGAACCAAAAATCGGAAATAAAGAAAATTATCTTTCACCAAAATAACTCTATTGATATGAAGAAAATGAAGAAAGGTGAAAGATGAATGAAAAACTCACTGGCGCAGATCAAATGAGAAGAATAGTGTTTGAATTAGGGTTCAGATCACAAAACCATATCAAAGACAAGATTAAGTCTTGATAAAACACTCAAAGGTAGAAAATAACCCTCCCATGTTTATTGGAAAATAATTATAATTAATAAGATATAGGTTATTATAAATTTTAGGGAAAATTGGTAATTTCACCCAAAATTACTAAGTTGCATGGTTAGCCAAACCGTGTGCCCCTCATCGCCTCAATAGGGAACCCACATGGTTCATGCACATAGTTTGGGAAAGTATATGAAAACTATCGTACACGCCTCTAATAAAAACTATAGATCATCCCACATGGGCTTGTGGCCTTAGGCACACGGGTATGCAAAACCATGCACTATTTTCTTCTCTCCGTCCAACCCCACATGGTTTCCTCAAACCATGACGTCTGGGTTACATGGTTTCTACTAACCATGTTTCCCAACTGCTTTTCCAAAAACCAAGCCATTGGTTTTTGAACCAGCACCAGACACACCCAAAAACTTTTTTGAACTCATTAGGCATTTACATTATGTTATAACCAACAAATTTAACTGAAAATAAAAAGATCCATTCCTTAAAGGAAAACCCATGATCTTACATGTTGAATTTTAGGACTTGGTAACTCTATTATATTCAAATTTATAATGAAGAACCTTGAGAGGAAACCACTAGACTCTATCCTCCATGGTTTATCTATGGTGATGTGAGTTACCCATCACATAGACTTGACCTTCCTATTTTACAATATCATGCTATTGCCTCCCATGGTAAAGAGAGAATAATGAAGAAAACATTGAAGGATAATCCCTAAAATTTGACACCCATTTCCAGGTAATTTTTCCTATTTATATAACTATTAGAATATTCATGAGTGTTCATACATTAACTCACATGTTATATAATTTATGAGTTAATGTTTCGACCTTTCATTCATTCAAAATATGTATTAAACATTGATCCTCCCAGTAGTTTCATGATATGAAACATCTTAATTAATGATAACAAATATAGGAGATTATCAAAATGATAACACTTATCACTTAACTATCCATGAATCATTGGATTCTTTGTGAATCATATATTATGATTCATGCTATGTGATATATCTAAGACAGTTCCATGTGATATTACCACATTGTATTGAATGATATGCCCACACCAATCAATATTACATGCCTCAATTTCTATATGTTATACCATACAAAATATCAATATCATATTTTATGATTTTGGTATAAAAACATCATATATATCTATATATTAAGGGAATGAATCATTCAATATCCTACTTATAATAAAGCCTCATAAATTTTTTTTATTTTACTTTATATTGTATCATATACAATAACATGTGAATATATATCCAAAAACCCCTTTGGATATCATTCAAAACACTTTTGTAATGTTATCATCTTCACCTTGTCTCAAATAATATATAATACCTTGAAAATAACCATTCAAAAATTATTTTTAGATAAACTATAAAATAATTTTAGAGAAACACTTTGAGAAAAACTCAATCCCCATTTAGTAAACCAAAAAAGTGTGACCCCAAAATCCTTTATAGCATTGATAATAAATACAAATTTACAAATTCAAAAATATAAGTAAAGGGGGGCCTCTAGAAAATCATCAGTGTTATATGATCTATAAAGGGATCTAGTGTGATAAGTTTGGTCGGAATATACAAATTAACACACAAGAGGGGGTGAGTTATGTCTTTTAAAAAACATCTACAATTCTGGCTTTCTAAACCCTATTTAATTTAAGTAGATATGAAATGTTTTTCTTCTATATGAAAATATGCAGTGTATAAACGAAAATAAATAACACAACATTTTATAGTTGTTCGAGGTACAAATATCCCCTAGTCAACTACACAAACTACTCTCTCTATGAGGTTGGTGAATTTCACTATAATAATACTCTTATCATAGGACCGAAATTCCACAACTGAGTGAAGGTAGTTGACACCATTATAACAAGGATAAAACAAAATGAATCCTTATAGTTCTTTAATAGAGAATCTTTTGTCCATAACTTAGATCAAGAAGCTGATACTCCACCAAAACTAAGTACGAGCATTTGAAACTCAACTAAATCAAAATTGATTGATTTGTTGAAACTGGTTGAAATTAAAAATTGCAGCAATACCAATTGATAGAATATGGATCTTCTTCTTCATAAATAATAGACTTCCAGAGAGAAAGTATGAAATGATCCCAATTTCACAAATATATTCAATTTAAAAGCAACAACAAAATAGAGTAGCCACAAACTTACAGTAGAACAAGATAGAACATGTATATCTCCAATTTGTAGTCCACTTTATGATTTGTTCGCTCATTGTAGTACAATATGTAGATTTTCATGAGAATATGATTGTATATGGAAAATATGTTCCTTTTAGAAATATCCTATGTATGAAAATCGATACACCGATAGAATATATAAAGAATATATCATTTTTTAGAATTCCACATCCACCAAAGATTCCTGATAAGATGAAGATATTCAACTTTTAAATAAAAAAGGAGAGTTGTAACTTCCCTTAATAATAAGAGTGAAAATCTCCGTTAAATACGGTTGTTTGAATCAAATATAGTGAGATTTAAATCAGTTGAAAACAAGCTTTGAAACAGCCTGTAAATCTTCCAATTCCATTGCATAAATCACATAAAATATCATGGATTTAAATTTCGGACATTGAAAAGTCAAACATAGGGTTCCTTCACAAAATGAAAAAGTACCAAATGTAGGGCTTAACTACACAGGGTTCATTCTCCGACTATAAGGTAGATCATAAAAGTAAGGTTGATGATCCATACATTTCTATCTAAAATGTAAGTTTTATTACTTATATAGGGTTATTTAACTATGTGTTCCTCACATGAAAAACACAATGTTCCTTTTGAATGTAAGGTTCTTTTACCATACTTTTTTGATAACTTTCGGTTGAAATACCATACTTTCTTATTCTAGTGTCTGGTGGAATAAAAATGTATGGATCATGATTCATACATGATTTATATGATGTAGGGTTTATTTCTCACATTACAGTTAGCCACATAGGATATGAATAGTGTTTCCAAAATGCTTAAAAATGTGTCCCAAACACTTTAATAAATATTCCTTGTGAATTAAAAGCTTGAAAATAATTTCTAATTAAATATTATAATAAATATTGATTCCCTGAGATACAATTAAATTAGAATCATTATTAAAAGAACAAGAGTATTTGTGTGCATAAAAATCACAATAAATTATAGAGTATTATTGAGACAATACCTGCCCAACAATCTCCCCCTTTTTAATCATGACAAAACCCATACAATTATTAAAAAAGTATATAATTAAGTAAACATGTTGAGGAAAATATTTATAACAATATTTCAATATCACATTATTATTTTGATAAAATAAAATGTTGTGTAATCCAATTTTCTTCCCCTTTTTGTGATATCAAAAAGTGAGTACATAAAAAATATATTAAAACACATTTAATGTTGTACAAAATAGTAAATGAATATTAAAATGTAATGTTTTGGGAAATAAATTATGGATTCTAAAAATATAGATAAACAAAAACGGATATCAAATAAATCATAGATAACTAAAAATAAAAAAAAATTAATTAATAAAAAACTCTACAATTATAATAGATAGTTTCAGATTAGGAAACAAGTTAGTCAACTAGATGGGTTTAGGTTAAAAGGGGGTGGCCAAGGATTATTTCTGGTGTTGGTTCTGAAGGGGCCTGAGTAGCTTGAAACACTTCTTTCAATTATTCTATCTATACTTGTAATCTTTTAGCAAGATTATGTCCCAACTTCTTTATGAAAACTCTATAATCGTAACTCACATATAGAATTTCATATAAATTGACTTTCAAAAATTCATGAAAACCATCTTCCTGGTGCATAGACTTACCCAACTTATCGCTTAACTTTTTGAGAATAAACCTGATACCTAGTTCACCTGCAGTCAATTTCTCAATAAGATATCTCTGATTATCCAATAAGAATGACTAAGGGGAACAATTTCATTAAATTTTCTGCAATCTATTGTTCATATCATCCATAACAGTTGTGATGGCTTGAAATATTAGAATCAAATCTGGTGCGGTTGAAGGGGAAAAGGTAAAATTACTGTCTTGAGTAACATTTCCCTTGGTGGACTCAAACTAGATTCCCAAATACCACTTTAGATCTGAAATATTCATTTTGGAAACAGATTCAGACTTTAGTTTTCCAATCTGATCTAACATCTCCCTCCTAAAATCATCAAAATCCTTTTTGGACACACAATTGGATTTAATTTCTTGAAGTTGAGTCAAAAGAGACTCAAACTGTAACACCCCGAGCTTCCACGATACGCTTCTCTTTCAATAATGTAATAGCTTGCATTGGACACAAGTTAGAGATTCTAACACACCGCGACTAATCAAAGTAGCCATTATAAATAGAAATAACCACTTTTTAAAATTATAGAAATTTTATATTTCAAAATGGACTTCATTTTTGTATTCGTAATATCGAAATTATCCTAATTAGAATTTTTTGTAATTTTCTGAGAACTTTAATTTTTTTTTGAATAGTGAAAAATACTTAAAAACAATTTTTTTAATCAAAATAATTTATAGAGATAAATTATACAATTGAGTGGTTTTAGAGTATAAATAGAATATATTTTTACCATTTTATCCAATGGTGGTCATTAGAATTAATTTTACTTTGAAATTGGACATAAACAATTATCAATCTTTTGATATATATTGTTTCTTAGAAACACACTATTTGTTGTGACAGCGGGCATTAATTATGAAATTAATTAATTCAACTTATATGTTTGGAATTTTTTAAAATAGACATCATTTTTGAATTCGGAATATCAATTAAATCTTAGGGTGAAATTTTGTCATTGTTCTGAAAAACTTCAATTTTTGATGAATAGTGAAACCATTAGGTGGTAGTTAAAAAACTGATTTTTCGTCTAAATGAAACATTACCACTTCTGTGATTTGATTTTCAAAAATCCTACATACATGGTTGTCATTAGGAAGTAAAATGTGGTTCAATGGGATTAAAATAACTTTTTGGTGAATAGTAACTTTTAAGTTTAATTAATCGCGGTTAAAGGTAATTAGTGAAATTTAAGGTAAAAATGGTATTATAAAAATATAAAATGACCTTTACACTTGTCCTACCTCTATTGGATGAGTCATGGCCGACCAAGAAAATCCATGGGTCAACTTGGGGACCCAATGGAGCCACTTTGGTAGGAAAATGACATAAATAACTTTTATTTAAAGTTAAAATAAAAATGTCACAAACATAAGTTGTTTTAATAAAACAATTTTTAAATGGGGTTATACACGTAATATTTTTGACTAAAAATATTAATTAGAAAGATAAAAAGATTTCCTACATCATGATTTATTTTTATAATTTTTAGACATTAAATAAATTAAATTATTTATGACACCATGATGATGCAACGATTACCTCATTAATTAACGATTTTAATAAAATGGAAGGATAATGTAAAATCTAAGAATTAAACTTGTCCAAAGCCTATTGGATGAGATTATTTCGAACCCTTATCACCTTATCCTAGAATTATATAAGTGTGGGACCTTTATAATCCGAATAGCACTATATAATAAAGTAACATTCCATTTCATTCCAAGAGTGCCCCTCCTCTCCACTTATAAAAGGCCTCCACCACTACCACCTTACTCACACTTTCAAGCCATTTGGCTCGGCCAACCTCTTCCCAAATACTCTCCCAACTTCCCTCCCTTACTCCTAGAATCCTCACCTTGGGAATAATTCTTCCCAAGGAAGCCTTTGTCTTAAATCAAAAGAGGTACCCGATTTTAAAGGTAGTGTTTTCTCTTGTGTTCTTAGGTTTTATTTTGCTTCTCCAACCCCCTAAACTCTTTTTATTCATTTCTTTTGTAACAAAAACAGTATCCTCAATATACTACGATGTTTTTATAAGAAGGATTCGAGCTACACTTACACACACCTACATCTAATGGATAAAGAGCATACTGTTTCTGTGGATGGAGAATTTCTGCCTCACGAAACGATGATTGTTCAACACTCATATAACACCTTCAAAGGTGGACATTAAGATGTCACTATATTTATATATGATATATAATATGTTTATGTTTTACTTAAGCTTCTGTATTTTTCATTTATGGCATACCTTTATGGTTTCCATTATGGGTAAACACGATATTTTCATTTTATGAAGTGCGGACTACCGCCCCCTCAAAGTGATTTAAATCATTAATGCCATATGTGGGATGTATAAAGGATGGAGTAAATGGTAGTATTAGTTATATTATATTTTAATTATATTATAAATTTATATAATTATAATTTAATTCCATTAAATACGAAATAGAAATGAAAGTAGCGTTCATACGTACGTACGGCTTACCGTCTCCATGAATGGTGCATTTCATTTCTTACCTCTAAATGTTATGTAATATTATAAATGCATGTATATACTGGATATATATGATATATATGATATCTAAATCATGAATAAAATTCTTGTTATAATGGATATTTCACCACATGAACAAATTGTAATTATAAGAAGTTTATTTTTGACTCAAGTACCCAAGATCGTCAAAATGACCGTTATTAACATAAAAAATTACATAATGTTCATAACATGGTAATAAGTGAAATAAAATGAATAATAAACATGAAAAAGGTTCTTAAGAAATTATAAATCAACTCTTGTTTATTATTTAGGAGATCAAAGAACGATTGAGTGAATTCAGACACGAGGTAAGGGAACTTCTTATCCCAATTTCTGTTCTTTGGGTTAATCTCCTACTTTCAAATTATGTCATGATATAATTATGTCATATCTGGTATTTTTAATTTCTTTATGTGTAATTATAGTGAATACACATAATAGGTCTATTTTATTTAAAAAATGATCTTTGTAAGGACTTAATCTAAATCTCTTTTCATTGTGGCATATTTTGTTTCATACACAAATTTCTTTTATACGGTGTATAAACCCATTTGACTTTTACATTTATTCAAAAGGTTTTATTTTATAATTATGTGATTTTTAAATTATTTCAAAAAAGAGATATTTCTCTCAAATATATGAAAATACAGTGCAAATGTATACGTATTTAACGCAAGATTAAAAATGTTTTCAGAAAACCTGACTCTCGAGTGTGATAGACAGGAAGGTATTGGGTGTGGACCCATCATGGCCTGTAATTAGTCGAGAAGTCTCAGAATTAGTTATTTTGTTTTCAGAAGCTTGCATAATGTTTTCAGAAAAAACACAAGAGTATATTTGAGTAATTTTAAACATAAGTATCTTCTAAAAAAAATTGCATCTGTAGGTCTCATGAGACAAACTAGTGTCTTGGCACGAGTCCTTGACAAAGTCTTATTGTAGACTTGGCACGAGGCCTTGGCTACGTGGTTATCATATTCCGGAATTATGCATTCCATAATTATGAAAGTGGTTATTGATATTTCATGTGATTATTCGACTATTAGAATATCCATGTGAGTAAGTAAATGGCATTATTTCATTTTACTTTTGCCATATTATGCTAAAGTTAAAGTTTAAAAGGATTTTGTTTTAGTTATGCATTGCCTTAAATTTTAATGTTTATTTATGAAAGCTTCCGCTATATTGTTATCCTTACTGAGCATCTGATCTCACCCATTTCAATGTTTTAATATTTTCCAAGATGTGAAGAAGTATTTTATGAATGACCTGTAGGGATAGTCAGAAGAGGATATGAGTGTGGACTATGGAGACTTTGTTATTGTAGTTTTTCACCTTATGACGTAATGTAACATTTATGAATGTATCTAGTGTTTCCAAGGCTACTAAACTAATCGGTGTTTCGAGACTTGATATTTTGTGATCATGCCAATGTTACAAAGTAATGCACCGACTCTGGGTAGCTGGGTTCGGGGCGCTACAGTTGGTATCAGAGGAAGTTTAGTACTAACCTTGGAAGCTAGATTTAGATAAACTCTGATTAGAGCATATAGCCCAAAGATAGACTTTAAGGATTAGTATAGAAGAACTTCCTATAATTTTGGTATTATAGAGATTTTGTGAGTTTTCCGAGCAATACATCCCTGTCTGGATACGATCAGGTAGAGGCGGCTCTGGCATAGATGTACCTAGGGGTAAAACCCGAAAACACCACTTTGAGGTAGACTCAAATGGGAACTGGTGCACGAAAACGGACCTTGCTGCACTCTTGGTTACGACACTGCCGAGGGATATGCTTAGGATAATTATCGTTTTCTTTACAAACCACTATGAAGGGTTATGAGTATATAATTCCTCAAAGAAAACATTTTTATGATTATGGATTATATCCATAAATAGTTAAATTTATGTTAAGTGTTTTATAAGTATGGAATTATGTATTTTGATTCATACACTAATCTAGTTTATGCCATTTTTTAGAAATGGCGCCTAGTGGAAGGAATGGAAACCGTATCAATGCATGCACTCCATGTAGGGATTGCCCTCCTATTCAAGATAATTATTGTGGATCTGGAGATACAGCTGGTACTGATCAACTTATTACCATACTTGGACAACTCACTCAGGTTATGAATAATAACCTTACTCGTATGGAGAACCCTGATCCTCAACGTGGAGGATAAATGTTAGACCGCTTCATGAGGCAACAAACCCCAACATTTAATGGGGGTACAAATCCATTAGTAGCTGAGCAATGGATAAACTCCTTAGATAAAATATTACATGCCTTGGGGAGTAGCGAAAGGGAGAAGGTTGTTATGGCAGTCTACCGGCTCACTGGAGATGCCGATCAATGGTGGTAGCTGATTCAAAACACAAAAGAAGATGAAGAAGTATCAAGTATGGAGTGGAGGGAGTTTATGGAAATTTTCTTAGAAAAATACTTTTCGCGTGACCATCGAGCAGATATGGAAAGACAATTTCTGAGTCTGAGGTAGAAGGAGGATGAGAATGTCGCAAAGTATGAGGCTACCTTTACAAGGTTAGCGAGGCATGCATCAGATTATATACGTAACCCAAGAAGTAATATTGATCATTTCTTTGATGGGTTAAAACCGTCTCTCCGTCGAGCCTTAGTCTCACAATCCTTCTCGTCATACGAAGATATTGTCTCGTGTGCTATCAAGACAGAAAAAGAATTCTCTAAGTCTTATGACAACAAAGTAAAGCAAGAGAAGAAGAGAATGGTGGAACAAGCAACAAATAAAGGGAAAAAGGGAAAGAAGGATTTTCAATTATGCGATAATTGTGGGAAGAATCACCCTGGTACTTGCCTAAAAGGAATGGGAGTTTGTTATAAATGTGGAGAAAAGGTCACCAGGCTCGTGATTGCATGGGAAAGAAAGAGGCTACCAAGGTTTAATGATACAATTGTAGAGAAATTGGGCATTATGAAAATGAATGTCCTAAGCGTCAGGGAAACTTACCTCAGAAAAGGCCAAGGGATCAAGGACAATATTATGATGTTACTACAGTTGAAGCGGAATAATTAATGTATTGGTGCTTTTGGACTCAAGGATTATATTATGGTTATAAGAACAATGTGATTGTACTGCAGTACTTGTTTTTTTCATTAAGGTTTTAATATGATGAAGGTAATCATATTTTTTTTATGTGACAATAAGAGAAACTTTACATTATTTGGGGAATCTGATGTTATAATTGATTTTGGAATTTGGAGACCTTTTAGAGAAAGTCTGGACAGATGTATTAAGTTGAACTTTGGATTGTATTGTTTAAGGTTAAAACATTTCTGATGATTACTTTTGGAATATTATAACACTATATTTTTAGGAAAAGGACAACCTGCAGGGTGGGGCATAACCCGCCGCATCGGACAAAGTTGTAGGAATCGAACCCACAACCATAGTGCGATAGGCCTTTATTACCTACCACTAACCTACTGGAAGTCCCTGGTTATTACAAAATAGTTTTACTAATCTTAATGGTATGTGTTAATATTTGGAACCTTATACAATTAGGATAAATAGAATATTTTTGAGTTCTATTACCTTTTAGAGTGAAAGATGGGTTTGTGGTAAAAATTTATTAAAGAATGAAAGTATACATAACAAGTATGTATATTCCCTTACATTCTTAGTAAATCTCCTAAATAAATTCCTCAACATTATAAAAGGTAACTTAAAACAAAAACGTTGCCGGTTAACTTTTCCAACTGGGGATTCAATGATTATTTAACCAATCACAAGTTTGTGATTTTCTTATGGTTAACTTTCTCCTAATCCAGTGCTCTACAACTCTCCATCAGACCTTGATGGTTTTTTTTCTTCCATATCCATATTTTCATAGAATCCTAGTATGGGGTATCTCGGGTGACCTTTGTACTTATCTTTCTTTATTTTAAAGTTATATTTTTATTAACCTTATTTCCGATGTGGGTTTTCCACAAAGTTATTTTCTATTTTCAGCCTTTTATTTTCTAAGAAAAAAATTTAAAATTTCGAGGATGCAATTTATTGAAGGAGGGGATAATGTAACACCCCGAGCTTCCACGATACGCTTCTCTTTCAATAATGCAATAGCTTGCATTGTACGCAAGTTCAAGATTCTAACACACCGCGACTAATCAAAGAAGCCTTTATAAATAGTAATAACCACTTTTTAAAATTATAGAAATTTTATATTTCAAAATGGACTTCATTTTTTTATTCGTAATATCGATATTATCCTAAGTTGAATTTTTTGTAATTTTCTGAGAACTTTCAATTTTTTATGAATAGTGAAAAATACTTAAAAAAACCTTTTTTAATCAAAATAATTTATAGTGATAAATTACACTATTGAGTGGTTTTAAAGAATAATTAGAATATATTTTTACCATTTTATCCAATGGTGGTCATTAGAATTAATTTCACTTTGAAATTGGACATAAACAATTGTCAATATTTTGATATATATTGTTTCTTAGAAACACGCTATTTGTTGTGATAGCGGGAATTAATTATGAAATTAATTAATGAAACTTATATGTTTGTAATTTTGTAAAATAGACATCATTTTTTAATTCGGAATATCAATTATAGCTTAGGGTGAAATTTTGTCATTGTTCTGAACAACTTCAATTTTTGATGAATAGTGAAACCACTAAGTGGTAGTTAAAAAACTGATTTTGCGTTTAAATGAAACATTACCACTTATGTGATTTGATTTTCAAAAATCTGACATACATGGTCTTCATTAGGAAGTAAAATGTGGTTCAATGGGATTAAAATAATTTATTGGTGAATAGTAACTTTTAAGTTTAATTAATCGCGATTAAAGGTAATTAGTGAAATTTAAGGTAAAAATGGTATTATAAAAATATGAAATGACCTTTACACTTGTACTACCCTTATTGGATGAGTCATGGCCGACCAAGACAATCCATGGGTCAACTTGGGGACCCCATGGAGCCACTTTGGTAGGAAAATGACGTAAATAACTTTTATTTAAAGTTAAAATAAAAATGTCACAAACATAAGTTGTTTTACTAAAACAATTTTTAAATGGGGTTATAAAAGTAATATTTTTGACTAAAAATATTCATTATAAATATAAAAAGATTTCCTAAATCATGATATTTTTTTATAATTTTTATACATTAAATAAATTATATTATTTATGACACCATGATGATGCAGTGATTACCTCATTAATTAACGATTTTAATAAAATGAAAGGATAATGTAAAATATAAGAATTACACTTGTCCAAAGCCTATTTGATGAGAATATTTCGAACCCTTATCACCGTAGACACGAATTATATAAGTTTGGGACCTTTATAATTCGAAAATCATTGTATAATAAAGTAACGTTTCATTACATTCCAAGAGTGCCCCTCCTCTCCACTTATAAAAGGCCCCCACCACTACCACCTTAATCACACTTTAAAGCAATTTGGCTCGGACAAAATCTACCCAAATACTCTCCCAACATCCCTCCATTACTCCTAGAAGCCTCACTTTTGGAAGAATTCTTTCCAATTAAGCCTTTGGGTCAAATCAAAAGAGTTACCCGATTTTAAAGGTAGTGTTTTCTCTTGTGATCTTATGTTTTATTGTGCTTCTCCAACCCCATAAACTCTTTTTATTCATTTCTTTTGTAACAACACAAGTATCCTCAATATACTAGGATGTTGTTATAAGAAGTATTCGAGCTGCACTTACACACACCTACATCTAATATTTAAAGGACATACTGTTTCTCTGGATGGAGAATTTCGGCCTCACGAAATGATGATTGTTCAACACTCATATAACACCTTCAAAGGTGGCTTTTAAGATGTCACTATATTTATATATGATATATAATATGTTTATGTTTTACTTAAGCTTTTGTATTTTTCATTTATGGAATACCTTTATGGTTTCCATTATGGGTAAACACGATATTTTCATTTTAGGAAGTGCGGACTACCGCCCCTCAAAGTGATTTGAATCGTTAATGCCATATGTGGGATGTATAAAGGATGAAGTAAATGGTATTATACGTTATATTATATTTTAATTATATTATACCTTTATATAATTATAATTTCATTCCATTAAATACGAAATAGAAATGAAAGTAGCGTTCATGCGTACGTACGGCTTACCGTCTCCATGAACGGTGCATTTCATTTCTTACCTCTAAATGTTATATAATATTATAAATGAATGTATATACTGGATATATATGATATATATGATATCTAAATCATGAATATAATTCTTGATATAATTGATATTTCACCACATGAACAAATTGTAATTATAAGAAGTTTATTTTTGACTCAAGTACCTAAGATCGTCAAAATGACCGTTATTAACATAAACAATTAAATATTGTTCATAACATGGTAATAAGTGATATAAAATGAATAATAAACCTGAAAAAGGTTCTTAAGAAATTATAAATTAACTCTAGTTTATTATTCAGGAGGTCAAAGAACGGTCGAGTGAATTCAGACACGAGGTAAGGGAACTTCTTAACCCAATTTCTGTTCTTTGGGTTAATCTCCTACTTTCAAATTATGTCATGATATTATTATGTCATATCTTGTATTTTTAATTTTATTATGTGTAATTATAGTGAATACACATAATAGGTCTATTTTATTTAATAAATGATCTTTGTAAGGACTTCATCTCAATCTCCTTTCATTGTGGCATATTTTGTTTCATACACAACTTTCTTTTATACGGTATATAAACCCCTTTGACTTTTACATTTATTCAAAAGGTTTTATTTTATAATTATGTGATTTTTAAATGATTTCAAAATAGAGATATTTCTCTCAAATATATGAAAATCAAGTGAAAATGTATACGTATTTAATGCAAGCTTAAAAATGTTTTCAGAAAACCTGACTCTTGAGTGTGGTAGATAAGAAGGGATTGGGCGTGGACCCATCATGGCCTGTAATTAGTCGAGCAGTCTCAGAATTAGTTATTTTGTTTTCATAATCTTGCATAATGTTTTCATAAAAACACATGAGTATATTTGAGCAATTTTAAACATAAGTATCTTCTAAAAAAAAAATTCATCGGTAGGTCTCATGAGACAAACTAGTGCCTTGGCACGAGGCCTTGACAAAATCTCATTGTAGACTTGGCACGAGGCCTTGGCTACGTGGTTATGATAGTCTGGAATTATGCATTATATCAATATGAATGTGGTTATTGATATTTCATGTGATTATTATACTACTAGAATATCCACTTGAGTAAGTAAATGGCATTATTTCATTTTACTTTTTCCATATTATGCTAAAGTTAAAGTTTAAAAGGCTTTTGTTTTAGTTATGCATTGCCTTAAATGTTAATGTTTATTTATGAAAGCTTCCGCTATATTGTAATCCTTACTGAGCATCTGAGCTCACCCATTTCAATGTTTTAATATTTTCCAGGATGTGAAGAAGTATTTTATGAATGACCTGCAGGGATAGTCAGAAGAGGATATGAGTGTGGACTATGGAGACTTTGTTATTGTAGTTTTTCACCTTATGATGTAATGTAACATTTATGAATGTATCTAGTGTTTCCAAGGATACTAAACTAATCGGTCTTTCGAGACATGATCTTTTGTGATCATGCCATTGTTACAAATTAATGCACCGACTCTGGGTAGCTGGGGTCAGGGCGCTACACAAACTACAACCTTGGGGATGATGACTTCTGTAAATCTTCAAACAAATTTCTTGAAGCTTCTAGATTTTTTCTAAGAATATAATTTTACTCTTGAACTTTATGGAATTTGATCACAATATCCTCAATCTAATTATTCAAAGAATCAGAAGTCCCTTCATCTAGATTCTTGGACTGATCAACATATATAATGGCTAAGGGATTAGAAAAAAATTTCTCAACTGACTTTTCACTATAACATGAAATATTATCAAGAACTTTTATCTTTTATTTAGAGAGAGATCCCGGTCTCTATAATGAATAGTCAATGGATGAGAAAGCTTTATGTTAAACAAAATATGTAGACTTATTTTTTGATATGTACAGTTGTTGTTCTTCTTGGGAAGACTCTTTTAAAAAAGCTTTATCTCAAAAATCATCATCTTGTTCATAAGAAACATCCTAAAGATCTCAAACTTGGCTTTCAGCCCATTGATCTTCTTATTGTACTGGTTCTTCCAAATGAACATAACAGGTAGCTTGTCCTGAACCCAACATTGGGTCTTTAGGTGGTGGTTCTTCTCTATTTCTTGGTTTCATAACAAGTGCCTCTACAACTTCTCCTTCTTATTCTTCTTTATTTTCTTCACCATCAAAACTCAATTTTCTCATAGAAGACTTAGAAACACATTCAAGTATGGATTATCCAATTCCTTCATTTCTTACAACACTTTTCTGCCCCTGAGAAATTGATCTAGACTTTTTTTGGTCATCTGCACCAACTAGCATAATCTTCCCATTCAGAGTACTCCAGTAAAATCCAAAATTCCTTAGAGTACTCTCATTTATAACATTACTATGACCAAATTTTACTCCTGTATAAAATAAACGAATCAAATACACCCTAAACATAATTAAATGGAGTATGCTTCCATAGGGATAAAATGACATCTGATCCTCTATTTGGAAAAAATAATTCATGTATCACAACATGTTTCTGGGATGATTTATCTTTATTTCATTGATGAATAAAAACATGATGTACATATCAAGGTACAAAATATTCTCCATCTCTGCTACTCTTAGGGAAATTGCAGTTAGAATAAATTAACCAAAACTTTTTTCTCTAACTCAATATCCTTAACAAACATCTTCCTTATATTCATTGATCCAAATAGAAAATACATAATGTCTGTAGATTTATGATCATTATTTCTAATAGATCAATGGTAAAAATGTAATACCCCTTCATGATAAAATTAAAAAAAATTGAGCTATTTCTACAGAAGAAATTGAAAATTCCTTATCTTATATTTTCGTAGATACAATATTTTCTATTTCACCAAAACTGAACTATAAACTATTATAGAAATTAATTAGTTCTACCTCATAAACAAACTCTCTATTCAATTCATTAAATAGAAATTACAAACCATGAAATTCCAATGCATTCTTAAGAAACAAATCTGTCTCATACATCCACTAAAAATATATGAAATTTCCCTAAATAATCTTTCTTGATAGAACTCATAGACGCTTTGGGTCACTAGATTCTTCTTCCTCAGTTCTCTTGGTCTTCACCATTTCTGAGAATTGAACATTCTGAGGTTTTGGGATTCTAGGCTTTTGATGGTAGATGAAGGTTTGGGTAGATGAAACAGTTTGAGAAACAAAGGGGTAAGGTTATTCAAAAGGTTTCTGATAGATAATGACGTAACCTTGTTTCCCCTGCTAATTACGTATGATAATTATTACAATTTTTGAAACACATGACTTAAAAACTAAAAGCTAATTTATTTAATTTTTTATATCATAAATTAATATTAAAATAAAATAACGAAATAATTACTTATTTAAAACTAAATAAACCTAACCCCCTTAATTAATTCAAAACAACTAGTGGGAAGCGATTTAGTGGAAATATCATCCAATTGATATTCATTATTAACAAATTCTAAAGTTATATCCTTTTTAAGAATATGATCTCTTACAAAATGATGTCGTATATCAATGTGATTTGTCCTAGAATGACTTATAATGTTTTTTAAAATATTTATTACACTAGTATTATCACATAAAATATAAATACTATTAAAGTTTAATCCAAAGTATAGTAAAGATTTTTATCCACAATACTTGTTCAAAACAACTGCCAATAGAGACATATTGGGCCTCAGTGGTTGAAAGGACAACATAGTGTTGTTTCATACTAGACCATGCAACAAAATATTTTCCTAAAATGTGACAGGTTATTGAGGTACTTTTTCTATCTTACCTACAACCTCTAAATTCATCATCTCAATATGATATTAAATTAAAATAAGAAATTTTGGGGTAAAGAAGGGATTGAAAAATAGTTCCTTTTAAATATCTCAAAATTATTTTAATAGTGGTAAGATGGGATTATTTTGGATTTGGTTGAGATCTAGCACAAAGACACATAGAAAACATAATTTATGGCCTTCTTGTAGTAAGATAGAAAAAACATCCAATCATACCTCTATATAACTTGTTGTCTATTAGTTTTCCAGCTTCATCCAAATCATGTTTTATATTGCTACACATGGGGGTTGTATATGCCTTTCTGTTTTCAAGTATAAACTTTTTCAACAAATAAATAATAAATTTACTTTGATTAAAAAAAAATCAAAATCTTTTTGATACATTTGAAATCATAAAAAGAAATTCAGTTCTCCCATCATACTCATTTCAAATTATTTTTTCATTAAATTTAAAAAATCATGGAAATTATTTTAATTATTTGAACCAAAAATAACATCATCAACATAAATTTGAACTAAAATAATATTAGAACAAATGATTTTATTAAATTGATTTGTATTTTCTAATCCAATAGTAAATATATTTTTCAAAATAAAAGAACATAATATTTCATATTAAGATCTAAGTGCTTGTTTAAGGCCATAAATAGCTTTGGTATGTTTAAAAAAAGAGTTCAGTTTTTGAGGATTTTCAAAATCATGGGGTTGTTCAACATAAACTTCCTCCATTAAATAACCATTTAAAAAGGAATATTTAACATCCATATGATATTACTTAAAATCTATATGAGATGCATAGTCTAAAAGGATTCTTATAGCTTCTAATATTTCTATAAGTGAAAAGGTTTCATCATAATCAATTCTTTCTTCCTGATTATAACCTTTGGATACTAACCAATCTTTTTTTTCTAGTTATGATCCCTTGATCATCCTATTCATTTCTAAAGACCAACTTGGTTCCTATAACTGGAAAATTTGATGGTCTTTCTACAAGTTCCCAAACTTCATTCCTTCTAAATTTATTTAGCTCTTCCTGCATAGCCATCATTCAACTTTCATCATATAAGGCTTCCACTATATTTTTAAATTCTAACTGAGATACAAAGATAGAAAATTCAGCTAGGTTTCCTACATTTCTTCTAGTTATAATTCATATGTCTAGATCTCCTATTACAGTTTCTAAAGGATGGTTCTTTAGGGTTCTAGATTGTCTAGGCAAGAAAATTTTAGGTTCTTCAGTATCATGTTCTTCTGAATGGGACTAAAATTTATTAATATTATTTTCAAAATCATTTTTAGTGGTTTCAAGTATCATGTTATCAAAAGAGTCACTGACTTCATCAGTATGATCTTTCTTTTTAGTGAAAGGGTCAGTTTCATCAAACATCACATGAACTGATTCTTAAACAATCCTTGACTTTTTATTAAACACTCTATAAGTATTAGAGGTATAATAATATCCAAAAAATATTCCTTCATCAGATTTTGGATCAAACTTACTAATATTATCCTTGGGGTTCAAGATATACAAATTATATACAAAAACCTTAAAGTACATTACTTTAGGTTTTCTATTATTCCAAATTTCATAAGGGTTATTTTTGAAAACATGCCTTATTAAAACTATATTCATGATATAGTAGGATGTTCTTACAACTTCTTCCCAAAAATAGGTAGAAATAAAGTATTCATTTATCCTAGCCCTCGACATTTCTTGAATAGTTCTATTCCTTATTTCAACAATTCAATTTTATTGAGGTGTTACTGGGGTAGATAAGGTGTGTTTAATACCCATATTTGAGAAAAAATAATTGAACTCTTGATTTTCAAATTCTACAACATGATCAGTTCTTAATGAAATTATTTTAAAACCATTTTCATTTTGAGAAATTTTACAAAATCTTTCAAATATAGTAAATACTTCACTTTTGAGTTTGAGAAAATAAACCCAGGTAAATCAAGAATAATCATCAACTAAAACATAGACATATAATTTACCAGACAAGAATGCTACCCTAGATGGTCTAAACAGATCCATATGAATAGGTTCTAAAGGTTTATATGTAGCATGTTTTTTAATTAATTTGAAGGAATATTTGTGCTGCTTTCCAACTTGGCATGGATCACTGAAACTATCATTATCAAATTTAGGACAAGAAAAATTAGAAATAGAACGTGTCTTAAATAATTAATATAATTCATAAATATTACAATGACCGAGTATCCTATGCCAGATCCATGATTCATTTGTCTTAGTAGTTAAACAATTATACATTTGTTTACACAAGGAATTTATATCCAAAGTATAAACATTATCAGTCCTTGGTGTTCTAAAATTAAGTAATTTATCTTTAAATAAAGATCATGAATTGTATGAAAAATAAACCTAAATACTAACATCACAAATCTAAGAAATACTTATCAGATTGTGATTTAACCCTTGTACATACAGTACTTTGTTCATTGAGATAGTCTTTGGATCTCCAATAGTTCCAACTCCAACTATTTTTCCTTTGGCATTGTCACCAAAAGTGACTAATCCTCCATCCATTTGAGTGAGCATATGAAACTTTTATGGATCTCCACTCATATTCCTGAAACATCCACTATCCATATACCATATAAAGTTTTTGTTCCTGTGGTCTGTTACCTAAAAAATATATTTTTTTTGTTTTGGTACCCACACTTTCTTTATTCCTATAGCATTAACCAATAGCGATATCACAATCCAGATCTACTTTGTTTTTTCATAACTCATGTTACTTTCTTTAGATAAATTGTTAGAAATAAAGTCTCTTTGAATACCACTAATTTGAGTAGTTTTCAAATAACAATTATTAGTGTCATCGTATTTTCTTCCACAATGATAATATATTACATTTTTATAATTGAAAAAATAGTTCTTATATAGTTTATATTTTCACCCTTCGTATTCCATACCTTTCCCTTTTAATTACATTTTTCACAAGAATCTCATTTAAAATATTTTATATTTTAGTAAAAATAAGAGAATCACTATTATAGAATTATAATTCATTTTTTAATTATATAATATTTTTCTAATGATAAAGACAATTTGCAGTGGATGAGTTAAATTATCAATTAACTATTGATGTTTTTTTAACAGAGTGTCTCTTTCACTTAAAACAACATTATGAAAATTTTCAAATACTTTTTATTCTTTATTAGAGAATCATATTTTTCTTCTAACATAGGGCAATAAAAAAATATTTTATCATTCAAGAAACTACTAGTATCAGAATTAGAATAACAATAATTTTATACCTTTTCTTATTCTTCCTTGGTTATAAAGCACATGTTATATTTTAAATTGGATTTTTCCTTTTCTGAATCAAACTTTGAAGGAATAATGGAGTCTTTAGATAAATTCTTTGAAGCATTCATTACTCTTTTTCTTTTATTCTCATAATCATCATTTTTATGGTATTTATTTTATAGCCTTTTTCATTCATCTTTTAGTTGAGAAAAATCTAGTCTAATATGACCTAATATTTTACACACATAGCAACAAACATCTCTTGGTACTTTATCATCCTTCATGAAAGATTTCATGAATCCGTATTTCTTCTTTTAAAATTTACTGAATTTTCTGTCTAGTTTATCCATTTCCATTTTAGAATCTGAGGAATCTGAATTTTATTCCTTTTATCTTCTTATATTGTTTTTCTTATATGCTTCTAAGATGTCACTTTTAGAGCAGTATTTTCTTTCTTCACTATAATATTATGATCATTATCTTCATCTTTCATCTCAACTTCATACATCACTAGTGTCCAAATTAGTTAATTCATTTTCAAATATTTGACAGGTGGTGATTGTCTAATAACATCAGATATGCCATTGCATTTTGAGGGTAGTACTCAAAGTACATTCAAAGACTGATTAAATTGTTTGCTGGGTTCTCCTAAGGCTATATTATTATTGAAAATATCTCTAAACATTCCATTCATACATGTGATGATTTCACTATAAAACATTATGAATGTGTCTAATTTTAACTTGACTGTAGCATACCTTATTTGTCTTACACTATCTGTCCCTTCATAGGAAACTGCAATAGTTTTCCACATTTCATAGGCACCAGGACATTGTGATACACTATTTAAATCATCTGCTCCAAGACCATAGATAATTTCATTCATGGTTTTGAATTCCTATCATATTTGGCCTCTTTTGTAACATCCCATGTTTTTGGTTTCTCAAGAATTTTATAAGGAGTAGATTCATCAAGTAGATAATGATCCTTTATTTTCAAAACCCATAATTTTCAACATTGAAATATGGAGCATGAATCATAGACATTTCTTCTCTTGGATCATCCATTTATATCTTTGTATAGGCTTCATTATCTTTAGCATTTTGTATCTTTATCCATAATCTATCCCTCTGATACCAATTGTTAGGTCAGAATATAAAAAGTAACACACAAGAGGGAAAAATTATGGATTTTGACACCCTATATAATTTAAGTGGATATGAAGTGGTTTTATTATATATGAAAATATGAAGTAGATAAAAAAATAAAGAACAAATATTTTTATAGTGGTTCGTGGAACAAGGATCCCCTAGTCCACACCGCAAAATAATCTCTCTACGAGCTTGGTGAATTTCACTAGAATGGTCCTCTTATCATAAGCCCAAAATTCCGAATCTAAGTTCAAGAAATTGACACCTTTATAACAAGGCTAAAATAAAAAAATCCTTCTAGTTATTTAATACATAACAGGTTATCCAAAACATATATTGAGAAACTAATACTCCACCACAACTGTGTATGAGCAATTGAAACTATAATAAATCAAAAGAGATTGATTTGTTGAAACTGGCTGAACATGAAAATTAATGTAGTAGTAATTAACATGAGATGGATATTTTCTTTAGAAATAATAGACTTAAAGATAGAATGTCTGAAATGACCACGGTTGCAGAAAGATATTCAATTTAAAAGAAACAACAAAATAGAGAAGTCACAAAATTATAGTAGAACAAGATAAAACATGTATATATCCAAAGTGTATCCACTTTTTGATTTGTTCCTTCACTTTATCACTGTGTGTAGATTTTTACTAAAGTATGTTTGTATATGGAAAATATGTCCCTTAAAGAAATATCCTATGTATAAAATCAATACACAAATATATTATATAAAGAAAATATCCTACATTATAATTCCATATCCACAAAAGATGCCTGATAAGATATAGATATTCAAATTTTAAATAAAACGGGGGAATCATAACTTCCCTTATGAATAGAAGTGAAAGTATCAATTAAATAAGGTTCTTTGAATCAAATAAAATAATCTTTAAATTAGTCGAAAACAAGCTTCTAAACAGTATGTAACTCTTCCAGGACTGTTGCATAAATTGCGCAAAATATCATGAATTTGAATTTCTGACATTGAAAATTATAACTTAGTGTTCCTTTACAAAATGAAAAACTAACAAACACAACTATAAAATATAGAGAATTCATTATCCGACTGAAACGTTGATCATAAATGTAAGGTTGATGATCCATACATTTCTCTCTAAAACATAAGTTTCATTACTTACCTAGGGTTCTTTAACCATACTTTCCTCTCTTGAAAAACGTAAGGTTTCTTTCGAACATAGGGTTATTTTACCATACTTTTATAATAACATAGAGATTATTAACCATACATACTATTTTTAACATAGGTTTGAGATACCTTACTTTATTCTTCTACCACAAGGTTGAATACAAGCATACAGATCATGATCCATATGTGTTGTACAAAACATAGGGTTTATTCCTAACGACACGCTTATCCATATACGGTATGAACAATGTTTCTAGAATTCTTAAAAATTCAACCCGAACACATTAATAAATATTCCTTGTGAATTAAAAGCTTGAAAATAATTTCAAAATAAACATTATAAAGAATATTAATTCATTGAAATACACTTAAAGTAAAATCATTAGTAAAACAAGAAAGGGTATTTGTGGGCATCAAAAGCATAATAAATTATAGATTATTGTCGAGGCAATACATACCCAAAATGATCTCCATCAAACACATATATATCTATAATTGTGTCCACCAGTTCATGATATGAAATCATGAATTTTCATATGATACCTTTTTCTAAGACATCATGTAACCACATACAATAGAGTATATCAATCCCATATAACTACTCATATGTTCTCAACTCTCTAAGTATAGACTATCTTGGTTGATGAATACAACATATGTCATTCAACATTATAGATAAAAACATACCATTCCCCTCATATGATAGATAATTGTATCATATTTCTTATCTAGGTATCATAGTACACTTCCTCAATCTTTCTCAACAAAGGGCTCATATTGAAGGACCCCGGAACACCCTGAGAGGGGAGGGGTGAATCAGGGTGACCACTTTTTCTTTTAATGTGTTGGATATTGTTCCCACGTTGGTAGGAACTTGTTGAACCTGTATGATGATTATGATCAAAATGAAAACATTCACATGCACAGAGAAGGCACAGCCATTTTTACATGGTTCACCACTAAGGGCTACGTCCAAGGAGCATACGCCGACAGGTTGCCGGTCGTACCTAAATCCACTATGCTTCACTAGCTGCAGATACAAAAGTTCGGGTACAGACACTCTGTCCCAGGCTCACTGCCTTTACAATAGTTCAGGGATAGCTCACTGCGTCCCTCGGGTCACTCCCGTTGACTCCCCCTGGCTCACTGCCGTTGGTGAAGTCCCACTCAGTTTATAGACGTGAAGGTCTCTTCTTCATTTGCATAAGAGTGCATCCTTTGTTGTATGTAGATGCTCTATTGAAGTCCGATTCTCACCAGAAGAATATCAATTTTCCCCGAATGAACCGAGTAGTCTCTCGGCTTTCGTCCAGCTCCAAACACGCCGGTGGACTTCAGCAAAACCAGGCGCGCTTCTCCAAGACAGTCGCGCAAGCCCCACTACGGCGCGCAAGTCCACACTGGAGCGCAAGTGTCATCAACACAGTTGCGCGACTCTTCCTTACCCAACTACAAACTTGCGCGGTCCACTTCCTTTCTCTTCCAAACCACCTTGGGCGCACAGCCAAACACCGGCGCGCAAGCTCTACTTGCGCGACAAAACAACCACCTGCGCGACTCAACCACCTACGCGACGAGAGCTCGAACAATCTCTCGGCCTTGAACTTCGTTACAAATGAGGAGGGGTGGTCCAGTATTTATAGGCAAACTGGACCCCCTGCGCGGCGGCGCGCAAGTCCTCGACGGCGCGCAAGTCTTGTCTTCAATAAACTCTGTCGCGCAACTCACTTGCGCGACCCAACCAACACTTGCGCGACCTTCTTTCCTTAGCCAAATTTTGATGTTCTGATCCTCAAAATCATATGGCGCGCAAGTCTTTCATCCTCCAAGAGCACGGCGCGCAAGTACCTTTGCCAAAAACACTTTACTTTATTGGCCGATTTTTAGGCCCAAAAATTTGGCAAACACTGGGAAACAGCGCCACCTTCACTACTGTTTTCTGCTTGAACGGTATGATCACTTTGTTGGTACACACCCTTAACTTCCACTGAGGATTGACAACAAACACAAACCATACACCAAATCATGCTTTGAAGAACCTGGTTCCAACAATCTCCCCCTTTGGGTTTGTTGGCAATCAGAATAAATTCAATAGATCTCCAACCATGAGCAAATCCAAAACGCAAGAATCAACTCAGCCAACACTCTAAGTCTACGTGAGCAATGCTCGGTGTAGAAAACAAGAGAGAAAGCTTGAATTGGGTCTTAGTGTTTTGAAATTCTCCATGACGCCCGATGTTATCCTTATTAAACTTCTCATCACAATCTTACACTTCTCATCACAGAAGAATTTCTTGCCTTGAATTTATGCCTTTCTCCCCCATTGACAATAAAACCAAAGACCGAAAAGTTTGTTCAACGTTCAGCTCAAGCCATACTCCCCCTGGATAGTATCTCCCCCATAAACCTGCATCACAGCCATAAGCAGATAAAAACAGTTAAAACAAACGGGGAGAGGGGACTTCCGGTGCCTCCTTATGCAGTAGGAGGTGGTCGAACACCGAGGTTCAACCGATGCTTCTTGAACACAGCCGCGGACAATGGCTTGGTTAGGATATCAGCCACTTGCTCATTAGTTCCAACATGATCCATTTTAATCACTCCTTGTTCAGCCTTTTCTTTGATAAAATGATACCGTATTTCAATATGTTTTGTACGAGAATGTTGAACTGGATTCTTCGTAAGATCAATTGCACTTTTGTTATCGCAATAAATCACCATTGGTTTCTGCACCTTATCACCAATATTTGTTAGCTGCTCCTTCATCCAAAGAAGTTGAGTGCATGCTTTTGTGGCGGAGATATATTCAGCTTCAGCAGTACTAAGAGAAGTACTTTCTTGCTTCTTGCTCAACCAGCCAACACATTTATGCCCAATATAGAAAGCTCCACCACTAGTGGACTTTCTGTCTATTACATCCCCAGCCCAGTCAACATCAGAAAACGCTGATAATTCACTGTCCCTGCCTGCAGCAAAAAATAACCCGAAGTTATGTGTGCCTTGAATATACCTCATGATTCTTTTTACTGCTGACATATGTTCCTCCTTTGGATTACTCTGAAAGCGGGCCGCAAGGCATGTTGCAAAGACAATATATGGCCTTGTCGCTGTCAGATACAGTAGGCTTCCAATGATCCTCCTGTACATGGTGGGATCAACAGAGTTCCCATCCTCATGCTTTCCAAGTTTAGTTCCAACAGCAATCAGAGTTGACATTGGTTTGGAGTCTTGCATATTGAACTTCTTCAGCAACTCTCTTGCATATTTTTCCTGAGAAATGAAAGTGTATTCCTTCTTTTGAATCACTTGTAACCCCAAGAAATATGTGAGCTCCCCAATCATAGACATTTCAAATTCTGATTTCATGTGGTTGGCAAATTCATCCACTGATTTCTGCCTGCTGCCACCAAAAATGATATCATCAACGTAGACAAGAACCATGAACTGATCTTTTGGAGAATTCTTCACATAGAGATTGTGATCAACTCCTCCTCTTTTGAATTCCAACTTCTTGAGATATGAATCTAGCCGTGAGTACCATGCCCGTGGTGCCTGCTTCAAACCATATAGAGCTTTCTTTAGTTTGCAGACTTTTGTTTCATCGGTACCCAAGACAAACCCCACCGGTTGTTCAATGTAGACTTCTTCTTCAAGTACACCATTCAAAAATGCTGTCTTAACATCCATTTGATATACTTTATATCCTCTTTGGAGTGCCATGGCAAGGAAAAGCCTGATTGATTCCAGTCTAGCAACTGGAGAAAAAGTTTCTTCAACATCAATACCTTCAATCTGGGAGTATCCTTTACATACCAGTCGTGCCTTGTTTCTGATAACACTTCCATGCTCATCAAACTTATTTTTGAAGATCCATTTGGTACCAATCACATTGTGACCTTCGGGTCTCTGGACAAGATCCCATGTCTGATTCTTATCAATCTGATCTAATTCATCATTCATGGCTTTCACCCAAGATTCATCTTTTGCAGCTTCTTCGAATGAGGATGGCTCTACAACTGATAGAAATGCAGATTGCATGGTATTCGTCATCCTTCTGGTTTGAGTGGGTGCACTCCTATCCCCAATTATGTTGGATGGATCAATCTCAGCTCTTCGATTTCTCCTGCGAGGTTCAGTAGAATTCTCTTCAGCCATAGTTTCTTCTTCAGATTCTTCTTCTGAGTCAACATCATTATGTGATTGATGAGTGTTTTGAATAGCTTCCTCTATTTCTGCATTTGTAGTTTCTTCATGTCCACATTCTTCATGACTTTCTATCACATCAGCATATGACGTCCGTGAAGCATTTGTGGTTTTCTCTTCAATTATATTAACATCATTGCTTTCCACAATCCTTCCCAAACGATTGTTGAAACATTTGTAGGCTTTTCTGTTCATTGAGTAACCGAGGAAGATTCCTTCATCTGCGTTGTCACCATATTTCCCCTGATTTCCTTCTTTGTTCCTGATGAAGCACTTACTTCCAAAGACACGAAAGTATTTTTAGAGAAGGCTTCCGTCCATGCCACAATTCATATGGTGTCTTCGTCTCACCCATATAAAGTCCTGTTCGATTCTGAATGTACACTGCAGCTTGAACAGCCTCTTTCCAGTAATGTCGTGGAATACGACTCTCAATCAGCATAGTTCGTGCCATGTTGTTCACCTGTCGATTCCTTCGTTCAACAACTCCATTTTGTTGTGGAGTTCTCACAGCAGCTACCTCATGTTGTATCCCATGATTCTCCAGATAATTTTCAAATTCAATGGACGTGTATTCTCCTCCATTGTCAGATCGCAACACTTTGATTGTTCGTCCAGTATCATTCTCGGCGATTCGCTGATATGTTTTCATGCAGTCAAGGACCTGTCGTTTTCGGTGAATGACCATCACACATGCCATTCAACTGTAATCATCTATAAAAAGGACAAAGTACCTTTCTCCATGAGTTCCGACAACATTTATTGGACCACAAACATCTGTATGAATCAGATCAAGAAGGTGAGATGCCTTTTTCTTCTTTGGCCGATATGAACTGCAGACCAGCTTCCCACGAATACAAGCATCATAGGATTTTTCACGCTCACGCTTCAGGTTGGGGATGTCCATGACAATTCTCAATTTTGATATTTTCTCCATGTCTTGTTGATTGATGTGTCCCAATCTCCGATGCCACAAATTGTTTTCTTCTTCAACAGTCATGTAACATACATTTTCTTCACTATCAACCTGATACAAGTTGCCTTCTGTTCTGCATCCTTTCATAAGTGAATTGCCGGTTTTTCTCTTGATGGTGCAGCCTTTCTGATTAAAAGTAACTATAAGTCCTGAGTCACAGAGTTGACTCACGCTAAGGAGATTATGGCGTAGGCCATCTACGTAAAGGACTTCAGTCTTCTTTAGTTCTCCATTAGCTAATTGGGTACTTCCAATCCCTTTGATTTTCAGAGCCCCATCATTACCAAATCTTACTGTACCATCAACATTCTTTATGACATTCGTTAGTAGTCCGACATTACCCGTCATATGAGATGAACAACCGCTATCCAGAATCCAGGTACTATTGTTCTTTGTAGCTTTGAGGGCTACCTCTGCAAGATTCGATTTCTCAATCTTCTTCCTTTCCTTCCATGAGACATTAGATTGAGTATATAGGACTGATGGCCTTTCAACTATCTCTTCTGCATATCCAGGTTCTTCATAGTCAAAGTCTTCTGTGAGAGGTGAGAACCTGTTTAAACGAGCAACACTGTCTTGCTGACGAGACTTGACTTTTCTTGAACTTCGGTATGAGGTGTCTATATCTCTTCTCTGCCTGCAATTAACAGCCTTATGACCAAAGTTAGAACAACAAAAACAATATCCATAGAAATTATTTCTTCTATGAGAATTAGGATATGAGATTGTTCTCCTTTGTTGAGCATCTATATCTTCTCCATTCAGATAGCTTCTTGCCTCTTCACAATAAGACATGGTATGGCCCAGATAGCCACAGAACTGACACTTCATGAGAGGAAATGTCTTCTCACTTGAATTTCTCCTTATAGCTTCTTCCTTGGGAGAATAGTAAGACTGTCTGCCATTTTTGAAAGTTTGAGGATAATTTTCAGGTCTCCTTTTAGTTTGGATTGAGGGTTCCTTTTTCAGCACTCTAGGTAACATTTCATCATGTTCAACTTTCATCTTGTCTTTCTTTTGGATCTTTTCACTTCCAGCAGTTGATGACTCAGCCTCACAGCCAATTCCACTCTTTCCCATGCAAGCAGGTCTTTGATCACTCAAGACTTTTCCAACCCCATCTGAACCACACTTGGCTCTTGCAAGTAATTCTGCATCTGAGAATCTTCCGAACTGTATTTTCTTCCTCGATTCTTTTGGAACTGATTCTGTCTCCATTTTACTCCTTAGAGTAACTACTTCCTCCTCAAGACCCTCAACAGTCTTGGATTTTTCATCCAGTCTGGATGTGAGGTCATTGATGACCTCTGCCTGCTCTTCAATTCTCAGCTTCAGATCAACTGCATCATCATTTCTTTCAATTATTTTAGACTGTACCTTCACAAATTCTTCCAGTCGTTCAATTTCAGCTTCAAGTTGATCAACATATTCAGTTGATTCTTCCACAATTGATTTCCACTTATTACAGCTCTTACATTTAATCTTAAGCTTACTAACTGCATCCTTAAGTTGCACCTCAGGATCTACACAAGTTCTCAGTTGTTTTTCACCATCAGTATCTTCTGACTTTTCAACAGTGGCCATCATAGAAGCATGGTTCCCAGTTTTGAATTCTGGTTCTTCTTCATCACAGAATTCATTGTCATCTTCTTCCTCTTCACAGACAAAACTCTTCTTTTGCATTTTCTTACCAGATTTGAAGTCTCCCTTTTTGAAGAACCTTCTTTGAGGCTTCTTGAAGTTTTCATCTTCACTGTCATCATCATTGATATTCTTCAAGCACTGAGAAGCAATATGCCCAACTTTTCCACAACGGAAAAATGCGAGAGGTAACATCCCTTTGAATTTCCCTTTCCCCTTCTGGAACTTCTTTTCAATGAGAGAAAGAATTTCTTTCTCTTCGTCATCATCACCGCTACTATCCTTTGAGATTTTCAATTTATCCATGGCCTTGAATGCCATTTCCTTGCTCACCCGAGTTGTAGCATCTTCTGGTTTGACTCTCATTTCATAAGCTACCAAACTGCTCAGTAAGTCATCTAGAGAAAGTTTGGAAAGATCTCTTTCCTCAAGAGCTGACACCTTCGCATTATACAGAGGTGGAAGTCTTCTTAATATTTTCTTTACAATATCAATGTCTTTGATTTCTTCGCCTAGACCCCGAATTGCTCCAACCACTTCAGTAATTCGATTGAAGAAAGAGTATGCATTCTCGTCTGGATGCATCTTCAGATCATCAAACCAATTGTGTAGCACTTGTAGTTTCGCCTCCTTCACTTTGCTATCACCTTCATAAATATTCTCAAGTTTATCCCACATAGATTTTGCTGAGGTGCAATTCATCACCTTCAGGTAAATCTGATCAGAAAGGGCTGCAGTGAGAGCATTCTGTGCTTTAGCATCTGCATCAAGAAGTTTCCTGTCTGTTTCAGTCATAGCCAGACCTGTTGGATCAGTGACATGTATTCCTTGAACAGTAGAAAAAAGAACTTCCATTCCAAGATATCTTAGATGAGATCTCATTCTGTTCTTCCAGATCTGGAAATTTCTTCCATCGAAGTGAGGGACTCCCATGACATTGATCGCGTTTTCCATGACGAAGAAGGTCAGATTCAACGCCAGCAACCTTTACCCTCTGATACAACTTGAAGGACCCCGGAACACCCTGAGAGGGGAGGGGTGAATCAGGGTGACCACTTTTTCTTTTAATGTGTTGGATCTTGTTCCCACGTTGGTAGGAACTTGTTGAACCTGTATGATGATTATGATCAAAATGAAAACATTCACATGCACAGAGAAGACACAGCCATTTTTACTTGGTTCACCACTAAGGGCTACGTCCAAGGAGCATACGCCGACAGGTTTCCGGTCGTACCTAAATCCACTATGATTCACTAGCTGCAGATACAAAAGTTCGGGTACAGACACTCTGTCCCAGGCTCACTGCCTTTACAATAGTTCAGGGATATCTCACTGCGTCCCTCGGGTCACTCCCGTTGACTCCCCCTGGCTCACTGCCGTTGGTGAAGTCCCACTCAGTTTATAGACGTGAAGGTCTCTTCTTCATTTGCATAAGAGTGCATCCTTTGTTGTATGTAGATGCTCTATTGAAGTCCGATTCTCACCAGAAGAATATCAATTTTCCCCGAATGAACCGAGTAGTCTCTCGGCTTTCGTGCACCTCCAAACACGCCGGTGGACTTCAGCAAAACCAGGCGCGCTTCTCCAAGACAGTCGCGCAAGTCCCACTACGGCGCGCAAGTCCACACTGGCGCACAAGTGTCATCAACACAGTTGCGCGACTCTTCCTTCCCCAACTACAAACTTGCGCGGTCCACTTCCTTTCTCTTCCAAACCACCTTGGGCGCACAGCCAAACACCGGCGCGCAAGCTCTACTTGCGCGACAAAACAACCACCTGCGCGACTCAACCACCTGCGCGACGAGAGCTCGAACAATCTCTCGGCCTTGAACTTCGTTACAAATGAGGAGGGGTGGTCCAGTATTTATAGGCAAACTGGACCCCCTGCGCGGCGGCGCGCAAGTCCTCGACGGCGCGCAAGTCTTGTCTTCAATAAACTCTGTCGCGCAACTCACTTGCGCGACCCAACCAACACTTGCGCGACCTTCTTTCCTTAGCCAAATTTTGATGTTCTGATCCTCAAAATCATATGGCGCGCAAGTCTTTCATCCTCCAAGAGCACGGCGCGCAAGTACCTTTTCCAAAAACACTTTACTTTATTGGCCGATTTTTAGGCCCAAAAATTTGGCAAACACTGGGAAACAGCGCCACCTTCACTACTGTTTTCTGCTTGAACGGTATGATCACTTTGTTGGTACACACCCTGAACTTCCACTGAGGATTGACAACAAACACAAACCATACACCAAATCATGCTTTGAAGAACCTGGTTCCAACACATATTTCATACTCATCATATGAGAGAAAAAAATCCCATTTAAAAATTAGGTGCAACCACGAAACTGGCACACAACGCAAGGAAGAAAATACTGATAAATCACTGGCCTAGGGACTTAACCCCACGACCACACCCCAAAACCCTCCCCACTCTTACCACCCCACCTGAGAGTGGGGGGAAAATCCCATTTTAGTTAAGTTACAATATATGACATGGTCAAAAACATACCCAATCATCCATTATTAGATAAAGATCAAGGATTTCATAATAAAGGTATCAAAATATAAATGTTCTAATGCTAGGTATCTTTCTAACCTCAGATATGGGGAAATCTAAATATGAACCATGCACCCCTAGTATACTAGAGTCATAGTGTTTTACACTCTATGTTGTATACTTAATGGGCCATACAATGCACAAAACCCATTTTATGCCCCATGAGAATATTCCATTTTGGGATACAAGAATCGTACTCACACTAACCTTAATAATTCATCACAACCTATGATAATCCATGATAAACACTAGTTAGGGATAACTCAAAGTAATACTTTGAGAGGTTAATTATCATTTAACTTCATATGTATATATATTCAATATGAAATAATGATAAAGTGGAGACTGAATTTTGTATAACATGATACATTTTATATTCTTTAAAACATTAATAATTTTAACAAATCCATAAATAATCTCTTGTCTCATCATATCACATATGATAAACTAGAATATTAACCATATGTTAGTTTCCATTTTATGGTTTTGTTAAACTCATTACATCTTTATGTAATTTATTCCACATATCTATGTGACTATCTAGTAAAACCCTCTCACAAAAATCATTATTGAACAACAAATTTTAAGAAGGAAATTTTGAATAATGGGAATACATAAGAATCATATTACCAATGTTTAACTCTTTAAACTAGTACTTAAACACCTTTAATTCACAACATCTAATTTTATGATATTGATAACTTTTTTTTTCTCTGTATAACTATTTCTATGTTTATTTTCATCATCACTATTATAACCCTTTCAATCAAAAACTTTCCTGGAAATATTATGGTAACTAATGAAAATATTTACATTAACCTTTGGCTGAAATACCCCAAAACATTTAGGTTATATGAATGGTATATTATTTATTTATCAAATTTGAACTTCTCAATGTTCAAACATACTATCACTAGTCCCTCTTATAAAAAATAATATCCTTATAAAATCATGATAAGATACATAAAATAATTTTTTTACGTAAATAAAAACTATTTCATTTAGTAATAAATAAACTATTGTACTGATATCTTATATGGTATTTTTAATGCACCATATATTTATGGGTCACTTTGTTTTGGAGAAAATTTGAATTATTGGTTTAATGGTGGGTTCATTTTGATAACTGGGACAGGAATTGGGATTTGGAGTGTTTGAATTTCCTTAAATTGCACTTTTGGACACGGAAAAATTCTCAGTTGGTTGTTTAGGTGCTTGAGAAATCATTATAGAAGGGTTATGGTGACTCTAGAGTCGAATTTTGAAAGCATGCAACAGTTAATTCCATGAACCATAGCTCACACCATGAATTATCATAATGGGGGGGGGGGTCATACCTTGAACAAGAAATTATAGGTTCAAGACACCCCCACAAAATCTAGTCACGCTGTGAACCTTTTTTCACACCATGAATGGGGTTGGATAAAGGAAGGACTCCTCTATCATGAAGATTTCATGCTGTGAACTAGGGTCTTGCACTATGAACATGTCAAGAAACAGGAATTTACATCATGAATTTTACCTCGGTGGATTTTTTGAGTAGTGTAATGGATATATTTTTATGTTACACACCTTTTATTTTTGGGGCTTTGAGTGATGAGAGGAGACCATTTTTGGTGGAACTCCTTACCCCTTTCCCTCTCTCGATTACTAATAGTGTGGGGTGGTTTTAGATGAAATATTGTTGCGATTAAAGAATATTTCATCAATTACTACCACTTTTTTAGTTTCTCATGTATATCTTCTTATATATTGTTCATCTTTTCTATGGTTTTTGGTATTATTTCACTATATAATGTTTAAATCATCTTTGATTGATGAGGATTTCATTCATGGGGGTAGAGGAGGACCTAGGATGATGCATTCATCCTGTTTCTCACAATTTTGTTGAAGTTGTATCACATTGTGAATTTATATATTATTTCTAACAAAATTGGATGAAATTAGTGATTAAATGTGTGTCTGGTGATAGGGATTTTAGTTAGGACGGTTCCAGGGGTGTGACATGAACCTTATATGGGTGGATGTTCAAGGTTTTGATTCGATGATAGTGATAAATGAGTTATTTGGTCATTATACCTCCTTGGTTTACATTAATTAATAAATTATAATAAATTATAATTAATTAGTTTTGTTTTTTTGTGTAAGGTAAGTGAATGTGTGGTGGTATGAGTGAGGAAGAGGCATGAACAAGAATATCCAGGGACGTACAAAGCATGGCATGGGTGGTAGATTTTTTATGGAGGTTGGTGATCCATTTAATTTAGAGGAATATGTTTTTATGTATAATTTCTTATTGAATTCATAGTTTAGGGGATTGGGTAGAAAAAATAGGGACTTAAATTGGTCAATATATGACATAAGATAGTGATTGACCTCCTATGATAATGATAAGTTCTCTTAATCACTTTAGGTGGTTGAGATCATTTGATGACAATATCTCCAAGGGGAGAGGGTATTGGTTGAGTAACATTAGGCCTTGTGTAGATCTAGAGGTATGATACATGATATGGGTTGCCTAGTTTGGTTTCCCTTCTTCTAGTTGGGTAGGTTGGAGAGACTTATGCCCAGTGATGATGAGTGAGACAATTGTACGTCTCACGCTTGATGAGTGACACCCTCCTGAGGGTGGTTTGAGAACTTGATGATTATTGTGAGTGGTATGAGTCCTTTGGGAATATATTGGATTATCCCAAGTGGGGTTTACTATAGGTGATAGGTTGAGATATCCCCCTTAGGATATGTGAAATGGGACCTAGGAGTGGGTTGTGGGACTTGTTCGAGACTTGGAATCAGGATTCCAAGGGGTTTAGAATTAAATATCTTGGGATGGACCTTGAGTGGTGTGGCCACGAGTGATGAGGGATTTTTAAATGGTTGAACCATGCCTTGATGTCTAGTTTTGGATGATCCTATGAGCTGTAATTTCACAGATGGTTGATTTGGGTGAGATGGTTTCAAAATGCATAGATCATGATGGGTCTGAAGGTCCCAATGGAATCCTTGAAGGGAGAGGCATTATATAATTCAAGATGATGGGTTAGGTATCAATAGACTAGTACCATAGAATCAGTTGGTTATTTTTGTGAAAAGTTGTGGGCCTTGCTTGCGATGTACAATTTTGTTCTAGGTGATGAACTCTAGTTGGGGATAGGATCTTAAGGCATTACCTTACCCTAAGTAAGAAGGATTGGGTCATGGATATTGACCTTACCTAGACTAGGATTAGGTCATGTATATTTCTTTGATAATAATGGGACATGGTAGTTATACTTTCTTAGAGTAGGTTTGGGTTTTGAGCTACATGGAAGTTACCTTATTAGGATTGTGGAAGCTTTCTTTGCACACCATGACCTGACGTGCACATAGTCATGGTCGCCTAGTTAGCAGATGCACTTGTGTAACATGTTTACATTATTCATCATGAGAACTTGTATATTATGGATTACAATAGAGGAAATTTGTGAGACCTTAATGAGATTTATTTCACACACCCATCATTGGCACTTTAATTCACATAAAAAGCTTATTGTCTACTTTCAGGATCAACACAAGATGTGCAATTGATCAGACTAGATCAACTCAATGGATATTTGGAGACAAGGTGTCTAGTGTGGTCTGAGGATAGTATTTGGGCTGATGTGCATAGGTTTTTATTTTTTTATTTTGTATATGGGATTATATCAATGGTAAATCAATGTATGTTTGTATGACTATGTGTCTATATGAAAACATTTCATTTTTTATAGCACTATGTTTATTTATTTGTATGGAATGTAATTGTGATGGATATTGTTTTGGTTATTTTTCCAATATGTATTTGACTATTATTTGAGAAAATATTCTCCCCATTGTATAGATTATGCTTTCGTTACTATTAAATGTCCTTTGTCATATGTGGAGGTGAACTTGATGCTACATGGACCTCCATCTCGAATGATGGTTTTAGGATGGGGTGTTGTAAAGCAATATCAAAGATTTTATTTTTCGATACTATTTTAGGTGATTATAGAAAAGTGGTTTAGGAATGCTTTGGATCTTGTGATGGACATAAATTTTGTGATTTATGAACACCTTCTTAGTGGTAGGTTCTAGTTACCAGGGGTATGTGATTTCTATTCTTGGATATCACTATTGTGATTGAGATTTTTATTAAATATGATGGGTTTATCAAAAATATTATTTATAGTTTTTTATCTTGGACCATCAGAAATAATCTTCTGTTCATGTATCACATTTGGCATATAATAATCACGTGATATACACCAAATTTTGTGTGAAAAGATTTTATAATGGGGTTTTATTTGTTTAATGTGTAAAAAAAACAAATATAAATTTTTACTATATAAATTGTTGGCGCAATTATAATTAGATGATAAATGGTATTTTATTTTATGGAAGGCCATGTGGATCTTAGTTCATTGTATTATCTGATGTAATCTATATAGTAATTTTTTGTAGGGGACATATAAAGACCCTTAGCAAGTTCATATAGGCATTAGATGATTTGGTAATAAAATCATGATGGGTATTGTTTAGGAATTTTTTGCTTGAGGAATGATCTAAGGATGGGAAATTTTTTCCTTGAGGATGCGGGTTTAGTTACATAAAGTGTCAACAACTACCTATATGGTGTTTCCCTATACAGCTTCTTGGTGTAATTTTACTTAATCGAACTGGGTATTTCATAAAATTATTGTGAATTTCTTGGGATTCATTATGTGAAACACTTTAAGAGTTTATGGTATGAAGGTTCAGTTTAAAGGGAAGGATCTGTTGAATTCCAAATGTTGTGGTTCTTGAGAAGAAATTTTGTGTAGCGTGATGAGAGTGTGGGTAGACTTTCATGGTTTGTAATGATGCATGTATGGAGGATGGTTGTGTTGTTAGAATTGTAATGGGTGATATGCCTTAGGCTATTGGATGATCCTGACATGTAGTGGAGCATGGTTAGTGGGTTAGGTGTATGAGCCTTGGATTGATGAGGCACGAATCATGGGTGCATGAGTTAGGGAGCTTGATTGGGTTGTATGGGAGTGTGAACCCATTAGGGACGGGTGAGACAGAGTTGGATCATAGGTGATAACCATAGAGAGGGTTCATGGTGGCTCATTCTACTCTAGTTGTTAGAGAGTTAGTGTTGGTGTAGATTTTCGAAGAAAATATTTTTGTGAGGGGGTATGTGCGAGCTGGTATGTGGGAAACATGACTGAGTTTTAGATTAGTGAGCTGAGAGATGTCACTCTATGGTAAGAGATGTCGTCAATGATGGATCAGGGTACTGTGCTATGGTTGATCCCGGTTCTTTCCTTTACTGGCATAGATAGGACGAGGGAGAGTGGTATTGGGACACTTTTGGGATATAATTTGAGGAGTGGTGTAAGGGAATATATATAGTGGGGAGCACACTATTTACTATTAGAGTGTGTTATCCCTAGTAGGATGACGATGGAAAACGTTATTTTTTGTGTGTTGGTGCTCAGGAATGAGCAGTATGGTCATGTCTATTCATTATGTGCGATAATGGATAAAGTGTGGTTTATGGAGATTGGGTGTTGGTTAGAAAGCAATGCTAATTATACTACAATGGTGGGGAGCATCATATCAATCATGAGTGGAAAACCTTAATATCAGAAGGGTCCTGGGTTTGATGAGACTTGTTGGAGATATGGATGAGGTGACACTAAATTATAGTGTTCAATAAGGTTTCAATATGATTAGGTTCCTTGGGAAATACTAGAATCAGGATGTTGACGTGGGGTTAGTTGGAGTTGGTGCATTGGCATCGAGCCTAGGGTGGAACTAGTTTGATCTAAATGTGTGTCATATTGGAGGTGTGCAGGTGGTCGAGATGGGAAAATAGATGTTGGTGAAGTTGGATGGTGATCTGAACATATAATTAAACTAGGATTAAGTTTCTAGCATCCTTATGTAGTGTTAGAAAACCTTATGATTCAACTAAGAGTTAAGGCATCATGATCATGTGGTGTGTTGATGCGTCGGTGGGTGTGTCCAAGAATTTTTGGGAAAATATGGAAAAAGAGGTTCAAATGGTGTTTTTTCTCAACTTTGGATGATGTGAGGTGGGAAAAACACTTGGATCATTGTTCGGGACACATTTAAAGGGTCGTTGGAGCACTAAAAGTGTGTTATTGATAATCCATTTTTATGGTAAAGATCACTATGGGTTCGAATCTACCATAGTGAGAATAGTCTTATGGAGATAAGAAATATAATATTTGAGAGGATTGGGTGAAATTAACCATGGTATGTTAGGAGATATGGGTGTGGTGAGCTCCATCTTGATATTGACACTATTGGTGTATAGGTGGATTAACTTCTAATGAATAGTGCACTCATGTTTGGAGTTGTGTAAATGAAGTGTGTTTGAAGTTTGAAGATATACTGTGGAAAGTTATCAATGAATTGATGACCATGATAGGTTAGGATAGGTTGTTCAAGGAGCACCACAACTTATTAAGGATGAGAAACATTATGATGGGGAGTGTGTAATGCCACATAGAATTTCAGGTTATTATGTTATAGAGAAAATTTTAGTTTTTGGTTTGGAGAGGGTTTTGTTTTTAGAAACAACAACTAGATTGGGATTTTTAGTGTTTAAATATCCTTAAATGGTGCTTTTGGACATAGAAAGGCCCTGGTTGGTTGTTTGGGTTCTTTAGTGATCATCAGATAAGGTTTGAGGTGACTTGAAAGATGAATCTCATTAGCTTTTAATATTTCATGACATGAACCATGATTCAAAATTTGAATGCTTGTATTGAGGGGGTGGGGGATTTATAGGGTTAGGAAACCCCATGAAATCCATTCGCACCATGAACCTTAGTTCATGCCGTGATTGGGGTTAGCCGAGGGAAGGGTCCCTCTTACATGAATATTTCACACTATGAACCGGGGGTCCACACCATGAATGTGTCGACAAAAGGGAATTCAAACTATGAAACACCTAATTCACACTGTTAATATTACCCAGGTGGAATGTTTTGAGTAGGTTAAGGATGATATTTTTTATTGATTCCCTTTCATTTTTCGGGGGATTTTAATTTTGTTCAAAGGCAATTTTGGGTGTAATTTCTTCACTATTTCCCCCTCTCAATTATTTATTATGTGGGGTTGTTATTGTTGTGATCCTACAGTGATTCTATGAGACTTAATCTATTCATTACTCTTTATTTAGTAAATAATTTATAGACATTAATTTCATGTTTTATTTTATTAGGTTATTAGTGATGATTTCAATAGAGCATAGTAAAATCATCTTTGATTTATGGGGTTTTCATGAGCAAGGGATAGAGTAGGACCCAAGATGATTTCTACATTATATTTCTCATCATTTAATTATAGGTGCATCACCCAATGAATTTATTTAGTATTTTAGCTAAATTGGATGAAATTGGTGATTAACCAGGTTTCAAGTGATATGGATTTTTCCTAGTATGGTGTTGGGGGTGTTCCAAAGATCTTATGTGGGTGGTTCATCATGATTTTTGTGCAATGATGATGCTCAGTGAGTTTTTCATCCATTATTCTCCATTATATTAAATTAAATAATGAATTATAAATGTTTATAATTAATTACTTTTTTGGTGTAAGATAGGTGTTTGGGTGGTTGTACGAACTAGTAAAGGCATGGATGTGAATGGATTGTAATGTGAGGATAATATTCTTATAATGAATAAAATATTGTTTAATGTATGTTTAATGGTCTTGGGTAGAGAATATAGGGACTAAAAGTGTCCAAGGGAAGAGATAATATGGTTTCTAGACTCCTCTACTCATGAAAAGTTATCTTTATCAATTTAGAAAGACAGGATCACACGATGAATATGTATCCAAGGGGTGGGGGTATTATCTGAGTTAGTATGAGTCCCTGAGTAGGTCTCGAGGTATGAAATGTGACATAGGTGTCCTAGGTTGGTTTTCCTTGGGCTAGTGGTGAAAGTACACAAGGCTTTGTCCTAGTGATGATGGGTGTGATGGCATATGTCTTATTTCTATCGAGTAACAACCTCTTGAGGGTTAACCTTTCTTGGAGTAGGATTGGATCATGTGTTAGATGGATCCTATTAGTATTAGGTTTAGTAACACCCTAGAGGCTAGTTTCTTGTTTGATACATGATTTAGATGAGTGATATTTCCATAAGTAGGATTGGGTCATGGCAGTTGAGTTCACGGATCGAGAAAAATAGGTCATGGGATGATGTGAGTCATAACCAATATACCCTACCTTTAGTGACAAGGAAGTGGGTTGATATGTTGACACATTACTATTCCATGTTCCTTTGGGTAGTGGGTTGAGGTTTTGGATGACACGCTACCCTAATTATTTGTGTATGAGATAGACATCAGGTATAATAGTACAATAAAGATGAGGTGATGAGGTGGATTATGACATGGCACCAAAGTAGGTTTGATAGGGTTCCATGGTGGTCTAGTTAGCATGTGATGACCTGACACACACATAGTTTTGGTTTCCTAGTTAGCACATGATGTCCAAGGTGCTGTAATGACTTTTTTTATTTATTCCTCATGCATAAACATATAAGATAGAGTATACTAGAGTCACTTTGTGAGACCCTAGAAAGATACATTTCTCATATTCAACATAGAAACCCCGATGTGCATGCAAACCATATTGTTTCGTTTTAGGTTCACTAGAGGATGTTCAACGAATCAAGATGGATCAAATCAATGGGAATTTAGAGATAGTGTGTATAGTGGGGCTTGGGGATGGTAGTAGGGCCTATGTTCATAGTTTATCTTTATTTATTTTGTATACATGATCAGATTAGTGGGAGATCAATGTATGTTTGTATGACTGTGTGTCTGTATGAAAATATTTAACTTATTATAACACTATGTTTTTTTATTTATGCATACTGTGATTATGGATTATTCCCTCACTATTAGTCAGTAGCCTCTGGATTATGAGGATGCACTCTTATGGCCATGCCTCCCTCTACCTCAGATTACCGGTTTGGTCCAGGGTTTTATAATATTTTTTCATTTAGAGAAAAAATTGAATTGAATATTATATTCTTTAAAACATGACACTAATGGGTGGTGTGAACTCTTTCCCTCATATTTTAATAAATCTCAAAGGTAAACTATTTTATCCTGGATAAAACAGATTTTATCCATATCCACTTTTTAAATACATTATAAAATCCAATGAATCATAAATCCTAAATACTAAAACCATTATCTCATATTATTCATAACAACTCTTTGTAAACAAAGAAATTATCTTATCATTAATAGAAATAAGATAAAAATACACATCCTTTTATTAGATCCATATGAGATTGAAATATTACTTTTTATTAAACACCATTGCATAAATACACTTTGATTCATCATTTGAATACTGACTACAAGATCTATCTAATCTTTCCTAGATTTTGAATAGTCTAATAACTATAAAAATTTTAAAAAATATATTTTCTATCTTATACCCTTAAAAGTTAAATAATTGATTATATAACACTAGTACCAAAAATTTAATTTCAATGGAGTTTTTTGAAAACCCTTTAATATTCCTAAACAATTGCATCCCATGTAAACATTTCCCTACTCCTAAATCAACCATAAGAAATCAATGACTTTGGTTTGTTACTTGAATACGAATTATTGGACTTTCAAACTAATTTTTCTTCTTTTAGTTTGATCATTTACCCAATTTTACTATTAAAAGAGGAATAAAACCTAGACATCACATTCCCAATTCATGTATCCTCAAAACATTAAGAAATATTATTTTTAATTAAACTCATTTACTTTGTCAGAGAATTTCCAATGATGATTCCAGAATGAATTCAATAACCAGAACAAGGTTTATAATAAATATCCAGTCTCTCTAAGCCATTAACATACTAAATCATTTTGAATATATCAAAAAAGTATAAAGTTCATTTGGAAAATTTTCATATAATTTCTTTACAACATTAAATAAATTATACCATGCTTCTCATAAGAATCTGTAATCACTAAATTTAAAACATCAATATTTGGTTATTTAAGAAGGCATTATTTTAACACACAGAATGTTCTGTTTTCTTTAAGAGTAATTCATAATTTTTGTACCAATGCAAGAAGTTGATTACATTAAGCTTTTTATTTCCATAGGATTGATCTAAAAGTTAATTTCGAAGATAATGATGTCATTTATCTACAAAAAAAATATTTTATCAGACGAGAGTAATGTTTTACATTAATTTAATTAAATATTTCATCAAATATACTCCCACAAAAATGATTCCCCCTTTAAAATAATCATATACATTAGTAGGAAAAGATCCATATTTCATTATTCAATTATTCTTATTTGGACTTCCTCTCACAACATAGCTATTTCGGTAGTTCATCATGCCAATTATATCATATATGACTCTTGGATGGTTGAGTGGATAGCACTTTGTCTAATCCAACATGTGAATAAACTCAACGCCATTATTTTTGTATCCTTTAGATTTTCCCAGATAAGATAAAACCAAATATCATAGCTGGATTTGGTTACCTAACATTTAGGTTTATCCATTTCCACCATGCCTTAAATAAGTTAATCCATGGGAATCTTGATTTGAAAAAACCTACTTAGTTTAATGATCGAGGTCCTGACATGTGTTTGATTTTGAAAGAATCTAACATTTAGTATTTTTAAATAGAATTTAATAACGTAATATTATCACATATTATTCCTTAATGTTTTCAGAATTTTTATTATATAATTTTTAATTTTATTCCTTCCACTAAATCAATATGTTCAAACTATATTGATGTGAAATTATTTACACAACTCATATCTTGTGTTACAAACCTAAATTAAAATCCAAAAATATTCATACATATCCAAATGCATACTATTCATAAGGTATATGAAAATTTTTCATTTAAAGGATCTGAATCATATGGAATCAAAATTCCTCAAAAAGTGTATTATTGGAGTGGGAGATAACAAACCCAACTTTTCTAGACAAGGAATAATCCTTTCGTCTAGTGAGAAGTACGATCCAAACTCAGTATACCAATGGATAATTTAATCCTGAGAGATATAAATTCCATCCTAATTATAACACCTAATATGTATAAACTATAATAAACCTTTAAATTAATGCTCATAAACTAGTTCAAGAAAAAATCACGGTACATGAAAACTAAATCTATTATTGTACCAAACATGTAACTCCTTAGATAAATGTATGTAAATTTATAGACTAAATATAACACTTTAAACTAAAGAATATACATATTCATAATATATCAATTATATTTACAAATAAATTAGGTAATAAACTAAATAAATAAATAATTCACATATTTAACATGAGATAAAAATTTATGAAAAATTCATAAAAAAAGATAATTATAAATATTTTATAATTAGTCATGCATTATGGAAATTACATAATTAGATAAATACAAAGATTTTATAATAATCCCTAAGATGAATTACTTTATATTTCTCTTTTTTTATGACATTAACTTTGTAAATTTTATAAAAAATGAAATAAAAACATTTTATATTATAATTTAATTATGTAAAAAATTTAGATAATCTAAATATCACATCTTTAATATTATTTCAGCCTTGATCAAATAAATTATGGAAACTCCTATTGATATGGTTTAAATAATTTCTAAAATAAAAACATTTAATCTGTACAATTCAAATTAAAAAATTATGAACAATTCAAAATTTAAATATAAACTCATTTATATTTATGCTTTATTTTATTAATTTATAAAGACTTTATAAATTACTCATATAATTTCAAAATAAATATTTTATATCTAAATTAAATTTGATACATATAATTTGAAAAATTATTTGATATTAACAATTAATATTATGAATATTAATTTATTAAATGTTTTATAAACATTTCATAATTAATTATAAATATTTTATTATAAAATAATTTATAATTTTTTTCTAAATTAAATAATTTTCCAAATATACCATTTCCAATAATCTATAAACAATTTATAAACTATACAATTCAATTTATAATTAAAAATCTAGAAAAAATAAAATTTTCTTGATATCATATTTTACAATATATGTAATATTGAAATCCGTGGAATTCTCAATTATCTATCATATTTTACAATGTATAATGAACAGCTATGAAATCATTCCCCTATGCCCATGTTTCATATCATATAATATCACTTATATCATAAGAGTGATATGATGCTTTGTTTTTGCCAATGCAGAACATTACTATGGTATAATATGATTCCATACATCATGCACTACAATATACCAAAATCAAGGAATTGAAACTACATTTCCACTTGTGATATCTTATATCACATGGTGTGATAGTTTTGTATCCTATTATTTCCCATATCATTTGAAAAGATACAAAACAAAAATTCAACTATTTTTAATGACTGAAAATATAGTATCAATATGATAGACAAGTTTCTTCATTTCTAAAAAATGATTTCATGAACTAGGGATCATGGTGAAGGTTTGATACCATTTTTGAGTTTCTTGGTATCTAATGACACTTGTTCAATGTAGTGGAGGAATTAGAAACCTCAAATTCCCAAGATCACCATCTATGAACCCTAAAAACAAGTATAAATAAAATGAAGAACATAGGTGTACCTTGTGCCATAGAAGGATGGAACACATTTATAATAACCAAATTATTGATGAATATCCATAATATATGTCCATAAAATTTCCTACTACTTGGATTATCTATGGAATAAATGAATCACCCATTGCATGGGTAAGACCCTCCTCTATTTCTAAGGCATGCTAATGCCTCTCTAGGTAAAGAGAGAAGGTGGAAGTGAGCTTTGAAGGAGAATCCACATATTGTCACAAAAATTTACATGGACTTAAACATATTTATATAACTCTCAATATATTCCTGAGTGTTCATACATTAACTCATACATTACAAAACATTCGATTTAATGTTTTGCTCATTCATGCATTCATCATATGAATGCACCATTGATCCTCCAAAGTATTTCATCTTATGAAATATATTAATTAACGATATTCAATATGATAGATTTATGAAATGATAATTCTTATGATTTTAATTTCTAAGGAATTATAAGATTCATAGTGAATCATGAATTATGATTCATGCAATACGATATAGTGAAGATAGTGCCATATGATATCACTATATCATATTGATTAAAATTCATGAACCAAGAAGTACTAAATGCCTCAATTTCTCAAAATTAAGCCATATAACGTATTAATATGATATATTAAGATGTTATAATACACAAATTATATATATTTATGTATTTTTGGAATAAATATATCACTGTCATATCCCTTTACACCCAAATGAATACTCTCGGTCCCTACCAGGTCACACCGAACCTGGAACCCTAGTGTGTACATGAAAGAAAATGTATTCACCATATATGGTTAAGTATTAATGGTAAAAAATACACTGATATCAGATTTATTTCTCATTTAGACACAATTTCCCTCCACATCCAAGATCATACCATGTAATGTCATGAGTTTTTTTTAGTCAGGTCGAAAGCCACACTCGTTTTGAACTTTTCAATTAGTGGGTATGATAATTTTTTTTGTTGATCAGAACTCAATTTCAAGAGTTATTTTGAAATTTTTATGATGGTTTTGGGTTATTATAGGGGGTTGGATAGTGGTCATGGTGTTTCGGTTTGGTTTTGGGAGCGTTTGAGGCCAAATGGCCTGCTTTGAAGTTGTAGGCCAAGGCACACGAATTAGGGTAAACTGTGTGGCCCCTTGCAGGTAACCATGTGGATAAATTTTGTACCACTACATGGTTTGTGTAAACTATGTGTGGGATGTGAAAGACCATGTGGGTTTATCTGTAGTTTTGATAGAGGGTTACCACATGATTTGAGCATGGTTGGAAAACAGTACAGGTAACTCATACAGGCCTAGAGCCTTAGGAAGTGGCTACTGCATGGTTTTCGCACTTTTAAAAAAACTAAGCTGCCTGTACATGATTATTTTTTTAGTTTTTCTTTTATTTTTCCTTTTCTTTTCTTATTTCTTCATTACTCTCCTTCTTCTCCCACATCACACACGGTAAAGGGTTTTAGCCTCATTTCTCATCCTCCACCGATTATGATCCCTCTCCTCAATCAGTGATTTGTTCTGTAATTCGTCAAAAGCTATAGGACCGCATCTGTAAGTCTAACCCCATATGTTCTTACTATTGATTTATCTTTTCCCAAATAGAGCACTATTTCTATCTGATCCAATTTCATGGTTTTTTGATGGAAACTCAGATCTACGTTGATCAACTTTGAATTGGATCTTGACATCATACATGATTACGTCTATGAGTCCTAGGTAGGGGGTGTGTACCTTGATTTGTGTTTTTGTGGAGATTTTAGGGGTGTGACTTTTATCCTGCATTTGGGTATTTTGAGTGATACCCCTTTATATATTTTGCTTCATATTAAAATTACTGTGTGACCCATGGGATGTATTTGGGTATATCCAGTGCCTATTTCAGATGAGCTAGGCCGGGTTAGAGGCCATAGCTACTTGGTGAATTTTGGTTAGTGTTTCCAAAATCATCTAAATTATATATTTTTTTGTTTTAAATTAATTGGTTTAATTTAATATGGCTTGGTTAAAAAAATTTGAGGCATTCAAGACATTCATATTTAAATTGTGATAATTGTTTATGTTTTGCAATTCCATCTTGTAAATTGAATTTCTTATTTAGAGTGTGATTTTTAAATTTTATGTATAATAACTTCATAAATTGAATGAGATGGGACCCAAGGGGTCATGATGGGAATGAACCGAGATGAATTTGGGATAGAATGTACATCATGATTGGCTATCGTGGACGTCGGATTGAGGCAGCGAGGCCGTCAGGTTGGGCATGACCCATGATTTTGGGATGGAAAAGCCCTCAGTTTCTGAGAAACATGGTTACATGGGCACAAGGTGCCAGTTAGCATAGATTAGGTTCCTTTATTTGGTGATTTATGGTCACTGTGATGGTGAAATCATCGATTGAGTCATGTGCACACAGGAAGACTCCGTTGATGAGGGGATTTTGACCACTCATGTGGGTAGAGGCCCCCGATAGTTGTAGCTTAATCATTATTGGTTTGGGGGTTCTTTCCATAGAAATACAGGTAGAAGGCAGAGAGGCTTTGGTTGATAGCGATGAGGATATCTAGTTGGGGGGTGAGGCTCTCCATGATTGAGGTCATGAGACTAGATATTAAATCAGGATAGATATCATTGTTCCTCTATTTTTCATGCCTTAAGCTGACGTGAGCTTTCGAGAAGGGGTCTGTGGGACTAGGTTACTGATTACTTGGGCGTGCCTTCAAGGAATCAGAACAATCTGAGACACAAGGTGTCCAGAGGCACATGGTGTCAGGTTACATGATTTGAGTTGGAACTTGAGGGTTCACCTAGACTGTGATACTTTAGGGGTAACTTGTGCCATTGGCCAAGGACCCTCGTTACTTCTGAGATTCCGGCATTGGCCAAGGTAGGTAATGGCTTCCTAGTGGATATTGTGAACTAGGGAAAACTTGTTTATTATTTCACCATACTTCTTAATTTCATTTATCTTGTATGCCTACTTAAACACTTATGATTGGTACAAACCATTGGGTGGTATCCTACTGAGACGCGTGTAGACTTTATGAATTTACGTTCAGGTAAAGGACCAGCCTCAAGAGTTGGATCTTAGTAGCTTCATTCATGGAGATTGGCATGTACTTGAGGTGATTCCTATCTAGAGTTTTACTTTTGTTTACATTTCATTATTGAATCAACATGATTATTTTATATGTAGAAACTGTGGTCTGCCATTGGTAGTACCATGTGTATATTGACTTGTATGGCATGTTCTTATAAATGAATTTTTTCTCTATTTATTTTTATTAGTGGATATATGTGGTTTTTGGCATGAATATTTGTTTACTTTCTGTTGTCGCTTCTATTTATCCTTTTCTTCCTTTATTTATTTGATATTGATTGTGCTTACGCCATTGGTGGGTAAGGTTTGAGTCTACTGATTCATTTATTTCCAATGAATGTTATGTATTATTACACAAACAAGTATTTTTATAATTCCCTGAGGGTATAGCCTCCACACTATACCTGTCACACCCAGATTTTTAGTTGGCAGCATTTGGCGTTCAAGGAGGCATGCCTAAGGCCAATGGAACCCGGTCCAATAACGCTATTTGGATGGATATTTGGGTCAGGGACGCTATATAACAAGCTTTACCAATATCATGAGGCCCTATTTTATAAAATAATCCATTAATTAATTATAAAAAAATTATAATTAATTAATCAATTTAATTTAAATATGAATAATCCTTGAAAACTCAGTGAGCATCACTATGAAATTTGAACCATAAAAAATGTTGCATTAAAGGCCCAAGGCATTCATTAAACACCATTAAAAGAAAAATTTCCACGAATTTATACCAAATTGATCACTAATTTGAAAACAATTTGGATTTTTTATGAAAAAAAATTAATCAATTTACCTCAATAAAAATGGAGAGAATTAGGGTGAGTTATTCCTATTACAGTTCCCTCTATCCGTCACACCAATAAACCTATTTATTCTATATTATTTCATCATGATTTATTTGAATCATTCTTAAATTACAAGGTGGATCCATCAAAAATTAGGGGAATAAGAAAAATGGGGAAGAAAAAAGGAAGGTAGGGAGGGATTACCTTGATATAGCATGAAAAAACCACCATGAATAGACTGGAATACAATGTTAAATCAAGGTAGATCTAAGATGAGAACCAAGGAGAGAGAGGGTTAGATAAATTATCCCTCCCATGCACTTTATCTAAAGAAAAATGAATGGGGATCATTTTATATAATTTTAAAATCTCAATTTATTCAATTAAAAACTTTTAAAAAATTATACAGGGCTCCATTATGGAATTAACATATGGGTTATTGTGTAATGTCCCACTTTGGGGACCTATAATGGCATGGAACTATGGTTTATGTCTCACCACCCATCTCCAAAGAAAAACTAAGAAATCATGGTCATGAATTATGACATGATAAGGTGATTCATGGTGTAACACACATGTTAGAGTGTGACACCACACCCATCTTCTATAATTTAATCCCACACATGATTTCATGAAGTGATACTTCACCATTTTTGTTCAATCCCTTCTCTAATAGATCAAATACTCATGTTTTGGTGTGATGATTCATCCCATAATATGACTAATGCCTCAAAAAATCAACTCCCATCCTTCATCAACTCCTTCAACCTTTACCCAATGATCATAAATCTCACCAAATATCCCAAAACCAAAACAAAATGACTTAATTAAATAATCATGGATTGAAAAAAAACTAAATCTTTAATTCAGACCTCCCTTTATACAGATCCATAAAAATTTAAATTCCCCAACATCATCGATCTGTAATGACATGGGTCATTACAAACACACCGCCATAGGGATTCCCATCCTCAAGAAGCATTTGAAATGAGTTCTTGATCCTAAATTCATCTATTGGAATATAATTTAATTTATAATTGTGGATATTCATCTATTAAATAGTTTCCTAATCTATTCAAAATATATTTTTACCAAAATTTCTGCTCTAGTCCTTGATCCACATAAGTCATTTTCCAAGGATATATAAAATATAAAAACCATCTCTCAATAGTCAATTAAAGATGAAAACACAATCCAAATCTATAACTATTATCTTTATTTTAAAATTAACAAGGACCACTCACTATGATAGTGACCATAAAATTATACCCCCAATGTCTTACCACACACTCATGAGAACAATTGAACATCTACACCTAAGACTAAACCCATAATATGGTTGATTCTATGAACATGATTTAAAACCATATAGTCATTCCATACTCTCTCTTGAGTAACAAAATACTTAGTAATCGAACTACAGTATGAACTCTTCATCAGTTAACAAATTCACTAGCTATACTAACCATTATAAATTATTCATGAAAATTGGTTTGGCCTTAGTACCAGTAATGAATCATCTCACCATACTTTCTACATATAATACCAACCTCAAATCATCCTAGAATCATGCCATAGGATGCTCCCCACCATATGATTTTCCATATCACCGCTCCACCAAAACACGCTTATCCAAATTGAATCATCCCAGGATGATCTCTAATCATTAAGTACTACTAAATATAAAAACAAAAATACAACCCTAGAGTTCTAATTATAGGTTCAATGACATTAAAAAATCCCCAAGATATCCACATTCTCAGGACAACTCTAGGCTTCCACCACTAACCATTCCCACACACAAGACTCTAAAGAAACATAAAAATTATCCCATAAGACCCAATAAAACTTGTCTCATTGACCCACAACCACCACCATATACTTCCCAAACTCAATGTAATTATAAAATTCTTCTTATGCTCTATAACACATGTAATATTTACTTTACCTTTAAAACTATCATGCATGAAACTCATAACTATAATGAAACTAACCTCATCAACCATGAATTTTCTATTCTAATTAGACATGATTATACAACAGTACTATAGGATCCCAATAGTATTTCTATAAAAAAATCTACCAACACACCTAATATATCACTTTCTTTAGGAAGCCATCATTGAGAGTCCCAAATATTTACAACATGACCACTCCTAAGGTAGTTTCACTACGGAACTACCAATTCAAGATGTTATCTTACCATGATTGGCATTCCAGGAATGAATACCTCTCAAGTATCACTCACCAATGTGAAGATAATCATCTAATTTTCATAACACAATAGAAAATACATCTCCCATATAGACTATTAACTATAAACACCCAAGGTTAATCAAACCATTATAGACAATACTATTGGTTTTTATAACCTTCTTCCCAAACATGACACTACATCCAATATATTAAACCATCAAGACTCAACTCTAGATTCTAATTTAAAGATATTAGCCAAATATTTCACCTTACACATTCCTCGAATATCATGATATCCTTTACAAAGTAGTATAGTTTTTATCACCAACATAACCTTGGAAATGACTAAAAATACCAAAAATTGACCCCATATTACCTACTAATCAAACCAATATATTAAGTATCTACCCATGTTTTTTTAACATAATTCATAATATTCCATACATCTCCGCTCAAAATAAAACACAATCACTTATCTGGATGGTGAGATCCAACTGATGGAAACATAAACCATTCCTCTACCATCATTTCAATAAACACATCACGTGTCACATCTCATCATCCCAAGGAAACATCATACCATATCAAACCTATCACGGGTCTCTAATAACATATAATATATAAATACAACACTAACTATACTTGAGATACACATCTTTCTCTCAAAATAATCATCACAAGGAATCTTATACCCCTGACTACCCACTATTGGGATGTCATATTCCATACATGAATATTTGTAACATCATCACATCATGGAAATAACATTCACAAATAACATATCATTTTTTATTAATTAATAAAACACCAAATAGTTATTTAGGGAAACATTTTTAACTTATTAATGATGTTTTAATTAATCTAAACCTATTTTTTAAAACCATTTTAAAAATTAATTTTTCCTTTTAGGAATAATTTCTCACTCACAAGAAGTAATGAACGTGTCAAACACAATTACATTTCCACACTGATCCAAGAGTAAAAAAATAATAACCTCAAAACATCATATTATACTTGAATAAACTTCTCAATTATAATAAGAAAAATTAAGAACAATAATCCCATAACATAGGTAGTTAGGTCTTCCACTATACAAGTATTTATGATGAATAAGAAATGTGTATATCCTAATCATCGACCAATCCTATTTCCATACACCAATTTCCCAAATATTAAGATATCCAAAACAAGGATCTGATACTATATTGCAACACATTTAACTAGATATGACCAAGCCATGGATGAGTCAGTTACTCCACATGACCAAAGGCACACCTACACATACTCTAGAGGTTTCCAACTAGTGTTGATAGATTATTAAAAATACATGGGAGAGTATAAATTTTGTATCAGAACAAACAATAATAAGTAAATAAGGAGTCAAAATATAACATTATAGTAACTGAAAAGAATTATAGCTAAGATACAACCATTATGTTTCTTCCATATGGAAGTTCAATTAAAGACACAAACTGAAAAAAACAATAAACCGAAGGGGACACCATAAAAAACCCAAGCCTCACCTCGGTCCTATATCCCAACAACATATAGCTAATATAGCCTAATATTCCATATGACCAGTAAATCGGTCTATATGGAAGACATAAGGTCTTCATATCCACTAGGGTGTAGGTGTAGGGTGAGAGAAATATATTTTAGCAGGGAACCACTAATGGGACCCACTATATACTCTACAATATCTAATGTATGTATTCATATAAAATAAACAAGAAGTAAAATATATCAAATAAGTAATCATGTTGGGTCTATATGTGATAACTAAGCCATAAAAACCCTCAACCTTACCTATTTTAGATTATTACAACAACCATGTCTTTCATAATGATATTATATGAGAAATATATCAAAGAGAGGAATAACATAGCTAAACACATGTATTATAAACCCATCAGGGATAGGTGTAATGTAACCAGACCTGGGTATATGAAACGCATCTAATAAAGGGACAACATAGCTAGAATTGTGGTATATGCTTTTATGGAACACCAAATTTTGAATTTTTTATACCTATTAATTTATATAGAGGTGGAAATAAGGTTGATCATACATAGATAATGTGTGTAGACACTAGTGGTATACTTATTTAAGAATGTTCTAGTATATGATGTTTTTAGTGTGATAAAAAATAAAAATTCTAGAAAACAATGAAACTAAATAAAATGATTAAAATGATCTAAAATAAGGCAGATGAAAATAATAGTATCAATGTTGTGACTCCTGTTCAAGTAAATAGAATGCCAATTACTTTAATCCCATATATGAATAGATATTTACCTAATTATCACAAACTACCAATTTAATTAAAATACCGTAAATTATCTTTCTCCAATGTCACATAACACTTTAAAATTTTATGCAAATCTTCCAATATTTTATTTTATTATATGATGAATAATTCACATGAAATATCATAATCGAATTAATCATTAAAATATAAAGACCCATTTATCATGAAGTCTAGATATCTATATTTGTCAGGATCCCACACATAGGATTACTTACTAGGTATCACCTATGAAAGTGTTTCAATTACTAATAGAAAATATTAATTTTCAATCAATATATTTATTTATTCTTAATTAATATATGTGTGAGTTCTGAATATTTAATGTATTTGATCGAATTATGAGTAAATAAATTTTATAACGTTCTTCTACCCATGATTAATATTTATATATCACATGAATGTGATCCAAATCATGTGCACATATCCAATATTAATTAAATGAAACAAAAATAAAATTTAATGAAAAAAAATCCTACTAAAAATAATTAAAATGGAAATAAAACATGAATAATATTTAATGGCATGGACACACTATCATGTTTGTAATGAATAGTTACTATGAAAATTATACAATAATAATGACATAAAAATGACATGAAAAATATTGAAAATAAATTATTGTGTTCTTGTTAACACAAATAATTCTATAATGTACCACTGAATATCACTAAACAATATGCATCACTCTTTCAATCAGTAAGATACCAAAATTAACCACTATGCGCTCCATAAATACTTTTGAACTACAAATAAATTTGAAAAAATCAGAATCATCATGCAAGAGTATTTCCAACATACATTGAAAACACAAAATTTCCCCATATACATAAAGACTACACATTCTAATGAACTGTGACCAAAACTAACACCACATGTATGTAACTATGCATACCAATGTCATCAACAACTACTTAAAGTGTCATCGATAATGAGGAAACACCCATGGGTATCGAGAGGGGATTACGGGGTGAGTGTGATGCTATAGAAGGAAGAGTGAAGGTTCCCTCACTAGATGGATGAAGGTGGACATGAAATTTGGCTTGGTGAAGGGGGTGTGCTATATCTTCTTGGTAGAGAGTTCGTGATGAAGATGGAGATCTCTCCCCATGTGATCTAGGATTCACGAAAAACAAAAAAAAACAAAATTTGAAGATTTAAATCATAATTATCAAATAATAATAAAATTCTATGTAATAATAATAATAATAATAATATGATAATAAAAATAATAACAAATATGGTTAGAAATAATTAATATATATATAATTACATAAATATAATAAAAAAATAGATAACATTAAATATAGTTAGATGAAATTATAATTACACACATAATAATAATTGTAATAATAATAATACTACTAAAATTAATATATACTAATAATAATAAACAAATAAACAAATAATATTAATATAAAATCAACTAACAATTCTAAAAATAATAAAAACACTACAAAACTAGGAAAAAACTAAATGAACTAAAAAATTTCAATCTACATAATTAAAAATAAGTTAAAAATTTATAAAAAAATGTTTCAAAAATCCATGTGCATTAAATTCCCTAAACTTAAACATTTCCACTATTGGGAAAAAATTAGAAAAGAACACACAGATTCACCCTATGAAAAACTAGAACAACATAATTGAAAGTTTAAAATTTTTTAATATTTTTACCCACAAAATACCATGCTTTATTTAAAATCCCACCTTTTAAAGTTAATTTCTATTACACTCACATTCTCTTCAAAATAAACATCTATACTCATACATAATGTGACCTACCTCACCAACACTCTCATTAATCAAAACAATTTATGATAAAATCAATGCTCAATTCTTATAAGAATTAATGATTACTATATAATTTCCATTAATTTCTCATATTTACTAGTTAAAACATATAATATTTTACTAATATTGAGGACCTAACATTAGGTTCATCTAATATCTAAGGCTGTGGGATGGGGTGCTATATATTTTTTAGATATTTTTATGCAAAATAAGGGTTTAATCTTAAAATAAATGAATTATAAATGTAAATCCAATTTACCCCTTAAAAATATTACCCCTGCACTAAAAAATATGTTTTAACAAGAAAATGGAAATACCAATATGACAAAACAATCAAGTGGGCAAGACTCACTCAAATATAATGATATGAAAAACCTATGAGTATTGGCTCCAACACCACGTGAAATAGTTATAAGACAATACCCCACAGAAAAGTAAAAAATTATTTAATAAAATATATAATATTATTGAAATTGGGCCCTATAAATACTCCTAAGTTCCTAAAGTAATAGGTTACCACTTTTATAGGCTTCCTTAAAGGTGATGGTTATCACATAATATCCAAAAGTGTAATCATTATTGAAACCAAAATTAATTTCCCATCCCATATCAAAATATACATGGATGGAATGAAGATACTATGAAATAAAATAGATATAACATGATGAGATAAAGTCTATACATGTGCATATAATACCTAACCATTCCTCAAATAACCCTCTCCTTAAATAAATCACTCACCCACACTTAGATTGAATATCATCATGAAAAAATTCAAGATATCGGTATAAAAGTATATTAGTTATGGGATTATACTAAAAATAATTATTCATGGATTCTATGGGATACAAAATGTTTAAAATTGAAGTGTAGATTAGTGGTCCAAAGTGTATAAATAAAATATTCAAATTATTCAATCATTTTAATGTAATTTTAAAATTTATTATTGTCTTGATGGAAAACCATAATAGGTTTTAGAAGACATAACATGAAAAATATTCCCTCAAGAAAAATAAAAACAAGAAAGTTATGTAAAAATGGATAGATTCCTCATAGGTATGACTATATAATGTTATACAACACAGATGAGTATGAATGAAAGTAAATGTCCAAAAAAATAATTAGTTTTAGAAAACATTTTTAAATTATGGAATGATGTTATAAATCATCTAATTCATGGTATCCAGAATCAATTTAGTTTGATTAGGAACCAAGTTCTAAGATTAAATAGGGGAGAATAGGTATTCCCCTAATTATGTGTCTCTAGAAACATGATAATTTTTATATGATTTAAAAAATGATAGAGTTGTTAGTTTGTTATCTATTTTTTGAAGTTATTAATAAGTTACATTATATTGTGTTTCTAAAAGCGTAAATAAAATATAATAGAAAAAGTAACACATACATGAGTAATTTTTGATGGATGTAAAGAGGATTCCTATATTGAAAGAATCTCTATAAATGATGCATTTGTAAAGATAAAACAAAGACAACACATACCCACATCACAACAAAGAAATAAAAATATAATTATATTATCATGTGGATGATAAACATATGTATGATGAATTTTAATCCACTATAGTTATAAAAGAAAAACAAATACAGGTAAATGAATTCCATTTTTTACCAAAAAAATTAAATAAAATAAAACTAAATAAAATGTAATAAAAACTAACTAATGATGGATTAACTCTCATTGAGTGATAAGTATACTCTATCTTTATCCAGATTTTGATTATAGACCACGAGGATAAAATGAAAATGGATACCATGTATCCATTTCATCATCGATAGAATTATTACACCTATCCATCAAGAAGGTAATTATCCTATATGGAAAAAAATATATCAAATGAAACTTTTTAGAAAAATGTAATGGTGGAATGTATAAAACAAAACCTAGAAAAAATTTAAATGAATAAACCTTGTGTGGATAAAAACTCACAAAGTAATTAATTTTTGTGAAAAGGTAATCAATATGATGATCAATAAGATTACCAATTTAAATGTACATAAGATAATAAGTTTCCTTATCATAACCCCTTAATTATTAGCTTGTATCCATTAAATCCTTAAATACAGTGTATTGGTAAATAATCCATCCCAATTATTTTTCATTAATCACCACCAATATAGGGAAATTCACTGGACTCAAACCCAATTCATGCTTCATAGTTTTATTGATTTCCCCTTGTTAAAGCATATTACAATAATCTATAGGTATTTCAAAAGAAATGGCATTACCCTCAACGTATAGAAAAAGTGGAACAAGATAAAGTAAAATAACTGACTCCATTATGATGGGAATGATATTTTATACTATAACTTATTCTATATTTCCATCAATAGGTTTCACCATTGGAACATGTGTAACCATGATCTAATGATCCTCTTAGTAATTCCATTCTTCCACTATTTTTAGAATGATGTGACTAACTGAATATGTAAATATTTTTATTCCATAAAGAATGAAATTTCTAGGTATATTAAGGAAGCCTAAAATTGTATATCCCAAGGTAATACTCATAAATAATACTCTTAAAATCCACTGATAATGAACCAGTACTCAAATAAATATTCAAAATCTATTCCTGATCACCATTGGCCTTGATAAGATCAGCTTACTTATTCTTCTTGTTCCAAATATAAAGAATCTATACATCATAATTAAGAATTATTCTTCATTTTCTAATGGTACAATAATACTCCAATGACTAGGGGATACAATAAATAAGAATTTTACCATTAAGTATGAATCCATTTTGACTGAATTTTTTTTAATATTGTGCATATTGTAAAGAGACAAACTGGATAAGAGTGTGCATGCTTCCGTAATAATAGATTTACCCATGATATAGAACAAAAAACAATCCATGAGGAGTGATCCTTTAGAATCACGAACAATACCTTCTCCCATCATGACAAATTTCATGTTTGAACCTTCTATGTTTAATTTGAGTCCCTGACTTGGAGGGTTCTGGCATACCTGGTGACCCTGTCCCACTTTGATAGCAGTAGGTTTGGAATGAATATCATTGGGTATTTTTTACCTTATAGATGAGGGGATCACAATATTATTACACAATGAACTGATATCCACACCCAATGTGAGAAATTTTTCTTTTAAGTAGGATTTAAAAGGTCTTATATTGGAAAAAAACATACCATTACAGATCTCCCAAATAACCCAACATCATGCTACAAAAATTATACTGAGGGCCTGAAAACTCATGGAATTTACAATACTGGATTGTATCTATTCTTCCAGAAAATTATATACTATGTTTAAGTTATCACAAGTCCCTAATAATCCTTCAAGAGACCACTAGATTATCGACACCCACACCCCTTAATAGAATAGATGATTGATAAAATCTATTTTTTTCAAGATCACAACACAATCATTTTAAAGAAATCTATATTACTAACTTTTGAACATCAATATCCATGGGATGGAATGATTATAAATATGAAAAACAAGGAAGTTCATATTTATAGGGATATACCTACACCAGAGTTGGCTAGCCAATTTATCTAAACTAGACTAGGTGTGCATTCACTTATGATAATAATAGATGATGAAGTTATTTGGCAATGGAGGAGTGAATAATATTTGGACCAATTCCTCATCCATTAAAATAATGGTGAAAACGTTTTTTGATCGTAAATGAGAACATAGTTCCTGAAACTCATAAATTCACTTTCCCTCTTAATGTTGATATCCAGATCAGGTCATCATTGAAAGTAAATAGAATACATAGACTAGTTTTCTTTCTAGAAATTATGGTCACCCCAATCTAGAAACCACCGAGAGTAGCCAGATAAGATGTGAAAGGAGTTCTAGAGACTTCTCTACTGATGAGAGATCATGGATTTGGTATTATTTTTAATAATAGTTGATATTCAATACTTTTTCCTATTATATTTATCCCAAAAAGGTTAACTTAGAAGAGAATCCTTGTACAATTGTTCTTGTAGGAAATGTAGATTCTCGTCAATCCATCAAATACCAGAACCTCCTTCAATAATAGGCTTCACTAACCTCGACTACGAGACCTAATGGTGTCAGCCTTCATTTTGATAATCACTTATGAAGATGTTGATTTTTTAATTGATTTGAGAACTGTTAATGGGTCCTATATCACTAATAGGATATGATCTATAATAGAATAAAGGATATAGTTAATAAGGGAGATCTTTCCTCTAAATTAGAGTATAAGACTCTTAAATTTTTTAATTTTACTCATTATTCTAGAAATGATGTCATCAAAATATTGAATATAGATGCTTCCATTAAAAATAAGGTAACTAAGATAAATCATGTAAATTTTCCTTCTAGAAATTCCTAGATGGTAGTCAATGAGCATAGAGTGCCACTAATAATTTTTCTGATATATAAACACCAATTTTTCCCAAATTGATTCCCGAGAGAGTCCTATTATAATAATCGTTTAATGTTTTCTTAAATATATAAATTTAATTGCTATGAAAATTAATTAATAAAAATATTCCATCTATAAATAATAAATGTGAGATGGAATTGAGTCCATATTGACATCTGAACAGGTGAACCAAACCTGTTGAAATATCATAATTGAGATTCCTACTAAGAACAAACTATGAAAAAATTAACAAGATATTAAGTTAAAGACTCACATTACCTTTTGTTTTTAAAATAACAAAACAATTTATTAATAATTTTATTTAACTTAATTTTTTATTTTATCTTTGATGTATATAGAATGAAAAATTTCTAAATGAAATACTAATAATCTAGGGTTTTATAGAATACCAAAGATTTAATGAATTATGGAAATTTAATGATATTAAGAATTTAAAAATACTAATTATTTTTGGTTCCCTAAAATATTGGTAACCCGAATAATTGAATTGGGTTTTTTAAGCACTATAGTTTTACATGATAGCATCATCAGTAGATACGACAAGTCACTGAGTCCACCAGAAGATTAATAGTAAATTAATACTGATATAATTATAACCGAACCTAAGTATTTAGGAATCTAATAATTGGATAATAATATATATATAGAGATGAACATATGGGAAGAATATATATAGACATATGAGTTATCTAAAGGATTAAAATTAATTTTAGATTTTTATTTCTTATTGCTTATTATTCTTCAATTTGATTTACTTTTGAGTGTACTCTAAGAGATTATGATTGTGAGGTTTCATTATAATAAATACTAGTTTTCTTATTGTAATAATTTTTTTATTGTGGATATCAGGGCTTATGGGGATTGGAAGATAGATTAGAGCTTCTAGTTTGTAGAAGAGAGAACATCAAGATTCCAGTTTATTGAAGTAAGCACCCACCGATGGGTTTAGTCTAGTGCTTCATGGGTATTAAAAGATAGAGATGAGATTTCTATATATAGAAGAAAATACCTTTCAATAAGTTTATATTTTAGGATACATTGAATTATGTTTACGATTACCTATTCACTTTAGGTTAAAAGTGAGGTTTTATTATATACTTTAAGGGGTACTAGGTTTATTGACCAATAAATTTTATTTTGTTAACTTTTAGATATGTTAATTCTTTTAATGGTAGTTGTTAAAATACTATTAGTTTATTTTCCACCAGGTTTGTTACTGTTGTTAATAATTTTGAAATATTTACTATTATAATAATTTTATGTTTACATTATTTTTTTACTTTGATTGTTTATGTGTGTATATTTGATCATTGTATTTTTTATAGATTTAATACTCGGGGAGTGAAAAAAATGTTAGTTATTTTTATACTAAAATTTACCCCCTCTTATAGTGTGATAACCATCCATATATTGGGAAACAATTTGTTATTAGAGAAAGTATCTATTCTTGAGGATAATTTTGAGCTAACATTTCATATTATCATTACTTTATCACATTTTTAGATTTATATTTTTATTATACCAACATGTTATAGAATAATGATCTATTTGTTTTGAATGTAAGGTATTTTTCATGTCAATAGTTTAGAAAATATAAATCCAAATAGGCTGCGATATATTTTTTTTAAGTTAATGATTATTAGTATTGGTAATACCATATGAAAATATATGTTATTAATATTGGTGTTGAAAATTACCTTCTTCTTACCAATACTTCAAAAATTCCATAAAAAGATGTTACTGCTTTATCAAGAGATGAAAAATATAAATTTCAATTCAATTTTCATGTACAAAATACATTGTTTTGATCTATTTAATGAAATATTTATTATCAAGAATCTTCATTTCATACTTCTTGTGAGATTTTTAAGAATCTTGAAGTTACTCACTTTAGAACTTATAATTTTCTAGAAACTAAGAGAGATATATTGGGGTATGATTATTATGTTTTAATTTTTTCAACAGTGAAACAATTTTCCAAATGCATTTCGGATTCACGAATAGCATTAATAGTCTATAATAGCTTAGAGAAAAATATTTATTTAATGATTTTTTGTTGAAAAAGTTATTAATATATTACCAAAGGACTGGGAGTTAAAGAGAACAACAATTTGTGATACAAAATAAATTATTAATCTAATTATTGATGAATTAATTAGAACTATCATGAAATATTAGAGTATATTAAAGTGAAAAACACAAAATAGATTTTATTTTACAACTACTGAAATTTTAAATTCCGAAACTTGTAAACTAAGTGCATCTAAGGGAAGTTCATGGAATGTTTCTGATGATAGCAATCTCAAACCAATGGATGGAGAACCTTCCAATATGGAAATATGGATGTTTAAATATAATAATTTCAGGAGATTTTATTTGAAAGATAAAAAAGAGAAGAATGACTATATTTAACCTATTGGTTATAAATTTATAAAACAAGTTCATATTCGACCTGGTTGTCCTATATAAGAAATAAATAAAAGAAAGTCCTCTAAAAATTATTCTAAGAAGAAAAATAAGAAAATTATAAAATCTATGGACACATGGAGTGCAATTAAAATTGATAATTTTTCTATTAGTTTATCAGAAGAGAGTGACAAAATTAGAAAAATCATTGGATTTTATGAACATATTTGAAAGTGTTTTATTTGAAGATTTATAACCGATGGTATTATGAATATTACTTTATATTCAAATTATTTTCAAGATTTTAAGTAAGAAACTGATTATTATAATTGATATTTTTTATATTATGAGGAAAAAAATTCTTGAAATATATAACGAAATAATAGTTTATGTTGCTGAGTGATAAGATATGTATAATTTTTTTAATAAGTACAAAAATATTAAAAATAAATATTCTAAAAGAAAATAAAGTTTTATAAAAGGTGAGGAAAAAATTAATAAATTTATAAAGTAAAATGTAAATATTATTTTTGAGATGAATAAGTCAAAGAAAATATTACTAAACATACCAATTATTTGAAAATAAAGAAATGTTATTCAATAAGAAGATCATATTATGTTTCAAGACTATAAAATGATTTTTGAAAAGAATTAGAATATCATGACTTTTTCTCAAGATAATAATGATATTATTATGTTAAATTTTAAAAACTAGATCTTAAATAATATGCTTACTACATTTACTATGGGTATAAAGGAGTGTGATAAAATTTATAGATAGATAATATTGGAAATAACTACATCTTATTTGTGTAGTAAAACCATTGGAAGATCAATATATCAATGAAATTATTTCTACACTAAGAAAAACAATATTTGATTCTATGTTTCAAAGAAGAGGACAATGATAGAATAATTTTTCACTAAACAAGGTCTAATATTTCAAAAGATCATGAGATTTTAACTTTATGGAACTAAAAGATTATGATCATCACAATTCAAAGAAAATATTGATACTAAAGATCCTATTCTCAAACACCAACGGACCTAACAAGATTTATCTTCATAAAAATAATTTAATTGAATTAAATAAATTACAAACCAGTAAACTAACACCTATTATTGTTTCATGATATCGATTTTTAAGTTTAATGAAACTGAATTTTTAATATTCTTCATCACTTAAGTAGTTTGGATACTTTTAATTTTTGATTTATATATATATTTAATAATTATGTTTAGTTTTTGGATAAATTATAAACGAATTACATTAAATATCTATAGAATTCAAAAATTCTATGCTAGAATTTATCTGGATCCATATTCAAAAGAATAAGATCAAAACAGTTTCAATATTAGGTAACTTTTAAATAATTGTAATTGTTATTCTTTAAATTCAAAATATTCTTAAATATTTTTTTGAATTTTTTAATACTCATTAACTATATCAGAACCACAAGATTCTATTTTAAGAATGTTAAATATACAAAATTTAAAGAATTAATTGTTTCATTAAAAGGATTTTGACCACATATGTTTTAGTGGGATTTAATCTTGGCCATCAGATCCTAGGAGACCTCAAATATTCTCTATAACCTTTATAAAGGTGTGGACCCGGAGTTCATTAAATTCATTCAATATGGTTTTGTTGTGAATATATTTTAGTTTTTCAGAAATCATTGTTCATTTACCATTTCTTCTATGGTATCTAGAAGATATATTTATATAAGAGAAATCATATGGGAAAGGAGGATTGATTTGGAGATTTTTTATAAGTATTCCTTTATGATAAATATGTTATAGAGTTTCAAGGATGGGGGAAGTTAATTATACTGATTGAAGAACATGATTTGGTGCATCCTTTTCTGGTTTGGGATTTCTATAGTACAAACTTGTTTATAAAAGTTTATAGAGTTTAACATGAAACTTATTTACTTTTAATATATAAGATTAAATTATATATAGAGATATTTTCACACTGTATTGAAATTAAATTGGAGGGAGAATCATTATTTCACACAAACTACCAAAATCTCATAGATTTTTTAGTGAACCTTATATAGATAAAATTTTATTTTATGTTAATGAGAGTGTTCACAAAATAATTATTAGAAAACATGAATTACAAATTTTATTCAATGGGTGTATTCATTTATTTTACCAAGGAAAGGTGAAAAAGACCCTATCAAAATACATGATGTATATCTATTATAATTTCTAGTAAATTTCTAGAAGTTAAATATTTTAAAGTTCAACTAGTTATACATCGAGGCTAATTGAAATGGATTGTTCAAGTTGAAAATATTATTATATCACTGGATGCTCAATACAACTATTATAAAGATGCTTAAATAATAAAATATTGACTATAAGGCACATGTTGAGAGGGTTAAGGGGGATTTTATTAACACCGAGACAATACTAAGGATAAGATTAGCTTATAATTTTCTAGTTAATAATTTTGTTAAAAATTATTTTATTCTAGTTTCTACAGAAACTCAAAAATCTATTATAGGTAATGAAGCTGATAAGGGAACAAATATTTCAAATAATAGGAAAGCTCCTCATGCTCATACTATGTATATATCTATCTATTATAGAAAAAGTCAAAAGTTCTTGAAGTATAAATTATAAATAATTTAAATAAAAATCATTATATGGAATAATTTTTAAATCTAACGGATAAGTACAATGTTCATGGAGGAAAAGTGATGAAGAAGTAAAGAAGTAAAAGGATGAAAGAGCAGCTATAAAAACGTTTTTTGGACATGAAAACAAAAAATATAAAGCTCTTTGAGAGGATATAAATTGAAATTTTATTAAGAAAAATAATTAAAAAGTATTCTTTGAATCTAATGAAATCATATATTTCTAGTATTATCCTTCCTTACATTACTATCCAAGAACATAATGTTGTTCAAGAACATTTTCTAAATTTTTAGTTGTAGTTTGAAGTAAAACTAAAGAGGCTATACCAGAAGTTCATGAGAAGTCTTTATCTTTATCTTCATCCCATCGAGAAGTTGGATAACTATATGGGAAACTTACAGATGCAATTTAACTAAAATAAAATCCACTAGAAAATACTTAAAATCCATTATAGGTAATTCTTGTTGATATTGATGATAAGGAGGAAACCCCAATAGAAGTTGTTTATAAATAAAAAGTCAATAAAGATTAGATTGAGAATATAATCAATGAAGTAACTTCTGAAAGACCTGATGTTGAAGTTTTAAAATATATTTCCATGATTATATCATCTATTTAAAACTATAAAGAGGAAAATTTATCTTCATCAAAGATTATATTCAATAAATTGAGTTCATCAAAAGATATTTCAAGAACTTTCTCATCCAAGTCATTCAAAGATGTCGGAAAAAGTTTCAATGAAATGGATATTTAAAAATAATATTAGCCAATTGATGTTGAAGGGTATAACCCTAAAAAGGATAAAAAATTATTAGTTATAAATATTGTTAAAAATTGAGAGATTTATGAAAAATAAAATTCTGATAGTTTTTCAAAATCTCAGACCAATATATCAATACGTAAAATAATATGGAAAATGGAAACTAATTTATATTGTCTAAAGTAAGTAGACAATATCACCAATTTTTTTAACTAAATTATGTGTGAAAGTTGATTTTATTCATAGTAAAATGATTATACTTCCATAATCCTAGTGAAGAAATTAGTCAATTCATTTAGTATATAAAGTTAATGAAATTTTTTGAAATTGATGAATAAAAGATGAGAAACTTTTTAAAGTATTAAAAATACTTGGATAAGGATATTTATTATATTGATGAACATACATCTGTATTTAATTGTAATTATGACATTATATATAAAATATTAGATGAATTTTAAGAATTTTCTATAGATATAGCAGATGAAATTGATGAGAATTCAACTACTGTTGAAGAATTCAAGAATCTAGTTATTGTAAAAAAAACTTTAATTATTAGAACACAATTTGAAGATTGAGGCTCAAGAGAAAAGACTTGAATAGTAGGACCAATAGTTGAAATATCAAAAAGGAAAATTTACTGAGAATATTAAATAATACGATTGGCATTTGAAATCCCAGGAAGATTTTTTTGAGAAGATTGTAGAGCAATAATAGAAGTTCAATCTCTAGAATTATATACTAGTAGAGAATCAAAAGTATATTAAAAATCTAAAAAAAATGATTGAAAAACATCAGAAAAAGAGTATTTTAATTAATTTTATAATATTGTAAAATTATAATTGATGCTGGTTATTTTTTAAACATAATTTTTTAATGGATTAGAATGTTTTATTATTATTTAAATATCATGAATTTTTAATTCTTTAATATATAATTTACCTAATATTTACTTCTGTTTTAAATTATTTTTTGTTGAATATTTTTAAAAATTTTGAATTATCACTTGTTGAATATTTTAATTTACCATTTGTGAATGAAATGTTTTTTATTGTAGTAATTATAATAATAAAAGATTTCCCAATTTAATTACATGCATATTTAAAGGGGTAGAGTTCATTTTTTATTTTCTTTTTTGGTTTTCAAAAATCATGACGCCGGATATTTTTTTTGAAAGGTTAAATATTTTAAAAATACTTTCTCTAAATTTTCCTCACAAATGGGGAGAATGTTTAAAAGAAAAATCAATGTTATTTTTGTTTGACAATAAAGGGGGAGATTTATATTTCTTGTTTATTTTTCAAAGGGGGAGATTTACTAAGTTTATCGTAGTCTATAGAAATTATATGGAGTTTATCTTTTTAAAAAATTTAAAGCTTTAATTTTTCCATGTTTTATTATGATTTTCAAAAAATGGGGTGATTATCAAGTCAAAGATACACTTTAACTTTTATTTTTAAAATAAAAAAACAGTCTTTAGTAATAATTTTATTTAACTTAAGTTTATTATTTTATCTTTGATGCATTCATAATGAAAAACCTATAAATGAAATACCAATAAATAATGTTTTTATGAAATAATGATGGATTGAGGTTTTTTGGAAATCTGATGATTTAAGGAATATGAAAATAATTATAATTTTATGTTTCATGAAATATCGATAATATAAATAATAGAATCATGTTTTTTATCTGATATAGTTGTTCATGATAACTTTATTGGTATATACCATAAGAAATTGAGTATATATGAATATGAATAGTGAACTACTATCGATGCCGTTAAAACTATGCCTAGATATTACAAAATCTGACCAATGGAGAATCCTATATAATTAGACCTCTACTTTTCGTAACAAGGGATATATATAAAATAATAACATAAAGGTTGGAAATAACTTGACTCTTTCAAATGCTTGTTATTTATTTCACTTCTGATTGTTTTACTTTTGAGTGTTTTCATAGAGCTTACCATTTTGAGGTTTCATATAAAGGATCTTAGTTATCTTATTATAATTATTCTGTTACTAATCGGGGAGACTGAAGGCTTCTAAGGATTATAAGGAATAATAGAGATTCCTCCAGAGGTTTCTTCCATTGCACTAGGGGTGTGTGGTAAGGATACCATGTCTCAAGTCTTATCATTTCCATTACTAAAGAATATATGAGTAGATACATCAATTTTGTTACTCAAATTTTAATTTACAATCAAATCCTGGCTGGAAGAAACATATTTACCCCCTGACATATCCTATATATTGATGATATTCTTATTCTTGGATAATCCCCTAATTTGTTTTGATATTAAAGACCTCTTTTCTCACTTTAAGAAGGTGTCAGGGTAAGAAATTTTCTATAAAAAATCATTCACTGTGTTTAGGGATGGAGTACCATTTACCAAGAAGAATAGGATCACCATAAACCTTGGTGTGAAGAAGGGATACCTCCCATTTATATACCTTGTCATACCTTTGTTTTGGGGTATGGTTAAAAATTTCCACCTTGGGAATATATACCCTGGCATCATGAATTAGCTTGCATAGTGGAAAGGGAAGTCTATGTACCCGTCATGAAGAGTGTGCTTGGTCGACTCAGTGATCACCTACAATTTTTTCAACTCATCTCTATACAAATGGATTAGAATCCTTATCAATGATATCCAAAACATGGTTAGGAACTTTATCTGGAAAAGATCTATCTTTAAAAGTAAACTCATCATCATAGCGTGAAAATAATGCATCAAGACCATTAAAATGGGGTGTAATGGAATCAAATATCTCATGATTTTTAATTATGGTCTACTTAGTAAATTCACATGGAATGTGGGGGGTCATGGTATCAAGGATATCTTGATTTTTAATTATAGACTTCTTAGTAAATTCACTTGAAAACTATAGACTTATAATGATTCTTCTCATGAATTTATATCAAATTGGTTCAATGTAAGGATGCTATATTGATATCATATCTATCTTGCCTCCTATATTTGACCTACAATCATATCCTCATTTAATGATCTCATGCGTAACTCCAAATATATAATCTACATGAACTCCAACCTCAATTGTTAGACTACCCCTACCTCGAGAGACACCTCAAAGGCCTTATGGATGTCCCTCCAAATAGAAATAAAATTTTTATTTCTGATTTAATCCTCTAAAAAAACATCCATCATTACATTTTTACCTATCAAAATTTCCTTTAATTTTAGAGATATTCTTTTATGGATAGAGACACTCTTATCAAGAAGCTGAAAAGAAATGGAAATTCCCATACCAAGGAATTATGCCATATAAATTGTGATTCCTCCACTAATATTACATCATGTATACTCAAATTTAAAACACACTTTATACATCCTAAAAGGATCATGCTCCTACAAAGAACATAGAAACAGACACTACCCACCCATGATCAACTGAAGAGATCTGAAGAGAATCTTACATCAGCTTGTTATATATTCTTGAAAGCTAAAGAAAATTTATAACTCATCTTCATGAGTTTCATCCTTTCTCTACAACTTTGTAACTACTTACAATATCTATTTGGAGTCAAAATATACATAGGAGTATAAATAGTAAACATGATTTCCACTATAATTGATGCTCATTTGTGTGTTCAGGTCCACAATCTTGTTCTTTCATCCAATTCCTTGGCCATTTCATTCACATAGAATGCTAAAAATGCATTGGTGTTTGAAAATCAGGGCCCTTCTCTTCACGTGGGCATGTTCACTATGCATAGGGATGTTTTTGCTGCATCCAAACTCTAAACATGTGTGATGGAAAGAATTATTAATGATCTTAGTAATTTCTAGATATTTGGTATACATGGTATACCCAAAAGACCCATTGAACTAAAATATATTTGTGGGATTTTCCCCGACCCCCTCATAGATCAAGGTGAATGTTGACAATGCGACCTTAGGCATGCGGGTGCCTTCAAGTTGTGGAGGTTTATTTCACATCCACCATTGAGTTTTTGAAGGATACATCTACTATTATATTGGGATTAGAAATTAATATGAATCCAAGATATGGGCCATGATATATGCCAATATATATTCTTTTTATAATGATTGAAAATACATAAGGATTTAATATGAATATGAACATGATGTTGATGTCCTTAAGTATAGAACTGAGAATGTTACTTGGATGTTTCTACCTTATTGGATCAAATATCTCCAAACCAAAAGTCACCTCAACCTAATTGTATCACATGTTTATAGAGAATCCAATCAAGTTGTGGATTCCTTATCGAAAAGGGAGAATTCATAAGTGAGAATGATTTGGTCCTTTTGTACTCTAGACTATTTTTAACCCTTTCTGGATATGGATTTGGGGGGTGAGATCCACTTCCATCTTTTTAAAACCCCTTTAAATTCATGAACTACTTGTTTACTTATTTTTTAATAAATTTTTGGTCTAGTTTTTCTTGGATCCTACGTCTTCTTAGTTTATATTAGGACAACACAATATTGTAAAAAGTATATATCATTAACATAGGCCCCATATCTACTTAAAAAAATCAAATCTTTTTTCCCATAAGAGAGATCATGAACCAAGGAGAAGAAAATCATTGAATAAAGATGTCACATACCCATTATAAAATGCTACATCCCATAAGGACTTTTGAAATATAAATCTATTCCATTCTATTATACAAATTTTACATATAAATATTCCCAATGATGTTGGAACCAACCACCCTCCTGTTAATGTATGTTATCTTATCATAAGGAAAAACAATCCCCATTGAACGTTTTAGACTTTCAGAAAGCTATGTTTATCTTAAAAAATATGATGTTGAAGGATAATGGAAAATATTCTTCTCTGAATAGTCAAAAGCATTTTTTTTGGAGAAATGACACATGATAGTGAGATATAATTGATAAAATTATATTAGATTATTAACATTGGTAATGAGGACCTATATAGTCATAGTGGTGGCTCTAGGAATCATATATCCTTTAGAGTAGTGTTGAATAGGTTCAATCACCTATCCTTTTAAGAAATCCTAAGAATATATGTGAAATGAACCAAGGTTTTCATCCTACCCTTGAGAACTATCAATATTGAGACTTTTTATAGAATCCAATAACTCATGTACCAATAGAACATACTTTATATTATTATTATCCTTCTCTAAAACTAACCTCAAAAAGTTCCCATAGAAAGCATTATACACACGTCCCACTAAAATCACCTCTCTATCATATGGTTGTGGTTCTAATATTAAAGTATGGAAATAGGAAACTACAAGTGGCTCGATAGTGTGCACATTATTAGTGAACAAAACATATATAATTTTCAAAATAAGATCACTAATAAACCTTTTTTCCCTAATTAAAGTATAAAAAATAAATAGTGTTGCGATCTACCTCCCTTGACTATATGTATTTATCAATTTCTAATACTATTCTCTCCTATTAAGGTAGGGTATCATTAAGGAATTTTGATTTTAGGCTAATAATAATAAATTTTTTATTGACCCATTGGTCTTCCATCCTGTCATTGATATGGTTGATATCCAAATGTTACTTTTTCATAGAACTATAAGAGGACTCACAATTATTATTACAAAAAAGGATGTTTCCTTTGTCTGACTAAAAATTATATTTTTATATTTCCAAAATGTCCACATTATGGTTGAGTGATAACCAAAGAGACATACGAGGTACAAATCAATACATGCTAGATTCAAAATTAAAAATTCCAAAACCACATCATAAATATAGAACTTGATGATACCTTGATATATGAGAAACACACATCAACCAAATTCATGATTAATACCATCATCCTCATGACTCACTACTATTATCGTCGCTATCATATCACCAAATTTGTCATCGCCACCCACCACACACCCATTATTTGGAGATTACCATCAACCGGATTCCATCATTGCCTCTGTGAAAAACCCCATAATAAAACACCAAACTTTATTTGAACCAGGAATAAGAAGCCTCTCCTCACCCACTATAAAGAAACAAAAACAAGACAAAAATTAATATTTTCACTAAACAATAATTAAATAGTTCAAGCGCTTATATAAATAACGTCACCTTCAACGAAGGTCTCACACCTGGAACACTGATGGCCATTGAACAACACATCCAAAAACCACATTGTTACAATCTATCTAAATTAAACTTGGAGAAGAGTAGTGGAATGTGAGGTTAGAGTTGGTATTTGAGTTGATGAGGGCTCCAAGTGATGATATCATTAGTGAAGCATAAAATCGGTATCCATAAAAAAAAGAGTAGGCTGACTCTGGAAGTTAGATGATACTCATAAACCAAAGAACCAAAAAACCCAAATCATATTTGTTAACAACATCAATATCTGACTTGGAGTGGTGTAGATAAAATGAGGTAATATTAGGGGATGATCCGTCAAGGGATTCAATAGAAAAAAACCTTCATTGGGACCCCAAAAACTTCTTGAAAGTATTCATCGTTATCAATATTGAAAACAAGGTCACCTTCACCCGAGAGGACATGAGGATCAAGACCACAGAGGAATAAAAAAAACTAGGCATTAAAAATAAATAGAAGAAATGAAGGGGATAAAACCCATAGAGAAGCCACATTTATGGATTAGGAAGAAGGATGGAAGATTTGAAAAGGGGGGATTCTTTGTCAAAGATGAACTTGATAAATGCGATAAGGATCAGGATTTATTGGCCAAAGATGAACTTTAGAACTGGGATAGAGCTTCCAAATTACCGATAAACTTATCCAACTAACTCCATGATCTAATACTACCCCTCTTTTTGTAACACCAGATGAATCTATCTCTATTGATTCCCAAGTCCAAGAGGTAGTTTTAAGCAACAAATGAATGAAAATTCTCCATAATACTATAAGAATATAAGTCCCCTAATTTCTTTTCTGACTAATCATTAATGTTGTTAAATTTTCCACAAAGAAACTAGGTACTAGATCCCAGGTTGAAAGAGATCATCACTTTCTTATGATCCTTACATATTCCAACCTTGAATTTAGGATATATGATATAAAAATGAAACGAGATATAATATTTGATAACCTTGATAGTTATGTGTTATGAGGAAACATTAAGAAACTTAACATGGATGTTATTATTCTAGAAGATCCATATATTAATTTTGGTTGGAATTTCATATTTAAAGTTAACAATATAAAGTTTCATAAACAAATATAGTATTGACTCTGCATAGTGTTTGGGTTCTAGAATTTTGAGCAAGGAGATGTGTTTGGGAATGATTAACGTTGAAATATATTTACTTTTATGAAGGGATCTCATGACCCTATCATTCTAGATGATGAATCCCGATACGAGGATGGGGGGGGGGGGGGGGGGGTAGACCTTAGAACCTTAATTGGTTTGTCATTTATGTACTTGAAGAATCTTTTATAATTTGGACTTTGAACTGGTATTAAAACTATTGGGAGATTAAGGACACACATACTTATTCTTTCTATATCCTTGAATAGAAATAATGGGATGCAGGTTTTCACTTACCAGATCTAAGACATTGAAGGAATTAAGAGATTTGAATTGTTTATCCATGATTTCAGGGTATTCCATTACATCAACAGGAGTCATATAAAGTACTATTTTAGCACATCGACCGACTTATTCTCAATATAATACAAGATTACATATAAATATATTAACATGAATTCATGTCCATTGGAAGATAGGTGGTTATAAGAGGATTATAGACAAGGTCCATTGTATCAATAGTGTCCAAAGAATGATAAGTACAAACCTAATTAAGAGAATCAAAGAGATTACCCTTTGAGGTCAGATGTGCGAGTAGAGATTAGATGCCAAAAAAAATTAGGAACTTCCTCCAGACCCGATTAAAGAGGATTTGAGATTAGAAAAATCAATTAGAGTCCTGGTAAGGGTGAAAGTTATGTGATGGAACACACAGCTTTGAGACTGAAATCTATAGAGTCTATAACAGGTTCCATACTAGCCCATGTAGATCACACATTGAGTTATTCGGGTGTAAAAACCTTAAAGAACAATCCTTTACACTATATAACACTGAACTTAAAGAGGAATACAAATTACTCTTATTTTTAAAACCAAAATTGAATGTCATTAGAGGTGAAAATTAAAGAAAAATATGACATGATTTTCATAATAATGATTCTTCTATGAGAATATTCCTTGGGTAGCTCGAAATAGGATTATATATAGAAAAAAGTTGATATATGCAACCCAATACAAATATATGACAGCATTGTAAACTCCATTCATAATTTTTATTCTTCAGCGTAAAGAAAAAGGCCAAAAGTGTCACCAATACCCTTGAGAAACACAAGGTTGTGAAGAGGGAGAGAGAGGTCAGGAAGCTATATCCAAATCACCACCAATGAGGATTCATGACCCCTATCGAAGTCCCAACACTAGCGATATAATAGAAATCACCTTCACTCACAAATTCAATACTTCTTAGATCATGAACTAATAAAATATATCTTCAAGAATAGGTGAACATAGAATGAATAATGATTTAAAATGGATATTCCAATAGGACCATTATTATTTTAATAAATTAAAAATCACATGAACCCTAAAATGGTATAGTTAACCATACATTTCATACATAAATATTACATCTTATTAGATGAATATTCATTTCATAAAATTATGATCCATACCAGAACCATAAAAGTTTAGTGTCATTGGAAACATAGATACATAATAATTTTTTTATTAAATATCCTCACCATATCACACTTAGTTATTTACAACAATCACCCTTCATAGACACATAATACTTAAACCTATTTTCTTCACATCTTGGAGAAAAGAAACATAATAAAGTGAGCTCTCAGATGCTCATTAAGGGTAAAAAATACGATATATCAATGACTATTTGAACATTAAATTGTTATAAAGGGTATGAGAAAATGATATTAACCATTTAAAATTATACTCATCAATTCTTTTGTCAATACAACCCACTAATACATTATAACATTTTAGGATTGGCCTAACTTCCAATATACCTGCTTCAATCCTAGAACAACCTACCATGTACCCTCTTTGAGGATTTGGATAACCATTTGTGTACCCTTTGAGCTCATAGAGAATTAATATTTACCCATTTCATAGGAGGGATATATAATTCTAGGCCCACGTACCACATAATCATAAATCCATTCATATGTATGCCATAAGATCATAAAACATTAAACATAACATAACTCATGGAAAATAAAATAGTTTTCATTGATATTTCATCATCATAACCATAAAACATTCATATAAATAACAAATATGGTATCATTGGGTCATATCCCTAGTAAATCATAAGTAATATCAAAGTATTTTACCATAAATAAAAAATTTATTTAAAATATAATGAGAGTATTTATTCCGTAAAATTCTATTTTGAATTTCAAATCACATATTAAAATCTAAAAAATTTCCAAATATAATGGAAAAAATTTTCTTTGAAAATAGAAAACGAAAATTGTAAATGAATCCTCAATGTATTGAATGGTTATGATGTTGGTAAATTCCATTCATGTCTAATACATTAAAACAAATATTCCTTTCACATTTTCTGTAAAAATTCAGAAGTACCACATTCAAAAAAAAGAAGATTCTTTTTAACCATTAAAAAAACTAAAATCATGGTTAAAAATTAATATCAACAATCATTTATTAATATAAAAACATTTTTGAGGATATTTTTATAGAACATGGAAATGGGGGAAAAAGAACTTTCAATCGAAGAGAGAAATAAAGTCCTTTTTCTTAAAAATACTCCTTCAGTCTATTGTGTACTTAAATCAAGGAAAATGAAAGGAAAACATGTATTATCAACATATAAATAGAGGATAATAAAATTAAAGTTATTTATCATGAAATGATCATATAATTTATTTCAATGTAAATTCAAGCATAAACAAGTCGATTAAACATATATTGAAGCATAAATCTCTTACCTCAAGTTAAAATTGCTTTAATGGTGCGATAATATAATGTATAATAAATTTAAATTTATTAAAATTTTATACCAGATTCATATACATACTTATAATATTATATACCATCCACTTATAACATTACAATTCCCATTTATTAATAATTATTTATTAAAATTGTAGTTTCTAGGTGTAAACTATTTCGTTTCTCCATGGGAATTTCAATTCCAAAGTCCTGATCCTTGTACATTGATCATAATTCCATCATATATACAATTTTAATCATGATATAAATATAATATATATTAATTATATATATATATATTTATTTATAATCATCTATAAAAATGTAAAGATAGAAAAATAAATTACACCATTCATATATACTGTAGGTCATACGCAGACATGGATACTATTTTCAATTTTTGATGAATGGAGTGAAAATAAGGAAAATAATAATTCACTTTTAAATAATCATTATTATATCACATTTACTATATATTCATTAAATATATCCTTATTAAAATCCATGTAAATTTGAAATTAAAAATGACTCACATCGTTTCGTAGAGGTTGTTGTCCACATGTACACATGAGTGATGTTATCATATTACAAAAGATGGTAAGGTAAGAAGGTAGATGTGATATTATAATTATAGAGGAATAATTATTTTATTAATATCATATATAAAAATTAAAACCATCTTAATAACTATCCATGAAATATGGTGATAGAAAATGAATTTTATCACTACATGGAGATGGTAGTTCACACATATGTATATAGACTAATTTTACATCACATTTGATAGAAAATAGGCTGGATAATGGTGGTTCCATAATTATAATAATATTTTATTATATTTAGGATACCTAATTTATTATTTTATTATTAATACCACATAATTTTAGGAGTTATATGAATAAATAAATTAAAATATATTGGGTAGGAATATTACCTCTTATTCAGCAGAAATCCTTTATATCCCTTATTAAGGACCCTGATAATTGTCTTTAAAGAAGAAAAATACTCTAATTAATTTATAGGGAAGTTTATAATATATATTGTAAGGATTTATTTAATATAGATGGCTCCAAGTGGCGTAAGGAAAAGAGATACATGATGTGCTGGTGGATGGCTCTGATTGTCATCATAGCATTAAAAATCATAAAAATATCTTCTCACCAAATTCAAATTCCATATTTTTTCAATGATTTTCAGTATAATTTTTTTATAAAATCTGACCTGGATTGATTTTATCTTTAATGGATCTAAATTTTTCTTTCATTTCTCAACTATCTTTTGTATTAATATTTTTATTTATACAACTTCATCCAAACATATTGGAGTTCTACACTTTTTTTTCCATAGAGGGCTTCATAAGGATCCATATGAATGTTTGAGTTAAAGATATTGTTGTAAGAAAACTAAACTAGAGGAATTTTTTGGTCCCAAATACCTTTTAAATCATTATAAAAATATCTTATCATATCCTATAGGGTTTGAATGGTTCTCTTAGACTGACCATCTATTTGAGGTTGATAAGAGGTACTAAAACTCATCCTTGTATCCAGAGCTTACCAAAGAATTCACCAGAACAATGTGGTAAACATCATATCTTGATTAGATACAATATAATATGGTACTATATTCAACCATACCAATTATTTAATGTATATCCTGGAAAGATAATAATAATATAAACATTATCTCATAGCAATAAAGTGTGTTGAATTCATAAGGCGATCGACTGCAACTCATATAACATTATGGATTTTAGGAATTTTGGGGAGTTTGATGACAAAATACATTGTGATAGTTTCCAATTTACATTATTTTATAGGTGATGGTTGTAAAATCACCTTAAAATTAAATCACCCAGCCTTAACTTTCCAATATACCAAGCACCAAGATGCATACTCTGTAATATCTCTCTACGTATTTTCCCACTATAAATTCCTTTTTACATCTCTATACATATTCTTACATCTAAAATGAATAGGGATTATTGAACTGTAAGATTAATAAAATTACTCCTTAAATTTTGGTATTTATGGGACACATACATGGTTTCTAAACCTTATCATTCCATCACAATCAATGTTGAACTTATGAACGTTTCTCACCTTCTTATGGAGCTTTACATCATCCTTCTTTTCATCTTTAATCTTTACATTGATATATGGTTCACAAATCATTTGAGAAATATTATATTTATCCCCTTAAATTAAGATTTATAGATCCATCCTTTTCAAATAAAAAAATGTTGGATATTCTTTAATCCTCATTATAGATAACCTAGCATGATCCTTTCAACTCAAAGTATCAACCACCTTGTTCGCTTTCCCATGATGGTAATGTATTAAGAAGTCATATTATTTAATCAACTCCAACCATCTTCTCTAGTGCATATTAAAATCCTTCTGAGTGAATATATATATTAATATTTTGTTATAGGTATATATTTCACACCTTTCTATATAAAGAAAAATCCTCCATATCTTTAATGAAAAAATTACTGTAGTTAATTCCAAATCATGAGTTGCGTATTTTTTCTCATGAACCTTTATTTTTAGTGAGGCATAAGCTATCCCCATACCATTCTGCAAGAGGAAGAGTCCTAGTCCCTTATTCGATGCACCACTATAGATCAGAATCCCTTATCTACTGCAGGTTAATGTAAGAACAAGTGTACTGACTAACATTCTCTTTAGTTCCTTGATAATTTCTTCACATTAACCTGTTCAAAGAAACTTTGATCCATTATGAGTAAACATAGATAGTGTATTATAAATTTGTAAGAAATTATCCAAAAAGTGTTGATAATATCCATACAAACTATAAAAACTAAGGATATAAGTCTCAATGATTGGTCTGAGCCAATGTTCAATAAATTATGTCTTTGATAGGACCACCGATATATCCAATATTGAGATTATGTGACTCAAAAATAAATCTTTTTGTAGACAAAACTCATAATTTGTAAATTTTATTTATAAAAATTGTCCTTTATTAAGGTGTTCATTATAAACCTAATGTGATATTTATACTCCTTCTTACTCATGGAATATATAAGGACGTTGTATATTAAGACTACCACAAAATAATCAAGGTAAACTCTAAAGACTCATTTTATTAAATCTATGAAGATTGTGCGGTAATTAGTAAGAAAAAATAACATCACCATAAATCCATAGTGTGCATACCTTGTATGGAATTATATATTGGTTATGTATTCACTTTTGACCATAAACTGATAGTATCCATATCAAACATCAATATTGTAAAAACATTACGATCCTCATAAATGATTGAACAAATCATTAATACAAGGAATATGATACTTATTATTGATTGTGATCTTGTTACGTTATAAAAAATCAATGCATAAAAACATTAATCCATCTTTCTTATTAAAAAAAATAGGTTCACCCCAAGGTGATACACTTGGATTAATTAATATCTTATCAATATTATCCCAAAGTTGTTTCTTAAATTACTGCAACACAATCGGGGCCATTCTATATGGACTCTTTGAAATAGGTGTAACACTAGGTATGAGTTTTAATGAAAATAAAACCTCATGATTTGAAGGAAGACTAGAAAATTCTTGTAAAAAAATCAATAAATTCCCATACAATAGGAATATCTCCGATGTTGAGTTTATCCCCACCCATCTAAGATAAACACCCATTTTGAATAGGAGTCAATACCCCTAAAATGGATAAACTTTCCACTAGAAGTTCATATTTATCATCACAATGATAGATGATCATAGGTTGGTTTATAATATAATACTTAGATTACCTTCCTTAATAATTAATATGATATTTATGCAATGAAATAAAATCTATTCCTAAGATAACTTCAAATTCCATTAGAGGGAGAATAACAAGATTTACAAGAACCACATCTCCACAAACTTCAATCAATGAAGAAAAATAGACTTGAAATGCAATAATTATACCATTAGGTGTTTTTAATACTAATTAAAAATATTATAATAAAGGTGGTATTTTTATACCTTAGAAATTTTTTAGAAATAAAAGAGTGGGTAGACCCAAAATCAAATATGAAATTAGCAGTTTTAAAGTGTATGATAAGTGTACCTTTCACCACTTTGTTATCAAAATCCACATTTTTAATTGTGACTGTGTGATATTTCCATTTGTCTCTTGGTTTAATAGGTTTATTATGTTAATCATCATTATTAACATTCATATTTAACAACTGGCTATCATAATAACCATATTCTTTTCATTTGAAACACTCGAGTGTGGGTAGTGCAATCTGTGGTGCCTTTTCTCCCTTATTAGCTAACTTCTTCCAATCAATTTGGAATTCAGTTTACCAATGACCACACCTTCCACACTTAAATAATTTACTAGTCCCCTTAATATAATTTCCTCCATGAATCCTTCCACACATTTAGCAGAATGGAAAGATATTCTGCTTCCCTATATAGTTTTTATTATTACAATTTTATTGGAATTCCATATTTATTTTCTTATCAAAACCATTAGATTTATAAGAAACTATAATATAAATTTCTACCTTGTTAGTACGTCAATAAATTTATTTAAAATTGATGAAGGTACTTATGGATAACTCCATTTAGAGACTTGGTTTTAAGACACTGAATAATTGATCAATCATACTTGATTTTCAATGGAAATACAAGAAGCATACCTTGCAAGTCTTATTAATTTTTCCTCATCTACACTAATGCATTCATCGTCCTTATTACTTAACTCAAGGAACTACTTCTGTATTATTATAAAAATTATATGTGGAATTTACTTGTTGACAAATAACCTTTTGAACTCTTCCCACTTCATATAGTCAATCTTATCCTACTAACTCTTGTTCTTCATGAGAGTCCACCATTGATATGCTTTATCTTCCAAATGATATCCAAATAAAATGACTTTTTTCATGTTCTGAATACTATAGAAGATAAAATATCTTTTTAATGTTATTGATCCATTTCTCAATAACTGGTGGATTAGAAGACCAACTAAAAGATGGTGGGTGTTTCTTTATGAAGGACTCCACATAACTTTGTTACCAAATTTTCTCATTTGGAAGATAAGTATGATTCATGGATTGAGAAAGTTGTGTAAGAATAACAATGATATTTTTCATTCTGTCTCCCTGAACATTTATTTTCATGGGAAGAAAATCATTGAATTCTTTATCACATACATCATTAACATAGTTCTTTTAGAATCTATCCATTGACTAAAACCAAAAATCATAGTGTGAGAAACAATAATCATACTGGAAAACCACATAATCATGAAAATAATTTATAGGATATCTAAATCATGACACTTTATTTTAAATCTATGACACCTTAGGTTTATCCTCGGCCACCCATGACCATCATATATTAAAAAAAATTCATGATGGTTTGTAAAAATATGTGAATTAACACAAGAATATCCCATGATAGTGTCAAACTAGGTGGATAGTAAGGGAAAACTCGCGATGCACCAGAATGATGGTTGAAATGTACTTGAATAAATCATATCAAGGTTATTACCACTATATGAATCTGTTCCCAACCCTCATCCACTTGTAGTATCCAAACAGGTGTGTTTTTCTAGGAAATCCACACTCTTTTCTTTACCATAACATAGAAAATTCTCCTATATATAGGATTGTCCTAACAATTCCAACTAAATCTCTCTAATACTAGTTTACAAAGGTAAATAAAAATTTCTTTGATATCACCTACAACATCACATATATCTCATATATAAATATTACATATTATTATATGAATATTTGTTATATAACATTATGATCATTGTTAGAACTATAAAGGTTTAGTGCCTTTGGAAACTTGGATACATAAAAAATGGTTCATAAAAGGTCTAATTATATTCCACTTAGTAATTCAAAAATATCATCATTCTAAGACACATCATACATAAAAAATTGTCTTCATATTTTATGGAAAATAAAATATAATAAACGGTGATATCGGATGCTCAGTAAAGGTCAATAAGGGAGATATCACATATCATTTAAATAAGACATGAACATAGAGGGTGTGATAAGACAATATTTACCATTGAAAATAGTACCAAATAATTCTTAGATCATAATGATGAGTCCTGGCATAAATATTGGTAGTTCATAAGAAATGAATCATAAAGGGATAAAAGAACATGAGCCATGAGAACATAACATTGGCATGAAATCATGTCAAAAAGAGTGGCATAAATTGTGGTATAATCATAATAATAGAAATATTAAGTTAATTCTACCCAAAAATATATTCATAACATGTTAAGATTAGGCTAAATTCTAGTATACCTATTTTAGACCTAGGATAACCTCCCACGGACCCTATTTTGGGCTTGCTATAACCACCTATATACCCTATTTTTGGCTTGGTATAACTACTCGGGTACCCATTGAGCTCATAGAACATTGATATTAACCCAATTAATTAGAGGGAGATATAATTTCACTCCCACTAATCATACAATCCAAAATCCATTTATATGTATTCCATAAGATCATAAAACATTTATCTTAACTTAACCTGTGTAAAAGAAAATAGGTTTCATTGATATTTTTTCATCATAACCAAAAACCAGACAGATAAATAATAAACATAGTATCATTGGATCATATCCCTAGTAAATCCTAGTAACATAAATGGATGTTATCATAGATATAAAATTTCTTTAAAAGATAACTGAAATATTTCTTGAGGAAAATAAAATTTTCATCTCGAAATCAAAAATAAAAATCTAAAATTTTCCCAAATATTAAAAAAATATTATTTTAAAATAACCTTGGAAATATATTAACTAAGATTCAAATAAATGATCATTCATGATGGTGGAAAATTCTATACATTTTGTATACATTAAAACAAAATTCCCTTTCACATTTTCGGTAAAAAGTCAAAAGCATCTCATTCAGAAAATGACAAGAAGATTCATTTTTATCCATTTTGTAAAAAAAATAAATCATCAGTAAAAATAAATTTAAACAGTCATATTAAAACCTAGAAACACTTTTAAAACATTTTTTAGAAAACACGGATATGGAATAAAATTGATTTTCAACGAAAGAGAGAAGTAAAGTTGTTTTTCCTTAAAAAAATCATTTCAGCCTATTGAGTACTTAAAATGAGAAAAATGAAATGAAAATACATATTATCAAGAAATAAACAGTTAAGAATATAATTAAATGTATTTATTAGGAACGGATTATATAATACTATACAATATAAATTCAACCCTAAACAATACTGATTATAATGTGATTGAAACATCTTTACCTTACGTTTAACTTTCTTTGAAGTTAATATAAACTCTTGGGTAATAAATTTAAATTAAATATAATTTTATAAAAGACTAATTTTAGTACTCATAATATATTATATGATCCACCTATAACATTTAAAAACCCATTTATTAATAACTCATTATTAAAATCGTCATTTCCAGGTGTTAATGGTTTCATTTTTTTCATGGGAATTTTAGTACGGTAGTCCAAATACTTGTAATTTAATCCTGGTTAAATAATATATAGTGTTGTAATAGTGATATAAATATAATATATATTCATTATATATATATATTTTAGAGTCATCCATAAAAATGTAGAGATAGAAAAATAAACTACACTGTTCATGGAGACAGTAGGTTATATGTACGCATGAACTTTGTTTCCAAATTTTGATAGATGAAATAAAATAAATTTAAATAATAATTTTAAATTTAAGAATCATTATTATATCATATATATCATATATATTCATTAAATATATCCTTTCAACCTCTATGTAAATCTGAAATGAAAAATGAATCGCATCGCTTCACGGTGGTGGTAGTCCACATGTACGGTCAAGCAATGTTATTATTTTCAAAATCATGAGAAGGTAAGAGGATAGATTTATAAAATAATTATATAATCATAATTATATTATTAATATCATATATAAACTGAAAACCCATCATAATAATCCATGAAAGATGATTATGGAAAATTAATTGTATCGTTACGTGGAGGTGGCAGTGCACACATACACATGGGCGATAATTACACTTCTCATTTTCATGTAAAAGAGGGTGAATAATGGTGGTTCCATAATCAAAAAAACATTTTAGTATATTAGTAATAATTATGTTATCATTTTATGATGAATTCCACAAATTTATAGGATGTAGAAGAAGAAATAAATTGAAAGAGGTCTGGTAGGAAGATTACCTCTTCTTTGGTATGATAACTTTAAATCCATTCGCAAGGACCATTGAAATGGTATTAAAGAATATAAAAACTATAATTAATGTGTAGGTAATTTTATAATATGTTTTGGTTTTGGTTTTTGTTGATCTATATTGTTCAAAGTGATGTAAAGAAAAGAGATAAGGGGTGTCCTTTTATTAGGTAGGGAAAAGACACACTATAATTAATGTATTTCTCAAGTATAATGATCCCCAATAGACATGAATTTGAATAAAAATGGGATATAATAAAAATTATCATTATAACAAAAAATTTATATAGATTTATATGTCATTTAAACCATATATTTTGTTTTAACCCCTTTCTTTAACCGAATTTAACCATAATTGCGGTAACGATCTTTTCAATCTTAAAGAGATATAATTTTTACTTATAAGTTAAAAATTATATCATAAATGAACAAGGTATGAATTTTTTGACTATTTAAAATCCAAATATTCCTATTTCAATATTTTTATGTTTTTCAAATAATTTAATAAGATATTATTTAACATAAATATCATAAATAACATTTTTTACACTATTTGTTTAATTTGACTTAAAAAACAAGAATATAGTAATTTAATTCAAATATAATCCTTTAAAACATCCGTAATAAATTATATTAATATATAAAATAAGTGTATAACTATTACTCACCCCAAATCTATTAACTTTAGGGTTTTTAAAAAAACATTTCCATGATTTTTCTACTGCTTGCTCAAGCATTGTGTCAGCGTTGTGTAAGAATTTAAGGTAATTATATAATAACTAAAAATTAAGAATAAATTACCTTGACAAAAATTAATTAATATTTCAAATAAAAAGTCTAAAACTAACTTATCCTCATTTTTACCTTATGCATATTTTTTTAATATATTACATCCAAGAGAGTGACATTTTGGAATTTTAATTACTTAAAATTATATAAATTACATTATCAAGGGAAAATGGTGTAAAAATGAAATTTATTTTAATTTAGAATGTCTATGTTAGAATATATTACATATAATAAAACAAATACATGTTTTGGGTTGATTTCAAGACCTTATCACATTATTTTCACCTTGTTTTATGCATTTTACCGTTAATGGGGTGATAAATATTTATCATAGTTACTATTCAAAATGACAAAAAATAAAGCGGCCATATTTACCAAATTTGAACCTTATGATTCAAACTATAGTATCCATTTTTTCAATATTAAATATCTATATTGGGTGGAAATAAATTTTAATATAAATGAATAAAATGCAATAAAAACAGTTTTTATAAAAAGTGTTTTTTTAAGAAAAAAATTAACTTATATAAAATTGACAAATATTTCTGATTAAAAAGGAATTAATTATATTATTATAAATAAAATTAATTTCAAAACAAATTAAAAATATAATGGGAGTTTTAAATTAGTTGATTTAATTTAAAGATATGATAGTATTTGAAAATATGTATTTTACACTATTAATTGAAAAATCAATCATTTTAGAAAAATATAAAAATTTCACCATATTTTAATTTTGATATGAAGATTTAAAAAATAAAATTAATTTTATTAAATATATTTTATAAAATTTTAATAATTATTTTTTTAATTTTCTCATAAAAAATATAAACCAATTCTGTGGAAAAATTATTTTTAAAGAATATAATGAATTTATTAAAAATTGAGTACATATTTATAAATATATTTTATTTATTTATAACCATTATACATATTTTTTCAAAATGTGGTTATTCTGATTCACTCTACCAATTTAACAGCTAGGTTAAAATGGTATACTATATTAGGGTTCATTTGGACATGGGGTTGCATATATCATAAGCTATTGAAGAAATTAAATTTATTTAAAGAGAAATATATCATACAATATTAGTGTGTTATGAAGAAAGTAAAAATCCGTACCTAAATAGCTGATGTGATGCCACTTGTGGTAACCCATTTTCAACTCATTTTATTGTAAGGATATGAAGAGCACCACCCGACCCTCTGATGATTCCATGTGTTTTGGTTCTATAACAATAAGAAGAATAAGAGGAAGCAGTACCCTCGGTTGGGTGGGAGGACCACCAAGAACCAACTTGATAGATCCAAATTTCAGATGACCCTGATTTGGTAGAAATAATGGGGAAGGAGGAACCAAAGAGTTAGGTGGATAATGAATGAGAGGAGCCACTTCCACAAAAACTAGATCTAAAACCTTAATAGCTAAAGGGGTTTTTGAATACATGAGTGGTAATGGGTGGGAGAGAGGGTATGAGGCACTCGATAACACTATTCAAGAGATAATGACATGAATACATCAATTGGCTCAAATTCATGGGGCAGAAGAAATGTCACCTCCAACGAAGGGGGAACGATGGCACTGGACCCTCCAATGAACTGAAATTTTAAAAAGTGGTAGTGTAACATATAGAACGTAGAGACACTAAGACAAAAAAATCATTTAGTAGTGGTTTAAACCACTAATAAAAGATATAAATGGTTTATCAAAACCATTTTGAATACCTATGTTGAGTCTTATTTCACAATGCTTTTAATAAATGTTGCAAATCATTTCACAATGGTTTTTAGCTGCTGTATGTTTTTTAAAACTTTCTAATGAGAAATCTAAAAAATATGCATTTAATAAAATTTCTAATAGCCACCAATAAATAATTAACAATGTGTTAGTTTCTAAAAATTGTAATTATTTTTTTAAAATAGCATTGATTATTAAAACCACTGGTAAATAAATAGCGACATTATTTGTATATCTTTTTTTAAAAAATTTAAAAAATATTTTTATTGGATTAGGAGACCCAACCAGCCCAAGATCACATAGCCCATAGCCAATTAGGCCCAAGACCACCACCTAACCCAACCCAAGCTATTCCCCAATTAACCCTAGCTCTCTACCAAGCCCAACCCAAGCTATGTCCTTGTCAACCCAAGACCACCACCACTTACCAAAGCTTATCATTTGGTAATTATATTCACAAAAATATACTTTTATTTATACATTAAAATGCATGTTATTAAAAATATATGTAAACATATACACTCACACACCCAAATATAAATATATCTAAATATATATTATTATAAATATATATATATATATATATATAAATACACACACATAAATACATATAAATATCTCTAAATATCTATATAAATATAAATAAATTTATAAATATATATAAATATATATGAATATCTATTTATATAAATGAATGTAAATTTATACAAACATAGATAAACACATATAAATCTATAAAAATATGAATACATATAAATTTATGTAAATATATAGAAATATATATAAATACATATAAACACATATAAATATAAATAAATAAAAATATTTATAAATATATATAAATACCAATAAATTTATATAAATATATAAATATATATATAATTAAATATAATTATATGTAAATATTTATATAATTAAATATAATTATACACACAAATATATATAATTAAATATAATTATACACACACACATATATATATATATATAAATAAATATATATATATATATAATCACATGTAAATATACACCCACATATACCCATATAATATATACAAATAGGCATATAAATTTAAATAGATATGTAAATATAAATAGATTTACAGAAATGAATATAAATACATACACTAACTTAAAATTCTATTTTTATTATTTTGATACAATTTTGGGGAAAATGCGAGAAACCTCACAAAGAAAAAACGCAAACCATCATGAACCATAAGAGTTTATTGAACCATTAAAATAAAAATTGAGCCTATTAGAAACACCATATCTACAGAAATTCCAATAAAGAATGGTTACCTTTTTATCTGGGTCATCCTTGATAAGGTCCTCAAATTGATAATCCATCTTGTCACACATTTGAATGAAATCCTCTATATTTATCTTCCATTTGTTGAATCCAGATGTCAAAATAAGGAATTTCTTGATTATTTACTCACACTACTCTTTGTTGGTGTCAACTGGAATCAATCTCTCAGTCATCCGAATTGCATCCTTTGTGGAGGCCTTAATTAGGAAGGCCTTATTCAACGTTTCTCCATCAGAATGGATGATAATATCCCATGTTCTCCCCTATTCTCATCCTCCTTACCTTCTTAACATTGCTGATCAAGAAACATAAACATTATGGTAATGTCTAGAATAGTGTTGGCCTCACTATTGTCATAATCTAAAACCATAGATCCTCCCTATAGTGTGTTAAGTTCTACCAACACACCAATTTCCTTCTATTGTTCCTAAAAATCCCCACCTTTAAGTTTATACTAATTATAAGTGAATACATAGTCTATATCCTTGGGTTTAAACTTTGATATGTATCTTGTTTCCATAGGTTTGGGTAGGTAAGAGTAATCTTTCCGCCCTTTTGATTTCTTCCTCTTGACCAGAATGCAAATCCCAACATTCCAGTTTCCATTCCACCCCTTTTTCCTCCTTAGGTTGTGAAGCCTTCTATAATGGACCTCCTCTACACTATATCTTGATAATTGGCTATTTGCCTCATTCCTTGATTCTTCCCCAGATAATCCTTATCATTCCTTTAAGGTCTCATCCTGTTCAAGTACTCTTTTATGTATAACCATCTCTTCCACTCTGAGGACATCAAAATAGTTTCCTAGTTTTATAGTTGACAAGTTTCTTTTTGGACAAGAATCACATGATTCTTTCACCCTACCATATAAGCCTTACATTTTACTCTACTAGACCTTACAACCCATTGAACCTCCCTCACTTTCCTTCTAAATCACCACTTCAAAATTATGTTCATTACTAGAACTCATGACCCCTACATAGGAGGAAGAATTAGAATTGTTGAGGTTAGGTTACAAAGGAAACAATATCACCAACCCACTTAGTTACCAATGACCCCAAAGGAGCCTACACTATTTACTTAGGGTCAACCTCTTCGTTCCTTAAATGGTTGAAAATTTCAGCTATATTTAGATTAACATTCCTGAATCTTTCCTCTTTCTCTATAGGATTGACCAGATCTAACCCATCATTACCCACCTGGTCCACTATAAGGAAATTGAAATTCTATTCATCCTCCAACTTTAGAATCATCAAATTAGGTATCCCATGTCCCTCTTTAAACCCTTGATGACATGTTGAAGGTTGATGACCCACACGCTTACAAGACACTCAATAATCCATCCTAGATTAACAAAACACAACATGTTTGCATCAATACTCTTCCTCAATGGTGATATAAACCCAACAAACTGGAGGCTTGGAGACATCAACTTCAAACCATATATGAGGGTAAATAGGATGATAGATCACATTCATTATATTATCCAAACACAGATATTGGCCAACCATATTTCAAAGTAAGTAGAGGAATATATATAATTAAATATAATTAGACACACAAACACATAATCACATATAAATATACATGTATAAATTATCACACACAACCACATAATATATATAAATTTAAAGAAAAAATTTGGGTTTTAGACCCCTTTACTAAAAATATGAAAAATACTAGAGAGGAGAAGGGGCTAAACATGAAAAAACTACCCTAAACATGAAAGAACATCATATCACAAAAAACAAGCACAAACATGTCATAAATACCTTAATAGAGAATTGGTTAGACATGAATGTTTGAATGAACACAAATTATTTCCATATACTAATCCTGATATCATATGCTCATATTAAGATAATCTCCATGACCCCACCCCACAACACATGGACGTAGTCCTCCTCACTGTGTTTTAACTAGCTGCCCATGGAATTTTTTACTATCTTTGACCATTTCCATAGATGTATCCCTTTATTCAATAAAATTAACATGATTATGTGGCTTTATTTATTAGTTATAACTATTTGTATAATGTATTTATCTACCATAATTGTTTTTTCCTTTTTTTGGAACTACCCTAAAATGAGCTTATCCATTCTCTTTAGATCCACTATCCTCCGTTATTGTAGTAATCACTACTTAGATATGATGGTATTAAATGTTATATTCCCAAACCTTGTAGCCCCACTTCATGTATATTAGTATAAGTTTTATTCCCCATATCTAAAACTATTCCCCAAGCCCTCTGTTAACTTTCAACATTATGTACCCCAATGTCAGGAGTACTAATAGAATCAAGAATGGATAAAAAGTGACCTACAACTTGAAAATAACTTTTCAAAGATCCAGTTGAAACTACATGTTTCACTTATAGATTATCAATCCCCAAATTCTTATTTGTATATTTAAAATCAACTACAGTCACTATATGGAAGAAAGTGTATTTCCATCTCAGGCTAGGGTGCAACTCGCCATCTTCTAAAGATAGGAAAAATGTATACTAAATTCATCCCATTTCTATTCTCTTGAACAATAATCATTTATACATTAACCAATGCATGATTTTGAGGGATGAATTCAGACTAAAAATTCACTTTTATTTCTTCATCACCGTCTACAGATGTGTTATGGATTTTACATATTTATACATTGGTCACAATTGCATTAGATGGATCAACCATGAATTGTTTTTTCTTCTCAATAAATTCAATCTAGTCTACAAATTAAAGGTGATGAACAACCTTAATTTTAGATAGATTACAAGTCCATATCCCCACTAATCTAGAAATATTAGCATGCATGCCCAAATCAGTTATATAATGTGTCCTTTGTCCTTGAATATGGAGTGGTCATAGGGACCACAATATTACTCACCATCTTGATATCCTCCTTGTTTTAGAGAAAATGGTATAGCCTATCCAGAAATTCAAAACCAGCAGTGACCAATTGTTTGCATATGTTAGAGGATTTAAACAATTCCTTTAATTGGGATAAATAATTTTCCCCAAATTCCTTTCTAAAACTCTTTATCTAGAATGGACTCACTACTAATTCATGTATAAGGGAACCATGATTGTCCTGGATGAACTACCTTAAAAGGCATCGTGGTTCTTCCTATTATGTGACCATAATATTACTAATTAATAAGGGAAATATGAAGAACCCCCAAACCCCCATTTTCATGACCATGTTTTAAGTGAAAAGGATACACCCTTGATAATATTTAATTTTCAATAATCTACACCCAAGACATCTAAGATTTCCACCTAGGCACCTTATTCACTCAAAAATTTTAATTAGGCTATAATATTATCTAAGACTTTTCCAACACTCTTTATCCCAAATTGAATTACTACTGAGTCATAGTTAAAGGCACTATGATCCTAGACACTTAAAAGTAACCATGCTTTTCCTTATCATATGACTATAATACTACTAATTAATAAGGAAAATATGGATAACCCCCAATTTCAGTTTTTGGTATGAAGTGTGGAAGAGATATCCCTGAAAGCATATGAGTGAAAAAAATCTACATTCATGCGTCCCAAGTTTCCCACCTAGGTTCTGCATTCACTTAGGTCATTTAAATAAGTTAAAGAAATTTCCCAAAATACCTTTCCAACAGTCTTTAACGTAAATTAATTGATATTGAGTCATATATATCTGGGCTTCCTACATGGTGTAATCACTAACCATGTCATACCTCATTCTCAAACATGAGATAAATACCATGGTCCTCCTACTAGGTGTAATCCTTGACCATTTCTTCATTGATGATATCATTCATGTGCCCAAACAATGATCCATAAACACCATGAGATTCATACCAGGACAAGCAGGCCTTCTTAAACAAAGTAGAAATGCCATCAAAATATCTAAAATTAAATAACTTAAAACTTTGTTTTAGAGGTCTTCATAGACTCTTTTGAATAAGATTAAATGGGGTATGAGGCCCCCTATACTAATTAATATTTACTAATTAATAATTAATAAATAGTAAATAATTATTAATTACTAAATAATAAGTACTAAATAAGTAGTAATTAATTTTGTTATTAAATTAATTAAAATTAATTATAATAATAAATATAAATAATTATAAATAATAATATTAATTATTAAATAATTAAAAATTAAATAATAACTATTTTATCACCATTTAGAAAAACCCATCACTAAAATTAATGAATAAATAAAAAAATTAAATTTTATATTTTTCATTAGTTTCTAAATAAAACACTGTGACTTTATGACAACTTATTATAGCTACCACCAAATAAAATAAAATAAAATATATTATGACAATTTTGAAAACCGCTATAAATAATTTTTTTTAAATGACCTATTTCTTATAGTGTGAGTGTCCTTAACCACCAATACCAAATGATGTTCTGATTCCTGAACAATTTCAGATGATTCCATTTAGGAAAATATGACTAACTCACAAGGATTCTAGAAATGGGTGTGTCAAGGTTATTTTAAGTGATGACATCTAGTGTATGGAAATCCATTGTATCTTGGGTCAATTTCGATTCTATTGCAATAAAGAATGGTCCCAGTTTATTTTCATCTTCATCCTCAAATGAATATTCATAATCAAATGGTAGAAGATGATATGCATCAAATTAATCCATTCTCACTTTTGGATGTAAGGTTTGTGAAATCACAAATGAGGGATGTGAAATCACATTCTCCAGTTGACAATTATATTTGATAGCATATAAGACCGGGCTCTCATATTCATGAAATGTTTTTTGAACGGTAGATACAAAATATGATAGCTGAGAGTAATATATTGTGTGGTAAGAAGAATGATTAATCAAATTAGACTCATCATCGGACTCAGGAAATGAATATTGTTCATATGGAACCTCTACTATACTCTCATCATCAGAATTTTTTGGGGTTGGAAATCAAGTGGTTGTGAGGAGGTTAATTTGACAAGTCAACTCATTTTCATTTTATATTTTTCAATGATGAAACCAAATTTACATTATGTTCTTCTTAAAGTTAATTCCTTTTATTTACCTTAACCATTATAGTAAAAATTATGTCCACTAATGTTTATGTGTTGGGTTCACATAATAATTGATCCAAATGAATATCATCCTCTATTAGGAAAGGTGTTTAATGTTCCATATAATTATAAGATTGTTCCATTCAATTTTTAAATTTACGTAAAAGGTCTTGGAACCTAGATAGAGTATGTGAATAATTTATTGCTACATTTTCCAAAATAACAGGATTTTGAGAATAATTAAATGTTGGGTATGAATTAATATGAAAATATGGGGAAGAATTCTCCCATGGATCTTGAAATTGAATTGAATAATAATCATTTAAATGAGAATTCATACCAAGAGAACTCATGGGTGATGAAAGATTGTAATTCATTACATGCACTATGGGAGAGTAGGGTGGACAGTAGTTATAAATTTTTAGTGGTGACCATTCCATTATGATATTTTGAGTGTCTATAATTTTCTTAAAAAAGAAAATTAACTAGAGTAGTAATGTATTTTTTTAACCACAATAAATTTTTATGTAGGATCTCAAAATATTATAATTATCCCTAATAATTATGCTATAAATTTTGTATGTGCTATCGTAGTCCTCCAAATTTATTAATTTTTATGCCCACTTACTATTATTGTAGTGGAAGTAGGTTCGATACCACATGGAGAATGTGTGTAGACACCAGTGGTATCCTCCTTCATAGAATGTTTAGGAGGATTCCATTTTTAGTGAAATAAAAACTAAAAATTAAATAAATCAAATAAAATAAATAAAATTACTAAAAATAGTTAAAGAAAGGTAGATGAAGATGACAATGTTAGTGTTTCAACTCCCGTTCAAGTTAATGGGAATAAATTTATTTTATTCCCACATATGAATAGTTATTTATTTAATTATTACTAATTCCTAATTTAATTAAAATATCATCAAGTATCATTCTTAGATATTATATTTTACTCTAATATTTTTATGAAAATTATATATCATATCATTCTATTATATGACGAATACTTAATGTGACATTTCAAAATCGAATAAATTATTGAAATATCAAGATTCATTTTTTCCAAAGTTAAGATATATGTCTATATCAAAATCACTCACACATAATTACTTATTAGGCAACCAAATCCTATTTATAAACCCCATATTAATTAAATAAAACCTAATTATAATTTAATGAATAAAAATATAATTGAAAATAATTCAAATAGAAATCAAATGTGAAAAATAATTTATGACATGACCACACCATCATGCTTGTCAAAACTCCAAAATGATGAAATTTATCCACTCATCACAACACAAACACAAATACAAAAATAATGGGTATAAATCACTATGTTCATGTCAACATAAAGAATTCCATAGGTTACCATTAGTGCTCTCCAAATTAGACACATCACTCCATCAATCATCGAGATTCTTTAGAAACCCACAACTAACTCCATTAATACTTTTTAATTTCCAATGAATATGAACATAATTTTACTACTCAAGAAATATTACTTCATATTAATGTCCTAAAAACAAACCATAACTATTAGTATGAAGACAATGCATGCTGATGAACTCTAGAAAAAAGAACATCGCATGCATGTATGTATGTACACCAATGTTGTCACCAACCACTCCATATGTCCTCGAAAAGAAGAATATCTTCATAGGTGAAATGATAGGATAATAGGATGAGTGAAATTATATTCTATTATACGTATTTGGAGGAGGAACAGTGTGATTGTCCCTTCTAAATGGATGATGGTGGAGATGAGGTCTGACCTAGTGATGGTGGGGCACTGCAATTTTCATGGTGGAGATGGGATGGTGAAGATGGAAATCTCTCATAGTTCTCTCCTCATGTGACCTAAGCTTTACATAAAAAAAGAAATAACAAATTTGAAATTTAAAAACCAATTACAAATTTATAATAGTAGTAAATGTAATAATAATTATTATTATTATAATAATATGATAAAAAATATAGTTAGAAATAATCAGAATTATATATGTATATATATCAAGTAATTTGATGTACTTGGAAAATATATAACATTAAATATACTAATATGAAATTATAAATATACACATAATAATAATAATAATAATAATAATAATAATAATAATAATAATCCTGGAAATCCCGAGTGGTTATCAAAGAAATCACATAACCATAAAATTAAATAAATGTATAGGTGGGGTAGATACTAGGTATTGTAAGAATTTAAAGATATCACCCATTACATTAGAGAAATATTGGTGAAGAAACACATCATAAATAGAAAATGACTAAGAATATGATCCATCTTAAATAGCTTTCTTGGAGAGATCATACATTGCTATGTTAGCCTCCTATAGATGTGTGAGACCATGAACTAAATTATTTGCATGTTGGATAAGCATTCCAACCATTCCCTATAGATATTCAATGATACCAATGTTTATTTACTCTTTATAATTATAACTACCCATATGAAGTCACTTTCAATCCATAAGTTTCTTTAGTTAAATTGTTTGGAATAGTTGAATACAAGGATCACTACCAAATGTTCCACATACAAAGTAATATAATTCCCTAGGTGTAACGCCCCGACCCCAGCTACCCAGAGCCGGTGCATTACTTCATAACATTGGCATGATCACAAGAAAGATCAAATCTCGAAAGATCGATTGGTTTAGTAGCCTTGGAAACACTAGATATATTCATAAGTTTTACATTACATCATAAAATGAAAAACTACTACAACAACATATTGTCTCCATAAACCACACTCATATCCCCACATAATATCCCTGCAGGTCATTCATAATTTACTTCTTCACTTCCTGGGAAAAATAAAACATAGAAAAGGGGTGAGATCAAATGCCCAGTAAGGATAACAATATAGCGGAAACTTTCATAAATAATAATAAACATTTAAGGCAATGTATAACTAAAACAAAAGCCTTTCAAACTTGAACTTCAACATAGTATGGAAAAAGTAAAATGAAATAATGCCATTTACTTATTCACATGGTTATTCTACTAATTGAATAATCACATGAAAAATCAATAACCACTTTCATAATGATGGAATGGATAATGCCAGACTATCATAACCACATACCCAAGGCCTCGTACCAAGACTACAAATAATATTTTGTCAAGGCCTTGTGCTAAGACACTAGTTTGTCTCATGAGACCTACCGATGCATCGAGGAGCTATAGCGGGCTCCACCCGTCACATATTAAGTCCAATGTATTCCCATATGAAAAGGTTTAAACATAACATAAACATTCGTATTAAAACTAGCATACGAAATGTCAATACTTTCACCATAAACTATGAATGGTATAAAAATAGCACATCCATAGTCAAACATATCACAAAACCTTCAATACAATATAGAAGTTTTGTATCATAATAAATCAACTTCAAATAATCTTAAAATCCATCAAAGGATGTTGACATAGATGAAATCAAAATTCTTTTTAAAGAAATATCTCCTTTTATTTTGAAATAATTTTAGATCCATATAAAATAAAACATTTTCTTTGAAAATAATCATATAAGCTTGTAAGGGAAGCTTTGAAGATTTTATAACTGCGGAAAATAGCCGCACCCGCCGTATAAGTTAAAAAAACATTCTTACCTTAATTCTGTCGAAAAGGTTAAAAAGGACCTTGTTTTGAAAACGATGGAAAGATTCCTTAATAAACCACTTATAAAAGTTAAAAAGGGTATAAATGACTTTAACTCATATTCTAGTAAATAGTAAAAATGTTTTGAAATATATTTTTTAGAAACATGTATGTGGATGATAAAGAGATCCCAGTAGATTATTACGTATAAACAACCTCGGATAATGAAGAGATTGTGAAATAACCCTTACCTTGTACTTTTCCTTGGTTGGGGTAGGTTAACCTCCTGTATAATGGTGAAATAATTTTTATTAAATTATACAAGAATCATATACATAATTATGATATCATATATGATCTTTTAATATTGATTTGATAATAATATCTTAGTATTATCGTTGTTTCGGGTGTTAACTTACTTGTTTTCTTTTATATGTTTTGTTATGTAATCCATGTTTGTAATGGATAGGTGGTATATTATTCATATCCAGAATGATATCAAGTCCTTAAACATCATTTTTAAATCATCAAATGATAATTATACTTGAATGGATACGATGGAGAATGAATCTCATCGCGTTCGTGGAGACGGTAGTCCGTACGTACGCACGAGCGACAATATCATTCTTTTGATATTAAAATAATATATAAATGGTTGTTATATCATATATACAGAACCATTAACATGTTTTATTTATTATTTACATGAGTTACATATCATTATTATACCCATCCAAATAATAATATATTGAATAACAATTACACCACGACGTGGAGACGGTAAGCCGTACGTACGCACGTATGGTGACATGTTATTCAAAGGGTGGATAGAATACTGAATATGGTTGTACCATATTTATAATAACATCACAGTATATATAATATACTGGAGTTATTATTTTAGAATAGTAATAACAAAGAAAGAAGAAGTGGAAGAAGAAAGGAACTTGAAAAGGGTGGTGAAAACATTACCTCTTCTTCGGGTTCATCCTTTTGATGTGATCAAAAGGGCTCCTTAGGTTGGATTTCTGAACAAACTAAGGCCTCTAGGTTGTAGTTAGGGAAGTTGGGAGAGTATTGGGGCAGATTTTTGCCGAACCATAAGGCTTGGAAGGTGTGAAGAAATGAGAAGTAGGAGTGCCCTTTTATAAGAGGGGTGAGGGGCACCTTTGGAAAAGCTAGAAATATTAATTTATAATAAATTCATATTCGGTTTCAAATATCTCCAAAGTTGACTATTAAAAGGTTAAGGTGGGGATGGGTCGAAAACAACTCAACCAATAGAATTTAGACAGGTTTGGGTAATTATATTAACCTTATCTTTAAGTATTAACTCTAAGTTAATTAGTTTCACTTTTACAATGTCTCTTTGTATTTTTATATAATATGGTTAATAAACTTACTATATACATCCAAGAGACCCCCAAGTGGTCCATTAATGATGAACCTATCATGATATAAGTCTCTTGTCCGAACCTTAGATTTTTAGGAATTTAATATCAATTAATAATATAATATTTGTTTTAAGAACTCTTTTATGTCAATTTTGACACTATTCAATAGTTGATTTTTTTGAAACTCATAACTGATTGATTACTTCAAAAAAAGTCAATTAAATCAATCCTAATATATCATATTATCCTATAAAATTAGTTTAATTAATTAAAAGTTTCATATTATATTTATTTGGGTATTTATGATATCAATTATTTTAATTTTTCACTATTGTGATAATTACTGCATCATCATTGTGTCATAAATAAATTAAATAATTTAATTTCTAAAAATTAAAAATAAAATATCATCATGTAGTAAATCTTTTTATCTTTCTAATTAATATTTATAGTCTAAACTCAAACATATATAACCCTATGTAAAAATTGTTTTTCTATAAGATATATGCTTTTGTCATTTTTGTATTCATTTTAACTTAATTAAAATAAAGTGTCCCTATCACCTACAAGTGGCACCATGGGGTCCCCAAATCGACCCAAATATGTCTATGGTCGAACTTGTATCAAACAATAAGGCTAAGACACGTTTTAGGGTAATTTAGTATTATTATAATATTATTTTTTAACCCTTATTTACCAGATTTACCCTTAACCATGGTAAATTAAATATTTACCGCAGTAATTATTCAAAATGTCTAAAAATAAAACATACCTATTTACACAATTTGAACATCCTGATTCCAAATATGGAATCCATTTTCCTAAATTCAAAACACAGAAGTGGCAGAAATTAATTTAAAATTAATTCCCGCTGTCAAAACAAAAAGTGTGTTTTTAAGAGATAATAACTATCAAAAGATTGACACTTGTTTATGTTCGGTTTAATTGTAAAATTATGTCCAATGACCAAAATTATATTAAATGGTAAAAATATATTCTAAATATTCTTTAAAACCACTCAAATTCATAATTTATCACTATTAATTATTTTTATTAAAAAAGTTGTTTTTAATTAAAATTTAGTAATTTTCACTATTCATCAAAATATGAAAGTTATTCGAAAAGTACCAAAATTTCACCTTAGGCTAAATTAAATATTCCAAATCCAAAAATGAAGTCCATTTTGAAATATAAAATATATATAATTTCAAAAATTAGGTATTACTATTCATAATGGCTAGTTTGATTGGTTGTAGTGTGTGTTAAAACTCAAGGTTGCGTACAACACACGCTACTGTATTATTCAAAGAAAGCATACCGTGAAAGCTTGGGATGTTTCATTTTAAATTTTTGATTTCCCCATTTAGTAAAAAAGTTTAAAATATTGTATTTAAAAAGGGTTCACTATTAATAGTTGATAAAAGTGCAATACTGAAAATGAATTTGTTCTTGCATTATGTCTAAGATACTCATAATATGGAAAAATTATAAGGATTATATAAAGTTTAAAATTTAGTTAATACTATTCATAACATCTTTTGAATGGCTTGTTTGGTATGTCATGGTGCGATTGAACTTGGTGTTGCGTGTAGTGAAAGTTATTGAATTATTTTGAAGAAATAACACACTATAAAATCTTGGGGTGTTACATTCTCCCCTCCTTCAATAAATTGCGTCCTCGCAATTTGAAATTGTTCATCGAAAATAAAAGGTTGAAAATAGAAAATATCTTTGTGGGAAAACCTACATCGTAAATTAGGTTACTAAAATTTAGTCTTAATATGAGGAAAAGAGAAATGAAAGGGTCACCACCAAATTATGATCTTGATTTGGAGAACATTGGTGGCAATTAGAGACATATAATTGGAGGAAAAACGTAAATATTTATAGGTAGTGATTGAGGTCATCAATCACAAACAAGTATAAAATTGAGGTCCTTAAACTCATCAATCTATGATGATTTGAAATACCATCGGTTCAACAAAACATAGGGTATTAGGATGACACATTTTTGATGTTTCAAAATATCTTAGTTGAAATCCCACATCGAAAAATGAATTAATGAGGCCTCTATTTAAAATAAAGAGTCGAAAGTATGAAGATTACCGAAAATAACACATACTAGGGTTCCATGTAGGAAAATATGGATATGGAAGAAAAATCTAACCATCAATTATCTGATTGAGAGTGGTAGAGAACATGGCTATGAAAAGGCCAACAATCCCGAAGCCATAAATTAGTGATGATTTAAGGTACCATCTAGGAAAAAATTTTTGTTCTAAGTTGCTTTTCTTAATATTGAGGAATTTATTTATGAGATTGGCTAAGATCATAAGGAGATATACTTACTTTATAATTAGAGTTTTATCCATTAATAAATTTCTACCACAAACTCATCTTTCACTCTAAAAGACAATAGAATGTAAAAAAAATTCTATTTACACTATTCATATAGGGTTCCAAAATAAACGAATTTATAATTCATCTACAAGATCTTTTAATAAAAACTACATTATTTAATCTAGGACATCTCATGGGCCAGTGGTAGGTGATACACCCTTGTCGCCCTTCGGTTGTGGGTTCAAGTCTCGCAGCCTTGCCGGACGCGACGGGTTGCCGCCCGACCTCCGGGTTGTCCTTTTATGGAAATTCAAAATAATCCAGACTAGAACTATCCAAAATACTTCTGTCCAAACTCACAGTCTAACATTTATAAGGAAGGTAAACATAATATAGATATTTTTTACCTCGTAATAGCATATGAATACCTTCATCATGTATTACCATATTCCTTATTGATTACATTCATGCTCCCTTATTCCATATAGAATGCTGGATATACTTCATTAATCCAAAAATGTTTTAAACCCCAACAATGATGGAATATACAAATCATTAATCAGTTCCAAGGTAGTCAATAATATCCAATATAATTTATCCAAAACAGTCAAATATTATTCCAAAATCACTACCTCAGTATCAGAACTATATTATTATTTATCATTTTCTCAACCATATATTTTCCAAAAATTTATCCTGCTATTGAGTCACTTTTCTTTGTTCCACACAATCTCAAGTCCTTAATGAAATAGTATTGCAGTACAATCCTTATATAATCCATAATTATTATAACAAGAACATTGTTGATACAACACTCAATTGACATAATCAACATAAGAACTCTAATCATTCTTCTTCATCTGTGGTAGTATCATAACTTGATTATTATCCAATAACATCATTTGCGGCATAGTCTGATGACTGGGACATAGGTTCGCGTAGTGTCCAAACTCCTTGCAAATGAAGCATTGTACATTTAAAACCATTTTCTTACCCTTGCAGTCACGTAATTTGTGCCCTTTTCCTCCACACTTATAACAAACTCCCATTCCTTTCAGGCAAGTTCCAGGGTGTTTCTTTCCACAGTTACCACATATGGGAAAATTCTTCTTTTCCCTCTTCCCTTTATCCATCTTTCTCTCTTCCATCCTTTTCTTCTCTTGCTTCCCTTCAAAGCCATAGGACTCAGTAAACTCTTTACTTATCTTATCAACACATGATATTATTTATTCATATGATGATAATACATGGGAGACTATTTCTCTTATAAATTCTAGCTTAAGACCATGAAAGATATGATCCTTCCTTCTCTTTGGATCATGTGCATATCTGGAGTTCTCATTCCTTCTACTGGGCGCCATTTCTAAACAATGTCATACACTAGATCAGTTTATGAATCAAAATACATAATCTCATACTTATAAAACACTTAACATAAATTGAACTATTTATAGATATAATCCATAATCATAAAAATGTCTCCTTTGAGAATGTATATACTCATAAACCCTTCATAATGATTTGTAAATAAAATGAGAGTTATCCTAAGAATATCCCCCGGGAGTGTCGTAACCAAGAGTGAAGCAAGCCCCGTTGTCGTGCACCAGTTCCCGTTCGAGTCTAGCTCAAAGCGGTGTTTTCAGGTTTTACCCATAGGTACATCTGTGCCAGAGCCGCCTCTACCTGCTCGTATCCAGACAGGGATGTATTGCTCGGAAAACTCACAAAATCTCTACAATACCAAAATTTTAGGAAGTTCTTCTATACTAATCCTCAAAGTTCATCTTAGGTCTACGTGCTCTAATCAGAGTTTATCTAAATCTAGCTTCCAAGGTTTGTACTAAACTTCCTCTGATACCAACTGTAACGCCCCGACCCCAGCTACCCAGAGCCGGTGAATTACTTCGTAACATTGGCATGATCACAAGAAAGATCAAATCTCGAAAGACCGATTGGTTTAGTAGCCTTAGAAACACTAGATATATTCATAAGTTTTACATTACATCATAAAATGAAAAACTACTACAACAACATATTGTCTCCATAAACCACACTCATATCCCCACATAATATCCCTGCAGGTCATTCATAATTTACTTCTTCACTTCCTGGGAAAAATAAAACATAGAAAAGGGGTGAGCTCAAATGCCCAGTAAGGATAACAATATAGAGGAAACTTTCATAAATAAGAATAAACATTTAAGGCAATGTATAACTAAAACAAAAGCCTTTCAAACTTGAACTTCAACATATATTGGAAAAAGTAAAATGAAATAATTCCATTTACTTATTCACATTGTTATTCTACTAATCGAATAATCACATGCAAAATCAATAACCACTTTCATAATGATGGAATGCATAATGCCAGACTATCATAACCACATAGCCAAGGCCTCATGCCAAGACTACAAATAAGATTTTGTCAAGGCCTTGTGCCAAGACACTAGTTTGTCTCATGAGACCTACCGATGCATCTAGGAGCTATAGCGGGCTCCACCCGTCACATATTAAGTCCAATGCATTCCCATATGAAAAGGTTTAAACATAACATAAACATTCGTATTAAAACTAGCATACGAAATGTCAATACTTTCACCATCAACTATGAATGGTATAAAAATAGCACATCCACAGTCAAACATATCACAAAACCTTCAATACAATATAGAAGTTTTGTATCATAATAAATCAACTTCAAATAATATTAAAATCCATCAAAGGATGTTGCCATAGATGAAATCAAAATTCTTTTTAAAGAAATATCTCCTTTTATTTTGAAATCATTTAAGATCCATATAAAATAAAACATTTTCTTTGAAAATAATCTTATAATCTTGTAAGGGAAGCTTTGAAGATTTTATAACGGCGGAAAATATCCGCACCCGCCGTATAAGTTAAAAAAAACATTCTTACCTTAATTCTGTCGAAAAGGTTAAAAGGACCTTGTTTTGAAAACGACGGAAAGATTCCTTAATAATCCACTTATAAAAGTTAAAAAGGGTATAAATGACTTTAACTCATATTCTAGTAAATAGTAAAAATGTTTTGAAATACATTTTTAAGAAACATGTATGTGGATGATAAAGAGATTCCAGTAGATTATTACGTATAAACAACCTCGGATAATGAAGAGATTGTGAAATAACCCTTACCTTGTACTTTTCCTTGGTTGGGGTAGGTTAACCTCCTGTATAATGGTGAAATAATTTTTATTAAATTATACAAGAATCATATACATAATTATGATATCATATATTATCTTTTAATATTGATTTGATAATAATATCTTAGTATTATCGTTGTTTCGGGTGTTAACTTACTTGTTTTCTTTTATATGTTTTGTTATGTAAGCCATGTTTGTAATGTATAGGTGGTATATTATTCATATACAGAATGATATCAAGTCCTTAAACATCATTTTTAAATCATCAAATGATAATTATACTTGAATGGATACGATGGAGAATGAATCTCATCGCGTTCGTGGAGACGGTAGTCCGTACGTACGCACGAGCGACAATATCATTCTTTTGATATTAAAATAATATATAAATGGTTGTTATATCATATATACAGAATCATTAACATGTTTTATTTATTATTTACATGAGTTACATATCATTATTATACCCATCCAAATAATAATATATTGAATAACAATTACACCACGACGTGGAGACGGTAAGTCGTACGTACGCACGTATGGTGACATGTTATTCAACGGGTGGATAGAATACTGAATATGGTTGTACCATATTTATAATAACATCACAGTATATGTAAGATACTGGAGTTATTATTTTAGAATGGTAATAACAAAGAAAGAAGAAGTGGAAGAAGAAAGGAACTTGAAAAGGGGTGGTGAAAACATTACCTCTTCTTCGGGTTCTTCATTTTGATGTGATCAAAAGGGCTCCTTAGGTTGGCTTTCTGATCAAACTAAGGCCTCTAGGTTGTAGTGAGGGAAGTTGGGAGAGTATTTGGGTAGAGTTTGGCCAAACCATAAGGCTTGGAAGGTGTGACGAAATGAGAAGTAGGAGTGCCCTTTTATAAGAGGGGTGAGGGGCACCTTTGGAAAAGCTAGAAATATTAATTTATAATAAATTCATATTCGGTTTCTAATAGCTCCAAAGTTTACTATTCAAAGTTTAAGGTGGGGATGGGTCTAAAACAACTCAACCAATAGAATTTAGACAGGTTTGGGTACTTATATTAACCTTATCTTTAAGTATTAACTCTAAGTTAATTAGTTTCACTTTTACAATGTCTCTTTGTATTTTTATATAATATGGTTAATAAACATACTATATACATCCAAGAGACCCCCAAGTGGTCTATTAATGATGAACATATCATTATATAAGTCTCTTGGCCGAACCTTAGATTTTTAGGAATTTAATATCAATTAATAATATAATATTTGTTTTAAGAACTCTTTTATGTCAATTTTGACACTATTCAATAGTTGATTTTTTTGAAACTCATAACAGAATGATTACTTCACAAAAAGTCAATTAAATCAATCCTAATATATCATATTATCCTTGAAAATTAGTTTAATTCATTAAAAGTTTCATATTATATTTATTTGGGTATTTATAATATCAATTATTTTAAATGTTCACTATTATGATAATTACTGCATCATCATTGTGTCATAAATAAATTAAATTATTTAATTTCTAAAAATTGAAAATAAAATATCATCATGTAGGAAATCTTTTTATATTTCTAATTAATATTTATAGTCTAAAATCAAACATATATAACCCTTTGTAAAAAATGTTTTTCTATAAGATATATGCTTGTGTCATTTTTGTATTCATTTTAACTTAATTAAAATAAAGTGTCCCTATCACCTACAAGTGGCACCATGGGGTCCCCAAATCGACCCAAAGATGTATATGGTCGAACATGTATCAAAACATAAGGCTAGGACACGTTTTAGGGTAATTTAGTATTATTATAATATTATTTTTTAACCCTTATTTACCATATTTACCCTTAACCATGGTAAATAAAATATTTACAGCAGTAATTATTCAAAATGTCTAAAAATAAAAGTTACCTATTTACACAATTTGAACATCCTGATTCCAAATATTGAATCCATTTTCCTAAATTCAAAACACATAAGTGGCAGAAATTAATTTAAAATTAATTCCCGCTGTCAAAACAAAAAGCGTGTTTTTAAGAGATAATAACTATCAAAAGATTGACACTTGTTTATGTTCGGTTTAATTGTAAAATTATGTCCAATGACCAAAATTATATTAAATGGTAAAAATATATTCTAAATATTCTTTAAAACCACTCAAATTCATAATTTATTACTATTAATTGTTTTGATTAAAAAAGTTGTTTTTAATTAAAATTTACTAATTTTCACTATTCATCAAAATATGAAAGTTATTCGAAAAGTACCAAAATTTCACCTTAGGCTAAATTAAATATTCCGAATCCAAAAATGAAGTCCATTTTGAAATATAAAATATATATAATTTCAAAAATTAGGTATTACTATTCATAATGGCTAGTTTGATTGGTTGTAGTGTGTGTTAAAACTCAAAGTTGCGTACAACACACGCTACTGTATTATTCAAAGAAAGCGTACCGTGGAAGCTTGGGATGTTTCATTTTAAATTTTTTATGTCCCCATTTAGTAAAAAAGTTTAAAATATTGTATTTAAAAAGGGTTCACTATTAAAAGTTGATAAAAGTGCAATACTGAAAATGAATTTGTTCTTGCATTATGTCTAAGATACTCATAATATGGAAAAATTATAAGGATTATATAAAGTTTAAAATTTAGTTAATACTATTAATAACCTCTTTTGAATGGCTTTTTTGGTAAGTCATGGTGCGATTGAACTTGGTGTTGCGTGTAGTGAAAGTTATTGAATTATTTTGAAGAAATAACACACTATAAAATCTTGGGGCGTTACACTAGGAACTGATGAAATCACCCATTAATTAATCCTATACAAATTTTAAGGACACCACCATACCTAGTAGGGATATTCACTCCAAAATTATAACCATAAAAATTAACCATTATCCATAAATGAAGGGGTGATATTTATATGACATTTTTAGGCTATTTGGATGTTCTTTGCACACCACATACCCCCAGTGATTTTTGGAAATTGAATTCCTCCATTAAGTCTTTCATAAACCCAATCCCTAGAGTATATTCAAGTTTCATGTCTATGATGTACTAACCATAATAAATATTAAGGAAGAAATATTCACTTCAAATCTTAGACTATTCCTTCAAATTTAAATATGATCAATACTTAAGGAAATAATAGCACAAAGAAGGTTTTTTAATAAATTGAACATTTCAAGATTAAGGACACTTTCCAAAAAGGAATTTCCATCACCATTGGCATATATCTTTCTGTGCAACAAGAATCCAATATGGTTTCATATTTTCAATTAATAATCATAGAAGAAAACAATAATAGTTCTCCAAATTTTTGAAGTAGAGAGAGAGATTGAAACAACACATAGGCTAGGAAATTCCAGTCGATCAAATATACGGACCTCGTTGAGCCATATTAGACACAGTAGGAGATTCCTTGAGGTTGGAATGAAGGGATTTATAAATAACCTCAACTGTATGGGGGGATCTATAGAAGGACCATAATGAAATCTGTTGTGATGTTTGGGGCTGAGAGTTCCATGTTTTCTAGATAACCATCTTGATTTTTCATAATCCAAGAAATCAAAGGATATAATTTCCAATACGAATTTATCATGGATGAAAAGTATCACCTATTCAAGGTTATCAAGATCCTCATAAAGAGAGATATTAATTATGCTAGGAGGGGGTTAAAAAGCGTCTATGATCTAGAAACTATGCCATTTTTTTTCTAAAAATTAATATTTGAGGTCATTTTAGGATACAAATGTGTATGTCTCGTGATATCAACATATTCACCCCTAATAGATGGAAATAATGAGGATTAAAAATAAAATATATCTCCCCTATATAGCATTTCAAATATTCTCTTTCTTTAAGACTTCGATAAATCACTCATTCAGTTTGGAAGATTCCAAACATAAATTGCATTAAGTGACTTATTGAAGAGGCCATGGTTTTTAATACTAATTATCCTATGTCAAGTGGTTTGACATAATTTTTCTCAGATATATTCCCTTCATGAATATTTATAGTTAAAATAAATATCCTATTTTATATGTCTATCCTTTTGACCAACTCCCTTATCCACATATAAAGATTAAAGGAGTAAAAAAACATAGAAGTGATGAATGAATTAACCAGGCATATTATCCCAAATTGATATAGTATCTTCCCTGTATAGCAAGAAGTTTTTGGGTAAATATTATTAGTAATACTATCCATATGACACGTCCTTACTCCACTACAAAATTATGGGACACTAAGGTAAGTAAAAGGAAATTCTGCCTATCCAACCTTAGAAAATTCAAGATATATTTCCTTTTACATGTAGACATCCCTTCTGAAAATATCACCACAGATTTATTCCAAGAAATGTATATATCCAATACCGATTCATAGTGAAGGAAAATTTACCTAATGGTTTAAAGAGATTCATTATTATCTTCTCAAAATAATAATATTTCATTATCAGGAAAAGTGATGTGTGGGGACTTTGAGATTTCTAGCACCCTCAATAGGTTTAATCTTTCTCTGATCAATATATTTTTTGTATTCTCATGCCAATATAATCTTAAATTATCCCAGAGAGGAGGGTACATAGAGGATCCTGTTTCCTCACCCCTCACAAGCATCAACAGTAACCTATAGTGGCACCATTCATAAATTCTAGGATCCTCAAGATCTTGACTAGGGAGATGAACAACCTTATAAATCATCCCAATAAACCATAAATTTTCAAATATTTCAACGTAAATTTCCACTTTTGAATATCAAAGGCCTTAGTGATGTTCATATCAAGGGAAATGTTTCCATTATTCATGTTTTTATGAATATTATTAACCCCTTTAGAGGTTATAAATAGGTAGTCCTATATTTTCCTCTCAGAAATAAATCAAAATTAATTTGGGAACATGATTTACTTGGAAATAAAACCAATGCTCATAATAAATAATTTCCACATAATTTTGGGAATATTATTCCTTATTATAATAGGACTACAATCCTTCACATCTGATGAATAATCTATCTGAGGTATAAAATTAATGATCTATCAGTTAAGACCAGGCGGTAAAAATTATCTAATGAAAAATTTCCTCACATTCTATGTGGTCTCTAGATATAAAATGTCCTAGTAATACATGAATAATTTATCTAAATCCCATTCAGTCCTTATATACACTTTAGATTCAAGAAATAAAGAGTAATTTTGATTTCATAATTAAGGGGGATAGCTATTAAAAATGTTTTTTTTCATATCATACAATAAACATATGATGAAATATTCCAAAATCAAATTTGAAATGCATCTAATATATTCATTGAATATATATGTGAAGTATCTCACCAATGCCTCACTAATTTTAGTCTCTTTGATGAAAGTGAAATTATTGATACATATGGAGGTTAAGGTCATATTAAATTAAATTTAAATTTGAATAAAGTGTAAGAATATAGAGTTCCTATCCTCTTATTTAAGCTATTTTTCTTTCATTTCCTCCTTCAAGACACATAATTTTATATTATTCATCTTTTACAAATATTGTTCGTTTTAAATATTTTCATTTGATACCAACTATAAACACCCAACCTTAAAAATTACATAATCTTGTGTTTTATTTAGGAATCCACTTTATTTCACTATGAGTATATTTTTTAGTTTTTTAGTTTTATAAATTTACGTAATAACTCATACATAATAAAACCATATAATACAACATGGACACTTCAAATTAGTTTCCATTTGTCTGAAAAAATAAAACTTTTAAAATAAATCTTGATTTATTTTCGTGAAAAATATTTATGACATTCAACTTGAATTATTACTTTCCCTTAACAATCATTAAAACTCCTGAAAAATCTTTATAAAACATGAGATGAGTATTAAAAGAACAATAAGGGACATAAAAAAGAAATAAAGCTGTTAGTCTAGATAAAAACATGAAAATCCACGAATGGTTTACCTTCCACCTCAATATTATTGAGTTTATTAAATAAAAAATTTTATCATTAAAAACACATACATTTTTTTGTAACACCCCAAACCTGGTTACCTAGAGTCTGTGCATTACTACATAACATTGGCATGATCACAAGGAAATAATGCCTCGAAAGACCAATCAGTTTATTATTATTGGAAACAATATTCATACATAAGTTCAACTTTACAACTTGAAATGAAATACAACACGAATTTATTCCATTAGAAACATCCAAGAATCCTAGATTATGCCTAAAAGTCACTTATAACTAACTTCTTCATATCCTAGGAAAATGAAATATAAGAAATGGGTGAGCTCAAACTCTCAATTATGGTAAGCAATACAGTGGAAGATAACATAAATATTAATCATGAGGAATAATTGAAACCAAATGCCTTTACCAATAAGAAACATGAATACTTTTTTGGAAGGAATATGAGTTGAGTAAATAATTCAATAATAAAAAATAATCATGGGTATTATACTAGTCAAATGACCACATGAACCATCAATATTATTTTCATAATGAGGGAATATATAATGCCGGACATTCTGAAACATTTTGTCAAGGCCTCGGCCAAGACGTATAAAAATGATCAATCCCTCAGCCAAAACCATACATAAAAATGGGAAAGGACTCAACCAATTCCATTTCTAGTTGTCTCATGAGACCTACCGATGCATCGAGGAGCTATAGCAGGCTCCACCCGTCACTTACTAAGTCCAATACATTCCTCATATGAAAAGGATGAAATATAACATAAACGTTCGTATTAAAATTAACATACGAAATGTAAATACTTTAACCATAAACCATGATTGGTATAAAAATAACACATCCAAAATCAATCATATCACAAAACCTTCAATAAAATATGGAATATTTGTATCATAATGAACCGACTTCAAACAACTATAAAATCGATCAATGGATATTGACATAGATGAAATCAAAACTATTTGAGAGAAATATCTCTTTAATTTTTTTAAATTATTTAGAGTTACATAATTATAAAAGAAAATATTTATTTTCAAAATATTATTATAATCTTATAATGGGAATCTTTGATGATGTTATAACAGAGGAAAATAGTCGCACCCACCGCATAAGTTAAAAAAAACATTCTTACCTTAATTTTATCGAGAAGGTCATAAAGTACCTTGTTTGGAAAATGACGGAAAGATTCATTTCAAAACATATAAGTTCAAATAAGGTTATAAATTACATTACCCTGTATTCTAGTTAAAAATGTGTTGAAATAAATTTTTAAGAAACACAGATGTGGACGACAAAAGAGGTCCCGGTAGATACTTACGTAAAAACAACCTCAGATAATAAAGAGATTTTAAAATTAACCCTTAACATGTACTTTTGCTTGCTCAAGGGTAGGTTAACCTCCTTTATAATGGTGAAATAATAGTTATTAAATTATACAAGAATCGTGTACATTAATATGATATCATATATGATCTTTTAAAATTTCATTGTTAATAATATCTTAGTATTATCATCGTTTCTAGTGTTAACAGATTCGTTTCCCTTTATATTTTTTGTCATGTGATTCATACTTATTACGGATGGGATGCATATTATTCATATATAGAATGATATCAAGTCTTTAAACATTATTTTAATCATAAAATAAAAATTAGTCTTGAATGGATATGATGGAGAATGAATCTCACCGCGTTCGTGGAGACGATAATCCTTACATACCCACGAGTGACAATATCAATCTTTTGATATTAAAATAATATATAATTGGATGGTATATCATATATACAAAATCATTATCATTTTATATTTATTATTTACATCAATTACACATCATTATTATACCCATCCAAATAATAATGTATTGAATAACAATTACACCACAACGTGGAGACGGTAAGCCGTACGTACGCACGTATGGTGACATGTCATTAAAAGTATGGATAAAATAATTAATATGGTTGTAAAATATTTATTATAACATCATAGTATATAGAAGATACTAGAGTTATTATTTTATAATGGAAACAACAAAGAAAGAGGATGTGGAAGAAGAAATGAACTTGAAAGAGGTGATGAAATATTTACCTCTTCATCGGGTTCTTCCTTTTGAATTGATCAAAAGGGATTCTTTGGAAGGATTTATGACTAAAGTAAGGCCTCTTTTATGAAGTGAGGATAGTTGAGATGGTATTTGGGAAGGGTTCGGAAGATCCAAATGTCTTTGAAGGTGTGAATTAGAGAGAAGGCAGAGGGCCCTTTTATAAGAGGGATGAGAGGCACCTTAGGAAAAGCTAGAAATATTATTTTATAATAAAATCATTTTCGGTTTCTAATGGATCTAAAATGGATAATTTAAAGGATAAGGTGGGAATGGGTTGAAAACCACTATAATAACAGGTTTTAGATAGGTTTGGTTCACTATATTAACCTTATATTTTAGATTTAACTCTTGGTTAAATAGTTTGATATTTATCATTTGTCTTTGTATTTTTATATTATATGGTTATTAAACATAATATATACTTCAAATCTAACCCCAAGTGGTTCATTAATGATACAAATATCATTATATAAGTCTTTTAGCCTAACATTATATTTTTAGGAATATAATATCAATTAATAATATAATATTGTTTTAAAAACTATTTTATGTCAATTTTGACACTATTTGGTATTTTGCTTTTTCTAAATTCATAAAAACATTATTACCTAAACAAAATTAATATAACCAACCCTAATATGTAATATTAACCTAAAAAATTAGTGAAATTCATAAAAAGTCTCAAATTACATTTATTTGGATATATATATATTATCAATCATTTTTATATTTCATTAATTAAGTCATTACTGCATCATTGTTACGTCATAAATAAATTAAATTATTTAATTTCTAAAAAATATAAATAAAATACCATTATGCAGGAAGTCCTTTTATATTTCCAATGAATATATATAGTAGAAAATATGACATATATATCCTCATGTAAAAATAGATTTACTAAAAGATATTTGTTTATGTCATTTTTGCCTTTACATTAAATTAATTGAAATAAAGTGTCATTATCCTTTATAAGTGGCTACATGGGGTCCCAAAATCGACCCAAGGATGCCCATGGTTGGCCATGACTCATCCAATAAGGTCAAGACAAGTGTTAATGTAATTTTTTTATTATTATAATTTTCTTTTTACTTAAAAATATCAACCGTATCTCTCGGATTTTTGAAATTCATTTCACAGAAGCAGTAAAATTATGTTTTATGCAAATTTGAAAATGCTCCTAGGAGGTGGGTAAAAGACGATAAAAAGTTTGATAAAATTTTTAAATATGTAAAATTATTATAAACTGAATCTAATTAATTACATTAAACTTATATAGTTATTATGTATCTATTTTGACCAAAAATAAATTTAAATAAAATAAATAATTATTTAATTAAAAATTTGGTTTTAAACAATAACATAATATTTTTCACTATTCATCAAAAAATTGAATGTTTTTAGAAAAATAACAAAAATTCACCCTAAGATAATTTTTATATTCTTAATTCAAAAAATAATTCTATTTTACCAATTTCAAATCATAGAAGTTTTATTAATTAATTTAATATTAATTCCCGTTATCAAAACCAAAAAGCGTGTTTTTAAAAAATAATAACTATCAAAAGATTGACACTTATTTATGTCCAATTTCAAGATGAAATTACTTTCAATGACCATTATTGGATTAAATGGTAAAAATATAATTCAACTATACTTCCAAAAAATTAAAATTTATAATTAAACACTATAATTTTTTTTGATTAAAAAAGTTTTTTTCAGTTAATATATAGTATTTCTCACTATTCACCCAAATATAGAAGTTATCAGAAAAACCCCAAAAATTTATTGAAAATAAATTTTTATGTCCCGATTATAAAGAAGAAGTTTATTTTGTCAAATTGAATATATAAAAGTTTCAAATATTGGATTTAAAAAGGGTTCGCCATTAAAATGCGGTAAAATTGCATTTTTTAAAAATTATTTCTTTTATCTGAAAAAAAATGAATTTGTTGATACATTATTTCTAATAAACTAATAATATAGATTCTAAAATTATAAGGATTATATAAAGTTCAAAATTTAGTTAATACTATTCATAACCACTTTTGAACGACTAGTTTTGTAAGTCGTGGTGCAATTGAACTCAGTGTTGCATGTAGTGAAAGTTATTGAATTAATTTGAAGAAATAGCATACTACGAAATCTTGGGGTGTTATATTATTCCCCCCTTCAATAAATTACATACACGCAATTTGAAATTGTTCTTCTAAAATAAATGGTTGAAAATAGAAAATACAGTTGTGGGAAAACCCACATCAAAAATTGGGTTAATAAAATTTAGTTTTAATAAGAGGAAAAGGAGAATGAAAAAGTCACCACCAAATTATGATCTCTATTAGGATAACATTGGTGGAAATTAGAGACACATAATTGGAAGAAAAACATATATATTTATTGGGAGTGATTGAGAACATCTGTCATAGACAATTATAGAATTGAGGGCCTCAGAGCCATCATTCTATGATGATTTAAAATATCATCGGTTCAACAAAACATAAGGTATTTTGATAATACATTTTTAGTTTTAAGATCCCATTCCTAATGTTTAATAATTAATTTCTTCATAGAATAAGAGAAGAATATATATATATATATATATATACTTAAAAAGTAGAGTTCCATCCTTTAACTAATTTCTACCACAAACTCATCTTTCACTCTAAAAGATATCATAACTTAAAAAAATATACTATTTATCTTATTCGTATAGGGTTCCAAAAAAATGAATTTATAATTCATCAACCAAAGCTTTTAAAACAACTACATTATTCAGTCCAGGACATCACGTGGGCCCATGATAGGTGATACACCCTTGGTTCCCTTCAGTTGCGGGTTCAAGTCTCACGGCCTTGCCGGACGTGATGGGTTGCCGCCCGACCCCCGGGTAGTCCTTTTTATGGAAATCCAAAAATAATCTCAAACTAGTATTATCCAAAATGCTTTAATCTAAATTCATAGTCCAAAATTTATAAGGAAGGTAAACACATTGAAGATCCTTTTTGCCACGTAATAACATGTGAACACCTTCATCATGTATTCTTTTAAAACACTGAAACATCCTAAATTACCATAAAACCTTATTGATTACATTCATGCTCCCTTATTCTTTATAGAATACTAGATATACTCCTTTTATCCAAAAATGTTGTAAACTCCAACAATGATGGAATATACAAATAATTAATCTGTTTTAAGGTAGTCAAGAATATCCAATATAATTTATTCAAATCAATCATGTATTACTCCAAAATCACTACCTCGGTGTCAGAACCATATTATGGTTTATCTTTCTCTCGACCATATATTTTCCAAAAATTTAACCTGCAATTGAGTAACTTTTCTTGGTTCCACACAATCTCAAGTCCTTAATGAAATAGTACTGCAGTACAATCCTCATATACACTATAATTCTTATAACCTGTACATCATTAATAAAATACTCAAATGACACAATACTTTAATAAAATCATAAAAAATATAATCATTTCTCATCATCTATGGTAGTATCATAACTTTATTATTATCCAATAGAAGAATTTGTGGTATACTCTGATGATTTGGACATTGATTATCATAGTGTCCCAAATCCATGCAGATGAACCATTGTACATTTGAAACTTTTTTATTACCCTTGAAATCACGTACTTGGTGTCATTTTTTCCACACTTATAAAAAATTCTCATTCACTTCAAGCATTTGCCAAGGTGATTCCTTCTACAGTTATCACATATGGTAAAATACTTATTTTCCCTCTTCCCTTTATCCATCTTTATCTCCCCCATCCTTTTCTCCTCTTGCTTCCATTCAAAGCCATTGGACTCAAAGAATTCATTACTTATATTATTAACACATGATACTATTTATTCGTATATTGAGAATACATGGGAGACTATTTAACTTCTAAATGTTAGCTTAACACCGTGAAAGATATGATCCTTTTTACTCTTTGGATCATACAAATTGTTGGAGTTCAGATTCCTTAAATTTGGTGCCATTTCTATACAATGTCATACACTAGGTCAGTTTATGAATTGTAATGAATAATTCCAAACTTCTAAAATACCTAACGTAAATTGAAAAGTTTATGAATATAATCCATAATCATAAAAATATTTTCTTTTAGGAGTTATATACTCGTAAATCCTTTATAATGATTTGTAAAGAAAATGAGAATTAACCTAAGCATATCCCCCGGGAGTGTCCTAACCAAGATTGCTGCATGGCCCATTGTCGTGCACCAGTTCCCGTTCGAGTCTAGCTCAAAGTGGTGTTTTCGGGTTTTACCCCGAGGTACATCTGTGCCAGATCCACCTCTACCTTCTCATATCCTGACAGGGATGTACTTCTTGGAAAACTCACAAAATCTCTACAATACCAAAATTCTAGGAAGTTATTCTATACTAATCCTCAAAGTCTATTTTAGGGCTATGTTTTCTAATCAGAGTTCATCCAAATATAGTTTCCAAGGTTTGTACTAAAATCCCTCTAATACCAACTATAACACCCCGACCCTAGTTACCCTGAGTCAGTGAATTATTACATAACATTGGAATGATCATAAGGAAATCATGTCTCAAAAGGCCGATCAGTTTAGTATTATTGGAAACAAGATTCATACATAAGTTCAACTTTACAACTGGAAATGAAATGAAACATGAATTTATTCCATTAGAAACATCCAAGCCTCCTAGATTATGCCTAAAAGTCACTCATAACTAACTTCTTTATATCCTTCTAAAATTAAACATAATAAAGGGGTGAGCTCAAACACTTAGTAAGAGTAAGAAATTCTTCCAAAGATAAGGTAAATATTAAGCATGGTGAATAATTGAAACCACATGCCTTTACCAATAATAAACATGAATACATTTAGGGATTGAATATGAGATGCTTAAATAATTCCATAATAAAACATTATCATGGGTATTATACTAGTTGAATGACCATATAAACCATCAATATTATTTTTATAATGAGTGAATGTATAATTCCGGACATTCTGAAATATTTTGTCAAGGACTCGGCCAAGATATCTAAAAATGATTAAGGCCTCGGCCAAAACCATATATCCAAATGGGAAAGGACTCAGACAATTCCATGTCTAGTCTTCTCATGAGACTTACTGATGCTTCGAGGTGCTATAGCGGGCTCCTCCCATCACTTACTTAGTCCAATACATTCCTTATATTAAAAAGGATGAAATATAACATAAACCTTTGTATTAAAACTAGCATATGAAATTTCAATACTTTAACCATAAACTATGAATGGTATAAAATCAACACATCAATTTTCAAACATATCACAAAATATTCAATACAATATATAAGATTTGTATCATAATGAATCGACTTCAAACAACTATAAAATCCAACAAAGGATATTGACATAGATGAAATCAAAACTATTTGAGAGAAATATATCTTTATCTTTTTGAAATTATTTAAAGTTACATAATTATAAAAGAAAACATTTATTTTAAAAATACTCTTATAAGCCTGTATGGGAAGATTTGATGATGTTATAATGGCGGAAAATAGCAGCACCCACCGTATAAGTTAAAAAAAACATTCATACCTTAATTTTTTTCCAAAATAACATAAAGTACATTGTTTGGAAAATGACGGAAAGATTCCATTCAAAAAATATAAGTTCAAATAAGGGTATAAATTACATTACCCTGTTTTCTAGTAAAAAATGTTTTGAAATACATTTTTATGAAAGATAGATGTGGATGATAAAGAGGTCCCATGAAGAAAATTCTATTGCTGATGCCCTTGCCAACAAAGGTGTCCACCAGAACATGATTTGGCTGGATGCGCTGCTAGCTGATTTTCTTCACCTCTTTGAAAGAGATTATAATAAAATCTCATCCTTTCGTCTCATGTAAACTTTTGTTTCTTTAATTAATAAATGGTGTTTTAGTCTTAAAAAAAATTAATATGATATCATATATTATCTTTTAACATTGCTTTGTTAATAATATCTTAGTATTATCGTCGTTTCGAATGTTAATAGATTCATTTTCCTTTGTATTATTTGTTATTTGAGTCATATTTTTTATGTATGGGATGTATATTATTCATATCCAGAATTATATCAAGTCTTTAAAAATTATTTTTAATCATCAAATGAAAATTATTTTTGAATGGATACGATTGGGAATGAATCTCATCGCATTCGTGGAGACGGTAATCTGTACGTACGCACGGGCGACAATATCAATCATTTGATGTTAAAATAATATAAAATTGGATTTTATATCATATATACATAATAATTATCATTTTATATTTATTATTTACATCAATTACACATCATTATTATACCCATCCAAATAATAATGTATTGAATAACAATTACACCACAACATAGAGACGGTAAGTCGTATGCATGCACGTATGGTGACATGTCATTCAAATGATGGATAGAATAATGAATATGGTTTTACCATATTTATAATAACATAAAATTATATAAAATATTATGGAGTTATTATTTTATAATGGAAACAACAAAGAAAGAGGAATTGGAAGAAGAAAGGAACTTGAAAGAGGTGATGAAGTGTTTACCTCTTCTTCGGGTTCTTCCTTTTGATTTGATCAAAAGGGCTTGGTAGATTGGCTTTTGGACTAATGTAAGGCCTCTAGGATGAAGGGAATCTAGTTTAGAGGGTATTTGGGCAAGGTTTGGCCGATCCAAATGGCTTTGAGGGTGTGACTTATAGAGAAGGAGGAGTTCCCTTTTATAAGAGGGGTGAGGGGCACCTTAGGAAAAGCTAGAAATATTATTTTATAATAAAATTATTTTTGGTTTATAATGTCTCAAAAATGGATTATTTAAAGAATAAGGTGGGGATGGGTCTCAAACCACTCAACCAATATGTTTGAGAGAGGTTTGGGTCACTATATTAACCTTATCTTTTAAATTTATCTCTTAGATAAATAGGTTGACATTTCCCATGTCTCTTTGTATTTTTATATTATATAGTTAATAAAATTACTATATACTTCCAAGAGAACCCCAAGTGATTCATTAACAATACAACTATCATTATAAAAATCCTTTTTCCTAACCTTAGATTTTTAGGAATATAATATCAATTAATAATATAATATTTGTTTTGAAAACTCTTTTTTTGTCAATTTTGACACTATTTAGTATTTTTTTTGCAATTTCATAACAACATTATCATTTCGGAAAAAATTTATATAACCTACCATAATGTGTCATATTAACCAAGAAAATTAGTGGAATTCAAATAAACTCTCAAATTACATTTATTTGGATATTTATAATATCAATTATTTTATTATTTCATTAATTAGGTAATTACTGCATCATCATTGTGTCATAAATAAAATGAATTATTTAATGTCTAAAAAATATAAATAAACTTCCATTATATAGGAAATTAGTTTATCTTTCCAATTAATATTTATAGTCTAAAATATGACTTATATAACCTCATGTAAAAATTGATTTACTAAAAGATATTTGTTTTTTCATTTTTTCCTTTACTTTATGTTAATTAAAATATAGCGTTATTATCCTTCATAAGTGGCTCCATGGGGTCCCAAAATTGACCCAAATATGAACATGGTCGGCCATGACCCATAGAATAAGGTTAAGAAAAGTGTTAAGGTAATGCTGTATTATTATAATATTGTTTTTACCTTGAATTACCTTATTTACCTTTTACCGTGGTAAATGAAATTCAAAAGTTACTATTCACCAAAAATTATTTTCATCTTATTGAACCACATTTTACTTTCTGATATCAACTGTGTCTCTCGGATTTTTTAAATTAAATACACAGAAGTAGTAAAATTATGTTTTATGCATATTTGCAAATGCTTCTAGGAGGTAGGTAAAAGACGGTAAACAGTTCGATAAAATTTTTATATATCTAAAATTATAATAAACTGAATCCAATGAATTACATTGAACTTATATAGGTATTATGTATCTTTTTGGACCAGTAATAAATTTAAATAAAATAAATAATTATTTAAATAAAAATTCGGTTTTAAACAATAACTCAGTGTTTTTGACTATTCTGCAAAAATTGAAAGTTTTCAGAAAAATACCAAAAATTCACCCTATGATAATTTTGATATTCTTAATTAAAAAATGAATTATATTTTATCAATTTAAAATCCTAGAAGTTTCATTAATTAATTTAAAATTAATTCCCATTGTGAAAACCAAAAAGCGTATTTTTAAGAAATAATAAATATCAAAAGATTGACACATGTTTATGTCCAATTTCAAGGTAAAATTACTTACAATGACCATCATTTAATTAAATGGTAAAAATATAATTTAATTATAATTACAAACCATTAAAATTAATAATTACACAATATAATTTTTTTTGATTTAAAAAGTTGTTTTTAGTTAAAATATACTATTTTTCATTATTCACCCAAATATAGAAGTTATCAGAAAAACACCAAAAATTTATTGAAACTAAATTCTTATGTCCCGATTCTAAAGAAAAATATTATTTTGTCATATTGAATATATAAAAGATTTAAATATTTTATTTAAAAAGGGTTCTCCATTAAAAGGCGATAAAATTTAATTTTTTGAAAAATATTCCTTTTATATGAAAAAATGAATTTGTTCTTACATTATGTCTAAGAAACTCATAATATGGATTCTAAAATTATAAATATTACATAAAGTTCAAAATTTAGTTAATACTATTCATAACTGCTTTTGAACGGCTTGTTTGGTCAGTCATGGTGCGCTTGAACTCAGTGTTGCGTGTAGTGCAAGTTATTGAATTACATTGAAGAAATAACATACTATGAAATATTGGGGTGTTACATTATTACCTACTTCAATAAATTGCATCCTCGCAATTTAAATTTTTTCTTCAAAAATAAATTTTTGAAAATAGAAAATACCTTTGTGGGAAAACCCATATGGGAAATTGGGTTAAAAAAATTTATTCTTAAAAAGAGGAAAAGAGGAATAAAAAACTCACCAAAAAATTATGATCTTGATTAAGAGAACATTGGTGGAAATTAGAGATAAATAATTGTTGAAAAAACGTAAATATTTATAGGGATTGATTGAGGTCATCAATCACAAACAATTGTAGAATTCAGGGCCTCAAAGCCATCAATCTATGATGATTTAAAATATCATCTATTTAAAAGACATATGGTATTAGGATAAAACATTTTTAGTTTTAAGATCCCCTACCTAGTGTTTAAGAATTAATTAATTCATAGAATAAGAGAAGAAAAAAAATATATATACTAGACAAGTAGAGTTCCATCCTTTAACTAATTTCTACCACAAACTCATCTTTTACTCTAAAATATAAAAGAACTTAAAAAAATATTGTGTTTAACCTATCCATATAGGGTTCTAAAAAATGAATTTATAATTCATTGACCATAACATTTAAAAAAACTACATTATTCAATCCAGGACACCACGTGGGCTAGTGGTAGGTGATACACCCTTGTCACCCTTCAGTTGCGGGTTCAAGTCTCGTGGCCTTGCCTGACGCGACGGGTTGCCACCCGACCTCCAGGTTTTCCTTTTTATGGCAATCCAAAAATAATCTCAAACTATACTTATCAAAAATACTTATATCCAAAGTCATAGTCCAAAATTTATAATAATGGTAATCACAATGAAGATCCTTTTTGTCATGTAATAACATGTGAACACCTTCATCATGTATTCTTTTAAAACACTAAAACATCCTGAATTACCATAAAACCTTATTGATTACATTCATTCTCCCTTATTCCTTATAGAATATTGGATATACTCTTTTTATCCAAAAATGTTGTAAACTCCAACAATGGTGGAATATACAAATCATTAATTAGTTTCATGGTAGTTAAGAATATCCAATATAATTTATCCAAATCAATCATGTATTATTCCAAAATCAATACCTCGGTTTCAGAACCATATTATGGTTTATCTTTTTCTCCACCATATATTTTCCAAATATTTAACCTATAATTGAGTAACTTTTCTTGGTTACACACAATCTCAAGTCCTTAATGAAATAGTACTGAAGTACAATCCTTATATACTCTATAATTCTTATAACATGTACATCATTAGTACAATACTCAAATGACACAATACTTTAATAACAACGTAAGAAATCTAATCATTCCTCTTCATCTTCCGTAGTATCATAACATTATTATTATCCAATAGTAGCATTTGGGTTATACTTTGATGATTTGGACAGTGATTCACATAGTGTCCCATCTTCTTGTAGATGAAGCATTGTACATTTGGAACTTTTTTCTTACCATTGTAATCACGTACATGGTGTCCTTTTTCTCCACACTTATAACAAACTCCCTTTCCCTTCAAGCATTTACCAAGGGGTTTCTTTCCATAGTTATCACATATGGGAAAATCCTTCTTTTCCCTCTTCCCTTTATCCATATTTCTCTCTTCCATACTTTTCTTCTCTTGCTTCCCTTCAAAGCCATAAGACTGAGAGAATTATTTACTTATCTTATTAACACATGATACTATTTCTTCATATGTTGATAATACATGGGAGAATATTTCCCTTCTAAATGTTGTCTTAACACTGTGAAAGATACGATCCTTCTTACTCTTTGGATCATATGTATTACTGGAGTTCGCATTCCTTCTATTGGGCTCCATTTCTATACAATGGAATACACTAGGTCAGTTTATAGATTACAATGAATAATTCCAAACTTGTAAAATACCTAACATAAATTGAAAAAATTATAGATATAATCCATAATCATAAAAATATGTTTTTTGAGGAGGTATATATTCGTAAATCCTTCATAATTATTTGTAAAGAAAATGAGAATTATCCTAAGAATATCCCTAGAGAGTGTCATAACCAAGAGTGCAGCAAGGCCCGTCATCTTGCACCACTTCCCATTCGAGTCTAGCTCAAAGTTGTGTTTTCGGGTTTTACCCCCAGGTACATCTATTCCAGAGCTGCCTCTACCTGCTTGTATCCAGAAAGGGATGTATTTCTTGGAAAACTCAAAAAATCTCTACAATACAAAAATTCTAAGAAGTTCTTCTATACTAATCCTCAAAGTGTATGTTATGGCTATGTGTTATAATCAGAGTTTATCTAAATATAGTTTATAAGGTTTGTACTAAACTTCCTTTGATAACAACTATAACCCCCTGACCCTAGTTACCCAGAGTCAGTGCATTATTACATAACATTGACATGATCATAAGGAAATCAAGTCTCGAAAGACTGATCAGTTTAGAATTATTGGAAACAAGATTTATACAGAAGTTCAACTGTACAACATGAAAAGAAATACAACATGAATTTATTCCATTAGAAACATCCAAGCCTCCAAGATTATGCCTACAATTCACACATAACTAATTTCTTCATATCCTGGGAAAATGAATCATAAGAAAGGGGTGAGCTCAAATGCTCAGTAAGGGTAAGCAATACTGTGGAACATAACATAAATATTAAGCATGGTGAATAACTGAAACCACATGCCTTTACCAGTAATAAAAATGAATACTTTTATGGAAGGAATATGAGCTGAGTAAACAATTTCATAATAAAACATAATCATGCGTATTCTACTAGTCGAATGACCACATGAACCATCAATATTATTTTCATAATGAGGGAATGTATAATGTCGGACATTCTTAAACATTTTTTCATGGCCTCATCAAAGATGTCTAAAAATGATTAAGGCCTCTACCAAAACCATATATCAAAATGGGAAATGCCTCGGCCAATTCCACGTCTAGTAGTCTCATGAGACATATCGATTCATCGAGGAGCTATAGCGGGCTTCACCCATCACTTACCAAGTCTAATACATTTCTTATATGGAAGGGTTGAAATATAACATAAACATTCTTATTAAAACTAGCATATGAAATGTAAATACTTTAACCATAAACCATGAATGGTATAAAAATAACACATCCATAGTCAAAAATATCACAAAACCTTCAATAAAATATAGAATATTTGTATCATAATAAATCAACATCAAACAACTATAAAATCCATCAAAGGATGTTGACATAGATGAAATCAAAACTATTTTAGAGAAATATATCTTTCTTTTTTTGAGATTATTTAAACATACATAATTATAAAAGAAAAAAATTATTTTAAAAATATTCTTATAATCTTGTAAGGTAAGATTTGACGATGTTATAACAGAGGAAAATAGTTGCACCCACCGTATAAGTTTAAAAAAACATTCTTACCTTAATTTTGTCGAAAAGGTCATAAAGTTACTTGTTTGGAAAACAACAGAAAAATTCCTTTCAAAACATATAAGTTCAAATAAGGGTATAAATTACTCTACCCCAATATCTAGTAAAAAATATTTTGAAATAAATTTTTAAGAAACAATGATGTGGATGATAAAGAGGTCCTAGTAGATACTTACGTAAAAACAATCTCGGATAATAAAGAAATTGTAAAAATAACCCTTACCTTATACTTTTCCTTGGTAAAGGGTAGGTTAACCACCAGTATAATGGTGAAATAATTGTTATTAAATTATACAAGAATAATATACAATAATATGATATCATATATGATCTTTTAACATTGCTATGTTAATAATATCTTAGTTTTATCGTCATTTCGGGTGTTAATAGATTTGTTTTCCTTTATATTCTTTGTTATGTGAGTCATATTTTTTATGGATGGGATGTATATTATTCATATCCAGAATTATAACAAGTCATTAATCTTTATTTTTAATCCTCAAATGAAAATTAGTCTTGAATGGATACGATGGTTAATGAATCTCACACGTTCGTGGAGACGGTAATCTGTACGTACGCATGAGCGACAGTATCATTGTTTTGATATTAAAATAATATATAATTAGATGTTATATCATATATATAAAATCATTATCATGTTATATTTATTATTTACATCAATTACACATCATTATTATTCTCATCCAAATAATAATGTATTGAATAACAATTACACCACGACGTGGAGACGGTAAGCCGTATGTACGCACTTATAGTGACATGTCATTCAAAGGATGGATAGAATAATGAATATGGTTGTAACATATTTATTATAACATCACATTATATAGAAGATACTGGAGTTATTATTTTATAATGGAAACAACAAAGAATTAGGAAGTAGAAGAATAAAGGAACTTGAAAGAGGTGAGGAAATATTTACCTCGTCTTCGGGTTATTCCTTTTGATTTGATCAAAAAGGATATTTATGTTGGCTTTCTGAGTAAAATAAGGCCACTAGAATGAAGGTAAGATAGGTTAGAGGGTATTTGGGCAGGTTTTGGCTGAGCCAAATGGATTTGAAGGTGTGAATTATAGAGAAGGGGGAGTTACCTTTTATAAGAGGGATGAGGGGAACCTTAGGGAAAGCTAGAAATATTATTTTATAATAAAATCATTTTCAGTTTATATTGACTCCAAAATGTATTATTTATAGGATAATGTGGGGATGGGTCGAAAACACTCAAAAAATAGGTTTTTGACGGGTTTGGGTCACTATATTATCCTTATCTTTTAGATTTAACTCTTAGTTAAATAGTTTGACATTTACCATGTCTCTTTGTATTTTTATATTATATGGTTAATAAACATACCATATACATAAAAAATAACCCCAAGTGGTTCATTAATTATACAAATATCATTATATAAATCTATTTTCCTAAACCTAAATATTTAGGAATATAATATAAATTAACAATATAATATTTGTTTTAAAAACTGTTTTATGTCAATTTTGACACTCTTTGGTATTTTGTGTTTTCTAAATTCATAACTGCATTATTAATTCAAAAAAAATTCATATAACCAACCCTAATAAGTCATATTAACCTAAACAATTAGTTTAATTTATAAAAAGTCCCAAATTACATTTATTTGGATATTTATAAAATCAATTATTTTAATATTTCATTAATTAGGAAGTTAATGCATCATCATTGTGTGATAAATAAATTAAACTATTTAATTTTTAAGAAATATAAATAAAATATAATTATGTAGAAAATCATTTTATCTTTAAAATGAATATTTATATTAGAAAATATTACTTATAAAACCTCATTTAAAAATTGAATTGCTAAAAGATATTTGTTTATGTCGTTTCGGCTTTACTTTAAGTTAATTAAAATAAAGTGTCATTATCCTTCATAAGCGACTCCATGGGGTCCTAAAATCTACCCAAAGATTCCCATGGTTTCATATGACTCATTAAATAAGGTTAAGTCAATATTTAAGATAATTTAATATTATTATAATATTCTTTTTACCTTGAATTACCTTATTTACCTTTAACCGTGGTAAATAAAAGTCAAAGGTTTCTATTCACTAAAAATAATTTTCATCTTATTGAACCAAATTTTACTTACTGATATCAACTATTTCTCTTTGATATTTTAAATTCAATTCACAGAAGCGGTAAAATTAAGTTTTATTCGAATTTGCAAATGCTCCTAGGAGGTGGGTAAAAGGCGATAAAAAGTTTGATAAATTTTTTATATATCTAAATTTAATTTAAACCGACTCCAATGAATTAAATTGCACTTATATAGGTATTATGTATCTATTTTAACCTAAACTAAATTTAAATAAAATAATGAATTATTTAAAAAAATTTTGTTTTAATCAATAACTCAGTGTTTTCACTATTCATCAAAAATTGAATGTTTTCAGAAAAATACCAAAAATTCACCCTAAGATAATTTTGATATTATGAATTCAAAAATTAATTCTATTTTACCAATTTCAAATCATAGAAGTCGCATTAATTAATTTAAAATTAATTCAAGTTGTCAAAACCCAAAAGCATATTTTTAAGAAATAATAACTATCAAAAGATTGGCACTTGTTTATGTCCAATTTCAATGTGAAATTACTTACAATGACCATAATTGGATTAAATGGTAAAAATATAATTTAGTTATACTTCCAAACCATTAAAATGTATAATTCAACATAATAAAAGTTTTTGATTAAAAAAGTTGTTTTCAGTTAAAATATAGTATTTTCACTATTCATCCAAATATAGAAGTTATCAGAAAAACACCAAAAATTTATCGAAACTAAATTATTATGTACTGATTATAAAGAATAAGTTTATTTAGTCATATTGAATATATAAAAGTTTCAAATATTGGATTTAAAAAGGGTTCTCCATTAAAAGGCGGTAAAATTGCATTTTTTGAAAAATATTTCTTTAATATGAAAAAATGAATTTGTTCCTACATTATGTCTAAGAAACTCATAATATGGATTCTAAAATTATAAGGATAATATAATGTTCCAAATTCAGTTAATACTATTCATAATCGCTTTTGAACGACTAGTTTGGTAAGTTGTGGTGTGCTCGAACTCAGTGTTGCGTGTAGTGCAAGTTATTGAATTATTTTGAAGAAATAACGTACTATGAAATCTTGGAGTGTTACATTTTTTTTCTCAAATAAAACCTTTAAAACCCATAGCAAGTAAATAAAAACCATTTTTAGGAAACTTAGCATATCATATTAATGAAACCCTTTCAAAAATATTTTGAATAAAAAAACCATATAACAGACTTCTAATATAGTCATTTACCAACACATTAGAGAGAGATAATGGGGATAAAACTCTTTATAAGCTATATAGGGATCACATAGGATCTATAATGGGGCTCAAACCTTCTGATAGACTATATCATTCTCACCCATTTTTCATGAGCTGTAATGGGGGTTAGCTCTTCTTATAAGCTATATCGGGCACACCTGTAAGCTATAATTGAGGCTCAACCTATTGTATAAGTTTAATCGGTCTAAAAAATTATTAATATAATGCTCAAGCACCATATAATGAATAAAAGTCTCATTCTTTCATTTTTATCATAAAAACCCTTTTAAAAACACTTTTAAACCCATATGAAAAACCGTTTTGGATATCAAATTAGCCCTTTATTTTAAAAATTATTTTTTAATACAAAAAATACCCTTTTATTTTCCAAAAACCATTTTAAATTGAAAAACACCAATAAAGGGTAAATAATGGGAAGGAATCATGAATACTTGTAAAGGAATGTAAACTTCAAATAATGGTTTTGGAATTGAGAAAAGTTGTTGTCATTGTATATGTTAAAATAAAACTTTACTTTGTCTATTTGTTAAGAAAGTAAAACCTTCCATAAAAATACTCAATTTAAAAAAAACATTCAAATATAAAAACCCCCTTTATAAAACTCTCATGTCCATAATAAAATCATTTTAAAAAAATGGACATGGAAGAAAAATATTCTTATAAGGAAAACATTAAAATATATTTTTTAAAATAAAAGCCCATTATCACTTTGGAAATATTTTAATTCTAAGCCCCATGAAAGAATAAAATTAAACAAAACATTAAATACCATGAGAATATATAATTTCATTACATAACATTTCAAAGGGTGTCTTTACACACCTCATAATAGAATATAGGTTCATAACATCAAAATATGCCTCAATGAAATGAAATGGAGCTGAAGTCCCTTACCTTGAGTCTGAATTTTCAGGTACATTCTTTATATTCCTGAATAATAACATTATGTTAATTATTAAATTTGTTTAGAACCATTTTTATGTTTATTATTACTTTTGTTTGACTTACTACCATTTTATATGAAATTACTTAATCAATTATGTTTATGTCAGCTGTTTTGATGATATTTGGATTATGTGTCACAAATTACTTTTGTACGTTGACTATTAGTCAAAGAAGAAATTATTAAATATCTATAGAAAAATAATCATTAAATAGTTATAATATTTATACATTAATTATACTTTTCAAAACTAGTCATAAAATATGGTTATGAAAAATGAACTACATTACAATCATGGTGACAATAGGTAGTATGTACATATGAGTAACACTTCCATTTTTCAATGATCATTATGGAAAAAAGATACGTAATATTTTATATTTATAGAATGATAATAATATCATAAATACCATATTGTTTCATTAAATTTACTTATATATTTCATCCATGCATTTTGGTGATAACAAATCACATCTCTTCCTAGATGCGGTGGTTTATACGTAAACGAATGACGTTATCGTTTTCAGTGTAAGAAAGAAAATGGTATATTATATTTTTAGAATGAAAAATATATCATGAATATAATTATTATTTAATTTATATAATATAAATTCATTAAATTTATCCTTATTACCTTCCGTATAAAGAGTTAATGAAAAATGAATCACATCGTTTCGTGAGGTGGTAGTATGCTGTACACATGAGAAACATTATCGAATCCCCCACAGAATGGAAAGTAAGATGGTATATTTGATATAATAACTTAAAAAGCATAAATATATTAAAAATATCATATGAATACTTTAAATCTATCATTAAAAAAATACATGATAGATGATGATAGATAATGAATGATATCGGTTCGTGAGGTGGTAGTCTGATGTACACACATATAATGATTTCATATCCCATTTGATGGAAGATGAGACGGATTTAGGTTATTAAATTAGCATAATTACATCTAAGAATATGTTAGATATTTTCATCATTATATAATCATAATTGTATAATATTTTAATGAGTTGGAAGATGAAATAATATAAAAACTCTAGGTTAAGAATGATACCTCTTCATTGGGAAACCTCCTTAGGTATATAACTGATTTATAAATAAAATAAGTGAAATAGGGCAAGGGGATAAAATTAAGGAATATATATGTCCATATATTGGAATATTCAAAAGAAATTTAAGGATTTAATTGGAGAGGAGAAGGGTGGCATTTTATAAATGAAGGGAGTGGCACACTAGTAATTTTTGAAAAGAAAAAGGTATACCCACATTTCTAATAGGCCAAAAGGATCCAAAATAGTCTATTCTAAAGATTTTTACATGATAAGGTCGAAATATTTCGAGAAAATATATTTTATAGAAGTATTTAGGTCATTTTAACCTTTATCATTTTTTAACCCCTAGTAAATCCATTTTTATCTTGGCTACGGTAGTTAATTTTTACCATTTTCACTATTTATTGTAGTTAAAAATTAAATTGAACATATTAGATAATATAAATTATTTTTATTCCAAATATGGAAACCATTTTAACTAATTCAACTCATATAAGGGAAAATTTTAATTTAAAAATAAACCAACAAATGTAACTAAAAAGTGAGTTTTCATTCAAATCATTATTTTATTTTATTCAAAGTGTTCTAGTAATAGTTTAAAAAATAGAGAGAAATATAAAATTAGGGTGATCTAAAATGGTTAAGCCTAAGGGAATACCCTCTAACTAGGTTCACCCCATTGAATAAAATATCTTAAACTAGAGAATCATGTAATCCACACTTCCTGGGCAGCCATGGAAGTAATGAACCAAACAACTTTATCCCCTTATTGACAAGTGGGAAGGAAATCCATGCAGTTATTGATAAGTCCCATAAACATATGAATAATATAATACATTTACTAGAGGATGGGACCTAATACATATAGAGAATTATGAATTGTTATGGAATCTATTTCGACTAACACAAGTTTGATAATTTTCTGACTACATATGAGTAGTCTTGTAAACATCTCATCAGCTTCAGCTAGTAGAGAGTTTTAGATTTTAAATTACATAGTGAATGAAAGGATAACAGATCCTTAGGGATCATAAATAATGTCTCTAACCCACATTAAATTCATGTTGCATGAACTATCCATGTTAATATTTAGACCAGAATTGGGAGGATACGAACAGATCCATCAACCTCGTGTGGTTCTATAGATAGTGTGATGGGGGGGGGTTATGAAAGAACAATTTGTCTAAGGTCGGTGAAATATTCCCAATTATTGATAATATGAGTCAGATTAATAAAAAATTCCAGGGTTCTGAAAGTAAGGGATATCCTTATGCATGTGATCTTGTTGTGGTGAGCTTTATTCCATGTTTACCAGATACACCTACAACCTACTGAGAGGATCGAAGCTCTGTGCTTCTTCTCAAAACCAAATTTTCCCACTCCTTGGAACCAAAGAAAGAAGAAAGAGATACCTGATGGATCATGAGAATGAATACTAGTAAAATCAATAATGTAGTTCCACATAGTACATGCCCATTCACCATCGAAGAATATGTGAGATGAGGTTGCATCCTAAGGATCACTTTACTAGGTGCACCTGGACACATGGTTAATGATTGTAGGCTTGATATTCTCAAATTTTTGTAAAGAAAGGTTCTTAACCCACCATATGATGAAGTTTAATTTCATGTGTATTTCCTTTCACCAAATAACATCGCCCTAATTTTCAAGATCATTAGGACCCATCAGTACTCTACGAAAGTATTTCAAAGAGAAGACTCCCAATTAAAATCCTTTGAAAACATATTTATCTGTATTAGGGTTCATCACATTGACATCAATGATTTCATATTGATTATTATCTAGAATATAAAGGATTAATACATGGTACATACTTTCTCAACTAAATTTTATGCACAATGTTGGGTATCTAGGAAAAAAGAGCTTGGCTCTGACCTATTTGTGGTGCTAAAAATTAATATTTCCCCTACAAAAGAACCAAAGAGTATGAAATTTATGATTGGATATGTGAGTTTTAATCATGATCCATAAATAAGGAGAAACCACTCTTGGTGTTCCCATTTCACTCCCATAATTATCCAATATAAATTTTCCACAAAGCGTTTATCCCTTAAGAACCTCCCACACAAACTTTGCATGTAGAAATTTCATTGTTTCCAAGACACTCCAAACAATGATTCCAACCTCCTTTGAAGACCTATCCATGCTATACCATGAATCCTAGTGGTGTTTTACATCAGAATTAAAATCCCATATGAACAAATCGATAATGATTTAGATTTGAGATATGAATCATTTCGGTACCTTGAGGGATAAAAGAACATGCATGGGATTGAAGGAGAGGATTATATACACTAGAAAAATTATAAATATAAATTATTAGAAATATATTTCCAATTAATGATGCATATAGTGATCCTGTCGATAACCTTGTCAATGTAGTGAATATTGAGTTACTCAGGGAGATCTGGGTGCCCAGATAGTCCATAATAAATTTTATTTTGTGCATATCCATATTGTTCTCAATGGAGCTTGAAAAACTATCCAAGAATTAGTTTAAATGTAGATGATACTATTCTCATGGTTTAAAAATTGGACACTCTATTTATATTATTCTTCAGGTTATGTTTAATACCATGAATGGGTCTCTTATTGTTATTAAAAAAATTGTAATGTCATCTACAAACATGAGATGTTAAATTTTATATAAGTTAGACCTAAAACAATAAGGATGGATAATTCCAATAAAGATTATTTTTTTATTGAAATGATTGTGAGTATCTTGAGTAAGGATGATAATTCATGGGGATAATTTGTCTTCTAGCCTTAGATCATAGGCTACATCAAAAAAACAACTGTTTTTACCTATGAAGCATATGGAAACCAATGAGGAACTAAAATTCCTAAACACGAGGTCATTGGCCTAATAAGATAATTCCATTCATGTGATAACCTTGATAATGATAAATAAAAATTTAAGGACCTCAGAACCATTAATATATGATGAGTTAAAAGACTATTTGATTCACTATAAGTGAACATTATAGGATAAAATTTTAATTTTAAACACATTTTTCTTATATTTGAGGAATTAATTTATCATATTGACTAAAAAAATAAGGAAATATACTTAATTTTATAGTATAATTTCCTCCATTGATATATTTAATCTAGATGCTCATCTTTTGACCAATGGTGAGTATCCAAAATCATTGTTTCCTAAAAAAATCACTAAAATCAACTTATAATAGATCAAACAATCCCCAAAAGTATAACTCTATGTTTCTCATAAATTTATAAATTAACCACAACAAAAATTGTTAGTATAAGGTAATATATTCCCAAAAATTATAGTGATCCTATTATGAAACAACATGAATCACCTAGTCACTAAATCACTTATTAATCCCATGGTTTTATATATGATAAAATATATGTTCTAACAATAAACATTAACATTATTTTTCAAAACTTTTAGTTTAAAAGAATTATTTCCTAATAACTAGGATATCACATAGATTAGTGGTTGGAATGGCACCCTTTTAAACCTTCAGTTGTAAGTTCAATCCCCGCAACCTTACCGGTTGGGATCGGTTATCACCCGACCATTGAGATTTCTTTTTTCAAAAATTTCCATCCTTAAAATCTTCCTATAAATATGATAAACATACATAAAAATAACCTTAATAATCAAAGATTATATAAAACCTAAATGTTATAAATACCTTAAAACACATGTAAAAAAAGTACAGACATACTTCATGTTAAACCAAATCCTTACATATATATAAACCCAAAAAACTTCTTCTAAAATTTATTTAATAAATTAAAGATATTATCACTTAAAACCTCAAAACGAGTGCCTAAAAATTTGAACTTATGATTAAACATTGAAAAATAATTAGCTCTCTAGAGCTGTCATCACTTCACTAGATGGCCCAACATCAACTGTACTAGTAGAAAATGATTTTTACACACCTTTATTTTTATGATCATTATTATTTACATCCTATGTATGAAACTTCAGACACACATTATCATAATGTCCAAACTCATTATTGATAAAAAACTCACTGTTGAATAGAATTATATTATCTCATACTTTTATTATTTAGGACTCTTTTCTTTGTAGTCAAGAACCCGATAACCAAACCTATAACACGAGTAAAACTTTCCATATCTTGAAAAAAATTCACCAAAATGTATTTTACCACAATTGTAACATGTTTTAGTCTTTCTAAAATACATATTATTTTGTTTATTCTCTATTTCCTTCCGCATTGGTCATTTCGTACACTTTTAATCTCATGACACATAAGTGTCACCAAATTATATCTCAACTTTCTTAGCATAACAAAACAATTTCTCATAAATTTTAAATTCTTGTACCACCAAATATCTTTGTAAACATCTTTTAATCTAGAGTGAAATTGATTAATTTTACTATCAGTGTCCCGAATAAAATTCAGCATGTACCTGGAAAATCTTGTGAAGATTTCTTCATACATGACCACTGAATCTTCATCCTTTTTCTTCAATTCCATGAATTGTTTCTCCATCCTAACATGAACAACCTTAGTTGAATATTTCATAAGAAATAGATTCTTAAATTTTTCCCATTATCTGACATTAAGATCATCTTTCTCTCTCGTATTCTTACCCAAATATCACTATCAATCATCTTCACCTTCAATAAAATAAATGGATAGGGTCACCTTTCAATGTTCCAAACATCCCATGACTTCAAATATCTTCTCCAAGGCATTGATCCATTCTTAAGCTACCATTGTGCTAGATTATCCATTGAATGATGGGAGTTGTTTCCTTATGAAGAGGTCCATTATAGACATGTTCTTTTGGGTTATATCGAGTTCCTATCTAGCATGGATACCAATAACATTAATATCTTGTGTAAACTAATTTATCACTTTAAAATATTGTTCTACTCCAATTCCAACCATCCTGGGATGCTAATTTGGAAGTATTTTTTCCTCTCAATACCTTCCCACTATAGTTTCTATATTTTATCTTTGAAAAACCATTATGAATAGGAATAGTTTATATGAATCAACATGGTAATCTTAAAAATATATATCAAATAAACATAACCATAAAGTAAATTTTTTCAAGGGAATGCTATTAAAATTATCCTAACCTCTAATGTTATTTTAACATTCCTTTGATACCAAATATATGGAACTAAACTTAAAAATTATATAATAATTTGTTTTAGTTTATAATTAATCTTCTTTCACATTGAGAATATTTTTAGGTTTAATGTTTTAGATAATTAGATTATAACTCATAAATAGCAAAACCATATAATAAAAAGTGTACACTTCTAATTAGTATCTATTTTCCCCACAATATAAACATTTAAAATAAAACATATTTCTTTTCATGATAATTTTTCATGAAATTTAACTTGAATTATTAATTTTACTTATGCATCCATAATCCATATGAATGTTTTTTAAAAATGTGGTATGATCACAAATATCTCAGTAAGGAATATAAAAATAACTAAAACCATTAGTCCAGTGAAAAACATGAAAACCCATGAAGTGATTACCTCAAACATCATCATTATTAATTGTATGAAATAAATAAATTTACATGAAAAACACACACATTTTTTGATCAAATATAACATTTAAAGCAAATAAAAATCAAATAAAAACCCATTTTTGGAAACATAGAGAAACATATTCATAAAACCCTTTCAAAACCCATTTTATTTAAATAATCATATGAACGGATTCCAATATAATCCGTACCCAATAAATTAGAGAGATATAATGGGGATTACCCTTTATATAAGATATATTTGGGATAACTTTTGAGCTATCATGGGGCTCAACCCGTTATATAATATGTATCATTCTCACCTATTTTTAATTAGTGATAATGGGCATCAAGACTTCGTATAAGCTATATTGGGATCACCCGATTGCTATAATGGAGATAAACCTATAATATATGCCGTATAGGGATAAAACATTATTAATATAATGCTCAAGTACCATATCATGAATATAAAAGTTTATGATTTTACCTTTTTATCATAAAAATTATTTAAAAGAACTTTTAAACAATAGGAAAAACCTTTTCAGATATCAAATTACCATTTTCTTTTAAAAAAAATTTTAAATACCAAAAATACGACTCTCTTTATAAAAATACACTTTCAATAGAAAATACCCAAAAAAAGGGAAGGAGGGGTTTTATTTAAAAAACATGAAATATAGTAAAGTAACACAACCTTCAAATAATGGTTATAGTGGTGGGAAAATTTGTTTTCACCATATATATTAAAATAGAACATATATTTTTTCATTTGTAAGAATGTAAAATATTCCATACAGAGATTAATATTTTTTCAAAAAATCCAAGGACAGAAAAAAATTTCTTTTATAAAACTCTCTTTTCCATAATAAAACCATTTTAAAAACGTGTATATGTAAGAAAATTAATGTTATAAAGAAAACATTAAAAGATAATTTTTTAAAGAACAGTCACTTATCACTTTGGAAATATTTAAATCATATGCGATGTGAAAGGGTAACATTGAACAAAACATTAAATACCCTGATAATAGAGAAATTAATGATATAAAATTTCAAAGGGGTAATATATACACCTCTTAAAATAATATATGTACATAACTTCAAAATATGCCTCAATGAAATGAAATTAAGATGAAGTCCCTTACCTTGAGTCTGACTTATCATGCACATTATCTATCTTCCTAAGTAATAAAATTATGTTAATTATTTAATTTCATGATAATAAGTTTCATTTTTATCATTCCTTTTATTTCACTTATTACGATGTTACATACAATTACTTAATCAATTAATTTTTTTTGGTGTTTTAATGATATTTGGCATATGTGTAAAAAATTACTTCGGTAGGTTGACTATTGGTCAAAGAGGTCATTCTTCAAAATATCCAGAATAATAGTACTGAAATAATTATCAAATTCTTAAATAAAATATACTATTTAAAACCAACCACAAAATATGGTTATGAAAAATGAAGTAAATTACAATCATGGATACGGTATGTCGTATATATGCATAAGTAACGTTTCTATTTTTCAATGATCATTATAGAAAGAATATAAGTAATATTTTATATTTAAATAATTATAATCATGTCATTAATACTATATTATTTCATTAAATATACTTATATATATCATCTAGGTGTTTTGGTGATGAGAAAAAAAATCACATCGCTTTGTGTAGGTGGTTGTCCACAATACATGAACGACGTTACCAATTATTAGTGTAAGAAAAAAAATATATTATATTTTCAGAATAATAAATATTTCATTAATATCATTATTATTTTATACATATCATATATATTGATTAAATTTATCCTTATTACCTTCTATGTAAAGGATTTGTGATAAATTAATTACATCACTTTGCGAGGCGGTAGTCCATCGTACACACGAGTGACGTTATAATATCCCCCACCAAAAAAGTATGAAGTTATTTGTGTTATAATAACTATATAAGTATAAATATATTTAAAATATCATATATATATTTTAAATACATGATTAAAACAATCCATGAGTGGAAATTATGGAAAAATATGACCTCGGTTCGCGAGGCAGTAGTCCACCGTACACACAAAAGATGATTTTGTATCCCATTTTATCAAATAATAGATGAATTTATGTTATGAAATTTACATAATAACATATAATTATATGTTATTTTTTTATTATATAATCATAATTATAGATTATTTTAAGTATGTGGAAGAAGTAATAAATTTAAAACACTCAATTAAGAACAATACCTCTTCTCCAGGAAACATCCTTAGGTAAGCACCAAAAGCCTTATTAAAATTGATTTCTGATCAAAATAAGGGATATAGGTCTTGTAGAGGGAATAAAGGATGATAGTTGGGTAGGTATTGTCAGAGAAAAAGTGGTTTGAAAATTTTAATAGGAGAGGATAGGGGTGGCCTTTTATAAGTGAGCTAAGTGGGACATTTTTAATTTTTGAAAAGAAAAAGTTGAACCCACAATTTCTAGATAGAAAAAGGCTCCAAAATGGGCCATTATTGATAATTAGACATTATAAGGTCAAAATACGTCCATAAAATATATTTTTTACAAGTATTTATGTTATTTTAATAGTAATATTTTTATTTTAACTCTTGATAAATCCATTTTTACCTTAACTGCAGTTATTAATTTTAACTGTTTTCACTATTCATTATGGTTAAAAAAATAAATTGAAATTATTATATAATATAAATTATTATGATTAAAAATATTGAATCAATTTTATAAAATTAAATTCATATAAATTTAGAAATTTAATTTAAAATAAAAATTACAAACGTGAAAAAAACACAGGTTTTCTAGAAGTGTAATTATTGAGAAAAAGTTGATCTTATATTAAATATAATAATAATAATAATAATATTATTATTATTATAATTTTTTTATTTAATGATATATAAAATATAAATTTCATTTAAAACATTACTGGATAGGTATTATTTTTAATTAATTAAAATAGAGGAACATTAGGCACTTTGAAACAGTTTTCAGAAAAATCCTGTTTTTAAACCCCAAAAAAAACTTATAATAAAATACAATATAATTTTGATTAAAAATTAATTAATGGGATTAAATGTAACTAAATAATATATATGTTACTATAAATCATATTAAAAACATAATGGGACTTTATAATTACGTAATTTATTGAAAATAAATGACATTTTTAGAAAAATCAGTATTTTTCACTATTCACTGAAAATTAAAAACTTTCCAAAAAATCCTAAAACATCACCTTAATTTTTTTTTGATATTATGATTTTAAAAATAAATGTAACATTATAAAAATAAATTTTCATAAATTTTTTAAAAATAAATATAATTTTTCCATACAAAAATGAAATAAAAAACATTTGTGAAGAAAACCTATTTTCAAAGAATCAAATTACTTTACTAAAAATTGATTGATTATTTACTAATAATATATAAATAATATAAATTTATCATGAAACCTATATATATATTTAATAATGTTGTTAATTCTATTCAAACATATCAATTTAATTACAAGGTTATAATAGTTATATATTTCACATGTTGTTTAAGATCGGTGTTGCGTGTCGAACATGACATAAAACATAGTTATCTTTTATAAATTATTTGCGTGTTATAGTAGGCATTGTATTTGTTTCCTATTTTAACACTCTTTAATCTCCCTAAAAACATGTAAAATATGATTTAAAGGTTACTGAGTCTTTTCTTACTCTAATATTTTAAATTCCTTTTGGTCCTCTTCATTTTATTAAAGAATTGATGGAAAACACCTATAAGTTTCTCCTTAGTAAATTCATTCAGAAAGAAAATATTTATTATACAAGATAAATAAATTCAATATTCAATTTAAAATCAATATGGTCACTTCGTTCTATCATTTATTAGTGAGAGGATAATTGTTTTATGATCAGAATGAATCCATTGGAGAGCTCTGGAGGATAAAGAAGAAGAGGGTTCACAACCAATTTTAGAGATGAAATTATTGAAAATTTTAATATAATATTAACTAAAAATTATAAATTAAATAAGCACTAAAAAACTAAAAATATATCATAATTTTTTTAATCTTACAAATATTCATGTGTATCAACCTACATATAACGACTTTACAATATATCAGAAACAAATTTGGGAAAGGTGTATTGTAGCCATACCTGGGCATATAAAAACCATTTAGGAAAGGCATAACATATCTAGACCCATGAACATTATAATTAGAAAACATCAGAAATAAATTTATGAAATGTGTAACATAGTAAAGAAAAAATATTAGAAATATATCTTGGAAATCCATAAAATAACTAGACCTAGGCACACTAGAAACTAGTCAGTGTAGTGAAACCCCCCCAAATATATAATATCCAACCCACCTTCTTATTAGTCATGATATCCATAGGAATGATGTATCAACATATTTAAGATAAAAACAATCATGGAAACACAACCCATATCCTAGACCTTATCTAGTAACCCAACCATACATTACACCTCATTAAGGGATAATAGAAATAAGCACCATCCTGAATCATCTCACAGAATAAATCTATATTATCACAACCCATGACTAATAAAAATTCCATTGATAATCACAAAGCCTTTTGGCCATGATTATTATACCCAAATTAAATCGTTGGTCATACTTAGATGAACCTATCAACCATTCAAGTTCTGTAACCATAACTATCCCCTACTTCTATGAGAATCTGTAGATGGTTCAACTTTTATTTCTACACTCAAAGCAATCATTCCATGATGATTCCATCACATGATCAGTATATTCATTAAAATATACCCTAATCATATGTGAAATACATCCATAAATAACCATTCAACCTACCCAATGATAGCATGATTACCCATACTATCCAAGACACACACAGATTCAAGATAAAGGCCTATTAATATATATTCAAACTCCTACACATCTCTAAGAGATAATATAACCAAGGGAAATAACTTTCTCTATTTTACATTTAGTTCCACATTGAACACCCAAGATGAGTTATCACACCCTTGATCCACTATAATAAAACAAATCATCATGATAAACTAATCCATAGAGGTAAACATGGTCTCACTAATTAACACTACCATTAATATATTCCCTTCTAGTTAATTACAATGTCTAAGGCCATAACCACAAACCTTTCCATATCAATTATAAGGTTATACACTATCCAAAACCACTACTCGAGGACTCACCCAATCATGGTTCCTCTTCACATTCTAATGTGTCTTATCTCAAGACCCATATAACTCATTACATGAATTGAAACCCTATTAGGGGTTTATAAAACTTAACTAGAAATAAATACCCTTGGAGATATAGTTTTTAGGAACCTCTCAAGCTCCCAAAACATACACAAAATACCTATTTTTATTTTATAAGGATCTACCTAATCCCATTTGACCCAAAGGAACACTCTCAATCCCTACTTAGTTTCACCAAACATTAATCCCTATAATGTAAATGAAACCACATTCATATGTCACATATGGTTAAGTATTAAAGGGACTATAGACCTTAATATTAGAGTTACCTCTCTTTTATCCACACACTATATCCATATGTAAGCTTGTACCAAGCTTCAAAATTCTCTTAAGCCCCCATCTCATACCCCAAAGCTCCATTAAATAACTATATATTTTTAATTAATTAATAATTTTAATATAAATAATCATACTCACTGATAACTAAACAAGCATCATCATGACACTAAAACCATGACTAAAGACATGAGTAAGGCCCAAGCCATGACTCAAGAACCCCTGTTAGAAAACTAACTTGGAATTTATACCAAATTTATTGCCAATGTGAATCCATTTTGGTGGAAATATTCTTCATGATTTTTAATATGATTCCACCATGAATTTGTGGAATTATTCTTAAATACATAGTTGGAGTTATCTGAAATCATAGAAATAATAAAAAGGGGATGATAAGAAAAATGTCGGGAGGAATTACCATGACCAAGCATGAAAGAACAACATCTAGTCAACTACCAACACAAGGGTATCCAATGGATTTCTTATCAAGGAACTAAGGGCTGGAAAATGACCCCTCTTATACACCTTCTTGGCTAAAGAAGGAAGTGGGTGTCATTTTATAAAATTTTATTATCTAAATTTATTTAGTTAAAAACATAAAGAAACTATAAAAGAGTCCATTTTGGTGTGATCCAATGGTTCATGAAACAAGAAACCTCTTAGATGACTCATTACATAATGACCATACAATTCATGACACATTTCCCATTCCAAAGCAACACTAAGAAATCATGACCATGCATTACAGTGCGATTGGGTGCTTCATTTTGCAGCACACATGTTGGGGAATAATACCCCCAATCATCCAAAACTTAATATTATATTGGATTTCATGTCATAATCCCTTACCATAAAAAATAATTCCTTTTATAATGGTACAACTTATTATATTGTACTGTGATGTGCCACTTACACCAAAGATTCATCCAACATCGAGACCAACTCCTCAAAAAACACCATCCTCTAAAAGCTTTTCCAAATTATCTATAATCCCTCCAAAAAACTTAAAACCGAGTTAAAAAAAATATAATACTCAAGTCAGAAGAACCTAAACCAAAAAAAAATTAAACGCCCTTTTTCTTTAAATATTAAAACATTTAAATTCCTTTAAAACAACCAACTCATAATGACATGAGTTGTTACACACATAACATATCAATACATTAGTATGAAGTATTCCATTTATTAATTCTCAATGATACCTATCAATATTATGTGGCATATTATTGAAATATTGGGTTTGACAAGGTAAATATATGCATTATTCATTTATTTTATCTTGTCCAAACATATGAATGGATCCTTTGAAAAAATGAGTTTCATTTGATTGTTTGATTTTCGTTTGGACATGTTTTTTATACTCTAAAATACCATTAAGTTGTCTTAGATTAAATTCTATATTAGATGGATAAATGTTTTATATAGTTTAATAAATTAGAGAAATGTATTTTACTAGAACCATAAAATGTTTTTGAAAAACAATGGTGGTTCATGATGTTTTTAATAACCTTGATACATTTTAAGAATAAAAGAATGTGGTTTTATAAAATTTATAAAACCATGTCATGGTCTATAAAAAACATGTCTGTAAATGGTTTCATGAAAGACACAGAGTCGTAAAATAGTTATATCACACCATGGTTTAGTGAAAACAATGGTCATGGTTAGTTCTCAAATATAATTTTCATATGAAAATAATGATGTAGCTAAGTGAGGCCATGTCATAGTTTCAAAAGTAATTATTTTAAAGGTTCTTCATAAAATAACCTCTATAAATAAAAATATATGTGGTTTCCCTTGGAATGTTTTTTCATATAGGATTAAACAAATCCCAGTTTATATAAAAAACAAATATTTATTTTATTTTTTGTTAAAAAATTCCTATGAATATGAAGGAGGATTTAAACGATACCAATTTTTTTATAATTGTGATAAAGGTTTAAATTGTATTTACATGGTATATTAATTTATTAATTTTTTATAAATTCCAAAATAAGTCATAATATAAAACTGTTTATATTTTGTTATGAAATTTTCATAAATTATTCCCCGAAATGTTAATATTCTATGGGATTATTTTGAAATTTATTTAAATCATGAAACAATTATTTCAGTGTATTTAATCAAGGTATAAATAAAATTAAATATGTGATATTTTTTTTAAGTAATGTGTTTAAATAAAATATGGAATGTAAATATGATTATAAAATTTTTCATACATATCATATATTTTAAATATAATGTAGTTCATATTAAATACAATTAAAATTTATAATATACAAAAGTTCATATTAAATATGAAATGATGATGCTTCTTTATTTATGTAATATCCATGAAGGACTTCTAAATTATAAAGTGTTTAATATTTTTATTTATTAAATATTCATAAACTTTTATCTCATGTATAAATATTTGAACTGTTCATTTATTTAGTTTATTCCATACTTCAAGTATTTATGAATACAAGTGTTATATTATGAACGGATGTATAATTTTTCTTAAAGTGATAAACCACTTCTAATAATTTTTATACCCTCTATATATGTAGTTAAATTCTAGGTATGATATAAGATTTAGTAATTATCAACCTTAAATATGATTCTTATTTGTTATGAACTTGAATATAATGGTTGGTTTTGATTTATACATATTAAGTGTTTGTATTATATTAGGATCAATGTCTCTCAGGAGTAGAATAAATCCCTGGACATTGGGACTTTGGTTCATAATTCTCACTGGTCTGAGGGATTACAATAATCTAGAAAAGTGGGGGATTTCTAGTTGTCACACTAGGATTTCTATTATACATATTATTTGATATGTTTCTAAGACTTTACATGAAATGGTTTTATATTATTTATGCATGATATACATTCAGATATGTGTGAATATGTTTTTCTATTTTTTTATAAGAAAGAAAATTCATGGGTTACATAAAAAGTTATACATTACTATGTTTTGAATATATAATTTGTTTTGGAAGTATAGGATAATGAAGACTAAATAGTTATAAACAAGTATACAAAAATGGAATACAAGAGATAAGATGGTGAAATTTTAAAATTTAACAAAAATACTAAGTGTTATATTCCTTCTAAAGAAAATACAAGTCAAGACCTTGATCATCCAAATAATTAGGTTCTTACTAAAGCTGGGTTCCTATGGATTATCTTATGTAATACATTGTGGAAATAAATAACTCTAAAATTTAGATAACCAAAACATGATGTGATATTTATGATAAACATATCTAAGAAACTATGAATGTTTTGATACCTAATGAATAAAATTAGGATACTACATGTGGTTGACTTGAGCAAGGAGTTGTCCAATTAATAATCCAAGATTCATATATAATATTATTGAAATAATGATATACCCAAATATATACATTTTAGGGTAACATTAAATTTAACTTAGACATTAGTGAAATATGAATCATTCTCATTAATTGATATGATGTAATTAAAATGGGTAATCATTTTTATGGGAGAAAATTTAATAAAATACATTATTAATATTTTTTTGTAAAACATGATACTTATATAATAAAATATGCTATTATTGATAAAATGAATTCTCCATAATAAAACAAGACTTTAGGATCAATTATTTAAAATCATTATATTAATGGAAATAAATTTCTATATTGGTATAGGAATTTATGAAATAATAATAAATAAGAAGAAAAATTCTCTGCGTTGGGGAATTTTTTCCCAATAAATGGAATATTAATGAAGTATCTTAAGAATAGAAACACTCTTATCGTAACTATAATAATTATTTTTGTTTATGACTCTATGTTAATGGTTATTTTTATAGATCCCAATATTTAAAATTAACATGGGAATATGAATGACTTTTTGAGGATAGAAAACTAAACAAATATATAAATAATAAGATATACATGAGAGATATGATGTTTTAAAGTAACTCTTTCAATGTAATTTTTAATAGGGTATTTACATATCAAATAATTAACTCAATGTGATTGGGTATATACAGGACATGCATTGGATGGGTTACTACTTTGTCTTGGTCTATCCACAAACGTTATTTTTTAATCATCACAAGAAAGGTTTTAATAATTTATCATAAATTATAACATGAATGATTTGAAAAAAAGTATACCCAATCATCCCAATATGTAAATTATTGTTGATCATAACATGTAAGGTTTAATCTTAAGTTCCATGATGATGTTATAAAAAGTAAAGATTAATCCTTTTGTCCGAAATAAGAAAAAAGACATTTTGGAGAGTCCAAACCAACTTCTTTTAAACCAAATAAATGAGTTTCAAAGTAAGGGAAATTTTTTCACTGTAGGAAACAAGGACATTTGAGATTGAATTTTCTTGAATATTTTATGTGGTGTAAGAAACTCAGTCAAGATTTCACATCGGGTATTAGTGTAATAGAAATAAAAATAACTATTTTGAAAGTTATATAATTCCAATTATACAATATAAAAATGTTGTAAATATTTATAGTATTTCAAAACTAATTAAGAGATGATGGATGGAATTTGAACTAAGTATTCAAGTGAAGAACCAAATTTTATCTTTATAAAAGAGTTTTATGAAAATAATTACATTAAAGATCAAATAAATTTGAAATAAAATATGTGATATCCTCATCTCGTTTTCTCTTATTTGATATGAGAGTTATTTGTAAAAAAGGAGTCATTATAAACAATAATTGACAGTGGTTTTGATACACATTATTTATTATTCATCCAATTTTATAACATGGTTTGAAAATAAGGTAAGGATTAAAAAAGTTTTATCTAGGATAAAAGTGTTTTATCCAAGATATTTGTTAAAATAAGGTAGAAATGGTTCATGTTTCCCAAGAATGACATATTTTAAAGTATAAGGTAAGGATAAAAGGACTTTCATCTTGTATAAAAGTGTTTTATCCTAGAAATTTTCTAAAAAAATAAGGAATGAGTCACAATACCGAAAAGTAAAATTTTTTAAAGAATAAATTATTATTTTCAGAATATTTATTAAAACCCTTAGAATACTATATTAAATACAGTTTTTAATAACTTATTTATTAAACATTATGAAAAAATAAAGAACTTTTATATCATAAAAAATGAGTTTGTGTCTTAGAAATATATATTATAGATAAACAATAGTTTCTAAGAGGATAGTTGGAGTTTTTCTAATCTTAAATAAGTTAAAAATATGATAAATAAGTGATTATGTTGGTGCATGCCAAATAAGCACTGATAAAATCACAGAAGGAAGAAATACCTGAATATGGGTATTATTTTCCCCGCGAAAGGAAAGAAGAAGATGATGGTCAAAGATTCATGAATCCTCTAAGAGACTTGAAATCGTGTGACCATTTCAAGGTCACGCGAAGGCCCCACACATGGCGCATCACCCACGGCTAGTTATGAGAAGCCCTCATCCACAAACCTGCCTGCTCTTGTGAATTCCCCTCAGACAACCGACTGAGAACCCCTAGGACACATGGTTTTTCTTTGGAAAGTTCCTAACAATCTATCCAAAATCCTTTGAGTTAAGGAGGTGCGGGGGGGGGGGGGGGGTTCAATGTTACTAAAGGACATGTGACACCACCCTGAGTGATCCGGGAGACACCACAAGACCTTAGTGACATGTACACCTCGCCTCACACAAACCCTCTAGTTTGTTAGACTCAATGCATGGAAGTCCTCGGACATGTCCAGGAAACCCCACAGTGCTCTAAGGACAGACAAATAGACATGTTCACTATATTCTTTCACACTCTTTATATGAACCATATTGGTCAAGTGAGACATCATAAAAAATTAAGTAAAAATAATAGATACTACTCATTCCCACTTGCATGATCCCTAAACTTTGTAAAATAAAACAAAGAAAACCAAAATGGAGGTGGTGAGAGGGGTTCATGATTGCTGAAAGACATGAAACGTGCCCCTGACGACCCGTAAGGCACTACAAGCCCTTAATGAAATGATTTCCTTGTCTCAAGAAATCCCTTTGTCTTGTCATCCTCATCTTCAGGAAATGGAATTCCTGCAAACCCCCATGAAACCCATATTGGTCACACGACACATCTCCAAAAAAATAGAATAAATACCCTCAACAATACACATGAAATCCCCCATGACTCCCAACCTTTGTTTCATCAAATAGATGGGATGGAAATGGATGAGGAAATAGGTATGATGGCTTAAGGGCATGCTATGTTCCTAGTGCACCCACTGCAACGTCCTAGATCTAGGTGCCACCCAAAAGAGTCCCCAACTCAGTTGGTCACATAACCTCAACCGATTTTCCCCAAATACCAGAGGATGCTGACTAGCAGTGAGGGCCACAATGTGATATTGGGGAAACTATGACCTCATTATCAGATTATACACATCATAAAATAAATAGTAAACAACAGCGAAAGAAGTAATACCATACAACAGAAGATAACATCAGAAAACTAATAGTAATAAAACAACTAGATCATATATATAAATAATTCATGTAAAATTTTTATAGGAAAGTAGAAAAACAAGTCACAATGCTGGAAATAAAATACATTAACTAAAGTATATAAAAATAAGTAAACTCCAACAGCATCGCAAACCTCATCTTGGTACCATGCTCTACATCTCAAAAAAAAAGTACCTGATTGAGAAGGGATCTTTACCTTATCTATACCTATAACCATATAATCAGTTTGGGTCTAAAAACATGACCCAAACAGGGTGTGAGACAAATACCAATAGGTATCCACCAAAGGATCTATGCCTAAAAATCATTGAATATATATTTAGAAGGTAATATTTATAAATGATGTAATAAACATGGATGTACTCAAAAGTAAACAATCCTATAGTTTTCAAATACATTCATCTATTATTCAATCCATTGAATCATGTAAACCTTGGGATCTATCCTAAGATTTTTATCCCCTATGTTGTAGTTACAATAGACGTCTTAGAATACCATCTAAAAAATCAAGTAAGACCAAGTCCAAGCTTGTGATTTGGCTTGGCAGACTCATCGCTATAATCCAATTATTCAATAACGGCCTTTTTTGGGAATGTTCTCACAGTCTAATCCCCATGGTCTAATATAACATAATTCTTTTAACAACAAACCTCTAGGTAGATCTCATGGTCAAATCCCTCTAGTCTAAAATAGCACTAATCATTTACAAATGATCACCTAGGCAACCCACATGGTCAATACCCCTTGTTCAACATAGCATCAATGAATTATAAAAAACCACCCAAAAGACCTCACAGTCAATACCCCTTGGTCAATATAACAAAAATTCATTTAATAATAACCCTTTGGGTAGTTCTCACACTCTAACCCTCTAGTCTAACATAACAACAATTCATACACAAATGAACTTGCCTCAGGAATCTCTCAAAGTCAAATTCCCCTTGGTCAAACTTCCATAATGCATATCACTCGCATCTTAAACAATTAGTAACACCATCCCAATGACACAAGGCATGGAAAACAAGGAAAGCCTAATAGGAATTCTAGATGAAATGTCTATAATCATCAAAATATTTTAAAAACACCCATAGGGTGTCCCATAAACAAGGTATCAAACCTCACTCTTATGAAACTACCATTTAACAATCTACCAAACCATAACAGGTAATAAATAGGACCTAATTCCAAACACACTATACCCCAAACGTGGGTATACAACACTTTTAGCATATATAATCAAAATAAAATCAACTAAAGGCACAAACCACCTACGTTGATGTCGTATGATCAATAATCTTGAATGTTGTCCCTTGAATTGGCCTAAAATGACGTAGATCTATTAAAAGGTGAAAAAGTTAAACCTTGAATAACTCATGAGAGAGGAGGAATCATGAAGAAAGTATCTAGAGGAATTGAGGTCTCACACGTGGGATTGCAGTGCACCTGACAACGTCTCAATCAGAGGTCGTACAGAGAATCATGAGGGGTTTGGAATTCATCGTCCTTTCTGTTGCTCTCCTATATAATCCAACGGGATAAGAAGTTGTTTTGAGGATGAGACGCAACCCCGTTCCAATTTATTTAATAAAAATAAAACTACATGGCATGTTCATTAAATGTACATGCCATGTAGTAGCCTTACTCATCCCCTGCATCAAGCGGTCTGCTATTTCAACTACATGGCCATGTACTCAGATGTTACATGACCAGTACACGACTATAAGCGGTACCTAGGTACACAGTGTGTACTCATAAGTACATAGCATATAACTAGAAAATTCCACTTTCTTCATTTTCCCTAAAAAACAACCCAAAATCAAGATCCATAACTGAAATGAAGATCTGGGTTCTTAAAAACTTCCCCCTTAAATCAATTTTCCCCAAATTTTCCTTCTAATGGTGGTGAAGATGAATATACTAACAACTCTTTACATAGTGATAATACGTTGGCCTCTATCTCCCATGTATTTTCTTGTACTTACCCGTGCTACCATAGAACCTATACCAGAGGAATAGATTGGCCACGAAGAACCTTCGTTATATGATTAAAAATCCGAATAGGGTGCCCCTCCAAGTATGAATCCACCTATAACTCAACCTCCTTAGGTTTAAAAACATGAGACAAGTCTAAAAAGTGACACTCTAGCTATGAAACAAGAAAGGCGTCATGCATAGACCGGTACCTCTAAGGCAACTACAACCGATAGACAACCGAATTCAATCTCTTTAGAACCAAAAATGGCTGGATGTATCTCAGTGAAAGCTTCCCCTATGTCCTAGTCCTCCTATGTCCCAACCTGGATGTGACCTGTAAGAAAACATATTCACCAACCTCAAACTCTAGATGTTGTCTCTGTCAATCAGTATAAGATTTGTACCAAGACTGTGCAGCAACCATTCTATTTCAAATCAATTCCACCTGTTCTCTGGTCTCCTGGACAAGACGTGGTCCCAATATAGATGCATCTCCTACTTCCAACCAGCATAGGGGTGATTGGAATGGCCTACCACACAAATCCTCATAAGGTGCCATCTGAATCGTTGCCTGGAAACTATTGTTTTAGTCAAACTCCACCAGGGGTATGTGTCTCTCCCAAGATCCCCAAAATCTAGGATGCATGTTTGAAGAATGTCCTCCAAAACCTTAATTGTTCACTTAGAATGGCCATATGTTTGGGGATGATAAGTCATACTCAGAAGTACCTATGTACTCAAGTTCTTTTGTAGTCATTTCTAGACACGAGAAGTAAACCGGTCATCCCTATTTGAAATGATAATGTGCAGAACCCCATGAAAATGTACAATCTATTGAATGTACAACCTTTGAAGCTCAAAAACACTGAAGGTTTCCTTAATCATAAAGAAAGGTACAGCCTTCATGAGCCTGTAAAGATCAACATACATGGTATCATTACCACAATACCTCTGAAATTTTAAAAACTCTACCAAGCACCCCCCTAAGCATTCCAGCGATGCTACTAGTGTGTTTTCCTTTAACTGGGTGAACCCGAACACAACTGAGGTCATAAATGAAGCCTTATAGTAAGGAAAGGTCAAACCCAAAATGACATCAGCAAAACTGGTCACATAATCTTTTCATGATGACATTTCATATTCTCATAGAACACCCACCCTTAACTAGAATGGTGTTCTAACTGCCTCACTCGAACCATACTCTTGGAATAATATTGATAATGAGTTAAACCATCACCAGATGACTTATCTTAGAAATTAAAATCTTAGAAGGATGATGTATTGTAACAAAAAAAATAACGCCTCTTCCCAAGGCACCACGTACTCACAACAAACCTGCTCACTGAATCCTACATTTGTCTTTCAGTGATTCTCCTATGTCACACCTTCCCTTGATCACTAAAAATTTCATTCCACAACACAAAAAAATTTAATTCCATATTCATCCCACTAGAATTATTACCTCCTTAATAAATACATCAAAGCCCAACTAAAAGTTTGAGATAAACTCAGATTAATCAACCATAAGTCTAAGGAACTCACCAAGGTGGTCCGTGATTCCTGTACAAGTGAGACTTTGGTGTGAATCCCAAAATTCCACATAAGAAATCTGACTAAATCTATAACTTCATCTGCCTAGAAGTCACACCAATGAAGTGGTAGGCATTAAGAGTATATCCAAGGTGTTCATATAGGGGAACTCAAGTATTACTAAAGATCAATCAAGCCTCTATTGAAATCACGCATCCATCACACAACACAAAAAGAGATTACAAAACAGTCCAACAACTTACAACTATAGCATGGCGTATAACTGACACTCTCTTATTTCACCCAAGAAGAGGTCAAGATAGGGGACATTCTTTCCTCTTAAGAAAGATCACAATAATTGGAATTAAAATATTACCATAAAAGGATATCCGAACCACTACTAGTCGACCTTCGGAAGGCAAATCAGATTTACATTCCAACACATTGTCATATAACCGATCACAACAACATTGTGAAGACTAGAAATTACCAACATGAAACAAGAATCACAATCCTCCAAATCATTTAAGTAAAAACAACCATTTTTAAGTGGTCCTTTATTGCGATACTTTTACCTAGAAATAATATATTTGAAAAATAACTGACGTGATTATCCATACCTATGAGTGTCTTATATGTCGAGAAGGACTAGATGCTCTCAAACCAGGTAGTTTAAAAGCTACTTAAACACATGTGTGTCATTAAATAGTACTTAGGTCACTCTATACTGATAATATCCCAAGAACATACACTACAACTTGAAGCTAAATGATGTAACTGAACTCAACCGTTCACTTAAATATTTCACACTCGACGGGTGTCGCATATGTTGACATAGACTACCCAGAGATTACAATATAAAAAACACATTCTAGGGTATTATTCATAGGCGGTCCTCCCTATGAATCCTTGTACCAGATGGTTCACATATGAAATTTCTCCAAAGAACATCATATACACAACCATTAACTCTAGTGACAACGTACCAAGTTGTTCATCACTAAATAAAAGAGAGGTTTACATGACCTCCTAATAGATGACCATGCCCAAGGAATGTCTACACCAAATAACCAAGCGATCCTCAAGAATCTCCCCACATAAAATTTAATGGAAAAATGACCACCCCTCCGAACATGGATGTCATTTACAATGAGAAGTCCTGCCAGGGACAACAAAACCTGGACTACACCAACGTTAAAATCTCTCAGTGGAAAACTAGAAAACCAGCTGTAAGTGTGATACCTACCATGGTCTAGCATCTTATGAAGCATAAGTGTTGACTTCCACTACTAGGATATGAAAAATAGATTCACTAGGTTCAAAATCCCATGGGAAACTAGTTTATCTCAATTACTCAAAGTAAAAAAGGAAAGTCTCACCAACGTTCCTTTAAAAAATATAACAACTCTAACATTCCATCAAAAATAAAAATTTATCAAGTAAGATCATTTTTAATAACAAAATTAACCTACCAAGATAATGTTAAACCAACCTGTGTCCTCAAAAAAGGAACTAAATAGCAGTTGTTTAACCACACAAAGCATGAACCCATAAGTAGTTTATTCTATTAAAACCCCCTTCCAAAGAACGTAAGTAGAGGAATCCTATAAGACATATTTGAAGAATAAAAGCCAAGGGAAACACATGATAGGGATCCTTGAAATGGTACATTGATGAGGGATCCTACTAGGGACTCCCTAGAAGAAACAAGTCTAATGGATCATAGTCCAGAAGGAACAACTCACATGGAAAACATCCACAAAAGAAAAATGTCATTATAGATAGCTCACAGATCATCTCAGATCCAAGGTATCAAATAGGTTGTCCAAAACACCCAAACAATCATTTATGCATTGGTCTCACTCCTAGTAGACAATTGAAAATGGTAACTGGAGGAAGACCCTTCCCATATAGAAAGGAAACCCTAAAACACCTATTATGAGTCCTGATAATGCTCTACAAGTTCCACTTTCTCAATTTACGTAAAAAACTAATTAGAAAGGACTACTCAATGGTCCAAAACTTACACCAGGGGATAAAACCGGAACATACCCTCAAAGGGTACAAAAGGTGACAATATAGAGTGTAGAACTCATACACAACGTGTACACTCATGTTCTAACATAGGAATGTACGCCCACCTGACCAGGCATGTAAACATCACTCATACATGACATGCCATCTCAGAACACAGTGTGTACTAAATTCCTCCCTTCTAGCCATGACTGTCTACATGGCCAGACTCACACGGGTTTTGTCTAAAGAAAACTACATTGGGTGTACTTAATCTACACAGCATGTCCTTAAAAAGACTCAACAACCTAGGTTATTCCCCCACACAGTTGGAACCACATGGTTTCTCCTGGTGTAACACTACACAATGTGCACACTCTGGAAACAGTGTGCACAAAAAAATTTCCATCCACTCGTTTCATTAGTCACACGATCGGTTAAATGATCGATTTCAGCACGACGTGTACTCCCAGTGCATGGCGTGTTTTACCAAAATTTTACCATCCCCATTTTTCTGCTCAAATAGTCATTCACACAGTCCACAACAACACAGAGTGCACATAGAGTACATGGTGTGTACTTAAAAAAATTATTTATTCCAGAACAGATAAACACATGGCATGTGTTCATGACATCACACACCGTGTTGTCTATATTTTCATATAGTAAGCCTCTGAAACTTCTCCAAAACCCTTAAAGAAATAAAATTTGTCCAAGGCATGCCAAGTTCCAATCTGTGAGAGCCCATACTCATGCTAATCAAGCATTAAAATCCTTATTCATGTCATATCTTAATATAATTCAATTAAAGTCCAAACATGATCCACCAAATTTGGATCCAAGAGGGCACATAGAACCTTAGGGACCAAAGATTGGAATACAACCAAAAGAATATTTACATACACTAATACCATATACAAAATATCAAGTATTTATATCATGACATCTATCACAACAACATGCATATCCTGCAAAACATCTATCACAACAACATGCAATCATTAATTCACCCTAAATGGCATGGCAAGAATGGCTAACATTTTATCTGTAGCAAGTTCCTATATGACTCACGAGATGTAATACCCTCATCTCATCGGGTTGCAACAGAATAATACCTCAATAATATTAATTATAACAACAAAAAAAGTGAATCACCCAATGGTGAAATCATGTCAATGAAAACAATTGCAAAACTAGAAAAATTGAAATATTTTGGGTAAATTGTATTTACCCTATAGATAGGTTTTCTACTCCCAAGAAAAACTTATTACCAACTACATATTCCTTCATATCCCAGTCTATAGGCTCCAAATAATAAGGAAAAGTAGGAATGAACTTTCTCTGATATCAGTTTGTAACGTCCTGGATCCAGGATCCACCCAAAAGTACCCCGAACTCAATTGGTCTCATAATTTGAAGAGAATTTACCCGAACACCAGAGGAAAATGACTAGCAGTGAGGGTATGGGTGAGGTAATGGGGAAAATATTACCTTATTGGAAGAGTATAAAAATCATTAAAAAATAGTAAACAATAACATAAGTAGTAATACCATACAACAGAAGTAAACGACGGAAGACAAATAGAAATAGAACAACTAGAGAATATATATAAATAATGCATGCCACACATGTCTATAAAAGCAGAAAACAAGTCATAATGCTAGAAATACAATATAGAAACCAAATTATAGAAAAAAAGTAAACTCCAATAGCATCTCAAGACCCATCTTGGTCTCATGCTCTCTAGCTCCAAAAACAATCAAGTACATGATAAAGAACGGTGCAAGCCTTTATCTATACCTGTAACCATATAATATATTTGGGTCAAAACAAATAACCCAAATAGGGTGTGAAAAGAATCTCAGTAGGCAACCACTAAATGATATGGGCCTAACTATCAGTGAATATATATATATATATATAAGGTAATATGAAAAAAATGAAGTAATAAACTAGGAAGTACTCAAAAGTAAACAATCCTACGGTTTTCAATTACATTAATTCATTACTCAATACATTGAATCATGTAAACCATGGGATCTAGCCTATGTTCTATATCCCCTATGTAATAGTAACAAAATACGTCTCAAAACACATTCTAAAAAATCATGTAAGACTGAGTCTAAGCTTGTGCTTTGTCTTGGAAAACTCGTCACCATCATTAAATTATTCAATAATGACCCTTTTGGGAAAGATATCACAGTCTAATCCCCCTGGTATCACATAACAAAATTCATTCAATAATGACTCTCTGGGTAGCTCTCATGCTCTAACCCCTCTACTCTAACATATCACTAATAATTTACAAACTTCCACCTGAGTAGCTCACACGATCAATTCCCCTTGGTCAACAATGCATCAATAAATTATAAACGACCTCCCAAGAGATCTCATGGTCAATACCCCTTGGTCAACATAACAACAATTCATTTAATAATGACCCTCTAGGTATCTCTCGTGATCCAACCCATCTTGTCTAACATAACATAAATTCATACATAAATTACCCTACCTCAGGAAGCTCTCACAGTCAAATTCTCTTAGTCAAACTTCCAAAATGCATATCACAACATCTCAAACAAGAGTAACTCCATCCTAACAACACAAGGCCTATAAAACAAGGAAAGCCTAAAAGAAATTCTAGACCAAATATCCATAATCAATCAAAAAAGGTAAACAAACCCACATAGTATCCCATAAACAAGGAATCTAACCTCACCCATATAAAACTACCCATTATCAATCTATCGAACCGCAATAGGTAATAAAAATGTTTTAATTCCAAACACACGGTACCCCAAACATGGGTATATGGGCCTTTTAGCATATATAATCCAAATACAATCAAATAAAGGCACAAAAAACCTACATTCATGTCGTATGATCAATAATCTTTAACATCATCCCTTGAATCATCCTAGAATGGAATATATCTAGAAAAAGGTGAAAAATGTTCGACCATGAATTACTCAGGAGAGAAAAGGAATCATGAAGAAAAGTTCAAGGGGAATTGAGAACTCAATAGTGGGATTTCAACACACCCGATGATGTCTCAATCGGAGGTCAAAAGAAGAATCGAGAGGGGTTCATAATTCATTGGCCCTTTCATCACTCTCCAGTACGAACAAAGGAGAGAAGAATATGTTTATGATGATGAGACATGACCCCTATTCGATTTATCAAATAAAAAAGAAAACTACATGGTGAGTACATTAAATGTACACGCCGTTTAGTAGCCTTAACCGCCCCCACCTTATGCGGTCTGCTAGGTCACCTACACATCCACGTACTTAGCCATTACATGTCCAGTACATGGATGTATAGAGTACCGAGGTACATAGTGTGTACTCGTAAGTACATGGCATGTACATAGAAAATTATCATTTCTTACTTTTTCCTCAAAACAACCTGAAATCAATAACAATACCTAAAATAAATATCCAGGTTCTTATACCCACAACACTATCCTACAAGACCCCATGAAAAGTGAACCAAGGTCTCACTAGTGTCTTCCCATAGGCATTTGAATCTTGTGAAGGCCCTCAGACATGCTAGCATCACAACATGGAGGTATTTTGACACAATCTCAATATAAAACAAGTATTTAATAATCAGTCATAATTCAATAAAGGATGTGTTGATAAAGGAGGCTCTTGATCACTGAAAATAAATAGATTCACTTCAAGATGTATATGGTAGAGACTCTTGAAACCACATGGTTCTAGGCCCCTTCGCTGACTCCAGCATGAACTTGCTCCATATATGACACAAAAACTAGTGAGTATCAGGGGTTGAGATGCCTATAAATTTCCCACCCCAAAACATAGAAAGTTCTTTATTTTAGATCAATCATAAGACCAAGCTGAACAAGATTAAGCTCTTGACTTCAGTGGATTTCTTGGGGAAACTGATCACGCGATCAGCTAAATTTATGTTAGGTAATACACAAGTGAGCAACCAGATTAGTCATGCGCTAGATAGAAATTTATTTGTGAGATCACTCATAGATCACATGAAGGAATTACGGTAGGATATGTGAAGAACATACCACATGTACTCCAAATCACGTGAGACTCAAAGAAACCGACATTTAATGAAATCAATGCATTTATAATATAAGTGTTAGAACCAAGATCAGAGGAAGAAGGCTTAAATGAAATACATTCTCGATGCCCGTCATGGGCTTCGTGTGTGTCATCCGACGACATGGGATAGAACCAGGGCACGTTGCCTATATTTTATGACACCCCTTCAGCATGTAACATGTGACATGAAAAGTTCTCCAGACTTGTCAGGGCACATCATATAATTCCCCCACTGGTGCCTCTTTTATCTTGTGAACCATATGCCTCTATCATCCAGTATTTGTGATAAACTTTGGATACATTTACTGAATCATATAATGGTGCCTTCACACATTAGATGAGTCCCAAAAAAGAATATGGGCCTGAAAACCAATCCCCCATGACACGCTTTTCTCATGTTAGATGAGACTCGTGATGCCCTCCATACATATCAGCCAAGTCTCATAGTGTATCCCAGGGGTGTCAGCCAAGACACGTGAAACCCCTTTGGCTATGCCACACTGACTCCCACGACACCCTCCATATATGTCAAGCTCAGACATGCGATGACCCCCAAGATGGGCCAACTGGGCCTTGCGACGCCTTCGAGAAAAGAATACTAGATCAGTAGGGTATCCCAAGATTTTAAAATGCTCTCTATCCTCAGTATGTAAGCCCCGATCAATAGGGTTGTCTTAGTTTATAAGCCTTGTTATAAATGGAAATACAATGACATTGATTCTTTCCATATTTAGGATATGTAGGACCCCTCCCTATGAGGCATGGGTTCTATATTGATCATCCATGGAGGGACCAACATATGAGTCCCTTTTTTCGAATCAATGACATTGATTACTTGTAATCCCTTTTTTCTCACAAATGAAAATGGATCACATGGGATTAGGGAGTTGAAATGGTCATGTGATATTCTTTATAACCCCTTACAATTGTATAGGTAAACCTCAGCATGCAAGCCCTGAAAAAAAGTGAACTACAAGAACTCTAATTCCTACCGCAACCAAGATACTTACACTACTACAACCTGGCCCTTTATCAGTGCTAAAAACCGGAATTAACAGTGCTATAAAAGCACTGTTAATGTCGGCGTAGATAAAGGGGGGTCCCCTTTATCAGCGCTCCAAGAAGCGCTGATATAGGGGACCTTTATTAGCGCTAACAAAAGCGCTGATAAAGGACCGCCTTTATCAGCACTTCTCTTAGGGCTGATAAAGGTTCCCTATATCAGCGCTTCTCGGAGCGCTGATAAAGGACCCCTTTATCAGCGCTTCTTTTAGCGCTGATAAAGGTCTGCTATATCTGCGCTTGACGGAGCACTGATAAAGGGTTCCTTTATCAGCGCTCCTCTAGCGCTGTTAAAGGTGTCCTTTATCAGCGCTAAAAAAGCGCTGATAAAGGCCCCATTGCTTGCACCTACAAAATAGTACCTGCACACCTACACACCAGAATACCTGCACAAAGTAGCACATGCACACCTGCACACCATAGCACCCGCACCCAATATTTTGACCGAAAACGGTATATACATTTACTTAACATCATGAATAAAAAAACAAATTGCTATATACATTTCAAACATTGTTTTACATGGTTACATTTTCAATTATTCAACAACAGTTATAAACATTCATGTTTCATCCTTTGATATCTGTGATCCGCTCTCGACGGTATTTGTTGCCGAACAAAGCATCCAAACTCAAGGAAAAAAATTCACCTATATAAGAAAACAAACATTATGTTAGTAATGCAATAATGAAAGAAATTAAAACATTAATATGAAAGACTACATTAATATAAAAATGTGAAACTAAAATATGAAATTTTAAACTCAAAAGTTTTCATTTTCATAACAATTAAAGGGAATAATGTAAAATCAATATGTTTTTGATTGATTTATCTCATTTAATAAATACTGATTCTTTATCTAATTAAAAGCTTTACCGATCACACCGTGCGTCGGTCGGATTGTGGTGCGGTCGATTTGTACACGTCATAAATGACTCGTGGATCGTTGTCCTAAAGTATCAAAACAATCCGAATGCGTTTTCTTGGTTTGGTGTATGTCATTGGTGTTGTTGTCCAAAGTTTATCTCAATTTGAAACTGATATCAGACACTTTTAGCCATACTGGTCACGCCGTGTGTTAGATTTAGGTGAGGTCGATTCGTACACGTCACAAATGACTTGTGGATCATTGTCCTAAAGTATCAAAACAATCCGAACGTGTTTGCTCGGTGTGCCGTATGTCATTGGTGTTGTTTTCCAAAGTTTATCTCAATTTGAAACTGATATCAGACACTTTTAGCCATACCGGTCACGTCGTGCATCGGATTGAGGTGTGGTCGATTCGTACACATCAAAAATGACTCGTGGATCATTGTCCTAAATTATCAAAACAATCCGAACGTGTTTTCTCAGTTTGTCGTATGTCATTGGTGTTGTTTTCCAAAGTTTATCTCAATTTGAAACTGATATCAGACACTTTTAGCCATACCGGTCATGCCGTGCGTCAGATTGAGGTGCGGTCGATTCGTACACATCACAAATGACACGTGGATTATTTTCCTAAAGTATCAAAACAATCCGAACGTTTTTTCTCGGTTTGGAATATGTCATTGGTGTTGTTTTTCAAAGTTTATCTCAATTTAAAACTGATATCAGACACTTTTAGCCATACCGGTCACACCGTGCGTCGGATTGAGGTGCGGTCAATTTTTACATGTCACAAATGACTCGTGGATCATTGTCCTAAAGTATAAAAACAATCCGAACGTTTTTGCTCTATTTGGAGTATGTCATTGGTGTTTTTTTCCAAAGTTTATCTCAATTTTAAACTGATATCAGACACTTTTAGCCATACCGTTCACGCCTTGCGTCAGATTGAGGTGTGGTCGATTCGTACACGTCATAAATGACTCGTGAATCATTTTAGTAAAGTATCAAAACAATCTGAACGTGTTTGCTTGGTTTGGCGTGTGTCATTGGTTTTGTTTTCCAAAGTTTATCTCAATTTGAAACTGATATCAGATACTTTTAGCCATACCGGTCACACTGTGCGTCGGATTGAGGTGTGGTCGATTCGTAAACATCACAAATGACTCGTGGATCGTTTTCCTAAAGTATCAAAACAATCCGAATGTGTTTGCTCGGTTTGGCGTATGTCATTGGTGTTGTTTTCCAAAGTTTATCTCAATTTGAAATAGATATCAGACACTTTTAGCCATACCGGTCACACCGTGCGTCGGATTGAGGTGCAGACGATTTGTACACGTCACAAATGACTCGCGGATCGTTGTCCTAAAGTATTAAAATAATCTAAACATGTTTTCTCGGTTTGGAGTATGTCATTGGTGTAGTTTTCCAAATATTATTTCAATTTGAAACTGATATCAGACACTTTTATCCATACCGGTCACACCGTACGTCGGATTAAGGTGTGGTCGATTCGTACACGTCAAAAATGACTCGTGGATCGTTGTACTAAAGTATCAAAACAATACAAACGTGTTTTCTTGGTTTGGCGTATGTCATTTGTGTTGTTTTCCAAAGTTTATCTCAATTTGAAACTGATATCAGACACTTTTAGCCATACCGGTCACACCGTGCGTCGGATTGAGGTGCGGTCAATTTTTACACTTCACAAATGACTCGTGGATCATCTTACTAATGTATCAAAACTATCCGAACTCATTTTCTCAGTTTGGCGTATGTCATTAGTGTTGTTTTCCAAAGTTTATCTCAATTTAAAACTGATATCAGACACTTTTAGCTATACCGGTCACACCGTGCGTCGGATTGAGGTGAGGTCAATTCATACACATCACAAATGACTCGTGGATCATTGTACTAAAGTATCAAAACAATTCGAATGCGTTTTCTCAGTTTTCCGTATGTAATTGGTGTTGTTTTCCAAAGTTTATCTCAATTTGAAACTGATATCAGACACTTTTAGCCATACCGGTCACACCGTGCGTCGGATTGAGGTGCGGTCGATTCGTACACGTCACAAATGACTCTTGGATCGTTTTCATAATGTATCAAAACAATCCGAACGCGTTTGATCGGTTTTCCGTTTGTCATTGTTGTTGTTTTCCAAAGTTTATCACAATTTGAAACTGATATCAGACACTTTTAGCCATACCGGTCACACTGTGCGTCGGATTGAGGTGAGGTTGATTCTTACATGTCAAAAATGACTCATGGATTGTTATACTAAAGTATCAAAACAATCCGAATGCGTTTTCTCAGTTTGTCATATGTCATTGGTGTTGTTTTCCAATGTTTATGTCATTTTCAAACTAAGTAGTAGGAATTCACTAATCTAAGGATATGAATCATAAGAAAAGGAGATCATAGATTCTCAATAATTGTAAAGGGAGATATCAATGACCATATAAAGATAACATAAGTATTAGGAATTCACCTTCATTGTCCTATTTGTTTACATTCTTCCATCAGGTACGATGCCCATTCGTTTCTAAAGACATTTATATCATTTTCGGAATAGGAGTTTTTGCGACAGTCATAGTAGTACTGAAAAAATATAAATACACAAAGGATTAAAAATTATTTTAAATAAATTAGTAATTATATTCAAAAATACCTCTTCAGGGATGCTAGTTTTTCCATGAAATACGATCTCTTTCATAAATTTATAAACATAATAACCGCAGTCCTTGTCATTTGTTTGTTTCAGACACTGCAGAAACATCAAGAAAAATAAGTAATTTGTTTTGATATGTATTTGGATAGTGAAATATAATTATATATACCTAGATACTTCTCTATTTGTAGATCTTGTGGGCATTGTCGTCCTTACGCCCTGGATTCATTATAGCCTTTAGACGATATTCATACACCTCCCTGTCATAACAAAATACTCATTAAAAGATAATATAAATTATATAACTAGATATTTAGTTCTAAAATGTTGGATCTAGTGTATTACAAATTGACAATTTCCATCATCTGTGGTCGGTTAGTTGGATATCCATGCAGTGAATCCAGAAAATAAATCTTTGGAGTATCCAAATTGACTGCAATGGGCATCCAATGTTCCCTAAAAACACAAAAAGAAATAAGTACTGATAGAAATGAAAATATAATTGATATGATTAATATGTAGAGTTTTACCCCTTCATCGTTGGTATTAAAAAGAGCCTGTCGGTCGTAATTCTTCTTTGAAACGTTCTGAGCAGATTTGACATCAATTCAGCATGAAAATTAGAATCTATTTCTGTTCGTTGTGTAGAAATGGTGTGAGGACTAACGAGTCCAAATTTGTATTCATGGGAAAATCCCTTCAATTGTTTTTCATATATACGCCTGTGAAAAATATGAGATGTATTTATCCATAATTATCAAAGTATATCAGATTCTGTAAAATCAAATCATGAAAACATACCTCATGTATACATTTATATGACTCTTTCCATCTTTCATTTTCGTATCCACATGAGCTTGAAATGATATTAAATGTGGATATAGAACGGGCGGGGTGAATGCACTCTCAGTAGATCGTTTTGATCGGTTGGTTGATCCAATGTTGGAGCCGCTATTTTGTTTTAGCTTCTCCATTTTATCCTTCTTTAATAACATTCATCATTTCATCCATTTTCTAATAACATAATGTAACACAATCTATATTACAATAAAAAACAATAACCTGATTATTAAACTCCCTTTTTTAAAGGCTGAAGGGATTTTACCCCTCTATCAACTATCCATATCCCTTCATTGTGGTTTCCTCTGACATACAAAAATTCATCTACATTGGGACCACTATGAAATGATTGCGAAGTCCCAATGAAAGGGTCATCTTCCGTTGAATTTTCATCTGAACCTTCAGCTGTTTTGGTCGATAACAGAACAATTGACCAGTTTCGGTTTGCGGGATCTGGAACATAAAATACTTGCACTGCCTGTGATGCCATTATAAATGGTTCGTATTTCTCCCCTTCCTTACTGAAATAAACTTTCACGAATCCCAAATCATCTATTTTAACAGCACTCCTGTTATCAACCCACTTGAATTGAAATATCGGAACTTGAAATTCCGTATAATCCAACTCCCATATTTGTTTGATGATGCCAAACTATGACATATTCGCATAAATTGGATTTCTGTCCTTAGCACCGGAAACATGCATCGCTTTAGCCACAAGTGTAACCCCACTATTATGAATGGTACTGTCTTCATCATGTTCATTAGTATAAAATGTATAACCATTAACTACATAAGCATTGTAAGATAATGCAAAAACACTTGGTCCTCCGGCTAGCCATCGAAGTCATTCTGAAATTGACTTTGGATTTTCATCTGACTTCTTAAAAATATGATCTCGAAACCATCCTATAAATTATCGATTATGTGTATCTGATATCCATTTTTCATCCCTTGATGGATTCAAATGCCTAAGAATTTCTTTGTGGATTTCAACATATGGGTCAACGTTGAAACTGTTATGCAAAACATAAAGGTGGGCCTGCTCTCGATCTGTAATATTGATTGTGACAACCTTTCTTCCAGAAATTCCTTCACCCTCAAGCCGCCCAGTGTGACGATATTTCAGTAAGCCAATGCTTTCCACACCAGACAAGTATTCGGTACAGAATTCAACGGTTTCCTCAACAATATATCGCTCTACAATACAACCCTCTGGCTGACTTTGATTTTTGACATACCCTTTCAAAATCATCATATACCATTCAATAAGGTACATCCATCTATAATGTACAGGACCACATAGTCGAATCTCTCTCACCAAGTGGACCATCAAATGAACCATCATATAAAAAAATGATGGCGGGAAGAACATTTCTAATTCACATAATATGACGACAATTTCTTTTTCCATAGCTGGCAATTTCGCCGGGTCTATAACTTTGCTGCATATAGCTTTGAAGAAGAAACCCAGTTTCGTTAATGTATGGCGGACATTCTTGGGAAAAATGAAATGTAAAGCAATTGGAATGATATTTTTCATCAAAACATGACAGTCATGTGATTTCAGACCTTTTTACTTCAAGTCACTCATTGACACAAGGTTACTGATATTTGACGAATACCCCTCTGGAACCTTTACGGCATTCAAGAAGTTGCAAAACTGATATCTCTCCTACCTGGAAAGAGTGTAAGCAGTAGGAGGATGAAATGTTCATTTTTCACCCTTCACCGGTGCCAACTCTTCTCGTATTGCCATCTCAACCATGTCCAACCTAGCCTTAATTCCATCTTTTGTTTTGCCAGATGTAATTAGTAACATACCGATAACACTGTCAAATACATTTTTTTCTATATGCATAACATCAATAAAATGTCTTACATACATACAATTCCAGTATTGTAATTCAAAAAAAAATTGATCTCTTTTTCCAACCAATTTTCGTAAGGTTTTTTGAAGGCAGTTTACCAAAATTAGTGTCCACATTTTTAACTTTATCAAACAATTGATCGCCTGTTAGTGGAGACGGTGCGGTACGTTTTTCTGAACTTCCATCGGATGATGTCTTCCAAGAATGGTACATATGTCGTCATGGTAGAAATCTGCGATGTCCTAGAAACACAGTTTTCGATGAATGTTTCAACCTAATTGATTGTGTACCTTCTTCGCAAATGGGACATCCTTGAGTTCCTTTAATTCTATATCCTGACAAATTTCCATAAGCAGGGAAGTCATTTATTGTCCCATACAACATGACTCTCAAAGTGAAATCTTCTTTTCTGTAAGCATCATACAATGTAACACCTGAATCCCACAATAATTTCAAATCTTCGATCAATGGATCTAAATAAACCTCAATATCATTACCCGGTTATTTTGGTCCTGATATAAGCATAGATAACATGATGTATTTTTATTTCATGCATAACCACGGTGGTTAGTTATAATTTATCAACATAACTGGCCATGTACTGTGACTATTGCTTTGAAAACCAAAAGGATTCACTCCATCTACAGATAACACAAGACGAAGGTTTCTCGACTCGTTTCCAAATTCAAGATACTCATGATCGATTCTCTTCCACTGAGGAGAGTCTGCTGGGTGATGTAGTATCCCATCTTTAATTCTTGTATCTGCATGCCATGTTAATTGTTTTGTAGTCTCCTCACTTCCATATAGGCGTCTAAACCTTGGAATGATTGGAAAGTACCATACAACTTTAGTAGGACTAGATTCATCTTTCTTGTATGGAGAAGCACCACACTTTGTGCATTCTTTAAGTGATTTGTGGTCCTTGCGAAATAGTATATAGTCATTCGGATAGGCGTGTATTCTTTCAGAGATCATATCTATAGAGCGTAGCATTCGTTTGGCATCGTATGTTCGGCTTGGGAGCTCATTTTCTTCTGGGAGCATGACATTCAAGAGGGCAAGTAGTTTTGTAAAACTGTCGTCACTCCACCTGTTATCTGCTTTCAAATTATACAGCTTCAGTACAGCTGACAATGTTGTATATTTAGTGAAACCATCATACAATGGCGTCTTTGCACAACTTTTTAACTTCTCAAACAATTTTGGGCAATCATGAAGTTCATCTTCGAATTTCCTTTTCATTTTTTCAATACGATATTCATCATCATTCACATCAGTAATAACATCCTCCATATAGTCATCTTCATTGTTCAGGTTTGTAATCATATCAGATGATCCATAAAATGCAGTGTCACCCCAATCACTACTTACATTCGTTGTTTCCCCGTGTTTATTCCAACATGTATAACTTTGATCTATTCCGTGACAGATCAAGTGTACTTCCAACTCATCTGGACTAATTTTTTTTAATAACAACAACGTAAACACGGACAAAGGATTTGAGAAGAGTCACATGCATGATCTTTTGCAAACTTGATAAATTCTTTCATGCCTTCTTCATACTCTTTTGTCAACTAATTTTCATTCATCCATTCTTTATTTATATTCATCCTATTTGAAATTCATAGGATGAGTATATATGTTAGAGGAGAAATGACTTCTCGAGCTTTTTCTGGATAACCTAGAACTCCTTCCAAGGAAATAATGTGACCATGAAACAATACTTCTTAAACAAAATACAAGGAATTTATAATATTGTAATAAAGTCAAAACAACCTCCAGATTATCGGAGTACTCCACCTATATATTGTAATACAACAAGAAGTATTCTCTTAAAAAATATTCTTATGTGCGTAATGTATTTTTATCATAATAAATTAAATTCATCATCAATGTGTAATGATTTTAATAAAAAAATTAGATAATATATTTAATAAAATATTTTAAAATTAATTTAATGGTATTTACTTGAAATGTATTGTGAATAAATTTACTTTTATTCTTAAAAATTATTTTTTCTAAAAAACTGTATTCATTGAAATTGACACACATAATTTAAAATTAATGTATTCCACTTAATGAAATTGTATATGATAATGGTTTCCATATTTCAAATCCTAATTTCTATATTTATAAATGAAGCCAAATTCATTTTTTTCATAATGAATAGTAACTATGGTGAATATTTATTACATGGGTAATGGTAAAAATGGTTAAATTAGAGGTTATACAAAAAAAATTCATTTAAAATACCACATAAACTTTTCTAAATTTTATTGGATGAAGAGATTCTAAATATACCTTTATTATCATCAAAACATTTCCCATTTTTACAACACCCAGATATGAATGCCACTAAACTAGTAGCTCGATATGATGTGCTACATAGCCTCAAGTGTACCTCCATATATGCTAGAGGATATTGACTAGTAGTGAGTGTCTATATGTGGTATAGTGGGGAGACTATACCCTCTTTAAAATAGTGTGAAACACATAAGTAAATAAGGGAGACATCATATAACATCACAAACTACATATATCAACATCATGAGATTAAATACAAAAACATTTCCCAGGAAATATCATAATGATGTTACATATATAATATACATGGTAGTACATAATAATAAGAACAATTATAGCTATCTAAAAAGTAAGAAAAGGGAACAATACCATAAAATAGTACAACCCCTATATGTTCTTTGTTTTGGCCTAGATTCCTACTCCAAACTCCATCCTAACCATATAATAATTATAAATCATCCTCAGGAAATGCCTTAAACCAAGAACCTATGACCGAGGAGCATCTACTCGGGTACCCATGTTCCGTGGATGCTGGAGAAGTGTGTGATTACAACTTAGTAATCCACTATCAATGGTGTCTAATGAAAACCCAATCATTGATCATAAAGCATAAAGGTGTATAAGAAATAATTGAAGTGGTAATAATAATCATATTTGAAAATAATAGAAATGTATCATGACTTTGGTCTGAAGAGGACATCCTATGTTGACACTACATACTTCTTCCATATCCATTACCTCTGATCAAGGTTTAAGTATCATGTCTCAACTTGGTTCTAAGGCACTTCATCGAGGAAACCATAATCAAGTAACCTGAGAGGAATCTATATGGCTACAACATGAATTACATCCCAATAATTATCAGAAATCCATTCATCTGGTTGGAACTTGGGGGACCTCCCATAACAATAGTATACTATAATGATTGAAATACTTGTCCCATAATCGAGTAATTCCATACCAATAATAATCAATATAAATCTATAGAGCTCATCCTTCAGTATTTAATAAGGGACACCCTGAATAATCCATGAAATTAATCTATATCATTAGATAAATGAATACATTACCCAAATATAAGTGGGATCCTCTCTATAGAATTAAAAATAATGAATATATATAGAATCCACTATCTTTCTTGATGAATTCCATTAAATTTGACCTCATCGAATCCAAGTAATTTTCCACTCCCTATATTCACATGAGACCCCTGTGGATTCCAAGGATCATGAATTGAATTCCACACCAATATAAATCATCGAGAATCCAAATAATTACTCCAAGGAATTCCACACCCATCCTTTTCATATGGAATCTAACGGAATACCCATGGAATTCAAATTATAACAATAAATTTCAAAAATACCAAACAATCCATTACTTCCAATTAAAATATAAAAAAATTCAACATCTCAATCCATGATTCCTCACTTTAATCCATTTCATATACTTAAAATTTTAAAACATTAAACTAAGATTTATATTTAATTAATTTTACATTTTTGTTTATGATTTAAAAGGACATGATCATGATTTAATTCAATTCAAAACTTCCATTTATAATTTCTATGGCCATACAAATTATATATTCCAAAGGGAAATCCTGGAAACCATCAATCAAACTAAACTCATTTACTACCAAGGGAATCCCGAAACCACCCAAATCAATTCACCCATTTCCAAGGCACTTTACTAACATACCACATTAATGGTCCCAACATGGATCAAACCAAATGAAAACACCAAAACATAAGAATAACTAAATAAATCTAATGAAGTAGTGGGAAATCATAAAAACAACCCATAGTTAGGATCAAAACATAACCACAATCCAAAACCACCCATGGAAACTGAAGATTCAACATGAAGAATAGTTGGCCAAACACTTACCCATTCCAAACATAATTAATTCATGAAAATTAAATTTGAATCACCTTAAGGAGGAGGACCCGGTGGTAGAGGAGAAGGAGGTGTCGACAGTGGAGGCACCAGAGGTAGCGCGGAGGCAGGGCAGAGGCAGGGTGGAGGCAACGGAGGCAGCAGAGGCAGAGGAGGAGGAGGAGGAGGCCGCAGTGGAGGAGGAGGCAGCAGAGTAGGCAGTGGAGGAGGAGGCACCAGTGGAGGAGGAGGAGGATGAGGCCGCGGACTTGGAGGAGGAGGAGGAAGTGCCGATGGAGGAGGAGGAGGACGAGGCCACGGTGTAGGTGGAGGAGGAGGAGGCGGCGGTGGACGGAGGAGGAGGAGTCGGCGGCCGGAGGAGGAGGAGAAGGAGGAGGAGAAGGAGGAGGCGACGGCCGCAGCGGAGGAGGAGGCGGTGGAGGAGGAGGCGGTGGCTGCAGCGGCGCAGAGGAGGGCTTCCGCGAGAGCCTGACCGAGTGCAGGGAGGAGGAAGAGGACCCGCGGGTTTTTAACAAATCCGCGTGAGCCTTTATCCGTGCTAGTAAAAAGCGCTGATAAAGGTTGTATTTATCAGCGCTAAAATTAAAAGCGCTGATAAATACAACCTTTATCAGTTATTTTTTAGCGCTGATAAATAATCCCTTTATCAGCACTAAAAAAGCGCTGATAAAGGGTACACCTTTATCAGCGCTAAAAAAAGCGCTGCTAAAGGGTACACCTTTATCAGCACTTGTTTTAGCACTGATAAAGTGGAAATTTATCAGCGCTTTTGTTAGCGCTCATAAAGGACCGGCCCTTTATCAGCGCTTTACTGTTAGCGCTGAAAAAGGCAGGCGCATGCCTTGCCCAGTTTTTTGGTAGTGTTAGGAGGCATCCCTAAAACCTCATCTCTATACCAAACATCCCAAGTACTATCCTAATATGAAATTAATATACCCATATGCCAGAATACTGATCACCCACTCCTTCTTGTTTCCTACCTTGAGAATGGATCACATGGGCTTGGGGGGATACAACGACCACCTCAATGGCATCATAAATCTCCTCCATCAAGGGAAGCCTCAGTGTATAAGACTAGACATAAAGAGAACTATGGAAAATATGAATCCTATTATATTAAGGATATGTAGGACACCTCCATTTGAAGCTCGATATCCATATTGATCATCCATCGATGGACCAGAATATGACTCCCTTTTCTAATGAAATAACATTAGTTACATGGTATCTCTTATTTCTTACACTGATAATGACTCACATGAGCTTAGGTATTTTCATTGATCATGTCATATACACCAAAAGTATTGATAATGACATGGGAGACCACAATATATAAGTATTGGGAGAATAAACTACAAAAACTCTGATTCCTTCTATATTCGAGATACATAGGACTACCCTCCAGGACCCGAGCTTGAAGGTGTCCTAGAGAACCCCTATAAGTCAATCTACATGACGAAAAACTGTATGGGTTAAATGAACTATGCGGGTTTTGATTCCTGAAATATCCAAGATATGTTGGACGCCTCATAATGGCTCAATCCCATCCTTAGTGTATCAATCACCTCCTCATATGGGAGCATTTCTTGAAGCACTTGGTTATATGTTTACAGCATATAAGAAACCTCCTATTACCGTAGAGTGATGAAGAACCTCATACAAATACAGATGGACTCACCAAAGATATCCCAATCTGTATTATATAAAAAAATAATTTAACAAAAGTCATTTCATTAGGGTAACCTGTCCCATATCAGTATTAGGAAGAGATTCAAAAACATATCTTAAATATATAAAAAAAGTACCAGAGTAGGAAAAAATCCCCCCCCCCAAAGGGTTCGATAAGACCGAACTCTCATCCTCTCGACCAATGTGAGTCCCTAAGAGTCGTTGGCCATGAAAACCCTAACGACCACAAAACTTTGGAAACAAGGTTTGTACCTAGCTATGGATGGGGGAACCATTGGGTGTTTTAGGGAAAGTGAAAATGGTAACACGATGAGAAAAACCCATTTCATGCCATATTTCTTGAAGAAACAAAAATGGATAACCTGATGTGAATCTCTCTAATGAAAAAATGATTGTGTTATAATGGGTTATGACACTTTGTTTTGAAAACACTATACAAGCAAAGAAATAAGACAAGAATAATCTTACAAATGATCCTAGGTAGCTAGGGTTCTCATAAGTCCATACTCATTTTGATATGTCCAAATGAGTGGAATGGTCGAATCAGAAATAAAAGAAAAAAAGAGTTAACCATGAATATAAGATTGAACATATTATGCCAAAGATACTACACTAATCGGTAACCCTGTTCTTTTTCAACTGCATAATTGTAAATACTACATTAGCAGCCTGATTTGAGATGATGTCATCACCATCCGACATTCATTCGGGAAAATAATCTAAAACTGAAACTTTTATATCTCGCAAAAACAATCTCACATTCAAAACAACTCCAACAGAAGGTTTCAAATATGATGGTTTGGGAGTACTAGTGATATGGAACTATCTTGACCATGGAGGCTACTTGTAAAGTCCTCTAAATGTGATGGATAATTATTCCGCATTTTTTGAGAAAGGTTGTTGCGGAACCTATGTCCTTCATCGCTACAACTAACAACTTTTGGAGCTTATCCCTAGATCGAGATAATCGCCACATTCAGCATCTGAGAAATGTGATCCATGAAGCAGGATACAACTCCCTTCAGGTTCAAGAGCCACCTAGGAGGGCTCCTTCTAACTGCCGTCACCAAAACCATCCCAACCCACCTATCATGTGGCAACAACCACAAAATCACCCTCAACCAGAAGCAAAAAAAAAACTAGGGTTATCTGGGTTTTAAAGAATGAATAAATAAGGTGTACTCCTTTCAAAATGAACAGGCCCATGATTATTTCTTGGAAGCCATGGACAATAACCACAGTCCCACAACCTAGGAATCCTGATGAGATCAACCTCATCGACCAGCCTGATTACATTTCTTTCCATAGAAGGCTTGGTCATAATATCCTGAATTGTTTTATCTTTAAGGATTTCCTTCATGTCATGATCGATTCATGAAATGTGGTGATAGATAATTACACAGAGAAAGTGGCTTTCATAACCACGGTCCAAAAAAATAATAGGATGATTGGAAGGAGGTAACAACTATACATGCATGAAAATTTTACTACTAGATAATTCAAAAGACAATTGATCAATCCCACACCACTCTAAGAGAACATTCACGTAGGCCAGTAGAAGCTCCACCACCCAAAAAAGAGGTGTCAGGTACACCTCCCAAGGGTGGGACTAACCAGTATTGGAGGAATGAAGAAGAAGAGTAAGATTCATATTCTCCTCTAAAGAAGGCATTAACCCTCACTGATATCTTCCCTATGACATCGACAGCATAGGAACTACCCCACCTAATGGAATCATCATTGGATGAAGAATTAATCATTGGTTATTTCAACATAATACACTTGAAAATCCCCTCCTATAATAATGAGTATGCCCCCAAACTTTTTTTCCTTGCGTATAACTGAGCAACGAGGGGATGCATACATCAAACATGAGGATGTAGAGGACATCATGGACATGGTCAGACTCAATATCCCAGTCATGTCCCCATAGAGGACATATATGTAGCTGAGACTTGTGGGAAAGGACTCCGGTAGGCCAAAAAGAGGTGATGAGGTGTCTCAGAGGCCTTCGGAAGTCGCCTGAATCCAGTTTTCTTAGATGAATGCCTAGAGGGGGTCCAATCCGATCAACCTAGACAACAAGGAAGGCCAGCACAACCTGGACCACTAGAAATGGTTATTCCTTCAACCCTGACACAAGTACCCGGTCCATGTGCCTTAGATGCTATAGATATTGAACCACATGCCTATGAGGAGCCCCATTTTGGGAAGCGCTAACCTCTAGTGGAAACTTATTATGTTATTAAATAGCTAGTTGTAGTCCCATCCAAGCTCTCAATCTGAGATGCACTATGTCTTTCAAAAGAACTTAGGAATGAATTAGTCAAATCCCTCCGTATTCCATTGAAATTTGAGACAAAATTCACTGCCTCCGAATTTTATCATGTGGAGACTTTGCCTTTAGGTTTCCATGTTTCCATCTCATTCACTGATCAAGATTAGGAGGAGGCCATCTAAGGGATCATCAAACCCTTATACATTTTGACCAGACTCAATAATATCAATGTCCAAAGGGTACTGATTGATAATGGATCAGGGATCAATCTTAACTCAGTGTGTACCCTCTGACGATTGGGGTATAGAGAAGGGAATGTATCCACTACAAAGCTGAATATCCTGGGATATTCCATGCATGGCAAAATACCCCTAGGGAAGATCAAATTTGAAGGCTAATTTGGGGAGCTATCGTCTATTGTTGATTTCATGGTTATCTAGTAAGACACTAAATATATGTACTAATTGGAAGGCCTTGGACACAAATCCACTTGGTGGAACCATCAAAATTCAATCAATGTATGAAGTGCCTCATCAAAGGAAAGGTTGAAAAAATGGAAGGTGACAACCCCCCCTTATAGGCTTGAAGAGACATATATACTGAAAAATATTTCTATAAGAAGGGGGGAAAGGAACCAATTTAGGATGATGATATATTGGTTTCATCCCCCAATAGATTAGGGACCGCCCCTATAGATCCCTAGGGTATGATCGATAATGACTATGTGCTCCCCCTAAACATAGTCGAAGTGTAAGATCTGACCTAGAGGTCCAAACCTCTCCTATTCTTATCCACAATCAACTCTGGCATCTCACTGTAGAAATTAAAATGGAAAGGGTTGATGATTTTTCTTCTTATAGATTCTCTCACCCTAATAGTGATGAAGAGGCCCCCAGGTTTCCATCCTCACCCAAAGACATCCCAGTAGACTCAAAAATGCAGGAAGATGAAGAAGATCTCAGTAACACCCCACCATCATTCAAGGAATGTGTCTCTACAACCATAGACAAGCTTATGAAGATATATTTGAGGATGGAAGAAGACCCAAACCTAACTTGATTAGTGTATTAATGCCTCTTTAAGAGATATATATGTACATTTCATTTCTAGAGAAGCACTGATATGTGTATTCCTAGAACTACATCAAAATGCTCAGATGAAATCCATATGTGGCTAGGCATCATCTCTAACTACATGATGAGCATTAGGTATTCAAGAAAGTAGCTAATAGGATGAGCCCCTACCATGGAACCAATGTATAGGTGGACTTCGACAAGTTGATCAGAGACAATTTTTTTTAGAAGGGCAATACCTGAGATGGAGTACCAATATCATCCCATTCAAAAAAAGAATAGGAATATTAGGGTCTACATTGACTTCAAATACCTTAATCAGAATTTCACAAATGAATATTTACCATTATCAATCACAGAACTCCTGATCGATGGAACGTTTGGATTCCATGACCTTTCCATCATGGATGGGTACATAGGGTATAATCAAATCAATATGTCCGTTGAGGATGAAGAAACCATTGCCTTTAGAGCCCCCCAAGGAATCTTCTACTATCAAGTCATGAAATTCAGATTGAAGAATGTGGTCACCACATATCAGCAGGCCATGAATCGCATCTTTAAGCCATTATTAGGAAGGATATTTGAGTGTTATTTCAATAACATGGTCATTAAATCGCGAAAATAATTTGTTTATTTCATGGATATCTGATAAATCTTGGACAGCATGCGACAATATAGTCTAAAGATGAATCTATTGAAATGTGACTTCAGGGTAATGTCAGGAATGTTCCTTGGATTTGTAGTATTCTACCACAACATTGATGTTGACCAATAGAAGACTAGTGGTATTTTGGAAATTTCATCCCCCATGAACATGAAATAACTAATGGGACTCCAAGGGAACCTCACCTATATTCTGTAATTCATTTCCAACCTAGCTGGCAAGGCTATCCCCTTCACTAGGTTAATGATGAAGGTAGCCGCATACCGATGGGATGATGATTGTTAAAAATAATTTGAAAGCCTTAAGAAATAATTTATACACCCACTAATTTTAATTCCTCTTGTTCAAGGGAGGACAATCATTATATATGTGTCTACAATTGAATTCTCACTAGGTGCCCTCTTCTTATAGAAAAATGACATGGGAAGTTAGAATAGTCTCTAATACCTTAGCCATACCATGCTTGGAATTGAGAATAGATACCCTGATGTCGATACAAAATGAATCAAACTCATATTTTTAGTAAAAAAGCTATGTAACTACTTACAACATGATGAGGTCCACATGGTATATCATATTGATCCACTCAAGTACATCATTGGAATCTTCATTTTGACTATGTTAGTTTCTCGATGGGTAGCCATTCTGCAACAATATGACATCCAATTAGTGTCCCAAAAGTCAATTAAAGGTCAATCCATAGCTAATTTCCTTGCAGTACACCCTGCCCTAGAGAAAACATAGAAAGTCACCATGCTCCCTGATGAAGAGGTCTTTTATTACCGTGAAACTCCCATAACATGTGAGATGTACTTTTATAGAACCTCCCGAAGTCATGTTGGTACCAAAATGGAGAGCTCAAAGCTCAATCGGGCTGGTCTAGAGATTGTATTTTTTTCCCCAAACAGATAATTTTTTCACTACTCTTCTTCACCATCTGAAGGCTGCACAAATAATGAGGCAAAATACCAAGTCTACATAGTTGGATCCGAACTAGTCCTACAAAAACAAATAGCCTACCTTAATATTAAAGCAGACTCATAACTAGTGATAAAGTAGACCAACGATGAATATTCTATTAAAAAGGAAGAACTGACCTATCTTACTGGATATGCCATTGGATTGGTGGAAGAATTCCCCTTTCATCCAACACTACATTATGTTCCCCAGTCATTGAATGCTTTCACTTATGCGCTATCCAATGCAGTCATCTTCTGGGATGACCCTAATTAGGAGGAAGAAACCTTCTGTATTACACATCAAAAAATGGGGTCTTCAATCACTGCATGCGATATGGAAGATATCAAGATGTTTAGAACCACCCTAGATCATGATGAACTAATGAACACCCCTGGATAAATGGAGCCCATGATCAACTATCATTGAGAATGGATTCTCCTAACAGATCATGCTATAATGGAACAGATTTGGCACCGACTAGTGAACTTCAATCTATAGGATGGACCAAATGAGAAAAATATTCTCTATAAACGACGATTTGAAAGAACTATCCAAATCTGCATAGAAGAAGGAAAAGTTCCCACCACCATGGAGGAAGTCCAGGAAGACTCTTGCAACACCCATCAATATAGAACCAGGCTCTCCCACAAAATCAAGTTGTTAAGATATTACGAGAAAACCATGATATGTGACTGTGTGGAATTCACAAATAAATGTCATGCATTCTAGAAACATGAAAACATCACCCACTGTCTCTTAAAATTATTGCATTCTGGTAAATATTCCTAGCCATTTTCCATTTGGGGGATGGATGTTGTGGGGCTATATCCATGGCCACTACTAAGAAGTTCAAGCACATCCTTACTACCACTAACATATTTTCCAAATAGGTGGAGGCGATACCCCTCAAGGATGTTAGGATTAAGAATTTCATCAACTTCATGAAATCCTATATCATCACCAGTTTTGGAGTCCCTCACACAATATTAATGAACAATGACACCAAATTCAGTTCCATAGAGTTGAAGAAGCTTTATCGGGAGTACAACATCGAGTCCTATCACAAGACCTTCTATCATGAAATAGAAAATGGAAAGATATAAGACTTCAATAAGACCTTATCAAACATATTATCAAAGATGGTGAATAAGGATAAGAAATCTTGGTCAAATAAACTTCTCCTTCCTTGGTGGGAATACTGTACCACCATGTGTACTACTAAACAAGAAACTCCATATTCACTGGTGTATGGGTATGAGGCAGTGCTTCCCATAGAGGTTCAACTTCACTCACTCTGAATATCCATTTACAGACAGATCATAGATGATAAAAAAATTACCAAAAATAGCTAGATGAGTTGGAACGATTAGATGATAAAAGGCGAAACACGTTGCAGATCATTGATGTACACCAGAATCAGATTTCACGAGATTTTAATAAAATGGTTCACCTCCGCTCATTCCTTCCAAGAGAACTAGTGTTGTCTATCAGAACCGTAATGATATTGGGAATGAAGCCTTCAAAATTGGATATCTTCTTAGAACAATCGTACATCATACATAAGATCTATCATAATGGATCCTATTAAATAGCCACCATGGATGGGGAGCATGTCAGACCGCCCACCAATGTGAGTTTTTTCAATAAATAATTTTTATAAGATATTAATAAAAAAGGAATCCATGTCAAAGTAAGCCCTATCAATCATCCTCACTACATGATGTTAAACTACGTGAAACATTTTCACCTCATCACATGATGTTAAACTACATGTATTGTCTCATCCTAACTACATGATGTTAAAATTTATGGAATATGTTCTTACCATAATACATTATTTTTCACGACCAATGTTTTCCCCAAATGACGTTAAACTGCACAGATCCGCAAATCCCCTTCCACTTCACGTCGAGTAATCCATCATCTTTGCTGCAGACATTAAACTGCACGGTTCCCTCCAGTACTATATGTGTCTTGATTATCATTCCCAATGAGATATGTATAGATTCCATGATCATACATATTGGTCCATCCACTATATCATACAGAATTACCATGTTATACCCCGCTTCTGTCTCTACACTATAGGGGAACCCTTGTCGCTCCTTGTTTCTCACACCGAGCATAGCTCACATGAGCTTAGGAATCGTGGTACCTCACAATAAAGGCATAGAGGTACAAAATAGATCCACTAAAATATTGAGTTTAATACCATAAAAGTAATTTCATAAGTTTTTTCTGCATGAGGTTAAACTACACGTCAGATCTCCTTGATACATGACATTAAACTGCATAGTCCTCCATGAACTTTCCATGGTTTGATTCTCATCCCCATGAGATAGGTAGTTACACCCAAGATTCTATCCCTGGGTCTAACCATGATTTCCCCACCAATTTAAACAAATCCACTTTCTTCCTCACCACATGACGTTAAACTACATGGAACATCAGTAACAATGTGTAGCTTGATTACTTCCCATACAGGATACATAATGACATTTGGATCTCCAATCCTAGGCCCAACTGCAACTATCAACATAATTAATTCCCACATCTATGTATGGGTCAGACCTGTATACAATATTTCCTTTTCTATAACTATGTGTGTCTTGATTATCATATCCACGAGATACATAACAATGAACAGATATTTCATATTTGGGCCCATCTGCATCCATGACCATTTTTGTCCCTTTGGCCTGAGTCTTCTTGGAAATGTGTATCGTGTGGTTGAGACATCTGTGGTCATCATTTACAATATATTGATTCATGGAACCATGCCATGCACCCCCCATGTTAATAACCCCACCTTACAGCCTGATCCACATGACCCTAAACTGCCTGCACATGTCCCTTCTTCACAACATTAAATAGTGTTGCATCTTCATTTCCACATGATGTTAAAATGAATGAAACATTTAATCCTCATAAAATGATGATGAAATTTATGGAATTTTTCCTTACCACAATACATTAAACTACACAACCATCTAGAACTACATGTGTCTTGATTATAATTTTTATGGGATACGTAGTGATGCCCTAGTTACCTTATTTGAGCCCAACTACAACATTAACACATTTCATGATGGTTCCTACATCCTTACATCATGATGCTAAACTAAAAAAAATCATGTCCTTACTGAATGATGCTAAACTACATAGACACAAACTCATCACCACTACATGATCATAAACGGTGCAGACCATCTCCCATTTTCACTCCTCATCAAAGGACCACAAGAGACTTACCTCAGTCAACCAGAGTACGAGGTGCTTCTACCATCTTCTAAGAGAAACTAAAATCTATATACCACACTCTGTGTCTTGAGCATCTTAGATGGACACCAACCGTCCATGTCCCTTGGCAAGGATACCCATCTTTAAGGACCCTTTTCATGCTATGCATGCATGCTCATGGCTCTTTCATATGCACCTGTAGCTGTCAACCAAATGTGTCACTCTAAAAATGGAAATTCCAATTCTCGTAAGCCCAAACATCGTCATGATTACACTCAACACCTAAGTGTGTCTAACACAGCCTCTTTATGACTGTACCACATCATTACTCATGACCTGAGGAACTTGAGCCTTGATTTACATCATTTCCCTTCCATGATTGAGAAGAGGTTGGAGTGCTCTTAACCATGGGTATTCAAATAATCCTTTTATTTCACATCCTTCATGCTATTTCTATGCAAGACATGAACCTAAACTATCTATTATTTGGTCAAGATGTATGACCTTAATATCTATCCCACAGTTGTCCAAATCATAAGACCTTAAACTACTATCAAAAAAGACAAAAAAAATTTGTCAGACTAAAAACCTACAAAGGGAGAAATGAGAAAAAGTCGATTCCCCACCCACTAAACTCTTCATCCTCATAGTTTAGTAAAAAAATTAGGGTGAGAACTTAGAAGGTGTAAAGATCATAGGGTCCATAACCCTTGTAAAATCCAGTCTATGCTTGCTGGACCCAATGATATGGGAAAAAGTAATAAAATATTTGTCACACCTCCACACTATGAGAACACGTTTTCTAGGCGGCGAAATAACTTTAAGGTCATTCTAAACCTCCTTGGATGTGACATCTTATGAAAACTACATTTCATGAGTTGGGGTGCCTCGAAGTATCATAACCTTCTATAACGACCAAAAAATTTATTAATGAAAATTCATCTTGGTCTATTTAAATGTCTTCTTATGGTAATGTAAAATGTATGCACTTATTTGGTTATATATTTTGGATTTTAAAATACCTTTAATAATTGTGACCATTAATAATATATTCTTTGAACACTGATCACATGATTAGTATAAATACAGCGCTTTAACAAATACAATTTACTCAGAAAAAGGAAGAAATGGCCTCATCCAGTAGACTTTCCCCAAACGAAGCCCATTTTTCGGAGCTTATAAAGGATGTGGAATCATTGAGCTTCACTCTTGACCATGATCAAGATGAGCTTGAACACATTAAGCTTGATCAGAATTACCTATGAGAGAAGTTGAAGTTGATAGAGATTACCACCAGAGAAATGTTATCCAAGCCACCCCAATAGTCTGTCACCATCACGCACCTTACCCTAAGGTCTTATGATGGTGTTTTAAGGGGTTATGTAACTATTACCAAGCACTATGACTATGTACATTATTTTTTTATAGATAATATATATTCTTTTTTATTGTTACATTGTAAATTGTTTTTAATGAACAAATCGTATTTTTAATAAATATTCAACTAAGAAATATATTTTGATGAATTAATGTATTTTTGAAATAAATAATATATTACTAAAATATTATTATTATTATTAAATTAATTTTTATTAAATATAAATTATCGTATAATTTTATGAATGCAATTGTAATTTTTATTAAGGTTTGAAAGTTGTTTTTTTCAAAACACATGAATTTTTGATAAATGTCGATTTGTTTAATTTAAAAGTAAAAGTAAAAATATTTATAAAATTATTTAGATAAAATGAATTTTATTTTGGAATTAGGACATCAAAATTATTCAATGGTGTATTTTTCACAATTTTCTGAGTGTCGAATATTTTGTTAAAAATTAAATACCATTTAAATATATAATGTGTTTTATGACATCATAATGACCCAATAGTAATATAATAAAATACTATAAACATTATTTTCGACCAATATATGTTTTAAAAATAAAATAATGTCATTTTTTGTTTTTTTATGTTTTTTAAAAAGCTTTAGTGGACCCTTCAAAGCATATGAAACATTTTGTCATTTGAAATTGTTTTCATTGAGAGTGTGACTCACCTCCACATACGCAACCCTATTATTTTAAGAAGTTCAGACATTGGCCTTATAAAATATTGTTTTCCACTTCCCATTGGAAAAAATAATTGTCAAAAAACCATGGTCTGGTTTGTGTTATTGATTAGTTTAATGTGTGGGGACCCAAACCGAAATAACAAATAATTCCCTCTCATTTCCTATATAAACCAACCCAATCTCCCACTTCTTATTCACTCAAAGCCTTTGTAGTACAACAAACCCCTACCATCCTCTCTCTATAATCCTTATAAGGTGTCCCAATATCCCAAGCATCCTCTCTCAAGCCTCTCCCAAGCATTTGGAAGCACACTTCCAAGTAAGGGATTTCTTCCTTTCTCATTTTTTTCCAATTTTCATTAAGTTTTTATGCCCTTTTGTTCTCAATTAAAAATGTTAGGGTGTGATTTATCACCTCTCTCATACTACCCTCTTTATTTTTGGATTATGGGATACCCCTTTATCCCTCATTAATTCCTGCAATGTACACCGGTTACAATGCTGAAATTCTGTGAGGGATTTATCTCTCATCTTTTACATCTAAGTAATTCTTTTGTATTATGCATCTAAATTCCATTACATTTGTTGGGACATGTATTTATATGACCCCATTGTTTTAAATTTCATGTACATATTATGATACTAAAATTTCTATCTCATCAACCATTTTCATGAATCCTTATGTCATGCTGATATGCTGATGAAATTGCACCGCATTTTTCCAAGCCAATATCATTATGTAGTGAATACCATAACCATGTCTCTATCAAGGGTATTAACCTTTATAAACATGTACATATTTAATGGTACATTCATATATTTATTCCACATTACATAATCATGGAATAACTTATGATTTTGATTGATTCTATGTTATATGATCCTTATGGCACACTTATGCATGAAATGAAATGTTTAAGAAGGGGGCGCCCAGATAACACTCCAATACACTGGGTAAAGTATAGTATCATGATACATCATGTGCAATGAGTGTTGAATCATGATAATTCAAGTGAAATGAGTGTTTAATCATGCTTTATGTGCAATTATTGTTTACTCGTGATCCATGTGCAATGAGTTTTGGCTCATGCTAAATTCCTTCTTAAGTGTTGTTGTCACATTTCCATGTTATGATTACCATGATTTATCATGCCTTTATGTTCGTGTTTATATTGTGCTCCATTGATATTCCTATTGTCTAACATGTATTGTATTCCTCATGGTATTCCATCTTTATTCCCTTACTAGGCTTCATATCTCACCCTTTTCTTAGGCATGTCCTTAGGTTATCCTATGCAGTGCTAAGTACGAGGGAATGTAGTGGTCATGTAATGGAAGTTTCAATAAAGATGTCTTATTTCATGTTTTATGTTGTTATGTAATGGTCCTAAGACCCAAAGAAACTAGACCTCTCAATCCTCTATTTTGTATCAAGTGGAGTTTATGTAATAAATCATGTTTATGTGTGCAATAAATATAAGGGTTTCTATAGTTAGTATCAGAGGATAGGTTTAGTTATTTTTGGGATTAGGATTAGAAAACCCTAGTTAAGCCTTAGGTATAAGACTAAGTATAATAAAAACATCCCTATGTTTTGGTGAGTATTGAGTGAGTGTTTTATCATTAAAATACATCCCTATCTGGATACGAGCAGGTAGAGGCAGCTCTAGCACAGATGTATATAGGGGTGAAAACCCCAACAAGGAGTTTAGGGCTTGACCCGGGGTATCCTGGTATATGAAAATGTGCCTTACTAAACTCTTGGTTATAAAACTCCCAGGGAATATTCATTGGTAAATTCACAAGCTTAGTATAAACCATTATTAAAGTAATTTAAAAAAACGACCCTAAGAATATATGTTAGAAATTAGAGCATGGATAACATAGATTTAATCTTATAGTTTCATATTTTAAAGAAATAAAAGTAATTTATAAGTCATCCCTTTTTGACTTTGGATTCCCCTTTATGTGTTTAATAGTTATCTTCCCTATGTTTATTATGGATGAAGTAAATGAGTAGAACCATAATCAAAAAGTGAAAGGTAGGGTTACTATCCATAGTTCTATGAATTGTTTTATATCCCAAAAGTTTATTAGAACAATCCCAACACCACCACATATCATGGAAGTAAAGATGTTGGTGAGTATGAAAAATGGGGCAATCATTGCATCCCATGAATATAACTCCTCCCCTTTCTTAATCTGTTGATTAACCTTCCTAGAAAACCTCATCATACTACCTATGGTGGAATTTTATGTAATTATTGGCATGGATTGTCTTTCCTTATATAGATCCAACATAAATTTCCTTGAGGGGGAAATCACTATACATATAGAGAATCAACCATTGATTCTATACAAGTGCAAGGAGGAAGATGAATTTTCTTTAGCTCCATAATCTGGAGCGTAGATATTACTACCCTATGAGAATGCATATTTGGCTCATATGGTTGAGTCTAAGGATAAAACCATACTTGAAGACAAACCTATTGTGAGGCAATTCGCTGAAGTGTTTCCCAAGAAATTGACTGGTCATCCTCTTAGAAGAGATGTTGAATTTTCAATTGATCTTATACCTAGGGAGTTGCAAATATCCAAGACTCCATATAGAATGGCTGTTGAAGAGCTTGAGGAGATGAAGAAACAACTACAAGAGAATCTGGATAAAGGGTTTATACACCCAAATGCTTCACCATGGGGTGCACTGGTCCTCTTCATTAAGAATAAGGATGGGTCAATGCGCCTTTGCATCGATTATCATGAGCATAACAAAATCACAATAAAGAACAAGTATCCTCTCCCACGAATTGATGACTTGTTCGATCAGCTGCGTGGAGCACAATACTTGTAGAAGGTGGATTCGCAGTCAGGATATTATTAAGTAAGGGTGAAGAAGGAAGATATCCCAAAGACTGCTTTTCGTACAAGATATGAGCACTATGAATTCATATTAATTCCTTTCAGAATCACTAATGCTCCAAAAATATTCAAGGACTTGATGAATAGAGTATTTAGAGATTACCTTGACAAATTTGTGGTAGTCTTTAAAGATGATATTATGATATACTCCAAAACCCAGGAGGATAATGAGAAGCATCTAAGAACTGTACTAAAGACCTTGCGAAAGGAGAAGATTTATGTGAAGCAGAAAAAGTGTGAGTTTTGTTTGAATGAGGTTTCATTATTTGTCCATATCATCACAAGAAATGAAATATATATGGATCCCTCCAAAACAGATGCAATTGAGGGATGGTCAAGGCCAATAATGGTAATGGATATCCGTAGCTTCTTGGGGTCAGTTGGATATTATCTACGATTTGTGAGAAATTTCTCATGATTGCCCAACCCTCTTACCAAGATAACATGAAAGGGAGTAAAGATTTATTAGAGTGGTGAATGCAAAGAACGTTTCAAAAAATTAAAAAGAAGGTTTATCATTGTTCCTGTGCTCACTTTACCCAGAAGTGGAGAAATATTTGTGGTATTCAGTGATGCCTCAAAGAAGGGCCTAGGATGTGTGTTGATGGAAAATGACAAAGTCGTTGCCTATGATTCAAGGAAATTGAAAGTTGATGAGCAGAATTATCCAAACACATGGTCTGGAGTTGGTTGCGGTGATCTTCACTTTAGAAATTTGGAAGCATTATCTCTTTGGGGAGAAGTGTGAAATATATTTGTATTACAAATTCCTCAAGTATATATTCACACATAAAGAGTTGAACATGCACCAATGAAGATGGTTATAGCTTATAAAAGACTATGACTGCTCAATCTAGTACCACCATGGGATAGTGAACAAGGTGGAGGATGCTCTATGTAGAAAGAACCCAATCATTTCATCACAAATGAGAATTGAGAAGAATCCAATCTTCTTAGATTTGATAAATATGTACAGGGGAATCATAAAGAAGGGAACATCATCAATCCTTTCACAGATGATTGCTCAAAAGTCACTTTTGGAATGGTTAAAGGATGATAAAAAGGATGATGTCGGAATTCCAAATAAAGTGAAAGCTTTTAGAAAAGGGAAATCCTCGGAGTTCAATGTTAATGAAGAAGTAATTTTGAGATTTGGGAAAGGAATGTGTGTTCCATCATGTATGGAGCTGAAGAAGTAACTTTTTGATGATGCACATAGTTCAAAATTTTCTATTCACCCAGGAAACACAATGATTTATTGAGATATATGAGAGCATTATTTGTGGGATAATATGAAGAAGGATTTCTCTGAGTATACATCAAAGTTCCTAGTTTGTTAGCAAGTGAAGGCAGAGAGGCAGAAGTCTAAGTGGATGATGCAAGAATTTCTCATACCAGCATGTAAATGGGAGAACATCACCATGGACTTTGTCAGCAGACTTCCAAAGACATCGAAAGGAAACAATAAAATTTGGATTGTTGTGGATCATCTTAAAACGTCTGCATACTTCATTGAAATTTTGGAGGATTTATCATTGGATCAACTGGCACTACTGGAAATATAATATTTCCCAACGGTTCACAACCGTTGGGAAAGCCCCTCTAACCGTTGGTATATGATATACCAATGGTTCTAATAACCGTGGGTAAATAAGCCGTTGGGAAAGGTTTTCCCAACGGTTTACTGGAAACTGTTGGTATAGGCTCACAAAAGCCACCCTATCCCAACAATTCTGCCAAACCGTTGGGAAATATTTGGTTTTGGGATAGTTTTCCCAACGGTTATCCCCAAACCGTTGGGATATCCCCATGGATGAACTCTTTCCCAACGGTTTAGAACCGTTGGGAAAAGAGATATTTACCAATGGTTCAATGAACCGTTGGTAAAAACTTCTTTAGGATTATATGCCAATGGTTTTAAACTGTTGGCATACCCTATGCTGCAAATTGCAGCAGCCTGCAATTTGCATAGCCCCTGTCCATCAGGCCCCTCTCCCTCAGGGCTCATTTTGACCCCATTTTCAATCCAATTATTGTACCTGCAATAAAATAAAACATACATATACAATTACGAACAAATTCATACACATTTAACATATAACGGATCCTGAAACTATACAAATCCATAATTAAATTAGAATTCATAACGTAATTATAAACGTACATAATTCATATAGAATTCAATTTAAAATTTAGATGACAATTATATGTGGAATCCGAAATTCAATTCATAATTTGATCGGTTTTTTCTATACCATATATTTTTACCTCAAATGATGTCCATTTTAAACAAAATACATACACATGAAGTGATACCGGCCACACCGCACCTCAGATTGAGGCGGGGTTGATTCGTACACGTCACATTTGACCCATGGATTGTTTTTCTAATGTATCGACACAATCCGAATGCGTTTGGTCGGTTTTCTGTATGCCAGTTGATGTTTTTCACTTAAAATGACGTCCTTTTGAAACAAAAGACGGACACTATGAGTGGTGACGACCACACCGCGTCTCTAATTGAGGCGGGGTTCACTCGTACACGTCACATATGACCCATGGATCGTTCTCCTAAAATTTAAATGGAAACCGAATGCGTTTGGTCGGTTTTCCATATGTACTTAAAATGTTGTCCATTTTAAACAAAAGAGTGACACTTAGACTAATCCTGACCACACCGCGACTCAGATTCATCCCAGGTTGGCTCGTACATGTCACATATGACCCATGGATCGTTGTGATAAATTATCAAAAGATTCCGAATGCGTTTGGTTGGTTTTGTGTATGCCAGTTGTTCTTTTCATTTATAATCATGTCCATTTTAAACAAAAGAGACAGAGTTAGAGCAGTGTCGGCCACACCGCATCTCGGATTAAGACGGGGTTGACTTGTACACGTCACATATGACCCATGGATCGTTGTGCTAAAGTATCGATAGAATCTGAATGCGTTTGGTCGTTCTTCCGTATGTCAGTTGATGCATTTCACTTAAAATGACGTCCTTTTGAAACAAAAGACGGACACTTTGAGTGGTGTCAGCCACACCACATGTCGGATTGATGCGGGAATGATTCGTACACGTCACATAGGACCCATGGATCTTTCTCCTAAAGATACAATGGAAACCGAATGCGTTTGATCGGTTTTCCGTATGTACTTAAAATGGTGTCCATTTTAAACAAAAGAGAGCCATTTAGACTGATCCCGGCCACACCGCGACTCGGATTGACCCGGGTTGGTTCGTACATGTCACATATGACCCATGGATCGTTGTGATAAATTATCAAAAGATTATGAATGCGTTTGGTCGGTTTTTCGTATGCAAGTTGTTCTTTTCACTTATAATCTTGTCCATTTTAAACAAAACAGACACAGTTAGAGAGGTGTCGGCCACACCACGCCTCGGATTGAGGCAGGGATGATTCGTACACGTCACATATGACCCATGGATCGTTCTCATAAAGTTTCAATAGAAACCGAATGCGTTTGGTCGGTCTTCCGTATGTACATAAAATGGTGTCCATTTTAAACAAAAGAGAGCCACTTAGACTGATCCCGGCCACACCGTGACTCGGATTGAACCCGGGTTGCCTTGTACAGGTCACATATGACCCATGGATCGTTGTGATAAATGATAAAAAGATTCGGAATGCGTTTGGTCGGTTTTGCGTATGCCAATTGTTCTTTTTCACTTATAATCATGTCCATTTTAAACAGAAGAGACATAGTTAGAGCGGTGTTGGCCACAACGCATCTCATATTGAGACGGGGAAGATTTGTACACGTCACATATACCCATGGATCGTTCTCCTAAAGTTTCAATGGAAACCGAATGCGTTTGGTCGGTTTTGCGTATGCCAATTCTTTTCACTTATAATCCTATCCATTTTAAACAAAATAGACATAGTTAGAGCGGTGTCGGCCACACCGTGCCTCGGATTGAGGCGGGGATTATTCGTACACATCACATATGACCCATGGATCGTTCTCCTAAAGTTTCAATGGAAACCGAATGCATTTGGTCGGCTTTCCGTATGTACTTAAAATGTTGTCCATTTTAAACATAAGAGAGACACATAGACTGATCTCGGCCACACCGTGACTCGGATTGAACCCGGGTTGCCTCGTACAAGTCACATATGACCCAGGGATCATTGTGATAAATGATCAAAAGATTCGGAATGCGTTTGGTAAGTTTTGCGTATGCCAGTTTTTCTTTTTCACTTATAATCATGTCCATTTTAAACAGAAGAGACATAGTTAGAGTGGTGTCAGCCACACCGCGTCTCGGATTGAGACGGGGATGATTTTTACACGTCACATATGACTCATGGATCGTTCTCCAAAAGTTTCAATGGAAACCGAATCCGTTTGGTCGTTTTTCCATATGAACTTAAAATGGTGTCCATTTTAAACAAAAGAGAGCCACTTAGACTTATCCCGGCCACACCGCGACTCGGATTCATCCCGGGTTGGTTCGTACACGTCACATATGACCCATGGATTGTTGGGATAAATTATCAATAGATTCGGAATGCGTTTGGTCGGTTTTCCATAATCCAGTTGATGCTTTTCACCTAAAATGGCGTCCTTTTGAAACAAAAGACGGACACTTTGAGTGGTTCCGGCCACACCATGTATCCGGATTGAGCTGAAACCATCGTGAAACATTCTAATTATTATTCGTGACGTGTACGCGTAGACGGCACGTCAATCGGATGTGCGGTTTGCGCCGTACGGCTCAATATTCGTGTTTTAAGTGATGCGCGTGCATCGTAAACGCGTGTGAGGGGGGTCCAAATGGGCCGAAGGAAGTCGGAATGGCCTGAAATCAGACGAAAAATACGGGAGAGTGATTTATGAGGTGGTCGAGTAGACGGCACATCAATCGGACGTGCCGTGTGCCCGCGGTAACCGACAACGCAGTTCTGGTGTCATAAACGGCCAAAACGGGCGTCCAACGGTCAAATTCATAGAGGACGACCTCAGATTGAGCTGAAACCACCGTGATAAATTCTAATTATTATTCGTGACGTGTACGCATAGACGGAACGTCAATAAGACATGCGGTTTGCACGGTACAGCTCAATATTCGTATTTTAAGTGATGCGCGCGCTTCGTAAACACGCGTGAGGGGGGGTCCAAATGGGCCGAACGAAGTTGGAATGGCCTGAAATCAGACGACAAATACGGGTGAGTGATTTCTGAAGTGGTCGAGCAGACGGTACGTCAATTGGACGTGCCATGTGCCTGCGGTGACCGACAACGCAGTTCTGGTGTCATAAACGGCCAAAACGGGCATCAAACAATCAAATTCATAGAGGACGAGCTCGGATTGGGATGAAACCACCGTGAAACATTCTAATTATTATTCGTTACGTGTACGCATAGACGGAACGTCAATCGGACGTGAGGTTTGCGCGGTACGACTCAATATTCATGTTTTAAGTGATGCGCGTGCTTCGTAAACGCGCGTGAGGGGGGTCCAAATGGGTCGAACGAAGTCGGAATGGCCTGAAATCAAACGAAAAATACGGTTGAGTAATTTATGAAGTGGTCGAGCAGACGGCACGTCAATCGGACTTGCCGTGTGCCCGCGGTGACCGACAACGTAGTTCTGGTGTCATAAACGGCCAAAACGAGCGTCCAACGGTCACATTCATAGCGGACGACCTCGGATTGAGCTGAAACCACCGTGAAACATTGTAATTATTATTCGTGACGTGTACGTGCAAACGGCACATCAATCGGACGTGCGGTTTGCGCGGTACGACTCAATATTCATGTTTTAAGTGATGCGCGCGCTTCGTAAACGCGCGTGAGGGTGGTCCAAACGGGCTGAACGATTTCGGAATGACCTGAAATCAGACGAAAAAATACGAGTGAGTTATTTATGAAGTGGTAAAGAAGACGGCATGTCAATAGGACATTTTGTGTGCCCGTGGTGACCCACAACGCAGTTCTGGTGTCATAAACGGCCAAAACTGGCGTCAAACGGTCAAATTCATAGCGGACGACCTCAGATTGAGCTGAAACCACCGAGAAACATTCTAATTATTATTCGTGACGTGTACGCGCAGACAGAACGTCAATAGGGCGTGCGGTTTGCGCGGTACGGCTCAATATTTATGTTTTAAGTGATGTACGCGCTTCGTAAACGCGCGTGAGGGGTCCAAACGGGCCGAACGAAGTCGGAATGTCCTAAAGTCAGACGAAAAATACGGGTGAGTGATTTATGAAGTGGTTGAGTAGACAGCATGTCAATCGGAGTTGCCGTGTGCCCGTGGTGACCGACAACGCAGTTCTGGTGTCATAAACGGCCAAAACGGGCGTCCAATGGTCAAATTCATAGCGGACGACCTCAGATTGAGCTGAAACCACTATGAAACATTCTAATTATTATTTGTGGCGTGTACGCGTAAACGACACGTCAATCGGACGTGCGGTTTGCACGGTACGGCTCAATATGCGTGTTTTAAGTGATGTGTGCGCTTCGTAAACACGCGTGAGGGGGGTCCAAACGGGCCAAACGAAGTCGGAATGACCTGAAATCAGACGAAAAATATGAGTGAGTGATTTATGAAGTGGTCGAGCAGACGACACGTCAATCGGACGTGTCGTGTGCCTGCGGTGATAGATAACACAGTTCTGGTGTCATAAACAGCCAAAATGGGCGTCCAATGATCAAATTCATAGAGTACGACCTCAAATTGAGCTGAAACCACCGTGAAACATTCTAATTATTATTCGTGATGTGTACGCACAAATGGCACATCAATCGGACGTGCGGTTTGCGTGGTACGGCTCAATATGCATGTTTTAAGTGATGTTCGCGCTTCGTAAACGCGCGTGAGGGGGGTCCAAACGGGCTGAAAATAGTCGGAATGACCTGAAATCAGACGAAAAATATGGGTGAGTGATTTCTGAAGTGTTCGAGCAGACTACATGTCAATCGGACGTGCTGTGTGCCCGCGGTGACCGACAACGCAGTTCTGGTGTCATAAACGGCCAAAACGGGCGTCCAACGGTCAAATTCATAGCGGACGACCTCAGATTGAGCTGAAACCACCGTGAAACATTATAAGTATTATTTTTGACGTGTACGTGCAAACATAACGTCAATCGGACGTGCGGTTTGCGTGGTACGTCTCAATATGCGTGTTTTAAGTGATGCGCGCGCTTCGTAAACGCGCGTGAGGGGGGTCCAAACGGGCCGAACGAAGTCAGAATGACCTGAAATAAGACGAAAAATACGGGTGAGTGATTTATGAAGTGGTTGAGTAGACGGAACGTCAATCGGACGTGCCGTGTTCCCAAGGTGACCGACAACGCATTTCTGGTGTCATAAACGGCCAAAACGGGCATCAAACGGTCAAATTCATAGTAGACGACCTCGGATTGAGCTGAACCCACCGTTAAACATTATAATAATTATTCATGACATGTACGCACAGACGGAACGTCAATCGGACGTGCGGTGTGCATGGTACGACTCAATATGCATGTTTTAAGTGATGCACGTGCTTCCTAAACGCGCGTGAGGGGGTCCAAATGGGCCGAACAAAGTCAGAATGGCCCGAAATCAGACGACAAATACGGGTGAATGATTTATGAAGTGGTCGAGTAGATGGAATGTCAATTGGACGTTCCATGTGCCCGCGGTGACCGACAACGCAGTTCTGGTGTCATAAACGGCCAAAACGGGCGTCAAACGGTCATATTCATAGCGGACGACCTCAGATTCACCTGAAACCACAGTAAAACATTCAAATTATTATTCGTGATGTGTACGCGCAGACGGCACATCAATCGGACATGCGGTGTGTGCGGTACGGCTCAATATTCATGTTTTAAGTGATGCGGCGCTACGTAAACGCGCGTGAGGGGGGTCCAAACTAGCCTCTGCTGGAAGTGTTGGACGTAGAACTTCAATAAATTTCATAAACTCATTGGAACATGGGCAGTGTATGCGACCACTATCTGAAGCATTGTGAAATGCAAAATCTATAAATCTCTCCAAATTGTTTTGAAAATCGTCTGAGATCCGATCGGTTTCATACATCCCACATCTGTCCATTCTATAAAAAGAATTTATATAAGTCATTTTGTCATAAACAATTCAATAGGCATTAACTTTAATAGAAAATACATTTAAGTAAACGATAAAGGAAGAAAATAATCAAGGTATCAACTACACATGTGAAAAAAACATACAAATGTGTTATTGAAAAAATGTAAAACCAACAAGAGATTAATGTGTTATATCACATAAAAACATGCATCATCCCATAACCATATTAGTAGGGTATCATGAACATGAATAACATCAACCTTGTGCCATCCTCCTACCCTACATGACCCCAACCACATGCCACATCTTATTATAGCCTTATCACATCAGACGTCACCGGAAAACACTAGGGAAATCATCGTACATCTCACATGAAGACACATGGACAATCACATCGCATCTTTCCTAAAAACACATGGTCAATCACTTTTGAAGGAAGAGTAGGGAAGACATGGTAGCTATCCAAACATATAACCATCATCCTAGATATTAAAAAAAAATACCCATAACTAAAAACCTCTTATCGTTGGTAAGTTTATCCAACTCTGGTTGGGAATGTGTAGAAATAACATAAAAATACATGATATATAGATAGCACAAAATACTCAACCTATGGGTTCACATTAACTACATAATCACACACTTCACTACTACCATAAAACACATAATCCACACCACCACCACACAAGACGGATAGCATTTCTCACATTCATTTATAATCCACTTCATTCACACTTACATTGTCCATTCATTTAATGTTAAAGTAATTAAATCCATTTACCACACATCATACACCACAACTTCATCACACAACACCTCCACACGACACAACACCACCACACATCATCACTATCATACAACTTCAGATGTCACCTCCATGCCCACTAACCATCACATTACAACCCCACATATCACAAAGTCCAACTGGTCACCTCAATCCCCATAAAACACCCTACAACATACAATGAAACAGAACAAAAAACCTCTCATAGAGGCAACATAACCCAACTTCCACAATGTATTTATTCAAGGTCTTTTATTACATTACCCCTTTATTTATCGTGGGCATTATAACACAACTGATATTCCAGGGGAAACTAATTAATTAACAACATATTCATTCATTTCCCTGTTTTTCACGGTGAAATCACATCAAAATCCTAACTTAAAACAAAAATATTAAATCAATAACAATAAAAACAAGGTACCATATATGTATAAAGAATAAAATACCTGATTTGAGATGATTCAGCTGGGTTTTCACCTATTCGGATGGGGAGTTCAATATTAGCAGAGAGTTGGAGCTGGATTGATAAATTAAAACTCAAATATGAGATCAATAACAATAAAAATAAGATAGTATATGTATATAAAGGAAAAAATACCTGATTTCAGATGAGTTTTCACCTGTTCAGATGTTCGGATGGAGGGAGTTCGTGAGAGGAGGGAGAGCAGCCCCGCTGGATAAGAAATTTAGGGTTCTGTCCGAATGGGGGGAGAGCAGGCCCGTGCCTGTATTTGGGGGAATTCTTTCCCAACGGTTTTCAAAAACCATTGGGAAAGGACCCTTTTCCCAACGGTTCAGGGGAACCGTTGGCAAAGGGATTCTCTAGGGGGACATTTCCCAACGGTTCACTAGAACCGTTGGCTAAAGTGTCTCCAAGACACCCCATTACCAACAGTTTGGGGAAACTGTTGGAAAAGGGGTGGCCTTTCCCAACGGTTTCACTAAACCGTTGGGAAATCCTTCCCTGGAAATTCCTTTGCCAACAGTTCTGTATAACCATTGGTAAATATGCCCTAATCCCATAAACCCCAATGGTTTATGCCAACCGTTGGTAAACACCCATTGGGAAAAATCCTATTTCCAGTAGTGTGGCATGGATATACATCAGGGAAGTGGTAAGACTTCATGGAGTACCACTATCTATTGTATCCGATCGATATCAAAGACTCACCTCTAAGTTTTTGAAGAGTCTTCAACATGGTCTATGTACTAAGATGAACTTCAGTACAAATTATGATCCTCAAACTGATGGCCAACTTGAGAAAACTATCTAAACACTTAAGGACATGTTAAGAGCATGCTCAATGGACTTCAAAGGAAGATGGGATCAAAATCTTCCTCCGGTTGAGTTCTCTTATAATAACAGTTTCCAATTGAGCATCTGAATGGCACCTTTTGAAGCCCTATATGGTAATTGGTGTAGAACACCAGCATGTTGGGATGAAGTCGGTGAGTGTAAGCTGCGAGGACTTGAAATGGTCGAAGAAATGGTGGAGAAGGAGAAAACCATTCAGCAGCATAACAAGGCAGCCCAGAGTCGAGAAAAGAGTTATAAAGATAACCATCAACAAGACATTGATTTTAAAGGTGGAGACATGGTATTTCTACCAATATCTCCATAGAATAAGGTCGTGAGGTTTGGAAATAAAGGGATGTTACATCCTAGGTACATCGACCCCTTAAGGATTCTTGATCGTGTCGGGGTGTGGCCTATCAACTAGAACTTCCACCTACCATGGCCCAAGTACATGATGTATTTCATATATCCCTCTTATAGAAGTACATACTATACCCTTCACATGTACTCTCTTCAGAGGTAATACAATTATAAGATTATATTTCTTATGAGGAGAAACCAGTGAAGATCTTAGATTATAGAGAAAAAGTTCTATGAAATAAGAAAATGCGCCTCGTCAAGGTGTTGTGAAAAAACCCCAAGTTTGAAGAATTGATGTGGGAATCAGAGGAAGTGATAAAGCATAGTTTCCCGCATTTGTTTTAGTGTGGGAGAAGGAAATTTCAAGGGAAAATTTTTTTAAGGGGGGGGGGGAGATTGTAACGGCCTAGAAATTTATTAATGAATATTCCTCTTTGTCTATATAAATGTATTCTTATGGTTATGTAAAACATATGCACTTATTTGGTTCAATCTTTTAGATTTAAAAATACCTTTAAGAATTGTGTCTATTACTAATATAGCCTCTGAACAGCTATCAAATGATTTCTATAAATATAGGGCTTTACCAAATCCAATTTACTCAGACAAAGGAAGCGATGGCGTCATCCAGTAGACTTACCCCCTAAAAAGCCCATTTTTCAAAGCTCATAAAGGAGGTAGAATCATTGGGATTTTGATTTGACCAAGACTAAGCCGAGCTTGAACAGGTTAAGCTTGAACAGAATCACCTACAAGAGAAGTGGATGTCGAGATAGATTACCACCTAAGCAATGTTTTCCAAGCCACCCCAATAGTCTGTCACCATCGTGCACCTTACCCTAATGTCTTATGCAAGTGTTTAAAGGGGTTATGTAACAATACCCTAGCACTATGACTATATAAATTATTTTTTTATAGAGAATATACATTCTTTTTTTTCTTGTTACTTTGTAAATAGTTTTTAAATCACAAATAGTGTTTTTAGTTAATATTCAACTAAGAAATATATTTTGATGATTTAATGGATTTTTGAATTAGATAATATTTTAATAAAATATTATTATTATTAAATTAATTTTTATTAAATATAAATTATCGTATAATTTTATGAATGCAATTGTAATTTTTATTTAGGTTTGAAAGATGTTTTTGTCAAAACCCATGAATTTTTTATAAATTTCGGTTTTTATTTTAAAAATAAAATTCACATATTTATAAAATTATTTATATAAAATAAGTATTATTTTTGGAATCAGGATGTCAAAATTATCCAATGGTTAATTTTTCATAATTTTTGAGACAGTCAAATTTTTTATTAAAAATCAAATACCTTTTAAATATATAATGCATTTTATGACATCATAATGACCCAATAGTCATGTAATAAAATACTATAACCATTATGTTCAGCCAATATAAGTTTTAGCATTAATGTAATGTGATTTTGGGTTTTTTGATTTATTTCACAAAGCTGTAGTGGACCCTTCAAGGATTATAATACATTTTGTATTTTTAAATTGTTTTCTTTGAGAGTGTGACTCACCTATACATAAGCATCACTATTATTTTAAGAAGTTCGGCCATTGGACTTATAAAATATTTTTTTGACTCCCATTTGGAAAAAAACATGGGAAAATACCATGGTCTGGTTTGTGGTATTGATTAGTTTAATGTGTTTGGACCCAAACTTAAATAATAAAAAATTCCCTATCATTTTCTATATAAACCCACCCAAGCTCCCACTTCCTCTTCACTCATAGACTTTGGATTTAGACCAAAACCTGACCTCATCTCTCTAAAATACTTCCAAGGCACCCAAATCTCCCATGAATCCTCTCATAAGCCTTTCCCAAGCCTTTGGAATCACACTTCCATGTAAGGGATTTCCTCCTTTCTCAATTTGGTCCAATTTTCTTTAAGTTGTTATTCCATTTGGTTTTCAATTAAAAATGTTAGGGTATTTTTTCTCACCTTTCACATACTTCAATCTTTATTTTTGTATTATGGAAGACCCCTTTTTTCTCATTAATGTCTCCCATGCACACCCGTTACCATGCCAAAATTCCGTGAGGGATTTCTCTCTCCTCTTTTACATCGAAGTAATTATTTTGTATTATGCATATAAATTCCATTAATTTTGTTGGGAAATGTTTCAATATGACCCCCTTACTGTCCATTTCATATACATAAGATGAGACACACATTTATCTCTCATCAACCATTTTCATGAATCCTTATGTCACGCTATTATGCACCCGAAATTGCACTACGTTTTTCCAAGCCAATATCATTGTGCAGTGAATACCATACCCATGTCTCTATCAAGGGTATTAAAATTTATGCACATATACATATTGAATGGTAATTTAATGTATTTATTACATATTACTTAATCATGGAATAATATATGATGTTGATTGATTCTATTTTATATGATCCATGCGGCACACTTATGCATGAAATGAATTGTTTAAGAAGGGTGTGCCATGATAACGCTCCAATGCATTGGGTAAAGTATAGTATCATGATATGTCATGTGTAATAAGTGTTGAATCATGCTAATTCAAGTGCAACAAGTGTTTACTCGTGCTTCATGTGCTATGAGGGTTTAGTCATTCTCCAAGTGAAATGAGCCATGACTCATGCTTAATTCCATGTTAAGTGTTGTTGCCACATTTCCATGTTATGATTATCATGATTTATCATGCCTTTATGTTCATGTTTCTCTTGTTTTCCATTGATATGAATATTTTCTAAAATGTATTGTATTCCTCATGTTATTCCATGTTTATTCCCTTACTGGGATTTATAGCTCGCCCTTTTCTTATGCATGTTATCAGGTTATCCTATGCAATGATAAGTACAAGGAAATGTAGTGGTCATGTAAATGAAGTTTCAATAATGATGTTGTATTTCATGTTTTAAGTTGTTATGTAATGTTCCTAAGCCCCAAATACACTAGACCACTAGATCTTCTATGTTTTATCAAGTGGTGTTTATGTAAAAAATCATGTTTATGTGTGTAATAAAGAGCAGGGTTGTTATACTTTCCATGGACCTTGGAAAAGATATCTGGATTAAAGGAAACTTTTCTTGACTATGCATGAATACACATGGATTTAGAAAATGTGCCTATGTCCTTCAACCAAATGTATCACTTTGAAAAGGGACATTCTAATTCTCGTGAGGCCTGACATCTTCACAACAGTACTCAACACCCCAATGTCTTGGAACCACTCCTTGTATGACTATCCCATACCATTATTTATATTTGTGTGCTCCATATCATGATTTATTATCATCATATCAAAATATCAAAGTAGATTTAATATCCTTGATGTTACATCACTGTGTTCTGTACCCTTCTTCAAGGAAGGACTATGATTCTTTATTCCCTAGGATTTGATGGCCCACGTCACGTGATTTGAAACCAAATTTCATAGAGACTGAGCTTCATTTTAAGATATAACATCCCTAGTCTATCAGAACCCTTTCTAGATAGATTTTTCCCCTTATCCAACTGCATCATATAGATGTTTGAGTCTTCACAAATCTTACTTTTCACTCAAAAATTAGTGGATATCATATTTTTATTGTCATGATACAGACCCATAAGGGCCTTCACCCACAAACTAAATGCATATTATACTTCCCATAAAGGAGGTTTGATCCTTGTGATGCTTTACAACAATGTGGTGGAACCTAGAATTTCATAATGTTAAGGGGAATACCCATAAGTCTGCACCAACTCATTTTCATGGACTCAAACTCCCAGTTTATTATTTACATCATCCAAACCCCAAATACACTGGCATATTTTGTATCGCTAATATTCCAAACTCATCAATATTACTTCTATATATCTTCTATAGCCCTAGGGAAAGATAGCCAAATTCAAGGGACTCTGTGGAATGACTATGAATACATGCCCATAGCTTCTGTATATTGGCCTATAACTATCGACCAAGTTTTTCACTCTCCAAAAGGGAATTCTAATCCTCATGAGACTCAGTAAACCCCAGTGTAGGATCCAAAACCTCAGTGTTTTTTAGGTCACTCCTAGCATGTATTCACTGTATCCCATGCTCAAATAGATGGTCCAAGAAAAAATAACTTGAAATAAAGAAACAAATGGTCCTAACTAAAAGGCCTTAAACTAATTCAAAAAATGATCCAAGCTAAAAGACCTTATAATAAAGCAACATATAGTCCAATATAAAAGAAACTATACTAAATCAACATATGACCTGATATAAAAGACCTTAAACTAAATAAATAGATGGTCTGAGTTAAAAGACCTTAAACTAAACCAATAAATGAATGGAGCTAAAAGACCATAAATTAAAGAAACAGATGGTCTGAGCTAAAAGACCTTAAACTAAAGAAACAGATGGACTGAGCTAAACTTCCTTAAACAAAAGTAACAAATGGTCTGAGTTAAAAGACTATATACTAAAGAAACAGATGGTTTGAGTTAAAAGGACATAAACTAAATCAATAGATAGTCCAAGGTAAAATTCCTTAAACTAAAGAAACAGATGGTCAGAGCTAAATGAACTTAAAATAAAGAAACATATGGTCCAAGATAAAAGACCTTAAACTAAAGAAACCAATGGTTCGAGCTAAAAGACATTAAACTAAAGAAATAGATAGTTCAAGGTAAAATAACTTAAACTAAAGAAACCGATGGTCTCATCTAAAATACATTTAATTAAAGAAATAGATGGTCCAAGAAAAAAATACCATATACTAAATAAATAGATGGTTCAAGATAAAAGACCTTAAACTAAAGCAAGAGATGGTCTGAGATGAAAGAACATAAACTAAAACAACAGATGGTCCGAGCTAAAAGACCTTAAACTAAAGCAATAGATGGTCCAAGCTAAAATAACTTAAAATAAATCAATTGATTGTCTATGTTAGAAGACCTTAAACTAAAGAAAAATATGGTCAGATCTAAAATACCTTAAACTAAAGTAAAATATGGTTCGAGCTAAAACACCTTAAACTAAAGAAACAAATGGTCCTAGATAAAAGACATTAAACTAAAGAAATAGATGGTCTAAGCTAGAAGACCTTAAACTAAAGAAACAGATGGTCTCAGTTAAAATTCCATAAACTAAAGAAATATATGGTTTGAGCTAAAAACATTAATGTAAAGAAAAAATGATATGATCTAAAAGACCTTAAACTAAAGAAATAGATGTTATGTGATAAAATAACTTAAATAAAGCATTAGATGGTTCAAGATAAAAGACCTTAAAATAATTCAATAGAAGGTCCAAGATAAAGGAACTTAAACTAAAGCAACAGATGGTCCGAGCTCAAAGACCATAAACCAAAGCAATAGATGGTCCAAGCTAAAAGACCTTAAACCAATGCAATTAAAGGTCTAATATAAAATACCTTAAACTAACACAACAGATGGTCAAATCATAAATAACATAAACTAAATCAATATATGGTCAGAGATAAAAGACCTTAAACAGAAGAAACATATGGTTTGTGTAAATACCCATATTTTCCATGTATTTTTTTTAATTATATGGAATTATTATGAGTCTAAAAAAATTGACGGCACGTGATTCCGAGGCCCGATGGTCCCAGAGTAAATTGCTAATTTTTATAAGGAATGTTTAGTAAAACTATGGGTGGTGTTTTATATATTTTGAACTGGTGCTTGGATTAAAAATATTAGGGCATTGTTGAATCCACAATGATAGGATTCGCTTAAGAGAGGCTTCACTTTGATATCAATAGTTCTGGAGAAAAAGTAAGATTTTGGACTTTTTAAAAAATAATAAAATAACTTTGTTATTTTATGTACCTCGTTTATTTTCCTCCAATAGAAAAGTGTAAGTGGGGGGACCAACAATGTGTAAATACATTAAATGGCTTGACTCCTCAAATTTTATGTAACATCGCTGTTGGAATTATGAATGCTCCTATTAAATGAACCCAAATTAATTCCACATGCATTACTCACCCTCCCCCTGTTTTATTTATATAGAGCTTGGGGAGGAGTATTGGCATGACTTCACAAAGAAAATAAGTTTTGATATGTTTCTTTGATGCCAACCACTTGGAAGATGGGATCGGTTCCAGCGAGCGGTGGTGAGCGACACCGAATCACAAACCGAAGAACGATGATTGAGTGACATTATCGGCGGCTTGTTATGGGGAAAAAGTACACTGAATCTTCCTCTATCATGTGTGTTCTCCAACGATATTGAGTTAGGGATTTATCTTGTTTTAATTTTAAGTGTTTCTTGAATCCTATTCTACCCTCTTGCTATCAAGCTAACGTGGAGGGCACGGGCCAAACAAACAAGGCCCAAACCCTTCACAACCTATTTTACCAACATGTGCTTTGTGAGATTTGGTTTGGATTGGATGGTTTTCAGAACAGAGAGACAATTGGCGAAGAGGGTGTCTAGAGAGGTCTGTTGGCACCTTTAGATGGAAAGACGGGCCACCCGAGCTCACCCAGTGACTCATGGAAAACCGCCGGTGTGACACCGACATGGAACCACCGGCGACTGGCGCCAGCGGGTGATGGAGGCGGCTGGCACTGGTCAGCCATGGAGGAGGCGGCACACCATCTCTCACCTTAATAGGAGGAGGCCTCAGCTTTACAGCTACGGCGGTCGACCAGGGCCGCCAACACCAGCTAGCCATGGAGGCCGTGCGTCGCGCAGCTGGAGGAGGCTGTGGTTCGAAGCCCTAACAGTGGAGGGACCCAACCACCAACGGGTCCCACTGTGACTGGGCGACACCATGTGGAACCATCGCTTCACAAATAGAATGGCCACTTAGCCGTTTGTGAAAAACTCAGAACCCCCCCCCCCCCCCCATGTCGGTTAGGGTGGGCCCCCCTCTAGCAGGCCATGCGAGCCCTGTGAGCCGTGCCCCCCTACGGGCTAGGATAGACTGTGACCCAGCGGTCCAATCCCACTTTGGCCCCACCCAGTCGGGTGACCTGAACCGGGTCGGGCTGGGTCGGTCCGACTGGGTCGGAATGGACCCAAACCCTTCGAGTTCTGGTTTCATTGAAAGGATCATAACATGAAATCCGAGCGTCCGTTTGGCGAACTGTCTACCTCTCTGGGACCCTTGGAGTGAGAAGGTCCTTTTGGTATACTCCACTAGAGTGTTGGAGAATGTTGGCATATGGCCGGGATGGATCGAACCTGAATTCAATCAGGCCCTTGGAACTAAAATGCTTATAAGTCATAAACCTGATGTCCGATTGCATCACCATTTGTCGCATTGGAAACCTTACGACATGGAGGTACTTTGGGAAAATTTTTAATGGAGCTTCATGGCACTTGAGGTATGAATGATGTCTTGATGAGTGTTTCTTCGAAGTGTGCTATGATCAAGAATCTAGTGGCTGGCAGTGAGGTAGAGGTTGGAGAAAGATCATACAGAGGTTAGTACCGAGCGATCTAGTGTGGGTCAACACTGATCATGTGTGGGTCAGATATTGTGTGGGTCGACGCTCAACGATCTTGTGTGGGTAAGCGCATAGAAATACTATATGGGTTAGATCCTGTGTGGGTCAGTACCTATCGATCCTGTGTGGGTCAGACTTTGTATAGTCAACAACAGTGCCTCTCGACAGAATAATATAATATAGTTTCTTGAGTAATCATCTGTACTTTTGTGCTTTACCTATATACCTGGTTTGATCTGTGTCTTTTACCTTCGTTGTATTACCTTTGTGGTACTTTCTCCTTCTTGGTGTTACCTTCGTGGGGTTACCTATGTGGTACTGTTACCTTCGTAGTACTTTTACCTTTTTGGGGTCACCTTTATGGAGTTACCATTGTGGTTTTCTTCCCTCGTGGATCAATTGTGAAAATGTCTTAAAAGTTGGAGCCTTATGTTTTCTCATGAATGAGAAAGGTATCTTTTGATAACTTAGGTATATGTATGGGAATAGACCTATTTAGAGTTGATGACTTCTTCATGTTTTGTGACTGAAGTCTTGATTTGTGGTTTTTTACTTTGTGGAACTCTTGGAGATCTTTGGGGGTCTCGGGGTCCCTACTGAATGTTGTTATACTCAGCCCTGCACGGGCTATGCCCACACCTTGTTGTTTCTTTTTCATACAACAAACAACATTTATCTAGGGTGAGGGAGCAAATACTGGATGGTGCTCAGAGGTGGACCATTTGACGTGACATGATGTAGTGACTACTGATTGAGAGTTGTACCTACCCTTCAGGTAGGATCCTTGGTGGATGACCTAGGAGTTGTTTTTCTCTTTCAGTGTTACTTGTAATTTCTAGTTGGGATTGTATTTCATCCCCATTACTTCCAGTACACTTTTTACTACAACATTTTACTTAGTGGTTTTTTCCTATTCTATTCTTGGTTTGTGTGTTTGTACATGTTTAAAGGAAATGGATTCCTGTTATAGGGATAATCATTTCTAGTGAAAGTCACCTGCCGCTACCCTATGGAAGGCGGGCTTGGGGTAGTCATGACATAGGCCTCAGGGGATGGTTCGTGAAAAAATCAAAGGAGTCGGTTCTACCAAAGAGCAAGGACTCTGATCTTTTTTATGTGGAAATAGTGTTGAGTCTTATGAGTGTAGTTTTCAGTTTGAGAAATCTAGTGTTGGTGCGGAGGCCAATGTATCCATACACTAGAACCCTGGATTTTGATTTCTAACTCAGTACATGAAAACACCGATTGCATGTGTTTTGAAAAGTTTCTCCTTTGATTTATTTGGTCAACTCACCAGGTATAACTTTTTGACCATGGAACACCTGTTTTTCTTTCCGGATGCTACCAGGCAGACTGCCAGCTAGGATTCCCGAGTGAGTGCATAATGACGTCCAATCAAGCGATGAGGCTTCATTGTAGGGCCCTCTTACGGTGATAGTACCAGTGGGTGGTGCACCAGTAGAACCACCGCCCGTTGGGCATCAGATGCCACCAACCCCACCAGTAGAGGGTACACGCCAACTTAGAATGTTTCATGTGTTTCAGTGATAGATGCCTCTAAGGTTCTGAGGTGTGATGGATCTACAAGTGGCTTAGGACTGGCTGGAGGCTGTGGCCAATGTTTTTTGCTTAGTTGGGACACCAGCAGATCTGGTGGTGATCCTAGCTGCCAGTCTCTTCCAGGGAGTAGCTGAGAGATGGTGGAGTCTGACACTCCAGTTACACAACGAGGTGACCCTCACCTGGGTGGAATTTGAGGGAATTTTTAGGGTAGAGTACATCCCAGCGACTCAACGCACAGTGCGTATATAGGAGATATTACACTTACAGTAGGGCATCATGATTGTGGCCCAGTACTTGGCGAGGTTCACTGACCCCTCTTGATACTCCACCAACATGGTATGAGACCACTTCTTCAGGGCCTGAAACTTTAAGCAGGATCTCTGAAAAGAGATCCGAGCATCAATTATATCTCTCAACATTCCGACAATGGCAGGGGTGCTAGAGTGAGAACTTTTGGTGTAGAGGTTCCTAGCTGAATAAGCACCAATAGCGAGATCCACCACCAGAAATCAGGTATCAGAGTCATCCGCAACAAGAAGTAGACAGATAACGCAAGGGACCAACTAGGATAGACCTTTTTTTGGGCAATATCAGGATACAAGTTCAATGGTGGGGGGTATCAAGGGATAGAGGAGGACATTTGAGGAGAAGGCAGCGGTACTCGTGTGGCGGGTAGGGTCACAAGGATCGCAATTACCTGACCTTTCATACGGATAACCAGAAGACGGTCGAGGGACCACCGAGGAAGTGGAAGAGGTTCGAGTGGGGAGGTTCGCAGGGTGACAGACGTGGTAGAGGAGATGGTCGTGTAGCAGTAAATGGGTGGAGATTCGAGGTTCTACCACCACCACCACCTCAAGGTGGTCCACCCCGACCACAGGGAGCAGGAGCACCAGGACAATCTCAGATCTAGGCAGCTGAGGCCTATGACCACGGTGCTCCAGAGATTATTAAAGGTACGATCTGTGTCTACTCTTCCTTAGCTACAATACTTATAGACATAGGTTCTAGTCACACTTTCATTTCCATGATACTCTTTCAGATCTCAGAGATTCAGGTGGAGCCATTGGCTCGATCCTTATATTTAGAGGCTCCTACGCGAGATTCAAAAATTACACACTGGTGTTGGTAGTGTGAGATTACTCTTGGAGGCAAGAGCTTTGGTTGGGATCTTCTAGTAGCGGTGTCGAGGCCTTACGATGTCATATTGGTTATAGACTGGTTATCCACAGTCCATGCACAAGTTGACTGTATTAGTCACAAAGTGTGGTGTGACCACGAGGATGGGACCAGGTTTTCATTCACCTTCGAGAAGGGAACCTTTGTAGTATTGGATGGACTTACCCGAAGGAGGGTGAAACTGATCACACATAAGTTTGCTAGCCTTACCCTCAGGGTAGTTGATGTTGAGAGTCCAATCTATCCTATAGTGGTGGACTATTATTCTGATGTATTCCCTGATGATGTTCCAAGACTACCTCATCACAGATAGGTGGACTTATACATTGACATGTACCCTAGGATGACACCGATATGTACACCAGAATATCAGATGGATCCTGTAGAGCTTCGTGAGTTATGGGTATAGATGAAGGACTTACAGAGGAAGGAGTTCATAAGCCCTAGTGTTTCACCATGGTCAGCCCTGATTTGGTTCACCAAGAAGGAATATGGGAGTTTGAGACTTTGTGTGGACTGTCAGCACCTAAACCAGCTGACCGTGAAGAACAAGTATCCAAATCTAAGGATTGATGATCTTTTTGATCAGCTGAAGGGAGCTCATTGGTCTTCTATTATAGACCTCAGATCAGGCTATCAAAAGCTCAGGGTACAAGACGAGTATGTGTAGAAGATGGCTTTCAGATGTCGGTATGGCTACTATGAGTTCATGGTTATGCCTTTCGGCAAGACCAACACCTAGCAGTGTTCATGGGACTCATGAACATGATCTTGCAACCATAACTCATTCAATTTTTGTTGGTCTTTATTGATGTGATATTGGTGTACTCAGCGATGGAGGAGGAGCATGCCTATCATCTGCATATAGTTATGGATACACTCCGAGAGCACCATCTTTATGTCAAGCTCTAGAAGTACTAGTTTTGGATATGAGAGGTTCACTTTCTAGGACATGTTATCTAATAGGCTGGCATTGCAGTGGATCCGACAATGATATAGGTTTTTCTTGCTTTTGATCCACCCAGGAATATGAGCAAGGAGCGGAGTTTCGTGGGGATGGATGGGTATTACCAGAGATTCGTTTCCAAATTTTCCAGAGTTCTGAAACCCTTGTCAGTATTGAAAATAAAGGGAAACCCTTCGTATGGATGAAAATATTATAGAAGAGTTGTCAAGAGATGAGGCAGAGACTGAAGAGTGCCCGCATCTTGATGCTACCAGAATACGACGTTGGGTATGTAGTCTACAGTGCCTCATTAGGGACTGGACATGGGTGTATCCTATTGCAGGAGCGAGCAGTTATCACATATGGTTCATGATAGCTGATAAAACATGAGAAGAACTATGCTACCCATGACCTAGAGTTATCAGCAGTGGTCTTTGCCTTGATGATGTGGTGATGTAGCGAAATTACTTGATAGGCAAACTTTTTACAGTCTACTCTGATCACAAGAGTCTCAGGTATATCTTCTCTCATAATGAACTGAATCCGAGACAACGACTATGGCTAAAGTTACTCTAGGACTATGACTTCAAGATATTCTACACTCCTGGGAAGGGGAACGTAGTGGAAGACACACTCAGCATGAGATCTAGGTTACAACTGTTTCTTAAGGTGATAGGGCAGCTAGCTGCGTTGAATTTATCCTTTGTAGATAGAGATGGAGCAGTTTACCTCTAGTCTATGACTGTCACTCCCCCACTTTTTCATCATGTTTGGGAGGCACAACTTGGGGACATTGACTGCGAGCCTAGGTGTGCTTAGATATCATCTAAAAAGGAACCTGATAGAATTTATGAAGGGTGGGAGCACATCATCCACTTTAGAAGACGCACCATGGTACCCATGGTTCTACAAGAGGAGGTGTTGAGGGAGTTCCACACATCCCCTCTATCGGTACAACCTGGTGTGTCGAAGATGTACTAGGTCCTCCGGCATCAGTACATGTGGACAGTGATGAAGAAGGAAGTGGAAGAGTTTTTTTCACAATGCCCCACTTGTCAGCAAGTGAAGTCTGAGCATCAGGTTCCAGTAGGCTTAGCGCAACCACTAGAGGTTCCGTAGTAGAAGTGGGATGGAATTTCCATGGATTTCGTGACATGACTACCATGTATGTCCAGGGGCCACGATTCCATCTGAGTGATTTTTGACCGAATCACCAAGTTGGACCACTTCCTAAACATATGAGAGAAGGGACTAGTAGAGGTAATGGGACGCCTCTACACACATGAGATATTACGAATTCATGGGGTTCCATCGATGATAATCTCTGACTACGACTCATGTTTCACATCCCAGTTGTGGAAGGGATTGCAGGAGGTGTTTGAGACTTAGCTATATTTGAGAATCACCTTTTATCGACAGATAAATGGTCAGACAGAGCATACCATTCAGACACTATAGGACATGCTATGTGTTTGAGTATTAGATTTTGGCCATAGTTGGGAGGATCACTTTCCCATGGTGGAGTTTTCACAAAACAACATCTATCACTCCACCATCGGTATGGAACAATTAGAGGCCTTATACGGTCGACCTTGTAGATCACATATATGCTGGATAGACCTAGGGGAGTCATCATTTATGGGTATATAGTTGGTAAAATCTATCACTGAGAAGGTGCAGATCATCCAAAAGCATATAAAGACTATAAAGAGTAGACAAAAGTCTAATGCTGATAGGAGACAGAGGTCCTTGGTGTTCGATAAGCGAGACCATGTCTTCCTACGAGTCTCACCTCGACAAGGTTTGAAAAGATTTTACCGGGGCGAAAAACTCTCACCGAGGTTTATCAGACCTTTTCTGATACTTTAGAGGATTGGCGAGGTAGCATACCACTTGGCACTGCCACTGTAGTTGGAGAGGGTGCACGATGTCTTCCATGTATCCCAGCTAAGGAAATATGGGCATGAACCATCTCACGCAATCGACCACGGTGAGATGGACTTTGATGATGGGGCGACGTTTACAGAGGTTCCAGTGGATATTGAGGATCATCATGAGTGGGTCCATAGTGGATGATCGATGCCTCTAGTTCACATTTTATGGCAGCACATGAACCTCCAAGAGAGCACATGGGAGCAGGAGGCTCAGATTCAAACTCAATACCCCCATTTGTTTCCTTAGTCTATGTTGTGGATTTCAAGGATGAAAATACCTAAGGTGGGGAGAATGTAAGACCTAGATTTTCCATGTAATTTTTTAAATTATATGTAATTATTAAGAGTCTGAAAAAATTGACAGTGAGTGATTCTGAGGCCTGATGTGCCCAAAGTGAATTTATGAACTTTTTTTAAGGTAAATTCAATAAACGTGCGGGTGACATTTTCTATATTTTGAACCAGTGCTCGGATTAAAAATTTGAGGGCACTATTGAATCCAAATTGTCGGGATCTTCTTAATGGAGGATTCACTTCGACTGTAGTAGGTCTGGAGAAAATTTTAGATTTTGGTCTTTTTAAAAGAGTAATAAAAAAACTTTGTTATTTTATTTCCCTTGTTTCTTTTCCTCCAACGGACAACCAGTAGTGGAAGGACCAACGATGTGTCAAGCCATTAAATAGATTGAATCCTAAAATCCTTTTTAATAGAACCATTGGAATTAGGAAGGTTCATATTAAATGAACCACCATTAATTCCATGTACATTACTCACCCTCCCCCACTTTTATTTATATAGAGAATGGGGAAGAGTATTGCAACGACTTCATCAAGCGACGAAGTTCTGAAAAAGTGCCGCAATTACAACCACTTGGAGGATGGGACAGGTTCCAGTGAGTGGTTACGAGAGACACGTAATCCTGAACCGAATAATGACGATTGATTTGTATTGTTGGAGGCTTGTTACGGGGACGACAGATGTTGAATCTTCCTCTATCACTGGAATTCTCCAACGATCTTGAGGTAGGAATTTATCTTGATTTAATTTCAAGAGTTTGTTGAATCCTATTCTACCCTCTTGCTATCAAGCTATCCCGGAGGATGCAGACAAACAAACAAGTCCCAAACCCTCCTCTAATTGTTTTACCAATGTGTTCTTCTGGGGATTTTGATTGGATTGGATGATGTTTGGAACGGAGAGACAAGCGGTGAAGAGGGTGTCCCAAGAGGTCGGTTGGCACCTTCAGATGGAAAGAACGTCTACCAGAGCTTACCCAGTGACCCGTAGAAGACCACTGGTGAGCCACTAGCATGATAGCACCGGCGACCGGTGCCAGTGAGTGATGGCGGTGGTTGGCACCGGCCGACAGCGGAGGAGGCGGTGCATCGTCGCGCGCCGAAATAGGAGGAGGTCGCGTCTTTACTGCGGATACAATTGAGTAGAGTGGCTAGAACCGGCCAACCATGGAGGTGGTGTGGCGTTCCATTGTGTTCCAATAAAGGATATCATAGCTCGAAGCCGCAAAGGTGGAGGGACCCACCCTCCTATTGGTCCCGTGGAGACCGGGCGGCGCCACGTGGTGCCACCCCTTCACAAACTGAACAGCTGCTCAAGCATTCGGGGAAAACCAAGGGACTCCCCCCACCATATTGTATAGGGCGGGCCCTTCTCCAGTAGGTCATGCGATCCTAGTGGGCCGTACCCCCTGCGGGCCGGGTCAGTCTGACCGGATCGGACCGAGCCCAGTTTCGTTAAAATGAACATAACCTGATATATGGGCATCCATTTGACTAACCATCTATGAAGCCGGGACCCCTGGAGATATATGATCCTTTTTGGTATACTCCACTTGTGTTTTATAGATTTTTTGAGTATGGTCGGGTTGGATTGAACCCGAATCCAACCAGGTGCTTAGAACTAAAAAGCATATAAGTCATAGACCAGACGTCCGATTGACGCACCATTTATCAAGTTGGAACCCTTAAAACATGGCAGTGCTTTGGGATACGTCTTCGTAGAGATTCATGGTGGTTTAGGTACAATATATGGATTAAGGAACGGTTTTCCCAAATATGCTATGAGCGGGAATCCAGTGGCTGGAAATGAGGTGGAGGTTAGAGATAGATCATATGGAGGTTAGGACAGAGCGATCCTGTATGGGACTGCACCAATCTTGTGTGGGTCAAAGCTTATGTGGGTTAGTGCTCAGCAATCTTATGTGGGTCAGCGCATACCAATCCTATGTGGGTCAGTAGGGGTTAGTACCTATCGATCCTGTTTGGGCCAGAGTCCGTATTGTCAGTAGTAGTGCCTCTCAACAGAATAAGATGATCTTTCTTCTCGAGTAATCATATGTTATTATGTGCTTTACTTATATACCTGGTGTTAGCTAAGTCTTTTACCTTAATGGTGTTACCTTTTTGGTACTTTCACCTTGGTGGTGTTACCTTTGTGGTATTTTTTACGTTTGTGGTGTTACCTTTGTGGTACTTTTACATTTGTGGTGTGACCTTCATGGTGTTACGTTTGTGGTACTTTTACCTTCATGGGGTCACCTTCGTGGGGTTACATTTGGGGTATTATTCCCTCATGGATCAGTTGAGAAAATGGCTTAAAAGTTGGGGCATTAATATTTCTCATGAATGAGATGAGTATCTTTTGATAACATAGGTGTATGTATGGGAATATACCTAAGTAGATTTGATGACTGCTTCGTGATTTGTGATCGATGTATTTTATTGTGGTTTTTTCTTTTGTGGAAATATGGGAGATCTTCGGGGGTCTCGGGGTCCCTACTGAGTATTGTTATACTCTCCCCTGCACGGGTTATGCACGCACCTTATTGTGTCTTGTGCAGATGAAAGACAACATTGATTGAGGCTGAGGGAGCCAGGACTGGACGATGCCCAAAGGTGGACCAATTGACGTGACATGATGCAGTGACTATGAATCGAAAGATGTGCCTACCCTTCAGTTATGATCATCAATGGATGATCCAAGAGCTGTTTTTCTCTTTATGTTGTACTTTTACTTTCTAGTTGAGCTTGTATTCCTAACCCTTTACTTTCAGTACACTTTTTACTATAGAATTTTACTTCGTGGTAGTTTCCTGTTTGGTTCGTGGTTTGTGTGTTTGTACAGGTTTAAAGGAAATGCCTTCCCATTATAAGGATAGGCCTTTCCAGTGCTAGTCGCTAGCTCTTGGCCTATGGAAGGTGGGCTTGGGGGTAGTCATGACATGGGCCCCAAGGGACGGGTCGTGATAGTCTAAGCTAAAAGACCATAAACTAAAGATCTATACAATTATCAGGAGGCCCCCTACATGGCCTTATTATGATCAAGATATTTTCCTTGGATATGTAAAGCACACATTTTATAGGACACACATCCTACCCAGGTGATCCCTATGCATGTCTGGAATTCATGATCATGTGATACAAAGAAATGGATGGGTGTTGACAATAAAGAGAAAGAATATTGAGATATCATATAAGGTAGAAAATTGGATAGTAATCTTATAAAAAAGTTCATCCATTATCATTATGAAAAAGAGCGAGGAATCTCCACATTCTAGAGTCTATCTAAAACATCGACAAAAAAATGGGGTTTTGTACAAAATTATGGGACTTAATAAAAAAAATTGGCTCACTAAACAAGATGGTCAGTAGCACTAGCCAAGTGAGAAAGACTTTGGAGGGAGGAATCAATTGTGCATTGGAGTATCACCTTCCCTACCTCTTTCCCCTAAACCTCAAGGCAGAGAACATCAACCAAAGTATTAAATTCTTTAACTCTCCTCTGATAAGTTTCCAATGGGGGTGATGATGCCAAAATATTGGACTCTAGATGATCAATAATTGCTTTATGCCTCTATATATACATTGTCCAAGCATCCATTTCAGGATGCAATTCAGATGAAAACTAACGACCTTTATCCAGTGCCTCCACTGCCTCCCTCATTTGTTTGGAAGGGGAGGCCCCACCTGTAAGATCATGCAAGACCATTTTTTGATTGACTATGTCTCTTCTAGTGTAGATGATTGGCTTCATAATTTTATATAGAGGTTGTCGATCCAAACTGGATGCCCATAGAGCATTAAATAATTTGTGAGTCCACCCCCCTTGATGATAGAATGTCTCCAGAGGGGTATCAGTAATCAAGACATGGATACACTACTAGATTATCTTACATCGTGATTGATCCTCGGTAGATTATGAAGATGTGGAAGATGAAGGATGACCAACTGGCTGAATCAATGTTGAAATTAGAGAAGAAGCCCCATACACCTCTTTCCCAACAGGTGCATCATATTTTGCCAGCAATAGAGGACTGTTCTCCTCAACCAAAACTTAATTGTCATCCAAATAACCATCATAAAAGACAGGTCACTTCACTGAAACCTCACTTGAACACTCAATCAATTACATTATTTCCACAGATATGGGTATTGGTGACACATGGGGCCAATCAACATGGCAGACTAGTTGGAATGGAACCCTGTTGGGATAACCTGTCACCCAAACCTGACAATAATCCTAGGTGAGGAAAGAGGGAGCATCAATTTGAAGAAATATGATCACATATCCAGTATCTTCCCGAGATAGTATCTTCTAAAATTGGCTGATAATTCCACGATGTCACTCACCACAGACGTTGGCCATAGGAATGGGGGAAGCACTCTGAATGTAGCCAATCTGTTGAGAAAATCTGTGTGGAATGTACAAGTCACTGATAATCAGCTGGTCTACCCGAACATCATAAATCCCATCCCGAAGAGATATCATATATTACCTCTCATCAATAGAGCTTCTTCTGTCACCAATAATCAGACTTCCTAGTTCACAAAAGGAAGATAAGTTGAATCTGTCAAATCTGAATAGTACGTCTTTGACTTCTAAATGGGATAGAGACATAGGTGCAACACCATAAATGTTCAACAGTTTAGGGATGGATATGGGGTCTTGGATTTTATAGATATTGTAGTACTCATAACAATATAAGTACTCCCCCATCCAACTGACATGATCCGGGGAGGACCACTAATCATATAAGGAGTGCTGCATTATTGGATATGACCCAACATCCAGGAGAGGCGTGAAAGATCTGGTATTGCCGGGTTAAGGCTACTCCCTTTTTCAAGATGAACAACTATTACCAATGTCCTAATGTCAATTCTTGAGCATATATCTTCAGTCGATAAGAGCCACCCATTTAGGAACATAGCAAGAAAAACTAAACACCCAAGGCCTGAAGAAACCTTTGTGTTCACCTGATATCCCCATCAGGTGTAGTAACCATCTTCTAGAATGGATCAATACAATCTAGAACTATTGAAGACTTGGTGGGAAGGGCATCGATGGGGGAATATAACATTGGGTCTCACCACACTTCCACAGACAAAAAATATTCATCCAACAAGTGAAGGAAATAAGCAAGTGTACTATCATCTCTCTCCCTTGATTTTCTTCACAATGGAGATCATATCCTGCACTAAAACTTGAGTCTATATAGGATCATCCTAAACCTATGTAGAAGGAAAAAACTCATTTCAAATCTCTCTGAGAGGAGGGACGCCACCCAGTTGACGGATTTCCCATAAACTAATATCCACCTCATTCTGAGGAAGATGGAACATATTGGTTCTAGGGCACCAACAGCTAATCATTTCCTAAAGGAGGGCAGGTTTGTGGTAAAAGATGAATTGAGATATCCACACTGATTCATGGAGATGAACATTGTACAGATCATTATAAAATTCTAAACAGATTTACCTCACCTTGAATGGCCATGCCCATTTGTCGAAGAAATTTCAACCGGGATGAGGATCCCATTTTGAGTTCTATCCACCACCAGAGGCATCCAAATAAAAAGTGAATATTCTTGAGTAACTTTGGGAAATAGGTTGTTGATCATGGTGATCACCATCCAAAATAAGGGGAGAACTAACCAATTGATAAGACAAGCCCTAGGATTGGGCTCTAACCTGCTAACTATCATCGGTAATCATTTCTTGAATGTGTTCTGAAGAGCTAGATACCTAATGAAATGGCAGGTTAAAATATGGGGGAGTTATAACAACATCATCCATAAATCCTAACTTGTATAGTTTATGTCAATCCGATAAGGGATATTTCTGAATTCCAAATGAAAGGAACCTCTTCAAGAACACATTATTAGTAGGCATGAGATAGTAGGGATCCACATTGTGATTAATGGAAATCAAGAACCTATAGTTTTCCACAGATGATGAAACTTAATAAGAACATGAAGCCACATGAATATAATTAAGTGGCATACATCAGACAAAGAAAACACAAAGTCTTGAAAAAAAACAAATCATGACACAAGAAATTGACATCATGCGCATCTCTTGACTCAATAATTGATTTTTAAACCACATAAATAGTTCATGAACCACCTAACCTCTAGATGAATGGCGGGCCGTATAACCCATGCAGGGTATCACATGAATTACATGACCCCCCTGAAGACTCACGATCATGTGACATTAACATGGTCACACGATTTGAAAATATTTGAACGATCAGGTTTGCGAGTCTTGTGAAACCACTTGAGGTGACCATGGACCTCACAACCAAAGACTAAGGAATTACTGAAAAATAGTTCATGATCAAGGATGAATACAACTATAGAAGAAATCATCCTTACACAAGATCTTGGTTGGGATGGGTTCGCAGCACAGAACTGTAAATATGGAAGGCATTGTGGAATTGCAGACATGGTTCATGATTATGGTTCATGATAGGGTCTCACGATGAGAGAAATAACGAGAGAGATATGAGGATAGGTGGCTAGTGAAATGTATTATCCTCCACCCCCTATATATAGGAAGTTCATGGAATACCAAAGGTCACCCAATAGGTCAATATTCACCCAAATCACTAGTTTGTGACATCATCAAGGGTTTTGGTGGGTATCAGTTTTCCGTAGAACCAAGTCCCTGTCCCCTTGGACATCGCTTGTGAGGGGGGGGGGGTTATTGAAACATAAACAATAATTAGTAACAAAATCACAAAAGGAGGAAATACCTAAATATGTGTATTATTTTCCTTGTGAAATCAAGGAAGAAGAGAATGGTCAAATATTGTAAAACCTTTCTGAGAATCACGATCATGTGACCATTTCTGGGTCACTTAAAGGCCCCACGCATGGTGAATCACCCATGGATAGTCCCATAGAGACCTCTTCAACAAAACATCATGCTCTAGTGAATTCCCCCTAGAAAAATGAATGATCACCCCTAGGCCGCATGGTTTGTCATTGACTAGTGCCCGAAAAACCATCAATAATCCTTCAAGAATAAAGAGGGATGAAATTAAAAAGGAAGACACCAACAATGGTTATGAAACTCATGGACTAAGTGATAATTATGAATTATAAAACCCCTTTTGGACATCTAAGAAATCTCATATGACCTCCGAACATTTTCCACATAAAATGAATGAGATAAAATGAAGGAAGCGAGAGGGGTTCAAGGTCGCTAAATGACATGCAAAGTGCACCCTGAGTGATCCGTGATCCGAGAGACACCACAAGACCTTGGTGACATATCCCACTCACCTCGCACAAACCCTTTGGTTTGTCAACCTCACTGCACAGAATTCCTCAGACATGTCCAAGCAACTTTGTGATGCTCTATGGACAGACAGATAGACTTGTCCACTACATTCTTGTGGACTCTCCATAGGACCTATATTGGTCAAGTGATAAATCATCCAAAAATTGATTAAAAATCATAGATACTACTCATTACATATCACATGATCCCTGAACTTTGTAAAATAAAATAAAGAAGACAACAAGGGAGGAGGCAAGAGGGGTTTACAGTTGCTGAAGGATATACAACACCCCCCTGAAGACCTGCAATCCACCATTATCCCTCGATAACATGATTGCATTGTCTTGCAGAAGCCCTTTTGTTGTCATCATCATTTTTAGGACATGGAATAATCGCTCACACCCATGCAACCCATATTGGTTACGAAAAAAATCTCAAAAAATAGAAGAAATATTGGTCACAACACACATAATATATCGCATGACTCCCAACCTTTGATACATAAAACAGAGGGCATCAAAAGGGAGGAGGTGAGAGGTACTCGAGGTTTCTAAAAGGCATGCCACACCCCCAGTGAACCCACAAAACTATCCCATTAGACCCTAGGACAAGTCACCCAAGGTCTTGAGAGTGTCTTCCCACAGGCGTCTGAATCTTGTGAAGTCCCTAGGACATGTCATCATAACAACATATAGGTCTTTTGACCCAACCACATGATTGAACAAGTCTCTGATAATAAAAAATAATTTGGTAAAGGAAAAATTTACATAGAAGACTCATGATTGCTGAAAATCATGTGACGTGCTTGAAGAAGTCCACGGTAAAGACTCACAAAACTCTGTGGCACCAGACCCCTTCACTGAATCCAGCCTCGACATTCACCAAATATGTTGTAAAAACCAACAAGTATCAGGGGTGGAGATTCTTATAAATTCGCCACCCAAAAATGATGAAAGGGTTGGATTTTTGATCGACCTAATGTGAAGGCTCTACAAGATTTGGATGTTGACTTCTATGGACTTCTCGGGGTAATCGATCATGCGACCGACTAGATTTTTTCCATGTAATATAACAGAAGTTAGCCAAAGTAGTCATGTACTATACATAAAGTGCTTCACATGATCACTCATAGATCACATGAAGGACTTCTGATAGAGAATGAAAATAAAATACTGTATGTCCTCAGATTCATGCGAGACTCAAAGAAATTGACAATGAATGAAACCAAGGAATTCACAATATATAGGTTAGAACCAAGATCAGAGATAGAAGGCTTAAGTGAAAGACATGATATCTTCCCCTCATTCACTTTGAGAGTGTCATCAAAAGACATGCAATAGCATGAGGGTATTTTGCCTAGATTTCATGACACCTCTTAGTAATGTCATCTGGGACACGCAATGTCTTCCAGACATGGCAGGGCATATCATACAGTGCTGATACGGGTGCTGGTTCGATCTTATGAACCCTATGGGTATATCACCTAGGACATGCAACATCTTACAGACACATCTTCTAACTCATATAACAACACCTTATCATGTAAGACGAGTCTCACAAAAGCATCTGGGAATGATAACCAAGCCATTACGACACCCTTTTCCCATGTCAGCTGAGACTCATGATGCCCTACAGACATGTCATCCAAGTCTCATTGTGTCTCCCAGAGTTTTCATCTATGACCTATGATACACCTTGGGATATTCCACAATGACTCCCACGACACCTTCCACATCTGTCAATCCAGGTCATGCGATGACCCCCAAGACGTTCCAACTAGATCTAGTGACATATTCTAAATAAAAGGGAGAGATATTTAGGGCATCCCAAGATTTGGAAGAGCTGTTTATCCTTTTCAGGTAAGCCCTGATCAACAGGGTAACCTCAGTGTATAATCCCTGACAAAAAGGGAACTATAATGACTCTAATTCCAGCAATATTCAAGAAATCTATGATACCTCCTTCTAATTCCCAAGCTCCATATTGATCATCCTTTGAGGGACCAACATATGAGTCCCTTGTCTAAAGAAATGACTTTGATTACTTTATATCCATTATTTCTCACAAATGTGAATTGACCATGTGGGATTAGGGAGTTGCAATGGTCATATCATCATCCTTATAAACCCTTGCAATAGTATAGAGAATCCTTAGTGTGTAAGCCCCAATATAAACTGAATTATAAGAACTATGATCCCTACCACAACCAGGATACGTAAGACGCCTCCCTAAGGCCTAAGATCTATACACAAAATTCTAATGAATATCCTAATATGAATTTCCCATACCCATATACCATGAGGATGATTATATGATCCCCGTTGTTTCTCACCCTGAGCATGGATCACGTGGGCTTGGGGGGATGCAACTAATACATCACTAACAACAATAATCTCCTCCATCGAGGGCATCCTCATTGTATAAGTCCTGACATAAAGGGAAATAAAATGAATATGATTCCTTACATATTCAGGATATGTAGACCACCTCCCTCTACGGCCCAAGTTCCATATTGATCACCCATGGAGGGAAAAGTATATGAGACCCTTGTCCAATGTAATAACATTGGTTACATTCTATTCCTTGTTTCTCACACCGAGCATGGATCACATGAGCTAAAGGAGTTTTAGTAATCATGCCATCTGCAGTACGAGTCTCCATAATGACATGGGTGACACCAATATATAAGTCCTGAAATAATGAACTATGACAACTCTTATTCTCTATATATTTGGGATAAATAGGATATCCCTCCAAGACCCGAGCTTGAAGGTGTCCTAGATCACCCATATAAGTCCTTCCGCATGACGTAAAACTACTCGGGTTAAATGAGCTACCTGAGTTTTTATTCCTACAATAATCTGGATAAGTAGGATGCCTCATAATGGCGCAATCCCATCCTCATAATATCAATCACCTCATCATATGGGAATATGTTATGAAGCACTTGGTTATATGGTTTAAACATATAAGAAACTACCTATTATCAGATAATGTTGAAGAAACTTAGACACATATAGATGGTCTCACCCAAGAGATCCCAGTCTTTCGTATATAAAAAAGAACTGACCTAAAGTTGTTTCTTTAGGTTAACCGATCCAGTATCAGGATTAGGAAGCGATTCCCAAACATATCATAAATATGTAAGAGAGTCCCATAGTAGGCAAAAATTCCACCCAAAAAAGGGTGAAATGAGCCCAAAATCCCATCCTCTTGACCAATGTGAGTCCCTAATTGTCTTTGGGCGTGAAAACCCAGATGACTACCAAACTTTGGAAAGTAGGTATGTACCGGTCTACGGATGGGTGAACTATTGGGAGTTTCTTGGAAAAGTGACAACGGCAATGCAGCAAAAAAAACCCATTCCACACCATATTTCCCATTCAAAAATATTAAAGTAATTTAATTCTATGTGAAGGTCACTTTATATCCTAAAATAGTATATGTAATTTTGTTAAGGAATTATCATAATATAAAGAGTTATTTTAAAATTCATTCCTAAATAATCTAAAATAAAAGTATGCATGGGAAATTTTCAAATAATATGATGATGAACTTAAAAGAGTTATAAGTATTATAGAAAACATAATCATTATAAATATAAAATTATATATTGTAAAGTAAAGAAGTTTGAATATTATATTCAAAAATTTGAACATGTGGATTATAAATCCTAATAAAATCATTATTAAAATAGTATTTCTTAATGGATGGTATCCTATTAAAGGATTTTAGTGGGATGATTTATTAGATTATTTTATAGAAATTTGGAATAATTTCATAAAGATATAACAAGTTAAAAAAACATAAAAATATAACAAACACAAGGACTCTTTGTAAAGATTTCATATGGGATATGATCAAACTATTGATTTTTTATGGTTTTGTTAGAATTATTAAAGAGGATAAAAAATGTAAAATTTATTATCTTATAAAAAAAAGAAGTCTCTACTTTATCATTAATTAATATTTGTCATATATGTTACATAAAGTGAAATGAAAATTATCCTCACAATGTTAATCTTTGAGTTATCCATAATTTATTTTCAGTAGAGAGTATTATAGGTTGTGATAATACATGAGTATTAACATGGGATATGTTTTTTATAGAGATACATAACTATATCACATAGTATAAAAGGATTTTTGTGTATCAGATATCCTGAAAATTTTAACACATGAAGTATCATACAATATGAATTTAGTATATTGGGGATTCAGGTTTCATATTGAATCTCCATACCCAAGGATGACAAGGAACCTAGAATAAGAACCTCTATACATTGATACCTTTTTATGACAAACTTGAGGCTGAGAGAATATGGGGATATATGGGTATGTTATTGATCACTTAATTAGTTGAGGTTTAACAAAAAATATATTTTTCTTATTGTACGATGAGTGTGGAATATGGTCCCTCGATTACAATAAAATGAGGAAATGTGTGGCCATTCCTAGATAAGTGATATATGATGTTTTTATTTATTTAGGTGTGGGTAATATGTTGTATTCATACATTTGGATAAATATAAAGTGATGTGTGCATTCATTTGGGTGCTTTATACATGGATAATTAAGAAAATATGCATATAATATATGGAATTGATATAATTCATGTCTTACTGTCACTCTATTTCTTATAAAAATGGACTATAATTATGTATAATTTTATACTACATTGATGATAGACACAGGTATGAGGATACACATGTTTGATAGATATCCCACCCCATCCCTTTATAGCATGAGTAGTCGTGAAACTTTTTAGTGGACATTATTTGCTTATAATTATAGATTATAAAATTTATAATTATTTTCAATGCTACAATGACATAGTAATTATTATTTGTTATGTGAATGAGGATTAATTTTTGTTATAAAGTGTTTGTATAAAACATTGAGAGATAACCCAAAATTTCTTTCGATGATATCCAGAATATGTTTTGGATGAAATTTAACAATTTGTTACATTTGATGTAACTTGTGGTGAAAATTAATGGTTGATTTTTCAAAAGGAGTTTTGGATATGATTTAAAATTTTTTATATAAGAAATTTCATAAGGTGAATGTGCACTAAGTCTATGAGGCTATAGTGTAAGTGGGGGATTGATAAAAATATGCACTAAATACTATACCGTGATGTTGTGGTATAAACTATACCATAATATGATCTAGTGTAAACAAATGCATAGTGAAGGTATCAATGCCTTGATTTTATGTATGACAGTACATACCTTATATGATGATGCATGATCTAAACTCCATCTTTCACCTAAACTATGATGTTTATTTTTATCATCATGGTGTGATGATGTAAGAGTATGAACATTTGAATTAATTATTTAAATATTAAATAACTTATCAAAATAATTATACAAGAGTTATAAATAGTTTTAAACGATTAAATGTTTATGAAATGTTTATATTTAATAGTTGAATGTTTGAGAAACTTTTAGAATCTACGGTGTCTCCTTGGAGGCATATACAAATAGGCTAATGGTTATTGAATGTGTGTGTGATGTATGTGATATTATGATTCAAAAACAATAACTCTATATATATATATATATAAAGTGTTTAGTAGACTATAAGGAAAAGAGGATCCTTCTGAATAATTTGTAATCCACACAACCGACGGGTACCATTGAAGGAATGAGTTAACTTGATTATTCTCAGTGATATCAATCAAGCACTTTATGAGAAGTCTAGGTAGACCATGTGCAAAATGAAAAAGGTGTGTGTTCAACATTTAATATTTTGATTAAAACATACTTTCCTTCTTTGTTAAAAAGCATGGGTTGAATTTTTTATAGTTTTTGGGTAAGTGTTGTTTTTCCTAAAACATCATTTAAACATAACACATATTTGTTAATCATATACCTCCATTGGATAAGTATCTTTCCAAAGAAACTAATGTTTAGTTGAATTCTAAAATTACTTTAAATATGTACTAATGGATGAGACCTCATAAGTAGAGATCCTATTTGGAAACTCATATTCAAAGGATACATATCAATTTTCTTCTTGAGAAACACCAACAACATATATATTAAAATCATTGTGGTGTACCTTATGTGGGTCAATATAGATACAAGTTATCCAATGTATATTTCATGAGTTATTAATTTTATATCTATACCTATGATCCTTATAATAATTATCTTGACAGATTATCACAAACCAATATGAATATTATGAATTATTAATAACCTATAATACATATATTTAAGGGGTTTTTATATAAAAAACATAAATAAAAGATAAAATATTTTCATCACTATAAATTAAATGAAAAAAAATGTCTCTAAACCAATAAAAATTTATTGAACATTGGGTAAAAACACTAATAATATATCACTATAATTAAACCAAATCAATATGTAGCCAATATCTAGAGATCCAACATAGTTCTTATGCCTTTTTACATAGGTGGACTATTCAGGGAGTCCAAAAATATTATCCTCTATGGGATCTTGAAACATCGTAATATTAATGATATCAATGACCTATCAAATGATAGAAAATTGAAGAATAATATATTTGTATCTTTGATGAGACCTAGGCTCCTTATCTTGTGAAATAATTCCACTATGATCATAGTATAGTTAAATTGGATGCATTCTACTTGAGACCACCCCTAGTTTAATAAAAAACATTTTTATCCATTTAAATTCTTTAGTTACATAATATAATATGACAAATTCATGATCTGTTATATAATTAACAAATATTGGTTTCTTGGTATGTTTCTATCTTATCACTCCACCATTCAGGAAAAAAAATCCTCACTAAGATATAAAATCATCTTTATTAGTTCCGAAATTAGTATCCATGTAACCTTTTACAATGATCTATTACTCACCAAAAATGATTAATAATACATATATAGTTCTTCTAAAGTACTTAAGAATATTATTCATGACATACTAATGGATTTCAATAGGATTTTATTATTATATAATTTGTATAATTAATTAATAAAGATACATCAAGAAAAAATATATAATATAATATAAATGATTGATCAAATAGTTAAAGCTTATGGAATCTAACTCATACATTTATTTTTCTAAAATTTATAAATAATGATATGTATTTATAATAATTCTTTCCCTAAAACAGTAGTAATGAACCCTTTTTAGAGTTTTACATGTTAAAAATTTTTAACACTTCGCCAATATATGTGTTTTAACCATGAAAACCATTAATTTAGTTCTATCTATATAGATCTTCATACCTAGTATGTATATTGCACCACTAAGATCCTTTATCAAAAGGAAATGTCCTAACCACTTTTTCATTAATTGAAACATTAGTATGTTATTTATAGTGATATTTATATCATCAACATAAATCACAAAAAATACAACTATTCTCTCAATAACAAATTTGTGTACATAAGGTATGCCATCATTTTTTATAAATTCAAACTCTTTGATAACTTGAAAAAAATGAATATTCAAAAATTTAGAATATTGTTTTAACCCACAAATGGATTTTTTTATTAAAAATCATAGAAATATTTCTTGGGTCATTAAAATATTAACGTTTTATAATATATACATCTTAGAATATATTATCTTAAAGGAATATGATTTTTACATATATTTGATAAATCTCATAATTATAACAGAATATTATGGATCAAATAATCAGAAAGGTTTTGATCATATATTGTTGGTCCCAAGAAAGATAAATACCTTGAGGGGGGGGAGGGGGGGGGGTGAATTAGGGTATGATGTTATATTTAAACAAAAATCATAAAAAATACTATTACATTGTAAGTAGGAACATCCCTCTCCCATATAAAAGATAATAATTGATAAAGAAAACAAAGGGAGTCATAAATAATTATACATGGTTCACCCAAAATGGGATAATACTATGGGAATGTAATTATGACGTGTCAATATATCAAAAGAAATATGATAATTGACAGTTTTATAAAATTTGTAGTGGATTCACTAACCTTACAAGTTTATAACCATAAAAAATAGAGAATAAACTACTATGAATCACTTAAAAGGATCATTGTGACTCCAAGTGAAACAACATTGATCTCCATGAACCAAGAATGTGATCAAACGTACAGCGATTTATATTTTAGCTCTACTTTCACCAATATGATGAAATACCTGAACTTCCAGCAAGATATACTCCTATATATCCCTTCATTTTTCTATTACTTTATAGAATATATATAGAATTCCACATCTTCTATTAATAGAGAAACCTGGTCTTCTAATTAATTTGAATAAAGTAATCTCTCTAATTTTTTTGAGAATATCTAGGATCACCTTTTATTTATCTCTAATTAACTCTTATAAATATGGAAAAATTAATATAATGAACTCCTTCAAATATGAGTCAACATCATAAATTTAAATCCCTAGTTCCCCTCCTAAAAATAGGATTTATGAATATATAAATACATTGTCTCTCCTTCACAACATGAGTACTAGAATCATCACATGATCCTCATTCCCTTCTAAATCCTCTATCCTAAACAAATTCCTTCAATTCCATCTCTATAATGTGACATTCTCATTTTCATCATGTAATCATTAACATTTGAGTTTTACACATTTCACCCCACTAAACACATAATGGAAAAAATATTGGGATTCACCATTAACTAGAACACCATTTCATAACTCTTCATCATGGAATGGAAACCTTTAGTTGTAAAAAACCACTATACTCTTCCTAAAACTCTTCATGAGGTGTCCATACTTCCCATGGAGTGAATAAATATTATGTATCACATTCAATTATTTGAAAAAAGACAGAATCTTATATATTGATTTATTTTCTATGATAAAGGAAATATTCTTAGGTATTATCTTTATGGCCTGACCTCCATTTCCACACCACGAATTCTTCTAGAATAAATATTACATATTAATGTGCGTATTTTTTACTTTAAAAAATTTTAACATTCCAAAATATATTCTGCATCACCATCATGAAATGTCCATTACTCCCATGATGTGACCACTATTTCATGGTATTGAGGTAAATGGGAAATCCATACAAATCCTCCCCTAAGGGCCCTTACATATCAAAGATAAAAAATTACACATAGAACACCTAACACATAATACTTTTACAATATCCTAGAAACTTCATTAATGATGTAAAATAAGATTCCATGATTTAACCACTTGATAATATTCATGGAACCCAAATCCAAACTCTCATAGGGTCCCTTTCATGTTATAAAACACTCCCCATGGTACCAATCTCGAGAAAATGTCATCCTAATATATCCTACTAGCAGTGTGACCTAGGATGTCACAACATGATTTCTATCTTGCAGATATAAATTCTATATCTACTTATAGAACTCGTTTATCCTTATTCATGAATTTATAAGATCCTTTTCATTCCCTTAAATAAATTTAAATTTGTTGAAAAATCCTTCAAAAAGATGATTTAACACGTCTTCATATAACTAAAGAACATATCAAAAACATAGTATAAAACAAATTTCCATTGGATATTTTTTAAATAAATCACTAATAATCATGTATATACCCCATGAATCAAGATAATTGTGAGAAACAATAGTTACTAAAAAGTTTCTCATGAAAATATTTCCTTGATATTTATGCTCTTCAAAACCTCAAAACCAAGTTGATCCCTTTAAATAGAAATTCAATTATTATCTATCTTTTCAATTAGTTTTGTATGGATAGATCTTAATTTGTTCGTAGGAAAGAACACTCAAAACCATAATATATAATCATGAAAATATTCTCCCAAGAGACACAAGGAAAAATTCTCCCCCTTCGTCAATAAACCCAAGACCTTTTCTCTGAAAGTTCATAACAGAGGGTTATAAATCCAAAAAAAATAATTTAATTGAATTACCATAACTTTATATAAATTTAAAATTATATAGAGGAGTAGGGTTAACTTCTCTAAACCATATAGATTAATGATGATGGTTGGAATCAAGTATCCAACTAATTCGTCTCAAAAAAGCCTTAGATTATTCCATTATCATGATTTCCAAAACCTGATGCCATGTTGACATGTAATCCATCTCCACTGTCCTTTGTTTGACTATATCCTTTATTAAAGGATACTTTATCTCAATAGGATTTTACTTGAGTAATTTAAAATAATTTTTTATAAGATTAATAGCACTTGTGTTATCACACCTCGTTGCAATATGATACTTTATATTGACTCAATAACCCCATGATGTTACTTCATACATAGAAATTGAGTACATGCTTGAGTGTCCTTAATATATTAATATTCAATAGATATTATTGATATTTATTATTTATTTATTCTTTTTCAAGAAATATAAATACCTAAAATACAAAATGAACGTCCAGATGTTGACTTATGATCATCCACTAAACCCACCCAATATGCATATATGTATCCCAATAACTCTTACTGTGATGTTTCTTGATAAAAATTCTAGAATAAACCATACTATTTATATAATGATGAATATTATTAGAAGTAATAAATTGAATCTCCTTGATATAGATTTGGTACCACATTACTTGATAAGTGTAAAATACAATATCTGGTCATGTCACTATTATATATAATATGATTCCAATAAATATCCTATATTTTGTTACACAGACTTTCTTTCAATAATTATATCCTAAAAAAGTTCATTCAAGCATCCATTAATGTTCTATTTAGTCTGAAATACTTTATTCCAAACCTCTCAAGTACCTGTTTTCAATATTTTTATTAAGAAATAAATGTTCTGTTAATTCCCCGTGTTACCTGTAAACCCAGAAAAAACATCAAATATACATTCATGGATATTTCAAAATCACACCTTATATATTCCTCAATCATCTTACATATTTCTTCTTCTAATCCTCTAAAAATTATGTCTTCAATATAAATGAGCACTAACATCCTTTGGTTATTATTTTTCTTAAGGTAGAGATTGTGATTAACTCCGCCTTATTCAAATCCAATCATTCTTAAGTATTGATCAAGACTAGAATACTATGCCCTTGGTTCTTATTTCATCACATAAAATGCCTTCTTCAATTGGAATAATTTCGTATCATCTTCATCTAAAATAACCATCTAGTTCCTACACTTCCTCCTTAAGGAATTAATTAAGGAATGTTGATTAGATGTCTATTTGTTACACCATGAACTTTTTTCCCCAATACAACCATAAATAGTAGAATAATTTCCAATAAATACATAGAGGAAAATGTTTCACCAATAGGAATCCCTCTTTTTGGGAATAACCCATGAAAAAAATTCATTCCTTGTTCTGAGTTATCTATCCATCTTGACTGAGTTTATTACTACACACCCAATTGTTTTTGATGAAATTTTTATCTTTCAGCATTCAAAAAATTTCCCATGTTTGATTATTCTTAATTTGATTTATATATTCATTCCTAAATTTGACCAAATTTCATATTTTGAATCTTATTCAAAAAATAATCTCTTATTGAGATAATAGTGACGTTTTTTTGTAGAGTCTCCGTTATATGTGTTTTGATTGGATGTGTTTGATCATAAATGATATTTCATTATTGATCTCAAACCTAATAATTTCCTTTTTTAAAAACTTTACCCCACCTAAAATTTCTCATAATCATTTTATTATTTATAATATACCTTATCCTAATGTGATCCCCTTGGGCTTCTCACATTAGCATCACTTTACTCTAAAATTTCAACAATATTCTGGTTTAAAACCTCCTCCCTGGGTTGAGCATTATATTCATTTTACAAAATAGTGACTTCCAAACATTAAATGATTTTTATAATTATTTATAGAATTTGGGTGGCTTTATTTTGGATGTTTATCAATGAATTTATTTTATCTCCACGTGCTTCTGACTTTTGGTTCTTATCCTTGTTGAGAATAATGAACTAACTTCGAAACATTCAGAAATAATTCATTACTGTATTCTTCTTGGACCACATCTCATAGGATTTGACATCTTTGTTAAAACATAAAATATACCTATTAGAGATATAAATATATGTAATCACTACTACTTCAAATATTTTTATGGTATATATATTTTTTATAAACATCGACTGGATCTTGTACTCAATTATTTGGATCCTCCTCTCAACGGCACAATTTTATTAAGGATTCCTCATAGATGACACTTGGTGCCTTATCTTGTAGTTCTCAAGACATTATTACACCTATTTATAAGTGAATATTTTTATCTTATTATTTTTTATTTTCAGAATTTTCATCCTGATAATATTCTTTGAGAATATCCAATAAAAGTTATTTCACTTGAACACATTAGGTTTCTGATAGATAACCATCAACCATGCATTTCAACTCTAATTATCAATGAATATAGCATTATACATCTTTCACTCCTTGTATTTGGGTGATGTTAGCCCACAAACATAAATATAAACAAACTCAAGGACCCTAATTTATTTCTTGTAATTCGGATTTTATGTTTTCCAAATGATTTACCCTTTTGAAAAGTATCACACATGTGAGTGAAATCACATGATAGTTTAGGAATATCATGATCTCCTTCATTCCTCACAAAATTTTACAAGGAATTTTAACTCATGTTTCAAAGAATTGTATTCCACAAATAATTCTATTATTCCTTATTCATAAAAAATTTATCCTTTTCCAAAAAAATAAGGTAGATATTCCCCTTAGTGTGATTTAATTACATCAAAATTGAACCATACCTTCCTTTGGTAATGAATAGATTTTGGTTAAAATATGATTCATGCCCCAAATAACATAGTTGACTTATAATTATCAAAAAATTATGACAAGGCCTTATAGTATAAAAAAAATAATTCACCTAAAGTATTTTCCTATTATTTTGGATCTTCGAAATCTAATTATATTTATCTATTATTTATTTAAAAAGTTAATGACATTGTCTTTGTTGTATTAGATATATGTGACACATTTTTTTTCACATCATATGTCAGGAAAACCCACTATTAATTATCCAAAATTCATATAGTTCCATTGATTTCAAATCTATTTCTATGAAATTATCATTATCAACTTATTTTTTCTTGATCCACATTCCTTGATCAACTTCCTTTAGAAGTGAATGAGATTTTTACACCTATATATCTATTGAATCACCCTTATCTTTATAGGCAACAAATTGGTTTTTAGTTTTTTTACTACTTAATAATGTTTCCAGTTGTTAAGATATAATTTTTTAGATCTTCTTTAGAATATTTTTTTTATTATTGAGTAGAAATTCATGGTTTGGTTTTCATATCCTTTACACCAAAAATTAGTTAGTGAAAAAATACCAAGTATATGAATTTTTTCTTTTCCATATTTTTTTATCTTACACATTGAAATGTTTTTTAGATATAGAACACACATACTATATATAACTAATATATAAAAAATAATAGCACAATAATAATGGTGTATTATCATGTCTATTTGATGATCCAATTATAAATTTTTTTGTCTTTTATGGGTCAACCAAATAAATAATTTTCCAAGATGTTGTTGTTTTAGATTAACATCAAACATTACAGATTTTTTTGCAAGTGATTAAGACCCTTATCAAATTTTACTTTATTTTGGAAGCCCTATACGTGAGGGAAATTATTTAGCTTCAATTTTAACTCCTTGTGTTTGTCCTGAATTTTTAGTAGTCTATAAAATCTAACTTCCTGATGTTATTCTAGAAGTTACAAGTATTGTTCGACCGTTGATCTTTCATCGCATATTCACAAAAACACATTTGATACCCTTAAAACCATTAACATTATATTTCAAATAATTAGTCAAGCCATTAATAATATAGTACTATGCTTAAATTTTGAGATTTAGATCAATTTCCTTCTTTGAGTTTCTAGTATTTCTAAATTGGAGTCACTCAATTCCATCCTCTAACCAGATTTTTCTTCTTCTGGATGTTTCATATAATGTTTGGAATGGCATACCAACTCATTAGATTTCTTTTTTTTCACCTCTAAATGTCATGGTATTAAAGATACTATTCTAGTTTAGTCTTGATATATACTCTTCCCCCATCTTCAACACTTTCATCACCACATTCATCCAATTTTTGTTTGTCTATGATAGCCAGGAGGCCTTCTTCATTGAATTCCTTTTATTCCTCAAATATTTACACATCCATTTCTTTCAGGTTACCATCATTTTATGAAATAAATTTATTATTTTTAGAGGATTTGTACTACTAAATCCTTTTACTTTTCACTCCCTTATATGAATATTCATTGGTTCTTCATCTTTATAATTGAAAAAAACTTTTAACACCTTTCAATGACACACCCAACCTTTCTATACCATAATAAATTGAGTGGAAGCTTTCATTGAAATTTCCCTTTTACACTTTTAATATTTGATGTGTGTAAATATATTACCTCATCAGTTTAATATCCTCCAAACCATCATCCACTTCATGAGAATTATCCTTTTCCAAGGACATATTATCATTTTCATTATATTTTTTGCAATGGGTGTACTATAATGACTATCCAACACCACCTTATTCAAGTATTTTTATTAAAGAACTGATACCTTCACATTAAAACAAGGTGGTAATATTCTTAGAATCATTTTAATAATTTTATATCCATATAGAGTTTCTTTTTGAGTCCACACATGTCCTCCACAATGATATTCACTCAATCAATGAATGCATCAAGGGGACCATTTAGGTGTAACTTAAAATACTTATATTTAATCCATATAACCTATAAATTTATATACATATACCACGTAATCAACTTCATAGATGTTGAGAAGTTTTTACCATATAGCGTATGAGGATTTAAATAATATCACCTTTGTGTATATTGAATTGGACAATGATCCTCCTAACATTTTGACTACTTTGGAATTTATATCATGATCTCTTAAATCTATCTCTCTAATAATGATCAAATCTCTATGATATCTAAAATACCATTTATGGAAGACATATAGACATAAATTCCCAAATATTCGAAATAGTTTTTCATTTTAATCTTTTATGACTAGATTTTGATTCCATAAAAGATCAGAATTACCTTATTGTTAAAAATTACTACCATTAATTTAGAGAGAGAATAATTCCCTAAGAACCTTCAGATTTGATGCCACTAGTTAGTCCCAAGAAATGTAAATACCCTAGGGGGGTGAATTAGGGTATCAAAATATCTTAAAACAATCCCCTCTAATAATATTGTTCCACTATTAATAGTAAATCCTATCTTTTTCATAGTAAATAAAACTCTATAAAGGGAAAAAAAGTGAAATAATAATTTTTTTTTGGGTTTAACCAAACTGGACAAATATAAAGAGTACACAATAGTGAAATACCAATGTACTATAAATAATATGTACAATAATTATCTCTCAAAAAAATTACTGGTATCACAAAACCTCTATGTTTAAAACCATACCACAATAGAGAAAACAGTACTCTCAATCTCTTAGAAAGATCATTACTCCTATATGAAATTCCACCCTAATCAATATGAAATAAGAATGTGTTCACACCATAAATGAGGTTTCATTTTGATCCACTTTAATTAATATGATGAAATACATGATATCTTGACAATATAACCTCTTAAATATACATTCTTTTCTTCTTTGAATTTATAATATAGGTCTAGAATTCAACCTCTTCTATTCCAAGAGAAACTAGACCCCCTATGTTTTTAAGAAATAACTCTCTCTAATATTTAGAGAATCACTAGGTTTAGTTTCATGATTTTTATCAAATTAACTCTAATTAATATCATAAAATTCATCAAATAACCTTTGTAAATAAAATTCAAGGACATCCATTTAATTTTTTAATTTACCTTATTAAATATAGGATATTTGAATATATAAATCTATTTTATCATATTCTTCCATGTACGAGTGCTAGAATCATGGTGTGGTCCTCATTTTAATTAAAATCATTTTACCCAAATCACTTTCTTTACTACCATCTTCATAATTTGACATTATCATCTATGACGTGTAATCTATAGTCATCAAATTGTTTTGGTTCCCACCCTAAAAAATAAATTGTGGAAAAAATATTGGTATTAAACTTTTAGTATCACATCATGAATTTAATCATCATGATTACATGTAAACCTTTAAAATGGAAGAAACATTTAACTTTTCCTAACATTATTCATGGTGGGTCCATACTTCTTAGACATGAATAATGCTTATATATCACTAGCACTTATTTGGAAATGGAATGAATCTTACTTATTGATATCTCTTCTATGGAAAAGGAATTACTATTATGAATGTTTTTTCATGGAATGACCATCCTTTACAAGATTTGAATTCTTTTAAAATAATTCTTATGCATAATAGATATTATTTTTCATTTTCCATAATTCAACATTCGAAAAATATTTTATGTAATATTGTATTGGAGTGGACATAATTCTCACAGTGTGACCACTCTGGTATGATGTTGTGATTAAGGGAAAATCCTTATATATAATCCCCTGAGACCCTTAAGTCGGACACATAAAATATTACATATGGACCACCTCACATATAGGGATTTTTTATTATCAAAATAACATCACTCATGGTGTGGCACACACTTCCATGATGTGACCAATTTACCTTCTTTGAATATCCTTGAGCCTATCTCTCACGGGGTTTCATTTATGGTGTAAACCACTCCATATATAACCAACATTCAGAATAGGTTATCCTGACATAACTTACTAGAATTGTGACCTAGTATTTCACAACATGATTTATTTCCTATAAATAGAACCACTAAAAATATATTCATCTCCTTTGAAATATCATTTAGCCGTATTCATAACATTGTAAGTTTATTTGGAAGTCCCTCTAAAAACCTTGCCAATAAACACAACCCAAAAATACTCAAAGCACCTTTCTTTCTAATATATCTACTAGAGAAAATGATTATTCATTATCAATACCAATTTTTTTAAACCTTTATCCGTGAAGAAATATTTATAGATAAAAAATCCACCACCCATATAAGTCTTATTATGAAATACCCACTTAAATTTACTAGGTTTCACCCTATTTGATGGATATACCATCTTCCAAACAAGATTAGTTTATGTGAATACTATTTCTGATTCCATTACATTTAACCAATTTTTGGGGATAGAAATTTAGATACCCTCTTGGTATAACATCAGATGAACTTTTATGATCTTTAAATCACATTCATCATAAACATGAATTATATATCTTTGGAATTCTTGAAGAAATATACTATAACTATATTGTTTTAGTGTATATTAAGTCACTTAATTTTCTATATCTCTCTATGTTTCTAACCCATGTATATATGGAATAACACCATCTTGTTGGTATTGAACTTCATAAAGTTAAAATTATATTTCATAAATTATTTTTAAATACACTACCTTCATAAACAGACAAAATGTCAAGCTAAAACCAAATGTATTTTTGTGATAAATAATAAATAGATTTTTATATTGTTTGGATTCAAGTTTACTTCTGGTAAAAAATTGTACATATGAATCCTAATAAAAAATATTTATGAAAAACCTATTAGGATTATTCCCATCCCACATATCATTTAGAGTGTTTTAAATAGCCTTTGATAGAACATGGTTTAGTGTTAATGAAGTAGTTTATAGAGAAGAATATGTAAATGAAATAGAAAGGTCTACATGAATCATCATAAATTGAACCATGCCTAATAAGGTTCATTTTGTCTCTTCAAATAAACTATTTAATTTTTGTATACCAAGTAGAGATGACGGGATACTGTAATATAATATACAATATAATTAAGAAATTAATTGCAAGTATATTCTCTATCATGAACACTTCAAATTTTTTTATTACTTTTGTTAAATTTATTTTGTACACAATTTTTTAACTCTTTAACATTTAAAATGATTTATTCTTGTGTTTAATATGATACACATACCCATATCTACTGAATTATATAGTAAAGGAAATGATGCATTTAAATACATCTTGAGATACTTTTCTTAGAGGACCACATGAACTAGTTTATGAGTATTAATCAATAATTTTTTTCGTTTCCACTTAAACTTAAAATAAAAGTTTTCCATTTTACCTAATAAAAATATTCACATACATTTAATGATTCAAAATTATTCTAATTTATCATTCCATCATAATGAAGTTGGTAAATTAATTCTTTATTTATAAGGACTACATGACAATGCCAAAGATAAGTGGGATTCAAATAATATATTTTAAATTTTTTATTATTTAAATAATATATAGTATTTCCAAAATCCAATATTTATAAAACTTGTAAAATATATCATTTTTAAAAAAAAACATCATTCATATAAATTAACAACACTTTTTATTTTTTACAAATGAAAAGTCACCACTATCTAGGACTTACACATAAATAATTTTTTTATTTGTTGATGGTACTTAATAATATTTAAGAGATGGTGAAAATATAAATGAAGAAGTTAGTTCCATACCCCCATAGATAATTTAGAAACTCTTACTCTATTCCCAATACATAGGTCCACTTCACCATTAATTTAATTTTTTTCCATTCATTTTGAAGATAAAAAATTAATGAAATATGTGATTCACATATTGTACATAATACCCACAATTCACGAGAAGACCAGTGAACCATGTAACCACATTGGGGGGGGGGTGAATATCTGGGGTTAATATTTATCGAATTATTTTCTAATTTAGTTATTGAAATCTAGATGATGGATATTATTTTTTATAACTAGAATAAAAAACCATATGTAATAAAAAAATAAAAAGAATACAAACACATGATATTTATAAGGTTCACCCCAGATGTCGGTGGATTCATATTTTCTATATTTTGGCCAACTCGGGTACATAGATATCCAATATAATCTAATGTCAATATAATGGGGAAGGTATAATCCTTAACTATAGAAATGGTTTCCAAATAGTTATTGACTCAGTATAATTTTTTATACTAGATACCTATAGTTTACAATGGGTGTTACAAACATCCTTGAATAAGATATTATTTACACTTATAGATGGAAGAACATCAATGGATAGCTTTGTCTTCCAAGACAATCAATAATAGTACCATTCACATTGACCTTTCTCAAATTAAGAATGGTCAGAAAAGTGAATTATTAAGAACCTCCTCATTGTATTGTTACTCAAAAACCACAACTATTAAACTGGACTTTAACAACACTATAAGAAAATGAAGATAAATGTAATATTAATCAGCACTAAAGAAAGTGCTCATACATTTAACCTTTTATCAATACATTTATTTTAGCGCTAAAAAGGATTCCTTTATCATAGCTTTATTTTTATCACTAATAAATGGTATCCTTTATCAGTTATTTATTTTTAGCACTGATAAATGTTATCATTTATCAATGCATACGTTTTTGCACTGATAAAGGGTACACCTATTCAACGCTTTATGCTTGTCATTGATAAATATTTCTCTCATCAATGAATTTTTTAGGATAATAAAATGAAATAATTAAATAAATATAAAAATAAATAATGTTTTTATTACATATTTTATTAATTAAATTATTTATAAAAATGAATTTATTAATTGTATAGTATTAAATGTTAAACATTTTATTAATTAGATAATTATGATAATTAATGTTATTAAAATGTATATATTTAATATATAGATATATATTAATATATATACATATGATTTATATATTACAAAAATATTTATGCACTTTACATTAAATAGTCATATATTTATTGAATAATGGTATATAATTAAAAATTAATATGAATTAAAAACATTGACTAATTTCCCAGTACTCAATATATAAATGAATGTCGTTTGGTTTTTCAATTTAATATAGATCAAATGTGTGTTGTATTGATTTCACATATATGTAATTAATTCATTTTTATATACAATATGCACACAAAGAGAACTTATCCATTTTTTCAATTTTGATGAAGTGTACCTATATTCTTAATTTATTCAATTTCACTCATTCTTAACATATATACATGCACTCAAAATTAGATATTCATTAATAATGTTAAAAAATTATTTGTAAAAAAATATTTATAAATAAATATATCTATAAATATATAGTCACTATAGTTATAAAAATATTTATTTAAAATTATAAATAAATAAATATTTTTGTATATTTAAATAATTATTAAATTTACTTAAATAATGAATATATTTACAATATTTATATTCATGTATATTTATTAAATATATTTTTATCATTATGTAAATATATATAATGATGTAAATAATATTTTTTAAAAATATATCTCTAATTGGAAACAAATAATTATAAAATTATAATAAATATGATTAAAAAGGAATATATTGACCATATTTATATTTATGTATATTTATTAAGAATGTATAAATTTTTAAATTTTTTTATATTTATAATTATAAATCCTTTAACCACGCTTCAGTAATAATCACTGATAAAAGAATCTTTATCAACGCTTTTTCTGCACTGATTAGTATGGGGATTTATCAGTACTAAATAAACCACTAATAAAATGAAAATTCATCAATGCTCTAATTTGAGCACTAATAAAGATAGGTCTTTATCTGTGCTAAGAAAGTAATGATAAATATTACTTTTATCACTGCTTATTTGTAAGCACAGGAAAAAAGTGTCCCTATCTATTTTTAAAACCCTAACCATTTACGAACATGTCGTGATATAGAGATTTCCACGGATGGCACATTTTTCTAGCACTCCTCCTTGGTGAATCGAAGGTCAAATCACACCACTTGACTGCCTCCAAAATTTTCATCGGACATTTCAAGAGGGTCTCTAATTTTCTTCAACCTAGCGAGGTAGGCCTTTATATTTTCTTTGTGTATTTTTTGTTTTGTTTTCTTCTTCTATAATTTTTTGTGACTCATTGTGTATGATTTGTTTATGATCCATTGTTTAGGGAATGATTTGTGGTCCATCGTTAGTATTTACTACTAATGTATGATTGGTTGATTATACTAACTCATCAATTGGACCTTGATGAAAAATAGGACACTATTTTTTGTTGTTATGATGTCTTTTATTGTAGTCATGTACGTGAAAGTTTAGATATAGCAAGACATCTCATTCACTACATTCAATTAGTGTGCTCCTATCATCAAATCAGATAGAGGGATTAATATATCTGTCCATATCATGTGGTCCACTGGTTGTTTTATTCGTTGGTATTCTTCCAATGATATCTATATCCTATGATACTACTCATTTGTTGATTAGGGTGGAGGAAAAATAAATGGAGATTTTTTTGTGTGCTCCCACTTCCGATATTCAATTTACATATTTGAGAATGTATTATCAATCATTGAATAAATTTTTTTTTGTAGCCTGATGACTTGTTCCCCTCTTTTTATGCTTCCTATACTTTTTATATTCTCCTTTTTTTATTTAAACTCATTGATGGTGCAAGAAAATTTCACCTCATACATACTCTTTGTATTATTCTTTAATAATTTTATGGGGTGTGGGTTGGGTAACCAAATCATGCTCAATATTTCTCAAAAAAAAATCACTACTTGCAATCATCATTTATAACTTCATAGTATGTCTTAATAAGAATTTTTATCTTTTGATGCATTTTTCATCTTTTGGGATTCATCTTGAAACCTCTTTCAACCTAGTGATCTTTTCTAACCATACTATAAAGTCTATTTCTCAAATTAATATACTTTTCATTGAGTTCATGTCCCTTTTCTACATCTATTCTAATTAAATATCACATGATACAACCACTAGAGACATAGTTAAGATGGAAATAATTATTTGAATAAAATCCATAACCTCATTAGTATAATTGGTAACATTATTTTATAAATCTTAATTTAACTTCACAATAATGAATATATTCCAAATAATTGTAAGAAAACTAGAAAAATACCATTGTAATCAAAAATAAAATCGTAGGTATTTTTACCTTCTTATATAGCTCATCTAGTTGTCCCTTATTTTTATACGGGTCATCTTGAGTGTATTTAAAACATATCCTATATTATAACGTTTATTGAAAACATAAAAATATCTATTTATGAAACCAATAGGATGGATATGAATTAAATATGGATATATGCTAATCGTTTGAAAAATAAATATGATGATGGAGTTAAAGAGGTCATCTTGTTTGAAAAAGAGCATGCGGATGAGCCTTTTGAAATCCTCTGTCCATGTTTACATTGTTTTTATTTAAGGAAAATTAATCCAGATGGGTTGGAATAACATTTTATTTTTCTTTAAATCGATCTAAGCTATACGTTTTGGACTAAACATATGGAAAACAGAATACAAACATCTATTGGGATGATACTATGGTTTATGAATCATTTGATATGAATAACTTTATAAAATGTGATGGGGATCACATGGAAGAAATGATAATGGAAGTTGAATATGACCTTCTTGATTGTGAGAAGTAGTTTGAGGAGATAAATAGTTTTTTCAAGAAATCATTGTATACTAGTTGTAAGAAATACACAACATTATCTGTTGTATTGAAGTTATATAAAATGAAAGCAGGAAATGGATGGAGTGACACCGACTTTACAGAACCACTTGGTCTTCTGAAAAATATGCTACCCAAAGAAAATGAACTACCATGACAAACATTTGACTCTAAACTAATGTTATGTTAAATGGGAGTGATCTCTAAAAAAACATGATTTTACAAATGATTGTATATTTTTTTTACAAGGATCCCGAATCACCCATGAAATTCCCTAAGTGTGGAACATATCGATACAAAAAAAATGAATCAAGTCCTTCTAAATCTGTATGGTAATTTCATATTATTCCATGGTTTAGAGAAATATATAGATGTTAGGAAACCACAATAAAATTTAAATGTCATGAAAATGAATGAATTAAATATGGGAAGCTATGTCATCCAACATATTCTCCTTAGTGGAATAAAATTGATTACTAGTCTCTTGAATTTAAAGATAAGCGGAGAAACTGTTGTCTTGCATTATCTATAGATGGAATAAATCATTTTGGTGTATAAATATATACTCACAATACATGGATCATCATTTTGGTAAATTATAACTTTCCACTATGGTTATGCATGAAGCGCAAATACAATATATTGTCTCTACTTATATCTGGACCAAAGAAACCTGGTAATGATATTGATTTCTACTTGGAACTATTGATCGAAGATCTGTAATTGATGTGGGATACATGTGTTATAATGTATGATGCTCATAGAAGTGAAGAATTCACATTGTGGGCCTTGTTTTACAGAATTATAAATGACTTACCCTTTGCGGAAATTTATTAGGATATAGAATAAAAGGAATTTTGGGGTGTCCCATTTTTGAAAAACACACATACTTAGTTTCGTTGAAAAATTCCTCAAATACAATTTTTTATGGACATCAATTTTTTTACCTCAATGACATTAATACCGATCCTAGTGGACAATGTCCAATGGGAATATCGAACAAGGTACAACACCATCTCTAGAAAAGGGAGATAAACTATACAAAAAAGTAAAAAATATTGAAACATTTCTCGGTAAACCATTTTTGAAAATCCTTACAAAATACGATTAGAAGAATAGATAAATTTTCTTTGAATTATCATATTGGAAATGTTTGTATATCAGAAATTTTCTTGATGTCATGCATGTAGAAAAAATATATTTTATAGTATTATTTGAATGTCACTAAATGTCCCTGGAAAAAAAGATAGGTGGAATCAAGGCTAGGTTGGACTTGATTGAAATGGGAATAATGGAGGAGTTGGTATCAATAAAGGGTAAAAGGCGGACTATTCTTCCTATAGCATGTTACAATATATCTAGACAAGAAAAAATTTCAATTTTAACATTTCCATATGAGTATAAAGGTTACACAGGGCTATTAATCAAATATCATGAATGTCATGCCTATTACTAATTTGATGTTACAAGGTATAAAATCACACGATTGTCATGTTTTGATGCAAGATTTAATTCATGTTTCTTTCTATTTCATTCTGCCTCAAAATGTATGACATACATTAACCAAACTATGCTTCTTTTTCAAATCTATATGCAGTAAAGTTGTAGACCCATTGGAGTTTCACATAATTTATAATGATATTTCAATCATATTATGCCAATTATAAATATTATTCCCACCATTATTCTTTGAAATAATTGTCTACCTGATGGTTCACTTGGTCAAGGAGTTTTAACTATGGGGTCCTATCTATTACAGATGGATGTACCTCGTTGAAGGGTATTTAAAGATTTTGAAAGGGTATTTCAAGAATTGAATTCATTCAGAAGATTCTATTGCAGAATGATATATTGTTGAAGAAGTTATTGAATTCTATACCGATTACCAATCAGATGTTGAAATCACATGTATCCCAAAGTCTCATCACTGGAAATGCCTTATGTATGAAGGGATTTTTGGAAGATATATTGTTACAATTACCTTGAAAGTGCAGAAGAAAACACATCATTACATATTACATAATAGTGAAGATGTTGATCCATAAATTTAATCAAACAAATTAATTCTTAAAGATTTGAATCCATTAAAGGATGAAATATGGATATCATATACACATAATAAACATTTTATAGGATGGTTCAATGATCAAATTTATTATGAGTTATCTTAAAATACATATTCAATTACTGAATGACTTCAATGGCCAACCCAAGGACCAAATGTGAATGTCATATCTTACAATAGGTTTTCAATCAGTGGTTATACATTCTATACAAAAGAACTCGATGAATTTTGTATGATTCAAAAAAGTGGTGTTACGCTTGTGGATAAAGCGATGAAAATATCTGGTTCTAAGGATAGAAATACAATTTATGAAAATATTTAATATTTTGGAATTATTTTATAAATAAACATGTTGGATTATATAACATTTCAATTTCTGCTCTTCCATTGCAAATGGGTTGACAATATTAATTGAGAGGAAGTTGATGGAGTGGGCTTTGTGAAGGTGAATTTCAATGTATAAAGGAAAAAATATGAGCCATTCATAATGGAATCACAAACAGTGGTAGTATTTTATGTCTCTGATACAAAAAATAATAATTGGTCTATTGTCCTTCTGAAGACTGAAACAAATGTTGAGTCAGATGAAAATTTGACTGTGGATGACCCTTTCATTGGGACATCACAATCAGTTAATTCCAGTCCCAGTGTATACAATGTCTTGTACATTAGAGGGGACCAATAATAGGGGATTTGGATTCTCAATAGAGGAACCAAATCCTTGAATCCTTAAAAAAATTCAATGAGAAGGTAAGTGTTTTTTTAATATATTGTGTTTTTCCTTATAATATTATATGTTATCTACTGCATTAACATAATATAAATTAAATGTTTTATTAATCATGAAGATAATGTATTCTGCACAGGATGATGTTACAAATACCATAGAATAACAAACTATAATGAAGGAAACCCTTCGTAAAGCTGTAATAGTAATGTTATGATATACTTTCTCTAGTTTTTTAAAAAAAATTATATAATGGAACATTTATTTTATTTTCATTATTCCTTTCAGAGTTAATTTATATTATTACCAACATAAGAATAGTTTTATTATATAGTCTTTTTATTTTTCTTGACCAGGGGGTTGTTTGTTTGGCAACAGAATGAATTAGGTTAGGATTAAAATAAAAAGGAACATTGATGTTTTTGAATGTATGTAATAATTTGTATTTATGTAATTGTATAAACAATTGTTTGAAATGTCTATAATATAGTGTTTTTTGTATATGTGTCATAAATTTTATTTCATTTAAATTTTGTATTGGGAATTGTTTTTGTGGACATTATATGTGTTTTTGGTGACCTTATGGTGTTGTGGTGGGCTGTAATAGCACACTGCAGTGGTGCTATCACAACATATTGTAGTATGTCCCTTTATCCACACTTTTAGAAGCGCTGATAAAAGAGACATTTATCAGTGCTTCTAAAAGTGGTGATAATGGTATAATTTATTAGCACTTCTATCAGTGCAGATAAAAGGCCGTTATCAGTGTTTTTATAACCACTAATAAAGGAATCCTTTAGCAGCACTAAATTAAAGTGATGATAAATGAGATCATTATCAGCGCTTTTAAAAGCACTGATAAATAGACCCTTTATCTATGATTTTTTTATCACTGATAAAAGTCATGGGATTTTAACATTTCTCATGTTATTAGCGCTTTTCTAGTGCTGATAAAGGCCATTTTTTGTGCCATTGATGTCCAATTTCGTAGTAGTGAAGAAACTTCCTTCTGATAAGTAGAAATAACCACTTCTCCTTATGTTTTATGAGATTTTAACAGTTGCAATGTTAATATTAAAATTATCTTCTTCTTTTAAAATTAAAACATTCAAAAGTTGTAGTTCAATATATCAATAATTTTAAACTGTTTTTTAATCTTATCCAATATATAAACTCAAAATTAATCATGTAATGTACTGATTTTTTTATTGGGTCAAATTACCTCATTCATTTTAAATTTTGAGTTTCATGTGCAGGACAATTTGATTTTATGACTTTAGAACCAAATTAGGATAGTTTATTTATCCCAAATCTATATTTTTAGATCGGTTTTAAGGCTTGAAAAGATCCTTGGGGTTTTGAGTGGGATTCAGGTGTGTCGGAGGCCTAAAATCCAACGTTTTAGGGTGCAGATACATAGGCGTATTGGTTAGACAAACTCTGAGGCCTCCCAGGAGTAACCGTGTGGCACTCCAGTGTCACTGGACACTGTTTTTCAAACAATGATGGAGTGGTATCATTACTATGTAAGACATATGTAAGTTTTAGTATAGGTGATTTTCATGGTCTACGCACAGTTAGGGAAAGTGTGCACCTAACCATGCAAGGTGGGTGGGCATAGATAGTGGTAGATGAATAGGATGCACAAGGTTTGGTAAACCGTGTGTCTAGGCCATGTGAGTCTATTTCTTGGAAAGTGGAAACCACAAGGTTTTCCAAACCATTCATAATCTTTGAAAGATTAAAAGTTAATTTCCCCCATATTTTAATTAATAGGGGTTTCCTTCAAACATATCACATTTATGACCTTTCCCTCCAGTGGTCAGAGAGCTCCCCCCCTATTCTCTAGGATTTTCCCTCATTTCATCATTGGAGATCCAGTTAAATCCCCCTTAGTGGATACATATTCATCTCAATAATCCCATTAATAAACTAGACTCTTTTTATCTTTTATACCACCTTATGGTGTGATAAATCCATCTAATAATTTTTACCATATTCTCATGGAATTCATTTAAAATGACAATTTCACTCAATTCGACTAGATTTAGAGGTTGATATCAGATCAAAAATTTTTTACCGGTATGAGGGAGATACTTCCTAGATTTATATATGATTTTTTAGTGATTTGTGGGTTTATTCTTGAGTGTGATGATGGTTTGACTGAGAGTGACCATATATAATTACTTGTTTTCTTTTAAATTAATTAAATGATGATATGGAATGAAATGGAAATACCCTTTCTTTATGTATACAAAATAAGCTGGGTTAGTTTGTTTTGACTGTGGATTAGTATACTATGGGTCATATAATTTATATTAATTAAATTATTTATATTGTTTTTGTTGGTTCTATGTCGACTTGATGGGATTAGACCTAGGATTGAGGTGGTTTTGACCACCTGGACTGAGGTGATGTGTTTCATCATGTTGGACTTGGTCTGAATACTTGGGGGTGATGTTGATAATGAGGTTGGATGACATGGTCATTGGTTTTAGTTGATATGATCATTAGGATGAGGATGAGGCCCATGTGATAATAGATGGGTTTGACCACTAGGATGAGTGACATGGTCAAAAAGGAACGAGGTGACGAGACGATGCAGCTTAGGTATTCTTTGGGTGATTTCCACTAACCGTTTGTTGGTCGATGTACCACAAGATTTGTGTGAACATAAATAGGACACAAATTGAGGTGGTGTTGAGCACTCATGTGGGTAGATGCCTCTTCTAGTTGCATCTTAGGATAGTGTTGACCATCTATGAGTTTGGAGGTTCTTGCCATATAAATCCAAATGGATGGCAAGGAACCCCTGATTTACGGTGTTCAGAATATCGATTAGGGGACGAGGTTAACTATATTATTTGAGGCCATGGTCAGGGACTTGTGAGTATGGGTGTTGTCATTCCTTGAGAGGTCGGAATTTGTGTAGATGTTGATTATTATATAGATTAAAGACATCCATGTTCCTTGGAACATTGGGTTCATGCCAATAGGGGATTTTGTGTAGGGGTCTAAGGGACCTGGTACCCATAATTTAGGCATGACTTTTTAGACACTGGTACCTGATTGATGGAATGAGGTACTGGGTGAAACTTTTATTGGTGGAACATGAGGGTTTGACTAGGATACTTTTCATCAAGGGATTCCCTGGTCTTTATTCCACAGATCCTCTCCACCAAAATTATACATATGGAAACCAGTGTTGTCTTCCATATGTATAATTCATGGAATGTGGTCTTTAAGTGATAATGGAAGTTGGTGATTTCTTCCTTGTGGTTGTTGAGTACAAGGGAAGTGGATTACTTATCTATTATGTATGTACTACCTTTTTCTTATATTTATATCACCTATATTATCACATATATAAGATATGCATAGGTTGGTGGTGGCCTATTAAGATTTATTATCACAAACTACTTGTGCCCTTCCGGGCATGTGTCGACTTTGTGATTTTATGACCAGGTAAGGGATTGAGATTAAGAGTTTGACCTTAGTGATTGTGTCATACATCATAGCATGGGATGGACAAAAATGGATGTTGGAGGTTCTTTTATCAGATTGAGATCCCTTTTGAGTTTCCCTTTGTTCAGCATGATTATATATGTATCCATATATGGCTGTCCAGAACAACCTTTTATTTATATTTCATTGTGTGAAATAATATGACTTGTTTCATCAGTCTAAAAATGGAATTTTTATTTCAGGAATGTCCATTATTACTAGTACTATCTATTTATGTTTCAGTTATTTCATGTTATTGCATCAATTGATTTATGGACTTTCTTCTACTAGTTTATTTATACATACATATAAAATTATTATTGTCACCACCAGAGGGTATTGTCTCTCCAATATCACCTTTTTACACCCTCAGTTCTAGTCAAAATCCATTGTCATATGGGGAGTCACGTCAAAGGCCTAGTTGCACACTGACCTAGAGCACAGTTTTTAAGTGGCTACCATGTCGGGGTACTAAAACCAGTATTAGAGCAGTTCATGAATGGGAATCAATAGCAGTGTTTTTATGGATACTACTGATATAAAATTATTTCCCTTTCTTATTTAGTCATACTATTTGGGATATGGTAGACCAGAGACTAGGATGTTATTAGAACTGGTTTAAGAGCTCATGTTTGGGTGTTTTCATCCCCATCCACGAGTAATAGACCAAGTTTTTGGGGGTGGAAAATTGTTTTTATTCTTTTATTGTTTGATATTTGATTTTATTTCCGCTTCAAGCGACACAATTGGTGTGATGGTTATTATTATATGGATTTTGGCCCTATGATTTGTATGTAAAAGTCGGAGTGATTATATTTTGTGATAATCTTTTTGGATCATATGATGTGTTTTTTCATTATGATTTTCATTGAGAACCTGGATTGTGATAAGAGGGAATGGGTTGTTCAAAGCCTCAGAAAAAGGAAGTTAAATAGTGTTTTCCTACTTATCCTTTATTTAGTGACATTATACTCATCTATCCCAAGCATGTGGTTCTAATGAGATCTATGTGTGATGATATGTGATTTGACTATATGCATGTGATATATGGGATTGACTCAGATATGAGTAGGTAGGGATGATAATGGGGGCACACTATATAAAGTGTCAAAAAAGGATGTTAAATAATGTTTTCCTTCTTAGCTTCTTTTGGTGGAATTATACTCAGCTACCTTGGATGTTATATGACATATGATCCTATTATAGGAAGGATAGTGGTGATGAGGTTGGATGATAATTGAATTCTGACTCTGATGTGGGTAGGAAAGGGGGCTATGAGGCCATGTTACACGTGATACCTAACCCCAATATGGTAGTTAAAGGACCTTTAAGCTAGATGTTGTGTGATATGTTGTCATATAAGAGTGTAAGGGTGGTGAGTGTGTGTTACATATTACAAAAATATATATCATTGATATATTTTATATGTATTATTATGGATGTATAACCATGGTATTGGTATTTAGAGGGATGCCATCTAGACGGGCTTAATGGAGTTTCTGAAGGGTGGTGATTTGGTACCTATTGAGCATGCATGGGATGAGGCCCCTAAGGGTCGGGATAAGGCCCTAGGGGTTGAAGAAGATCATGAGCCACAGGTACAATCAAAATTATAGGATCAGGAAAAGGTTTATGTATAGGCCTGATAGGCACATGATATAGTAACTAGTTGGACATGGATTGATGACTAGATTAGGATGATCCTCATATGTATCATGCAATGCATCGATAGGGGAGCCCAGGGAGCTGATCTATTGATGAAATTCCTAACTCTAGAGTTCTAGTTGCAACACCCACTACTATTTGAAGGTGTGGGTGGACCATAAGCAATAGATAACTAGTTTGAGTTGGTCTAAACCATCTTTGACCAACTCAAGACACAGTCAGTCTAGAGGGAGAAGCAGACTACATACATTCTTAGAGGACCGAAAAAGCACTAGTGGGACCTAAAGGTCTAGGATGGCAGACATAGGGGGTCGCCCTGGAAAGAATTCGAAGATAAATTCTTTGAGCACTTCTTTATGGATTTGATGAGAGTGTGCAGAGAATGGAAGTTCATGAATCTTCAATAAGGGGATAGTTATGTGATGGACTATGCGGAAAATTTCATAGACCTATCGTGTTTTTCACTCGCTATGGTGGGTGACGATATAGCTAGGGTGAAACATTTTGAGGATGGATTGTGGCATGCGATCATGATACATGTAAATATATTGAGGTTATCTTCCCTTTCAAAGGAGGAAAACTAGGTGCATATATCCAAATAGAATCTGAAAGAGCGGTCTTATTCGAGCTGGGTGACAATATCATGGGATTTTAGCATTGATGCTTTGGGTAGCCGGAAGTAAGGCCAAGAGGAGTATCAATAGAGTAGTCAATATAGATATTTGGGTATACCAATATGGAATGGGATTTAATCATTGTTATTCCAGTGTGGGTATCTGGGACATGTCCATACATAGTGCGAGAGTCCTCCAAAGGAGTAGAAATCATGTGTCCAAATCAGGCATCATGAGAGGTTCTCTTGGAATCCTTATTAGACATCTTGGATCTAGGTATTGGGGAAGACTTAGGTGTGTGAGGTTAGATTGAGAGTGGATCTAGGAGTTGGTAGATGAGATTAATTTACACGTTAAGGTCATGAAAGAGATAGAGGGATCCCAAATTGGGGTTTGTGGCTAGTATCTCGTGCATATTCACAGGGAGGCCAGACTTCAGGTAGTTCGGATTCATGCCAAGTACATTCAATGGATATTCAAGATGAAGATTAAGTTAGGGAGCTAACTATAAATACAGGTATTCCATAATGATTATCATGTAAAAAATTTCTTTTTGTTTTTTTTCATGGGATGGTTTTGGTGTATGAGGTTCACAGATGAATAATTTTTTTATGAACTAGGTATTGGTTAGTAGTTAGGAATCTGCATGGATATGTGATTGATATATGTATAAGGTACATAAAACTAGGATTATTGATTTATATTGATGTGTTGAATATTATATTTAGGTGAATTGTAATCTAGGCATCTTCGAAATGTGGGTTATGTATGAAGTGTGTGGCCCCAAGACTTCTTATGAGAATCTGTTGCGGTGTAGGTACTTTTGGTGCATCTAATGAGATGTGGTATATGATGAGTGTAAGATATGAAAGGGGTACGAAATTAGATATTAAAAATTTGTAGGAGTAATTATTCATCATGAGATGAATTTTGAGTTTAGATATTGTCATTATACCATCGGTTCATTTTAGTTTTTTGTTAGGAGGTGACTGGGTAGGTAAATCCTAAGGTGGGGTGGGGATTAAGGGTGTTTGAACTGTGACTCAAAGATTGGGGTAGATAAGGTTAATATAAATGAAATGGGTAAATTAAGTACCATATTTAGCTAAGGGTTGATATCTTGGGGATGATTTATGTTAATTTGGGTAGACTGTAACATCTTGGGGTTTTGAGTGGGTTGATTTTCCTTAGTAGTTTTTAATTTTTTATTTTGGTGAGCGAGACAATTTAAATTCTTGAATATGGAAGCTAATTTTGAGGTTTTATTTGATCTAAATTCTCGATTCTAGTTGGTTTTTATGACCCTCCAAGTGTATGATGGTTTTGAGTGGGTTTCAGGTGCATCAGTGGCTGAAAAGCCCAACTTTTCGAGGTGCATACATGGTGGCAAACTGTTTGGACAAACCATGTGGCCTCCTAGAAAAGATCGGGAATCCTTCTTGTTTCACTAGATACAATCTAGAAAATCATTTAGGAGGGGGAAAATTGTATGAGACCTCTACAATTTTTAGAATAGGGGATTCAAGTGGTCTTTACATAGTTAGGGAAACTCTGTTATTGACCATGTGAGATTGGTGGTCATTGATAATAGTAGATACAAACTCTATGCATAGTTTGGTTAACCATGTGCCAAGGCCACGCAAGTATGGTTCTTTGATAGTGGGAATCACATGGTTTTTTCATGATTTTCCTAACCATGAAATAATCATGTGACCTCTTTAAAGGTCTAGAAATGCCATTCCCCATAATTCTTTTACGAGGGGCTTCCCTTTCTTCACCCATGCATGGCATACCTATCTAGCGGCCATGCATATCTCCTCCTCAAATCGTAGGCTTTGTCCTCATTTCATTATTATAACTCCAATTAAAGATCCATTGGTGTATAAATATTCATCACGGTAATACTTTTAATCAGCTAGCTTCCATTTCCTTTTTCTCTATATTTATGGTGTGTAAAATTCTTGTGATCCGTTTTACGCTATTTTCCTAGAGTTTATCTAAAATGTCAATTTCTCTCAATTAAGATTGAGTTAGAGGAGGATATCATACAAAATAATGTCTAATAGTATGAGGTAGGTTTTTCCAGGCTTTCTATTTTATTTTTCAGTTTTCTGGGGGGGGGGTCATTCTTGATCGCACTGTTAGGTCGAACAAGAGTGACCCTATATAATTAATGCCTTTATTTCAATTTAATTAAATGATGATATGGGATTCTATGGTAATACCATTATTTAATATAGCTGGACTGAGATATGTTAGAGGATTTTGAACTTTGGAAGTATAGGTCGGGTCATTGAATTTAAAATAATTAAAAAAATTAAATTATTTCCATTGGTTACATGTGAACTTGATAGGGTTAGCCTGAGGATTGAGGTGGTGTTGAACACATGGACTTAGGTGACATGATTCATCAGGTTGGTCTAGGATCGAATACTTGGGGTGATGTTGATGACCTAGTTGGATGACATGGTTGTCTGTTTTATGAACGGTGACCGTTAGGATGAGGGAGAGGCCTATGTGATATTGGATGGTGTTGAAAATAGGGATGAGATACATGGTTATAGGGGAATGAGGTATTGGGATGATGTGTCTTAGGTATTATTTGGGTTATTTCTTCTCACCATTTGTTGGTTGATGCACTGTTAGAGTCATGTGCACATAGATAGGACTCAGATCATAGAGGTGTTGAAAACTCACGTGGGTAGCGGCCTCCATTAGTTTCATCTTAGGATGGGGTTGACCATTAGTAAGGTTAGAGGTGACTTCCATAAAAAGCCATGTGAATTGGGAGAAGCCATCAGTTTATGGTGTTGAACTACTAGTTGGGGGACGAGACTCGCTTTTATTATTTGAGTATGTGGGATGGTACTTCAGAGGAAAGGTATCAGCATGCCTTGGGATGTTTATATTTGACCCAATAAATATTATTAATTAAAGGAGAAAACATGGCTATGCCTCGAGACTTCAGGCTTTAATCCAAATAGGGATTTTGAGTAGGGGTTGAAGGGATTAGGTACTCATTATTTGGGTATGACTTTTTGGAAATCGGTGCATGATTGATGGCACAAGCTGCCAGGTGACACTTTTAGAGGTAGAACCTGAGGGTTCACTTGGGATAATTTTCATCAATGGATGCCTTGGGCTTTATGCCATAGATCCTCACCACCATACTTATACATATGCGGGAAAATGTTTTATACAATATGTATAATAGTAATCACGTTGTATTATAACAATGGAAAAAGAAGGTGACTACATTCTTGTGGTTTCCAAGCATAAGGAAGCATGTTACTTATTTTTTATGCATGTACTACGTTTTTATTTATATTTATAACACCTGCATTATCACAAATGCAATATAGGTACATATTGGTGGTGGATTAGTGAGATTTATTATCACACACTACATAGGACCTTCGAGACACTTGTAAGATTTATTCTTTTGTGATTAGGGACCTTAGGAGCTGGACCATAGTAATCATGTTGTACTAGTTATCATGGAATAAATGACAGGGGACCTTGGAGGTTCTCACTTCAGCTAATGTTTTCTTTTTAGTTTCATTTTGTTTAGAATGAATATATATAAATATATATATGTGTATAGATGGATTTCCATGGTAACTTTGTTTTTCTATTTCATTGTATAACCTTATACGACTTGTTTCATGAGTTTGAAAATGGCTCTGTAATTTTAGGCATGTCTATTATTACTACAGAGTTATATTTATGCTTCCTTTATTTCATGTTATTAATTACACTAATTTATAGCCTTTCTTAGGCTATTTTATTTTTATATACATAGATCATTATTATTATCACAACTTGAGTGTATAGTCTCCATATTATCACCACTTTAAACCATCACTACTAGTGAGTGGACTTTGGAATATCGAAAGGTGAGCCTAAGGACCAATGGCACACCAGCCCAGAGCACATTTTTTAGTGGATCTTGGGTTAAATCATAACAAATCATAAGGATATTTTCCTATATTTAAATTTGAAAAGTCAATTAAAAGTGGAAATGTGATCTTCATATTTGAAATTGGTTAAATATTCATAAAGGTAAGATATCATAGCTTTAATATTAATACATGTGGTCCAGAAAATTCCTTTTTGACTCTGTATAATTATTGTATAAAGTTCTCAAAAAATATCCTTTGATTTATGAATTTATATCTCTTTAGATCTCAACTTCTTCATTTATTCAGGATTCCAAAAAATCCACATCTCCATTCCACATTTTTTTTACTCACATGATAAAAAATTATAGTGCTGACATCCATCTAGTTGTGAAATCTTCCCCCACAAATATTAGCACCATTAACTGGTTAAATCATGTATCATTGCATAATATCATGTTATTTATTCAATGAAGAACACTATATTATTGTCATATTTAAATCTCACTTTTCATAAGAAAACACATATTTAATCTTGAATAATATATGAAACTTTATAGTTATTATTATGTATCACCAAATTAGTTGTAGATATTTGTAAATTTACTCTTACACATCACAATGTGAACTTAGAGTTATTCTTATATATCTTAGTACTTTTCAAAATTTCCCTCTATAAGATCATACATATCTATGAGTTAATATTATGTTTTTTTCTTTATCATTCTTCTGTTAAATCTAGGATATTATATACCATGAATGAAATGAGTGTTACTATTATATATAAATTCCATCCATCTCACATCAACTGCGAAATTCTTTAAAACATCTCCAAATAAGTAAAAATTCTTCAGGAATTCACTATACTTCCATAAAACAATTCAACATAATTCATAAATCTACTATTGCATCAAATAACTCAAATTTAGTAATTAATTTCATCTTTCACTTACTCATAACATTATATAATCAATTACTATCAATTTAATTCAATTTATAGTTCCTAAATAAGTTATTAATAAATGAAGTACCTTTTTTACCATATCAAAAACTCAGGTCCTCAATTATTTTCCAAGAAAAACATTCATTCTATATTAATTTCATTATAAAAAACCAAATAGAGAACCTTCTATAAAACCTTACTCTTCTCCAATCACACCCAACACCTATACTTATTCATATAGATAACATATTCTACACTCTTTATAGTCCATGGAACTCATTAATTTTCTAATAAGGTAGCATAATATCTTTACACCTCATGATTTAATAGATTCATTATAGTTGCTTTCTTTAATTTATAGATAATTAGAAACATCAAAATTCCATGTTCATAACATATATATATATATATATATATATGTATACCATCATTTAAATGTAACCACTAGTCTTATAAATGAATTCCTAAATCTTTATAGAAAAATATTTCTTTAACATAAACTCTATGTTATATCTCACATCAACATACCTATTCATTGGGTTATCATATTTACTCAGAACATATTAAATTTACCTACTATTGGAAACAAATACAACACTCTCTATCACAATATCTTATGCACTTCAATTCAACGTCTGCGAATTTTTTCTTTAAGCCCTATAGTTCTTCAAACCTATGATTATTTGATTAATTATTAACCAATAAATCAAATTGAATAATTCCACGTTTTCATAAAATTTTTGAAGCACAAAAACCATGGATGGTAGTACTAGATATCTTCTTTCTTATGATTACTTTTCAAGATTTTCAAAAGTTTATTTTAACACTTTCAAGGTAGAATAAAATTATCTCATATGGTGTAGGCTATACTAGAACAAATATTTTCTCATTCTTTTAGAGTAATTACCAAATTATGTTTCCAATCAATGAAATTATTACAGTCAAATTTTTCTTCTCAAGATATATCACAGTAAATAATTTGAGTTTTTATTTTATTCCATGAATATCTATAACAAAATATATGTCATTAATAGTATATTGTATGTTATTATTTAAAATTTTATATTATTTATTAAAATTCTACAAAATAAATCCCTCAATATTGTATACTGATAGTATAGGAGTCCATGATCAAAATTTTTACATTTCTTAACTTAGTTAAACTTACCTCTGATGCCTTTTATATTTAGATGGATAAATATTATTGAGTTTATTAAAAAAATTCTTTATATTATTTAGTGAATAACTTCTTTCCAAATTAATCACTTTCATTTTATCAATTCCATGCCTTTAGGTTCACAAATTATTAGGTTCCCTAGTCAAGTGTCATTCAATATTAATAATATGGTAACTATTACCCTATTTATATAGTATAAGATAGAACAATGATTTTTTTTCAATGCGTGACCCATCTATTTGATCGATAAAGAGCTTGAAAAATATGATTTTTATTAGATGTAATTTAATAATTTGTGTTTTAATAATGTATTTTATAGTTATTATCACTATTAAAATCTTATGTATCATATAATTACCCTACATGATAATATTCATAGTAATTTAATACTATTTATATTTTAGATACTTGACACATACATATTTAATTATTTATAAAAATAATTTATCTATTTTTATGTCCCAATATGTAAATACATTTAATCAAATTACATAGAACAATTCCATGTCTATGTATTGATTTAGTAAGTTTAAATGATGTATCATTTTTAAGAGATCTGATATACTAGATAACAAAGCATTTGATATTTTATACAGGTGCTAAGAGTAAACTGACTACCTATAATTAATATTAAGCAATGTGATCAAAAAATCAAAATTTTAATCAACGTTACATGTGAGTGTTAAATTAATTATATATAATTTGAATATATCCCAAGACCTTTGAAATATTATAACCATTATTTTATGTATTTTTCATTAATTTATCGTGAATATGATACCACTACTAGAGTGGTGAGATTATATCCATCACATGTACACAGTCAATTTGAAACCTGTATTAACCTTTTAGAGCTCTCCATCGACCCAACTCTTTGGGCTATGCAACTCATTACATCAACAATGAAGCTCTTATGCGAAGGGAATAACTTCATAACACATTAATGTATGATAGTTTCTAGGAATTAGTTTACCTTCAATTATAACTTTAGAAATAGGTATCATGATAAAGATTAAAGGTTGCCTGATTCACAGGAACTCTCATACATGAACATATAAAAAAGTGTGTCTCTTTTCCCAAAATATCCATTATTGATACACATATTTTTATAGATTATGGAGTTGGGGAAATTTATTACTCTAAAAAGTTTATATATATCTCATACTTAATGTGTTTTTGTGATGGATTAATGCACCTCCCATGATGGTTTATAACTTTATCCACTTTTAGAGACTATTTGATTCTCCAAATCACCTTTTAAGGATCTTTATTTTACCGAATTCGGTTTATTATGAGTTTACATTTATTGGAGGATATTGAATAACCCACTTTATATAAATAAAAAGGAAGAGGATGTGTTTAGTATTCATTCAATTATGAGAAATAAAACATGGTTCATAGATGAACACTTTAGGTAGTCCCATTCCATTCTCTCATGTAACCGGTCTTAGAGGCTCATTACATCATACCTAAGTCTAAATACCCTCTAAGAATTATAATTTTATTATGTTTATAAATTAATAATATAATTATATATATATTATAATTTTACATTAATTATTTTTTTAAATAACTAATAATTAAATATTTTAAATTTTCAAAACATAAATCCTCAACAAAAAATTTAAATAAATGGATTAACCAAAGTAGTCAAAGAATATCAATTAGAATTATCATATGTGTGAATCTAAGTGAGGATAAAAAAGTATAAAATACATAAATATTATATCATTTTACATGATTATTTAATACATCTCACTATATATCACACCCCAAGACCTATATGTTTAGTGTCTTTGGAGACTAGCTAAATGATATTATAATATTGCAACTAGTCTTCAAAACATCCTATGGGATTCTCCACACATTATATCCTTCTATTAATATGATACATAACAATACACTTCATTTATTGGGGAGTGGAAATAAATGAAATGGATGATCTCAGACACTAAGTATGGGTAAAAATAAGTTATATCAATAAAATATTATAAGTGAGAATAAGTCAAACAAGTGGGTATGAGAAAATAATAATAGTTAATTAACATAACATAATGAAATCATAGACAATAAAACATGTATCATAAGTCATGAATCAGGAGATAAGGCTTTCAATATAACATAATCCATGAGTTTTGTAAGTGAGAAAACTTGAGTCTACAATCATTAGACTAGAACACGAGTAAGTGATAAATATATGATTAAACAATCATGGCATGAGAGCATAGGTACATGAAAGGGTCATCATTGAAACTGAAGTAACCATCAGATGACGATGATGATATATTATTTTTAATTTTAATAGTTTATGGAAAAACAAATTCTTAAGATAAAAGTCAATTTTCCTATAGATGTTTTAGAATTAAGTCCTACTAAAGTTCATACATGAGATGGTGGAACCATCATAACTTATAACACTATATATGCATAATCTAATTCTAGAAGATAACATTAAGGAATATTGGATTATTTAAATAGATTAGCAGAGGAACTAATGTCACCAAAATTAATGAAGATAAGAAAAGTCAATGCTACAGACAGATGAAGGAGGAATTTATTGTGAAAATTCTATCAAGAATGACCTATGTATATATGATGATTATTAAGCTATTCATCAAGATAATGAATGAAAAACTATCTATAATAAAAACATGGAATGAATTTTTATTGAGATATTATAATGAAATTATTGAATTGTGAATCCAATATATAGAGATATTGAAGTCATAATTGGAGATATTTAAGATCTGAGTTAATGATGGTTGAAATTATTTGATAGACTAATGTTGGTCCTCCATATCTCATAAACTCATCAATATTATAATTCTAAAAAAATATTTATTTGTTTTACTAATATTTTTATCTTATTAATTTCCGGATCTTATCACTTATTCTAAACATGTTTTAATTTATTATTTGTTTTTGAAAAATTACCTAAGGACTTTATTTTACATGTTTAGATTTATCATGTGCTCTAAGGAATTTTCTTATGGATAGTCACATCAGGTTTTGTTGAAATTTAGATTATTATAAAGGAATTTATTTTAATGAGGACCAGAATTAATGAATTCTATTATAGTGTATAAGAATCGTCTTAAGAAATAACTCATGCTTAGAATGTTTAAACAAACAGATATTCAGATATGATATTTATTTGACATAGATATTGATTTATATTATGAAAATGAACTTTTTTAGTAAATTATCCTATGTGAAGACAATGTAAAAGAGATAATAATTTTTTTATCTTAAAAAAGTTGTTTTATCTTACATTGATGGAATCATCTTACATGAATAGTATATATTAACCATTTATCTTACCTCGGTCAAATTATATTATGAAGGATCATTTTTCATCCTCTAATTTAGAGTATCGTTTCATTATAATCTCTACCCTTACCATATTTTTAGGAAATTTACCTTATAGATTTATGTGTATCAAAAAATAATTTATCCAAATTTGAAAAGGATGATTTATAAAATGTTTCTTTTAAAAAAATATAATGTTTTGATGAAGATGAAATCTACTACAACATGTTAACATTGTTTTTTCAATATTTAATGAATAAAGAGAAATAGTAATTACGATCTTATTGGTTCATATTTCAAAATAGATTATCCATATAACTATTGAAATAAATAAGTGTGATGAGTTAAAATTCAAAAATAATATATATATAAAAAACAAAAAGTTGAAAAAAGGACACATATATAGAGTTCACTTTCTATTCCATTCATGATCATGCGTGCTATACGATCAATATTTTATCATCTCTTTTATTTTGGATTCAATTATATCTCTTGTAATCAAAGAATCTATGTAGATACTATTTGATGATATTGTATCCCTCTAGACAATTTTTCTCCATATATGATAATCTTATTGCAGTTGTGTACTGAATTTGCATCAATCTTGTAATTTTCATCATTGTAATGATTTTCACTTATTGTTCTAAATGTTATAAGATCTTGGATAGGTATTGTAAAGGGTTATCCTAGTTAAAATATCTTTGAACATTCTAAAAAGTGAAAAATACTTTCACTCATCTGGGTAGACCTCAGATAAAGGGTTGGTGTAGTGAGAATCATCGGAATTGAGTAATAAAGTTTTTTTTGGAGTGATCTAGTGGATTTTTGTACCCTAAACCACTATAAATCCTATATGTTTCATATTTATCTTATATTTCTTTTCCCTTCAGTTGATTATTTTTGATATGAGAATATTATAATTAGTTATAACTTTATAGAGGGTGCTTTTAAATGAAGATAATTTTAAGAACCCAATTCACCATCCTCTTAAGTCATTTAACAACACCTATTTGAAAAATAGTTGGTATTTAATTTTTTTACAGCTATCATTAGTAGACATTTAAGGATCCAGTAATAATAATGGATGATAAAAAAGAAGGCATTTCCACAGTTCAAGTTCCATATTTCAATGAAGAAAACTATGGATGCTGGATGGTTTAGATGATTATCAGTTTGAATAACCTTTGTCTATTAGTTTAATAAAAATACATCAATTCTTATAAAGTTCTTATAGGAGTTCCAATAAATTGGGATGATAATTTTAGAACCCAAATATGATCTAAAATCAAAATCCCTGATTTTATTAATTTTAGTACTAGATCATGATGAGTTCAATTGAGTCTTATTTTTTAACACAACTCATGAAATGTGGACTAATATTTTAGCTATTTATGATGTAACTTACCACATTCAAGAACATTTATATGAAACTGAAAAAATATAGGTTAACGTCTTTAAAATGGTGGAAGGAGAAATAATCACATAACTAAATAAATGATTAACATAGATTGTAAATGATATTTCTTATCCACAAATTCCAATCCTCGATCCTAATAAATATTTAAAAATTCTATGATTCTACCTTCAAAACTAAGTGTAATCTCAGTTGATATCATTTAGTCAACTCATGTAGGGGATTTTAAAATAAATGATCCGATAAGATATCTTATGATGTGTGAGACCAAAATAAAACAATAAGTTTATGATAATAATCCAATCAAAAAGGATAATTATTCTTTAAAAGTTTCAAATTAAAAATATTAGATGAAATCTAATGAAAAAGGATTATCCGTCTAATCTGAAGAAGAAGACTCAATCTATTCAAAATCTAATGAATAAATTTCCTATTTTTTTGTCGAAAGTTCAAAATATTTTCGAACAAAATAAGAGGTTTTCAGAAACCCTTCAATAAATATAATATGTTTTATGTAAATTCAAAATATATAAGATGCCTTGACTTCAAAAATATAAGACATATCAAGTCTGATTTTCCTCAGCTAAAAGATAAGAATGTTTTTGAAAAGTAGTTATTTAAGAATGTTAGCTATAATAATAAAGATATTAAATCTATGAAACCAACTCGGAAGGATTTATAAGTCTCTAGTAGTGATAATATAGCAGTTCAGAAGCTGAAATCACTAACTTGGAGGCTAATACATGATTTATGGCTCAGTCATTTGAGATACAACCTATTTATTATTTTATCTCAGAATCCTTGTCTTAAGGTTTTTCTATTGATGATCATAGTGAATATTTATCAATGATTGAAAATAAATATATATCTATTAAAAATAAAAAAATGATCTTAAAATTTTGTTTATTATATTTATCCTTGAAAAAGAAAATTTTTCTAAACATCCTTCTGAATAAAATTGAAATTTGTAAAAATATATCTCTACATGTGATCTTCATGATAGAAATATTAACAAATTATTAACAAAAGTAAAATCTCTTAAAAATGATATTGATTTTTTTACTATGGTGTAGGAGAATATATATAAAAACCTTGTTAAAAAAAGTCAAATAAAAATAATAATATTGAATAAGATGTAAGAGGTGATAATCCCAAACTATATAGAAATTACTTTGTGGCTATAAAACATAATAATAGTATATATAGTGTTACATTATTTCACTGTAGAATTTATTGATATTATTCTAATACCTTTATTCTTGTATGTTGTCAAATAAGTGGAATAAAACATTCTCATATAACTAGAAAATTACCTGATAATAAATATGATGTTTGGATAGATATATGAATATTTGGTTACTGAGATCTTCAATAGCTAACACAACTAGACCTAAGATAATTTGGGAACCAATCAATCCCATTATTTTATTTCCTTTATAGAAAACATTCCATAAGGAGAATAGTACTAAATGGTATATTGATAATGTATTTTCAAGGAATATGAGTGTTGAATTATCTATGTTCACTCTATTTTGAAAGTTAATGAATGTTATATCACTTTTAGTGTCAATGAAAAATGAAAGATCATTAGGGTTGGTAAAATTTGTTATCTAAACTCAATTATTATTAAAAAAGTTCTTTTATGTTAAAGTTTTAAAGCATAATATGATATTTATCTCTCAAATCTATGATGATGATTATTATGTCTATTTTTTAGTAATTCTTGTTATGGGTTTAAAGATAAATTTATTAATTCTAAGGTACAAAGAAATTGAAATTTTTACACCTTAGATATTTATTACTTATGTAAACAAAATTTAAACTATTTGAATTATAAAATCATATAATCTTGGATTTTACATAAAATAATTATAAATTATAATGTTTAATCTTTGAGAAATATATCAATGAAAAAATTAATTTCTAGTTTTATGCGCCTAATATTTAGAAAACATAATCTATGTGATGGATGAATAATCGGAAAGAAACACAAATAATATTTTAAACTCATTAATGAGGTTTCTATAACTGGAAAATTAGAACTAATCCATATATATCTATTTAGAACTGATAGAAGAATAATCTTAGGTGGAAAATATTTTATTTATTTTTTAGTTGTTGATTTTTACTAATTTACATTAGTTTAATTTTTAATACATAAAAGTGATGCATGTTCTATTTTTAATAATTTTTTTAATCTTTTAAAAATTGAAAAAGATAGAAAAAATATGTAATTAAGAAGTGACTAGTGGGTAGAATTTTTGAATCATCAAATTCTTTTTTTTTTCTCAAGACATGGAATTAAACACACATTATAATCCCTTATAAAACCTCAATAGAATAGAGTTTTTGAAAGGAGTAAGATGACGTTTTGAGAAATTTATAGAACTATGTTTTGTAAATATTTCATGCCCACTCATTTTTAGGATCAATTTGTCAACACAACATGTTATTCCATTAATAGAGTTCTAACAAGTCCTACATTAAAGAAAACACCCTTTGAATTATGAAAAAATAAGAAGCCAAATCTTGGTTAATTTATTATTTTTGGATTTAAAATTTATATGTTGAACTCCAAGGTAATATTGGTAAGTTTAATCTAAAGGTAGTTGAATGAATCTTCCTAGGAAATTCTTATACTTATAAATATTATAGAGTTTTCAAGAAGAATTCAAAGATAGGTAAAGAATTTTCTCATATTAAAATTTATTAATCTGATCCTTTCGATCATATAAAGACTCAAATCGATAACTTAAGTGATTATATGGGAAAAATAATTCATGAAACTATCTTTTATGAATAAAGGATGATGATATGGAATATGAGGATGCACAATATAGACCTGAAGGGATCGATTATGAAAAACCTGAAAGTGTTCTACTTAGAAAACCTATAACCCTTGAAAACCATCCCTTATAAATACTCATAGGAAAATTATATATATAGTTTTTAATAATTCATAAATTATAGGCAACCTTGATTAATTTTAAGCCTTTATTTTTCTATTCATAACCTAAAACCATAGAAGATGCTTTAGAAGATGAAAATAGGGAAATTTATATGCAAGAAGAGGTAAACTAGTTCAAGAGGAATAAGTTATGATAATTAGTTGTTAGTGATTATGATTATCATATTATTGGAACTAAATGGGTATTTTGGAAGAAAAAATATGATCAAGCTGTAATCAGTAAAAATAAGTCTAGATTAATTTCCTAAGGCTGTAATCAAGAATAAGGAATAGATTATGAGGAAACCTTGGATGCCGATAATAGAAAGAGAATCCATTATAATACTTTTATAAAAAATATACTATTTGAAGTTTAAATTATATAAAATTTTTCTTAAATATTATTTTCTAAGCAGATTTAAATGGATGAAGTATATGTTTAACAAAATACATGATTTGAAGACTCTCATTTTCAAAATAATATTTTCAAACATACCAATGCTTTGTATGGTGTTAGAAAAGTAACTATATCTTTTTATAAATACTATGTTCATTTCTTTTGTAAAATGATTTTAATATGGGAATGAAATTGTAACACCCCTAGTTTTTGTGATTTTTTTGGAATTAATTACATATTTTTGATATTTTTCATTTCACACAACACTGAATATATCATGATTTAGAAGAAAGAAAAATGTTATACTTATTTTGTATGATTGCCCATGTAAATATTTAATTATAAGAAATACCAACATAAGTTTTCGCTACATTAAACACCTAATTGTCTTGCGTTATACGCAACAATGACTTGGCTTGTGTTACAAGCAACAATGAGTTTCTACAAAACAATTTTTTTAATTAATTAAAAGATGTAGTTATAACATAGTAGATTAACATAATAATATGAATGTTAATAACAAATTTTTAAATAATATTTATAATAGTTTTTTATAAATAAAACATAATGAGGATAAAACACATAATTTTTGGTAAAGTATTTATATGTTTGGAAATACTATTTTCTCAAAAGAACTCATTTTTATGCCATACTATGAACAATAATAAAACAAATTTTAGACACTTTTATAAATGTAATTTCATAAAATAATAATCTTTTAAGAATTTAGAATGTCTAAATTATCTTAGGGTGATTTATTTGGGATTTTTCTGAGAAACTTCATTTTTGGCTAAATAGTGAAAAATACAGAAATTAAATTCAAAACTACTTTTTAATTTAACTTATTTATATTGTTAAAGATATTTTTTAAATTTGTTATAAAGTCAAACTATATCAATTATAAATCTACTAATCTAATTTAAGTCATATCAATCATTTTTTTGTTGAATTAAGATATAAAATCTTAATGAACTTTTGAACATTCTCACTTTAAAAACCTGCTTTCTCACCATGTCTGCGAGATTATAATTAAACTTAATTTTTTCCACTTCTATGAATTGAATTTATAAAAATAGACATACAAAGTTTTAATAAGTATAATATTTATAATCTAATAAGGTTAAATTAAATATTGACAAAAAATATTAGTGGAAGTGATTAAAATTAATTACAACATTTAAGGTAAAATTAAACTTAATAAGGGACTAACCCTTAAAATTAAGGTCCCAAATGACCTATAATTTTTTAAAACACATATTTTATGGCCATATTTTGTCCATAAACCTTCCATTATTGATTTTTGTATGTTTTTATGCTTTTTTAAGTAAAAACATTGCTACACATAACTTGTTTTCAAAAATGCCAAGTGTGTCTCCTCCCTCATAAATAAATGGCCACCAACTCTCCCCCTTTTTCACTCATCACAAAACACATAATTTCGGCCAATATCTGATAAATTTAATTCCAAAAATCCCTAAATTCATCCTTGATTCCTCCCTTTGGGAAGAAATCCAACCAAGGAATCCCTTTGGTGAAAACCAAAAGGAGTTACCCAAGGAAGAGGTAGTATCCATCTTCAAGATTCTTTCTCCACTACCTCAATTTTTCTTATTTAATGCATAAATAATAATATTAGTATCCTAAATATAAAAATACGTGTTTATGATAAGGGTTCTACCTACACTTACACACAATTCCATCTAATGGGTAATGGACTTACCATTCTTGTGTACGGTGAACTACCGCCTCACGAAATGATGTTGTTCATTTTTCATTTACCACCTTTCATGGTTGGAAATTATGACATACAAACTATTTATATATTAAATATTTTATATTTGTAATGTCTTTATCCATTATTATTTTTTATATATAACATAAATTTATGGTTTCTATTTTTTGTAACTATGATAATTTTGGTTGGAGAAATGTGGACTATCGCCTTCTCAAAGCGATGTGATTCGTTCACACTCTACATGGAATGTATTACGGTTGGTTTTAGTAAAATAATATGATATATATGGAATAATAATGACAATATAATTATTATATATATATACACATATATTTCATTTACTTAATTTATTTCAAATATGATAATTAAACGGGAACTATGTTCATGCATACATACGACTTATCGTCTCCATGAACAGTGTATTCAATTTCACATTTCTATTATTCATAGATTATTTTAAATACATATATACTTAATATATATTAATTTTATATCGTGTTTCACATTCTATAAATCATGATATAAGTATGAGGACCAGAAAGATAACAAAATAATACACATGTGAAAAACAAAGCAAATATTACCTGAAGCGAGACCTTAATATTGAATTGTTAATAAGTGGGTAATATAAAGTAATAATAAAACCATATATGGTATTATATATAATAATATAGTTTTTTAAAAGATATTTAATAAAATTTAGGTGGTTTTTATGAGCATGAAGAGATTCAAGACACAAGGGGAGAAACTTTCATCTCGATTTTAATTATGGTGAGATTCATGCCTTATTAACCACTCATTTATTTTTTGTGTTGTCTATAATAACCATGGATATAATGTATGATTCTTAGAATTAATTTTATGAGTATTTAGAAATCCTGTTTTCTGATCATTCATTCACATGGTTTATTTTTCAAAAGGTATAAAATTGGTAATTTAAATCTGTTTCAATTTTCCTTATTCGAGACACATGACATGTTAAACACCTATATATTTACATGAGGTGTATATAATTCCATTGAAAATTTATATCATTCATCTCCTAATTTTCGTGATATTATATGAATTGTGTAATTTTTTTCTTTCCATATTTTTATGATTCAAAGTTACTAAATTATAGATAGTTTATATCTACTATCTCATCATTTATCGAGATTTGTTTATGATTATGCTCGCATTGATGAAATATTATTATCCATATCATAAGAAGTCTCGTGATTTTTCTCACCCTCTATTTATTCATGTAATATCAATGTAATGGTACCATTTTTCCAATCTTTGCTACATATGATAATAAAGAAAGTGTTTCTAAGAATGTCTACCTTTACCTCTCTATTCAGTTAGAAATTTGTGCTCTTTCAAAACCATGTTTTCTAAAATGATTTTCTAAATGTTTTAAAGAATTGTTTATATGTTTTGAAATTATTTTCAAAGAAATTTTTTTCAAAACATTTCAAGCTTTCATTATAAATTTTCAAAGTATTTTCAAAGAATTTTTTTTTCAAAATGATTTCAATATTTATTTATAAGTTTCAAATGTATTTTAAAATAAAATTGTTTTTCAAAGGTTTTATGTTTTATAAATATATTTTCAATTAATGAATGATTTTTCACTTAGGAAATGTTTTTTGAAAGATATTTCAAAATTATTTTCCATCAAATATGACATCTGTTGATGTTACTCATGTCTTTTCAGTAAATGATCTAAAGGTTCCATTAATATTCTTTATCTAAATGGTTTATGTTTTAATGGAATTATGTTTATGAAACCCAGTTCTTTTTATGATTTTAATTAATACCTTTTCACTTTCAGGGGTTATATGCTTATGAAACCAGTTTCTATTTCATGGGTTACATGCTTGTGAAACCAACTTATTTTCACAAGTTATATTCCTCTTTCTCTTTCATGGGTTATATTCTTATGAAACCCATTTCTATTTCATGGGTTAAATGATTATAAAACCCAATTCCTTTCATAGGTTATTCTTGGATGAAATTTTTATGATAACTATCTTTTTCCATAGTTTCAGATATGATTAAATGTTTATTAAACCCAATTCATTTCATGGGTTATGATTGGATGTTTATGAAACCCATATCTTTTTATAGGTCATGATATGATTAAAGTTCTATTATATTGTGTATGATGTATGAATGATTTTATTATGTTATGGGTGGGAACAATATCTCTCTTCATTGAATTGGGTAAATATTTATATCTTATGAGATAATGATGGGAATCAATTCAAATGGCTTGATCTACTATGAAAAATAGGGAAAATTGATCCCTTATAAGGAATGGACTACGATTACGGATAGTGGTGTGTCCCTCCCAATAGGTGTAGTTCCAATTAAGTTCCATGATAAGTTATACCAATGCACTCGACTTATAGGTAATGATATTACCTATTTATGTGTATTCCAAAATTCCATGTCTTATTCCTATGTTATGATTTACTGGATCGAGCTCTTGATTCCCATATGATTAATGTCTTATGAACTGCTAATTTTTATTCCATGATCTACTTTTATGATATTTGATAAGAAGAGTATGATCATATAATGTTATGATCATGTTCTCATACCCTTATTTTCATTTTTATGCTTACTTATATCCCTTTTTTACCATTACCAACCATTTGAGATCACCCCTTTTTATGTTTCCTACCCTAGGATATGAAGATATGTATTAATTATGATTTTTATAGGAAGGGTTATAGTTATTAAGAAACCATTAATAGATAATGATTCACACTCATACATCATCATTTATGTTTCCATGTATCCAATGTCACTTTACTAATATGGTATTTCAACATCTATTTATATAATTTATTAAGTTTTATAAAAAATGATATAATGTCTAGGTCTGTTAATACTAGTTTTTTATATTTGGTATCAGAGGAAAGGTTTAATCAAACATTAAAAAATAGGATGAGGAAACCTTAGTGAGAACTATAAGGATATGTATAAGGATAAGTCTAAGGATAAGGAAAATTATAGGAAAATGTCTTAGAATTTTAGCAATGGATATAGCAAGTGTTTTCTAACTAATAAATATCTATTTGGATACTAAAAGTGGATGTGTTTTTTGTATAGATGTACATAGGAGTGACAACTTCGACAAGGTGTGTTGGGTATGAATCGAGCCTAACCTAGTATAGGGCAATGAGCCTTACTGCACACCTAGTTTGACACTCCTGATGGATATGCTTTATGAATTCACAAATTCTTCATGAACCATCATGAAGTATTTAAAAATATTTTTTCTATGAATAACCATGGATAAAACTAAGGTATAATACACATAAGAAGGTGTCATAATTTAGACATCCTATATGTGGATTTTCATGATTATGTGGTTCCTCACTATGACAACTATTTCTTACTCTATGATTTTTGGGTTATGTCAATGAAGGTAATGAGGAGAAACTGGGTATGTGATGAATGTGATAGACAAATTTATGATGAGAATTCAAATGGGATGATCACTAGAGTGAAGGACATTATAATAATTCCTAATTTGTTTTTAAGGAACATGATTAACATTGTGTACCTTAACCAACTATCAGACTCACCAAAGTAGAGAAGGAATGTGATCGCAAAGAATTTGGGTAATGAAGACCATTAGGGAAAGAAAATTCAGTTTCTTACATGTCAATAATGTGGGAGGAAACAACTAAGTGATATTCTCAGAGGAATATGAAGATGTTTTTACTGTAGAATAGAAGGTCACAAAGAATGTTACTACAATGGGAAAATGAGAAGTTTATTTAACACAATGTATGTGAATGTTGGCCTCTCTCTGGTATTATAAATTGATGACTACTTTAAAAGTTTAAATTTTTGGCATAAGAAATTCAATTTCTTATGTATAAATCTCATAAAGAGAATCAAAAATATGGTACGAGTAATGTTTTTCTACTAATGATGAAGAGACCATAAACAACATATGAATGTTATGTGATTTTCTAATAGTATTGTTGGTAAGCCTGATTTAATTGAGTTTGATTAATTTTAAGACATGATTTGTATTTCATATTCTAGGAAATAGTTGATAAGGAATAACTTGATGAAGCATGGGTAATGGTTTAAGAATAAATATGGATTATTAATGTGTATATGTTATGTACTTAAAATATTATATTATATTAATCATGAAATATATATGTATTTTTAGTAGATGTTTTTATTTAGTATTTGAAAGGATATGATGAATGATGATGTTGAGGTAGAAAAGTGATTTTATGGAAATGTTATACTTTTATTAAGTGAAGGAAACCTATAAATTATTCATAATGTTAAGATAATTATGTTTGGATAATGATATGTTGGATATGAATATGAAAATTGGATGGTACTAATTACCACATAAGTGATAATGTATTTTTTGAAAAATTAGTCTATGTTATCATGGAATGAAGTTTACATCTACTTGTTTTTAAGGAACATATATTGTAATATTTGTGAAAAATAAGAATGAATGGTTTCAAATAGTATTTATAGTAATTTAGGTTATTACCATGACTCAAGATAACATACAATGAGGGGATTAAAATGTTTTTAATGTGAAAACAAAGAGCTACTTTATGATTTTGGGGACCAGTTTTAAGCTAATTTAGTATCTTCTTTCTCAATTTTTAAATTTTAAACTTTTAAGAGGGTTATAAGTTTAACCATTTAGGAAATTTTTTATTTAAAATTAAGATTTAGTTTGTGATATTAGAGTATTATCTCAATACGTGAGGATTTATTCATATTGGATAACCTACTCTAACAACATTATGTTGATGGAAACTGAACAAATATTTGATGAATTATCATGGATATCATTGTCTGTTAGTGCTTTGGGAATGAAAAATTAACCTTTTTTGGAGAATGTGGTGTAGTGGAAATTAGTTAAGACATGACCAAAGGGTGAGATTTTACTTATGAAAGACAATAAAATAAATTATGTATAACTTCTCATGGAAATTCGTCAACTATAGAGAATCAATCTTGAAACTGAAAGGTTATCCTAGTAACTTATTATCTGATGAATCAAACAATCCCTTATATCATCACAAATTTATGGATTTATGATTGTTAAAATTTTATTTAAAATGTTCTCTATCACTCTAATATATAACATGATAGTTATATTTTTCTTCCATGTCTATGTTTTCAATTTCCACCTATGTTCTCTTATGTGGAAACCCAACTATATGTTACTTTGGGTTATCATTATGGTTCAAGAATTCTATTTTTAAAGGAAATTTTAGTGTTCATTTTTATGATATTGTTTTTTTAAAATAACATAAAAGTAACAAACCATTGCTAATTCAGATGGGTTTCTAGGTTTAAATTCATTTTAAATGGGGTAAAATGTAACACCCTAAGTTCTTGTGATTTTTTTTTCAATTAATTCAGTATTTTGGATATTTTTCATTTCACGTAACACTGAATATAGTCCGTATTATATGAAATCAAAAATTTATTCTTATTTTTTATGCTGAACCATGCTATGATTTTATTATATGATACCATAATATATGTTTTTTCTATATACAACACCGACTTAGCTTGAGTTATATGCAATACCGACTTGGCTTGTGTTACACGCAACACTGAGTTTCTACAAAACAACATTTTTTTAATTAATTAAACAACAAAAAAATGAAATTTTAGTTAAACATAATAATATTAATATTCATAAAAAATAAATATTATTTATAATGTTTTTATATAAATAAATGATAATGATGATAAAACACATATTTTTTGGTAAACTCTTTATATGTTAGGAAATAGTATTTTCTTTGAAGAACTGATTTTTAAGTCCTATGGAAAAATAATAAAAATAATTTTAGACAAATTTATATATTTAATTTGATAAATTAAGCATAATGTTTGAATTCATAATGTAAGAATTATCTTAGGGTGAAGTTTTTGGATTTTTATGAGAAACTTCATTTTTGGGTGAATAGTGAATAATACTGAATTTTATTTCAATTTTTTTTCATCTAATTTATTCATGTAGTTAAATTATATTATTAGTTGGTTTCAAAGTCAAATAGATCAATTATACATCTATTAATCCAATTTAGATCATTGAAATCAATTTTATGTTTAATTTAGATATAAAATCTTAATGAACTTTTCAATATTCTCACTTTAAAAACCCGCTTTCTTGCCACATCTATGAGATTAATAGTAAACATAATTATTCGAATTATATGAATTTAATTTAGAAAAATATACAATTTTTTTAAATCATTATAATATTTATAGTATAATAAGTTCAACTTAATATTTTACAAAAAATATTAGTGAATGTGATAAAAATTAATTGCATTGGTGAAGGTAAAATTAAACATAATAAGAGACTAAAACATTTTCATAAGGGCCCAAATGACCAATAAAAATTTAAAAAACCCATTTTATAGCAGTATTTAGTGCATAAACCTTACATTGTTTAGTTTTTTTGGTTTTTATATCTTTTTTAAGTAACAATGTGTGTACAGTTAACTTGTTTCCAAAACTACCAAGTGTGTCCCACACTCCCCTATAAAAGGCCATCGCTTTCTTCAAACCTCTCAAGACACTTAAGTTCATAGAATATCTATAAATTTTTTTATATAATTATTATATTACTCCTTTAATACTCCATTTTGGAATAATTCCAACCAAGGAAGCCCTTTGGTTCAAACCAAAAGGACTTACCCAAAAAAGAGGTAACATCCTTCCTCAAGCTTCTATCTTTTATTTTATTTCTTCAATAACTATATTCATCATATTTAATAAATATATAACAGAATAATTATCCTAAATATAATTATATGTTTTTATGATAAGGGTCCAATCTACACATACACACAATTCCATCTAATGGGTAACAAACTTACCAATCTTATGTACGACGAACTACCGCTTCACGAAACGATTTTGTTCGTTTTTCATTTACCAACGTTAATTGTTAGGAATTATGATGGAAAATTTATTTATATATTATATATGTGATATTTATAATGTATTTATGAATCTTTAATTTTTATATAGAACATATCTTTATGATTTCCATTTTGTGCAACTATGATAATTTCGTTTGGGGAAGTATGAACTACAGCCTCCACAAAGAGATGTGTTTCGTTCACACTCTTCATGGAATGTATTATGGTTGGGTTTAGTAAATTTATATTATATATATGACATAATAATTCCACAGTAATTATAATATATATATATATACACACATATAGTTCATTTGTTTACTTTTTTTCAAATATGATAGTTGAACAACATTCATGCATACGTATGACGTACCATCCCCATGAATGATGTCTTAAATTTCATATTTATATCATTCATAGATTATTATAAATAAATATATAATGAATATAAATTAAATTCATTTAATTTTTTACATTATTGAAATCATGATATAAGTATGAGGGCAAAAAACAAAACAAATTAATACACATGCAAATAACAAAGTAGATATTACCCGAAATGAAACTTTAACTAGGAATTGTTAATAAGAGGGTAATATAAAGTCACAATAATACCATATATGGTATTATATATAATACTATGTTTATTAAAAACGTTCATAATAAACTTAAATTTATTATACATGAGGTTTTTATGAGTATGATGAGATTCAAGACACAAGGTAAGAGAATTTCATCTCACTTTTTATTTTCTTGAGTTTCATGCCTTATTCACCACTAATTTCCTTTGTGTGGTGTGTATACTTCCCATGGATGTATTATATGATTATTATAATTATATTTATGTGTATTTAAATATAAATTTTATTATATTCCTATTTTGTTTTTTATGTTTTAATAGTTACCAAATCGGTAAATTACTTTTGTCTCAATTTTCCTTATTTGAGATATATGCCAAATTATGCACCTATATTTTTCCATGAGGTGTATATAATGACCATGAAATGTTATATCATTAATATTTTTACTTTAATGATATTTTAAGCTTCATGTATTGTAATTATGTTCATTGTGTTGTGATTCAATGTTATCAAATTGGTGACGGTTTATAGCTACAATCTCACCGTTTATCGAGATTTGTTTATGATTGTTCTCCCATTGATGAAATAATAAGATCCGTCCCTCAAGAACACTCATGAGTTTTATTAAACTATGGTTATTCATGTTACATACAAGTAATGGAACCATTTTTTCTCTCTTTGGTGCATAATATGATAAAAGGTGTTTTTTACGAAAGTCCAAATTCATCAATATATTTGGTTGAAAATTTTTGTTATTTCAAAACCAAATATTCTAAAAAGTTTTTCAAAATGTTTTAAATAATTATTTACAACTTCTAAAAAATATTTTCAATGAAATTGGTTTCAAACCATTTTCATGTTTTCATTATAAATTTTCAATTTTTTTAAAAATCAATGTTTTTCAAAAAAAAAATCAATCTTTATTTATAGGTTTTGAATGTATTTTAAAAGAAAATGGTTTTAAAAATGTTTTATGTTTTAAAAATATTTTTCAAGGAAGAAAGTATTTTTCCATAGGAAATTTTTTTTAAATGTATTTAAAATTATTTTCCATATAATATGACATCTGTTGGTGTTACTCATGACTTTTGGGGAAATGATCTAAAGGTTCCATTCATATTCTCTATTTAAATGGTTTATGTTTTAGTGTAATGATGTTTATGAAACCTGTTTCTTTTCATGGGTTATTTGAAACACATTTCTCTTTCCTGGGTTATATGTTTATGAAACCCATTTCACATTCATGGGTTACATGCCAATAGAACCCACTTATTTTCATGGGTTATATGAAACCTATTTCTCATTCAGGGGTTATATGCTTATGAAATCTATTTCTATTCCATGGGTTTCATGTTTTGAAAGAAACTTATTTCATAGGTTATTATTTGATGAAATAATTATGATACTTGTATTTTTCTATAGTTTAATATATGATTACATGTTTATGAAACCCATTTAATTTCATTGGTTATGAAAGGATGTTTATGAAACCCATCTCTTTTTATGGGTCAAAATATGATGAAAGTTCTATTATCATGTGGAACATGTGTTAATGATTTTATTATGAGATAGGTGGGACATATATCTCCCATGAATACATTTTTTATAGATTTATATCTCATGAAATACTTATGGAGACCAATTTGATGGGATTGATCCACTATGGGAATATGGGGAAAGCTAATCCCTTACAAGGAAATGACGGCAACTATGGATGTCATTGTTTTTTACTAGTAGGTTTATTCACTATTAATATGGAATGTAGGGAAACCTGATCCACTATGGGAATATGGGAAAACCCAATCTACTATAGGAATATGGGGAAACCCAATCCCTTACAAAGAATGGATGGTTTCTTGGTATGGTGATGTGTCCCTCCCAGTAGGTGTAGTCCCCATGAAGTCCCCAGATAAGTTAGATAAATTCATCTTAACTTATATGGAATGATATTACCTACTTATGGGTATACCAAAATTCCATGTCTAATTCCTCTATTATGATTTCATGGATCATTATCTTGATTCCCTTGTGATTCATATCTTATGATATTCTAATCATTATTCTATGATTTACATTTATGATCTTTGATATGCAGGGTATGATATTATAATGTTATGATAATGTTCTCATATGCTTATTCGCATGTTTATGATTAATTATCTCTCTTTTTTACCCTCAGTAAGCATCTGAGTTCACCCCTTTTTATGTTTCCTTACCTAGAATATGAATATATTTATTAATTATGATATGTCTAAGAAGTGTTATATTCATAAAGAACCTAATGAGAGATAATTTTTCTCACTCATGTATCATCGTTCATGTTTCCATGTTTCCAAAGGCACTAGACCAATACAGTATTTTAGCGTCTGTTTGTATAATATATTGTGTTTTCTGAAAAAAAAAATTATGTAATGTATATGTACGTGAATACAAGGATGATATATAAAAATTCCACTCTCTTCATGAAAACATCATCAAAGGATTATTTACCTTTACAAAATTATGTTGATGATGTTAGTTTTGTCTCAATAAATGAAACAATGTGCAGTGAATTTTTAAAACTCATGAAAAAAGAATTTTAAATGAGAATGATGGGTAAGTTAAACAATTTCCTTAGATTTAAAACTTACCAAAAAATTTTTATAGTATTTTAAACTAGAAAAAATAAATATTTGTTTTATTTAATGATTTAGACATTAAATCAGTAATAATTTTTCAAAATTTATAATTTATAATATAAATATCATCTTGGATGAAGCTGAAAAATCAGTTGAGAATAAGCTAAATACTGGAATAATTGGTATATTTCTTTATTTCACGGTAAGTAGACTAGATATTATGTTTTCAGTATTTCTTTGTGTTAATTTTCAATTGAATATAAAATAATTTCATTTGAATATTGATAAAAATTATTTTAATGTATTTTAAAGGAACGATCACTTAATCATTGATTTTTCTAAACTCTTCTAAATTTGAATTGACTTCATATTAAGATAATAATTTTTTTGGGTGTAGGTTAAATAGAAATATTACCACCGGAACCTATCACTTTCTGGGAAGATCTTTAGTTTTAGGGTCAAGTAAGAAACAACACTCTCTTTCATTATCAAATTAAGAAGTTAAATATACTTCTGTTGATAGTTATTGTGTACATTTTTTGTTGATGAAACACACCTTGTTGGGATTTTAATTTAATTTTGATGATACACTAACCAAATGTGATAACACTTGTTTTATAAACATGCAAAAAATAAAATAAAACATTTAAGTATGAATAACTTATATTTAAAGAATTACCTCCAATGAGATTATTCACAAAAGAGTATATCTTGTTGGAAGGAATATTTATAGAAAATTGATTAGAATACATTTTCACAATGAAATTTATTAGAAATTAATTTTATTTTATTATATGTGCGTTTGGTTTATTTGATTTTAAATAATATCATTCTATATGAGTGTATATGAGTACATAATTAAATGTTTTTTGATTTTTTGTGTGAAAATATTTTTGTATCTATGTTTTTCTACAAACAATCACTATATTTTCCAATTTAGAGCTTGAAATGTCATAAATAAATAAGTTGGTTTATTTTTATGATTATTATTCATCTCACTCTATGGTGACCTATAAAATATCTCAAGAGAGAGAGGGAAACAGAGAGTAAATAAGTTCTTTACAAAATAATATTGAACCTTTAAAAAAAGTTAAGATTCTTCCTTCATTATCAATACCTTATTTTCCTCTATCCGTGATCCTCTTTTATTTTCGATTCCTTGATCATGGTAAAGATAAAGCACTTAGAAATTTATTTTTCTAAAATATTGAAGAGACTAAAAATATTGAGTAAGGTGATAATTGAAAAATAAGTAGATTTAAGATGGTTGGAAAAAACTAATATTCTCTTGAATAATGTTATTAATCATAAGGTTAGGAGTTAACCGATGATGAAAATAGTATGATGTTATTCTATATGAAATAAGTGAAATAATTTTATTAGTTAGTATTTTTTCATTCTAAAGATAATGAATACCGAGTTATGTTGATGGTGAATCAGAATGGGGTTTATAAATTATTCTGATTCCAAATATTTAATCCAATTTTTAAATTTACAACCACATAAGTGCAAAGAATTAATTCAAATTTAATTTTGCAGACATGATGACAATGCGAGTTTTTATAGTTAAAACGTTCAAATGTTTGTGATGTTTCTATAGTCAATTTCAAAGATAAATTGATTCCAATGACCTAAATTGGATTAATTGATAAAAAATAGAACTAGTTATACATTAAAACTAATTTATAAAATATTTTAACTTTATAAATAAATTAGATAAAAAATAAATTTTGAATTAATATTCAGTGTTTTTTACTATTCGTTGAAAAATGATTCTTCTTACAAACCTAACAAAAATTCATCATAACCTAATTTTTATGTTTATAATTAAAATATGAAGTTTATTTTGACATATTAAATTTAAAAATTTTCCAAATATTGAAATTTAAATTGGTTATCCATTAAAAGGTAGTAAAATTGCCTTTATAAAAATATTGATTTTTATGGGAAATATTGGGTTTCTTCATATCTTATGCGTATCAAATCTATAGAATGAACATAAATATTATTTTATTAAATATATAATATATATATTTTATTAATATAACTTATGAATTTTAATTAATTTAATTTATTAAGATAAAATAACTTTATGGGCATAATAATAAAAATATTTCCTTTATATTCAATTGGTTTAAATTTTCATTTCAAATTTACTAGTTACAGATGAATTCATCTTATATTTTTTAAAACTATATATTTTCATAATTTAGTTCATTATATTGATAAAATATAATTTAATAGCTTGGTTATGTCTAATTATATTAAATAATAATATTTTAATAATATTTTTTTGTTCGGTTAAAAGTGATAATGTGTGTGACACAAGTCATAAAAAAGCTCATTGTTGTGTGCGATGCATGATAATGCTGTATTGAATGAATTTCAAGATATATAGAATATATTTAATCTATTTAAAGATATTTAATATATTGTAATGCCTCTGGATATTATATTCCCTTACATTCTTAATGTTGCATGTTTCGTAATCCAGACATAGAACTTTCATATATAAAAGATAGATTTTGTGTTGCATGAAATTAAAAATATCAAAAATAGAATAAATTAATTTCATTTTCTTCACTAAATCTAAGGGTGTTACATTCTACATATATGGACTCAGCCTTAAAAATTCCATAATCATGAATTAAGTTAATAATTCACATTGAGGATCTTTTTAGGTTTAGTGCTTTAGAGAATTAGGTCATAACTTATACATAAATAATTGATTAATTACAAGTAGACACCACTACTCACTATCAATTTTTTTTCATAAAAATAAACTCTTAAAAAAACATGTCTAGTTAAATGTTTTAGACAACAATTATTTTCCCTGATCCCAACCTTGACCCTATTCATATTTAAGTCATGTGAAAAACATTTCAAAACATGGGATGAGTATAAAAATCTCTATAAGGGATACATAATGAAGTAAAAATATTAGTTTTTCAAAACAACATATATACAATGAATACTTTTTCATAAAACATTACCTTTCACATTAAAGAAGTAGAAAAAAACTACACTGAATATAAACTCATTTCTTACGCTTTTTGTAACAAAAATATTACAATAAATCACATATAAAACAACGTATCTCATGTAAAGGTAACTTGGGACAGAAACATACTAAAATGGAATAACCATATGGTCGACTTACACACATATCACTAAATGGAATATCCATATAGATGACTTCCATACCCAATGCATTATAAGTTATAATATAACCACCCATTCTTGGTTTATCACAGAATAACCCATCATTTGGTTTATCACTTAACCACCCTTCAAATGTCCAAGTACCATTATATAATCATAACACATAAAATATTTAAAATATCAACATTTAAATAATAAAATTCCATTTGAAATCACAAGAAATAATTTCAAAATATTCAAATAATATATCGATTTCAAAAACCATTTTCAATATGAAATCAACAAAAAATGGAATAAGTGATTTGTTTTCCTCAAAAAACCTTAAGACTTATAGAGAGAGACAAATAACAAATAATGGCCACATCAGCTGAATGGTCATTGTTACCATGTACGTTAAAAAAACACTATTTCTGTTGTATAGTAAAATGATTTGTAGAAAAAATATTCCCTTTGAATGAAAGTAAAAGTCAAAGGTTTTTATTATACACCGTATAAAATAAGGACATATATATTATCGAAATATGCCTCAATAAATGGAGATTGAGACGAAGTCCCTCACATCGAGTCTGAATTGTCTCGAATGATCCCAGTTCTTACTAAATAATAAAATTAGTTAATTTATACATGATTTAGAGCCTTATTCATGTCTATTATTCCTTTTATATCACTTATTACCTTGCTATAATAATTACATAATTATTTCAGTTCATATCAGACATTTTGTGGATGTTCAGAACATTAGTCCAAAATGACCTTGTTATAATTACAAATTGTCCCTATGGTTAGAATTACATTATCTCCATAAATATATTAATAATTTAGATAAAATATATATCATATATATCAATTATATATTTATTTATAATATTCCATTTCATTAGGATACAATAAATTAAATGCACCGTTCAAGGAGACGGTAAGCCATACGTACGCACGAACACTACATTCATTTATTTTTCTTGTATAAAGGAATTAAAAATAAATGATACAAAGGTATATTATAATTATAGTGTAATATATATGTTATATAAGCTAGATTAGTTAATTAATTCTATCTTTTATACATTACATGTACAGCCTGAACGAGTCATTTCACTTTGAGGGGGAGGTAGTCCATGCTTCCTCAGATGAAATTTTCATATATATATATATATATATATAAAACTAGAAAAGAATAAAGGTATGTTATCAATGAGAATTACAAAATCATAGAGATAAAATAAATAAATAAAATAAAATATATAATTATATATCCATCATAATGGCCACCATGAGGGGTGGTAAGAGAAGATTTAACATTCATCGTTTCGTGAGGCAGTTTTGCCTTCCATAGAAACAATATGTTCTATACCTATTAGACGTAGGTGTGTCTAATTGTAGTTAGAATAATTCTCATAATAAAAAACTAGTATATTTATGATATAGGTGTTGTTATTTAAACAAATAATAAGAAGATCATAGGGAGTGGATAATGAAAATAAAATAAAATAACTTGAGAGAATACGTTACCTTTAAATCGGGTAACTCCCTTTGGTTTGATCCAAAAAGCTTTCTGGAAGTGCCTTCTGCATATGGTAAGGATTATATGAGGAAGGGAGGAATTTTGGGGACTTTATTGGAGTAGATTATGGATGATATAATAGGCTTTAAAGGTGTGAGTAATGGGTTATAGGTGGTGTCCTTTTATATGAGGGAGGAGTGGCACTTTATAAATGTTTGAAAGTATTATTTTATTATTATTTGATTTTAGAATTATAATAACAAAAAAGTGATATATTTCAAAGATCATAATATAATAGTTATAAATACTCTCATATATTGGGTTTTAGAAATTTTTAGGTCACAAATTTAACCTTATATCTTATCCTTAACCATTTGTAATCTTACTTTACTTTTACCATGTCTTCTTGTATATTCATAAAATATAGCTAATATAGTTACTATAAAATGAAAATAGAACCTAAATTGGTTAATTATTGATCTTTTCAACTTTATAAAAGTAATTTTGCCAAATATTATATTTTTAGAACTATTCTATCATTTAATAATATAGTATTTTTTTTAAAACTATTTTATTTCAATTTATATACTATTAAGATCATGGATTTTAAAAAATCCATAATAAATTTATTGTTTCGAAAAAACTTCATTAATTCATATATAACAAGTAATAATCATCCATAAAATTCATGTATGAGATAAAAAGTTTCAAAATAAATTTATTTTAATATTTATAATCTCATTTATTAATATCTTTCATTAATAAGGTAATCACTAAATCACCATTGTGTCATAAATAAATTTATTTATTAAATCTCTAAAAATTATAAACAAAATAACATCATGTAGGAATATTTTTATCTTTATAATTACTATTTATAGTCTAAAATATAACATATATGACCCCATATAAAAAATATTTTTCTAAAAGATAGATGTTTATGTTATAGTTTCCTTAACTTTAAAATTAAAAGTAATTAAATGTCTTTTTCACACACAAGTGGATCCATGGAGTCCTCAAATAAGGACAATGATTGTTACTGTGGAAAATATCTAATCCAATAGGGTTAATACATGTGTTAGGTTAATTTTATATTATTATAATATTAATTTTTCCCTTATTTATCGAATTTAACCTTTAACCATGGTAAATAAAATATTTACTGAAGTTACTATTCATAATGTATAAAAATAAAAGTTACCTATTTAAAAAATTTGGACCTCCTTATTCCATATATGCAATCCGTTTTTCCAAATTAAAAACATATCATTTTCATGAATTAATTTAAAATTAAATCCCATTTCCAAAACCAAAGGCTTGTTTTTAAGAAACAATAACTATCAAATGATTGAAATGTGTTTATGTCTAATTAAAAAGTGAAATTAATTACAATGACAAACATTGTATTAAATGTTAAAAACATAATCTAATTACACTTTTAAATCAATTAAAAATATAATCTAACCATATAAATAAATACTATGAAAAGACAGTTTGGACTTAAAATGCAATTTTTTTACTATTCATTAAAAAAATGAACTTTATCAAAAAAATACAAATTTTTTTCCCAAAGTAAATTTTTAGGTCTCATTTATAAATAAGATTTTTATTTTTTCATTTAAAACATATTAAAGTATCAAAAACTTGATTTAAAATGGGTTCTCCATCAAAAGGCAGTAAAACTATATTTTTAGAAATATACTCTTATATCTGAAAAAATGAATTTATTGTAATACCATATCTTGAAAAAATATATAAGATTAATTTAAAGCATTACATTGAATATATATCATATATTTTTCATTAAATAAAAATCCCTAAAGAGTGATATGAAATCATAAATATTCTCTTTTAAATAGGTTTTCATAAAAACACATCCATTATATTCAATTGGTTTTTATTTCTATTTCTAATAAAATTGGTAATCAATGAATCATAATTTATACTTTTGTAAACCATATTTAAAAATTAAGTTGATACTATTCATTCCCTCTATTCCAACGAATAAAAATGAACTACCATTTAAAATAATAATTATATTATTGTATTATTTTTCAGTATAACTCAATGTTTTTTGCAATTTAAGATTTCAGAGAATCTTGTTGTTGCGTGTTGAGTACGCTATCACAAAAGAGAATACCCTTTAAGTTAAAATTAATATCTTATTCATAAGTATTAATAAAAATCAAAAAGTATTATTCTATAAATACCTAGGTCGTTACATCTTTCCACCTTTTTGGAAATTTCATCCTTACAATTTGGAAATTAGGCTCGGAAACTTCATTGGAAGTCTCAGATCAAAAAAAGACTCAATAAAACTATCCATTTAAAAGAAATAAAGATAAGTATAAAGGTAAACTAATATAACACAAACTTGGTTTCCATGAAATCATGGATATGGAGGAAAAAACTAACCATCATGTTCTGATAGAGAGTGATAGAAAACATGATCCGGAGAAAGTAAACCACCAAAAACCCACAAACTTATTATAAGATAAATGGACTTTGATTATACAATAGGAAAATTAAATGGAATATGTTTTTAGTTTTAAGTTCCCTTTAATAAATTTGGAGAATTTAATTATGATTTTGACCAGGAATATAAGGAAATATACATACTTTTAAAGTAGAGTTTCATCCTTTAATAAGTTCCCATAAGAAACTCATCTTTTCTCCAAACGATGGGTATTCAAGATGTCTTGGTCACACCTGAAGTAATAGAATCAATATCTAGAGAATAAAATGTTCCAAAAAAGATAAACCATATATTTCCCCTATCTTTATACATTACTCAAAACCAACATGTTTAGTACAAGTGTAAATAATCCCCAAAAGGATAATCTATTATAAAATGAAATACTACTATGAATCTCTAAAATTGAACAAACAATACCCAAATTTAGTCAATGAACATTCAATAAAAAATTTCACTTAAATTTCTTCAAAATAATACAAACTAATATTGAAACCCAAAAGTCAGAAGAATTTAATCACATAGTCATCCACAAAAATCATAATATTTATCTCAAAATAACATCAGTTACTCTTAATGTTTCATACTAAAAAGTAATTAACCTAATCATATATTCTCATTCATAGGTTAATAATTTCCATTAAAACCCAAATTTCTATATATCCACAATAAAAACATATATTCTTCTAAAATATAATTCCACCATTACTCCTCAATTGAAATCCCAAATTATACTATTTTTCATACGCATATATTGTTCCCAAAAGAGAAAACATCTTCCAAAATAACTTTTATCACTTATTCACCAAATCATTTTCCTATACTAAGGATATCTGTTTGATAAAACATAAGATCCCAAATCATCTTATTCATGATCAATAAAATCATTTCACAAAAAATAATAAGCCATGCTAACCAGGGACTTCACGAAGGCTAGTGGTAAGCGATGCGCCCTTGTCGCCCTTCAGTTGTGGGTTCGATTCCCATGGCCTTACCGGACATGGCGGGTTCTCGCCCATCCTGCAGGTTTTCCTATTTCTAAAAATTTATCACTATTATAACATTCTCAAAAAGAAAATAATTTCCCAAAAAAATAACCATAAACTATTTTATCCTCAAAGGTTATATATTACCTTTCATTTTTCATCCCAAAATGTAATTACCATTTATCACCTAAAAAACAAAAGATCATATGAAACCCTATGGTTATCCATTATTTCCACACAAGAAAAGGTAATTATTTCTCGAATTACATTTTCACATATCAGTCTTCAGGGTTACACATACTAGAAAAAGTCTTCCAAAGTAATCCAATCATCAAAAAATCCATAATACTTTTAGGAATTTCATCATCCTAAAACATTCTATAACTCTTGAATCCCTTATATGTAGACATATTACACATTAAAAATTCTTCATATTATATTAACCATTATTTTCCAACTTATTCTATAATAATTATTTTCTACAAACAAAATCATGAATCAAATTATAAGATTCAATAATGTCAAAACATCAGATAAGAAATAATCCATACCTTTTAGTGACCATTATCAATTTTCTCATCCTAAATTGGAATGGAATTAGTTATTGGTAAACATATATTTGTATGGTCCTAATGATCCAATTCCTGAACCTTTTTCATAGGACATCTCTTTGTATAATGACTATCCACAACACATTTAAAACATTCGGTCGATCCCTCAGAATGAACTTCTTTCCTTTTCCTGGAGTCAACTTGACAATTCCTTTTTCCGTGGTAGGTTCTTACTTTATGACCTTCATTTCCACATCTAAAAAATCTTATCATCTAATTGAAGCATTTTCCTAGGTTTTTCATTCCACATCATTGACACATATGCTTTTGAATATACTTACCTTTATGATTATTACCTGATCTTCTGTAGGTATTTTTTTCTCACATATACGATGAATTATAAAAACACCATGGTTTATGTGGTCAATAATGACTCTATATATTTTGTTAATAATGACCACAAGATTTATTATTGAAGCTCCAATCTCATTCAGCTTATCATTCAAAAAACCGTCACAGTTTTCTTCACATCCATTGTTACTTTGGCCCCTGCTAGATCTATCCAAATACTATAACCAAAAAGGTTAGTGTGAGTATATTATAAAAAACGTCATATACTATTTTATGTGGAGGGTAAAAAATAATATATACTTATTCATGTTATCTAAAACTTATTCAATATATTTAAAATAACTATGATTCTTTCTAATATGCTAACCATTATGGTTATGTCAGTTATTCTTAAATGGCACCCTAACATCAAAATTTATCTAAACTGACCTCTGATGCCAACTATAAGGACCCGACCTTAAACATTGTATAATCATAAATTAAGTTAATAATTGAAATTGAGTATCTTTCCAGGTTTTATTTTTTTAGAGAATTAGGTCATAACATATATATAATAATTTGAATAATTACAAGTAGACACTTCTACTCACTATCCATTTTTCATAAAACAAAAACTCTTAAAAAAATAAACATGTCTAGTTCTATGTTTTAGATAGAATAACTTTTCTGTGATCCCATCCTTTACCCTATTCATCTTTAAATCCTGTAAAAAACATTTCATAACATTGGATTTGTAGGGATACATAAAGAATAAAAACTATTATTTTTTCAAAACAACATTTAAACCATGAATACTTTATCACAAAGCAATACTTTTCTCTTTAAAGAAGTATCAAAAACACATCACTGAATAAAAGCACATTGATTACCCTTTTTATAACCTAAAGATTACCATAAAGCCCGTATAAAATAATATATTACATATTAAGTTAACTTACTAAATAAACATAAAAAATGGAATAAACATATGATCTACATCCACACATATCACTAAATGAAATATCAATATGGCTGACTTCCATACCTAATGCATTAGTGGTTATAACATAACCTAATTCCCTTGGTTTATCATGGAACCACCCGTAATTTTTTTATCACGTAACCACCCTTCAAATGTCCATGTACCATTATATAATCATAAAACATAAAATATTGAAAATATCAACATTTCACTAATTTAATTTCATTTAAAATCACACAAAATAATTTCATGATATTGAAACAATCAGCCCATTTAAAAAAACCATTTTCAATATGATAACAACCAAAAAGGTCATAATGGATTTATTTTCCTTTAAAAAACATTAAGGCTTGTAGAAGAATCTAAATAACAAATAATGCTTGTGGTGGTGGAAAGGTCATTTTCACTGCATACGTTAAAAGGAAACATTAATTTTCCCATTTAGTAAAACACTTCATAGAAAAAATATTCCCTTTGAATGAAAGTAAAAGTAAAAGTTTTTTTTATACACCATATAAAATAATGAGCTATATATTATCAAAATGTGCCTCAATGAAAGGAGATTTAGATGAAATCCCTTACCTTGAGTCCGACATGTCTTTTATTTTTCTTATTCTTCCTGAATAATAAATATAGTTAATTTATAATCAATTTAGAAACTTATTAATGATTATGATTCATTTTATATCACTTATTACCTTGGTATAACTATTATTTAAATATTTGAGTTCATATCAGACATTTGGTGGATGTTTGGAAGTTGAGTTAAAAATGAACTTGTTATAATTATAAATTGCCCATGTGATCAAAATTACATTATATCTAGAATGATATTCATTATTTATATATCATATCTATCATATATATCCATTATATATGACTTTAGAATAGCCTATAACATCTTGATATAAGAAATAAAAGGCATCATCCATGGAGACGGTAAGCCGTACGTACGCATGAATTCTACTTTCATTTATTTTTCTTATTTAAATAAATGAAAACTAAATGATACATAGGTATATTATAATTAAAGTATAATATATGGGTTATATAAGTTTAATAAGTTTAATAATTCCATCCTTTATACGTTCCATGTATTGCATGAATGAGTCATATAACTTTGAGGGGCAGTAGTCTAGACTTCCTCAAATGAAATTATTGTATATATACAACGTGGAAATCATAAAGGTATGTTATAAATGAGAATTATATAATCATAGAGATAAAATAAAAATCATATATATCATATATAATTAACTTTCAATCATAATTGCCACTATGATAGGTGGTAAAAGATGATTGAACAATCATCATTTCGTGAGGCAGTAGTTCGCCGTCCACAGAAATAGTATGTTCTACCCCCATTAGATAGATGTGTGTGTAAGTGTAGTTAGAATAATTCTCATAAAAACAACATATTATATTTAGGATACTGTTTTTGTTATGTAAAAATAATAGTAATAAGATCATATAGTGTAACATCCCAGGTAAATAATGAATAAAACATTTTCATATTTATTAATATTTATGAATTAAATATTAATTTTACTTTAAAGGGGTTTCTATGTTCGATAGCGTACCTGATACGCAACAAAGAGTTTTTTTGAAATCTTACGTTGCACACTAGTAATAAAATAATATTATTTTAAATGGTAGTTAACACATAGCCGTTGTATTGGCGGGAATGGATAGAAATAACTAAAATACGATTATATATGTTTCTTAAATGTTTTTACTTTTATCTAATAAAAGATAAAGGCTTAAAATACGGAAAGAATTCAATTTTAGGCGTATATGCCCCAGTTTTTACTAAAGGTTCACTTATCGCCTTTTGATGGCGAACCATCATTAAATATAGTTTTTTTTCACTCTTATACATTCTATTGGACCGAATAAAACTCTTCTTTAGAATCCGGACATAAAAATTTACTCTGTGTAAATCTTTGGTATTTTTCCGATAAAGTTCTTTTTTTAATGAATAGTGTAAAATGTTGTATTTTAATTCAAAACATATTTTTAATATAATTTATTTATATGATTAGATTATTTTTTGAATTGGTTTTAAAGTGAGATTAGAATATATTTTTACCATTAAATCCAATAGTGGTCATTGAAATTAATTTCACTTTGAAATTGGACTTAAACTAGTGTCAATCTTTTGATACTTATTATTTCATAAAAACACTCTATTTGTTTTGACAGCGGGAATTAATTATTAAATTAATTAATGCAACTTATATGTTTGGAATTTTTTAAAATAGACATCATTTTTGAATTCGGAATATCAAATATAGATAAGGGTGATTTTTTGGTATTTTTCTAAAAAAAATCAATTTTTGATGAATAGTGAAACCACTAAGTGGTAGTTAAAGAAACTAAATTTTTGTTTAAATGAAACTTTGCCACTTATGTGTTTTTAATTTCAAAAATCCAACATACATGGTTTTAATTAAGAATTAAAATGTGGTTCAATGGGATTAAAATAATTTTTTGGTGAATAGTAACTTATTAAGTTTTTAATCACGATTAGAGGTAATTAGTGTAATTTATGGTAAAAATAATGTTGTAATAATATGAAATGAACTTGACACAAGTTATAACACCATTGGATATGTCATGGACGACCAAGAAAATACATGGGTCAACTTGGGGACCCCAGGAAGCCACTTTGGTTGGAAAATGACATTAATAACTTTTTATTTAAAGTTAAAATAAAAATGTCACAAACATGAGTTGTTTTCCTAAAACAATTTTTACATGGGGTTATACAAATCCGATTTTTTACTATAAATATTAATTATAAAGGAAAAATGATTTCCTACATCATAGTATTTTTTTAATAATTTTTAAACATTAAATAAATTAAATTATTTATGACACCATGATGATGCAGCAATTACCTCATTATTTAACGATTTAAATAAAATGGAAACATAATGTAAAATCTATGACCTAAACATGTCCAAAACCAATTGGATGGGTTTATTTTGAACCCTTATCACCTTATCCTCGAAAAAAATTAATTTCGGACCATTAAAATCCAAAACTCATTCTAAAATAATGTAACATTTCCTTACTTTCCAAGAGTGCCCCTCCTCTCCTCTTATAAAAGGCCCCCACCTCTACCACCTTACCCACACTTCCAAAGACTTTGTCTCGGCCAAACCCTGCCCATTTTGTCTCTCAACATCCCTCTATTACTCATTGAAGCCGCACTTTGGGCAGAAGTCTTCCCAAGGAAGCCTTTGAGCTCAAATCTAAGAGAGTTACCTGATTTTAAGGTAATGTCTTCACTTGAGTCCTTTTGTTTTATTTTGCTCTACAACCCCCTAAAATCTTTTTATTAATTTCTTTTTTAACAAATACAGTATATTCAATATACTAGGATGTTGTTATAATTGGATTTCGAGCTACAATTACACACATCTACATCTAAAGGTTAAAGAGCATACTATTTCTGTGGTTGGCGAATTTCTGCCTCACGAAACGATGATTGTTCAATATTCTTTTAAACACCTTTAATGGTGGCCATTAAGATGTCACTATATTTATATATGATATATATTATTTTTATGTTTTCCTTATGCTTCTTTATTTTTCATTTGTGGTATAACTTTATGGTCTCCATTGTGGGTAAACACAATAATTTCATTTTAGGAAGTGTGGACTACCACCCCCTCATAGTGATGTGATTCGTTAATGCCATATGAGGGATGTATAAAGGATGGATTTAAAGTTATTATATATGATTTTATAATGGAATTATAATATACATCTATATCATTATAATTTATTTCCATTAATGTATGAGATAGAAATGAAAGTAGCGTTCATGCGTACGTACGACTTACCATCTCCATGAACGGTGCATTTCATTTCTTATCCCCAAATGTAATGTACTATTATAAGTACATATATATAATGGATATATATGATGTATGTTACATATAAATTATTAATATAATTCTGGAATTAAAATATACATACCTCTCATTTATTTTTAATTTCATTAATATGGAATAGAAATGAAAATAGCGTTCATGCGTACGTACGGCTTACCGTCTGCATGAACGGTGCATTTCATTTATTACCTCTAAATGATTATGTGATATTATAAATACATGTATATGCTAGATATATATGATATATATGATATCCAAATCAGGAATGTCATTCTGGATATAAAGAACCTTTGACCACACAAACAACATGTAATTGTAAGAAATCCACTTTCGACTTAAGAACCAAGTATCGAAAAAACAATAATTATTAACTTAAATGATTGCATAATGTTTATAACATGTCAATAAGTGATATAAACAGAATAATGAACTTGAAAAAGGTCTTTAAGAAAGTAGAAATTAACTCAAGATTATTATTTAGGACGTTAAATAACGATCGAGTCAAGTCGGACCTGAGGTAAGGGACTTCGTCTCAATCTCCTTTCATTGAGGCATATTTCGTTTTAGACACAACTTTATTTTATACGGTGTATAAAACCCTTTAAATTTTACTTTTATACAAAAGGAATCTTTTTTCTATGAAGCGTTTTACAAAACGACAAAATGGAATGTTTTTTTAACGTACGCGATGACAACGACCTTTTCCGCTGCTGCGAGAATTATTTGGTCTTTGGCTTCCTGAACAAGCCGTAATGTTTTTTTTAAAATGAAATAAATACCATATACTCTTTTATGTATTTTGGTATTGAAAATGGTTTTTATAATGGATTTGTTATGTCAATATATTTAAGTGATATATTGTGATCAAAGTGTGGAAGTTTTTTCTTTCCATTATATTTGTTTTATGTCTTATGATTTTTATAATGGTACTTGGACATTTGACGGGTGGTTACTTGATAAACCATATGACGAGTGGTGCCGTGAATACCAGGACGGATGGTTAGGTTATAACCTCCAATGCATTGGGTATGGAAGTTGGCCATATGGCTATTTCGTTAAGTATGTATGGAAGTTGGCCGTATGGCTATTCCATTAAGTGATAAGTTTGTAAGTCGACCGTATGGTTATTCCACTTAAGTATGTTTATGTCCCAAGTTACCTTTATATGTTATGTGTTATTTATATGGGTCTTATGGTAATACTTTGGTTACAAAAGGGTAAGTAATGATATTTTATTCAGTGAAGAGTTTTTACTACTTCATGAAGGTGAAGGTATTACTTTGATAAAGTATACATGGTTTACTTGATGTTTGAAAAACTACCAGTTTTCATTCTTTGTGTATCCCTTACTGAGCTTTTTATGCTCACCCCAAGTTTTTTTGAAATGTTTTTCATGGGACTTAATGTGGAATAGGGTCAAGGATGGGATCAAGGGAATGTCATGCTATATAAAACATAGAACTAGACATGTTTCTTTTTAAGAGTTTTTTTATTCTATGGAAACTTAGTAGAAGTGTCTACATTGTAATCTTTTGAGATGTAACAGTTATGTCCTAATTCTCTAAAACTCTAAACCTGAAAAGATCCTCAATGTGAATTATTCATTTAATTCAATATCAAATAATGTGTAAGGTTGGGGCCTTATAGTTTGTATTAGAGGTCGGTTTAGACAACTTTAGGAGCTAGAAAATTGTTAAATTATAAGTTAATTTATGGTATGACTGAAATGATATAGCATTTAAAGATTACCATGTTGCTTCAACTAAGATATTTTTGTGTTCAGAATGGTTTTCCATAGAGGAAACAAAGTAGTTATGTTGGGACGACATCAGAAGGAAGACAACCTTCCAAATCAGCAACCTGAGATGGTCGGAATCGGAACTGAAGAGTTTGTTGCAGTGATGGCACAGTTGACTCAGTCTATAAATGGTGGTGGTATCCATGCACGAGATCAGCCAAATCAACCACAGAGGAACATGTCAGTGGTAGAACATTTCATGAGGTAACATCCCCCATCATTCAGAGGATCATCTGACCCCGTGAAAGCTGAAGGGTGGATTAAAGCACTAGAGAAGATTTTTGATGTCATGGGGTGTTCAGAACATCAATAGGTTAGTCTTGTTGTTTACCGTTTTGAAGGTGAAGCTGATCAGTGGTGGTCAATGGTGAAAAATATCATGGATATTGATGAGATTGAGGATCTTCACTGGGACGAATTCAAAGGTATGTTTCATGAGAAATATTTTCCTAAGGTGGTTCGTCTTAGGATGGAAAAACAGTTCCTAAAATTGAGTCAGGAGGATGATTCAGTGGATGCTTATGAAGCAAAGTTCACTCGATTGGTAAGGTATGCTCTGAACATCATTTGAGATGTTGATAGTAAAATAAACCGTTTTTACTTAGGGTTAAAGCCAAAGTATCTAAGGGATTTAGCTTCTCGTGAGTTCAAAAGTTATGAAAAACTTGTTCGATGTGCGGAGAAGGTGGAAATGGAGTTTTCCGATGATCAGGTGTTCTATGACAAACAAAAGAATAAGAGGTCCAGTTGGCAGGCAAAGGGGAATAATTCATCAAAGAAGCAAGGAGGTAAGAAAACCAAATATCCATCCTATGAAAAGTTTGGTAAAATGCATCCTGAAGAATGTTTATCCAAGTCTGGTAAGTGCTTTTGGTGTGGTAAGTCTGGTCATTTTGCTCGTAACTATAATAAAGATGATCAAGAAGGCAATAAAAAGCCAGTGGTATGATGTTTTAAGTGTAATGAAATGGGTCATTATGCAAATGAGTGTCTAACGAAGAACTCAACTGGGGGAAAGCAGCCAGACTACAAGCAGAAAGGGGTGGTGAAATCGGTTGCAACAACTTCAGCAGATGTTGGACCATCAAATGAAGTAGTATCAGGTACACTATTTGTTTGTTCAGATCATGCTAATGTGTTGTTTGATTCAGGGTCTACACACTTTTTCATTTCAGAGAAGTTTTCTAGTAAAATGGAAATTCCATCTCAAGATATGAATCCTAAACTTATGGTAAAAACACCCAGAGGGAATGTTGAGACAAAAAGGAATTATAAGAACCTTCTTATCCTTGTGTGTGGAAAGAATCTACCAGCAAACCATATTGTTTTGCCTCTAGTAGAGTTTGATGTTATTTTGGGCATGTATTGGCTTTCTGTTTATCATGCTAAGATTGAATTCAAAGCTAAAATGGTTTCTTTTCAGACGGATTTTCATTTTGTGTACAAGAATGAACCCTTTCTTTTGATAACATATCAGGATGTTGAGAAACTAGTAAAAGATGGAAATTAATGTTACCTTGCACATATTGTTGAAAATAAAGGAACTGTTCAGATTAATGATGTGCCAGTGGTAAATGAGTGTCTTGATGTTTTTCTTAATGAGTTGGCTAGTATTATTCATGATTGGGGATTTGAATTTACTGTTGACTTAGTTCCTGATTCTAAGCCAATTTTAAAACCCCCTTATCGAATGGCTCAAGTTAAACTTTTAGAGTTAAAGAAACAATTGCAGGAGTAATTAGATAAAGGTTTCATTCAACCTAGCACATCACCATGGGGTGCTCCTGTCTTGTTTGTTAAAAAGAAAGATGGATCAATGAGACTTTGCATTGATTATAGAGCCTTGAATAATATTACTGTTAAGAACAAGTATACTTTGCCTCATATCGATGATTTGTTTGATCAGCTCCAGGGAGCTCAGTATTTTTCGAAGATTGACTTGAGGTCGGGGTACCATCAGTTGAAAGTAATAGAAGCAGATGTTCCGAAGACTGCATTCCATACTAGATATGGCCATTATGAATTTTTAGTTAGGCCTTTTGGGTTGACAAATGCACCTACTATATTCATGGACCTTATGAATGGAATTTTCCATGAGTTCTTGGATAAGTTTGTGGTTGTTTTTATTGATGATATTTTGGTGTTTTATAAAATTAAAGAGGAGCATGAAAGTCATTTAAGGGTTATCTTGAAAACCTTAAAAGAAAATAAACTATATGGATTATTCAGAAAGTGTGAGTTTTGGTTACAAAAAATTTCTTTCCTTGGTCACATTTTTTCAAAAAATGGCATAAGTGTTGATCATGTTAAAACAAAAGTTGTTGAAGAATGGCCAAGACCCACAAATGTAACCGAGATCCTTAGTTTCCTTGGTTTGGCAGGTTACTACTGAAGGTTTGTTGAAAATGTTTCACGGTTATCTAGTCCAATGACTAAGCTAACTCGGAAGGGTGTTAAGTTCATCTGGACAAAATAATTTGATGATTATTTTTAGGAGTTGAAAAGAAGATTGGTGAATGCTCTAGTTTTGGCACCTCCTTCCAGGAATGGTGAGTTTGTTATATACAGTGATGCTTCGTTGAAGGGACTTGGATGTGTCCGTATGTAGAATGATTAGGTAATTGCTTATGATTCACGTTAGTTGAAAACTCATGAGGTAAATTACCCTACACATGACTTGGAATTAGCTGCTGTTGTTTTTGCTTTAAAAATTTGGAGGCATCATTTGTATGGAGAAAAGTGTGAAATATATAATGGTCCCAAAAGTTTAAAGTATATATTCACTCATAATGAATTGAACATGAGACAGAAGAGATAGCTGGAATTAATCAAGGATTATGATTGTACAATTCATTACCATCCGGGAAAATCAAATAAAGTGGCTAATGCTTTGAGTCGAAAAAGTAATGCTTCATTAAAAATGTTGTGTTTGGAACGAGATCCTTTGGTTTTTGATTTGATGAAATTTGGAATGGAAGTTGTTTGTGTAAAAAGTCCTTCTGTTTTGTTTCAGGTATCAGTGACATATTCCCTATCAGATAGAATCATGCATGCACAGAAGAAAGACAGTGAGTTGCAAAAAAAGGTAGATCTGGTTCAGAAGGGTAAGTTGCCTGAATTCAACATTGATAATGATTGTGTTTTGAGGTTTGGGAAGAGATTATATGTGCCTTGTGATTCACAGTTGAAGAATGAGTTGTTATGTGAGGCTCATAGTTCCCCGTTTTCAGTTCATCCTGGCAGTACTAAGATGTACAGGGATATGCAGGAGTATTAGTGGTGGGATGGAATGAAAAGAGATATTACTGATTTTACTGTGAAGTGTTTGACTTGTCAGTAGGTTAAAGTAGAGCGGCAGTTACAGAAAGGGATACTTCAGCTTTTACCAGTGCCAGAGTGGAAATGGGAAAATATATCTATGGACTTTGTTGTGGTATTACCAAGGAAATCTCGAGGTAATAATGCAATATGGGTTATTGTTGATCGATTGACTAAATCTTCTCATTTCCTTTCCATACGAGATAATTTTTCCCTAGATCAACATTCCTGTTTGTATCTTAAAGAGATAGTCAGGTTACATGGATTTCCTCTCTCCATTGTATCTGACTGTGATCCTAGGTTTACTTCTATCTTTTGGAAAGGCCTTCAGAAGTCGTTGGGTACTGAATTAAATTTTAGTACAGCTTTTCATCCACAATCAGAATGGCAGTTAGAACGAACAATTCATACCTTGGAGGATATGCTATGAGCTTGTTCGATGGATTATTAGGGAAGTTGGGACCAACATCTTTCTTTGGTTGAGTTTTCTTATAACAACAGTTTTCATTCCAGTATACAGATGGCACCATTTGAGGCATTATATGGGAAGCAGTGTCGAACTCCAGCATTTTGGGATGAAGTGGGTGAAAGGAAGCTGATGGGACGAGAATTGGTAGAAGAGATGGAAGAAAAAGTTCAGTTGATTCAAAAACACATGAGAACAGCTCAGAGCAGGCAGAAGAGTTATGCGGATAACCAGAGGAAGGATCTATCTTTCAAGGTAGGTGAACATGTTTTTCCCAAGGTTTGTCCATTGAAAAGTGTGATGAGATTTGGTAAGAAAGGAAAGCTGAGTCCAAGGTTCATTGGACCATATGAAATTCTGGAGAAAGTTGGATCAGTTTCTTACCGAGTCGATTTACCTCCGAGTTTATCTCAGGTACACAATGTTTTTCATGTTTCGATGTTGAGAAAGTATATGCCAGATTCATCTCATGTTTTGAGTCCAGAGGTAGTTCAACTAGAAGAGAACCAATCTTATGAAGAACAACATGTCCAGATTCTTGACCAAAGAGATCAAGTGTTCCGAAATAAGGTAATTCACCAGGTAATGGTTTTGTGGAAAAACCATAAGGTTGAAGAGGAAACGTGGGAATCTGAAAATGCTATGAGGGATAAATACCCCCACTTATTTTGATAACTGAATAAAATTGCGAGGATGCAATTCCCAAAAGGGGGGAAGGATGTAACATCCCAGGTAAATAATGAATAAAACATTTTCATAACTATTAATATTTACGAATTAAATATTAATTTTACTTTAAAGGGGTTGCTATGTTCGATAGCGTACCCGATACACAACAAAGAGTTTCTTTGAAATATAACGTTGCACACTAGTAATAAAATAATATAATTTTAAATGGTAGTTAACACATAGACTTTGTATTGGCGGAAATGGATATAAATAACTAAAATATGATTATATATGTTTTTTAAAAGTTTTTACCTTTAATGATTAAAATACGAAAAGAATTAAATTTTAGGCGTATATGCCCTAGTTTTCACTAAAGGTTCACTTATCGCCTTTTGATGGCGAACCATCATTAAATATAGTTTTGTTTACTCTTATAAATTCTATTGGACCAAATAAAACTCTTCTTTAGAATCGGGACATCAAAATTTACATTGTGTAAATTTTTTGTATTTTTTCGATAAAGTTCATTTTTTAATGAATAGCGTAAAATGTTGTATTTTAATTCAAAACCTCTTTTTAATCTAATTTATTTATGTGGTTAGATTATATTTTGAATTGGGTTTAAATTGAAATTAGAATATATTTTTACCATTAAATCAAATAGTGGTCGTTGGAATTAATTTCACTTTGAAATTGGACTTAAACTAGTGTCAATCTTTTGATACTTATTGTTTCATAGAAACACGCTATTTGTTTTGACAGCGGGAATTAATTATTAAATTAATTAATGAAACTTATATTTTTTTAATTTTTTAAAATAGAAAACATTTTTGAATACGGAATATCAAATATAGATAAGTGTGAATTTTTGGTATTTTTCTGAAAAAATACAATTTTTGATGAATAGTGAAACCACTAAGTGGTAGTTAAAGAAACTGATTTTTCGTTTAAATGAAACTTTTCCACTTATGTGTTTTTAATTTCAAAAATCCAACATACATGGTTTTCATTAAGAATTAAAATGTGGTTCAATGGGATTAAAATAATTTTTTGGTGAATAGTAACTTATTAAGTTTTTAATCGTGATTAGAGATAATTTGTGTAATTTAAGGTAAAAATAATGTTATAATAATATGAAATGAACCTGAAACATGTCCTAACCTCATTGGATGTATCATGGCCGACCAAAAAAATCAATGGGTCAACTTGGGGACCCCATGAAGCCACTTTGGTTGGAAAATGACATTAATAACTTTTTATTTAATGTTAAAATAAAAATGTCACAAACATGATTTGTTTTACTCAAACAATCTTTACATGGGGTTATAAAAATCCGATTTTTGACTATAAATATTAATTGGAAAGGTAAAATTTTTCCTACATAATAGTATTTTTTATAATTTTTAGACATTAAATAAATTAAATTATTTATGACACCATGATGATGCAGCGATTACCTCACTATTTAACGATTTAAATAAAATTGAAAGATAATGTAAAATATATGACCTAAACATGTCCAAAACCTATTGGATTTGTGGATTTCGAACCCTTATCACCTTATACTCAAAACAAATCAATGTGGGACCATTAAAATCCGAAACGCATTCTAAAATAATGTAACATTTCCTTACTTTCCAAGAGTGCCCCTCCTCTCCTCTTATAAAATGTCCCCACCTCTACCACCATTCCCACACTTCCAAAGCCTTTGGCTCGGCCAACCCCTGCCCATTTTGTCTCTCCAAATCCCTCTCTTACACCTTGAATCCTCACTTTGGGCAGAAGTCTTCCCAAGTAAGCCTTTGAGCTCAAATCTAAGAGAGTTACCCGATTTTAAGGTAATGTCTTTACTTGAGTCATTTTGTTTTATTTTGAATCTCCAACCCCCTAAACTCTTTTTATTAATTTATTTTGTAACAACTCCAGTATCTTAAATATACTAGGATGTTTTTATAAGAATCTTTAGAGCTAAAATTACACACATCTACATCTAATGGTAAACGAACATATTGTTTCTGTGGTTGGTGAATTTCTGCCTCACGAAACGATGATTGTTCAATCTTTTTTTAAACACCTTTAATGGTGTCCAATAAGATGTAACTATATTTATATATGATATATATTATGTTTATGTTTTCCTTATACTTATTTATTTTTCATTTTCGGTATACCATTATGGTTTCTATTATGGGTAAACACGATAATTTCATTTTAGGAAGTGCGGACTACCGCCCCCTCAAAGTGATGTGATTCGTTAATGCTATTTGTGGGACGTATAAAGGATGGATTTAAAGTTAATATATATGATGTTATACAAGAATTATAATATACCTCTATATCATTATTATTTATTTCCATTAATTTATGAGATAGAAATGAAAGTAGCATTCATGCGTACATACGGCTTACCGTCTCCATGAACAGTGCATTTCATTTCTTATCCCCAAATGTAATGTACTATTATAAGTACATATATATAATGGATATATATGATTTATGTTACATATAAATGATTAATATAATCCTAGAATTAAAATATATGTAACTATCATTTAGTTTTAATTCCATTAATATGACATATAAATGAAAGTAGCGTTCATGCGTACATACGGCTTACCATCTCCATGAATGGTGCATTTCATTTATTACCTCTAAATGATTATGTGATATTATAATTACATGAATATGCTAGATATATATGATATATATGATATCCAAATCAGGAATTTCATTCTGGATATAAATAAACTTTGACCACACAAACAACATGTAATTGTAAGAAGTCCACTTTCGACTTAAGAACCATGTATCGACAAAACAATCATTATTATCTTAAATGATTACATAATGTTTATAACATGGAAATAAGTGATATATATGGAATAATTAACTTGAAAAATGTTCTTAAGAAAGTATAAATTAACTCAAGTTTATTATACAGGAAGTTAAAGAACGATCGAGTTAAGTCAGACCCGAGTTAAGGGACTTCATCTCAATCTCCTTTCATTGAGGCATATTTCATTTTATACACAACTTTTTTTATACTGTGTATAAACCACTTTTAATTTTACTTTTATACAAAAGGAATCTTTTTCTATGAATCATTTTACAAAATTACAAAAAGTAATGTTTCTTTTAACGTACGCGGTGACCACAACCTTTTCCGCCGCTGCGAGTATTATTTGGTCTTTGGCTTCCTGAACAAGTCGTGATGTTTTTTTTAAAATGAAATAAATACCATATACTCTTTTATGTATTTTGGTATTGAAAATGGTTTTTATAATGGATTTTTTATGTCAATATATTTAAGTGATATATTGTGATCAAAGTGTGGAAATGTTTTCTTTCCATTATATTTGTTTTATGTCTTATGATTTTTATAATGTTACTTGGACATTTGATGGGTGGTTATGCGATAAACCACATGACGGGTGGTTCCATGAATACTAGGACGGGTGGTTACGTTATAACCTCCAATTAATTGGGTATGGATGTCTTCCGTATGGCTATTCCATTAAGTATGTATAGAAGTTGGCCGTATGGCTATTCCATTAAGTGATAAGTTTGGAAGTCTACCATATGGTTATTCCACTTAAGTATGTTTATGTCCCAAGTTAACTTTATATGTTATGTGTTCTTTATATGGGTCTTATGGTAATCCTTTGGATACAAAAGGGTTAGTAATGATATTTTATTCAGTGAAGAGTTTTTACTACTTCATGATGGTGAAGGTATTACTTTGATAAAGTATACATGGTTTACTTGATGTTTGAAAAACTAACAGTTTTCATTCTTTGTGTATCCCTTACTGAGCTTTTTATGCTCACCCCAAGTTTTTTTGAAATGTTTTTCACATGAATTAATGTCTAATAGGGTCATGGATGGGATCAAGGGAAATTCATGCTATATAAAACATGGTACTAGACATGTTTCTTTTTAAGAGTTTTTTATTCTATGGAATCTTAGTAGGAGTGTCTACTTTGTAATCTTTTGAGATGTAACAGTTTTGTCCTAATTCTCTAAAACTCTAAACCTGAAAAGATACTCAATGTGAATTATTCATTTAATTCAATATTATGTAATGTTTAAGGTCGGGGCCTTATATATAGAGTGGAGAAGGAAAATAAAAGAAAATAACTTGAGAGAAGATGTTACCTTTAAATCGGGTAACTCCCTTAGGTTTAATCCAAAAGGATTTCTTGAAGTGCCTTCTGCATAAGGTATGTCTTATAAGAAGAAGGGAGTAATGTTGGGATATTATTTTACTAGAGATTGGATGATCCAAAATTATTGAGAGTGTGAGTAATGAGTTAGAGGTGGTGTCCTTTTATAAGAGGGAGGAGGGGCACTTTAGAAATGTTTGAATGTATTATTTTATTATTAATTTATTTTTGAATTTTAATAACACCAAAGTGATATATTTATAATATAATATTATTAAGGGTATAAATACTATCATCCAATGGTTTTTAGAAAAGATTAGTTCATAAAATTAACCTTATATTTTCTCTTTAACCCTTAGTAAACTTATTTAACTTTTACCATGTCTTTTAGTATATTCATACTATATAGATAATACAGTTACTATAAAATTCCAATAGAAACTAATGTTGTTAATTAATAAAATTACAAACATTAAATAAGTAATTATTCTGAATCATATATTTTTATGACTAATATTTCATTTAATAAAATAGTATTTGTTTTTAAAACATATTAATGTCAATTTATATACTAGTGATATCACATCTTTTAAAAATCCATAACAACTTGATTGTTTTGAAAAAACTTCATTAATTAAAATATATCAATTAATAATCTTCCATAAATTTTTGGATGACATAAAAAGTTTCAAAATAAATTTATTATTATATTTATAATCTCCTTTATTTAAATCATTCAGTAATAAGGTAATCAATACATTACCATTGTGTCATAAATAAATTTATTTATTTAGTATCTAAAAATTATAAATAAAATAACATGATTTAGGAAATATTTTCCACTTTATAATTACTATTTATGTTGTGAAATATAACATATATAACCCAATTTAAAAATTATTTTACAAAAAGTTATAAGTTTTGTTTATAGTTTCCTTTAACATAAAAATTAAAAGTAATTAAATGTCCTTTTCACACACAAGTGGATCCATGAGGTTATAAAATATAAAAAAGGATACCCATGGTCATAAATATATCATACAATAGGGTTTGTACACGTGTTAGGGTAATTTATTATTATTATAATATTATTTTTACCCTTATTTGTTGGATTTACCCTTTAACCATGGTAAATAATATATTTACTAAAGTTACTATTCATAATGTCTAAAAATAAAAGTTACCTATTTATAAAATTTGGACCTCATTATTCCAAATTTGGAATCCATTTTTCCAAATTTAAAAACTTTAAATTTAGCATAAATTAATTTAAAATTAATTCCCGTTGTCAAAACCAAAAAGCTTGTTTTTATGAAATAATAACTATCAAAAGATTGACATGTGTTTATGTCTAATTAAAAATTTAAAATACTTACAATGAAAAAAATTGAATTAAAAGGAAAAACATAATCTAATTACACTTTAAAGAAATTAAAAATATAATTTTTCGATATAAATAAATCAGATGAAAAGACAGTATTGACTTAAAATGCTGTATTTTTCACTATTTATTAAAAAATGAACCTTATCTGAAAAATATCAAATATTTTACCCAAAGTAAAGTTTTATGTCTCAATTCTAAATAATAAGTTTATTTTTTAAAATAAAACATATAAATGTGTCCAAAAATAGATTTAAAACGGGGTCTCCATCAAAAGGTGGTAAAACTACATTTTAGAAAAAATACTTCTTTTATCCGAAAAAATGAATTTATTCTTATATAATATCTCTAAAACAAATAATATTAATTTAAAACATTACATTCAATATATATCATATATTTTCATTAAAAAATAATCCATAAACAGTGATATAAAAACAAAATTATTCTCTTTTAAATAGGTTTTCATAAAAACACGTCCATTATATTCAATTGGGTTTTATTTCCATTTCTAATAAGTTTTGTAATAAATGAATCATAATTTAAACATGTGCATACCATATTTATAGATTTATTTAATACTAATCATTCCATCTATTCCAATGGCTAGGTGTTAACTTCCATTTAAAATAATAATAATGTTATTGTATTATTTTTCTGTACAACTCAATGTTGTGTGAAATGTATGATTTTGGAGAAGCCTATTGTTGCGTATTGAGTAAGATATTACAAAGAAGCATCCCCTTTAATATAAAATTAATATCTTATTCATATTAATGAACAAAAAAAATCAAAAAGTATTATTCTATAAATACCTGGGTCGTTACACTACCCTTCTTAAAATGAATTTCTCCATAGAATTGTTTTTGGTTATTAAAGGTTTAATACATGAAAGTTTATTTAATATAGACCCACATCGTTAAAAATTGAACACAAAAACATACTTTAAAATAGGATAGTTGGAAACATAACTGTTATCCAAGGTAACATGTAACTACATTTCGAAATTAGAGAACATAGCGGGGAATTGAAAAAATGTATTTTGAAGGGAAATCTAACTGTTATATTCTAATGGGGATTATTAGAGAACATTTATTAACAGAAGTGGGTGATCAAAAAACCATAAACCTATAATGATCTAAGGGAAAATACGATTCATTATAAATAAATTTTCTAGTTTAAATTTTCTTCAAAAACCTTTTCTTAGATTCTATGAATTCTTTACTATCTAAGAAAAAAAGGAAATAAACTTACTTAGTTTCATTCCTTTTCATATGTACAATCTAACTCTTTAGTTTTTCATTAATCTATTCCCACATCATCTCTTACTCTAGGGAATGATGGTGAATTTTTCATTCCTGATGAACTAAGAGATAATAATATCTCTAAATTTAATGATAAATCATTCCATCTACTATTACACAACATCATCGAAAAATGGTTAGCACATGTTATCCAACTTGCATAAATCATCATTTGGAGAGACATTACTTTAATATCACAAACATCATATAAATCTTACCTTAATCACTTCTATAAATGGTAATCCTTGAAATATTTTACAGGAAAAAATTCTAAAACATTAGAAAAAAATTCATGAAATCATATTAACAGTGATCCCCCATATATCATAAAGTAGTTTTTGGATGTCAAATTCCAAACATTTGAATACCCTCATCATATATTTTCTTGAAACATGGTAATAACATAAATTAACATAAATCTGTTTTGAAAACATGCATGCTTACTTGTTACAAATACTAATGGATATATTACTTAAATAAATGATGTTTAAAACATCATCAATGACGACATAAAATACATTTTCAATAAATCATTATTAGTTTCTATGGAATTTGATACTATCTAACTTACTTTATCCAAATCAATCTTCTATTTATCGAATCTAAACATAGTTATCTCAACATCATGATCCCATTAAGGGTTACCTTCCCTAAATCAAAATATAATTTTTTTAATTCATATTCACCATTCAACATATACTTTTCAATCCTTCAAGAAACAATTATACTAGAAATACTTATATATTTCATGATTCATATAACATTATATTTGAACTCCAAAACATATACACTTCAATCATACAACTTTATTCATAAATCATTATATAGGATTCATAATCTTATACCTTAATACCACATTTGTTTAATATGAAATATGAATCATATGTTAATCGTTGCAAACCTCAATCTAATCCTGCTTCTTACATTTAATGAAAATAATACAGGAAGAACATCCCATAAATTTTACATCTCATTCAAAGTCTCTTTATCTTCATCTGTATGACCAGTACTCATAAAAACTTCCTAATTCTCTTAATGATATTTCCAATTGTGAAATAGATTTTCATAATTTCCATACATTCCAAATAATAAAATTTTAATTTTAACCAAGTTCCAAGGATTAAAAATAGAAATTATATGGTGAGAATCAGTTATCAAAATAGAACACCATATAATCATGAACAATTTCTCATATAATGTCTAAATAATGAAACATACTTAATTAATAAATGTAAACATATTTTTATCTGTTTTCATTCATAGAAAACTTACATTTAAATCCATCTTGGTGGTTCGTGATGATTTTGTTAATTCCCAATGCATATCCCCTAAGAGTGTAACACAAAGTGTGCAATAATTCATGTTGTCATGTATTGGGTTATGCCAAGTTAGGCTCGACACACCATGTTTCAGTTGTTACACCTACTAACATTTTTTCCAAATCCAAATCCACCTAAATTTTTCATATAGGGATGTATTTAAAGGAAACCACTTTCTCTATCATTTAACAAAATATATAAACAATTTTATATACCTTTCTTATCAATAGACATATCATTATACATTTCCTAAGGGTTCTCACTATGGTTCCCTTATCTATGTTTCTAAATTTTAACTAAAATTTTGACCTAATACCAACAATAGTGACTCTCACTTTTCATACAAATACATTACATAATTTTTTACTGAATACGTAATACTTTATAAAAATATATGCCTAATGACCATGCCTATTTAATGCCTTTGGAAACATTAAAAAAAATATTCTAAATTATTGAAATATATTAAATGTTTTCCACCAAGATCATCCCCTTAGTAATTATACTTAATTATTTTGTTTATAAGATTTAGGAAGGAAACATAAAATATAGGTGATCACAAATGCTATATAAGAGTCTATAAATGAAATACATAAGCATAACATGAACATCATGGTACAAGAACACGATCATAACATTCGAATATTAGACCCTTCATATAAAAGATCATAAACATGAATCATGGAATAATGATTTGATGTTCTTAATACATGAATCACAAGGAAATAAATAATGTAACCAATGAATGAATAATATAGGAATAAGAATTATAATTATGGCAGACACATAAGTATATAACATAGTTTCCATGGTACTCAAGGCATTTCTTCTAAGTACATATTAGTAGTAGGGGTTCACTCTTCATACCATCATGATAGTCATGGTTCACTCTCATGACCGCAATATTAGTATGATTTCACTCAAAATAACATCTTTGTAGTCATGGATCACTCCCATGGCCATATTATTAATCAAGGTTTACCCCTAAGACCATATTAGCCTATCTCAAGAGATATGAATATTTAAATAATACTTTGTAGGGTTATATAGGTTCCACAAATCTCATAAAAAATCACACATACATGTGAAACAGGATCACAAAAAATAAAAACATAACCCATGAAATGAAATTGGTATCATAAACATGTAATCATATTATAACCTATGGAAAAGATATAGGTTGTCTAATCATTTCATCAATGAAAGACCTGAAAAAAGAAGCAAGTCTCATAAACAACATTCCAAAAAATGTAATCCATTCAGCCAAATAATATGAATGGGAATATTGAATAATTTCCATATAAAGTAATGACTAACACAAAAAAATCATATTATATGCGAAACAATTTCGAAATATATTTTTTAAATATTTCATGAATAAATTATTCATTATTCTTAAAAAAACACTTTTTAAAACCTAAATCATTTAGAAAAACAATTTTCATTGAAAATTGATTGAAAACATATAAAGAAGGCATAAAATAATTTTTTAAAACATTTTCCTTGAGGACTTATATAATAATATTGAAAACATTTTGAAAACGATTTCCCTTAAAAACATATAAAAGACTCTCAAAAAAAATTTTGAAACCCGTTTTACACGACAAATTACAAAAGAATCTTGTAAAAATTTTGAAAACCTATTGTGGTGAAATATTATAAAATAATATTAAGAACATTTTAAAATCCTTTTTATATTAAAACACATTGAAAACATATACAGAAACCCTGAAAGCATTTTGAAAATCATTTCTTTGAAAAAAACATTGAGGAATTATAATAAACCCAAAACGTTTTGAAAACCATTTCATTTCAAAAAAATTTAAAAAATATAAGTAATTCATGAAGAAAAATTGAAAACCTTTTTATAAAACAATGTTTTAAAAGAACACAAATTTCTGATCAAAGAGGTAGGTGAAGCCAGACATTCTTAAGAACACTTTATTAATCATATTATGTGCCAAGGAGTGGAAAAGTGGTACCAATATATGAATATGTAATTAATATACATAGGATAATACAATTAATGAGTTTTCCTGAGATATGAATCAATTTATTTCATCAATTAATGCATAATCATAAACAATCTCAATAAATGATGAGATTGTTTCAATAAATTCTTATGACTTTGTATCATTGAATCATACTCCACATATAAGAAAATAAAATTACATGGAGCCTAAAATATAATGAAAAATAAGTATATTAATGATATAACATTCCAATTGGAAGCATTTACACCTCATACAAGAACACATGTTCGTAACAAGAAATTTCTCTCAAAGAAGACAAATTGAGACAAAATTACTTTAACAATTTGGCAACTTTCAAACCATAAATCCAATGAAATAAATATCATATAATTTTTAGGTAAATACCCATAAATTTAACAATAATAATCATTGAATACATTCATGGGTAGTATATATAATTCATAAAAAAATAGTGGTGAACAGGGCATGTATCACACTGATATAAAAAGTTATATGAAATTTCCTTACCTTATGTCCAGACTGTCATCATACTCATAAAAAATTCCTATATAATAAATGTATGTTTACTATAAATTTTTTACAGAATCATATTATTATATCTAATACCATGTATTATCTTATTATGACTTTATATTACCCTCTTATTAATAATTCCATGTTAATGTTACACATCGGGTAATATCATTATTGTTTTTCGCATGTGTCTTAATGTGATATATACTTGGTCCTTATACATATGTCAAGATTTAAAGAATTTAAAAAATTAAAAAAATATACTTTATATTCAGTATATTTTTTATAATAATCTATATTATATAGATGTATGAAACGGAATACACCATTCATGGATACGGTTGGTCGTATGTACGCATGAGCATTGTTTCTGTTTTATTGTCACATTGAAAAGAAGAACTTAAGTGACATATATATATATATATATAATTATTCTAGAAGAAATATTATATGATATAAATCATATAATTTTACTAAAAACATCCTTAATATATTTCATTTAGAGTGTGAACAAATCGCATCACTTTGAGGAGGCGGTAGTCCATACATCCACAAACGCTGTTATCATATGTAAAAAAGATGGAAAGTATAATGGTATGTGTTATAAAATAATTGAAGAATCATAAATACATAATAAATATCATATATATATATATATATCTTATATAAACAACATGTCCATCATAATTCCCAACCACGAAATGTGGTCATGGAAAAATGAACAACATTATCTCGTCAGACAGTAGTTCACCGTAGACAAGAACTGTAAGTTCATTACCTTTTACATGATAATATGTGTAAGTGCGGGTATAAACCTTAATTTAAAAAATATAATTATATGTATACTACTGTTTTTAACAAATTATCATGTAATTAGGATATTTTAGTTGGTGGAGAAAGAAAATAAAAGAATGGATCTTGAGGAAGGATGCCTAATATTATTTAGCTAACATCTTTCAGTTTGGACCAAAGGGATTCCTTGAATGACTTTATTAATAAATGAAGTATTGAATGAGTAAGGAAGGAATTTTTGGAAGTGTATTTGGTATATATTTTATAATACTATATTTTTTTGACATGTGTGAGGATGTGGGAGGGGAGAGGAAGCTTTTTTATAGTGGTGAAGGAGTGAAACTCTTGTAAAATTTTGGAAAGGGAATTCCACCCACATTTTATCACGTGAATGTGGCTCAAATAACAGTAAACAATATATCAAAGGGAGTATAGGGTTTAATTATATCCATTCAATAGCTTTTGGATAATTATATAGGTCATTTAGGCCCTTATGATCAAGGTTTAGTCCATTGTTAGGCTTAATTTCACCTTAATCATTGTAAAAAATATAAATTACTTTCACAAATATTTTTTGGAAAAAACTAATTTCGCCTTAATATAAATTATAACATAAAATTATTCCAAATATGGAATCCATTTTTTCAAATTCAAATAACATAAGTGGTAGAAATTAATTTACTTTTAATCCCATATATAGGACGATAATGTGGGGTTTTAAAGTAAAAACATTCAACAATTTTCTATGTTTTTATAGTCAACTTCAAAGTGAAATTTATTCCAATGATCTAAATTGGATTAATTTATAAAACATTTGTCTAATTATAATTCAAAACTAATTCAATATAAAATTTATCCCTATAAATAAGTTAAATGATAAAGAAGTTTTGAACTTAAATACAATTTTTTTCACTACTCATCAAAAAACGAAACTTCATAGGAAAATAATAAAAAATAACCCTAAAATAATTTTTATTTTTTTAATTAAAAGATGATTTTTATTTTGAAAAAAAAACTATAAAAGTTCCAAAAATTGGATTTAAAATATGTTCCCCATTAAAATGAGGTAAAACTGCCTTTATAAAAATATTGATTTTATGAAAAATATTGTGTTTTTTCTTATCTCATGCTTATCAAATATATTGGATGAACATCAAATAAAATTTATTGAATAATGTATATATATATATTATTAATATTACATAATAATTTTATGTAATTTTTTTGTTATGATAAAATATATTTGTCAGCATAAAGATAAATTTATTTGTTTTATATTCAGTCGGATTATATTTTTGTATATAATTAATTGGTAACCATTAAATTCATATTATATTTTTATAAACCATATATTTTCATAATTTAGTTAATAATATTCATAAACGCTAATTTAATAGCTTCATTTTATCTAATTATATTAAATAACATTGTTTTAATAATATTTTGTGGTTTTATTAAACTCAGAAATTCATGTAACCCAAGTCATTGAAGAAACTCATTATTTTTAGTGATGCACTATAAATCTTTATCTCTTTCATTAAATGATATATAAAATATATATAATCTATTTAATATAGTAAATACATTATATATTTTGGGAATATTATATTACTTCACATGTTTAGTGTTGTGCGTAGGGCAATCAGAACATAGTTCTTTCATATAACAAAAGATCGATTCAATGTTTCATTAAATGGATAATATCAAAAAAATATAAAATTAATTAAAAAAATATTTCACATAAAATCAGGGTACTGAAAATTTTACCCAAACCAAATCAAAAAATAATATTTATAGAAAGTGGGTGTTATAAAAAAAAAATTAATGAAGATGGTGAAGTGATTAGAAATAAGGCTGGATTGATTTCAAAGTTTTCTCACAAATTAAAGGCATTTGTTTTTATGATGAATCTCTTCCAATGGATTGTTTATAAACTATCCTAATCGTTATTTTCATCATTTAACAATAAGGTGGTCAAATTTTCATATGTTTGTGCTGTTATATTTTTATAATAGAAAGTTGATGAATATTTCTACATTGAATAACTATACAGGTTCATGATTGGTAAATATTGAAGCCATGTGTGTATGTGGAAGTAGGATTTTAATGGGTTGAATATGGATCTAAGATCATAGTATTCAATGATATATACTTTCTTAAGAATGTTGAACATATAGAAAGGAAGATTTGATAGTAATCTTCACATTAAATATAATCATGTGATTTCCCTTATTATGATGGTTTATGTTGATGAAATAATATTTTATGGGAATGATGAAGAAGTTATATAACATTTACATGATCAGAGATATTAATTACTTTATTGGCATAAAAATATCCCAAAAGTAGAAATATATTTTCATATCCCTTGATAAGTATGCTAAGGATAATCTTATGATGGTTTTCATTGATTATTTATAAATATTTTTTACAATTATTTATAGTGGAACCGATTTTTTCTAAAGATAGTGAAATAATGGTTGTTTATCCTATGAAATTTTGAAAGTTCATTAAAATTTTGTTATATCTGCTGGCTTCAAGGACATATATTGTTTATGTTGTTGCATTTTCTGAATGTTTTCAAATCTCTCCAAAATAATCGCATCTCTTGGTAGGAAAAATAATTATTAGATATATGAAAGGGTTACCATATTTTGGTATAATATATAAAAACACAAGAAATATTGATTTTTTTGGTTATTCAAATGCTAATTGAGAAGGAAGTGTTGTTGATAGAAGATCCACATTCGGGGGAGTTTTATTTCTTGCTTAAAGTTAAATAGATTGGAATATAAAAATGAAAAATTATATAACTCTAATTATGGATTAATTTGATCACGTTTCTACCATTTGGGATGCAATATAACTTTTGTGGATGAATACATAGTAGGAAATTTTTTTAGTAGAAGTGAAGTTACTTATACTCTTGGGTTGTGATAATTGATGTTCTATAAGTCTCACTTGAAATCTAGTAAATATTATTATTCTAAGAATATTAATATCAAATATCACTTTATAAACTATTATATGCATAATAATGAGCTAAATTTGGAATGAATTATAACAATATAGTATTTTATAGATATATTCGATGAACCATTTTCATTGGAGAAATTTTATAAATCGAGGTTGAACATGGGAATTTAGATTCCCTCTATTAATGTCTAAGGTATTTGACTCTATCCCCAACTTTTCTGGTCTTCAGATAGTGTTTTCAAGTGGGATAAATGAGATGTTACATAAATCTATCCTTTGGGATGTTCTTAAATATTTAATGAAGAATATACATAGGGAGAGTTCTTAAAAGGGGTAAGTTGTGACTTTAGAATCTGTGAACTGTTTTTTCAGTTTATTGACGTGGTTTTGGGAAATATTTTTCTAACAAGAAAAATATAGATTTTAAGGAAAATATTTTTGAGTATATGTGAGAGAATAATTATCTTAAAGAAGTTCCTCAAGTCAATTCTTATGGATACCATGTATTTTATGATTAATGATTAATTTATCATACATCATTTTCACTCGTGTAGGTATATAATTGTTTTATAAGTAATCGATAGATAGAGGAAAAAATTGGTAGAGATTAATTTATATTAGTTGGGAATAAAATCAAAAGGGTTAGATTATAGGGATCACGTTGGATGAAGTCATTTATATGGATGGTAGAGTTTTTTTGAAGATGTTGTGATGTTTTTAATCATAATAATTTAACCATAAGGATTCTATTTTTTTGATCAATATTAATAAAACAAACCATGACAAGTAAAAAAATAAATTTACATTGATTCCATTTTTAAATAAAGATAATAAAGCAAGAAAAAGGTTTGGTTAAAGTTTTTTTATAGATTCCATTGGTCAAATATTGTGTGCTTCCAGTTGGTCTTAAAAGGATATAAATTTATTATTCGAAAAACAATGTTTGGAAAATCAATTTTTCGACTGAAAAAATCAGGTGACTCGTTTCTATTTTGAAAGTTTCCAACATCATGAGTTACAAGATCACATGACCCAAAAATTTTGTAGAAAGGGAGTGAATTTATTTATCTCATGGTGTAAAATGTTCTTATTAGTAATTTTTGTGAAATTCATTAGACAAACAAAATCAGATTGTGGTTTGGTTGAGAAGATTTTTTTGTGATGTTATAGAGTTATTGAGTATGACACATTTTTTCATTCTATGTTTATGAAGATTGAAATTTTTGGATTTATGAAGTCAGTGTTGGGTGTTTGTGAGGATTAGTGAAAAGAGGAACTTTGAAAAAGCACTCAAGAGGAAGATCCTAAATAATTCATCAAAAAATGACCATCAGATAAAAATTCACTACGTTTTAAATTCTAAGTTTCTATAAGATTATCTGATGAAAATTTGATATATTTTTCCTAAAACAAACATTTTGTACTAATTTTCATCAGGTTTTTATATAAAAATCTAAGAATAAGTTCTATGAATTTTCAAAAGTGTACCTACTGATGAATTTTTATTAGACCTAGTCTCAATTGACAATTTCCATCACATTCATGAATTCATTGGTCAATGTTTTCTGATGCAAGGAACCAAGAAAAAAAACATAGTGTAGAATAATTTACAAAATTATACTATGATGTTTTATCGGTCCATCTGATAGATTATAATTAGAAAAATAAATTTTATTTAGTATTATAGACAGACACTTTCTAAATGATGTTTTGTGAAGTAAATATCATTAGAAAAGTTTAGTAAGGTTATATAAAGTGATGACGTTGAGCTAGTATTTTATGGTTCCAAATATCATAGAGGAAAATCATGATACTCATCGAGTGTTTAAGAAGTATGAATAAGGTTTATGTCACTAAATTTTCTCACATATGTTCATGAAAATTCTATAAATGTTGACATGGTTTTGGTGAAATGTTTGATCATGATTTTTGAATATCATCTTTTTAATGAGTAGGAAACTAAATTCGTTTTCCCATCTGTGATCACTAAAACAATACTATATAAAGGTTTCAAGTACAATTTTTGATGTGCAATACTCACATTAATTATAAGATTATGTGGTGAAATATTATTTCTAGATAGATATATTAAAAAAAAATTAACAGCTAAAAATCGAGGAAGAAATTTTTCAATCGAGGAATATATTGGTTGAAGAAAAAAGAAGAAGAATATATTGATTTTGATTAGAAGTTTGGGAATAAGAAGAAGTAGATAATAAAATTTTTCAACAAAAAACAATATATCTAATGAAATCAGAAGAAATCTGAATAAGGAAGTTGTGGAGATTTTAAGAGGGCACCAGATAGACCTTTTCAGATAGAATATTTTAGATGAACATTTCAAATAAATATAATAATGACTAAATAAGTTCTTAGTTTTTTTTGGGTAAGAAATTGAAGAATTATTTTTTAAAAGAACATAAAAACTAAATTCTATACAAGCGTCAAAAGGAAAACATTTTCAGCATATTGGTGAAGGTTTCAAAATATGTTATGATATCATTGTTAAAACATTTATCTATGTGAAAATCACATGAATTGTTTACATGATAAAATTAAAATAAAACTTTAAGGATATTAACTTCTTGTTAAAAAACATAAAATGATTGTTTTCTAGTGGATTTTTTGATTTTTTGGACGATTTCAGAAACATTCAAAGGACGTGTTCGTCATGTTTAGTGATGTTTCTTGTAATTACCTATGATCCTATGGTTATTTTGGAATTATTTTTTCTCAAAAAAGTTCAAACATTTTAAAAGGAGATGACGGGTTTAAAAAAATAAAAAAGTCAATGTTAAATTAAAAAGATCAAATATTTAATGATTCCATTATCCGTGATAAAATTGGTCCTTTTAGTTGATTCTTGTCTAGCTATAGATCCATTGGTTATAGTGAATATCATTTGAGTTTCTATTGATTTATTTATTTTCCTATTATAGACCTTTTAATTACCATAGATATGTTCATTATTCTAGTTACCCTATTTTACTTGTGTTAATGAATTTTTCAAAATTCATTTCGATATTCTAACTTTATGATGTATGAATATTTATTTATAAATTATTTTGTTTTATTATTCTTATTGGATCCCCTGTAGTTTGATGATTTGAGTTAAAGGAGTTTAATTATGAGGAAAATTCTAATATGACGGGGAGACCAATATTATTGAATTTCTTATATTGAATAAATATCCTTAAAGATTTAGGTATAGTTCAGGATCAATTTGATCTTGAACTTTCTTCCTCATGTTTTGAATGACTAAGGATTTTCTTTTTGGAGTTCATTTTATATGTTCTTATAGTGTTATCTTTGGTTTGTGTATGGGAGATTCCAGAGGTGTGTTTATCTCCATGTATGAGACAAGTGTAGGATCCCATTGGGATTAGTTTTTCATAATTATATATGATCAATATGTGTTCTTTTTTGTGGATTCTCGTTTGACTATCCTCTATGGGAAAATAGTTTTTTGGAAATACATGTTCCTCAGAGATTGTTGTTCTAATATTTAGTCATCGTGAAATGGTCCTTATGTTTTGATAGTGGTTTTAATTTCTTATTTTACATATTAAATCATGGGTATATTTTGGGGAGACCGAGAGGTAGCATTGATGAAAATCAGATGTTTTATTTTTTATTACTAGAATATGGTGTTCCAAGATTGTGGTCCCTGGTTACACTCACTTAACTGAAGAGTAAACTATAAAATTCTTGATGAGGTATGTCTCTTATTGATTCATTATTGTTTTCCCCTTCTATCCCCTTATGTTATCTTTGGGTTGGTGATTCTCAAGGTGGTATATTTTTAGATTTACTTATTATGTGTAATGTTTGATATATTTATGTATATGGATTTTATGGTTATATTGGAGATTTATGGTTCTATTATTCATTGTTTTAGTGCTCGAGTACTATAGGGTTTTTTGTTTGATTAGTGATGTATAGTCACTTTATTGACCTTATTTGAATCTTTCTCATCCTTTGTTAAACTAGTTCTCTAGTTTGATTTGGATGCCACATTTTATGGTGAATGTTCATAGAGATATTGATTTCTGATCTATTTTTATTTCATGGTTTCGTTAGAATGTCTTCCCACTTTCATCAATGGGAGTTGGTATTTTAGAGCTATATAAAGATTTGGGTTCGATGTTGTGTCTTGGATTGTTTTTACTCTCTATTCATGATTAACCAATGACCTTGAACCATTTTAAGAACACAATTTTTTATGGTGTGGAAACTTGTAATTACCTAATTATTAGACTTATCCTTGTGCACTTATTTTCCCCTTACTCATTGTGTTTCTAGCTATATTAGGTTGATAAGTTTATTTGGGGTGTGGATTGAGGTGAGATGAATTTTGTTTACCTTGGGATATAACTAGAATAGTTATAATTTGTCCACCATCTATCAAGTGAGTTCCACTAGAATTTTGGTGGCCTAGGAAGTGGTGTATCAAGTATACTATATCAATTATCCATTAGGTGTGTATTTACCAATAAGCTAGTGGTCGAGAAAGTGGCCACAATAGATATGATGTAGTTACTATCCATCTAGCGGTAGCCACATGGTAGTCACTGGCATCTTGGGGTGTGATATTATAACGACCCATAATTTACATACATTTCTAACACTTCAAAATTGAAGTACACTTATTACAACATATAACAAAACCATGAAAGGTCCGTATAGGTATAGTGTCTTTAGAAACTGGGAAACATAAACAACTGGTTCATAAGTCATCTACGTTGTCTCTATTTTATTTCATCATAACTATAGTCCCTTTTTGGAATATCCTACTTAATAACCTTCTTCCTGACCTGGGGAAAGAAAACATACAAAAGGGTGAGCTCAAATGCTCAGTAAGGTTACACAAAAGAAATATCAATCATATCATATTCATATGAACATAACATTTTATAAATAATACCCTACAAAAGAAATCATAATTTCATAACATGGGATAAATCATAGAAGTGAAATGTAATCCCAATAATCATAACTTAAAACATGAAAATTTCTGGCATACACACATAATCATAGAGAATAATTTCTTAGTAGTTAAGACTCATTTCCAAGACTATCTTAGCGGACAAAGTCCATTTCTGACCTGAGTTCACTCTTCGTTTCAGTCCTGTTTCACTGAACCGGTTTAACCTGCTGTTCCAGCCATGTCTATCTCATGAGATATAAATCTTTACCCAATTCATTGGAGGGATATATGGTCCCACCAATCTCATAATTAAACCATTCTTATGTGTGCCACAAAAATCATAAATCATACATCATTTCATAACCCATTTAATAAAAATGGGATTCTTAAACATCATGACATCATAAAACAATTCATATAAGATAAAGGAATTCATAAAAATATTTCCATCACTACATAATCAAATCAATTTAATAATAGGGATATAAACAGAACCCAATATTATCTTAGATGGAAAATAATTTTGATAAAACACTTGAGCTCCATTCTGGAGGAAAATATCCTTTCTACTTCAAAAACATTTTCCTTTCTTAACATGTCATACAATTTTAAACTAAAAGAAGTTGATTAAAAATAAAATTGAAAACTTGTAAAGGATTATTCTTGGAAATAATGTTCTAAAAATCCATTCATGCCATATAAGTTAAAAAAACATTCTTCTCATACATTTGTCAGAAAAGTCAAAAAGTACATCGTATGAAAAACGACAAAATATTCCTTTCATATCATTTACTAAAAACTCATCGAAGGGTAAAATCGGATTTAAACAATTTTAGGTGGATGGAAATAATATTACATATTGAGGAAACATGGATGTGGAAGATAAAATATTCCCCAGTAAATTCTGAAGAATAAACAATCTTGGATAAAAATGATATTGCGAGATTTTCCCTTACCTTAGGTCTGATTTGCTTCGTAAGTGTCCGAACCTCCTGTATAATTATTTAAATAATGTCATTGAATTATTCCAGAATCATACTCATTGTTATGATATCATATATGGCCATATTCTTAGCTTCTTATTAGTAATATTTCATTGCTACTTGTAATTCAGGTGTTTATTAATTTTTGTTCTTATGCGTATTTTGTAGAATAAATTCTTATTCTTCTCTTTATGTTATAGATACCTCCTTTCCAGAATGGTATTAGTGTAATATATATCATATTCATTCTTTCAATTAATTTATATAATCATTATGAAATGAAGATCATGTAGAACGAGTCACATCACATCGTGGAGACGGTATTCCGTACGTACGCACAAGCGATGATATCATTCCCATGATCATGGAATTGTATTGGAGTGTATGTAAACTATTTCAGAATGAATATCACTTTAAAATAATCATATATAGTTATTATTTACACCATTATACCCATCCAAGTAAGGTGGTGGTGGAAAATAAATTACACCACGGCGTGGAGATGGTATTCCGTACGTACGCACGCGTGGTGATTTCTTTTTCCATAGGATGGATAGATGGTGAAATATGATTGTTTCATACTTATAATAATATGACAGTATATGAGTGATACTTATGTTATTAATTTATAATGAAACAACTAATGAAGAATAAGTGGAAGAAGAAATAAAGTTGAATGAATCGGTAACGGACATTACCTCTTCTTTGAAGCACCACTTTGAGACCTCCTCTTAGGGCACTAAAATTGGTATTTGAAGAAGACCAGGACCTCTAGGTTGTTTCTAGGGAATTGGAGAAGAGAATTTGGTAGGTTTTTTCTGAGCTTGAAGTTTCAAAGTGGTGTGAAAAAGAGAGGTAGGAGGTTCCCTTTTATAAGGGAGGAGAGGGGCACCTTTGGAAAAACTAAAAATATTATTTTATTAGAAAGTCATATTCGGTTTAAAATAGCTCCAAATTGATTTATTTCTAAGATAAGGTGGGGATGGGTCAAAATACTCTCATCCAATATAATTTATACAAGTTTAGGTATCTATTTTAACCTTATCATTTAGATTTAACTTTATGTTAGATAATTTAACTTTTACCGTGTCTTCTTGTTTTCTTACACTGTAAGGTTAATAAACTTACTATAACAAGACAAACTAACCCCAAGTTGTTTATTATTAATATATATAACTTTATCTAAGTCATTTGGTAAAACCTTCGATTTTTAGGAATAAATTACAATTAATAATATAATATTTGTTTTAAAAACTATTTTATGTCAATTTTGACACTATTTGGTAATTGATTTTTGTGAAAATCATAAAAGAAATATTAGTTCGAAAAAAGTTATTTAAATCAATAATAACATGTCATATTGACCTAGAAAATTATTTTAATTCATAAAAAGTCTAAAATTACATTTATATGGGTATTTATAACCTCAATTATGTCAATATTTTATTAATAAGATAATTACTGCATTATCATTGTGTCCTAAATAAATTAAACTATTTAATGTCTAAAAATTACAAATAAAATATCATTATATAGGAAATCTTTTTATATTTATAATGAATATTTATAGTAGAATTTATATTATGTATAACCCTATATTAAAAATGATTTAGTTATTAAACATTGTTTTTTACTATTTTAACCCTTCTTTAAATAAATTAATAACAAATGTACTAATCTAATCCAAGTGGGTCTAAATGGTCAGATGTTATTACTAAGGTTGTTTTTGGTCTAATTACACTTATCCAATAGAATTAGGAAATGTGTTAGGGTAATAATAATAACAATTTTACCCTTAATTACCCTATTTACTTTTAACTGTGGTAAAAAAAAGTAAAAAGTTATTATTCACCGAAAATTATTTTTTCTCCTTGAACCATATTTTAGTCCTTAATATTAAAAGTGTCTCTCAAATTTTCGAAATTCCACTCACAGGAGTGGTAAAATTATGTTTTATGTAAATTTGAAAATTCTTCTAGGAGGTGGGTAAAAGATGGTGAAAAGTTCAATAAAATTTTTATATATCTAAAATTATTATAAAATGACTCCAATGAATTGCATTGAACTTATATAGGTATTATGTAACAATTTTTACCTAAAATAAATTTAAATAAAATAAATAATTATTTAAATAAAATTTTGGTTTTTAAATAGTAACCAAGTGTTTTCACTATTCATCAAAAATTGAAAGTTTTCAGAAAAATACAAAAACGTCACCCTAGGATAATTTCGATATTCCGAATCATAAAATGAAGTCCATTTTGAAAAATAAAAATTACAAAATTTTAAAAAGTGGTTATTACTATTCATAACAACTAATTTTAATAATGTTTTAATAGCATATCATTGTTTAGTGAAACTCGGTATTGTGTACGACACAATATATCGAGGAAGGTCGTGATTTCGTGTGAAACAAGCCAAGCTAGTGTTGTGTGTAGTGAAAGATTCATAGAAAAAACATTTCTCATAAAAGTCTCAGATGTTACACTCTACCCCCCTTAAAATGAATTTCGCCGTCGAAATTCGTCACTTTGTAACAAACAGATGAGGATACCTCTCCCTCATCATATCCTCAAGCTCCCATGTAACTTCTTCTAATCGGTGGTTCTGCCATAAAACTTTCACCAAGCGAGTGGTCTTGTTCCGTAGGACTTTTTCACTACGAACCAGAATTTCTATCGGCTGTTCTTCATAAGAAAGATCTTTCTCCAGCGGTACAACTTCTGAGCTGAGTACATGTGAAGGATTAGGTATGTACTTTCTCAGGAGAGATACATGGAACACATCGTGAACTTGATAGAGATTTGGTGGAAGCACCAATCGGTAAGCTACCTTCCCAACACAATCCAGTATTTCGAAAGGACCGATATACCTAGGGCTCAGCTTTCCGTTCTTTCCAAATCTCATGACCCTCTTCCAGGGATATATTCGTAGGAACACTTTATCACCCACTTAAAACTCTAGGTCTTTTCTTTGGTTGTCGGAATAACTTTTTTGTCGACTCTGAGTTGCTCTAATGTGTTGTTGAATAGATATGACCTTTTCTACCATCTCATCAACAAGATCAGGTCCTAATAGCTTTCATTCCCCAACTTCATCCCAGCAAGTTGGAGTCCTGCATTTCTTTCCATAGAGAGATTTATAAGGATCCATCTAAATACTAGAGTAAAAGATATTATTATAAAGAAATTACACCAAAGGTAGGTGTTGATCCCAACCACCTTTGAAATCCATAGAGAAAGCTCTCAACATATCTTCTAGTGTTTGAATTTTCCTCTCCGACTGACCGCCTGTCTGAGGATGATAAGCAGTGCTAAAACTCAACTCTGTATCCAGAGTATGCTGAAGAGTTCGCCAGAACATCGAGGTAAATCTTGGATCCCGATCAGATATAATGGAATGTGGTACTCCATGAAATCTTACCACTTTCTTTACATATATCCTAGCAAGATGATCAAGAGAGAAATCCTCTCTAATTGCAATGAAGTGTGAAGACTTTGTAAGACGATCAACTATGACCCAGATAACATTATTTCCTTTGGATGTTTTAGGAAGTCCGGTGACAAAGTCCATTGTGATGTTTTTCCATTTCCATTAGGGTATGGGTAATGGTTGTAACATCCCCTTAGACTTCTGTCTCTCAGCTTTAACTTGCTAACAAACCAAGCATCAAGAGACATATTCAGCAATATCTTTTTTCATGCCATCCCACCAGAAGTACTCTTTCAGGTCCCTATACATCTTCGTGCTTCTAGGATGAATAGAGAATGAAGAACTATGAGACTCATCTAGCAGATCCTTCTTTAATTCTGGGATGGGAGGAACACATACATTATTATCCCATCACAATCAAGGTTGAATTCAAGAACATTTCTCACCTTCTTTTGTAACTCTACATCTTCTTTCTGTGCCTCTTTAATCTTCACATGTATAGATGGTTGAACATTAATTTGAGAAAGATACGATTTTTCCACTTCCATTATAATTTCCAAGATCCATCCTTTATAAATCCATAAATATTGGATCTTTTGTGATCCTCATCATGGATAAACGGGCATGGTCTTGTCGACTTAATGCATCTACCACCTTGTTTTCATTCCCAAGGTGGTAATGAATTGAGCAGTCGTAATACTTAATCAGCTCCAACCATCTTCTTTGGTGCATATTCAGCTCCTTTTGTGTAAAAATAAATTTTAAACTTTTATGATCAGTATAAATATCAAACCTTTCTCCATAAGTATAATGCCTCCAAATCGTTAATGAAAATATTACCGCAGCTAACTCCAAATCATGAGTTGGGTAATTTTGCTCCTGGATTTTCAACTGTCGTGAGGCATAAGCTATCACCATATCATTTTGCATAAGAACACACTCAAACCCCTTCTTGGATGCATCACTGTAGATCAGAAACCTTTCTCCACTATAAGGAAGTGTGAGTACAAGTGCACTGGATAACATTCTTTTCAACTCCTTGAAATTCTCTTCACATTCCTCCATCCACACGAACATAACTCCTTTTCGAGTCAACTTGGTGAGTGTATTAGATAATCGTGAAAAATCTTTCACAAAATGTCGATAATATCTAGCCAAACCATGAAAACTTCAGATCTCAGTTACTGTTGTTGGTCTCGACCATCGTTCGATAACCTCAGTTTTTGCTGGATCCACAGATATCCCCTCTTTTTGAGATTATGTGACCCAAAAATGCAACTTTTTGAAGCCAAAATTCACACTTCGTAAATTTGGCAGAAAGCTTCTCCTTTCTCATGGTCTTCAATACAATTCTCAAGTGATCTTCATGTTCTTACATTATCTTTGAATAGACAAGAATATCATCTATAAAGACTACCACAAACTGATCAATATAGTCTCTAAAGACACTATTCATCAGATCCATGAGGATTGAAGGGGCATTAGTAAGACAAAATGGCATCACTATAAATTCATAGTGTCTATACCTTGTACGGAAAGCCGTCTTTGGTATATCCTCCCTTTTTACACTTAATTGATGATACCCTGAATGAAGATCAATCTTGGAAAAGTATTGAGCTCTGCGTAGTTGGTCAAATAAGTCATCAATGAGCGGGAGAGGATATCTATTCTTGATATGATCTTGTTAAGTTCTTGATAATCAATGCAGAGCCTCATTGATCCATCTTTCTTCTTAACAAACAGAATAGGTGCTCCCCAAGGTGATGCACTAGGGAATATGAATCCCTTATCAAAATTCTCTTGGAGTTGCTTCTTCAATTCCTGAAACTCAATTTGGGCCATTCTATAAGGTGTCTTTGAAATAGGCAAAGCACCCGGTACGAGTTCTATTGAAAACTCAACTTCATGATTTGGAGGAAGACCTGGAAATTCCTCCAGAAAGACAACATCAAACTCTCGTACAATGGGCATATTCTTAATCATGATTTTCTTACCAACCATTTGAGATAAATAACCTTCATTTTGTGGAATCAAGACCCATAAGATGGATGAAATTTCCACTGGAAGGTTATGATCATCCTTGCGTCGATAGACGATCATAGATTGATCTGGAATATGAAATGTGACTTCCCTTCTTTTTCAATTGATATGAGATCTATATAAGTAAAGACAATCCATGACAAGAATCACATCAAATTCCACAATAGTAAGGATCACAAAATTTCCAGGAAGAAATTTCCCACAAACTTCAATCGGAGAAGAATTATAAACTTTTGATGCGGCTGTTGTGCCATTAGGGGTTGTCATAGCTAACTCAACATCTAATTGTTGAGGTAATACAACGATACCCTTATAAAATTTTTCAGAAATAAAAGAGTGGGTGGATATAGAATCAAATAAAAAAATTTCTACTTTAGAGTGGATGGTATGTGTACCTTTCACCACTTCGTTATCGTACTCCACACCGCTGATAGAAATTGCATGTGACTTTCCTTTGTCTTTAGCCTTAATAGTTTTTTGACGTTGATCATCAACAACAACCCTTGGATTAGGACATTTATTGGCATAATGCCCCATTTCCTTTCACTTGTAACATTGATGTCTAGGAGGTGCACTCTGTGTAGCCTTTTCTTTGTTCGCATCTCTAGACATCTTATTCTGATCATTTCGAAATTCAATTGCCTGATGACCTTTTTTCCACACTTATAACATTTTCTTGTCCCCTTAAGACAATTTCCTCCATGTTTCTTTCCACACATTGAGCATAAGGGAAAACTCATCTTCTTTTCAGTGTGCGCTTTAGATTTTCCTTTGAATTCCATTTTCCTCTTCTTATCAAAACCATATGAGTGATGGGTTACTCTAATCTCCATCTCAACTTTGAGAGCACATCGAACGATTTCCTCATTGCTATTGAAGTCCCTTATGGATAACTCCATTCGAATACTTGGTTTTAAGCCACTAAAGAATCAATCGATCTTACTCTCAGATTGGATAATTATACTAGAAGCGTACCTTGGAAGTCTTGTAAAAAATTTTCATAGGTACAAACAGATTCATTATCCTTTTTCTTTAGTTAATGAAATTCCTTATTCATCATTGTTTGTAGAATACGAGGGAATACTTATTGAAAAATAAGTTCTTCAACTCATCCCATTCCATGGAATCAATTTCATCCCTTTGCCTCGTATTTTTGATAAGATTCCACCATTGATCAGCTTCACCTTCCAAGCGATACAACGCTAAGATGACTTTATCATGTTCAGAACATTGAAGAACTGAAAATATCTTTTCTGTAGTACTAATCCATTGTTCAGCAACTAATTGATTAGTAGACCCGCTGAATGAAGGTGGACGCTGCCTCATGAATAATTCAACAGAATGTTTCTCCTTACTTTTCTCGTTTGGAAGTCCTGCATGATTCATAACTTGAGAAAGTTGTGTGATCATGGATACAAGATTTTTCATTCCAGCTCCCATAACGTTTGGTTGCTCGGGGGGACAATCATTGCATTGCCCTTCGCATTCCGCATTAACACGGTTCCTTTGGGTTCCAGCCATTGACTAAAATGAAGAATTATAGTGTGAGTAACACTAATTATAATTGGAAAACCACATAATCAAGAATAAAATTTTACACTCAAGGTCTTATCATAGTTTATTCATGGCCATTTCTAAAACACTAAGATTGTGTTATATGCTTAGACTTATCCTTATGGTTCTTACTAAGGCTTTCACATCCTAGTTTCCAAAGGATGACTATACCTTTCCTCGGATACCAACTATAACGAACCATACATTAGATACATTTCTAACACTTCAAAATTGATGTAAACTTATTAAAACATATAAAAAACCATGAAAGGACCGTATAAGTATAGTGTCTTTAGAAACTGGGAAGCATAAACAACTGGTTCATAAATCATCTGCGTTGTCTCCCATTTATTTCATCATAACTAGAGTCCCTTTTTGGCATATACTACTTAATAACTTTCTTCCTGAAATGGGGAAAGAAAACATAAAAAAGGGTGAGCTCAAATGCTCAGTAAGACTAAACAAAAGAAATATCAATCATATCATATTCATAAGAACATAACATTTTGGAAATCTTACCCTGAAAAAGAAATCATAATTTCATAACATGAGATAAATAATAGAAGTGAAATGTAATCCCAATAACCATAACTTAAGACATGAAACATTGTGGCATACACACATAATCATAGTGAATCATTTCTTAGTAGTCAAGACTCATTGCCAAGACTATCTTAGCGGACAAATTCCATTACTGAACTGAGTTCACTCCAAGTTTCAGACCTGTTTCACTAAACCAGTTTAACCTTCCGTTCTAGCCATATCTATCTCATGAGATATTAATCTTTACCCAATGCATTGGAGGGATATATAGGTCCCACCCATCTCATAATGTATCCATTCTTATGTGTGCCACAAAAATCATAAATCATAAATCGTTGCATAACCCATGTAATAAAAATGAGATTCTTAAACATCATGACATCATAAAACAATTCATATATGATAAAGGAATTCATAAAAATAATTCCATAACAACATAATCAAATCAATGTAATAATAGGGATAGAAACAGAACCCTATATTATCTTATATGGAAAATAATTTTGATAAAACACTTGAGCTCTATTCTTGAGGAAAATATCCTTTCTACTTCAAAAACGTTTTCCTTTCATAACATGTCATACAATTTTAAACTAAAAGAAGTTGATTAAAAATAAACATGAAAATTTTTAAAGGATGCTTCTTGGAAATAATGTTTTAAAAATCCATTCATGCTGAATAAGTTAAAAAAACATTCTTCTCGTACTTTTGTCAGAAAAGTCAAAAAGTACATCGTACGAAAAACGAAAAAAGATTCCTTTCATATCATTTACTAAAATCTCACCGAAGGGTAAAATTGGATTTAAACAATTGTAGGTGGATGGAAATAATATTACATATTGAGGGAACATGTATGTGAATGATAAAATATTACCCAGTAAATTCTGAAGTATAAACAATCTCAGATAAAAATGAGATTGCGAGATTTTCCCTTACCTTAGGTCTGCTTTTCTTCATAAGTGTCATAACCTCCTGTATATTGATCTAAATAATGTCATTGAATTATTCCAGAATCATACTCATTGTTATGATATCATATATGGACATATTCTTAGCTTCTTATTTGTAATATTTCATTGCTACTTATTATTCCGGTGTATATTACTTTTTGTTCTTATGTGTGTTTGGTCAAATAAAATATTATTATTCTCTTTAGGTTATAGATACCACATTTCCAGAATGTTATTATTGTAATATATATCATATTCATTCATTCAATTCATTTATATAATCATTATGCAATGAAGATCATGTAGAACAAGTCGCATCACATCGTGGAGATGATATTCCATACGTACGCACGAGCGATGATATCGTTCCCATGATCATGGAATTGTATTGGAGTGTATGTATACTATTTCAGAATCAATATCACTTTACAATAATTATATATAGTTATTATTTACACCATTATACCCATCCATGTAAGGTGGTGGTGGAAAATATATTACACCATGGCGTGGAGATGGTATTTCGTACGTACGCACGCGCGGTGATTTCTTTTTCTGTAGGATGGATAGATAGTGAAATAGGGTTGTTTCATACTTATAATAACATACAAGTATATGAGTGATATTTATGTTATTACTTCATAATGAAACAACTAAAGAAGAATAAGTGGAATAAGAAATAAAGTTGAAAGAATCGGTAATGGACATTAAGTCTTCTTTGAGGCGACTCTTTGAGACCTCCTCTTAGGGCACTAAAATTGGTCTTTGAAGAAGACCAGGACCTCTAGGATGTTTCTAGGGAAGTGGAGAATAGAATTTGGCAGGGTTTGGACGAGCTTGAAGGATCAAAGTGGTGTGAGGAAGAGAGGGAGGAGGCGCCCTTTTATAAGGGAGGAGAGGGGCACCTTTGGAAAAACTAAAAATATTATTTTATTATAAAGTAATATTCAATTTTAAATAGCTTCAAATTAATTTATTTCAAAGCTAAGGTGGGGATGGGTCAAAATCATCTCATAAAATTGAATTTAAACAAGTTTAGGTATCTATTTTAACAATATCATTTAGATTTAACTTTAAGTTAGATAATTTAACTTTTACCGAGTTTTCTTGTTTTCTTACACTATAAGGTTAATAAACTTACTATAACAAGCCAAAAAAACCCCAAGTTGTTTATTATTAACATATAAAACCTTATATAATTCATTTTCCGAACCTTATATTTTTATGAATAAAATAAAAATTTATAATATAGTATTTGTTTTCAAAACTATTTTATGTCAATTTTGACACTATTTGGTAATTGATTTTTGTGAAAATCATAACAGAAATATTAGTTCGAAAAAAGGTACTTAAATCAATTATAACATTTCATATTAACCTAGAAAATATTTTAATTCATAAAAAGTCTAAAATTACATTTATTTGGGTATTTATAACATCAATTATGTCAATGTTTTATTAATAAGATAATTATTACATCATCATTGGTTCATAAATAAATTAAATTATTTAATGTCTAAAAATTACAAATAAAATATCATTATATAGTAAAGTTTTTTATATTTTTAATGAATATTTATAGTATAATTTATCTTATGTATAGACCTATATTAAAAATGATTTAGTTATTAAACTTTGATTTTAACTATTTTAACCCTTCTATAAATAAATTAATAATAAATGTACTAATCTAATCCAAGTGGGCCTAAATGGTCATATTTTATTCCTAAGGTTGTTTTTGGTCGAATTAAACTTATCCAATAGAATTAGTACATGTGTTAGGGTAATAATAATAACATTTTTACCCTTAATTACCATATTTACTTTTAACCGTGGTAAAAAAAGTAAAAAGTTACTATTCACCAAAAATTATTTTTATCTCATTGAACCACATTTTAGTACTTGATATTAACTATGTCTATCAGATTTTTGAAATTCCACTCATATAAGTGGTAAAATTACGTTTTATGTAAATTTGCAAATTCTCCTAGGAGGTGGGTAAAAGACGGTGAAAAGTTCAATAAAATATTTTATATATCTAAAATTATTATAAAATGAATCCAATGAATAGAATTGAACTTATATAGGTATTATTTATCAATTTTGATCTAAAATAAATTTAAATAAAATAAATAATTCTTTAAATAAAAACTCGGGTTTTAAATAGTAACCTAGTGTTTTCACTATTCATCAAAAATTGAAAGTTTTCAGAAAAATACCAAAATTTCACCCTAGGCTAATTTCGATATTTAGAATCCAAAAATGAAGTCCATTTTGAAAAATAAAATTACAATATTTCAAAAAGTGGTTATTACTATTCATAACGGATAATTTTAATAATATTTTAATAGCATATCGTTGTTTAGTGAAACTCGGTATTGCGTACGACATAATCTATCGTGGAAGGTCCCGATTGCATTTAAAGCAAGCCAAGATATTGTTGTGTGTAGTGAATGATTCATAAAAACAAAATATTTCTCATAAAAGTCTCGGGTGTTACAGATATAGTTTCAGTTCTGTTAAGCCTTATTACATAAAATCTATGTTTTAATATTTCAATCTCCCCATGACCCATTATTGTCCCCAAAACATTTGGAGTTCGTCTTAGGTGATTTTGGATTCTATATCCTAGATACTTAGTGGATCTAAGAGATTTTCATTTTGGTGGTTCCCAATCAATAATACCCTCTTATTTTTAGTTTTTGATCCTCTATTTATTCATTTTTTTCATATATAACGTCTATAGAAGCCATAGATATTTGTTGTATCTGAGTTTTCTAATAGGTAATTGGGTTTCTAGGTATCCCATTATGGGGTTTTAAGACATTCCTATCTTAGTCTTATGGATTAATTTTTATGTCATAGGATTTGATTACATCCGAGATAGGTGTCCCAATCACATCCCTTTAGAATTGAATCAGTGAGTGCATGTGCTCTCATCTTGAGTTTTTTTATGCCTTATAATATTTAATCTTATTTCAAGTAGAAACATAAAACATTGATTATTTCATTTAGTTATTGATAATAGTTGGAAAATGGGATGTTGATATGAATTGATGCAGATAGTATTTTAAATGATTCTACTATTTTGATTGGATATTTACATTCTAGATTATACATTGATAAATTCCATTTGTTTTTGTGATCATGATTTCTAAAATGAGTAGAGATGTGTGGTAATATAAGTCCTGAGTGAAATAAACCCTTTTTTAAATGATTCTTTGAAAACATGTATTTCATAAAGTGCTTTTATTTATATATAATGTTGGTATTGATTGAATGGTTCAGTAATCCATGTGTAATTTGAAAATGAAAAATTTTCAATTTTAATGATTTTTTGGAAAATTGGAAACCAAATAGAAATTTCCATTTATAAGTAATGGAATTAATGGATGCGTGATCAATTGAAATTAGATGTACCATTTGAAATAATTGAATTGAATTTAATTAATTTAAATTGATATGATTGATAATGGGGGATTCATCTATGTGGAAATCAGTGGTGTGAGAAATATTTATGATTTATTTTTAAGTGTGATGATATGATATAATATATGGTATGATTCTATCTTTGAAATTACCATATTTGTTTTTTAATGTCATTAGAAGACCTGGGTAGCTAGGTGAAAATTCTTGGTTCACATGTTCACTAGTTTAGTATTATGATCTGGTTAGTGGCCTTTTTTGGGACACAATTCAACATAATATAATGACCCTAATATAGTCTAGGATAGGGTTTGACTGGGTTTTTGGGTATAAGAAGATTGATGTTTTCACCATATGTCAGCACACAAACGTTTATTCATTGATAACCATGTTGAATTTTTTCGAGACTATTTAAATCTATCACCATTGTAATCCATGATGATTGTAGAACCCATTGTTTTTAAGAATTGTTACTTTTCAAATAAATAAAGTTTCTTTTTTAGTTTGTGTTACATGAAACACCAAGTTTAGCTTGCATTATATGTGACACCGAGTTTTTACAACCAATGATATTATATTAATATTTTTATTTAAACATGACCATATAGATGTTAAAATAGGTGGTAAAAATAGTAATCACATATTTTTAAATATTAAAAATAATGATTATATATAAAGAAATCATATTGAAAAAATGTACATAATTCTTAGAAACGACTATATGATTCGAAGATACTATTTTTTCAAAAAAATATTGTAATTTGGGAAAAATTATTAAAAGTAATTTTTATGATATTTAGAAAATTTATTTTACTAAACAATCTACATTTTATAAATGTACCTATCAAAATTATCTTGGAGGGATTTTTCAAAAATGTTCTAAAAATAAAAAAAAATTAGCGCAAGGTTAAAAATACATGTATTTATTATGAATAATATTTTCATTTAATTATTTTTTTAAAAAAAAATTATTTCAATATAGTTTTAAATGTAAAATTAGTTCAATTATATATTTAATAATCAAATTAAGTTCATTTTAAACAATTAAATATTGAATTTAGATACTAATACTTTCTAGACTTATGAGGTTTTCCCTTTAGAAAACCAGTTTCTCATCACGCACGTGGGATTAATTATAAATTACAATATAAACATTATGTGAATTTAATTTAAACAAATGGATCCAATATTTTGAATCAGAATGTTTTATTTTTTCTAATAATTTCAAATTAATGTGTTACCATTATGTATAGTAAAAGCAATGACAATTAATTATCACGGACAAGGTGAATATGAGTTTTTGTGAGTGTTAAAATAAAAGAATAAGATATAAAATGAACTATAAACATTAATTATAACCATTTGATAACCATATTTATACCCTATATCTTATAGTCTCGATAATGGTCCATTTTGGGTCATTTTGGCATGATAAAATCATGGTTACACCTTTTTCTTTTGAAAACATCCAAGTGTGTCCTCTCCTCAGAATTATAACAAGACACCCCCTATCCTCTCTTATTCATAATTCCAAAAACCCCATGTATCAACCAAGAACTATGAAAAAACCTTCGTTAATTTCCTCATCTCTTACTTGAATCATTATTTACATAATAAATCCATCGTAGGAAGTATTTTGGTGAATACCCAAGGAGGTTACGTGAAGAAGTTGTAACCTTCTTTATTGAGATTTTTAATTTTATTTGATTTTACCCCTCCATAAAATATTATTAATACATGATAATATAATAAACATATTATATTATCTATAATAATATGTTATTATTCTGTGGGAAAGACCTACATCAATCTCCTCTTCCCTCAATGATCACGTCACTTTTGTGTCTGAAAGACAACTACCTCGTGAATGGATGTGAAACATTTCCCATCAAAACCATTCACTGTTTGGTAATATTAAAGATATAATTTATATTTATATTATATTTTTATCATAAATATACTTATTTAATTCTTATATCACATATAAATTCTTAATTTTCATTCCCTGGGGGATATAATAACGTTGTTCTTGTGTATGACAGACTACCACCTTACGAAGAAACATGTTTCATTTTTCACTAATGATTTTATTGGAAGTTATTTAGGGTATATTTAATGAATATATGTTATATATATAGAATACAAATTGTTTTTTAAGGTAAATATATTATATAAATTTCATTTAATTTAATCAGTCAAGAAAATGGAAACAACATCCATTCCAATGTATGGCCTACCTTCTCTATGAACAATGTATTATATTTTATATCAATAAAATTTCTGTATTACTCTAAATATATATATAATTCATATATATTATATTAATATTATTTATAAAATCTGGGAGATGATTTAACCAGGATCAATGTAAGAGGAATGATAATAGAAAATCCAAACATAAGTGAAAAGGAAAGCAGTTACTACCTAGACCGTGACCTTATCAGTTACTTGTTAATAAATTTGAAATAAAAGGTCATAAGAAAATCATATATGGTATTATATATATAATCATGTTTCCAAAATATATGTTTAATAAAAATATATTTATTATATAAGAGTGTTAAATTTGTACGAAGGAAGTGTAGACTTATGGTAAAAGATTTTTATATCATTTTTCTTTCATTGAGATATATATTGGGTTATGCACCTATCTTTTATTATAACGTGTATACAAATACCATTTTACAATTAATAGCATGAACTTATTATTTATAATTATATTGTATAATTTAATTTTATTCTTTCCTCATTATTATAATTCAAAGTTACCAATGTGGTAAGGGTCTTATGATATTATCTCACCATTTATCTTGATTATTTAGGTTTATGGTTCCGTTGATAAAATAATATGATCCATTTATCAATAAAAAAATTAATTTTATTATCCCCTGATTATGTCCTCTGAATATATGTTTTATCTTTGTTTTACTCTTGTCATTTACTTAAGTGTTCAAAAAATTGTTTTTATGAAAAATCAACTTTATTTTTCTCTGTAGTCCAAAACCTTATTTGGTCTATATCTATGTGTTCTAAAAAGGTTTTAAAAAATTATTTAATATTCTCCAATGGATTTATAAATTATATTATTACCCATGTTTTACTTTTTATAATGTTATTTAAATAGAATATTCCTGTCATTTTCCAAATATGGTTTTTTTGGTTTTTACCAAAAATGTGAAAGGAATCCTTGTTTTAACATGTGAGATATTAATGGAATTTCCTTCAATCATAACCACTAAATTTTTTAAATATTTATTTATAATTTTCGTATTTTATTTTTAATGAAATGTTTTCAAAAGCTATTCTATGAATTTTTATTTTAAAAAGTTATTTTCAAAGGTGAAATGATATTTTACTCATGAATTTTTTTAAAAAAAATTTAAATATTCAATTTTAATTTTATAATTTTACCCTCATAGAAAAGGATTTTAAAAATTCATTATGTTTTAATAAGCGTTTTTGAAAGTGGAAATGATATTTTTCTAAACCAGTGTTCAAATTCATCTTTGGAAATATTTTTTTTATAATTATATCCATTGTTGTTACTTATTCTTTACTGGGGATAATATTAAATGATAACATCCATTTTCATTCTCTGGATGCTTAATGTTTATGTCGATAAACTATTTATGAAACACATTTATTTTTTTCGGGGTAATTCTATGGGGAATTGTTGAAATTTTTATAAAACCCATTTGTTTTTTCATGGGTTATACGATGAAAAAATAAAGAAGTGTTTGTGAATACAATTTTTTTATATGGGTAATATTGTCATGACCTGATGCATGTTTTATGATATTTTGAAACAAATTATTATCTATTTAATTATGATATGGGTCAGAGCTATATCTACTTCTAATTAATTTGTTTAATTTTTAAATATCATGTGATAACAATGATAAACATGTCCATGGGATTTATCCACTAAGGGAAATAGGTGAGTCATAATCCTCTGTGGGAAATAGGTGCGTCTTGATCTATAAGGGGAAACTCATGAGGAGTCCCAATCTACTATATTGATGGTATTAGTAGTTAACCATGACATATGAAATCGCATATATATTTATTATGGTGCCTCATTTTTAAAAAATGAGATTAGGGTTAATGTTTTATTTATGATGATATCTCACTCTTTTAAACCATGTTTTCTAAAATAATAATGTGTTATCCCATGACCCATGTTTATGATATATGATAGGTCATGTATTAAATTCATAATTTATTTTCATGTTCACTTTCCCTTATTCCTATCTTATTATATCATATGATCATAGCTGAATATCCCCTATGTTTACCCTTAAATTTAATCTGATCTCACCATTTATTATGTTTCCATCCCAAGGTTAAGATGAAATGTATCGGTAGAGTATGTATAAGAATAATACTATGTGAGAATATCATAATTAGTGATTTTGAATATATTTCATGAAATAATAACATTGTGGTTCTTGTCCCTAATAAAACTAAAATACTATAGTACTCAGGACTGTGTTTGTGAAATTTATTGAATATGAATCTAAAAATATGTTTTATATATGTTTGAAAAAGTCAGGGTCCTTATAGTTTGTATTATAGGAACGGTTTAGTCAATATTTAGAGATTATGATTAGAAAAACATTATAGAAAACCATGGGGATAATTATACGTATATAATAACATACTAATGCTTTGGTAAGAAAGAGATTATGTGGTTTTAATTGCAATACATCCCTATGTAGATACTACAAGTGGACGTGGTTGTTGAACAAAGGTACTTTGGGATAATAAATATAAAATAGGAATGCCATCCTTGACTTGATCTTTACCTACTATATAACAACAGGGCTTACTACACACGTGGATTTTCACTCCATTGGGATATTCTTTGGTTGATCCCCACTTTATTTATGAACCATTATTATGGATTTGAATTAATGAAGATAACATATTCCCTATGTTAAACGTATGGTTTCATTGATCGAAAAGATGGTTTCCAGATTTATAAATCCAATAAATGATTTTTCAGGATTATATGTTTTTCCACTTTGATTAGTGTTGATCACAATATTCCTATTGGTTTTAATTATTTGTTGGAACCCAAAGGAACCATGTTATTTTTTGAATGAGAACGAAAATGAAATGATTTTCCAACTAATAAACTAAATGATATGGGATATGGGATGAAGAACCTTATTTCTATGCTCACAGAAATTCATTGAGTTGTGATCTAGTTGAGATCCTGATCAGTCAGAGGGAACAAATTTTTTTGGAACCCTTAATGAGACAAAATATAACTATTTTTAGTGGTCATTCAGATCAACAAGTATGTTACTAATGGATCATAACCATTGAGAATATATTTTTTGTTCTATAGTGCTAGGAACATGAAATGTTTTTCTTAACAATTTATCATTTGGAATGTGAATTGGATCAATGGTGTAACTTTATTTATAATATGAGTCAAGATGATGAAATTTACTCCACAATATTGGTTGAGTTTTGGAGGATATGTTTCGGTAATTACCTCCCTTGTATTCAATGTACATGGTTGGAAAAGGAATTCCTTGAGCATAAGTAAAAGATTAATTAATCTGTTAGTAATTATGAATATAATTTTACTCAGCTTTCAAGGTACACTTCTGATGTAATCACTAGTCTATAAATAGAAAATAATTGATACATTGGTGGCTTAAAACCAAGTCTCTGAAAGGAATTGGCTGTGTGATAATTTTTTATCTATGAAAAAAAATTCACTATTTACTCTAGTTAGAAATGTAAATTGGATATTCCCACCATTCCCATGGATTTGATGAGAAAATAACGTTGGTGTCTCATGAAAACTCAAATAAATAACATGGTGGAATGGAATGACAACCATATGAATTACAAAAATTTGTGAAGAAGTATGAATGGATTTACATTAATGGAACTGGGTGGTGATTTAGATATTGAATGATGTTTCATAAATCCCATTATTTTTTATATGTAATTAATGGGAGAGTTAATGAAATGGAGGATAAGAGGATGAAAACTAATGAACCAACACACTCCAATTATTCAAATTTAAGGTGTATGGGCATTATTTCAGCTATTTTCTGAATCCAAAGTTATTCGATGATCAGTTTCAAAAACCTTATATTACCAAAGATAACGGGAAATATTACATGATAAAAACTAACAAAGTGTATTGTTAGAATGATGTCATGATATGTACACTTATCATCCACTCTTGAATAGATAATGATGTATTTGATTATGGATCTACCCAATCATTTAAATCTAATGAATTTGAAAAGAGTATTGAATTATTTTTTCAATGATGGGATACTGAGTCAGCTCTGAAAACTTATAACAGTATAATGGTTGAATCATATGTCTATAGTTCCTCTAAAATTGATGTATGTGGGAAAATGTTTCCCACAATTTTTATAATTCTTCATTTAATTAAATTAGATGTGATTCTAGGTATGCATTGTATTTATTAATATAGATCCCATAATAATTTTCGAGCAAGGGAAGTCACATTTCACATAAAAAATGAACCCATTTTCATTTATCATTGCGAAGAAGAGTAAAAACATAAAATATAAATTACTTCTATCTTGTGGTTTCTAATTCATATACATAAATCCTATATTTCTGAGATGGTTTAGGAGAAACAAAAAATTGATGAAATGACCACTATTCATGAGTTTTATGATATCTTTAGAGAGAAATTTTTTGGTATTCCTCTGAGTGGTAATGTTGAGTTCAAAATTGATCTCATACCTAATTATGTACCTATTTCTAAGAATAAGTATAGAATGGTTCCAATTGAATTTTAAGAATTGAAGAAGAAACTCATGGAGAATCTTGAAAATGGATATATATACCCTAGTGAATCACCATGTGGTACACATTTTCTATTTGTTAAAAACAAAGATGTTTTAATGAATATTGTTTTATTGATTATCAATAAATTAACAATATATCAATTATAAAAATGTATCCTCTAACCCATATGAATGATTTGTTTGATCAATTAGTATGAACTTAATACTTCTCCATGACTAATATTCAATATGGATTCTATAAATTGAGGGTCATAATTGGATACATACCCATTATAACCTTCCATACATGGTATTGAAACTATGAATTTATAGTGATTACATTTGTTCTTACAAAGTCCCCTTATATCATCATGGATATAATTAATAGAGAACTAATTTATTACCTTGATTAGATTGTGGTAGTCTTTATAGATTATATTTTTATACAATCAAAGATAAAGTAAGATCTAAAATATTAATTGAGGATTGTTTTTGAAAACATAAGTAATGAAAATATGTATATTAAATTTACCATATGTGATTTTTTTCACCATAAAGATTAATTATTGAGACATATAATCTAATGTTAAAGTACTTTTTTGGATCCTTCAAAAACATATTTTATTGATAGTTAGCATAGAACTGAAATAGTGAATCTGTTTCATATCTTTCTTGGATTGAGAGTATATTATTGACCATTGTGTATAATTTTACACAATATTCTCATCCTACCACTAAGTAAGCATGTAATGGGTTCAAATTAATTTAGATGGATGAATGCGATGTGAATTTCAAGGTGCTTAAGGTAAGGTTGGTCAGTGCACATGTAATCACATTTCCTTTTAGTGGATAAGGGTTTGAAATCAATAGTGAAACGTAAAAAATGGATTAAGATGTGTTATTATGAATAATTATTTGGTGATAGATTATTCCTCACGCCAATTTATGGTTCATGAGAGAAATTACCCAACTCATGATTTTGAGTTAGATTTATAATTTTTTTCATTAATGATATGGAGGAATTATCATTATTGAGAAAAGAGTGAGATATATACTAATAAGAAATGTTTAATGTATATATTCACACAGATGGAGTTGTATATGTGACAAAGAATATGGTTGGAGTTTATCAATGATTATAAATTCTTAATACATTAAAACCCATGGAAGGAAGATATGGTGGCAGATGCTTTGTGTCAAAAGAATCATTCCTACTTATCCATGACGAGGATCCCAAAAAATCAAATATTTTTTGAGTTTGAAAGGATTGATATAGATATATTGAAGGATAGATATAAGTGATCACTTTCCCAAATTAATTTTCAACCATCAAACCTTGTGATAATTAAAGATGTGGAGATGCAGAAAAAAGTGAGAAATGTTCCAAATTTTAACCATGATTGTGATTGAATTATATACTAATGGAACCATGTATGTGTTCCATCCATATCTTATTTTAATAAGGATATATTAGTGGAAGGTCATTGTTCCTCCTTTATTAGTCATTGGAGAAAAAATATGTTTAGATATTAGAAAGGGCATTTCTGGTGTGATGGAATGTTGAGAGATATTGCAGAGTTGGTATCTTGATGATTGGTATGTTAGAAAGGTATGTCTGAGACAATAAATACTAAGGGGAAGTTACAACCATTACCCATAACATATTGGTAATGGGAAAATATCACCATGTAGTTTTCATCAAACTCCCCAAACAATATACAGAGATAATATTATTTGGGTCTTAGTTGATTTCTATACAACTGTAACACGGTTCTTCACCATTAGACAAGACTATTATTTTTAGAATCTTTCTAGAACATAAATTAATGATTTGGTAAGATTTTATAAAGTAAAATATTATATTGTATTATATTGGGATCTGATGTTTACCTTGATGTTCCGAAAAACTCTTTAACATTATTTGGAGATAGAGTTAACTCTCGACACTGCATATCATCATTAGATAGATCATCACTATAAGATAAAAATTCAAATTATATAAGGAATGAAAAGATATTATTCTTTTGATTTCAATTGTTATGGGGATCAATGCCTTTCCTAAGTCAAATTTTCGTATAAAAATAGATTCAACTCAAGAATTTAGATTTATTCTTTTAAAGTCCTCTATGGAAGGAATAATAGAACTCCAACCTACTGGAATGATGTTAGAGAAGGAATGAAATTTGGTCCTAGAGAAGATGAAGAAATTTAATAGATATTTAGATCCACTTAGAATCACATAAAGGCATCCCAGAGTCAATAGAACCATTATAATAACAATTGCTAGCATGATCTATAATTTGATGTTGGGGATGAGGTATTACTAGGAACATATCCATGGAGGATGATTATATGTTATAGAAATGATGGAATATTAATCCCTAGATACATCGGTCTATTTTATATTCTTGATCGTATCAAGGAATTAACATATCTTTTGGTGCTTCCAGCAAATCTATCTTGAGATCAGGATGTGTCTCATGTATCTCCATGGAGGAAGTATATAAATGATACTCTACATATAATGAGCTCATAGGTCATACCAGTAGAGAAATATATTTATTATGAGGAATATCCATATGATATTATAGATCATTAAGAGATATTGGGGGAGTTCTGTGAAATGAGACCACTCCCATTGTCAATGTTTTGCGATGAAACCACAAGTGTGAAGAATCTACCTAAGAACATAAGGAAATGAGTATGAATACGTATCCTCATTTTTTTGAATCAAAGTGATGAATTTCAATGGATAAACTCATTTGGGGGGGGGGTATAATTTAACAAACTATTTTTTTTATTAATTAAAATTATAATAATAAATTAAATTTATTCGATATCTTGCGTTACACACAACACCAAGTTTAGATTCTATTACACACCCCACCTAGTTTTATCAAATTGTGATATATTATTAATATTATTATTTAAATAATATTTTTATAACCTAGATGCTAAAAAAATATTTATGAATAGTAATAAATATATTTTATATATTCACTATAATTTTTAATATAAATAAAAAATATTGATAAAGGTAATTACTTTTTAGAAAACAATTTATATGTTTTAAAGATACAATTTTCTCCAAAATAAGTTTTTATTGAGTTTTGCGAAAAAATAATAAATGTTATTTTTAGCACTTTTTGAAAATTTATTTGAAATAAAAAACATTATTTTGAAATTGAAATATAAAAATTATCTTGGAGTGAAATTTTTTATAATTTTCTGAGAAGATAAATGTTTCAGTGAATAATGAAAATTCTTTTATTTTTTAAGAATTATCTTTTCATTTAATGCTTTTAAAAACCACCAAATTATGTTAGTATGGTTTTAAAAGTAAAATTTGCTGACCTTTGTTTTCTTAATCCAAATTAGGTAATTTTAATCAATTCTATATTGTATTGGGATATTGAAACATTATATACATAAGAGAAGTTTCTCTTTGGGAAACTGCTTTCTCTTCTCATTTGGGGGTTTATTTTTGAATAAAATTCTACCAAATATATAAATATAATTGGAAACAATGGACCCATATTTTTAGTAAAAATAAATTATATTTTATAATATGTTTAACATAATTTTTTCCATTATGTAGTGTAAAATCATTATAAAATTTATTACTATAGTTAAGGTAGAAATGGGTTTACCATATTATTTAACTAAAAATATAAGGGTTAAAATTACCAATAAACTTTCCAAAACCCCCTCCTTGGACATATTTAAAGCTTATATCTTATAGGATATATACTAGTATATGATTTATCCTTTTGTACTAATAAAATATTGGATACACCATTATATTTTAACAAATCCTAATTGTGTCTTCTCCCCCACTTAAAAAGGCCACCCCTCTCCTCTCCTCAAAACACATAGAAAAAACTTTTATTTTTTCCATTTCCTACCCAAATACATTAATTAAATCCCTAATTTTATCCTAGAATCCTCATTTTGATCAAATATCCAGCATATAAAGGATTTTGGTGCAAATCCATGGATGTTACCCGAATAAGAGTTAATGTTACTCAACATGATTTTTTATTTTATTTATTCCTACACCCATTTAAAGTATTATTAAACCGTGATAATATAATAAAAATATTATCTTTAATATAATGAGATGTTACTATGATATTTTGATGACATAAATCTATCTTCACTTCCCTCAAATTTGCAAAGATATCATCTTTCATGTGTAAGAGGGACTATCACATCACAAATTGATGTGACATGTTTTCGGTCAACATCTATCATGGTGGGGTATGATGATGAATATAATATATACATATATATATATATATATATATAATATTTTTAACATAAAAATTCTTTCAGAATTATAATGTCACATATAACTTCTTACATTCCATTTCATAGGGGATACGATAATGTCATTCATGAGTACATTGAACAACTGCCTCACAAAGTAATGTGATTTGTTTTACACTAATTATTTGAATGGAAGATGATTATGTGTATATTTAATAATATATTTGATATAAATGAAATAAAAATGATTTTTATGGTAATATTTTATTTACCTTTCACTCATTTCATCTGTTATGAAAATGGAAATAACATTCATGTGTTTGTATGGCCTACCGTCTCCATAAATAGTGAATTTCATTTCTATCTTGAACTTTTATGAATTTACATAAAGTTATTAATAATAAATATATATAAAAAATATTTCCTATATAAAATTATAGATATAATTTATCCATGATCAAAATAAGAGAACAAAATAATTCAAATCAAAACATACATGAAAAACAAAGCAGTTATAACCCGAAATGTGACTTTAACATGGAATTGTTAATAAAAGGGTAAAAAAAGTCACAAAAAAATAATATATGATATGATATTATATATATATATGTATGGTTCTATAGTAAATTTAGAATAATATTTTATTTATTATATATCAGGTTTATACATGTATGAAGGAAGTTTTGATTTAAGGTGAGGTATATTTGTCTAAATTTTCCTTTTTTGAGACATATATTGTGGTATACACCTGTCCTCTTTAATGATGTAAATATGCATCCCCATTGACATTAAATATCATGAATTAATTTATTCTAAGGATATTTTATGTTTTATTTGATTTTATTATTTCATGGGGCTTAAAATTCAATGTTACAAATGTGGAATGGGTTTTAAGATACAATCTCATAATTTATCAGTATTATTTGACTTTATACTTGTGATGATGAAATCATATGATCCATCTCTCAAGAAACTCATACATTTTCTTTTCCTATGGTTATTTCATGATAATACATGGTATCCCTTCATTTTCCTCTCATTATGTACCCAATAGAAAAAATTTGTTTTCCATAAAAACATATATATTTATCCCTTTGGTTGAAAACATTTTTCTTCCATATCCATGTTTTATATTTTTTTAAATTCATAAATGGATTTATTAAATAAATTATTACCCATATTTCAATATTTTTTAAAAAATTAAATAGAATCTACCTTTTTCTAGTCTAATCCTGTTTGGATTTTACTAACGATTTTAAAGGAACCTTTATTTAAACATGTGTGCGATGAATAAAATTTACCACCGCCATCACCAATGAATTTTTTTAATATTTAATTATAATTTTCAATGATTATTTTTAAATAAATGGATTTACAAAATATTTTATTAATTTTTATTTTTAAAAAGAAAATTTTAAAGTGGAAAGGATGTTTTCCTCAAGAACCATTTTAAATGGATTTTAAAGATTCCTTTATAAGATTCCAGGGTTATCTTCAGAGAAAAGGATTTTGAAAAGGATTTATGTTTTAAATTCATTATTTTAATATTGGATATACTATTTATGTCAATAGATGATACAATTGATCCTTTAAAATCATTTTCTATATTTGATTACATCCATTGAGGTTACTTATGATTCACCAGGGATAAGATTGAATGATACCATCATTATTCTTTTTTTGTATGGTTAATATTTATATAGATGAAATTTTAATGAAACCCATTTATATATTCCTAGGTTAATATATTTTTAATTGATGAAATGTTAATAAATCTAATCTAATTTTTCATGGGTTATTCTATGATGAATTGGTGAAATATTTATGAAACATGTTTTATTTACACAGTTTATGATGTTATGATTTGATGAATGTTTTTTGTTTCAATTATGGATTTAATTATAAAACATGTGGGACCCATATATCCCTTAAATTTTTGAAATAATGATTTATATCTCATTTGATAAAAAATGGAGAAAATTCCATTTTCTTGATCAACTATGGAAAATAGATGAATCCTTATCCACTATGGGAAACAAGTGTGTCCTAATCTATAGTGGGAAAGATGTGATGTGCCCTAATCCGCTATGTTGATGGACTTAGTAGTTCACCGTGACATATCAAATGGTTTTTTATATTTATGATGGTTCCACACTTGTATGACATGTGCTTATTTTTCATGATTATTTTATGACGATATCTCACTCTTGTGGACCATGTCTTCGGAATTGATAATGTTTTATGAAATGACACATGTTCATAATAAATGAAAGGTTACATATGATCTTTGTTAGTTATATGAGTTTTAAAATAGCCTTATTAATATATTTTCATTTCACATGATCATAGATTGATATATCATATGTTTACCCATACTGAGCATCTAATATAACCATTTCATATATATCCTTCCCCGGGTTATGAAAAAATGTTTAGGTAGTGTATAACTAATAATAGTACTATGTGAGAAGTTATTTTTTGGAGATATTGATGGTATTTCATGACATATGATGATTGTGTGTCTAGTACCCAAAGAAACTAAACTATTGTTGTCCATGTCTGTGTCTTTATCAATGGCATTGAATATTCATCTAAAAAATCTTTTATTTATGTATGAAAATATTGGGTCCTTATAATGATGAATAAAGTGTATTTTATAAGTTATGATTATTTTGGCGTCTTAAGAAATTATATCCTATTTTATTCAGTGTTACTTTACAACTATTTTCAATTGAAACATATGAATATTTGGATATGAAAAAATAAATTGAGGTTGTATTTGTAAGTGGGTTGGTTTTGTGGAAAAGGGTTTTTTCATGGAAAACATATTTTCATATTGTTATATTCAAAAATATATGGTATATATTAATTTTTTAAAGTGATATGTTTTGGTTTGATGGGTGGAAACCCAATTACATTTTTATCATTCCTTATTATTATAGGATTAATAGGTTGTTCAATGAAATAATTATTCCACTATATTTTTGTCATATCTTTTGAGAGGTGTGTGTATAATTTCCTCACTTTCACATGGTGATGTCGGTGTTTGGGTATCTTTTTCTTTGATTTTATTTGTATGAACTATCATCATTTTTATCTACTATGTTATGCATCCATTGTGTATTTAATGTTTTATATCTTAGTTTATTAATTTTTTAAATTTTCTTTCCACTATGTTATATATTATATATGACATTTATCATTGAAATAATTCCCAATAATATTCCTATGATTCATAGGCACTATTTTCTAGCCTGTGGGGATTGTGAAATCCCTTCATGTGAGTAAATATTATTCAAATTCAATTTTTCTTGTGTAATTTTGGTTGTTCTTTACACTAGCAGAAAACCTCTAAACGATCTCCCATATAATATGGTATTTTTAAAGGATGTGTTTTGACTATTTGTGAGACTACGATTACTTGGAATAATAAATGAAATTATTATTGCCACAAAAATTCTTGATTTCTCTGCCAATGAACAGAACCACCTCAAGTTCATAAATAAATATTATAATCCAAATATCCACAATTATCACATATGATACAATTAAGTACCCTTCCATTGATGTCAAGTCCTCTATGGAGGCTTATTTGGAAATCTTCTAACTCTTATCTCAGTCATTTATTAATGAATGAAACCATTTAGATATCTCATTTCATCTCTATTAGATTAAAAAATAACATAAATTTAACTCCTTACAATGAGCTCATTCTCTCATCCAAATAATCAGAATATATCGTTACCTCTTCTTAAAAAATTAGAATGTCATTAACACAAATAAATTGACTCTCACATGAATTGGATTGTTATATACTAATAATTTTAAGATCATAGGGAAAATTAATTCAAGTAAATTTCAAGAAATACATGAGAGAGTTTATGATAGATGTAATGGTAATTATATCAATCCCTTTTAACTGTTCATAGGGATCTTGAATCATCCTAATATTCACTCCTTGAATCACTAGTAAATAACCACTTTTAGAGTTCTCTATATTATACTAATTTTATATTTTACCTTTGTATGTATCCTGAATATTTCCAAGAACCCTAGTTAATAAATCTATATAGATATCCATACATGGTATGTAGGAATCTTCAGCCTTGTCCATTATCAAAAAATATTTTATCAGACATATTATTTCCATAAAGTAACATTTGGATTTCACATTATATAGGAATTATGTTATTTACATACAAAATCGAAGACTCTAAAAATCTCCCCCTAATTTTTTTATACACATAAAAACCATCCACATTATTTATGAATCCAAACTCTTTTATTGTATAGAAAATAAGATATTCCATCATCAAGAATATATATTACATCTATAAATGGACCATTTCTACTTTCATACCATTGAATAGTCATTTGGAACATAAAAAACTTTTGGATATATTATAAACACTTCATGGACTAAATTATCATTATGTAAACCTGTTTTAACATCCATTTTATATATCTCATAATAAAAATGTTTTTCTATGGTACGAACAATACAAATGGTATTTCTCCATGAAACATTTGAAAACATTTTTTCATAGTCAATACCCTGAATTTTATTATAAACCTTTTCCATTGAGAAATATTTATATGTGGACCCTCTTCCATCCATGTTAATTTTATTATATAATATACACTTTATCCCTATGGGTATCATCCCTTAAGGTGAATCTACTAATTTATAAACATGGTTAGTGGTCATAGATTCAATTTTAGATTCCATGTATTTTAAATTTTCTAAAAATTAAAACACTCAATGGCCTATTAGTATGTAAAATGTTTTTCTCTTATAAACAATACCTCATTATCATTTCAGAAAATAAATCCAAATCATTAGTGACCATACATTTTCGTACATGAATATTTCATCATTTTTAAAGATAAAAAATAATAGTTACACATTCATGGATTGAATGTTTTAGTATATCGGGAAAATTGGAATAAAAAATCACTTATATATGTTAGGTCCACTAGGTTAAATACCCTGAGGGGGGGAGGGGGTGAATCAAGTTATGACAGATTAAAACCTCCACTCGTTCAGATCATGTTTCGTTGTTAGAAAAAACACAATTCTCTCTTCCTCCCACAAAAATTTATGAACAAATATGAAATCATGCATAAGACACAAAAACTTTTACATGGTTTACCCTCACTGGGATATGTTCAAGGAGAATACAATGAAAATGTGATGATGTACCAAATTTACTAATTCTCTCTTCCAATAATAAGTACAATGTTTGGGCTAGATCTTTTATGCCTAGGATCACTTCCTTTACAAGGTTTAGGATCTGGTCACTACATTACCAAGGGTCACTCACTATGCCTCTTTCTCTGGCTCACTGCCGATGGAAAGGGTCACCGTCTTCCTCTTCATATGCTCACTGCGCCTGGAATGGAATTTACTCACAGTTTATCGACTTGTAGGTAAAACAATGTTTATGGATATGTACGTCCCTTCATTTTCATGAAATATTGAATCCTCAACTATAGGTATATGGTTTTTTGAAGTTATTTTCTCATCCATATATGAAGTCGACCTTTTTAGGTACTATTCGGTACAGGAAAATACTTTTTCAAACTGAATTGATGCTCTCAGAAGCCTCCTTGAGAAAACTGTGAACCACTTTCCTCTCCCACGTAATGAGTACAGAGTTTGGTATGCGGGACACCTTCTTTACATACTACAGCCTCTTCAGTAAACCTCTCCTATCTGTAGACTGCCTCTTCTATGAACCTCCTCAATTAAACCCCTCTTGTCTGCAAACAATTCTTTGTACACAAACTACCTTCACATCAACGTACTGGAGTCCCTCCTCCATTTACTACTCATGGAACTCTCCTTCTCATGTACCAGAGATTACCCCTCCGCGTACTGAGACAATTCCTTCTCTGTACTGGACTTCCAATTTTGTGTACTAGAATTCCTTTGCGGGTTAAGAAACCTCGGAAACTGCTTCCATAGAATTCCTTCCGCTCGAACCACTTCAGTCTTCGCGATCCTCCCTTGACAAAATACCATCAGAATTCTCTTAATTCCCTAAGAAAAATATACATTCTAATTATGTTCAATATCCACATCAATTAGTTGGATTAACAATTCTTATATAGGAAAAGATATCTGCTTAATCCACTAAATCAAGATTTACCAAATTTTGATTCGATACATCCCCCAACGTGTACCGAAACATTTTCCATCGCAAACTAAAAGACATCTGCGAACCATTTACCTACATGCTCTATGTACTGCCTTTTCTCAAACATGGTTGAACTCCTCCGCTAACACCAAACCATCTGTGTACCACACCACCATCCACCAAAAACCATTATGGTTCTGTGAACCACATCCATGTACTGCTCCTGCTACTTAGTTCGTGACCGCGTACCATTACCGAACATAGTATGTGGTTCTCCTCCTTTTCCAAATTTCGTTAATTTTTTTCATGACACTCACTCCAATGAAGAAATCCTTCCTCTACAAATATTAAACTCCCGATTTTCAGGCCCTAAAATTTGGAAAACACAGGGAAACAATGGAACCTTAAAAACCTATATTTGAAAAACACCAACCATTCTCATTTGTTGTCATTTGGTTTTGTCAACAAACACAACCACACCCAAACCATACCGAGAGGACTCCATGAGGTATTTTTCACAACAAAACATAATAAGAAATAAACATTATTAAAATCATTTATATTTATCAACATAATAATTTTCACATTTTCTTTGTCACATTTTTTCACTTGAGGATATACATCAATGTAATCTCTATGGAGAAATATAACATAGTATAAATAATATACATGAATCAATAACACATTGTTGAGAATAATAATTATAATCATGTCATAAGCATGGTATCATTTTCATCAGTATTAGGAAGACATTTGAAATCGGATTGGAATGTAGTGATTCATAAAAAGGGAACTTCATGCCATAATAGTAAAGTACTATTTGAACCAAGGATTTTCACAAAATTTGAGTCAGGATGGGGTGATGGTGATCTACATGACTACCTGAATCATTAAGAATGGGTAAATTTCAAAAGAGCCTTGTGGATTAGGGATCCTCGCGAGAATGAATTAAGAGGGATGAGAAAAAAGACATTATGATCTTGGGATCTTCATGTAGGGATATGTACATAAATAAAAGGTCATACTATATTTGAAAACAAATATATAGTTTGAGAATAGGTTTAATTGTTATAAATTATTGATGTTTGGATGTTTCATGAATTAGGAACATTTAATGAGCATAAAAATCTCAAAAAACAATTTATGACCTAAATGATACTTTGGATTCTCAAAAAAGGGAGTTTCACATAAATTGGGAGTTTTTTTGAAGATATAGAGTTATGAAAAGAAGGTGATATTCATGGAGGTTCGTAGCTTCACAAAAGTGTGAAGGTTCATGGATGTTGGTATTTCACTAGGATCTCCATTAACTGTAGTGTTAAACTTATGGATTAAATGAAAAATGCTTTCAAGTTCATAAAATCTGGAAAATGGTAGAAGCTGAGTATATTTATATGTAGGGAAAAATTCTTACATTTACTCTCTACTGAGGCAACCTTCATGTTGTTAAACTGAGTAAGACTTCACCCATGGTAATGAGGTAGAGGGTGTTAGTGGAATTGTTCTGAGGGAGGAAGTGTTATATCCATAAAATTATTATAATTGAAATGTTCCTATCAGAGAGTGTATGTTTCTTGTCTTCTTGGATGCATAATAACTAGTAATGATTTGTGGATTTTGGTATGACTGATATACTATTGATTTTTGATCTGTAGACTAGACCTTAGAGGTGAATCATGTAATAATGATAGGTTGTCACTCTATGTATGATTTTTAATAAAAATATGATTCTATTAGATATTATTTACATGTTCATACCAATGTAGAAAAAAGTTTCATCACATTAAAATAAAATACTGACACCCACATTCAATCGTCCCATCTCAGGGTGTTTCAGGGTCCTACAAATACCCCACACAGTTGTGAACAAAACAAGTATCATGTTCAAACATAAAATATGTTCATAAATCATAACATAATCATTATGAAAAAAAATCTAGAATCCTTTTAAATAGTATAAAAAATAATATCATAAGATAAATCATAATACCAAATTAATTAGAGGAATTTTCAAATTCAAGATCTCCTATCAAAACATAATATTCACATAATCATTCATGCCCCATAGAATGTATAACAATAGTAGTGATGAAATAATTCATGGAAAGGATTGGGTTTCGTAAGTATTTCATAAATCATAATTTAATCAATTAGATTTGGGGTTCATAAATGAATAAATAAAAAAAATTGGTATAAATATTTTCATTCTTGAGAGAAGAAGAAAAAACTCTAGAGGAGTCAAAGATGCATCTTTGAAGGAAAAGATGTTTTGGAAATTGTTTTTATTAGGATTAAAAATCAAGGTGGAAACATATATATATATATGAAAATAATTGGGAAGAATAGTGAAATGTTATTTAAGGAACATTATAGGAATATACAAGATTAATTTGTTGTGAAAGAGGGATAACTAAAAAATGAGTTGTGTTCAAGAATCCCCTTACCTAGAATCTTGGTTTATTTATATATTTTTTCACCTCCTAAATAATAAACATAGTTTCATTCAAAATATTTAAACTGAATTGAATTAGTTTAATTTATGTGACTATTTATCAATTATAACAATTGGATTATATTATATTCTATTGTTGATGTTGAAGCATTTTGATATCATGTTTTTCTTAAAAATTTCTTACTTTGATTTAATTTTCGTATTTGGTTACAAGTTATTTTTACATAAGTTGAACTAATTATATAATCTTAAAATAAACGTATTTATACATTTATATATCCTAAATAATATATTATAACCATCTATATTGTTGGGGATAATAAAATAATTGGAAACATCCTTGTTGGTGGTTAACCGACCGTTAACGGGGCATTGTCAAAATAACAGGAATTGGATGTAATATAACTTAATATGTCTTAAATATAATACAAAAAATAGGTTAAAATCATTAATATAATATTAAAATAAATTTTAATTATAATGATAAAATTTGGGTTTGAATGGGGTTCAATAAAATATAAATAGGAGAGGATAATGAGAGGAAGAATCGATGAGGGCTTTCAATTTTCTCGATGATTCTTCTTCTCTATGGATTTATATTGTAACACCCCGAGCTTCCACGATACGCTTCTCATTCAATAATGCAATAGCTTGCATTATACGCAACCTCGAGCTCTAACACACACCACAACTAATTAAACTAGCCGTTGGGAATAGTAATACCTACTTTTTGAAATTTTACAAATTTTATTTATCAAAATAGACTTCATCTTTGGATTCGGAATATCGAAATTATCCTATGTTGAATTTTTGGTATTTTTCTGAGAACTTCTAATTTTTTATGAATAGTGAAAAATACTTAAAAACAACTTTTTAAATCAAAATAATTTATAGTGAAAAATTATACTATTTAGTGGTTTTAAAGTATAATTAGAATATATTTTTACCATTTTATCCAATGGTGGTCATTAGAATTAATTTAACATTGAAATTGGACATAAACAATTGCCAATCTTTTGATATAAATTGTTTCTTAAAAACACGCTATTTGTTGTGACAGTGGGAATTAAATATAAAATTAATTAATGCAACTTATATGTTTGGAATTTTGTAAAATAGATATCATTTTTGAATTCGGAATATCAATTATAGCTTAGGGTGAAATTTTGGCATTGTTCTGAAAAACTTCGATTTTTGATGAATAGTGAAACCACTAAGTGGTAGTTAAATAACTGATTTTTCGTTTAAATGAAATATTACCACTTCTGTGTTTTGATTTTCAAAAATCCGACATACATGGTTGTCATTAAGAAGTAAAATGTGGTTCAATGAGATTAAAATAATTTTTTGGTGAATAATAACTTTTAAGTTCTTAATCGCGATTAGAGGTAATTAGTGTAGTTTAAGGTAAAAATAATGTTTTAATAATATGAGATGAGCTTGAAACTTGTCCTACTCCTATTGGATGAGTCATGGCCGACCAAGACAACCCATGGGTCAACTTGGGGATCCCATGGAGTCACTTTAGTTGGAAAATTACATTAATATATATTTATTTAATGTTAAAATTAAATTGACACAAACATGAGTTGTTTTACTAAAACAGTTTTCAAGTGGGGTTAAACAAGTCCAAATTTTGCCTATAAATATTCATTAGAAATATAAAAAGATTTCCTACATCATTGTATTTTTTTTATAATTTTTAGACATTAAATAAAAATTAAATTATTTATGACATCATTATGATGTGGCGATGACCTCATTATTTAACGATTTAAATAAAATGAGAAGATAATGAAAAATACAAGGCTTACACTTGTAAAAAGCCTATTGGATGAAGATATTTCGAACCCTTATCACCTTATCCACGAATTATATAAGTGTGGGACCTTTATAATCCGAAAATCATTGTGTAATAATGTAACATTTCAATCTTTCCAAAAGAGCCCCTCCTCTCCACTTATAAAAGGCCCCCACCTCTCCCACCTTATTCACACTTTCAAGCCATTTGGCTCGGCCAACCTCTGCCCAAATACTCTCCCAACTTCCCCCTATTACTCCTAGAAGCCTCACTTTGGGAAGAACTCTTCTCAAGGAAGCCTTTGGCTCAAATCAAAAAGAGTTACCCGATTTTGAGGTAATGTCTTCTCTAATGTTGTTTTGTTTTATTTTTCTTCTCCAACCCCATAAAATCTTTTTATTAATTACTTTTGTAACAAAAACAGTATCCTCAATATAATAGGATGTTGTTATAAGAAGTATTAGTGCTACACTTACACACACCTACATCGAATGGTTAAAGAACATACAGTTTCTGTGGATGGCGAATTTCTGCCTCACGAAACAATGATTGTTCAACACTCATATAACACCTTAAAAGGTGGACATTAAGATTTCAATATATTTATATATGATATAAAATATGTTTATGTTTTACTTATGCTTCTTTATTTCTCATTTATGGCATACTTTATGATTTCCATTATGGGTAAAACGCGATAATTTCATTTTAGGAAGTGCGGACTACCGCCCCCTCAAAGTGATTTGAATCGTTAATGCCATATGTGGGATGTATAAAGGATGGAGTAAATGGTATTATGCACTGTATTATACTGGAATTATATTATAAATTTATATAATTATGATTTCATTCCATTAAATACGAAATAGAAATGAAAGTAGCGTTCATGCGTACGTACGGCTTACCGTCTCCATGAACGGTGCATTTCATTTCTTACCTCTAAATGTTACGTGACATTATGAATGAATGTATATACTGTATATATATTATATATATGATATTTACATCATGAATATAATTCTGGATATAGTGGCTATTTCACCACATGAACAACTTGTAATTATAATAAGTTTATTTTTGACTCAAGTACCAAAGATCGACAAAACGACCGTTATTAACTTAAATAATTAAATAATGTTCATAACATGGTAATAAGTGATATAAATGGAATAATGAACATGAAAAAGGTTCTTAAGTAAATATAAATTAACTCTATTTTATTATTCAGGAGGTTAAAGAACGGTCGAGTCAGGACAGGACGCAAGGTAAGGGTTTACTTCACAACCTCTTCATTATCCAAGGTTGTTTATACATAATTATCTACTGGAACCTTGTTATCATCCACATCCATGTTTCTTCAAAATGTATTTCAAAATATTTTTATTATTTACAAGAATATGGGTTAAAGTCATTTATACCCTTTTTGACTTTTTATAAGAGGAATCTTTCCGTCGTTTTAAAAACAAGGTCCTTTTTAACCTCTTCGACAAAATTGAGGTAAGAATGTCTTTTTTAACTTATACGGAGGGTGCGGTTATTTTCCGCCGTTATAAAATCTTCAAATCATTCCTTACAAGCTTATAAGAATATTTTCAAGAAAACGTTTTGTTTTATATGGCTCTTAAATGATTTCAAAAATAGAAAGAGATATTTCTCTAAAAAGTGTTTTGATTTCATCTATGTCAACATCCTTTGATGGATTTTACGCTTATTTGAAGTTGATTTATTATAATACAAAACTTCTATATTGTATTGAAGGTTTTGTGATATGTTTGACTGTGGATGTGCTATTTTATACCATTCATAATTTATGGTGAAATTATTGACATTTCGTATGCTAGTTTTAATACGAATGTTTATGTTATGTTTAAACCTTTTCATATGGGAATGCATTGGACTTAATATGTGACGGGTGGAGCCTGCTATAGCTCCTCGATGCATCGGTAGGTCTCATGAGACAAACTAGTGTCTTGGCACAAGGCCTTGACAAAATCTTATTTGTGGTCTCGGCACGAGGCCTTGACTACGTGGTTATGATAGCCTGGCATTATGCATTCCATCATTATGAAAGTGGTTATTGATATTGCATGTGATTATTCAACCAGTAGAATATCCATGTGAATAAGTAAATGGCATTATCTCATTTTACTTTTGCCATATTCTGTTGAAGTTCATGTTTAAAAGGCTTTTGTTTTAGTTATACATTGCCTTAAATGTTAATGTTTATTTATGAAAGCTTCCGCATTATTGTTATCCTTACTGAGCATCTGAGCTCACCCCTTTCAATGTTTTAATATTTTCCAGGATGTGAAGAAGTATTTTATGAATGACCTGCAGGGATAGTCGGAAGAGGATATGAGTGTGGACTATGAAGACTTTGTTATTAGTTTTCCACTTTATGGTGTAATGTAACATTTATGAATGTATCTACTGTTTCCCAGGCTACTAAACTAATCGGTCTTTCGAGACTTGATCTTTTGTGATCATGCCAATGTTACGAAGTAATGCACCGACTCTGGGTAGCTGGGGTCGGGGCATTACAGTTGGTATCAGAGGCAGTTTAGTACTAACCGTGGATGTTATATTTAGATAAACTCTGATTAGAGAACATAGCCCGAAGATAGACTTTGAGGATTAGTATAGAAGAACTTCCTAGAATTTTGGTATTGTAGAGATGTTGTGAGTTTTCCGAGCAATACATCCCTGTCTGGATACGAGAAGGTAGAGGCGGCTCTGGCACAGATGTACCTAGTGGTAAAACCCGAAAACACCACTTTGATCTAGACTCAAACGGGAACTGGTGCACGACAACGGGCCTTGCTGCACTCTTGGTTACGACACTCCCGGGGGATATGCTTAGGATAACTCTCATTTTCTTTACAAATCATTATGAAGGGTTTATGAGTATATAATTCCTCAAAGAAGATATTTTTTATGATTATGGATTATATCCATAAATAGTTCAATTTATGTTAAGTGTTTTATAAGTATGGGATTATGTATTTTTATTCATAAACTAATCCAGTTTATGCCATTGTTTAGAAATGGTGCCCAGTAGAAGGAATGATAACTCCAGAAATGCACATGATCTAAAGAGAAGGAAGGATCATATATTTCATGGTCTTAAGCTAGAATTTATAAGAGAAATAGTCTCCCATGTATTATCATCATATGAAGAAATAATATCATGTGTTGATAAGATAAGTAAAGAGTTTACTGAGTCCTATGGCTTTGAAGGGAAGCAAGAGAAGAAAAGGATGGAAGAGAGAAAGATGGATAAAGGGAAGAGGGAAAAGAAGAATTTTCCAATATGTGGTAATTGTGTGAAGAAACATCATGGAACTTTCCTAAAGGGAATGGGAGTTTGTTATAAGTGTAGAGAAAAAGGACACAAAGTGCGTGACTGCAAGGGTAAGAAAATGGTTTCAAATGTACAATGCTTCTTCTGCAAGGATTGGGGACACTACGCAAACCAATGTCCAAATCATCAGAGTATGCCCCAAATGATGTTATTGGATAATAATCAAGTTATGATACTACCACAGATGAGGAGTAATGATTAGAGTTCTTATGTTGTTATTAAAGAATTTTGTAATTTGAGTGTTGTATCAATGATGTACTGGTTATAATAATTATGGAGTATATAAGGATTGTACTGCAGTACTGTTTCATCAAGGACTTGAGATTGTGTGGAACCAAGAAATGTGACTCCACAGTAGGTTAAATTTTTGGAAAATATATGGCTGGGAGAAATATAAACCATAATATGGTTTTGATACCGAGATAGGGATTTTGGAATAAGACGTAATTGATTTGGATAAATTATATAGGATATTCTTAACTTCCTTGAAACTGATTGATGATTTGTATACATTTTTGGATAGAAGGAGTATATCTAGTATTCTATAAGGAATAAGGAATCATGGTAATTCAGTATGTTTAAAAAGAATACATGATGAAGGTGTTCACATGCTGTTACATGGAAAAAAGGATCTTCATTATGTTTACCTTCCTTATAAAATTTGGACTGTGAGTTGGACAGAAGTATTTTGGATAACTATAAAGGTTGGAATGGATTAAGTTGATCTTTGGACAGTATTGATTAAGGTTAAAAAAATGTATGAAGATTATTTTTGGAATATTATAATACTATAGTTTTAGGAAAAGGACAACCTGCAGGGTGGGGCATAACCTAACGCGTCGGACAAAGCTGCAGGAATCGAACCCACATTCATGGTGCGACAGGCCTTTATTTCCTACCACTAGCCTACAGGAAGTCCCTGGTTATTACAAAATAATTTTACTAATCTAAATGGTATGTGTTAACATTTGGAACCTTATACAATTAGGATAAGTATAATATTTTTGAGTTCTATTATCTTTTTGAGTGAAAGATGAGTTGAAGGTTGAAACTCTAATTGTCAAGCATAAATATATATAAACCTATCTCTTATTCAATGAATAAATTAATTCTTAAGCTTTAGTAAAGGGATATTAAAACAAAAAAAATGTGTTATCCTAATACCTTATGTCTTGTTGAACTGATGATATTTTAAATCAACATAGATTGAAGTCTTTGAGGCCCTCAATTTGACAGTTGATTATGATTGACGACCTCAATCACTCCCTATAAATATTTACGTTTTACCTCCAATTATATGTCTCTAATTGCCACCAATGTTCTCCTAATCGAGATAACAATTGGGTGGTGACTTTTTCATTTCCCTTTCCCTCTTATTAAGGCTAAATTTTATTAACCTTATTTCTGATGTGGGTTTTCCTCAAAGGTATTTTCTCTTTTCAACCTTTTATTTTCAAAGAAAAATTTCAAATTGCGAGGACGCAATTTATTGAAAGAGGGGAGAATGTAACACCCCGAGCTTCCACGATACGCTTCTCATTCAATAATGCAATAGCTTGCATTATACGCAACCTCGACCTCTAACACACACCACAACTAATTAAACTAGCCGTTGTGAATAGTAATACCTACTTTTTGATATTTTACAAATTTTATTTACCAAAATAGACTTCATCTTTGGATTCGGAATATCGAAATTAACCTATGTTGAATTTTTGGTATTTTTCTGAGAACTTCTAATTTTTTATGAATAGTGAAAAATACTTAAAAACAACTTTTTAAATCAAAATAATTTATAGTAAAAAATTATACTATTTAGTGGTTTTAAAGTATAATTAGAATATATTTTTACCATTTTATCCAATGGTGGTCATTAGAATTAATTTAACATTGAAATTGGACATAAACAATTGCCAATCTTTTGATATAAATTGTTTCTTAAAAACACACTATTTGTTGTGACAGCGGGAATTAATTATAAAATTTATTAATGCAACTTATATGTTTGGAATTTTGTAAAATAGACATCATTTTTGAATTCGGAATATCAATTATAGCTTAGGGTGAAATTTTGGCATTGTTCTGAAAAACTTCGATTTTTGATGAATAGTGAAACCACTAAGTGGTAGTTAAATAACTGATTTTTCGTTTAAATGAAATATTACCACTTCTGTGTTTTGATTTTCAAAAATCAGACATACATGGTTGTCATTAAGAAGTAAAATGTGGTTCAATGAGATTAAAATTATTTTTTGGTGAATAGTAACTTTTAAGTTCTTAATCGCGATTAGAGGTAATTAGTGTAGTTTAAGGTAAAAATAACGTTTTAATAATATGAGATGAGCTTGAAACTTGTCCTACTCCTATTGGATGAGTCATGGCCGACCAAAAAAACCCATGGGTCAACTTGGGGACCCCATGGTGCCACTTTAGTTGGAAAATGACATTAATATATATTTATTTAATGTTAAAATTAAATTGACACAAACATGAGTTGTTTTACTAAAACAGTTTTTAAGTGGAGTTACACAAGTCCAAATTTTTACTATAAATATTCATTAGAAAGCTAAAAAGATTTCATACATCATAGTATTTTTTTTATAATTTTTAGACATTAAATAAATTAAACTATTTATGACATCATTATGATGTGGCGATGACCTCATTATTTAACGATTTAAATAAAATGAGAAGATAATGAACAATCCAAGGCTTACACTTGTCCAAAGCCTATTGGATGAAGATATTTCGAACCCTTATCACCTTAGCCATTAATTATATAAGTGTGGGACCTTTAGAATCCGAAAATCATTGTGTAATAATGTAACATTTCAATCATTCCAAAAGAGCCCCTCCTCTCCACTTATAAAAGGCCCCCACCTCTCCCACCTTATTCACACTTTCAAGCCATTTGGCTCGGCCAACCTCTGCCCAAATACTCTCCCAACTTCCCCATATTACTCCTAGAAGCCTCACTTTGGGCAGAACTCTTCTCAAGGAAGCCTTTGGCTCAAATCAAAAAGAGTTACCCGATTTTGAGGTAATGTCTTCTCTAATGTTGTTTTGTTTTATTTTTATTCTCCAACCCCCTAAACTCTTTTTATTAATTACTTTTGTAACAACAACAGTATCCTCAATATAATAGGATGTTGTTATAAGAAGTATTCGAGCTACACTTACACACACCTACATCTAATGGTTAAAGAACATACGGTTTCTGTGGATGGAGAATTTCTGCCTCACGAAACGATGATTGTTCAACACTCATATAACACCTTAAAAGGTGGCCATTAAGATGTAACTATATTTATATATGATATAAAATATGTTTATGTTTTACTTATGCTTCTGTATTTCTCATTTATGGCATACTTTATGATTTCCATTATGGGTAAAACGCGATAATTTCATTTTAGGAAGTGCGGACTACCGCCCCCTCAAAGTGATTTGAATCGTTAATGCCATATGTGGGATGTATAAAGGATGGAGTAAATGGTATTATGCACTATATTATACTGGAATTATATTATAAATTTATATAATTATGATTTCATTCCATTAAATACGAAATAGAAATGAAATTAGCGTTCATGCGTACGTACGGCTTACCGTCTCCATGAACGGTGCATTTCATTTCTTACCTCTAAATGTTACGTGACATTATGAATGAATGTATATACTGTATATATATGATATATATGATATTTACATCATGAATATAATTCTGTATATAGTGGATATTTCACCACATGAACAACTTGTAATTATAAGAAGTTTATTTTTGACTCAAGTACCAAAGATCGAAAAAACGACCGTTATTAAATTAAATAATTAAATAATGTTCATAACATGGTAATAAGTGATATAAATGGAATAATGAACATGAAAAAGGTTCTTAAGTAAATATAAATTAACCCTAGTTTATTATTCAGGAGTTTAAAGAACGGTCGAGTCAGGACAGGACGCAAGGTAAGGGTTTACTTCACAACCTCTTCATTATCCAAGGTTGTTTATACATACTTATCTACTGGGACCTCGTTATCATCCACATCCATGTTTCTTCAAAATGTATTTCAAAACATTTTTATTATTTACAATAATATGGGTTAAAGTCATTTATACCCTTTTTGACTTTTTATAAGAGGAATCTTTCCGTCGTTTTCAAAACAAGGTCCTTTTTAACCTTTTCGACAAAATTGAGGTAAGAATGTCTTTTTTAACTTATACGGCGAGTGCGGTTATTTTCCGCCGTTATAAAATCTTAAAAGCTTTCCTTACAAGCTTATAAGAATATTTTCAAGCAAATGTTTTGTTTTATATGGCTCTTAAATGATTTCAAAAATAGAAAGATATATTTCTCTAAAAAGTGTTTTGATTTCATCTATGTCAACATCCTTTGATGGATTTTACGCTTATTTGAAGTTGATTTATTATAATACAAAACTTCTATATCGTATTGAAGGTTTTGTGATATGTTTGACTGTGGATGTGCTATTTTATACCATTAATAATTTATGGTGAAATTATTGACATTTCGTATGCTAGTTTTAATACGAATGTTTATGTTATGTTTAAACCTTTTCATATGGGAATGCATTGGACTTAATATGTGACGGGTGGAGCCCGCTATAGCTCCTCGATGCATCGGTAGGTCTCATGAGACAAACTAGTGTCTTGGCACAAGGCCTTGACAAAATCTTATTTGTGGTCTCGGCACGAGGCCTTGACTACGTGGTTATGATAGTCTGGCATTATGCATTCCATCATTATGAAAGTGGTTATTGATATTGCGTGTGATTATTCAACCAGTAGAATATCCATGTGAATAAGTAAATGACATTATCTCATTTTACTTTTGCCATATTCTGTTGAAGTTCATGTTTAAAAGGCTTTTGTTTTAGTTATACATTGCCTTAAATGTTAATGTTTATTTATGAAAGCTTCCGCATTATTGTTATCCTTACTGAGCATCTGAGCTCACCCCTTTAAATGTTTTAATATTTTCCAGGATGTGGAGAAGTATTTTATGAATGACCTGCAGGGATAGTCAGAAGAGGACATGAGTGTAGACTATGAAGACTTTGATATTAGTTTTCCACTTTATGGTGTAATGTAACATTTATGAATGTATCTAGTGTTTCCAAGGCTACTAAACTAATCGGTCTTTCGAGACTTGATCTTTTGTGATCATGCCAATGTTACGAAGTAATGCACCGACTCTGGGTAGCTGGGGTCGGGGCGTTACATATATTCCATTGAATTAAGGATTTGAATGACTATATAAAACCCATAATTATTCTAATACGCCTAAAAAAGATTATTTTGGTATATCATTTTATTTTTCATGTGATTTAGGAGTGTGTTTTCAAAGGGACGTAAATGGATTATTTATACTTGAAGAGAATAGTTTTCTTAGAATAAAATATTTAATTAAATCCTACATCAAATGTAAAACATATAATAGTGAATTTATGATAGTATAAATCATATATCCATATAATAGAATAGTTTTATGAATTTAAACCAATTTATACTTCAAATTCACATTTTTTATTAAAAAGGAATGTGGAAAAAAGAAAAATTGTTAATTTAAGAGTTCATATTTTACTTTCGGAATTGGAAATTGTTTTTTAGGTTTGGGAATTATGAATATTGAATTTTAACGAATCATTTATGAAAGTATATATTTTTTGTTCGATTCTAAAATTATATTAATTATTAGTCCATTATTATATCTTGAATGATATAATTAAAGATTCACCAGTTACAAAAAACCGTATTTTTACTATTCACTATAAAATAGAAGTATTTCAAAAAAAATACCAAAAAACAACCCTTGGAAAATTTATACATGTTGATTTAAAAACAAATTTTATATTACAAAAACAATTTTCTATAATATTTTAATATAAAATTTTAACATAAAAAATATATTTTTTATGAAATACCATAAAATACTACTTTTTTGTTTTTTTCAAGGGGGAAATATTCTCATGGGTACAAAAACTTTTTATTCTGAAGGATTGATGAAATAATATCTTCTTTATTCCCTTGAGATATACATAAAATAATAACTTTTATAATTTAGGTTCCACTTTTTATGGATCCGATCACTGTACGAGTTCTTTACTATCACAAATCTTTATAAAATAAAACTTCGGTAAATTTTTTATAATATATATCACATTGTGTATTTATAATAAATTTTCATGAAACATAGTTATGTAATAATGAAAAACTATCCTGAGCATAACCCTTGAAAGATATAATAAGGTTACAATGATTCATCATTAACAAATACATGTTTAGTTTGGTAAAATTCATCCTCTAAGAAAAACTATTCCACTATAGTGATATATGAGGAGTGAGTTGTGTAACAATTCCACAATCACTTAGATTACCATTGAATCCCTAACTTAAGTATTGAACACCATGATCTAACTAGAGGACATTAATATTTTTCATAGTTGATTATGAACATTATTTTAAACCTTCGTAAATTTATTTAAAGTTTGATAGTTGCGTCCTATAAGATTCACATAAGAATAATGACTAAATTCACATGTAAATGTAATGAAGTATCTAAAACCAACAGTTTTTTGAGTACAAATGTTTTCATATAAATCACTATTTATGAGATCCCATAATCCACTGGACCTTTCACCATTTCCACTAAAATTTTATATGGGAATCATTCCTAATAAAAGGATTAACATGTATCAAATGATTTATAATCAAATGGTTTTATCAATACAAATCTATGTAGTATTTGGATTAATTTTTCATTTATATTTCCATAGAGACAATTCCAATTTTATGTTGAATAAGAATCGACCCTAAACCTTTTATTTTGAATGTTATAAGTATAAATATCCATAGCTTGAATATATAAGCTATTTATCTTATTTCCAATACCATTGAAAATTTCATTCTTATATATTGGAAAAAACGTATTCTTAATAACGAATGAAAACCCCGTATTGTCTGAAGATGATATTGAAATAAATTTTCGATTTATGGAGGGAATATAAAAATAGTTATAATATTCATGAACTAATATACTTGCTAAATTAATATCCTAAGTGAAAACATGTAAAACATCAATTTTTTCTCAATTATTCTCATGAAGGTCATACTAACCCTTTTTCAACTCCATTCTATTTTCAAGTTTGTGGTTATCCACAAAAATGTGTGATGAAAAATGGGTATCCAATACACATGAGTAGAATTTTTTAAATTTAGGTCTATAATATTCACATTCATATTCATATATTTATTTTATTTTAGAGCACTTCTCAAATATACATAACAAAATAGAATTTCTTTATAGTTCATACCTATAAGGGATCACAAAATTATAATCATGATGTAATACGTAATATATTAAATATATATATATAGGGGAGTTTCAATTTGGTTATGTTTCTATAAATTAATTTTAATTAATTCACTCCCATTAAAAATTATTACCCAATAAATCATTTACATTTAGTGGAGAAGATCAATTTTTTCAATAAATAATGAATCTCTAATGATGTTATTCTCACAAAAATTTATTTTTGTATGGTATCGTTGAAATCATAACAATTATGAATATTTCTATAATTTAATAGATAATATATTTTTCCAAATCAATCATATTGATTAACATAATTATATTCCTTCTGTATCCTAGCCATTAGGGTTTCCTAGCTATCTGTAGCCCAAATAAAATTCCATGTTTAAGGCATGTAACTTTTAGGGACCTTATTACCTTCTTTCCTAACACAAGATAATATGGGGGAACCTATATATGACATGAAACTACCTAGTTGGACGATTGATTTCTTGAAAAGTGTATCCTTGGAATGAATGTAACATTTATTTTTTAAAGGGAATTTTCTTATATCAATTTACTAAATTAATATAAAAAATATTCATATTAAATTCATAGCTATTTCATCTTATGAAATTTTTATATTATCATATTTTATTTTATTTTAGAAGAAAAATTGTTGAGATATATTTTTAGAACCTCTATAAAATCCACCCAATTGTTATGTTCATGCCATATTAATGTGTAACTCATAATACCACCCATAGGTTTGTGTTACTCGACCAAAGGTAGAATCCAAATGTATTCATTCACAACCAAATTCATCTGATAGAAAAGGTATATGAACTTTTTATGTAAATGTTTAGAAATATATGAAATTATAAATATCTATAGGAGTAATCTCTCTACCATAGATAACTAACCCCCACCATTATAGAATAAAGAATAAGCCTCCAGTATAGTGGGAAGTATGAACCAAATTCCCTCAAGCCAAGGATACATTACTCAATAGAGAATACAGTTCTTAACAACTATATTACATAATACATAAAAACTATTCCCAATAATAAATTTTAATCTAGTAAATTCAATTATAAATTAGGGTTAAGAAAGATAAAAACTTCATATTATCATTTCATACCAAGAATGTAATTCATGGAATAAAAACATTCTAAAATAAATTTACCATATAAATTTAACAAACATAACATTCATATTTCATTAACACTTAATAAACATGAATATTCTAAATAAATAAATATATAAATAAATATATGAATTATTTATTTATTTTCTAAAATGAGAGATATAGATATTATCTTTTCATATTTAATTTAGGCATGAGAATTTATTTTTTTGAATGACATAACACTAATAAATTATTATTATTTTATAAACCATAACAAAATATTTAAAATATAAAATATTAAAAAAAAATCTCTATATCATATTTTACAAATGGTAATAGGAATTATTTAACATAAAAATTGTTTGATACTATAAATATTTTAATAAATCAGACATATATTACATTATATATTACTAATCGTAATATGTGATTGATATCGCTTCTTGCGATTGGTGAAGTCATAGTGCTCATGTTGTATTTAATGATTTCTCATATATTGTCAATAAGACCAAATTCACTATTTATCATAAATTATAGATTTAATTTTATTTTATGATATCATATATGAATTGTTACAACATATTTCAAATCCTTAGTACTCTTAGAAATCATATATTATAATATAGATCATTTATATTCTACATTTAAGTGAATAGTATAATATCTATATATTATAATTTACGATATTGGATTAAAAAAATTAAAAAATTGATTTTTCATAGAATCATAGGTATAATAAAACATTTATACATTGAGAAATAAGGCTATGATACTACTGATAAATTTAGGGATATCATATAATGATTATTTTTAGTGGAAAAAATCCTTAGAAAGGTAGTTTTATCTTTTACAATTTCAATGTATAAAAATAAATAATATAAAGAATTAATAATTTTAATGAGGTATCACCCATACATACTACATGATTATTGATTAAGATTACCACAACATAATTCAAATTCCCCTTACATATAAGGTATAACAACAACAATAAGATCTAAATATCAAGAGGATATCAATCCACAAATGGGGTTGTAGTGCCTTATTCTGAATAAAAATGGTGATTTGTGAATGAACAAATTATCATATAGAATTTCATGAATCATTATTACCCACTATAGAAGGCTTTATATACTTTTTTTAGAATCTTCATTTAACTTAGAGAGTCATAATACTAGAACTCTGAATTCGTTCTCATATAAGATAAGTTGCCATTTCTTGTTATTGTGTATCTATTGAATGTTTCAATAAGATTCCCATGAAAAGAATGAATCAATATCATTGATTCAAAATTTTATGAAATGATGTTGGAGGATGTGGATGAATTCATACACTATAAATCAAAATCATGGGCCTATCATAAAACACCATATATCCTCACACCAGCATATCAATGCCATTTCAGTATGAACATATCATATGTCGTGATATGCGTCTCATTCATACCACACCTTATGACTCCAAGGATTTCATAAGATTGAATATCCATTTATGTTAACATCCAACACCTACATCATAGGCTATAAAATTTTCAGTCCCACTGAGGAAAATATGAAATGTGTGATTAATATACCCAATAAGACACCACTAACCAGTCCTTAAATTATCTAATACATATTGGTTCCTAAAAAATATGATGTTTAGATGATAAAAATCAATAATATAATATCGATAACATTAATTAATTATAAAAAATAAACCATTATGATAAAACCTACCTAGTTTAACCAATTTCAATATATAAGATAGAGTTTCCTATGGTTTTAACACATCATATTTTATGTGATTCAACTAATTGTGCACCTGTAAACTCTTAACCTTCTCCTGATAATAGGTTAACTTAATGCCTAATCAGTCTATGCACATATTTATTTGGAAATGATGTTTTCATAAAACTAAACCCATAAATATTCCAAAATCTCAATATACTATATTGGAATATATTCCCAACCCTTATTTGATAGTTAATTTCAAATTATAATTTTTAACTATACTAAACATTCATGTAAATTTTAGAACTATACCATTCATTCACATGAATATTAAAATAATAGGTTGGAATCATGACCATCATACACATTAATATTAAATTGTTTGGTTGGAACCACTTCCAACATTCTAAAAAATATCATAACTCTAGGTTATCATCATTCCCACCAGTTCATAAATATTTTAATAGTCGGTTAGTAGCACACCTGAACTTCTCATGCTCAAAATTCTATATAGTTATAAACAATATGTGTCCTCCTCTCTAGTAGAGAATAAAATATCCCCCACCACATATCTTATGGAATAACATTATCACATGTCACATAAAGGATAATTAATATAGACCCACAATTACCATTTTCCCACTACAAAGGCTATTCCAACCCAAATTATATCATGATTGAATTTCAAAATTATGGATAAATTCCCACATGAGGCTCTCGGGGATAATGAAATAATTTCATAGATTCTTAAACCCATTGCAAGTTATAATTTCATTGATACTAAAATTGGTCTATATATATCTAATCAATCAATAATGATTTCATGATGATACTGATGATTCGTAGGGATTGAAGAGCCCTTATAAAATGAATTGATAATTGGGGGGGATATGATTTGATATAAATTGTGAGATGGTAAATATAGTATTGAACCTGAATGTAAAAGTTGGATAACTCCTTAAAATATAGTTTATTTTGATTGGGTGGTTCTTATATAACATCATAATTATAATACCACTATGAAGACTTTGTTGAGGGAATTTATTCATGTTCATCGACAATATTTTGTGATGTATTTATTGAATACATGATTATAGATGAGTGAGAGACTATTTACTGATAAGATAGAAGAAAAGGAATGATGAATTATTGAGGTTACATTATTTATGTCTTGGAGTGCCACTAAAGAAATCATAGTTGATTATCCAAAATGGTTTTTTTGAATTAAAGGATAATCAAGTAATTTGAAAGTCATGGATTGAAGTATGTATAATAGTAGACCATGTAGAGACTTAATATGGTCATAGTTCTATGATTCATGTTCCATGGTCAAAGGGTGAAATGGTTTGGTTTGATATTGACTATGGATGTGAAAAACTAGGGGTAAGTAAAATTTTCTCCATGAGTAGTAGAATCAATAGGTTTGATCTATCGCATGATAAGATAAAAATTAGAAATATACCATCCCCTAGAGAAAAATGACCATAAGAACTAACTATTTTTTATTATAGTATGATATCTCTATTAAATATCTGAATGTAAAATGAAATAGTATCCAATTAAATAAATATATATGTAAGATCATTGTTGTTTGATGGAAATAGAAGACAAAAAGACAAAAAGACAAATCAGGACAAATATATTTTATCTAAAAGATTTTTTCTAGACCACATTAAGCATGATACAAATAAAAAATAAAAATATAATGTCCATTAATAAATTATCTTCCTTACCTCTAAATTTTTTATGAAACAATGATATATTTTACTAAACATTCTTGATAGAATATTTAGAAATGATTAGAATGAATTTAAAGACACTTATGGAGGGAAGAATAAGATTAATTGAATTGTTGATTCTTTTCTAGAAAATTTAGTAAATAGAGTTCATTAAAATATTATAATACAACTCTTTATTATTATTATTAATTATACAAGAAAAAATATCATGGTTCAGAACCGTTAGACACCAAGGATTATCCACTCAATAGTAAGTGTTTGTGAACCTTGTAAAAATATCTATATCATTCCCATTTCTTCCCTCACTATCTAAAACTATATATTTATTTCCTTTATTATCCTACGTGAAAACTAAAAAAGGGAATATTTTTTTTAAATTTTTTAGAAACCAATGATTAATACCCTCTTGGTGGTGGTGTTCTCTCACTTAATCCTACCATTTGATATTATAGTATGTATGTTCTTGATGGCATTATTCTGTATTCATCAATTTGTACTTGATAAATTCTTCAACCATAGAAATAATTTCATAAATTCACAAGGATCTAGGTTGATCAATTTATTTATGACATATTTTGATCAAATATATCTATAATAATCATGAACACAATTAACAATAAGTGATTCCCAATGTTTGATGGAAAGGGATTTCATCTTTGTAATGAGTGGATAGTTCAATATCTTCTATCAGTTGGCTTGAAAATTGTTGATATAACTACGAGTGGTGTAGATATTATAAAACATTGTATAACCTAAACATAATTTCATAATAATAGTATTGAATCTAATAAGTGAGTGTGAAAAGGGGCACTCTTATCCTTCTTAGAGAAAGAGTTGAGATGATTTTCGTAAACAAATATAAAAACTTTATTGATAGAAAATTCCATGATATCCTTGATTAGGATAATAAAATCCAGAAGTCAATATTACAAGATTATAATGTACAGTATTTTGGTATTAGAATTTAATAATTTTATTTTATTGAATATTTCTTCGTTCATGTCAGAAAAATTGTTTTCTCAATTTCATATTTCAGAGAAGTTATTTAAAATTCCCTAGTGATAACTAAACTAGTTAAAATTACCCATGATATGTATTACATATAAATATATATTCCTTCTGATCAATACATATATTAGTGGACCATTGATAAGTTTAATAGTGTTTAGATATCCTATTAGTTGAGGAGAGTGATTTCCTTAAAGAATAAATGAAAATCATAAAAGGAGACAACATTCAATGCTATAATAGGTTCATGTATATATTATTTTAAAAGTTTTATTTATTATTTATTTAAATAATAGGATTTATCATTGAATTTTAATGAATTAATATAATTATTATATAATAGAATGTAATTATTAAAAGGAAGATACAAGAGTAAGATTCCTTCTATGTGTCTCAATTGTGGTAATATTGGGCATTTTTTAGCATATTTCCCTAAGACAGTTCAAGAAGAATAGGAGTTAGATAAACTAAAATGATAATCATGGATAAATATTTTAGTAAGAAGTAATAACATAGGATTTTAATTTAGAGTTAAAATAAAAGGCGATACAAAAGAAAATAATTACATTCTATCAAAACAGGACATTGTATCCTATGATAAGAAAAGTGAATGAGAGGATAAAGACTCAGATTATTATGGGAATACAAGATTTATGACTTAAATATGTATTTTTAATGACCCAAATATTATATATCATAGTATTAGTGAAGAATATAGAACTGGTTTTTGAAACAAGGTAGAGTATTCTACAACTAGGGGTGAATAAGTAATGCCAAAATTCATACTAAGATTTCTTTCCATGAGACACCTGATCTATCCTGTGATATCCTTGAGGAATATTTCAGATAACATTGGGGTGGTGTGATGTGACATAGGGATAAAATTTTAAAAGTGGGAACAATTTCATCCAATAATATATTTTAAATAAAACAATTACTGGATAATAAATAATAATTTTTAGAGGACACATCCATATATCAATTGTCCACTCTAAATCAGATAAGCATTTTAAATATAAATGTTGATTATCAAATTAGATACAAAACAAAAAACTATCCAATACCTCTACTACCCTTGTCTACCTATAATGATAAGAAAACCACATATACCTCAAGTTCCCTAATGTGATCCCATTGATATAACTACCCTCCATATTTAGAATGCAGATAAAGAACTATGTGGAAAATATGATAAAATAAACTAAAAATAAAATAAAATAAAATAAAATAATATCACCTTGTGACATTACAAGTTACCATCCAAAAAAGTAGCTCATCGCCCCATGGATGCTAATAGATACACTCAGACCTAAAATTGAAAATGATTAGAATAAGCATGAAAAATAAGATCAATAGGTATAAATGGTGACTACACCATGAGAAAATTATTTAAAGAGAGAATCCTTATTATTATATTTTAAAAACACTATAATAGAAAATATTTATCATTTATTTTTAAAATAAACCCCAATAGAATCATTAAAAAACATTCTTAATAATTACATTTCTTTTCTTTAAAATGAATTCAATATCTTGATATGTCTATTAGGACCAAGACCCGTTTTACAAAACATACATTTAAATTTTTTCAGAAATTGGAATTCCATACAACATAAAATACCATTTCTATTTAAATTAGAGAAAGTGAGGTTTAAAGAATAATAAAAGACTATAGATTATAGTAAGTATAAAGTAAAGTAAGAAGCATAAAATATAATAAATAAATTAAAATGTATATCCTGGGAAATCACCCTCAGGTTCACTAAGGCTAGGGTAAATCTATAACAAATGTCACTAATTAGGGAAACCCTCAATTAATGGAAGGAATATGAAACCAGTGGCTAGTGGATAGAGAATCACATTTACTTCACTTGAAATAACAAGAAAATTTAAACCTATCCTAAACTAGGTTCCCCTACTAAGCCAGATTTTCTTCGCATGATTTTTAAAACAAAATCACAATCACATATAAATAAAATGTAACAACAATTGGAAATTCCATAGTTTACCATAATAACACATGATAAATAACGTATAATTCAAAATATAGAATCACATATCATGCCATTCCAAAATGTGAGTGGAAAAATAACTTTTGTGGACTGAAAACAAATAAAATGGAGGTTTAAAATACAATTTAATGGTGTTACCCGATCATTTATTTTTTTGAAGGTATAATAAAAACCCATTTAAAAGAATTTTTTTATTAAATTATATTTTTGAAGTTCCCCAAATTATTATAATCATATACATTCAAAAATTTAAATTTAGATATATTTTATATTTTTACAATTGACAGATAGTCATGGGAATTGGTAAACACACATGCTCATATATATATTCAACCATGTATATTTGTCAATATATGAGTGTGTAAAGGGATTTTAAAGTCTCACACTTTTTATTAAATATAAACATTAGAGTCTTATTTCTATACATAGAATATCAATTAAACACTTGAGATTCTAGAAAACCCAATGGGTCAATTTCCAAAATTTGGTCAATATCTCAGACACATTTTTTGAATCCATATAATAAATTTATGATTTCTATTAAATATTTCATAAAAAATAATCGTCATTTTATTTATAAAAAATTTCTAATATGGTTTCAATTAGAATAAAACCATTAAATTGAGATGAAATTAATATAAATCATAATTGTTCATTAAAAATATCTCGAGATATCTTCAATATTGTAAATTCATACATAAATAATAAGTTAAAGTACATAGAAAATAAGGTTACTAAATGAAAATCCCTTAAATTTGGTAATCTACATTAAATAGATCATAATCAATCACCTTCAATGAACTGCATAATAAAAGGCCCCAAATTGAGCTTCACAAGTCCTACAAATAAGAAATCACAAAAAAGAAGTCAAACCCAAAAAGGTTTTTGAAAATGGGTGATGAAGTAAATAGAGGGAAAAATGATAAATGATAAGAAAAATAGGGAGTATGAGGAGAAGAAAACCTAAACGGAGGAGATCACACAAGAAAACGATGAAGAAATCCAAGGCTAAAGAGGAAAAATGTGGGAGGCCACATGCAAGGGAGCCCTTCCTGGGAAATAAAGAAGTACATGGAGTGGTATAGGGATTAGGATTATTTATCGGAATATAAATAGAGGGGAAAATGTAAAAATAAAAAATTCGACATGATCTAATACCACACATGATTTTTCAAAATAGCTGGACAAACCATGCACCCAGTGCTAGATGCCCTGAAGCACCGTGCACGATCCAAGGCCAAGGTTAACGAAACTATACACTGGTCATATGGTGGATCTATAATAATTATATAAAATTACACATGGCTTTGACATGGTTTCTAATAACCTTTTAGAAACAATGTGTTAATGCTGAAAATCCAAAATATTAAAATTTTAATCCAATTTAGACTGAAAATCACAAACAAAACTAAATATAATTAAATTATTCAAAAATTAATAAAATATGGTTAGGTTCTGAAAATTATCCCCACAATAGTAATTTATTCCATCGAAAATCTTTTGGTCAAAACAATTGAATCTAAATTGAATAAGGTTTAACTTTAATATTATGAACAAAATATGAAAAAACATGAAGGCCTACCAAAAATATTATTATTAATTGATGACACCATACCCTCAATTGAAATGGGACATAACACAGTTATCCAATTCCATCATCACATATGATCACAAATGATTCTAATACAATTCACTCAAGAATCAAACAAATGCTTGTTGTTTTAATGAAGGGACAAGGTTGTGGCCATAAATCCCAATCAGAATATTCAAGGGGAACCATGATTATAAATGTATTTAAAGGAAAATAAAAAAGCAATAAGAACATTCCATTGGTCAAAAAAATACCTACATAATATTTGGGATAGAGGATCAACATTAATCATTTGAGTAGGATATTTCAGGAAATAATCACCAAATGGGTTTCCAACCATAAAAAATAGAATCACGTGAAAAATAAAAAGATAATGATACAAAAAAAGTAACAATGTTGGTATCCCCACCATATTATTATTCCACTAAAATAATAACTCTTAAAAGAAAATAATTACTAAAAGGAATAAAAAATATCAAAATCATCACATGGAAGAGGAAAACTTGACAGAAAGAGACTGTTCGAAAAATTCATCATAAAGGAAAGAGAATTCATAGAGGATTGTCCCAAAAATCCACAAGTACCATATTCAAACACTATGTCCTTGAACAAAATACTTAAACCCTAGTGAACTCATTTAATAATCCAATATATTGATTGGTTACAACCAATGTTGGGTGTAACACTCATCCTGATCATCCATGAATGCACTAAAGACATCCATTTTATAACCCCTGACAATAAGATCACAAGGTATGAATATAATCTTATTAAACCCTAGAAACATAGTCGATCAATGATACATACATATCTCTAAGGTAATCATCATTTTTATGAGGTATTTTAAGGATAATTTTTTTTCTTATCCAATAAAGAGTCACCCAAAAGACAAGATAGACAAGAATATTTCCAAAGACTCTCTCCTCATAGGGATTCATTATAAAAAGTCTCCCAGATAGACAACCCATTAATACTGAATGAGACGACATCCAGAATTTAGGAGGATATCTTCCTAATTGGAAAACACAAACCCCTTCCAACCATACATTTCCATGAGGATGGAAATAATATATAACATAGGCCCAAAAATATAACTCACTAAATAAAAACAATTAAACAAAACCAAATTTTTCCTTTTGAATATTTTTTAAATCATACAAACATGTTTAAATAAAAAAAATTCATAAGTATTCCTAAAATTGTTAAATTCCCTTATTTGATTCACATATAAATTCTCAAAACAATAAAAACCTTCTAGTTTTATATTATATCTCTTTTATTAGCTTAAAAACCCCACACTTGAAATAAATTTCAAATTAAACAACCCCTTTATCAAATTCTTTATCGAAATCAAAACATTACTAAAAATCCACTTTATCATTTTTAACCCAAAATACACTAATTTAAAATTAAATAATAAAATATTTATGAAATTCCTTCATTTGTAATCCAAAACTGATTTTTAAATTTTGAATAATTTAATAAAAATCATCTATTACTTTTAAAATAAAAAATAACTATTTTAAAATAATGGTTAAAAAACTCACAGTTTTCTGAAAAATAATACAACATCCCATAATCAAAACAAAATAAACAAAAAAATCTAACACATAATTTCAAGAGGGGGCTAGAATCTATGTGCATTTTGTTCAGGTGTCTTGGACGATGATGTGACCACTATAAATCTAGCACTCAGAGTTATCATGAACTATATACTTGGGATCCATAGGGATTAGAAGGCCATGAAGGATCACTAGGTACCACCAGTTCACTACCCTTGTCATCCCCAAATCACCAAACAATTAAACAACTGAAAAGACTCATGAATCAAGGGAAAAATATCATGAAAACATGAGGCTCTGAATGTAAAACATTTATCTAGACTCTTCACATGTGTACCTCCCATATCTCGATTGTCCTATATCCATTTGTCGCAAATACCTAAAAAAATAATGGAATTATGACACCAATTACCTCTTAAGAACCTTGAATATGATGCATTTTTTCACAAAGTACCTCAATTCCTCCCTCTATCTGATTCCTAATCCGTCCCATAACATCCCCATGGAGAGTTCCTGATCTCCCAATGGTGGCATCCAACACTGTTGGAATATAATTTAACAAGTGGGAACAATTTCATCCAATAAAACACTTTAATGAAAATAAACATCATAGAGTAAATAAAACTTTTTGCATGAACCATTTTTATTTCATATGTCCATTTAAATCAATCAATCATTTTAAATATCTTTTTAATGGAAATAAACACACAACAAAAAATGTAGCTAACCCATATGCTACCTCTATCTTCATCCCCTTCAATGAAAATTATAGCTACCACTAGTTTCTTCCTAGAATACCATAGATATAACTAATATCTATTTATATAAGGTGTAATAAATTTATACATGTCTGATATGATAAGATAAAGTAAAAATAAAACAAAAATATTAATATAATACATGGCTCTGACTTTACAAGTTACCATCCAATTAAAGAAACTCAATGACCTCTTGGAAGTAATAGACCAATTGGGAACTGAAACTATAAATGATAATGATAGGTATGATAAATAATATGAGTAGGCATGCTATGTAACCACAATTGAAGTATGTTATTTATAGAGAGAATCATTATTAAGATAGTTTTGAAATATATTATTAAAATAGATTAATTATTTCATTTTAAATAATACCAAATATAATGATTCTAAAACATTTTTAAACATTCTCATTCTTTTTATTAATTGAAAATAATCTGTTAAATACATTTATCAACCCCAAGACCCTTTTTGTAAAACATTATTTTAAAACACATTTGAAAGAGATTCTTCATACAATTTAAAATACAATATCAATTAAATAATGATAAAGTGATGCATAGAGAATAATAAAATGTTATAAATGATAAGAAGCATAATGTAAATAAAAATGTTACAAATATAAGAAATAAGCTAAAATTTACCTCATATAAAAACACTTTTAATGTTACTAAGGATAGGTGAAACCAATAAATAACATCATGAATTAGGAAAATCATCAATTAGTAGAAATAATATGATGTCATTAGGCAGCTGAAAGAGGATCACATTTACTTCACTAGGAAGAACTAGTTAAAGGGAACCCATCCTAGACGAGGTTCACCTACCCAAGAAACAATAATTCCCATGATGTTTTATCCGTAATCACTATTACAAAATAATAAAATGAAACAAAACTAGAAAATTATACAATTAACCATAATCAAATTAGATCAATAACAATCAAATACAAACATAGAATCACATATGATTCCCTTTAAGAAAGTGGGTTCCAATTATCATCCAAGGATTCCAATCAAATCAAAAAAGGTTTAAATTTTTATTTAAAGGTGCCAACCCAGCCTTAAATATTTTTGGAATAGTTTATAAAAAATCATTTGAAATATAAATTGGTTATTCAATTATATTTATTATGTACCCACCAATTATTGTACTCATAAACATTCTTACATGTATATATAAATGTATTTCAGGTGGCACCCATTCACACACACTCCTGGGAATTTGTAGATGTTCCAATATATATATATATATATATATATATATTCACCCATGTATATTTTTACAATCTATGGGGGAATAAAGGAATCTTTAGGGGTCACCATTTTTATTAAATATATATTTTTAAATTCTATGTTAGAATATAGATTTTCATGTAAACATATGAAATGATAAGAAAAAGAAACGAAACAATTGAAAATTTGATTCCATATTCAAAAAAACTATTTCAATGACTTAAAATAAAGAAAAGATTTATATTCAAGGTTTTATCAAAACAAAACATGAGTAATTTATTCAAAATATATTTCTATAAAGGTTTTAATTAGAGGAAAACAATTAGATTGAGATAAAAATAATACAAACCGATCTTTTTATTTCAAATGCATGTAGATATTTTTACTATTATAAATTTAAACAAAAAAAGTGTTTATTGTGTCTAAAAAAACAATGTTATGAAATTAAAATTCAAAATAAATGGTAAACATACCTTAAATATAGGGAAAACCATAACATTTTATAATCATAAAAAAATCCTCAAATCAAGCTTTAAAAACCTTTAAAATAAGAATTCATAATAAATTAGATGTTAAAAAATTATATGATTAGTTCAGGTTGGAACACATTAAGTCTTAGAAAAGGGACCAAGAAGAATGAAGAGATAGAAAGAGTAGCTATTTGAGGAGAAAGAATTATATCATGAGAATATCACACAAGAAGAAAATGAATATATCAAAGAATAGATGCAGGGAAAGTGGGGAGGATGCGTGTGAGGGATCCCTCTAAGAAGATGAATAAAAATTAGGGGTAGAGATGGATTAAAAAAACTTAGGAAAAAAATACAGAAGAAGAAATTAAAAACAATTTTTTTAAGTGATCTAACAGTATAATAGGTTTTGAGAAACGGTTGGACAAATCATCCACCTCATAGAGGATTCCCTGTATTACCTCACATGGTTAGGGATTATAGATAGGGATTATGGTCATGTAAACCATAAATCAACAATAAAAATGGGTTATTAATGGTGGTCTTTTAGTTTTATAGTGGTGCTTTAAACCATTTCCTAATAATTATTTGGTGGTTTCTAAAACTGCTACATATTTCACAATCCCTAGTAATTTTGCGGCAATTTATGGTATTTAGAAGTGTATTTTTATGTGTAATTTTTTTGAGACGTTATTGGTTGTTTTCATATTAGTTAGTGGTATTTAATTAATTTCCTCAATATATATAAATAAAATAAATTTAACTGACATTAAGAATTTAGCGGTGTTTCCTCAAAACCGCCGCAAAATACATTTAATATTATATATTTAGCGGCAGTTACTACATAACACTGCTAAATTTGTTTTCATTTTTAAAAAAAGTTTAATAAAAATATATAAAAAACTAGAAATCTATAAATTAGAGAATAAATATATGATAACCCCATAATTCATAAATTACACATCCATAATCATATATATAAAACCTTGGTCAAAATGACCTATGTTTGAGTCACCCCATACATAATACAATACATCGGTCACATTATATACATACAAAACATGTCCAAAAACAACCCATGCCCAATATACATCAATCTCATGACCTCCACTGCATCTTTCTGCCTCCACATCTCATTAACAGTAACTGAGAATGTCATATCATCATATGTGACTAAAAATAAAACAAAAAATAAATCAAAACATGATAAATCAGAATTACAGTAGAATAAATGTAAAAAATTTACATATCATAGAAACTATGAACCATCACAAATTCCTTCTAAAGAATTTAATGGATCATAATGGTCAACATCCTACCTACTACCAGTATCTGCCACCTATAATGAAAACAAAAACACTTAGGAAACAAAATGTCGAAGAGAAAAGAAACAAAATATATTTAGAATGCTACACATAAAATATATTATTTTTTAATCAAAAAGAATAAATTTTAACATAAAACAAATAATATATAAATCAAAATATTTTGGAAACAGAAACATGCCTATTTAAGATAATATTCAATACTTGTAACTAAAATGAGATAAGTAAATATTCAAATTTATTTATAAAGTGATGTGTGGTGTGTTTAAAGTTTATTTAATTAACAATTTTTATGATTTTGATATCACAACATGTCCTATAATATAGAAACAAAAAATGATGGTTTTTCATTATTTTTCATCAATATGAGGTCATTTTCTAGGGTTTTGACTGTTCTACACATGTTTTAGTGTTTTAGAACACTTAAAATGCATTTATGATCATAATGGGTAAACCGTCTTTCAGAATGGTGTTCCGTCAGATCGTACATTTAAAAATTAAATCTATGATGGTTATCCAATAATTTCATGATAGTATGAAATTTTTACTTGTTTTAACCACAACAATATTTTTTGTATTAAAACAGTAAAAATGCATTTTTGGGCATTAGAGGAAAATAGCCATTCGGAATGACGTGTTGTCTCATTTTTCATTTTACAATCATATATAAGGATCTTTTCAATTTATTTTTGATAAATAAGACATATTGTTCTAGGTTTTATTTGTTACATACACGTTTTAGTGTTTAAAACACAAAAAAAATATTTATTCCCACAAGAGAAAAATGATCAAATAGAATAATCTACCATTTGTTCGTCCATTTAATAATTAATTCTACATTGATTTTCCTATGATTTTAGGGTAACCCGATGTTGCATTCCCTTTTTTGACCATTCTATGAATTTTTAGTGTTTTAAAACACTAAAAATGTGTTTATACCCATAACGGGAAAACTATCATTCAGAATGATGTGTTGTCGGTTCTTACATTTCATAAATAAATATATGGTGGTTGTCTCCTAATTTGAGGACAATCTAGTTTCCTTTTCTTGGTTTTTACCCCTAACACATATTTTAGTGTTTTAAAACACTAAAAATTAATTTTTACCCATAATGGTAAAACTGTCATTGAGAATGAAATGTCATCAGTTCACACATTTCAATATTAAATCTTTGGTGGTTTTCCCTTGATTTTATGAAAATATAACTTCTTTTTCCGGGTTTTGACCACCTCGACACTTGTTGTAGTGTTTTAAAATACTGAAACATAAATTATGACCATAACAAGAAAACCATTATTTATAATTATGTTATTTTATTTAATACATTTGAAAATTAAATCTCCAGTTAATGTCCCCTGATTTCAGATAAATTTGACATCTTTTTCCTAATGTTGACAATTTCATGCACATTTTAGTGCTTTAAAACACTAAAATATTTTCATAACCATAACATGAAACTCATCATTAAAAATATGTTTCTTTGATTCCAAAAATTCAAAATAAAATATATGGTGTGTTTCCCCAAATTCTAGAAAAATACGACATCATTTTTCTAGTTTAGACCTTTTCACGCATGTTTTTGTTCATTAATACACTGAAAATGCATTTACGGCCATAAAGGGAAAACTATCACTTGGAATGAAATTTTGTAAGTTCAAAAATTTCAAATATAAATCTATATTAATTTTCCCAAATTTCAGGACAATTTGACATTATTTTTCTGGTTTTGACCCCCCGACACTTATTTGAGTGTTTTAAAACACTAAAAACACATTCATGACCATAATAGGAAAATAATCATTCATAATGATGTGTAATTAGATCTTAAATTTCAAAATTAAATATGTGGTTTTTTTCTTCTTATTTCATAATAATCTATTTTTGTTTTTATTTTCTTTACCCCCAACATTTTTTAATGTTTTAGAATAAAAAAAACACTCATTATCCCAGGATTTTAGAGTTTTCAGAATTATTTTTCTTGGTTTTGACTATTCCATGCACGTTTTAGTGTTTTAAAACACTCAAAATGTTTTTACAACCATAATAGGAAACCCATCATTCAGAATGATGTGTCTTCAGTTCCTACATTTTAAAATTAATGATATAGTAATTGTTCCCTAATTTTAAAGAAATATAAAATCATTTTCTTGTTTTGAACCATTCCACAAAAGTTTTAGTGTTTTAAAACACTTAAAATGAGTTTATTAACAAAAAAAGGAAAAACATCATTTGAAATGATGTTCCTCCTATTACTATATTTAAAAGTTAATTCTATGGTAGTTTTATCCATATTTTAGGACAATAAAAATTTGTTTTTATTTTTTTGACCCTCCATGACATATTTTGGTGTTTAAATCACTAAAAAACACATTTATGACCATTGTGGAAAAAATATTACTCAAAATGTCGTGTCATCTGTTCTTACATTTAAAAATTATATATAAATTGTTTTTACATTAATTTTAGGATAATCTATTGTCTTTTGACTATTTTTAACCCACTAACAATTGATTTAGTGTTTTCAAATACTAAAAACATGTTTACTTATATAATAGGAAAAATGTCATTCAAAATAACATGATGCCAATTCCAAAATTTTGAAATTAAATCTGTAGTGATTTTCCATTGATTTTAGAGAAATCCAATATTGTTTTCCTTTTTTTTACCATTCCACCCATGTTTTAAAAACATTAAAAATGCATTTACATCAATAAAAATTAAACCATCAGTTGAAATGACATGTCGTCTGTTACTATATTTTATAATTAAATCTATGATGGTTTCACCCTAATTTTAGAACATATTAATGTCATTTTTAGGGTATTAACCCCCAAAAACATGCCGTTAAATTATTTTTTACCTTTTATAACTATTTATTGATTCAAAAGATGAGAAAAAAAGCTTTAATAGTTTTCAAACTATTTGGTAATGATCTATAATTTATTTTTAACATGTAGGAATCTACCACATGTCAATATGGCACAATATGTGGCTGCAATAACTTGAAATTCTTTATTTCTATATAAAAGTTTCATTTTTGTTTTTTATGGATGTTTTATGCATTCTTTGAAAAGTACTTAGATATGAAACATAGTTAGATACATCGAATTAAAAAGACATAAATAAGAAAACATAAAACATTATAAGTATATTACAAAACTTACTCATGTCTTTTAGATTAGTTATCAAGGAATATCAAATTAATATTTCCATTACATGAGTATCAAAGAACCCATTCTTACAAGCTATTGTAATATAGACCAATATTTATAATTAATGGAAAAGCTAAAAATTTCGTAAGAATGATTCCCAAGAATCTTCCTATATATTCTCAACATTACTTCACTTCAAACGGATAAGGTATATTAAATATGAATATAATGAAAAACTAAAAACTCTTTACAAGAAATAATATTAAAACTATAATAATGTATATATGTATGAAGCACTTATAAATGAGTAATTTTAATATAATTTCATTACCAATTTATACATTTAATTATCTTTATGTTCATTATATTCTTTATTATCAACATCTATTATGAAAAGTCCTTAATTTTCACCCTGTCTTTCAAGTTCTACCATTTTGATGTTGTTAGGAAATAATTGTTCAATATTTCTAGGTTGATGAGGTTCACTATCATAAAGAAATAGTTTATTCTCATCACCAATTTCATATAAGTCTCTCTTCTTTAAGTGTACATAAACACTCCATCCATCATGTATTTCATGATCCACATTATAAACCATCATCTCTTTTAAATCCAAGATAAATGGATCATGCTCTACATGCTCAGTAGTATCTATGAATATAGAGAATTTGAAAAATGTAAAATGTAACTAATCATTAATTATACCCCTATCAATGTTCAACCACTTGATTTTAAATAAGACAATTTAAAACCGGCCATGATAGATTACTTTGATAATATGAATTTGTTTCCAATAGTATCCCACCACTGAAAATATGAATACACCACTATTATATGTTTTCAAGTATTCCCTAGGATAAATCATTTAAATCCTGAATCCATGACTATTGTAGGCATAAAATCTATTTTCCTCCCTTAAATGACATTGATCCAAAAACATCAAATCATTAGATATTTTAACTTGATTTTCAATATTAATTATCTAGACAAAAAATATTTGTTATTAATTTTATCATAAAAAAGATAACTACATGTCCATAATATGAATATAAGTTTTAAATTACATGGTGGGAGAACCATTTGAGAAGATCCATAGTAACATAGTTTTGTTAATTCTAGGTCATTTTGAGATCGACCCCTTAGTCACCTCTTTTTTTCAATAACAATTCTTCAATAAATGGATATGCAATAACACTATTGAGTGTGATTGTACTAACTCAAATTCAGTTAGTGTAAAATTTGAACACTTTATTACTGGTCATCCAATAGTTTGAAATATCTATGAATGATTTTTACAACTAGAATTAATGCAGAGGTCATCAGCACATGCAACAACATTAAATACAGCTGCAATCTCATCCAAATACCTATAACAAAAGGTCAAGAACTCTTCATCGATGTAACCATAATTAATATAGCCTTATGGTTAAGCTTTATTCCTCATATCTGATTTTAAATGATTTAAGTACTTGATGTAATAAAATAAGAAATATGATAAAAAAAATTATGCAATGATTTGATAAAATCGAATTCACCAATGAAAAAAAAATAAATTCACCTCTCAATTGGATACATCCATCGATAGTGTACCAGTCCATAAATTTTATATTTTTCAACTAGATTAATTGTCAAATGAATCATGACTCTGAATAATGAAGGGGGAAATTACATCTCTAAATGACATAGTGTCAAAACAATTCTATCTTGAAGTTTATTAAGCTTAGTTGGATTTCATGTTTTCCCGAAAATATCTTTGAAAAAGGGTATAAAGCACATCTAGAACCATAGTTACCTTTTCAGGTAATGTATTATTAAAATCCAATAGCAACCATTCCCCCATCAGAATATGTAAGTCATGACTTATCAATCCAAGTAACACTTAATGTTTCAAGTCAACGCACATTGATATGTAACTTGAATATCCTTCTAGAACGTTTACATTCTTAAAATTTAGAAGGAATAAATAGTTCTCATGATTTTTCAATATAAAAATAACCGAAGAATACTTTCCATTTTAATTTTTCCACAAACTATGATTTATATTCATTGACTCTAAATTAGTATGAGCATTAATTTGATACTTCAAAGTACCCTACTCATTATGAACTGCTAAAATTATATTGTCACAAATGTTCTTCTCAATATGCATTACATAATAATTATGAAATATCAAATTAAACTCCCAATAAGTATGTTTGAAAAATATACACTTTTTATTTCATTGTTTTATTCTAGATTCTTAGGATACCATACCTTGTACCCTTTCCCCCTTCTTTAAAAAGATGAAATTTTATAATGTATTTAGTGAAATTCATTAACTATTCCATGATTTTTGAACTAGATAACACCTTCGGTGACATTATCATTTCAATATTTCCATTGAATCATTTCTTATTAAATATGTATTTATGATAAGCATTAATAAATCAATAGACACATAAAACACCATTTTATGCTATGAGGTAATCATTGAGGTCCAAAATAAAATTTAAAAACTAGACATGCCAAACCATTACAAGTGTTCCAACCAGAGAAATTTACTTGTACTAAAATTTCACTAATTATACACATTAATGTATCATGAATTTTTAATAGTTATCTCATTGAAACATCATATTTTTCCATGTCATCATGTCATAATTCTCACAATTACTTTACTAAAGGGTGAAGGTATACACCAATTTCATTTCCAGGAATAATCATCAAAATAATGAAGGAAGTGTTCTTCATTCACATCCATGGAGGTAGATTATTTTGGATCAAAAATATGTCCAAATTCTATAATTAGTTATTAATGTACTAAAAGGGTCAAAACCATTGTATGCCAATCCCAAATGTACATCCCTAGTATATGACGAAAAATAAGTATATATGGAGTAAAACCTATAACATGATATTGAGTCATTTAGATGCCTCAAAAAGACATAATTACAATCCTATGGATGGCATATCAATTTGAATGTAGTCTTATACGACATGAATAATCTTTGTAAGAATGTTTTTAGAAGAAAGTAACACAATAACTTTGTAGTAGTTTTATTCATTTGAATCTTCTTAGGGTTGCATTGATTCATACTCTCAAAAATTTTCATTGAATTTTATCTTCATGTAGTACATATTACACATTATTCGTTATCAAAATATTCTCTCTAGGAAATAATGAAATAATTAGGGAATTCATGCATCTTTTTATAATCAAGTCCATGTTTTTTGATGAATTTCTTCATCTCATATAATTATACAGAGATATTAGCTTCACTAAATGTTTCATGAAGAAACTATAAAATCATGGAAATTTATTATACATTAATTTCATAGGGACACATGATATGATACAAATTAAGTATAAAATACAACATTGAATACTTTTCACACCCTTCTGACAGTTATTATTGTTCTTCTTCAACAAATTCAGAGAAATACTTTTTAGGTCACTGATCTTCTACGCAAGATTAACCTACTCAGGATTAAATCAATGTTTTATTGATCTATTAAAAACTTGTACATTTTATTCTATAAAACCAAAAACTTCCTTTAACAAATTCCGAATTGAATTCTCCTCTGCCAAGTCACTTTTTATTTCATGGATATTATTTTTATTGTTTTGACTATTTATAACATTTGATTTACCATTCCAAATCCAATATACATATCGAGGAGGAAATTGTTTCAATATCAAATTCTCATATACTTAATTTCTATTCAATAATCATTAGAATTTATAATCCAGACAGATTCATATTATTCTACCATCCACTGATCGCTTTTCAATTGGATAATCTAAAAATTCTTCTAATCCCTTAGCATACCGATGTCCGTTTTGAGGTAAATTAATCCATATTTTATCCATACTTATTGGAATGTATTCTCCCCATTCATTCAAATAAAAATATATAAATTTCTCATCAAAAAGGTAAAATAAAAATTAATGAAGAATTTATACAGGTTAAAATAGGACTCAATGGCATGGTATTTGAAGTTAGATACATGCTTGAAACAACTAATATTTAATAATGGAAGGGTGAGAAAAATCAAATACATTAAAGAAGATAAATATGTATCAATTTTTGATATTTTATATGTAGATGATATTATTTATATGGGAGAAAAATATAATGGTGTATTCTACCTTAGTTTTGTAACTAAGGAGGGTTCTTTCCATTAAAAAATTAGCTATAATGATCAATGTTTGAACCATTTCTCATGGTCTAACTAATACCAAGAGAACAACCTTAGAAATATTAATTCAATGTATACTTTATTTGGATATCACACACTATTGGATGTCTACAATTGATAAACACATAAGTTTTAGGTTGTTATATGTGCTTGTACATTATTCTACCATTTGAGGCCAGTTTATATGGGCACCTAAATTTCTTGCAAAACTAGCCATGGAGCGGAACCATTTACTAGACAAATACTAATCTATAATATTTAGTGTTTTAAATTAAAAATATTTAAAATTCTAAAATTTCTGTAATGTGATAAGTAATGATTCTTGAAGCTTATTCATGTGATTGGAACTTTTTCTAGGTATCTTGTGAATGTAGTGGAAGGTTGTGTTTGATAGATTAATACATGTATTTTCTCACCTGAAGTTTTTTGTCACTTTTAATCTTTAGGATTAATGTTTTCATAATTTTAATTTCTTACTGTACAATTTTTATCCATGAATAATCAACTCAGGAGAAATTTATTAAAACATGGAATACAATTTCAACTAAAATCCCAAGATTAAGAATTTATTGTGGAATTAAAACAATGGAAATATAAATGAATGGAGTTACTCAATTGAATGGAGTTTAATAAGTAGTTAAAAGAGAAATATTGAGGAATATAACTCTTAGGGTGTACATTGTAAATTAAATTATATATGTATAACTAAGTGTCATTATGCCCCAAATTATTGTGAAAATATTCTCGATAAATAAATTGATTCTAATTATGTATATTATAACTAATAAAATAATTTTAACATATGGAGGCCATAAGAGAATACACATTTAGAATATTATTTGTAAAATTTCATTTACAACCTCAAATAATCAATCATCATATGGTAACTATATTCAACATAACCCAAAATCGGTTAATAAAAATCGATTCACACCCTTGGAAGTCACGAGTTTCCATTAAAAACTATTTTAGGAACCAAAAAAAATTAAAATTCATAAAATCATGTAATAAAATTCATTATACTGTTTCATAAAATGTTAGGTGTGCATGGTTATTGAAAAATATATTTAAATAAAATGTTTTTTATATAAAAACCGTCAAATTTAATGTAATGTAACATAAACATAGTTTCACTTTAAAAAATATTTATAGAAAGAAATAATAATTTAATTAGGAATGTAAAACTAGTCTTAAATATGAATGAAATCAAAGTTAAATAATTTAATGAATTGTGTAACACAGAAAACTAGAATTTTATCATCCTCTTCTACAACATGGAACACTAAATCACCATAAGAAGGAAAAACAAGCCTTAAGAGGCTTGGAATATGGAAACTAAGCCTGGGATACGGAGGTCGAAGTGAAGGGGTTAGTGCCATCTCTAGGAAGAGTGAGGTTGGGGGGGGGGTCACGTGGGTCTTGGTCACTACTAAGGATGGAGGATGGTGGGGATGGTTGGGGGGTGTTGTTTCACCTTTGAGGAGAGGGCGGTTGGAGGGGGTCCACGTCACCGTTAGGGAGTGGAACCACCGGGTGAGGGAGGATAGAGGGATGGTTCTATGTCACCATCTAGAAGAGGGAGGTCGAGGGGTCGTGGAAGTTAGGGTCATTGTTGAGGATGGAGGGGGGAGGTTCGAGGGGGGGTGGGTCTGTGTCTCTTCTGGGTAGGGGAACCATTAAGTAGAGGGAGGTCAGTGGGGGGGGTCTGTGTCACCACTAGGAAGAGGTAGCTTGGAGGGGGGGCGGTCGTGGGTGTCATGTCTCTGCTGAGGATGGAGGAGGGAGGTCAGAGGGGTGGGGGGGGGGGGGGTTCATGTCATCATCATGGAGAGGGATATCAGGGGGTGGGGGGTTCATCGTCACTACTATGGAGGGAAACCACCGGGGAGATAAAGGACAGAGGGTGTTTTTGCATCATCACTAAGAAGAGGGAGGTTTGGGGGTTGTGGAGGTTATAGTCACCACTGAGGATAGAGGAGGGAGGTTAGAGGGGGGGGGGTCCACTGGTCTAAGTCAAACATGGAGTGGGGGAGGATAAGTGTTGGGGTTGAGTCATGCTAAGGGAGTGGGGGATGGGGAGAAAGAGGGGTTTTAAAAAACATTATTGATAATTTATTAGAAAATACAAAAAATTATTTTTAAAAATATATATAGATATAGTTTGATGAAATCGATACAAAATTATTAAATTTTAAAATGAATTTAGTTAGAGGTGGTTAATCGAACCACTTCTAATAAATTGCTACTAACCCGTGCTTTTCTTGTAGTACAACCATGCTCTAGCTCTATATAAATTATAAATACACTCACATGGTCTATTCATTGTTTGTACTAAACATGCACAGACTATGTTCCTATGTTAAAAATACAATAATAAAATTAAGAAAATTAAAAAAATTATCTAGTTCTACATGAAAATATTGAATGATGTTAAATATTTTTAAATAATTAAAAAATAATTAATAAAATAGGGTTGTGGTGTGATATGTGTTCACTGCAAACACAACCTCTCAGGATGAAACAATTTGATTCCCATCATTTGTTAGTTGAAAATATGTTTGATATTGTCACATTGATAAAAATATATTAAGTGAGAAAGAATACACACTTAATAATTTGTTAAAAAAAGTATCACTCACCCTTATTATCATGTGTATTATCCAAGGTGTGTAGTTCATCCCATCACACTACCCACAGTTAAAATTTATTACAAAATGAATAAGTAAAGGAGTGTGAGGATTTTCATGATTTTTTATTATAATAAGAATGAACTACATTAAAAAATTTAATGACCTCAACTTACTATACCTCAAGTGTCTCTAGAAGTTTTTATTTGGTTTTAACTTCATTTATTTTCCTTAAAAGCCAACTGAACCCCTCTTAGAATTCTCTGAGAAATTGTAATTGTATCTTTATTTCATTAAATACACTTTTTCGTTTGGGTCACTAATTTATAAATATGAATTATAATATTTTCAATAGGAAACTCCTACATGAGGCATGATCCATATATTTGAGATATATGAAAGACTAAATCCCAGGGATCTTATAGTACCTCAACATTTCTTTAACTAGATTTTTGGCATGTCCCATTGATTACAAAATGAATCCTTAACTATCCACAAAACCACAAATCCATCATTATTATACATTCAAAAAAATTATAGTTTAGATCCCTCACTCTAGATTGGTCTTATTCACTTAACCACATATTTTAACATGAACTACTAGTTTTTATTACAATGTCTAATTGACCCCAAAAATAAGGAGACACTTAAATCTAATGAGGTGGCCTTCATGGTGTAATAATCTTATATTTATACCTTTATATTCACTATTGAGACATGATCCTCTTATATATGATTCAATAAACTTCTCATTGGATTCATTCCTCCTTATAATATCTTAACTCCTTTCTCATGTTAATTTACTCATTAGAACAAATTATCATGTAAAGTGAAACCATTCCTCCATTAGTAGCATTATTATGAAAACTAATATTCTATAACATGATTTCATTAAAATGACTATAAACTTGTTTTATATAGGAATAAGTCAAAAATTATTCCCTCTCATGTTAGGCATGGTATTCCATACATTAGATCAACTCCAGATGGTTTTATTATGAGTATATACTTTATTTATCTATTCCACAACTACAATAGAACACATCCCCCTTCATTCCTCTATCTCTCCATTGAAATATAAAGTGATTCCAATCAACCATGAGTGTAACACCCTGAGATTTTATGGAAAATATTCTTTTAATTTCATTAATTTCTTGTGTTGTATGCTACACCAATATTACCTTGTGCTATACGCAACACCGTATTAGCTTGCAGTATACGCAACACTATTCTTGGATCGTGTTACACACAATTTTGATAATAGTTATTCTACGCAAAATTGAGTATATATATATATATATATTCAATGTATAAATGAAATATGGTTGGATTCTGTTATACGCAACAACAAAGGAGTTGTGCACTACACGCAACCCTGACTTGGCTTGCATTACACGCAATCACGACCTTCCTCGATAGCGTGTGTTGTAGGCAATACCGGGTTTTACTAAACAACGATATATTATTATAATATTGTTATGAACTAGCCTTTATGAATAGTGTTAACTAAATTTTTAATTTTATAACATTATTATTCATCTTACACATTTCTAGAACATGGTATAAGAACAAAATAATTTTTTTGGATAAAATAAGTATTTTTCAAAAAAATGCAGTTTTGCTGCCTTTTGATGGCGCACCCACTTTAAATATAGTTTTTGACATGTTTATAAGTTCAATTTTACAAAATAAAATTCTTCTTTTGAATCAGGAAATAAAAATTTACATTAGATAAAGTTTTGATATTTTTCCGATAACTTTCATATTTTAATGAATAGTAAAAACACGCTATATTTTAATTAAAAACAACTTTTTTCATCGTAATATCTTATGTGGTTAAATTATAATATTTAATGGTTTTAAAGTATGAATATAATATATTTTTACCATTTAATATAATGTATGTCATTATCATTGATTTTACCTTTAATTCATAGGTTAAATCAATTCAATCTTTTGCAATATTTTAAAGAAAAACCCGTTTTCTTTTGACAACGAGATTAATTTTAATTTAAATTTATGCATCTTTTGTGTATTGAATTTGGAAAAATAGATTCCATATTTGGAATTAGTGGGTCCAAATTATGTTAATAAGCTACTTTTTATTTTTGGGCATTGTGAATAGTAACTACGGTAAATTTTATTTACTATAGTTAAAGGTAAATCGGGTAATAAAGGGTAAATATAAGATTATAAAAATACCATAACACTTGGAAAAATCCTATTGGATGGCTAAGAGTAGACCCATATAACCTAAGGGTAAGATTAGATTCATTTTATGGACTTTTTTCCATGAAAATAATTTAATTATTATTAAAACCAAAGAATGTGACAACATGTCACTTTCTTAAATCTTATAAGTATAATAATTTTAATTTAGTGATAAACTTCATGTAACATCGAAAATGAATAGTCTCCAGAAAGATAATAAAATTATCTACATCATAGGAATTTATTTAGAATTTTTAGGGATTAAATAATTATCATTTATTATGACACAAAGATGATGTAGTAATTGTCTTATTAATGAAATATTGACATAATTGATGTTATAAATGCCCAAATAAATGTCATTTGAGACTTTTTATGACTTAAATTACTTTTCTAGGTTAATATTACATGTTATTGTTGATATAAGTAACTTGGTTCGAACTTATCATTCTGTTATGAATTTCATAAAAATCATGTACCAAATAGTGTCAAAATTAACATAAATTAGTTTTTTAAAAAAATATTATATTATTAGTTGTTATTTAATTCTTAAAAATCTAAGGTTCGGCAAAATTACTTAGATAAGGATAGATATATTAATAATAAACAACTTGGGGTTATTTTTTCTTATTATAGTACGTTTATTAACCATATAGTGTAAGAAAACAAAAAGACACGGTAAAAGTTAAATTAATTAACTTAGAGTTAAATCTAATTGATAAGGTTAAAATAAAAACCTAAACTTGTCTAAAACCTATTATATGAGAGTATGTAGACCCATCCCCACTTTATCTTCGAAATAAGACCCTTTGGAACCATTATAAGCCGAATTTGACCTTAATATAAAATAATATTTTGAGATTTTTCTAAGGTGCCCCTCTCCTCCCATATATAAGGGAACCTCCTCCCTCTTCTCGTAACACAAATTTGAGCATTCAAGCTCGGCCAACCCCTGCCAAAATATCTTCTCCACTTCCCTAGTATCATCCTAGAGGTCCTTGTCTTCTTCAAAGAACATCCTTAGTTCTTTAACTGGAGGTTAAGTGAAGGCGCGTCAAAAAGAGGTAATATCCATTACCGATCTTTTTCAATTTATTTCTTCTTCAACTTCTTCTTCTTCAGTTGTTTCATGATAAAGTAATAAAATCAGTATTTATTATATACTGGTATGTTATTATAAATATGAAACAACTCTAAATAACCTTCTATACATCCTACGGAAAAAGGAAATCACCGCGCGTGCGTACGTACGGAATACCGTCTCCACGCCGTGGTGTAATCTATCTTCCACCACCACCTTACTTGGATGGGTATAATGGTGTAAATAATGACTATATATGACTATTATAAAGTTATACTGATTCCGAAATAGTATACATACACTCCAATACAATTCCATGATCATAGGAACGATATCATCACTCGTGCGTACGTACGGAATACCGTCTCCACGATGTGATGTGACTCGTTCTACATGATCTTCATTTCATAATGATTATATAAATGAATTGAATGAATTAATATGACATATATTACACTAATAACATTCTGGAAATGAGGTATCTATAACCTAAAGATAATAATAAGAATTTATTCGACAAAACACACATAAGAACAAAAAGTTATAAACACCCGAATAACAAGTAGTAATGAAATATTACTACTAAGAACCTATGAAAGTGACCAAATATGATATCATAAAAATAATTATGATTCTGGAATAATTCAATAACATTATTTAAATCATTATACATGAGGTTCTGACACTTACGAAGCAAAACGGACCTAAGGTAAGGGAAATATCACAATCTCATTTTTATCCGAGATTGTTTATACTTTGGCATTTACTGGGGTGTATTTTATCATCCAGATCCATGTTTCCTCAATATTTAATATTATTTCCATCCACATACAATTGTTTAAATCCAATTTTACCCTTCGGTGAGTTTTTAGTAAAATATATGAAAGGAATCTTTTGTCGTTTTTCTTACGAGGTACTTTTTGACTTTTCCAACAAAAGTACGAGAAGAATGTTTTTTTAACTTATACGGCATGAATGGATTTTTAAAACATTATTTCCAAGAAGCTTCCCTTACAATTTTTCAAGTTTATTTTTAATCAACTTCTTTTAGTTTAAAACTGTATGACATGTTATGAATGGAAAATGTTTTTGAAGTAGAAAGGATATTTTCCTCAAGAATGGAGTTCAAGTGTTTTATCAAAATTATTTTCCATATAAGATAATATAGGGTTCTGTTTATATCCCTATTATTACATTGATTTGATTATGTTGTGATGGAATTATTTTTATGAATTCTTTTATCTTATATGAATTGTTTTATGATGTCATGTTGTTTAAGAATCCCATTTTTATTACATGGGTTATGCAATGATGTTTGATTTATGATTTTGTGGCACACATAAGAATGGTATAATTATTAGACGGGTGTGACCTACATCTCCCTCCAATGCATTGGGTAAATATTTTATATCTCATGAGATAGACATGGCTGGAATGGTAGGTTATACCAGTTCAGTGAAACAGGACTGAAATGAGGGTCACTCGGTTCAGAAATGGACTTTGTCCACTAAGATAGTCTTGGCAATGAGTCTTGACTAATAAGATATGATTCTATATGATTATGTGTGTATTCCACAAAGTTTCATGTTTTAATTTATGATTATTGGGATTTCATTTCACTACTATGATTTATCCCATGTTATGAAATTATGCTCTCTTTTGCAGGTTAAGATTTCAAAAATGTTATGTTCTTATGAAAATGTTGTGATTGATATTTATTTTGATTACCCTTACTGAGAATTTGAGCTCACCCTTTTATGTTTTTATTTCCCCAGGATATAAAGAAAGGTTTTAGGTAAAAAAAAGGAAGATCTTTATGGGATATGTTGAAGATATTTCACCACGATTAGAAGATTATATTCCGAGTTTCCAAAGACACTAAACTATTATGATCCTTGTGTGTGTGTGTTTTTGTTATGTACTAAGTATTCTGAAAAAGTAATGTAATGTCCATGTACGTCAGGATTTGGGTCTCTACAGTTGGTATCAGAGGAAAGGTTTAGTCAACCTTTGGAAACTAGGATGTGAAAACGTTAGTGATATCCCTATAGATATTTCTAAGGTATGTCTAGGGATGTCCCTAAGGATAAGTATACGTATAGGATATAGTCCTAGAACTACGGTAATGATCATAGAATTTAACCTAAGATGTTAGATATTGAGGATACTCCCTCTTTACTCTGTTGTTTTCCCTAGCATGATTTTTTCCTCTCACACTATTCTTTTTGGGTTTTAGAAAATGGCTGGAAATAGGAAGATTCACGATAATGGACGATATGATTGACAATGGAATGATTTTCTTCATGAGAAACCAAATGAAACGGGATCTGGAAGTCCAAACATCGTTATTATGCCTAATCATCAATCTCATAATATGATCAATAATATCAACTTTGGTATGTTTCCCGACTCAGATAATAAGAGAAAGATGCAGTTTCATGATGATCATAGAGGAAAGAAAGTTCAATTTCCCTCATGTAAATCATGTGGGAAGAGGCATCAGGGATATTGTTTCAAAGGAACTGGAAGATGATTTGGGTGTGGAAAAGAAGGAAACAAAGCCAGTAAGTGCAAAGGAAAAGGTTCAGTTAACACCATGGTCAAGGATAATGGTATTGCTACGACATCAACAGTGATTAGATGTTTTAAATGTGGAATGTACGATCATTATGCAAACCAATTCCCTAATGGAAAATATCATGAAGAGAATCAACATAGACATATGGGTAGTATTTATGTGGATGATGATGAGGAGACTACAAATGATATATGATCTGAAATAAGTGTTGAAGCTCAGTCAGTTGTTTTAGAAGGTAGTGGAATGATTGTATGTTTATTGAGAGTTATGTTGTATACTTACACTATTGTTTTTCTTAAAAGTATTTGAAAGTATATGTTGAATGGTACCAGTAACCATGGAAGGTTATTCAGATATTTTTGTAAAGTAGATGATATGCGCATAATGAAGGAATAATAAGTTAATGAGATGTTTGATTGTATTCATGAGCTCATGATTGATATAAGGACTAAGTGATATCATGGTTTGAGGATATAGAATTTTGAGGATTTTGGTATGTGGAAAGTGTTAACTTTTAACTGCATTCATGTTTTCACTATGGTTCAATGGGTATTCATTTTTCAAGAGAATACATGATTAAGGCCTTCGAATGTTCGGAATGTGACCAACAAGACTTATCTTATGATATATGGGATCAACGATGGTATTAAATCTCTGGTAATCATTTTCACTATATTATAAGAGTGGACTACAGTATTATGGATAAGACTAAAGATTGGAATGGATGATGTTGGAGATAAGTTAGTATTGTTTAAGGATAAAACTAATTTTTGATATTGTTGATGGGATGTTATAGTAATATAGCTTTAGAAAAAGGAAAACCTATAGGACGGGTGACAGCCCATCGCGTCGGACAAGGCTGTGGGAATCAAACCCGCAACCGAAGTGCGACTGGCCTTTATCACCTACCACTAGCCTACAGGAAGTCCCTGGTTAGTAAAAACTAGTTTTATTTTATTAAGCGGTATGATATATGAAGTATAAGTTCATTTTTGGAACCATATACGATTAATCTAACCATAAGATGGAATTATAACTTTTTCTAACCTTTTGTTTGAAAGAGATGGAATGACCCATCATTCTATCACATGATCTGATAAAACATCACGAATAACAAATTCAACTTCATTTCTTTAAGGGATGAAGTGGAAATTGTTCAATTCACGAACAACAGTGAGATTGTACCAAAATCATGCAAGTATTTCTTTTAATTCATCATCTTTTGGGAAATGATCTTGAAAACCAAAAATGTTGTCCTAGTTCCCTTATATTTGATGAATCAAATGGTACCTTAGATCATCACAAATCAATAGCTTTGTGATTGTTGGCTTTTTCATAGCCATGTTCTCTACCACTCTCCATCAGAACTTGATGGTTAGATTTTTCTTCCATATCCATATTTTCACCTATGTTCTCCTACGTGGAAACCCAGTGATGAGTTAATTTGGGTAACCGTTACATTTCATACTTTTTTTTAAAGCCATGTTTTGGTATTCCTTTTTACGATGTGGGTTTCTATTAAACAAGCTTTCGAGTAGTAAACCATTTATAACCCCGACGAATTTCGAGGGCGAAATTCATTTTAAGGGGGGTAGAATGTAACACCCCGAGATTTTATGAAAAATATTATTTTAATATCATTAATTTCTTGTGTTGTATGCTACACCAATATTACATTGCGCTATACGCAACACCGTATTAGCTTGCAGTATACGCAACACTATTCTTGGATCGTGTTACACACAATTTTGATAATAGTTATTCTATGCAAAATTGAGTATATATATATATATTCAATGTATAAATGAAATATGGTTGGATTCTATTATACGCAAAAACAAAGGAGTTGTGCACTACATGCAACCCTGAATTGGCTTGCATTACACGCAATCGCGACCTTCCTCGATAGCGTATGTTGTACGCAATACCGGGTTTTACTAAACAACGATATATTATTATAATATTCTTATGAACTTGCCGTTATGAATAGTGATAAATAAATTTTGAATTTTATAACATTATTATTCATCTTACACATTTCTAGAACATGGTATAAGAACAAAATAAATTTTTCGGGTAAAATAAGTATTTTTCAAAAAAATGCAGTTTTGCCGCCTTTTGATGGCACACCCACATTAAATCTAGTTTTTTACATGTTTATAAGTTCAATTTGACAAAATAAGATTCTTATTTTGAATCAGGATATAAAAATTTACATTATATTATGTTTTGATATTTTTCCGATAACTTTCATATTTTAATGAATAGTAAAAACACGCTATATTTTAATTAAAAACAACTTGTTTCATCGTAATATATTATGTGGTTAAATTATAATATTGAATGGTTTTAATTTATAAATAGAATATATTTTTACCATTTAATATAATGTATGTCATTAGCATTGATTTTACCTTGAATTCGTAGGTTAAATCAATTCAATCTTTTGCAATGTTTTAAAGAAAAACCCGTTTTCTTTCGACAACGGGATTAATTTTAATTTAAATATCTGCATCTTTTGTGTATTGAATTTGGAAAAATAGATTCCATATTTGGAATTAGTGGGTCCAAATTATGTTAATAAGCTACTTTTTATTTTTTGGGCTTGTGAATAGTAACTACGGTAAATTTTATTTACTATAGTTAAAGGTAAATCAGGTAATTAAGGGTAAATATAAGATTATAAAATTACCCTAACACTTGGAAAAATACTATTGGATGGCTAAAAGTAGAACCATATAACCTAAGGGTCGGATTAGATTCATTTTATGGACTTTTGTCCATGAAAATAGTTTAATTATTATTAAAACCAAAGAATGTGACAACATGTCACTTTCTTAAATCTTATAAGTATATTAATTTTAATTTAGTGATAAACTTCATGAAACGTCGAAACTTAATAGTCTCCAGAAATATAATACAATTATATACATCATAGGAATTTATTTTGAATTTTTAGGGATTAAATAATTATCATTTATTATGACACAAAGATGATGCAGTAATTGTCTTATTAATGAAATATTGACATAATTGATTTTATAAATGCCCAAATAAATGTAATTTGAGACTTTTTCTGACTTAAATTAATTTTCAAGGTTAATATGACATGTTATTGTTGATATAAGTAACTTGGTTCTAACTTATCATTCTTTTATGAATTTCATAAAAATCATGTACCAAATAGTGTCAATATTAACATAAATTAGTTTTTAAAACAAATATTATATTATTAATTGTTATTTAATTCCAAAAAATATAAGGTTCGGCCATATTACATAGATAAGGATAGATATATTAATAATAAACAACTTAGGGTTCGTTTGGCATGCTATCGTATGTTTATTAACCATATATTGGAAGAAAACAAAAAGACACGGTAAAAGTTAAATTATTTAACTTAGAGTTAAATCTAATTGATGAGGTTAAAATAAAAACCTAAAGATGTCTAAATCCTATTTTATGAGAGTATATAGACCCATACCCACATTATCTTCGAAATAAGACCCTTTGGAACCATTATAAACCGAATTTGACCTTAATATAAAATAATATTTTGAGATTTTCCTAAGGTGCCCCTCTCCTCCCTTATAAAAGGGAACCTCCTCCCTCTCCTCCTAACACCAATTTGAGCATTCATGCTCGGCCAACCCCTGAAAAAATATCTTCTCCATTCCCTAGTATCATCCTAGAGGTCCTTGTCTTCTTCAAAGACCATCCTTAGTTCTTTAAGTGGAGGTTAAGTGAAGGCGCGCCAAAAAGAGGTAATATCCATTATCGATCTTTTTCAATTTCGTTCTTCTTCAACTTATTCTTGTTTAGTTGTTTCATGATAAAGTAATAACATAAATATTTCTTATATACTGATATGTTATTATAAATATGAAACAACTCGAAATAACCTTCTATCCATCCTACGGAAAAGGGAAATCACCGCGCGTGCGTACGTATGGAATACCGTCTCCATGCCGTGGTGTAATATATTTTCCACCAACACCTTACTTGGATGGGTATAATGGTGTAAATAATGAATATATATGACTATTATAAAGTGATACTGATTATGAAATAGTATACATACACTCCAATACAATTCCTTGATCATAGGAACGATATCATCACTCGTGCGTACGTACGGAATACCGTCTCCACGATGTGATGTGACTCGTTCTATGATCTTCATTTCATAATGATTATATAAATGAATTGAATGAATGAATATGATATATATTACAGTAAAACCATTCTGGAAATGAGGTATCTATAACCTAAAGATAAGAATAAGAATTTATTCGACAAAACACGCATGAGAACAAAAAGTTATAAACACCTGAATAACAAGTAGCAATGAAATATTACTACTAAGAACCTAATAAAATGACCAAATATGATATAATAAAAATAAGTATGATTCTGGAATAAATCAATAACATTATTTAAATCATTATACATGAGGTTCAGACACTTACGAAGCAAAATGAACCTAAGGTAAGGGAAATATCACAATCTCATTTTTATCCGAGATTGTTTATACTTTGGAATTTACTGGGGTGTATTTTATCATCCACATACATGTTCCCTCAATATGTAATCTTATTTCCATCCACCTACAATTTTTTAAATCCAATTTTACCCTTCGGTAAGTTTTTAGTAAAATATATGAAAGGAATCTTTTGTCGTTTTTCGTACGAGGTACTTTTTGACCTTTCCGACAAAAGTACAAGAAGATTGTTTTTTAACTTATACGACCTGAATGTATTTTTAAAACATTATTTCCAAGAATATTCCCTTAAAAGATTTCACGTTTATTGTTAATCAACTTCTTTTAGTTTAAAACTGTATGACATGTTAAGAAAGGAAAATGTTTTTGAAGTAGAAAGGATATTTTCCTCAAGAATGGAGTTCAAGTGTTTTATCAAAATTATTTTCCATCTAAGATAATATAGGGTTCTGTTTCTATCTCTATTATTACATTGATTTGATTATTTTGTGATGGAATTATTTTTATGAATTCTTTTATCTTATATTAATTGTTTTATGATGTCATGTTGTTTAAGAATCTCATTTTTATTACATGGGTTATGTAATGATGTATGATTTATGATTTTGTGGAACACATAAGAATGGTATCATTATGAGATGGGTGGGACCTATATCTCCCTCCAATGAATTGGGTAAAGATTTTATATCTCATGAGATAGACATGACTGGAATGGTAGGTTATACCGGTTTAGTGAAACAGGACTGAAACGAGGGTGACTCGATTCAGAAATGGACTTTGTCCACTAAGATAGTCTTGGAAATGAGTCTTGACTAATAAGATATGATTCTATATGATTATGTGTGTATGCCACAAAGTTTCATTTTTTACGTTATTATTATTGGGATTTCATTTCACTACTATGATTTATCCCATGTTATGAAATTATGCTCTCTTTTGCAGGTTAAGATTTCCAAAATGTTATGTTCTTATGAAAATGTTGTGATTGATATTTCTTTTGTTTACCCTTACTGAGCATTTGAGCTCACCCTTTTATGTTTTCATTTCCCTAGGATATAAAGAAAGGTTTTAGGTAAAAAAAGGAAGATCTTTATGGGAGATGTTGAAGATATTTCACCACGATTAGAAGATTATATTCCGAGTTTCCAAAGACACTAAACTATTACGATCCTTGTGTGTGTGTGTTTTTGTTATGTACTAAGTATTCCGTAAAAGTAATGTAATGTCCATGTACGTCAGGATCTGGGTCTCTACAATGAGCATGTAAAAAATGAATGATATATGAAAATACCCCAAAAATCATGGTGAATTATTCTAAAATTTTAAGTCGTATCATATCTTCAACACTATGGTTATCCAAATACCTCAAAAAATGATAGAATTTTGGTTGTTAGAGAACTCATCTCCCTAATGCAAGATAAATTCTATACTTACCATGTATCATTTATGATAATTTTATATAAGCATAGATCCCCCCTTTTCAATTCACTTTATGAATGGTCTTCAATTTTCAGTTTCAAAAAGGGGTCTCTAATGCCCCCATTTTTTTTTTGAAACATGAAAATGAGTAGATGATATTTTCTCCAAACCATAGCTTCTAAAAATTTCAAGAAATGCATTATTTTGATGATTTATCTAATTTTACTCCCCTTTTAGTTCCCTTGAAAATGAACTAAGAGTCTCTCTACATTTTTGAGAAGATAAACTCGTGTAGACCCGCCTTGAAGAAATGTAATGGAATGAAAGATGTGAAATAGTTTAGAAATATTACATGAATTTTGATAAATAATCCACTCCCAATAATAATAAGTTATATAATTAATCCGTACAAAGAGTATTTTTCAAGATATGTATGTATTATTCCTTGGATGAAAAATATTCTTCTAAAATCATTACATATTTTACTTTCTCTATAATTAAGTGATTCTTAATGCCACTTTACATTAACAATGAACATTACATTGGATTTTTTGAATAATTAATTACACTATTATTATCACACCCATTCACTGATGGATATCATACAACAACCCCCCCCCCCCCATTTATTTGGCATGTGACATTAATTCCCCATTTTTCCCAATTTTCTATAACTATACATCTAAAATTTATATCCATTTATAATTATATTTGTATTTATCAACACTATTTGGTTAAAATTTTGGGTGTAAGATCACGTAATTATAAATTAGTATTAATCAATGGGATTGTATGCTGTTTCTGTTATCTCATTGAATATTTTTAGTCTCAACATGATTTCTAATACTTCGGAGGTTATAACATCCTCTCTATGAGACTTCCTCATTACTGAACTTTTTATAATCAGCATTAGAATTAAAAAAATATGATTATACATCTAAAATAATCTCAAATTGTCTATCATTATAATTATGGATTCTTCAATGTTTTCATAAATTTTTCATTATGTTTGTTAGGTGTCTTAATTTTCCAAAAAAAAATTACATTTAATTTTTCAAAATATTTCCAAAAATTATTATTTATGATATAATAACTCCTTCAACTAAGTGTTTATCGAAGAGATATGCCTTTCAATACCCTCTCATTGAACATTCCCAAAATTTTTCACTGAAAATTACCAATGTAGGAGCTATGAATACTTTCATGTTCTTCATACAAATATTAATTTTCAACCATAACTCATATTGTTTTTTGAAAGATTTTTTGAGTAATCGCATATTAGGATGTTGAAAATCAATGATATCTCTTATATTCAAAATTACTTTTATATTTGGTTCTCTAAAAGAATTATTATTACCATTTCCATCAAGATATATTTATTTCTATTTGTGTGTTTATTTTTAATGGGATTTTGGAGCTCTATTTTAATGAATTATACCATACTTCTTAGAGTATACCTCAAATTATTCATTTTTGTATTAAAATATAGATAAAAATAATTTTTTTGAAATTCCTATTTGGTTCTCAATAACCATATAAAAATATTCAAATTTATGAATATATTTGAATTTACACAAAACAATATAAACAAAAGTCACATGAGTAAAATAATTAAAAATATAATAAAGTACATATATCATATAACGACCCATGATTTTCATATATAAATATCAAGAAAATAGATTGTTTTTCAATATTTTTAAAAAATATACACCCAAGTACTATAACAGATTTGGGTCTTTACATGATAGCTACACAATCTTTTTATTTATTAAATAATCTTCAACATCACAAATTAGGATCTTATCATTTTGTAATCTTCATAAACACACCCTACATAAAACCATTCCTCATAACCTAGGGAAATAAAATATAATAAAGGGAAAGAAAAGATTAATAGTAATGGTTAACAATGGAGATATCATTCTATGATCATATGAAAACATAAGATAATCACAAGGGTATGAGATTAGGAACATAACTTATGATGTTCATACCCAACCTATCACAGAACATAAATAGGATTCATTGAATAAATCATTATCATTCCAAAATAATGTATTCAGAAGATTATAAAAGCATCATAATTAATGAATCATAAGATCATGTCGTAAAAGTGTAGAACCAAATAAGGTATAGAAGCCATTTCGTCTTCAAGGTTAACTACCAAGAACATCAAATATTCTGTATTAGACATCATCACTAGTTCCCCAATGTCGGTCAAGCCCATCAGACTGTTTCCCATTGTGGATTAATCCCATGTTCCCATTTCCCATTGTAATATCAAGAGATATAAAGAATTACCCAATGTATTGGAAGGATATATAAGTCTAACTTGTCTATAGATTCAACTTGATGATCTTCCTTATGTATGATGTAACCATTGTATTGGGTTATATCATAACCATTGTCTGTGGTTATAATATAACCACCATCCTTGGTAATGGAATTTCCACTATCCTTGGTTATAACATAATAAACATCACATAATTAAAATCATATGTATGTGTTCTATAAGATCATAAAGCATTCATCATATCATAACCCATGAAAAAAGAAGTCTGATAAATATTCCATCATAGCATAACCCATAGAAAGAAAATGGTCCCATAATCATCTCATTAATTCATCATAGCATAAACCATGGAAAATGAATTTTTTTCATAAAAATATCTGACTCATTATTATATAATATCCATATAAATAATAAGGATGGTAAAACTAGGTTATATACCTATTAAATTATACGTAATATTAAAGTATTTCATATTATAGAGAAAATTACTTTGAAAGATATTGTGGAATATTTCATAAGGAAAATATCATTTAAACATTAAAAATCACTTCGTAGAACTATATTTTAAGGAAAAAATGTTAAAACCATTTTATTGCAAGATAAATATGGAAATTTATAAAAAATAATAATTTAATCATTGATTAGTCATAATGGTGAAAATTTTCATTCATGCTGTATATGTAAAAACTAAAACTCCTTTCACATTTTAGTAAAATCCAGATGAGAGTTGATTGAAAATTTTCATGAAGATTGATTATATTTTTTTTTTGTAAAATTCAAAAATGGGTAAAAATTAATTTAAAAAATCATTTTTGAATATTAAATTTTTTATTTAAACCATTTTTAGTAAACATAGTTATGGAAAAAAGGTTTTCAACTAAAGAGATAAATGAATATGTTTTTTATTAAAGAAATTATTTTGGCCTCTTTAGTCCATTAAGAAAATAAAATAAAAGGAAAAAATTTATTTTACATAAATAAATATAGGATACTAAAATAAATTATATTCTTGAGAGTTTTCTCATAATATCTCATAATTTTAAGCATATCATAAACAGTACCTCTAAACAATGAGATTGTAACATTAAACTATAAAAAATTTGTATATTATGAATTGTAAACCCCATGAAAGAAATAAAATTATATGAAAGTGTATATTAAATAATTACCATTATAAGTATTATAAAGTACATTCATTGTAGGTATATACACTAGAAAAAAGAAACAAATGGTTTATAAGTCATCTGTTGAATAAAAATAAATGTATGATGAAAATCCCTTACAACCTTAGTAATTTTTGAATAATAAGACCCAATAAAAAATAAAGCCAATGGATATTAAAATATCATGATAATATGGATATTCATGTTATAAATTTTCTATGGGGAAGTATATAAAAAACACAAAATAAATGAGTTGTTAATAAGATATATATCTTTGATTAATAAAAGTGGGACACGAAATCCATTACCATAAATATTGAATTCCATCATATATGTTAAAATATAAATTATGATAAACATGATCTTATTATATATATATATATATTAAATAACCATAATAATCTTTATCATTCCATATATTATTTACATATGAATTTTATTTTATATTTATTAACATTTTCTTGAAAAAATCCTTTTTCGAGTTATAACTTTTTTGATTTTCATATAAGTTTTGATTTGGTATTTTTGGTCTTTTTACTTTCATCATGGTTCTATTATCTCCATAATTTTATCCATGATATAAATATCATATATATTCAATATATATGTATTTATTGTTATCAATTAATCTTTGAGATAAAAAATGAATTACACCATCCATGGAGATTATAGGTTATAAATTCATTTGAATACTATTTTTATTTTCATAATGGATGAAACATAAGAATGGTAAAAAATATATTAAATTTAAATAATAAATTTTATGTCATATATATAACATATTTTAAACATAAAAATTCTTATTACCTTTCTTGTAAAGAGAATGTGATGAACGAATCACAATGCTTCACGATGCGGTAGTCCTCTATATACATGAGCGACATTATTGTATTACCATGGAATGGAAAGTAATTAGTTATATGTGATATTATAATTACATAATTATAATTATGTCATAAATATCATATAAATATTTTCATAACAACATTATATGAAACTTTGAGAGGTGGTCATGGAAAATGAATTACATCGTTTCGTATTGTGGTAGTCCTTCGTACACAGCATTGATGGTTTTTTTTCATTTTATGGTAGAGGGGATAGATATAGGCTATTAAATCAACATAATAACATAGTAGTATATGATAGATACTAGTTTATTATAATGTATTTGTCATGACCCGACACGTACAAGGGATCGCGCTGCAACTACCCCAAGTGCTCCTCCATAGGCCATGGGCTGGCGACCAGCGTCGAAGGCACAAAAAACTAGGCGAGGCCTTTGCCTAAGTAACTATACACACACACATAGATAACTCAATGTAGAAGTGTAGAGAAGAGAAAGAAAGATGCAAAGCTGCTATAATAGGTGAAACCAATATACATGCATCAACCTCTAACCAGTACAATCAAAGTGGTAACAAGAAAACTGAATAGAAAAAGGGTCAAAACACGCGCCCAACTAGAAAGGTGCCACAACCTGGCAACATGTAAACAAAAGTAAACTGTTGGTAAGACACACCCAGAAAGTCCTACTTCGGCCACTGAACACAGCCCAAGCTCCTATGTCTCCTACGCTCTTCCGTAGTCTCGACCTACCTGTCCGTCATCCGCAAGGGCACACCAAGTGCAGGCAAAGCCCCATCATGTGTGAGTATAAGAATACTCACAAGTATGCCCCAAAATCGCGAGGGAGAAAAAAAGAAGGTACTAAAATGGTGAGTAGTAGACAGAAAAAAGAACAGTGTAAGAGTACAAAAGGGAGAGAGTGCAGCTCAACCCAACAAGAGAAATAAAGCAGACTCATCCAGACGCAAGGAGCTAGAATGATCAGAAGACAAACTTCTCATTGAGTCTTCACTGCCTATAGAAGGAGAGTAGACTCATCCAACCAAGATTATCTAGACACGAAAATCACGTGGCATACCCCGCGCGTCTTCTCCCCTCCAAGAAGAAGAGTAACCAAACCCAAGGAGTGGGATAAAAATTATGTTGTAAATATATGGATACTCAATGAGAAACCCGAATGAGTGTGTAAAGGGATATCGACCTCCATGCACAGCCCAAGAAGAGTCTCCAACAGTTCAAAGGATATCCATCACTGATGCCCAACAATCACGCATGTCAAGAAGCCTCATCACTACACCGTACCACCAAGGGTCCCACTCTAGTAACCACGGAGAAATGTCACTGACTAGCCTCATAGAATGGACCAAGTATGAATTAAGTTGTCGGGTAACCCACTGCCTAGCCCCGCTGGAGGGTAAACCCCAATAAGTCCATGGTGATCCACTGCACAGCCCCGCTAGAGGGTAAAACATAATAAATCATCTCGTGACCCACTGCCCAGCCCTACTGGAGGGTAAACCCAATATATGTCGACAGTGACCCACTGCCCAGCCCTGCTGGAGGGTAAAATGTAAATAAGTCAATGATGACCCACTGCCCAGCCCCACTAGAGGGTAAATCATAATAAATCATCGAGCGACCCACTGCCCAGCCCTTCTGAAAGGTAAACCCTAAATAAGCTGATGGTGACCAACTGCCCAGCCCCGCAGGAGGGTAAACCATAATAAAACATCAGGTGACCCACTCCCCAACCCTTCTGGAGGGTAAACCTCAAATAAGTCGACGGTGACCCACAACCCAGCCCCAATGGAGGGTAAACAGTAAGGTCAATGGGTATCCCACTGCCCATCCTCACTGGAGGGTAAACCCTGAATTGGTCTGATATCTCCGCACTAATCGTGCCATCACTTGGTGTCACTAACACCGCTACCTTGTGTAGGTTCATAGTACGTCACAGAAGCCTCCGTACAATTCCCTTTCATGTTTCCACATTTAAAGAGATCTATCTAGAGGCTCTGAACACACAAACAGATTACACCATTCCAATCCTCGCGAAAAAACACATGATATAGACTACTTAATCGCTGGAAACAGCTCCCAGTAGAAAAGTTATTCAACACCGCTTTAAGCCCAAGAGGGTTGATGTGGGGCCCACACCTTGGTCCCGAAAGAGGTTGGGAAAACTACGCCATCATGATGCTCTTGGAAAAACATGCCGAAATTACTATTCATAAGCCCAAAACGGATGCCTGATGAAAAAGTCACAGTACGCTGCACACATCTCAAAAGACGGCCCATGGGGCCCACACCTCAACTCCAACTTCAACACCTGAAACCACCTTGGTCTACTTAGCCTCGATTCCATGGTCACAACGCCACCGAAGACACCTAAAACGGTCTCCGGATGTAGAAGCTGCAACTCCCAGCGTTATACGCAAACGAGGCCCTATGGGGCCCACACCTCAACGGCAAAATGCGTCATGCAAATCGTGCCATTACGTTCCTTGAAGATAACCACTGGGAATAGGCTATTCATTTTCCCTGAACAGACTTATGTAACATAAGTCGTAAAAACGAAGCATGCATCTGAAAGCCGCCTCGTGGGTCCCATGCCTCGAGCCCGAATTTAGGCGGGCGGATTGTACCATTGAAATCCCTTTGAAAAACACTCAGAAGAGAGTTCTCAAACAACCTAAATAGATGTTGGGTGAAAAAGTGGTGTCTCACTGTAAAATGTGCAAACTAGGCCCTATAGGCCCTGCACCTTGTCTTCAACGCAAATGCTTCGGAAAGTATCTCAAAAATCCCGCATGAGGAATGGGGTTATGCTGCTGCTGAGGACGCGTCAATCGGACATCCCAAACAGGAGTTAGGTATGACACAATAATTAATTAATTAATTAAAATAATTAATTAATTATTAACATATAGTATTTCGTGCGACCAAGAAATGAAACCAACCTGGAAAGGTTCTGAACCAACTTTGGAACAACCATCTTAGCTTCGAGGCCACCTCGCCTCTGACGGCATGTCAAACGGACGTCCGTCTCACGAACCACGTCCGTCGCAACTTCAATAATAATTTAATATTATTAAATTAAAGCTCCTTGGGTCATCCATATTCAGGAGAAAAACCGAAAAACCTAGAAACACGCTTTGAAAGGTCTATCTCACCAACACGAACCCATAGCCGCAGACGACACGTCAAACGAACACGCCGTTTAAGAGATAAGGCCCCCGAATGTAAGGGGCCCAACTGGGCCAGTCCACCCCAGCTGGCCCAAACCGATCCGTCGGTGCGCGGCCCAGCTGTGGGTCTGGCCTGAACCGCCGCAGCCCACTGGGCACGGCCCACTCCAACCAAACCAGACCCCTTGGGTCCGGTTCTCCCTAGTAAACCAGACAACTGGCCGGTCACCATCCACATCACCCAACAGGACCCGAAAAGTGTGGGTCCTTGTTGTTATTGCACACCTGAGGTGCTGATCGCCTCGGGTTCCCCCTGCTGAGTGTGACAGCTGCCTGCGACGTGGGCTCCCCTAGTTGTCACTGGCTCTATTGAGGCCCAGTGCCGCCTCTCCACCGTCCTGCGAGGGCAACCGCCGCGGTCCCCTGCATGTGCCGCCGTACTCCACTGAAGCCCCCACCTGCCCTGCCATAGAGACCTCTCCGCGCTCCACCGCCTTCGGCTCGACCTCTCTGCGCTCTACCGTGCTGACCGGATCCCCCTAGCCGCACTCAATCCAGCAACAAAACGGCCACCCAAACACCTCTGGCTCGACCACCGGCTGTCGCGTTCCGCCACCGGTTCGTCCTCCGGCCGTTGCCCCTCACTAGAGCCGAACATTCGACCAGCCACCCTGACCACTCAGATGATCGGAAAAATTTTCTGACACCGGTTTCGGGATCCCCAAGATCGGATCCTCACAACGCCGCCCCTTGCTCCTCGATCCATTGAGGTTTGCACTCGTTCGAAAATTGGGACGAAGAATGCCCAAGAACAAGAAATTAAACGGGGATCGGACGATGGTTGTGTTCATTTGACCACCATCCCAATTTCATAATTTTAGAAATTAAATGAAAAAATTGACAAAAGAGAAAAAATTTAATCCAGAATCCTACCTCGTTGGATTCGTTCATCATTGGTGATGTGCCTGCTTGATCTCGCTTCGATCCACCGGAGTCTGATCCTCCATCCGGTGGAGAATAGCGATGATTGCTGAAGAACGATGAAGAAATATCTCTCGAGATAGAGAGAGAGAGAGTGAGTGAGAATAGGAGAGAGAAGGGAGAACTCCCAACTCCTATTTTCCTATTTATAGGAAAACCCGCTTAGCAGAGAATCTGAAAACATTGTGCCCTCTCATTTTATATCACGCCTAGGAAAAACGCCACATTTTGAACTCAACGGAAGTCTCGGATTTCCATTCTGGGGCTTCATTCAAAAGTTTTTCGAAAAGAGCGTCATTGATAAAAATCACTAAGTCATTAATTCAAAGAGAAATTTTTTCCCCTAGGTGACAGCTCTCACAGCAGGCCCGCGCCCGAAACTTTTACACCCCACAAAGGGTAAACGACACCATCTGGATGCAACTGTGCCCTTAGATTTCTGATCTGAGTTACCGTTTAGGAGTTATAATGGTTTGTACTGTTAAATGAATAATTTGATAATTTAATTATCCATTTAACACACCGCTAACGAGTGAGGGGTCTGAACATCCCGCGCCAACTCATTTAAGGTCACTACTAAGGTAAACACCATGTTCGGGACCCAACCTTGGTCTCAGATTTTAGATCCTATTAACCGTCTAAGAGATATCACATTTTCTTTAGTAAACCATGCATGAGTATTATAAAAAAACCTAACATTTTTATATAATTAATCTCGGGCACACCAGACCTCGGAATTGCATTCCTTCTGAACGCCCTGGTCTAAAATGATGTCAAGAAATTTTTCAAAGGCTCAAAGTCCCAAAACCTGTGTTCTTACATCATTCCCTCCTTCAATACTTTCGTCCTTGAAATGAAAAACTAAGAAAAACAACTCTGGATACAGAGAACACACCTAGCTCTCCCGCGCCCAAGAAAACTTTCACAACACCAAGTTGGCACAACACGCGAACCACAAGGATGGTTCGTACTCATAAGGTCTGATACTCTCAAGGAAATGTGTAGGAATACGCACGCACCTCATCAGCTGTGACATGTGGAAGATGTAGTGCACCCACTCCTACTATTGGGAGGGTATGGAAAGACGGTAGGAAAACTCTCAACTGTTTGCACGATTCCCGAATGGCCCAAAGAAACTCTGGGGTCTTTACCGGACGCCCCTCTACATTCCACATCACTACCGAAATCACGGTTTGTTCCTGGAACATGGTCTGATGATTCCATCCTTCAGAATACCATCTGGTGAAACACCCAAGGATATCTGGTCACCCATGTTTTCATAGTCGGTGCATCAGAAACAATATTCTCTGGGTGAGGACGCACCTGAGACACTGGTGGTCTGAGCAAACCACAAAGTGGTCTCCCAAAAGATGGCATCTCCACATTCGCAGGGCAAAGACCACCACTACCTGTACCACATTGTAGAACATGTAGTTCTGTTTATGGGGTTTACTTCACATCAACTTGTACTTGATAATGGTATCAAGATTGACGTTGAGCATGAAAGGTTCCAACGAACAGGGAAGGTGAGAAAACTCATCCAACCGTCAGATGATAGACACGAAAATTACGTGGAATACCCCCATGTGTCTTTGCGCATCTTGGAAGGAGAGTAATCTCCAAAATAGGCACTCTGCCAAACCCACTAGTGGAATCTCAAGCAAAGGTTGGTCAAGCAGAAATTCCCCACTATAAAATCCAGAACCTCCTCTGACACTCCACCACACAACCCTTCATGAATGCACATATCCGAGGGAATCATCCAATGCACCTCGATACTATCCCCTTTGGGTGGCACTGACTCTCCTTCACTGTTTTGATCGCATCACATAAATGTGTCTCAGTGGGGGAGGAACCCCTCTTTTTTGTGCATTAAAAGCTATGCCAGACAACACCAACACATGGATACATCGACACCCTGCGTCACCCACGATAACCCCTCAAACAAGGAGTTAGATGAAAAGAGTACCTCACGCAGTGTCTAACAAGTTATACTGATAAAATTAGAAAAGATAGAAAGTGTAACTCTTATCATCTGTTGCACTGCAGGATTATAGACGTCCTTATCAGATAGCCACCTGTGGCCCCGTCTGTCAGCTCCCTGATCCTGACAAGGGCCTCCTAGTGGTGGTGGAAGGACTTCGAAATGTCATCTGCCAACCATAGTTCTTACTGCTTTTCTGCCAACACCACCTACCTAGGGACCACCCTGTCCTCACCTGGGAGTTCTCTGATCATGACACTACCTCTGTCGTGGCGGCACATCTACCAACTATCATGAAGACTCAACAAATTTGGTTGGATAGTCTCACACCACATGACCCCGCACATCACAAACATAGAACAAGGCCTCTCGGGGTTGTCTCAGTGCCATATGTTGTCCCCAACCATGTGCCTGAGTCTCATCAAGGGGAGTCCTTTGGTGTTGAGGCCCTGCCAATCGACATCCCTCTAATAAATATTTCTCTGTCTCCAGTGCCAACTCTAGCCCCCTGAGATGGGTGAGGATACACAAGGGAACTATGCTGGAACGAATCACCTATATAGAGATCTCGTTAAAACTTATGTGCTAGGAAGTTTCCATCATGGAGTACGTACAATGAGTACCATGTAATGTCTGTGAACCCAGTCGTGTACTCAACCACTGACATCACTCCTCGCTGAAGCTCCAATAGCTCCCAAAACTGTAAAAACCATAAGCAGGAGAGGTAGTACTCTTCATGAAACAACAGTAAGAAGTCATCCCATGAGAGTACCGACTCATCATATATTCAAGAAACCCTGGCACTACCACGCCAAACTACTTGGTGGAAAAATATTGGCTGTCAATGCCACCATCTAACCTGTCAGTGTCCGAACAAGACTAAATAGGCGGACCACCGACTCTAGCCAACCCTTCACTGTCTGAGGGTATGGAACACCGTGGAACCTTAGCGGTCTCTGACCCTAGAACTCATGTAGCACGCCCTGCCTGTGCTCGTCATCAGCCCTCGCTGCCGGTACTATCTGCTACTCCCCCGGTGGAGGTGCTACTGCCTGTCCTCCTGGAGAAAGGGTAATCGTATGATGGATCTCGAACTGAGGCCTCATCAGTCACATAATAATCATTACGAACCGGAGTTAGTATCCTGACTATCTATCATCATGGGAACATCTTGAATCTGATCAAGGAGTATCACAGTCAAATGAGCATATATATATGAACATCAATGGGGAGCTAACTCAAGAAGGACAGTCAAAGACACAATCCTATATGATTAATGAACCAAATTCCATGCAACATGTGTCTTAGTGTGCCGAGTCAACAAGCGAGAAATCAGGGTCCCAGTGAATGGATACGTTGGCCGTCACACCATCATTGGACTCCCTGGCCTGAGAGCCGCTCTCGAGACACGTTGAAACTATTTCCCCAAAACTCAACCAATTATTTTTTGGGGACGTCCGAAAAAACTCCCCAAGGAATGAACCACCTCTGATACCACTTTATCACGACCCGACCCGTACCGGGGCTTGGGCCACAACTACCCCAAGCCTGCCTCCATAGGCCAGGGGATGGAAACTAGCATCGAAGTCACAACAAACTAGGGGAGGCCTTTGGCTAAGAAACTGTACACACACACGCAGCTAACTCAATGCAGAAGTGCAGAGAAAAGAATGAAAGATACAATGTTGCTACAATAGGGGAAACCAACACACATGCATAAACCTCTAACCAGTACAGGCAATGTGCTGACAATTAAACTGAAGAGAAAAAGGAGAAAAACATGTGCCCAACTAGAAAGGTGCCACAACCCGGAAACAGGTAAACAAAAGTAAACTGCTAGTAAGACACACCCAAATATTCCTGCTTTGGCCACTGAACGCAGTCCAAGCTCCAGTGAATCCTATGCTCATCCATAGTCTTGACTGACCTGTCTGTCATCTTCAAGGGCACACCAAGTGTGGGTAAATCCCAAGAAGGGTTTAGTATAAGAATACTCAGTGGGATGCCCTGAAAGATCTAGGGAGAAACAAAGGAGGTACTAAAATTGTGAGAGGTAGAGAGAACAAAGAACAGTGTAAGAGTGAAAAAGAGAGAGAGTGCAGCTCAACCCAAAAAGAAAAATATAGCAGACTCATCTAGATGCAAGGATCTAGAAAAGTGAGAAGAAGAACTTCTCATTGAGTCTTCGATGCCTATATCAGGAGAGTAGACTCATCCAACCAAGAAGAGCAAGACAAGAAAAGCATGTGGAATACCCCATGCGTCTTCAAGCCTCTTAAAAGGAGAGTAACAAAACCCAAGGAGTAGGGACTATAGTTGGGTGTATATATATATACTCAACGAGAAATCCGAATGAGTGTGTATGGGGATCTCTACCTCCAAGCTCAGCCCAAGATGAGTCATGAACAGTTTAATGGATAGCCATCACTGATGCCCAACAATCCCACATGTCAAGCGGCCTCATCACTACACCGTACCACCAAGGGTCCCGCTCTGGTAACCACAGAGAAAATTCACTAACTAGCCTCCTAGAAAGGACCAAGTCTAAATTAAGTTGTCAGGTAACCCACTGTCGAGCCCCGCTGGGGGGTAAACCCCAATACGTTAGTAGTGACCCACTACCTAGCCCTGGTGGAGGGTAAACTGTAAAAAATCATCGGGTGACCCACTGTGCAGCCCTATGGGAGGATAAACCCTAAATAAGTTAACGGTGACCCACTACCCATCCCCACTGGAAGGTAAAACATAAATAAGTCGATGGTGACCCACTACCCAGCCCCGCTGGAGGGTAAACTGTAATAAATCATCGGGCGACCCACTGCCTAGCCCTGTTGGAGGGTAAACCCTAAATAAGTCGACGGTGACCCACTGCCCAGCTCCGCTGGAGGGAAAACCATAATAAAACATCAGGTGACCCACTTCCCAGCCCTGCTGGAGGGTGAACCTCAAATTTGATGACAGTAACCCACTGCCCAGCCCCGCTGGAGGGTAAACCGTAAGGTCAACGGGTATCCCACTGCCCGCCTCACTAGAGGGTAAACCCTGAACTGGTCTGATATCTCAGCACTAACTGTTCCATCACTGGGGGTCACTAACACTGCTACCGTGCGTAGGTTTAGAGTGCATCAAAGAAGCCTCCGACCAATGCCCTTTCATGTTTCCACATTTAATGGTATCTCAAGAGAGGATCTGGACACCCAAATAGATTACTCCGTTGTAATCCTCACAAAAAAAACATGTGAGATAGACTACTTACTCGCTGGAAATAGATCCCGGTGGAGATGTTATTCAACCCCACTTTAATCCCAAGGGGTGCCATGTGGGGCCACAACTCGGTCCCAAAAGATGTCTGGAAAACTGCGTTGTCACTATGCTCTCAGAAAAAAAATGACTATTCATACACCCGAAACGGATGCCTGATGAAAAAGTCGCAGTACGCTGCACACAACTCAAAAGACACTCGTGGGGCCCACACCTCAACTCCGGCTTCAATTCCTAAAACCACCATGTTGAACTTCACCTAGATGCCAAGGTCACAACATCGCTGACAGCATCTAAAATGGTCTCTAGATGCTGAAGCTGTAACTCCCCACGTTATACGCAAACGGGGCCCTGTGGGGCCCATGCCTCGACCCCGAAACACATCACGCAAATTGTTCCATTACGTTCCTTGTAGATAACCATGCAGAATAGGCCATTCATTTTCCCTGAACAGATTTATTTATCATATTTCATAAAAACGCAGCATGCGACCGAAAGCCATTGCATGGGGCCCACGACTTGGGCCCGAATTTAGGCGGACGGATTGTACCATTGTAATCCCCTTGCAAAAATACTCAGAAATGAGTGCTCAAACACCCCAAACAGATGTCGGGTGAAAACATGGTGTTTCACCGTAAAACATGCAAACTAGGCCCTATAGGGCCCGCACCTAGTCTCTAACCCAAATGCTTCAGAAAGTGTCTCAAAAAGTCCACCCGAGGACTGGGGTTACACTGCCACCGACGGCGCGTCAATCAGACCTCCCAAGCATGAGTTACGTCCGATGCAACAATTAATTAATTAATTTAAATAATAAATAAATTATTCACCTTTAGCGTTTCATGCCACCAAGCAACAAAACCAACCCACAAAGGTTCCAAACAAACTTTTGAAGGACCATCACAGCTCCAGGTCCACCGCATCTCTGAACGCACGTCAAATGGATGTTTGGCTCGTGAGCCACATCTGTTGCAACTTTAATAATAATTTAATATTATTAAATTAAAGCTCCTCTGGTCACCCGACTTCGTGCGCAGAACCCAAAAACCCCAAAACACGCTTTGAAAGGACCGTCTCACTGACACGAACTCGTATCCACAGACATCACATCAAATGAACACGCCGTTTAAAAGATAAGGCCACCTGAAAGAAAGGGGCCCAACCGGGCCGGTTCACCCCGGTCGGCCCAGACCGATCCGCCGGCCCGCGGCCCAGCCACGGGTCCGGCCCAAACCGCCACAGCCTCTTTGTTGCGGCCTGCTCCAACCAAACCGGACCCCTCAGGTCCCTTTCTCCCGAACAGACCAACCAACTGGCCGGTCTCCGTCCGCGTCCCCCAGCAGGACCCGCAAAGTGTGGGTCCTTATTGCTGCTGCACACCCCAGGCGCTGACTGTCTCGGGTTCCTCTTGCCGAGCGCGACCGCCGCCCGAGCCGTAGCCTCCCCTGCTTGCCGCCGGCTCTGCTGACTCCTCACACCGCCTCTCAGACGTCCAGCGAGGCGCACCTCCGCGGTCCCCTGCTTGCGCTACCGTGATCTGCTGAATCCCCCGCCTGCTCCGCCATTGGGACCTCACCGCGCTCTGCCGCCTCCGGCTCGGCCTCTCCGTGCTCCACCGTGACAACCGGATCCCCCTAGACGCACCTGATCCAGCAACACACCGGCCACCCAAACACCTTTGGCTCAACCACAGGCCATCGCATTCTGCCACCGGTTCGTCCTCTGGGCCCTGCCCCTTCACCGGAGCCAAACATTCGGCCGGTCCCCCTGACCACTCTGGTGATCAGAAAAATTATCCGACACCAGATTCAGGATCCTCGGGACCAGATCTTTACAACACCGCCATTTTCTCATCGATTTATTGAACTTCACGCATGTCCTAAAATTTGGAAGAAGAACGCCCAAGGAAGAGAAATTAAATGGGGATCAGATGATGGTCGTGTTCATTCGGCCATCATCCCAATTTCGAAATTATAGAAATTAAATTACAAAATTGAAAAAGGTGCGGAAATTTAATCAAGAATCCTACCTCGTTGGATCTATTCGTCGTTGGGGATGCGCCTGCTCGATCACGCTTTGATCTGCCAGAGTCTTCTCTTCCATCCGGCAAAGAACATCGAAGAATGCAGAAGAATGATGAAGAATGATTGAGAGAGAGAGAGATAGAGAATAAGAGAGAGAAGGGAGAACTCCCAACTCATATTTTCCTATTTATAGGAAAACCCTCTTAGCGCAGAATTCAAAAACACTGTGCCCTCTCATTTTATATAACGCCTAGGAAAAACGCCACATTTCAAACATAATGGAAGTATCAAATTTCCATTATGAGGCTTCGTTCGAATGTTATTCGAAAATATTGTCAGTGATAAAAATCACTAAGTCATTAATTCAAAAAGACTGTTTTCCTCTGGGAGACATGTCTCACAGCAGGCCCATGCTCGCAACGTTTACACCCCACCAAGAGTAAACGGCATGCTCCAAATGCAACCGTGCCCTCAGATTTCCAATTCGAATTACCGTTTAGGATTTATTCATGTTTGGAATATTAATTGAATAATTTGATAATTTAATTATCCATTTTACACAATGCCAATGAGCGAGGGGTCTGAACGTCCCATGTCGTCTCATTTTAGGTCGCGCCTAGGGTAAACACCACTTTCCGGACCCAATAGTGGTCTCGTATTTCCAATCCGATCAACCATCTAAGAGATATCACATTTTCTTTAGTTAACCACGTGTGCATAATATAAAAAAACTTAACATTTTTATATAATTAATTTCAGAAACACCGGAACTCATAATTGCACGCCGTTTGAACGCCCTGCTCTGGAATGATATCCAAATTTTTTTCAAAGTCTCGAAGTCCCAAAACCTGGGTTCTTATAGTATTTATTATGAAATAAATGGATTTGGTAAGTGATGATGTAAAAAAAAGAAATATATCATGAAAGAAAATTACCTTCACATAGAACAACATTCTTTGGGTCACTTATTAAGGACCCTAGGGTTTGTCTTTTTGTATGACTAGAAGATTTAGAAAATGGATACTTATTTTTTGGATGGATTTTTTCAGAGGATGGTCGATCCAAAATTCTTAATAGGTGTGAAAAATTGATGGTTAGATGATCCCATGCATAATTGAGGGGTGTGATATTTTTATAAAATCCAAAATCTACCCAATAATGGGAAGCCAAAATCACCCAAAATGCCTAAGCAATTGATAATTTAATTATTTTAGGGAATATATGGTCGATCAAGAACACAAAAACACAAAAAAATTATTTAGACCATTATTTCACGATATTTTATGTTTTCTTTATTTTACCATTTTAGTTTTCACTATGGTTACTAGTTTTTAATTTGTTCATCAAGGTGATTTATCCATAAAGTATAAAAATATAATGAGTCTTATTAGATATTTTTTGACCATATATTATTTATTTTTAAATCAAAATTTTTTAAAATAATTTACTATATGGGTGGAATTTTAATTTCAACACAAGTACATGTAAATCGAAAAACACCATTTTAATATAAACCTCACTAATTAATTTCAAAAAAATTTACTATTATTTATGAAGAAAAATTAATTTGAACTTATTATATTAATTTTTTTAGTATTCTAAATATTTAATTCATTTTCCAAATTCCACTCTTATAAGTTGAAAATTATAATTTAAAATTAAACCCAAGACAAAATGAAAAAGTAGGTTTCAATAAAGAAACATTTCATAAGTAAAGAAAGGTATAATAAAAAATTAAATATGAAATTTAATGTAATAAAACAGATTGAATTCATCAATATATATTTGAATTATTTTTTCTTTTGAAAAAAATATTAAAATAAATGTGATATTTTGAATTCTTTAAACAAAATATATTGTTTTTAAGGAAAATAAGTTGTTTTACTATTCATAAAAAGAGTTATCTCTTCATAAAATTTATAATAATAAAATTAAATATTATTTTGATATTTTAATTTCAAAAATTAAGTTTATTTTATCAAAAAATCATTTAAAAGTGGAAAAAAAATAATTACATTATTTTTTTTATAAAAATCAATGAATGCCTTTTTTTTAAAAAATAGTATTTTCAAAACATACAAAGACTTTACAAAAAATTATTTACTTTATTTATCAACATTCATTTATTTATATAAACCCATTATAGGTAGTATTTTAAATTTTTCCTATTTTAGTTTATAATAGTCTTGTTTTATATAAAAATATTAATAGTATACCATAGTTTGTTAAAACCAGGTGTTTTGTGTAACACAAACAATCAAAGAAATTTAATTTATACAAAAATAATATTTCATAAAATCTTTGAGTATTACATTATACCATCTTAAAATGAATTTAACCTTCAGAATACATCACTTATATAGGAATTTTTTTTGATATATCTACCTCATTCCATCTCCAGGTTCCATCGTAACTTCATCGTGACGGTGGGTTCTCAAAAAAGATATGACCACGTGAGTGGTACTATTTCTTAGATATTTTTATGAATGATATGAAATCACCTTGGATTATTCCTCAAAAGAACAATAATTTTTTAGTGGTATTACATTTGTGTTTAGTCCGTGTGATGGATATGGTATATACTTCTTTAGGGGAGATACATGGAACACATCGTGATCCTAAGAGAGGTTTAATTGACGTACCAATTTCTAAGCTAACATTAAGATAATATAAGGAATTTCAAAGGGAACAGTATACATTGGGCTTAGTTTTCCCTTTGTATTGAATCTAAAAAACTTATTCCAGGGAGAAATTGTTATAACACTATGAAACCAACTTCAAATTCCTGGTTACAGTGGTGATTGTCAACTTCCCATTTCTAATGACATTGTACTACCCTTATGTGTTGTTGAATGGACCTAACAATATTTAATGATTATTTTGATAGATCAACATAGTAAACCTTACATCCTAATTTGATATAATATAATGTGGTAAAAAAATTTACCTTTCTACTTTATTTATGTATATCGTATGAAGTTGATCTAAAGAGAAATATTATCTAATAGTGATCATGTGTGATGAATTCATAAGATTATCGACTATATCCATATATAATTATCCCATTTAGACATTTTAGAGATTCTAATGAATAAATATATTATGAGGTTTTAACATTTCTATTCTTGTATGGGCTATGGTCGTAACATCCCCTTGGAAATTTGTCTTTGAACATTAACTTGCTGACATACCAAGAACCGAGATACATATATAGCAATATATATCTTCCTATTGTCCCAATAGAAACACTATTTAATGTAGTCTAGTGGTAGTAGATATACCCTTACCACCCTTCAGTTGTGGTTTCATTCCCTCCAGCCTTGTTAGATGAGAGGGGCTATTTCCCAGCATACAGGTTATCATTTTTGAAAAACTATATAAATAAAATTTCTATAACTTCTCCAAATTGAAATTACCCATAATTACTTAAACATAAAAGATAATAGAAATCATAAAGTTTACTAATACCATTAATATTATATAAAAAAATTCATTCCTCCTCAAATAATTTTTTTATTAAAACATATACAAAACCAAAGGGTTGTATAGTTATAATTGTTTCCCAAAATATCATCAATCCTAACAAAATCCAATTTCATAAAACCTAATAAGCGAAGCCTAACACATTAAACTTATGATCAATTATAATATCATATACACTCCATGATGTTATCCTTAACTATTAATTTAATATTACATGGAGACATATAAACTTCCAAAATTAATTTCATCCTCTATTCCTTAAATAAGCTGTCATCTTAAGAAACAATAATTCTATTTGAGGCTTGAGTTCATCATTTCATAGATAGAATGTCATATGTGAATTCATTGTTCTATAATATATATTTTGTGAGATAATCAATTCTTATAATCACATCAAATTTTAATAAAGGATGAAAAGAAAGAGTTTACTAGGTCTTATTCACAAAAAATCATTCATGAAATTCCCAGATAAGTAGTAGAGGATAAGTGTTCCCTAATATTCATGATTCACTTCAACTATTGTGATTGCATATATTTTTGTTTTTACCTTTTTTATTAGAGTTTTTTTGTGTCTTATCATCCTTATTATCCCTTGTATTGGTGAATTTACCCATATAGTTCCCATACTAATATAATTTGAAACACTATAGTATGGGTGGTACATTCCATGGAGATTTTTATTTGTTTACATAATTATTTAACTTATTCCCATCAATTTGGAATTTAATTTGTATATGTATTTCCTTTCCACACATAAAACATTTATGAGTCCCCAAAAGACATTTTCCACTAGGTTTCTCTATACACATTGAGTATGAACAAAATCTCATATTCTCCTCCCCAGGGTTTTCATAATTTTCCTTGAATTATATCATTATTTTCTTATAAAAACCAAGAGATTGATGGGTAACTCAAATATATATTTCCACCTTGATAGCACACCAAACAATTTCATCATTGACACATATTTATCTTATATTTAACACCTTTTAATGAAATGGTTTTAGGCCACTAAAGAGTCAATCAATTTATCTTTGAATGATGATTAATAAGCCACAGACATACCTTGCATTACTTGTAAAAATAACCTTATTGGGACTAATAGATTCATCATAATTTTTTAAATCCCAAGGAATTTAATCTCTATCTTTGTACATAAAATACAAGTGATTTAATTATTGAGAAATATTCTACAAAACATATCTCATTCCCTAGAGTCCGTTTTCTCCTCTTTCCTTGTATTCTTAATAAGGTTACACTATTGATTTGATTCACCTTCCTCATGATAAATAACTCATAAAAAATCCATGTTCCAAGAAATGGAGAACAAAAAATATCATCTAAATAGTGATAATCCATATCTTAGCCACTAGTGTTTCATAAGACCCACTAAAAGTGGGTGGATACTATCTCATGAAGGATTCAAAAGAAACGTGTTCCCTCTATTGATCGTTTGGAAGCATAGCTTAATTCATGACTTGAAAAAGTTATGTGAACATGGAAAAACTGTTCTGCATTCTAGTTGTCATATACTTTGGTTTCTCAGGTATAAAATCATTGCATTTTTGAACACGTTCATCATTATCATGGTTCCTTCGGGTTCCATACATTGACTGGAACATAAAATAAAATTGTGGGAAACAATAAGAATAGTGGGAAAACACATAGTGATGAAGAATAATTTATTGTCTGTCTAAATCAATACACATTATTTTAAATCTAAAACACTAAAAATTGGACATAGTTCATTCATGAACATCATCAATTCATATCATTCATGACGGTTCATAGAAAAATGTGAATTAACCAAAGAATGTCTATGGAGTGTGTCAAAAAAATTTCAATAAGGCCCATTTTCATGTACTAGGTAGTAGTCCAGTCAAGAAGAATATTCCTTTTTATATTTATTTCCATAAGGTACAATTGTACTAGAACCACATGCACTTTTAGTATTTATATAGGTATAAATATTTAGGTAATACCAAAAATCTATTCCTTACACAACATTAAGATGATATCATATACATAGGCTCATCCTCAGGGTTATCGTTAATATGTTATCATCATAGTTTCCAAAGGTTCATTAAACATTTATCTAATACCAAATATAAAAACCTAGGATTTTCATAAACAAATATCACAAATTCAAGAACAATGTTCAATTCATTTAAAAAACTCAAGCCCAAGGACCATAATTGTTTAGTGTATTTAGAGGATGGGGACATAATCATCTTAATTAATAAATATATTAAACATATACCAAAAGAAGATTCCACTTTTATAAGCTTCATAAAAATTCCCTACATAAAATTTTCTTTAAAACCTGGGGATAAGAAACATAATAATGTTTGATATCCGATGCTTAGTAAAAGTGTAAATTGGATATATCATTCTATGATCATATGAAATCATAAGATAAGCATATATTCATGAGATCATGAACATAAATTGAATATTTTATACCCATCCAATCATAGATCATAAACCTGAATCATGGAATAAAGCAGTACCATTCTAAAAAAAATTATTTATAAGAGTGTTAAATCATTATAATTCATGAACCATAAACTCATGTCATAAAATTGAGGCACCTATATAGGTTCATACACAATTTTAAGTGTAAATTTTAACAAACAAGACCATGAAAAATAGTTTATTTGACTTCATCACATGTTTCACATTGTGGATCAAGCATATAAGTCTGTTTCCCATTATGGATCAAGCCCATATGCATGTTTCCCATTATGGATGAATCCCATTGACTTGTTTTCAATTGTTATCTCATGAGATATAAATAATTACACATGGATTAGAGGGAGATATTGGTACAAAGCATCCTTGGTTATAACATGATCATCTTACTTGGTTATATTGTTACCACCATCCTTGGTTATATCATAACCACCATCCTTGGATATAATATTACCACTATCACTGTTTATAAAATTACTACTGTACTTTGTTATAATGAAAACTCCATCACAAAATGAGAACTGTATATACTTGTTCTATTATATCAGAAAACATTAATAAAATTATAACCCTTTAAAATAAAATAGCCTCCAAATCCTTCCATCATACCATAATCCATATAAAAGAAATGGATCCCATAATCATCTCTTTAGTTCACCATATCATATCCCATGGAAAAGGAATGGTTTTACTAAATATCCATTCATCATAATTATGAAACATATAAGGAAAGAGTAAGGATGGTAAAATTGGATCATATATCTATTAAGGGAAAAGTAACATTAATTTATTTAATTTTAATTGGAAAATTATTTTGAAATATCACTTCGAACATTTCTTGAGAAAATTAGCCTTTACACTTTCAAAATATATCTCTAAAACGAATATTTCATAAAAAAAATTCAAGACACATTTCTTTTAAAATAACAATATAAAATTATAACATAATATTTAAAACATTTATTGGTAATGAAATGGTAATATTCTATTCAATCTGTACATCTTAAAAAATGATTCCTTCACATTATAGAAAACGACAAAAGGGCCGTATTTGGAAAATGACATAGAGAATCATTTTAAACCATTTTTTAAAAATTAAAACATGGTTAAAAAATTATTTTAATAAATAATTGTATAATATTAAAAAAACTCTTTAAAACATTTTTAGAAAATGCATATATGGAAGGAAAATAGGTTTTGAATGAAGAGAGTAAAAAAGATTATTTTTCTCAAAAACATTCATGTGGCCTCTTTAATAAATTAATAGAGGAAAATGAATGAAAAAGAATTTATTTTACAAAAAAATCCTAAGAAGAACAAAATTATTGATTTTATTGAGATTTATATCATATTAACTCATCATTGGAAGCATATCATAAACAATGTCATTAAATAATGAGATTTTAATATTAAAGCTTTACCACCTTGATATCATTTGAATCATAAATCCAATGAAAGAGAGAAAATTATATGTGTATTTATGTACCATAATTATAATGATATGTACAATAAAATACTTTCATGGTAAGTATATACGCTGCACAAAATAAGTAAGTAGTGTATATGGTATGTGCCACATAGAAATAAAAGTGAGATAAACATCCCCTACAACCTTGATAATTTTTTAATCGTAAGCTCTGATAAAAAATTACGTAAAAAAGAAACATTAAATATCATTAAAAGAATGATATTAATGATATTAAATTTCATTATGTCTTTATATAAACCCAATAAAAGGAATGAGTGGTGAATATAGAATATTTCTCCCGGAAATAAAAGAGATGCTTGAAATATCACACCTTATGTCTTTATTTCAATCATACATATATGAATATCCTATATAATAAAAATAAATTTATTATACATATACTATCGAAAAATAATAATTTCTATAATTCAATATATTATTTACATATGACATTCTAGTAGTTTTTTATTATCAATTACTTGTTAAAATATTTCTTTGGGTAATAATTTCATTGTTTTTCAAGTAGGTTTTTGTAACATCCCATGTTTTGAACCGGATGAAAAAACAAAGGAAGTAAAATTTTCTAATTAAATAGGAAGGTCGGTTTTAAAATCGAGTGTCAGAACTTTTTGTTTCCGGTATTCGACATTGTGGCATTGATAGAGTAAACTTATTAAGTTTATTTTATGGATACATGTGTTTTTTTTTTCAAAGTAATGAAATAACTCTCAAACAGTGCATCATACGAGAAATATGAGACCACCGTTAGGTCCGGAACTCTGGGTTTACCCTAAGTAGGGTATAACCTTGATTCGAATCAGGTCTTTGGAACCATAGAACATGATAATTCTATTATTATTTATAGTTAATTAATTATTTTGATTTTTAAATAATAAATAAATATTTTCTCTCTAACATTGCATTGTATGAGAAATATGAGACTACTATTAGATCCAGAACGCCAGGTTTACCCTAGGTAGGCTATAACATTGATTCGCATTAGGTGTTTTACTCCATCACACTTGATAATATCCTATTTATTTTTATTTAAATAATTATTTTGATTTTTAAATAATAATAAATTATTTTCTCTCAAACAGTCCGTCGAATGTGAAATCTAATACCACCAATAGTTCCAGGACATGGCGTTTACCCTCTGCAGGGTATAACCTTTTGTGAGAATTGGACGTTTAGTCATATCACACCTGAAGATAATTTATTTTCATTTTAAATATTTTATTGGAAATTAGATATATTAATAATTTTATTATTATTATTGTTATTTATTTTGATAAAAATAAATGAAAATGCACATCCACAATTAATAAATCATGTTGTGGTGTAAATAATAACTGCACATTATAATAAATGTGATATGATTAATTATTCGAATTAAATACAAATGCGCAATCAATATTTATTCAATAACTGTTATCCTTTTTTTTATGGTTATTGTTTTTAAGTTATTAATGGTGTAATTTATGGGTTGAATTAAATAATTATTATTATTTTAATTATTATTGTTATTATTATATTGGAACAAAAACATTGAGGTATATATATATATGAGGTATATCTATATATATGAGATTAAATATATATATATAGTTATATATACATGTGCAGGTGTATACATATGAATATACTTGTGGGTCTATATATATATATATAACAAGTATATATTGGGGTGGATATTTATTGTTGGGTTAGATAAAATATTATTAATTACCCGCATAACTTTATGTAATGTCTCAACTTAAATCAAGGTACAAACCGTTTAATTATTAGTCCAAATCTTTAAAGTGACCCAAGGCGTGTGCCTGTGCACCATGTTGCGGGTCCCAAACAGCTGTTAAAATTAATTAAATTTTTTATCAGGCTTTATAAAAAATGTTACGTCGCATCATAGTGTAGCATTCGGGTTAAAAATAATTGAAAATCATTAATGTAAATTAATGGAATTTAAAGAGGGATAAAAATAAATAATAAAATAGACACTGTTGGAGAAAAATTAAAAATAATTTAAATGAGGTAAACCCATTTTAATTATTTACTTAATTTCGTCCACTATTTTATTGTTGTTATTTTATTTATTTATCTCCTTTTTCTTTTTACTTTTTCTTTTCTTTCCTTTCCTTTTCATTTATTCTTTCCTTATTTTGTTCCTCTCCTCCCCTTTGTGCGTTAGGCCTCTCCCTCCTCCCTAGGTGGTGAACCTCCCTACTTCCCCTTCGGAAGACCGCCATGCCTCCATTCATCATCCATTTTTTTACCGTCATGTGCATTGTGAACCTCTCGTTAAGGCTTATCCCACGCACCAAGAATCATGCGATCTCATTCCCAATCCTTTGCGCAGTTCATCATAGAAGGATTTAACCTATTTTGGGGTTTTTCTAAAATCCTAAGTTTTCATCTACTTTAGGTAAAATCAAAGTCTACTGCAGATCATAGGATCATTTATGACCATAAGGTAGGGCGTTTATTATCTTTCCCTCTGTTTTGTTGTGATTTTAAAAAACGCACTGTTGTGTCGTTAGTCGGTGCCTACCGACTTTGTGAAAATTCACCCAAATTCAATAATTAATTTGGTTCACCTAGTTGTTGCAACCGTATTTATCATGAATTGATTTGTTCAATTTATTGCAACAAGGTCGGACACCCCTTGGGGTATACCGACGTGGTTAGTATAATTTTCATTAGCTAAAACTTTTAATTTATTTAATTGGATGTGTTGCATGACATATTTTTTGTTGTGTTCAATTTAAATAATTAATTTAGATTAATTACGAATCATGAGTTGTTGAATATTTGGTAGTTGGTTTTTCATGTTTATTTATTATTAAAAAGTGTCTTTATCTGCATGTTTTGCACAAACTATTTTTTTGTGTTTAATTTAAATAATTAATTTAGATTAATTATGAACTTTGGAATTTTTGGATCTTGGTAGTTGGTTGGTCTAATTTATTTATTTATTTAAAAGTGCATTTATCTGCTTATGTTGATGCGGTACTTTTCCTTGTTAAGATTGTAATGCTGAAATATTTAATTTTCACTATGTGATGCACGGGTGTACCTGTTTGGTTTCAAGCTGCAAATAGATATATTGATATCATATCTGCTGCTGTGAAAACTTTAATTAAATTCAGGGTGGGTAAAGGAGGTGGGTCCTATATTAAGGGTCATGCTTAGACCCTTCGTTCTTGACGGTTACCTCTATGTGCCTGGGGGAGATGTTCTTGGATTTTCCGGACTGAGACTTCACAAGGTTTTCTAATAAAAATGAGTGACACTGGTTCCAAAAGGGCCCATCGAGGAAGATCTGTTGAAAATGTGGCTAATCCATCCTCAGATGATACTTGACACCATTTTTGAGATCGGGGCAGACTCTGGGAGAAGCCATGCCTCGTGCGATACTTGTTCTTTCGAAATATTAACTTAGACGGGCTCGGTGGTATTTGATAATTGAATTATGTTCCATATAGATAACTTTGGGATGGGCTCAGACACCAAATCTCAAATTTAACCTTAATAATGATTCACTGAAGGTTTATATTAATTTCTCTACAAGTCTCTTGATATTTGTGATATTTTTCGGTATGTTGAAGCACACCTGGTTGACACATGAGATAGACCCCAAGTTAAAGAACAAGCTTGGGGGTATTCCTTATCCCTATTTTACCTTAATTTTCCAGGCATCATATATATGAATATGTGTTTTCTACTTATAGGTACTCTTTTCAGACTTCTGGATTAGGCCGAAGCTTGTGATTAGGCACGGGTGCTGTTTGGAACCTGGGCTGAGTTATTTATTTCATTGAACATCATAAATTATCTAGAATTGATATATAATGGCACAATATTTTTTGTTATTGCACAAAATGGAAAGGTTTAGACACTGAAGGTGCCGGACTACTGAGATTTTATCTCACACCCTGCTCAGGCATCGTTGACACCTGAGTTGATTATATGTTTGCAGGTATGGACAAAGGGAAGCATACTGCTTCCAATTCTTGATTATTATTGTTGCTTAGGATGGAGACTAGGGCAGAGGACAGAGCCTTTCTCGTGATGGATTTGTCGCTCTTTTTTTCATTTCTTTTTAGTTGATAGCAAGATTTGGCTCTGTTCTCTATACTTTTAGTTTACACATACATCATGGCATGACATCATTTTGTGAGCTTCCGCACATGAGTATTATTCAGTTGGATTATTTATATTACTTCTACTGTAGTTTATTCATTTATATGAATCCACTATTTATTATTTAATTTATATTACTTCCACTATGTATTACCTATTAACAATGAGGGCATAGACTCACCCACATACAGGTTAAAAAGTCCCTCACTGCTAGTCGGCAGCCTCTGTCATTCGGGGAGATGCGCTTGAGGTCATGTAACCCACCGATCCAGCCAGTGTCTTAGAGGTGAACTGGGTTGGGACGTTAGAAAGTGGTATCATAGGTGGTATTTTTCCTTTGTCTTACTATTTTGGGTTGGTATACAGGAGACTAGAAATGTGTCGGTGTTTGGTAAATAGCCATGCTTGGGACTGATCACCCCATGTACGGGAAATGACCAAGTGTCCAGGGTTGGGATTGATGTTCATGCTTTTTGATATCATAGATGATATGATTTCACCTCGAGTGATAGGTTTAATTTCCGCTACTTATGAATTTATGGAATTTATGATATTTTACCCTTGTCCTGTCAAGGTAAGGATGAAGCATTGAATGCATCATAATAGGCACATAGGAATTCACATGTCATGCATAGTGCCATACCATGTAGTTGCATTTTAGGCTGCCTATTAATTCAAATTGTATGCCTTGAATGTATTCCTTGTCCTGTAATTATTTAGCATGTCTTTTTAGATACCATGTTTCAGTGATATAATCAGCATGTTAGCGTGTTTCCATGCTGCCTGTTTAATATAATGTTTGCCTTGTATCCTTGTTTTGTGCCTATTAGCATGTATCTATGATTAAAATATTATTCCTATGTGATTACAACATGTCTCTCTCTGTTAGATTATTGTATTGACATACTAGCTTGTTTGTTATTTAATTGGTTTCATTGCGAAAACGTATTCGTTTCCTTTGAATGGGAGCCAAATGCCAAAAACTATAAAGTGTATAGTTTCTTATTAAGTTGATTACCACCAATATATCTACGATGATTTTTTGATCATTTAATAAATTCAAATGAATTGGTTAACTACCTAATGGAACAACTAGGACCAAGTAGGCTAGTTGGTGCTTGTTCATTATGAGATAACCTAGTATGGGTGTTGTGACTCTTAATAATTAAACAACTATTTTTGTGTTGCATTTTAATGAACCCAGTTCAGATTAGTAGGACCCTTTTTGGTTTCCTTATCATCTTAAAAGGATATTATGTGATAGATTTCCAAATTAAGGAAAATATTTCAATTAATGTAAAATGTTTTAAAATTGTGTTTTATAAAACATGCAAGTTTTTTATTTGAGGCATTGTTTAAGATAACGTACCTTGTGTTTTGTTTTGAAAAAATGGTACTTGATGTTTTGTATAAATATTTTTATTATTTAATATTAAATGAGATTAAATATAAGGGGCTTGTATATGGAACTTGTAGCAATATACTCTTTTTAATACCCTGGTATAAGAGTAGTTTGAGTTTCTCGTTGAGTTTCTTTGGAATAGAACCATTAACTTGTCGTTGTCCCTAATCGGGCCCCCTTGATTAAAATGAAACCCCTGTTTGGATGAGTGGGCATGTTTTCCTTGACGTTTGTTTCTATCATGAAGATAGGTAATGCTCATTTCCATCAGGTTAGGAATGCCATAACAATGTTCAGTTGCTTCATATGTTGTTCAACCCTCTCTTCTCTGTAGTGATGGATGAATTGATACGTTGTCATCTGAGTGATGGATGAATTGGATGAATTGGTTTTTCAACTTGCTTCTGTATAACATTGAGGTAGTATGCATTCACATATGTGGTTCCGTTGAGTTCTTAATGTAGTGATGAACTGGGTGAGTTCAGTGTAGTCATCAAGTCTTGCGCTGTTAAATACATTTCGGGTCATCTTCCTAGTAAAACGACTTCCGTGTTAAAGGAATCAAGTCTGTCTCAATGACCAGGATGACTTCCAGAGACTCAGGTGTTTTGACCAACAGGTCAGTTTGGTTGGGTTTTCATTCCCTTTTTTCAATGTTTTATTTCTGGTAATCTCTTAAACCTCTTAGTGTACTCTTCCTTAAGTGAAGAGTATGTACCCAATCATGCCTTCATCCTTGATGCACTAAGAGAGCATTGGTCTTACGTCATGCTAAAACTTTAAAAGTTATTGGGCTTGTTTAGGGTGGTTTTCACACTGTTTCACACGAATGCATCGTTCTTATCGAGGCTTGGTTTTTTTATGAGTGACCATCATATTTCCCTGTATGAATTCCTTAGACGAACTCTTTTACACCATCTATTTAATCTAACTTGACCGCCAGGTCGATGTAACCCCGGGCTCGGTCAATGTTTTGATATGGGAATCATGTTCTTATACCAACATCACACTCATAAACATGGAGTATGGACTACCTTGCATTAGTTACTTTCACTGTTGTTATGCCTATCCGAGGATACCCTAGACTTGTTGTCGGACTCGGTGATGCCTAAATCAAGGAACATCACCTGAGGTAAAGTATAAACTTTGGTGGATGTTTTTATGTGAATATGATATAATGTTGAAGAAGACATCATAGTTTAGTCTATAAAACACATGTCATCTAAGCTGGGAACCTTCCAAAATGGTCGATCAGAGTGGCTTGACTAGTTCCCTCTCTTTCTAAATGAAGCAGTCAGTGAAGGAACTTTTTTCAACACATCATCAAGAGAGGCAAGTGTGGTTTGGGTCGACCAGAGCTTTGTATAAAAATATTGCTCGACTTGGGCTTTATGGGAGATTGTGAATTGACCGTTTTATCTATGTCAGAAATCATGTGAGAATCATCGCTAGAACTCTTAAGGGTGTGTCTTGTGAGAAATTATGATGAAGGAAGGTGTCAAGACCCAGAATTTTCCACTTTCTAACATTAAAACCTAAGGTGGGAAGTAACTTTGGTCATAAGTTAATGAGATGATGACATGGTTGTATCTCTAGCTGAACGTGTTTGGTTAGGTACTGTCCCAATGTTTCAGTTTGAAAATGAGCATTGGATCAGATCGTAATAGTTTACATGCCTCTTTCCTAACTAGTGTTTGAGCGTGCATTGGGCATTTAGATAAGCAACACGACCTTTTGTATGAGACTGCATGAACCTTTAGATCATGTGAGGGTTATGTTGTTCCTGAAGGCTTCTCAGGGATGATAAGTTCTAAGGTGGGAAGGTTGTTAGGTCCTGTGTTTTGAACCGTATGAAAAAACGCAGGAAATAAAATTTTTCAGTTAACTAGGCAGGTTGGTTTTAAAACTGAGCAACCAAATTTTTTGTTTCTGATAGTTTACATTGCGACGTTGATAGAATAAAAATATTATGTTTATTTTATTAATATGCGTGTTTGTTTTTTTTTCAAAAAAATGAAATAACTCTCAAACAGTTCATTATAAAAGAAATATGAGACAACTGTTAGGTCCAGAACGATGGTTTTACCCTTGGTTGGGTATAACCTTGATTCACATCGGGTGTTTGGAACCCTCGAACATGATAATTCCATCATTATTTTTAAATAATTAATTATTTCAATTTTTAAATAATAAATAATTATTTTCTCTCAAACGATGCGTCATATGAGAAATCTGAGAATACAGTTAGATCCGGAAGGTTGGGATTACCCTAGGTAGGGTATAACCTTGATTCTCATCAGGTGTTTGAAACCCCCACACTTGATAACACCGTCTTTATTTTTAATTAATTAATTTTTCAGATTTTTAAATAATAAATAATTATTTTCTCTCAAACGGTGTATCGAATGAGACATCTGAGACCAACAATAGTTCTGGGACACGAGGTTTACCCTAGTAAGGGTATAACCTTTGTGTGCGTTACACATTTAGTCATATCTCACCAGAAGATAATTTATTTGTGTTTTAAATATTTTATTGGCAATTAGATATATAAATAATAATATTATTAATATTATTTTTTATTTTGAAAAAAATAAATGAAAATGCACATCCACAATTAATAAATCATGTTGTGGTGTAAATAACAACTGCGTAATGTAATAAATGTGATATAATATTTATTTTAATTAAATACAAATGTGCAGTCAATATTTATTTAATAACCATTATCCTTTTTTATGGTTATTGTTTTTAAGTTACTAATGGTGTAATTCATGGGTTGAATTAAATAATAATAATTATTATAATTATTGTTATTATTATAATATTGGGACAAAAACCTTGAGGTATATATATACATATGAGGTATAACTATATATATGATATTTAATAAATATATATATATAGTTATATATACATGTGCAGTTGTATATAAATGAATATACATGTGTGTGTGTGTATATATAACACATATATACTGGGGTGGATATTTATTGTTGGGATAGATAAAATATTATTAATTTCCCACATAAATGCACGTAATATCTCAACTTAAATCAAGTTGAAAAATATTTACATTTTTTTCTAAATCATTAAAGCAACCCATGGCGTGCACCTGTGCACCCTGTTGTGGGTCCCAGGAAGCTGTTAAAATTAATTAAATATTTTATTAGGATTTATTTAAAATATTATGTCGTGACATAGTGCAACATTCAGGTTAAATATAATTAAAAATAATTAATGGAATTTAAAGTGAGATAAAAATAAATAATAAAATAGACACGGTTAGAGAAAAACTAAAAATATTTAAAATGAGGTAAACCCTTTTTAATTATTTATTTCATTTCGTCATCCATTTTATTTTTATTATTTTATTTATCTATCCACTTTTTATTTTTCCTTTTTCTTTTCTGTCATTTCATTTTTTATTTTTTTCCTTCTTGTCTTCCTCTCCTCCCCTCTTGTGTGTCGCGCATCTCCCCCATCCCTAGGTGGCACATCACCTTAGTTCCCCTTCGAAAGACCGTCGCACCTCTGTTCATCATCCGTTTTATTCCCTGTTAGCTGTGCTATGAACCTCTTGGTAAGGATTATCCGACACACCAAGAATAGTGTGATATCATTCCAAATCCTTTGCGCAGTTCATCGCAGAAGGATTTTACCCTATTTTGGGGTTTTATTAAATCCTCAGTTTTTTTCGTTTTAGGTCAAATCAAAGCCTAATAAGGATCATAGAATAATCTATGACCATAATATAGAAAATCTACTCTCTTTCCCTCCGTTTAACTGTGATTTATAAAAACACATTGTTGTGTCGTAAGTCGGTGCCTACCGTCTTTATGCAAATTCACCCAAATTCATGAATTAATTTGTTTTGCCTAGTTTTTGAAGCTGTATTGATCGTGAATTAATTTTTAAAAAAGATTTAACAAGGTCGGACACCCCTTGGGGCCTGCCGACATGGTCAGTATAATTTTTGTTAGCCCAAAATTTTAATTTATTTAATTTCATGTGTTGAATAGCATATTTTTTGTTGTGTTCAATTTAAATAATTAATTTAGATTAATTATGAGTCTTGAATTTTTGAATATTTGGTAGTTTTTTGTGGTATATTATTTATTTTTAAAAAGTGGCTTTATCTGCAAGTTTTAGAAAACCTATTTTGTTGTATTTAATTTAAATAATTAATTTAGATTAATTATGAAATTTAGAATTGTTAGATTGTGGTAGTTGGTTGGTATAATTTATTTATTTCTTTAATTGTGATTTTATCTTCTTATGTAGATGTGGTACTTTGCCTTGTTAAGATTCCTATGTGGAAATATTTAATTTGCACTATGTGATGCACATGTGTACATGTTTGGCTTCCGACATCAATTAAAAATGTTGATATCATATCTACTATTGTGAAAACATTAATTAAATTCAGGGCGGGGAAAGGAGGTGGGTCTCGTATTAATGTCCACACTTAGACCCTTCGTTTCTGATGATTACCTCGATGTGTCGGGGGAGGTGTTCTTGGCTTTCCCAGACCGAGAATTCTCTGAGATTTCTAATACATATTAGTGACACCGTTTCCAATAGGGCCCATCAAGACGGATCCATTGGAAATGTGTCTAAGCTAGCCTCAGATGATGCTCGACCCCTTTTTGCGAGATCAGGATGGACTCATGGAAAATCCATGCCTCAAGCGATACATGGTCTTTCAAAAGATTACCTTGTATGGTCTCGGTGGTATTTAATAATTGAAGGATGTTCCATAGGGATACTTTCAGGATGGGCTCAGAATACAACTCTCAACTTGAACCTTAACAATGATGCATTGTATATTTCTATTAGTGTTGCTGTTAGACTCTTCAGATTTGAGATATTTTCTGGTATGTTGTCACGACCCGTCCCCTGGGGCATGTGCCGTGACTAACCCCAATCCCACCTTCCATAGGCCAGGGGTTGGTGACTAGCACCAAAAGTGTATTCCCTAAATCTGGGAAGGAATTGCCTTTATAACCTGTAACCACACGCAACTAAGCACACAACAAGATATGAACGCAAGTCAACTGTATAGAAATAAGTGTGCTGAAAGTAAAAAGGGGACGAAATACACGCCCAATAGTAATTGTACAAGTAAAACCGAAATAAAACACAACTTTAGAAAAAGAAAGGTAGCTACTGGGTCATCCTCCGGGTTTCTACCTGAAGGGTAGGTATAGATCGCCTCCATAGCAATCGACGTCCACCCGTATCCTCTGCGTACCGACAAGTCTTATGGTCCAACTCCGAGCACCATCCAGTCCTAGTACTCTCAATCTCGATCAAATATGTATGTCATTTCGCATAGCCCATGCATGAGTGAGTATAACGATACTTTTTAGGGACCCTGAGACCCTCGAGGTCTCACAAAATCCACAAAGGATAAACCTAAAAGCATGAATTCAACTGTAAACAATACTTATGAATATTCCCATACATATACCTAAGTTATTATGTTTACCCATATCAATAATGAGGAAACATAGGGTCCAACCCAAAATCTCAAAGATCAACTATTCCATAAAGGATGGAAAACCACAATGGAAAGTACCACACAGGTACGCCACACAGAAGAATACCACCAAGGTATTACCACGAAGAAAAAGTACCACACAGGTACGAACTCATCTCGCACCAGGTATAACTTAAGTACAATAGTAGAGATGATTAAAGGTAATTACTGAATCGTATTACTCTGTAAAGAATATGAACCACACAGGATCGCTAGGATCTGACCCCCAAAGGATCCCTAGGTGCTGACCCAGATAGGATTGCTAGGAGCTGGCCCACACAGGATCTCTAGGTGCTGACCCACACAGGATCGCTAGGAGCTCACCCATAGAGGATCGCTAGGAGCTAACCCACACAGGATCTCTAGGAGAAGACCCACACAAGATCTCCAGGAGCTGACCCACACTAGATTTCTAGGAGCTGACCCACACAGGATCTCTAGGAGCTGACCCGCACAGGATCTCTAGTCATTCTTCTCGTCCAAACCAGCTACTGGTCGATAATCCAATTTCCACTATATCACACGAAGAAGTATATCAAGGTACCACCACATCATAGGGTTCTCAACGCAACAGAAAGTGTATCAATCACATGCACATTCTGTGAGTTATTAGCCTTTTAGTCCCGAGGCCTCAGTTGGATTCATGCTCGATCTAGCTCGATCGTACCCCATCCTTATCCAAATCTTTAGTGGGGTATTCCAAAGGGATTGTCTTTCTCAATGGTATCCATCGCCATTGACAGTTCATCAAACAGATGTTTGGTGCCAAAGTTATGACCAAAAGAGTGTAAATGGGACGAATGGGGTCCGGGTCTGGTACGACCCGGCTCGACCCGGCCTGGGTCGACCCGGCTTGTTGGGTTTGGACCGACCCACTGGGCTGTCTGGCAGGCCGCGGGGGGCTGTGGAGGTCCAAGGGGGTTCAGCCACAGATGGTGTCACGCCACGATGTGGCTCGGCCGCAGACGATGCAAGGTCGTGGGGCGACTAGGCCGCAGAAGGCCCAAAGATGAGGGTCAGATCAACTGCGGGATGCATGAGGCTGTGGGGTGGCTCGGCCACATGGGGGGTTTCCACGTGGGTGAGAGGCCACAAGGAGGCACGACCGGGAGGTTAGAGGGCACTGGGAGGCTCGGCCAGAGGAGCTCGGTTGGTAGGGAGGATGCTGCGGGGGCACCATGCAGCTAGACCAGGGTGGCTCTTCAGGGAGGGCGGAGGCCGCGGGGCTTCTCGACCAGAGGAAGGAGGCCGCGGGGCGGTTCGCTCGGAGGGCATAGGCCGTGGGGTGGGGGGGGGGGGGGGGGGGTGGGGTCGGCCAAACGGTCAAGCGACGCGGGCCATGGAGGCTGTGGGGCGGCCTGGCTAGAGGGTGGAGCACTGTGGGGCGTGGAGGCCGCGGGGCGGCGCGGCAGGCCGCGGGTGGCGGTGTCCCCGGGCAGCGGTGGCCACCAGGAGGCGCCATTTCCTTCATCGCTGATGATATCTGACCTCTTCCTCCGTGAAGAACACCACAAATCATCATAATAATATATGTAGAGGATGGTCCACGTTTCTTTGGCTCGCACTCTCTACATTAGAGGAGTAGAAAGTGACTATAATCTCTCTTGAATTACGAAGAGTGGTCAAGAACAAAAAAGGGAAGAACATGGGAATATAATCATACTCAATTTAAACCCCTACCACTTTCGTTTGATTTATTGATGATTTTCCGTAGGGAAGGAGATGATTTCATTGGGATTAGATAGACATCGGTGATGTCGGAATCTCCTCAATCGTCGGTTCATTGACATTGAAGACGTTCCTCATCAACGAATGTCCCTAGGAAGAAGTCAGAGTCGAAGAGGACCTTCTATGTTGGAGAGAATTCTCCCAAGTATCCTTTCTTCCAATTCCACCAAAAATCAAAGTATCCAATTAAGTTGTGTTTCCCCAATTTAATTGTTGGCACAAATTTCAAATTGGATTAATTAATTACATTTAGTTGGTATAATTAATTAAGTTGGGTGGAAAAAATTAAGTGGGGGAGTTCCAGGGGTTTCTCCCTATTAAGAGGGGAGTTCAAGGGGGTTTAATCCTCGGGTGGTCCCCACCACCATAACCTCTCCTTGGAGGTTACGCTTGGTGGTCACCACCTCCATAACCTCTCGTGGGAGGTTTTAGTTCAGTGGTCCCCAGTTGTGAAAGATCCACATGGGAGTTTCAAATGAAAATAAAAATAAAATGTTATAGAATTTTATTTTATTTTATTATTTCTTTAATAAGTGAGAAACTAACTTTCACCCTCAACATACTATGGTCAAGGTGAAGGACTGCATATGTGAATATCTGTGCTGCGAGTTCAACGGTGCCCTCATATTTCAATTCCGAGCTCCGGTTCAAAAGTTAAAAAACCCTCTTTCACGTTTAAAGAACTTATCCCAAAAACGTTCAGAAATTCATTCTGGGCACTATGGGCCTCGGAATCACACACCATCAATTTTTACAGACTCTAAAAATTCGCATTTAATTAATAAAAAATTTAATGGAAATTTTGGGTCTTTAAATTCTCCCCACCTCAGGGCTTTATGTCCCCGAAAGCCACAAATCAAACAATGGGAACATGTGGGGGTACTGATCACACATCTGAGCCTCCCATTCCAATTTTTTCTCCAGGAGGTTCCCATGGTGCCAGCCAACACGCACCAGAGGTATCAACGACCCACGAAGGACACACTCCTTTTGATCCTCAATCTCAACTAGAACCTCTGTAAAAGTCACCCTATCATCGATGTCTAGCTCAGCATGGTCGATGACGTGAGAAGGTTCACGCACGTATCTCCTCAGCTGGGATATGTGGAAGACATCATGCACCTAGTGCAACTGAGGTGGATGAGATAAGTGGTATTCCACCTCACCAACTCTGCTAAGGACCTGAAAAGGTCTGATGAATCTTGGAGACAACGTGTCGCCTCAGCCAAATCTCTGCAAACCTCATCGAGGTGAGACCCATAGAAAGACATGGTCACCATCCTCGAAGTCTAGTGGTCTCTGTCTTCTGTCAGAATATGACTTCTTCTTGCTCTGTGCAGTATTCATATGCTCGTGGATGATTTTCACTTTCCCTATGGTAGCCCATACCATCTTTGGTCCCACTTGTGCTGACTCCCCTGGGTTAGTCCAACACAAAGGTGATTTGAAAGGTCTCCCATACAACGCCTCAAAAGGTGTCATCCCAAGGGTGGAGTGACAGCTGTTGTTGTATGCAAACTCCACCAAAGGAATGTGATCCTCCTAGGTGATACCAAAGTCGAGGATGCAATCATGTAGCATGTCCTCGAGGTTCTGAATAGTATTCTCAGTCTAGCCATCCGTATGAGGATGGAAGTTGGTTCTCAAATGAAGCTACATATTGAATGCCTCCTCCAACCCCTTCCATATCCGGGAAGTAAACTGTGTATCACGATTGGAGAAAATAATCGAGGGTACTCTATGTAGTCGCACAATCTTCTACACATAGAGGCATCCCAAGCTCTCTACTGAACCCTGCTATCTGATCGGTAGGATGTTGGCTGACTTGGTGAGTCGGTCAACGATCACCCAGATCAAGTCATGACCATTGGAAGTATGTGGAACTCATGTCACGAAGTCCATGGATATCCCACCCCACATCCTCTCTGGGACCTCCAAAGGCTGAACCAAACCTACTGGTACCTGATGCCCCACCTTCACTAGCTGACATGTGAGCCATCAAGAGACAAGATCTGCAACCGATTTCTTCATTCTCGACCACCAGTGCTATCATCAGAGATCCTGGTACATCTTCGACACTCTTGGATGTACAGCTAGAGGGGATGTGTAGAACTCCCTCAACACTTCCTCCTGAAGATACACTGGTACCATGGTATGTTCTCTAAAGAGTATTAAGTTATCCCCACCTTCAAAAAATCCATCAGGTGCATGCCCTATGGATATCTAAGCACGTAGATCCTCATATTCAATGCCCCACACTGCGCCTCCCTGACTCGCTGAAGAAGTGTGGGAGTGACTGTAAGAGACTGAATAAAAGACGATCCATACCGACCCACAAAGGATGTCGGTAAAGTGGCCAACTACTCTATCGCCTCACCTAACATCTATTTACCAGATCTCCTGCGGAGTGCATCTACTACAACATTCCCCTTCCCATGAGTATAGACTATATCGAAGTCATATTCCTGGAGGAACTCAACACAATGTCGCTATCTAAGGTATAGGTCCTTCTGAGAGAAGATATACTTGAGACTCTTGTGATCCGAGTAGACTATGAAATACTCTCCCATCAAGTAATGTCACCACTTCTTCAAGGCGAAGACCACTGCAATTAATTCTAGGCCATGGGTAGATTAGTTTTTCTCATGTTGTCTTAGCGGTTGAGAACCATATGTGATAACTACTCACTTCCACATCAGGACACATCCGTGTCCGGTCCCTGATGCATCGTAGTAGACTACATACCCTACTCCCTCCTCTAGTAGCCTCATGATGGGGGCACCAGTCAGCCTCTTCCTGAGCTCCTGAAAACTACGTTGGCATCTCTACGACCACATGAAGGGTTTCCCTTTCTTCGTCAATGCTGATAGAGGTGCTACAACTCTGGAAAAATCTGTGCACATCTATAGTAGTATCCAGCCAAACCTAGGAAACTACACACCTTCGTCACACTACTAGGAGGCTTCCAAGAAAGTACCGCCTCAATATTAACTAGATCCACTGCAACTCCAACATCTGATATGACATGTCCCAGAAAGTGAACCTCTCAGATCCAGAATTGACACTTTCAGAGCATACCATAAAGTTGGTTCTCTCAGAGTACGTCCTGAACTATCTACAAATGATAGGAAGGAACCTCCTCAATAGCTGAGTAGATCAGAATATCGTCGATGAATAGTACTACAAAGTGATCAAGGTATGGCTGAAATATCCTATTCCTGAGACCCATGAACACTACTAGAGTGTTGGTTACATTGAATGGCATAACCAAGAACTCGTAATGGCTGTACCGACATCTGAAAGCCGTCTTTTTCACATCCTTTTCTTACACTCTGAGCTGGTGATATCTTGATCTAAGGTCTATCTTCGAGAACCATCGTGCTCTTTTTAGCTGATCAAAGACATCATTAATCCTCAATGGTGGGTACTTGCTTTTCACAGTCACCTGGTTCAGGCGACAATAGTGGAAAAAAATTCTCAAGCTCCCATCCACCTTCTTGGTGAACAAAATCACGGCTTCCTAGTGTGAAACACTGGGCTGAATGAATCCCTTCCCCTACAAGTCCTCAAGATGTACCCGTAGCTCATGAAGCTCCACGAGAGCCATACGATATGCTAGTGTAAATATCGGTGCCATCCTAGTGTATAGGTCATTATAAAGACCCGAAATTTCTTTTTTTAACTAAATGGGAATTTTACGAGTCCATGAAAATAGACGATGCGTGATTCAGAGGCCTGGAGTGCCCAGAATGAGTTTCTGAATATTTTGTTAGGTACATTCAGTAAACGTGTGATTAGGTTTTTCTATAATTTGAACTGGTGCTTGGAATTGAAATCTGAGGGCACCGTTAAACAAACAACACTGGTATTCACTTAAGGATACCTTCACCTCGACCACAGAATTTCAAGGGTGGAAGATAGTTTTTCACTTATTTGTGAAATAATAAAATAAAATAAAATGGTGTAACTTTTTATTATTTTCTTCTGAAAGTCCAATGTGGATGTTTCACAGGTGGGGACCACTGAACTAAAACTTCCCATGAGAGGTTATGGAGGTTGGGACCACTGAGTCTATCCTCCCATGAGTGGTTATGGTGATGAGGACCACCTGAGGCTTAAACCCCCTTGAACCTCCCTTTGATACCAATTTTTCACGATCCGTCCCCTGGGGCCCGTGTCGTGACTAACCCCAAGCCCGCCTTCCATAGGACAGGGGCTGTCGACGAGCACCAAAGGTGTATTCCCTTAATATGGGATGTAATTTCCTTTATTACCTATAAAAACACACAACCAAGCACACGAGAAGATACAAACGCATGTCAACTATATAGAAAAAAGAGTGTTGAAAGTAAAATGGGGCCGGAATACAAGCCCAATTGTAATAGTACAAGTACAATAGAAATAAAATACAATTGAAGAAAAATAAAGGCATATACTGGGTGGTCCTCCGGGTTCCTTCCTGAAGGGTAGGTCCCAATCACCTCTACATAACTCTACATCCCCCCGTCTCCTCTACATGTTGACATGCCGTATGGTTCACCTCTGAGAACCATCCAGTCTTGGTACTCTCAACCTTGATCAGTGTTGTCTATTGTCTACATACAACACAACGTGGTTCATCCATCACCCGTGCATGGGTGAGTATTAAAATACTCATTAGGGACCCCTAGACACACAAGGTCTTAAAAAAACACAAACATTAATCCTCAAAGCATGAAGTCAACTATCAACCCAACTTAGGTACATACCCATACATATAACTATGTTAACAAGTATAACCATCTCAATCATGAGGAAACACAGAGTCCAACCAAAAATCCCAAAGATCAACTATTCCACAAAGGAAGTAAAACCACAAAAGAAAATACCCCATATGCACACCACAGAGAAGAATACCACAACGGTATTATCACGAAGAAAAAGTACCACACATGTACGAACTCATCTCATACCAGGTATAACTTAAGTACAATTGTAGAAATGATTAGATGTAACTACTGAATCATCTCAATATGTAACGAAGCTGACCCACATATGATAACTAGGAGATGACCCACATATGATCACTAGGATCTAACACACACACCCACACAATATTTCTAGGTGTTGACCCACACCAGATCGCTAGGATCCTACCCACACAGGATCACTAGGTGCTGACCCACACAGGATCGCAAGGAGCTCACCCATTGAGGATCACTAGGAGGTGACCCACACACGATCTATAAGAGCTGACCCACATATGATCTCTAGTAGCTGACCCACATAGGATCGCTAGAAGATGACCCACACATGATGGCTAGGAGCTGACCCACACATGATGGCTAGGAGCTGACCCACACATGATCGATAGGAGCTGACCCACAGAGGATATCTAGGAGCTGACCCACACAGGATCACTAGTCAGACTTCCCGTCACAACCAAATACTGGTCAATACTCCAATTTCCATGAAGTCCCATTAAGAATTATCTCAAAGGACCAACACATCATAGGGGTCTTAATGCAACAGACAGTGCACCAATCAGATGCCCGGTCTGTGAGTTATTAGCCTTTTAGTTCCGAGGGCTCGGTTGGATTAGTGCTCGATCTAGACCAACCATACCCCATCCATATCAAAATCTCTAGTGGAGTATACCAAAGGGACCGTCTCGCTCCACGATTCCGAGCGCCATTGACGGTTCATCAAATGGATGTCTGGTGCCAATGTTATGGCCAAATGAACGTAAATGGGTCGAAATGGGTCTGGGTCCTGTCTGACCTGACCCGACCTAGCCTGGGTCGACCAGAACCATTGGGTTCAGCCTGACCCATTGGACTATCCGACAGGCCGCAAGGGGTTGTGGAGGGCCGTTGGGTTTCGGCCGTACATGGCGCGAGGTAGCTGGGCAACTCGGCCGCAGATGGAGCAATGTCACGGGGAGGCTCGACCATGGGGTGGCTCGGCCGTGGACGGAGTGAGGCCCGGGGTGGCTAAGCCGCGAGGGGTGTCCGCGAAGGTGTGAGGCTGCAGAGCGGCTCGTCTTGGAGGGCAGAGGCCATAGGGTGACTCGGCCGAGTGGGCAGAGGTCGCGGGGGTGCGAGCAACCTTGGAGGGGCGGCTCGACCTGGAGGACAGAGGCCGCAAGGCGGCTTGGCCGGAGCTCGGAGGCCATGGGGCGGCTCTACCAGAGGGCGGATTTCCACGGAGGCCACATGACAACTCAGATGGGGCGGCGCAGTGAGGCTACATGATAGCGTGGTGAGGTCACGGGGTGGCACGGCAGGCCGCAGATGGCAGTGGTCACGGGGTGACGTTGTTGCCTTCGTCGCATCCATCACCATCGTCGCAGATGATAGCCGACCTCCACCATCATGAAGAACACAACAAATAATCACAATAATTTGCAGAGAGGAGGGGATATGTTTTTTTCCCGCACTCTCCTCATTATAGTGGTAGAAAGAGACTATAATCTCTCATGAATTACGAAGATTCATCAATAATGAAAAATGGAAGATCATGGGAATATAAACTTACTCAATTTAAACCCCTACCTCATTCATTTGATTCATTGAAGATTGTCCTTGGGGAAGCAGATATTGTCGTTGGGAATAGACACACATCAGTGATGTCGATGTTTCCTTGATCATCAGTTTTTTGAAGTTGAAGATGTTCCTCATCAATGAATGTCCCAAGGAAGAAGTCGGAGTTCTTTGTTGGTATTCTTCATTAGAGAGATTTCTCCCAAGGCTCCTATCTCCCAATTCCACCAAAAAGAAAAGTATCCAATTAAGTTGTGTTTCCCCAATTTAATTGTTGGCCCAAATTTCAAATTGGATTAATTAATTACATTGAGTTTGTATAATTAATTATGGGGGGCACAAATTAAGTGGGGGAGTTCAAGAGGTTTCTCCCCATTAAGAGGGGAGTTCAAGGGGGTTTAAGCCTCGGGTGGTCCCCACCACCATAACCTCTAATGAGTGGTTAGGATCGGTGGTCCACACCTCCATCACCTCTCATGGGAGGTTTTAGATCAGTGGTCTCCACTTGTGAAACATCCACATGGGAGTTTCAAAAGAAATTAAAAATAAAATTTTACACCATTTTATTTTATTTTATTATTTCATGAAAAAGTGAAAACCACACATCTACCATCGACCTACTGCGGTCTAGGTGAAGGTCTCCTTAAGCGAATACCGGTGTTGTGAGTTCAATGTTACCCTCATATTTCAATTCTGAGCACTGGATCAAAAGTTAAAAAACCCCTCTTGCATGTTTAGTGAAATTACCCGATTTTTTTTTGAAATGAACATAATATCTATAACATCAATAAAGATTTTGGGGATATATTTTGGCAGGGTTATATCAATCAAAATTGGATATGAGGTCCGAATAAGTGAGGGTAGAAAGTTTCCATTTATAATTGAGGAGTGACATTTTTGTAAATGCACAAAACCATTCCATAAGTGGAAGTCACTATGGACCTAAGTGCCTCTGATATTGATAATTAAAGGATTTGATGGAATATATGGTCGATAAAAACACCCATAAGACATGAAAAAACTTTTTTTAATCCTATTATTTAGTATCCTTCTTGTTACATAATTTTAACATTTATGTTTTCACTATGGTAAATTGTGTTTTATTTATTTACCATGGTGATTTATTCCGTAAGTATAAATATAAGAGGAGAATTATTAGATACTTTCATCCCAACAATTACTAATATTATATCCAACATAACAATTAGAAATCATGTGGTGTGTAAAATTAATTTTAACTAAAGAATTTGTAATGCACTAACCCCGTTGTGACCTTAACTATCCTAATTAATTATATCCATTTTTATTGTTAATTATGAAAAATAAATAATTTGATCTTATTATAAAGTATAATTAATGTCTATTCATATTATCTAATTATTTTTTAAATGTTTTATTTATAGTAGTGGAAAATTTTACTTTAAAATTAAACCCACATACATGTTGAAAAAGTCGTTTTCCAAAGATAAAATGTTCACATGTTTTAAAAGTTTTAATATCAAAATTAAATTCAAAATTGATTCAGATTAATTATATTTTATTATTAAATATATAATTGAATTAATTTTACTTTTCAAAATATCTCAAAATAAAATTTATCATGTAAATTCTTTAATCAAAAAATTAGTTTCAATAAAAATCAATATTTTTTTACTATTCCTCGAAATATTACCGTTTTAAATGAATTCTAAAAAAGTCTATCAAAGTAAATTTTGATATTTAGATTTTAAAAAATGAATATTATTTTTTCAAATAAATTTTATAAAAGGATCAATATTTAAATTTATCTTCTGTTAAAAAATGAATAAAATCATTTTTTTGTTTAAATAATATTTTCAAAATATATAAAGGCTTTAATAAAAATTTAAGTTATTTTGTATCAATATTTTTTTATATAAAAATATTATAATTAAATTTTTAATTTTTTTTCCTTTTCATACTACCATGTTTAAATGATGGGTTATTACACTCATGTTTAAATAAAAATATTAGTAATATATCATGTTTCATTAAAACATGGTGTTGCGGGTAACAGAAACTATTAAAGTAATTACATTTAATCAAAAATAAATATTTCATAAAATATAAAAGTGCATCATCTATATTATTTGACTAAAATATGATAATACCATACACACATGAATGAATTAACTCAAGAGGATTATTCATTTTAATTTCCACATGTTTGGGACTCTTAATCCCCATTTTACCGTATTAGATATTACACTTGTGTTGAGTATTTTAGGTTGATAAAATATTATACTTATGAGATATTGTTTTTGAAAAGATTGGTAATATTTTTCGACACAGAATTTTTTCATTTTCTTTACCATAACTGATTTTCCTCTTTTATGATCATGCAAATTGAATTTTGATCATCATAATTCTATAAAAAGTTACAATTTATTTATTTTCCCGCAATTGTAATCATTTTTTTCCTCATGTTTTTTAAAAACTCAATATTAACTCATTTCTATCATCACAATGTCAATAAATATGATGAGGATTATTCCTCAACCCATTGAAATGTAAAATTGTACTAGATGTATTATTAAAAACATTTGTGTATCCAATGCCTAACACCTTGAGTGAGTCATCAATTACAATAGGGGTGGTTCCTCTATCACAACCTTAGATTTCATTCAAGATTATTTAGTTTTCATCCATTTTTATTGATTGATATCTATCATATATCTATAGACTCTATCCTTTATCCTCCTTATGGGACACCTTAACCACTATTACATGTTCTTGATTATTCATTATTTAAAATTGTTTTGGACTTTTTTTATTTGACATATCCTGTATCTTGGATACTAACTTTTTAATGGTGCTTTTTGTTTGATCACACCTTCCATAAGTTTAATAAGGAAAATCAAAAGATACTTTTAATTTATAAATTTTCTTTTCATTTTTTTCTTGGTTGGACTTTTTAATTTCTTTTATATTCCCTTTGATTAGGTACATCTCTTCGATTGATGGAGTGAGATATTATTCTTGCACACATATATTGTTTCCATATACTTTGGAGAATCAAAATATTCCCTTTATATGAAATATCCTCAAATAGATAAAATTTTATCTATATAATATGATTTATTTTGTTCTTTATGAATTGATATACTTTGATATGTTTTAACCTTATAAATATTAGAAGCCTTTTATTTCGCTGTATCCTTTACCATAGTCTTGGTCTCAAAATTATTATCACTTCACACTACTATACCTTTGAAATTATCAATAACATAACATATTTTATAAATAGTTTATCATCATTTATAGTGAATAAATCACCTCATTATTTCCTTTAACACAACTTTCAATACAAAAATTTTAATCTCTAGAGTCTAAAATCTAATATTTACACCATGGTATAATCATCAGTCTGTCTAGTATAATTCTAATCCTTCTTCATTATTTTTTATCTATCACTAACCCCATTCACTATGTTTTTTAACCAAATAACATTGGATTTTATCAAAAAAAATTTGAATCAAATTACATGTTCATCAAGATCCTTTATATAATCATTCATGGTAAATAAATTCATAATAGAAATATCATGAATTTTTTCTCAATATTCAAAAATTGCATTGAGATATTCTATCATTCACTTAAACTCAATTTTTAACTCCATAATATCTTAATATTTTGACGCATCATTGTTTTTCATTAATGATTCATTGTCCATATTTATATCATTATTCTCACATTCAAGACTCCTATTTTATTTTAGGAAACCATAAGCTCTACTAGAAGATGAGACTCTTTTTGTGTCTCCTCATCATTACATTTTTCTTCATTGTCCCCTTAGAATTCATTAATCAAGGGATTCATGGGATGATTTTATTTGGCCCTGAAATTTGTTTTCTCTTAATTCCATGAGCCTTTATATTATTTTTCACTTTTCTGATTACAATATTTTTCTTCATTTTGTGAGGAATGAATTTTGTCTTAGTTTTATTGGGTTTTTATTTTTACTTGAAAAAACATCCTTTTTTCGTATGCTATCAATATTTATCTTCTGTGATGATCTTTTGGGATAATAATCTTTCTCCTATTCATATTTATTCATAGGGACACATGTTTAAAAGGGTATAATATTTCCATCATTAAGAGACATAAATGGAATATTTCCACTATATTTATGTTTTCATCACTACATGCCTTTTGAAAATAAATAGGTAAATTCTTCAATTCCTATGACATCATCATTTCCATCAATTTCCTACTTGTGAGATTTATTTGACTCAACATGACTACATCATTTAATTATTTTGAAGGGTATCTCATTCTTTATTTTTATTTTATCTTCAATGTAATGTCCCCATCCTCAGATCCACTAAACTAGTGCCCTAAGCCAATTCATCACTTGACCTCAAGCACACCTTCCCTTACACTATAGGTTTCCGAATAGTGGATGGGTATAATAAGCCACATGGGGATACTATACCCACTTTACCATATTAATCAATATCCAATAAAAATTTAACCATAAAAAATATGTACTGAACAATAAATATGTATTAGAGGAAGCTCGTGGGGTGTCGTTAAATCTTACAGGTCTAAAAAAATTATGTAATTTTTATTAGACTCAGGGAACCTATGTAAATAACTAGTATCCAGAATGTATGTGTATCAAACCCCTAGGGACATATCATATGTTCTAAATTAATTTGGAAATTTTAATTTCAATTACATAATTAGTTTGGTAAAAAGAGATAGTAACATAAATTGGGTTTTAAATATCAAGATGGGAAGAATGCTAGGTTCAGTGATTTTTAGGGGCATGTGCTAGGGACTTACTTGAGAGTGTGTTTATTTAGTTTTGAGGTTAGAATTGGGTCAGCGGGGATCCTTGGTCTTGGTATCTCATCCTAGTAATATGATCACACCTTTGAAATGGTTATCTACTTATTTTACTAAAAAATATGTGAACCAAAAACCTTGCATAAACACAATCGAAATGTTTATCATAATGTTCATACGAAAAGTAAGACTATTAATTGATGTAGCAAGAATATAACATTCAGGACATATAAATGGTAATGAAATACAAAAATAAAGAGATTTTTAATTGAATAAAAAGTTTTCAGCAATCCAAAACATGAATAGAATGTTGAAAATAATCCCTAAGGATACATCCCCCTAAAATCATGTCACCGGGCACTAAAGGACAACTCAATTAGGATGATAGAGAGAGACATGGGTACTTGAGGGAGAATAGAATTGAATTTGGACCCTGGATCTTCACTCCGTCATTTGGAGGCCTTCCTTTGGTGGTTATTGGAGTCCTCTTCCCCAGAGTGCTTTGGAATGGAGGATGGGGGTCCTATTTATAGGTGTTTATCTTTTGTACCCATGGCTATTGTTACTTATTTTTTCTCTGTGTAACGACATCGTCATAATGTGTACCTGGAAAACACATTGTGTACATCAGATATGATTTATCCTCCTCACTGCATGGATATCATATGCTATATTGACTGTCTGACTTTTCGTCATGATGTGTACTCTCAACTCACGACATGTACATGGATTTCATGCTCTGTATGCTCATCATGACTTGTTCAGTGTATATCTATTTCTCTTTATATGGTCAGTAAGTGAACTTGTGGTATCATCCATGTAGTAATTTTTCTTTATTTTCTACATTGGATTCACCTCCAAAATCATGTCTCGCTCCGCAAGCGAATCTTGCAATGCGAAGAGTATTTCGGTGCATATTTCCACCTCTTTTTGTTCATTTTATAAATATTCATCATTTCCTTCCATAAAACCTAAAACAAATAATTTCTATCCAAAAATGGAATGAATATTGTTAATATAAAAAAATAAACACATTAAAATACTGTATAATATAAGCATGAAATACACTTATCAGTAACCAAACATCTACCAAGACTTGGTACAAACCACAAACCAATAATAGCCATGTCATGCCTTGCTAAGAGTGCTAAATGTGATGGAAACACAAAATAAAGAAAAATAATAGTATCCCCCAAAATGGACCTGACACGAAGTCTAGATCCTCATCCTTTTATATCTCAAGTCTGACACAACTCCATAGCACTAGGCCATTGCCTTATTTGAACCTGCAATAATGAAGTCTTCTTAGGTACCCAACAGCACCCCGAGCAAGGTGTGAGTGCAACTCAGTAGGACACTACCAACGGTGTCAGAAAAATATCCAGTCTAAATATAAAGTTCATGAAAATTATAAATAAATGAAAAATGAACAAAGGAAAACCCGAGTACCCTTGGTTAACAATCATAACATTAACCACATTATATCATTATTACAATTTCCATATTTTATTCCATCTTCTTTACTTAATCCATTTTCATCATGTTTTCTGTGGGTTAGGCGTATACGTCATCTACACATGGGTCGTAGGAAATCAGTCACTATGGAGAAGGGAATAAGTTAATTCATTATATCATTATGGATAAACAAATCACATAAAAACATTATTCTCACCTCAAAGCCTCAGTATAGGTGGATTGTAGCCATTAGGGGGAATAGATCCTCCATCCCCTTTTCTAGTCTGTTTATTTTGGGGTGGAGTTGAGAGCCTCAGTCTAACTCGACCTGTGGGCATAGAACCTCATGTCAATACCCCTCACTACGAAGACATGTGCACATTCTTATTTTTCCATTCATCACACACATACTATATCACATCCAAATATAGCCAATAAAAACATTAATTATATTCCATAATAGTCAACATGGGAACTAATACTATTCCATAACACATTAACACATTTTCCATTTCTATTACATCACTATTTAGCCTAATTCCCATCCTCTTGTCTTAATCCATTAATTATATTCAACAATTCTCATAAATTATCCAATATTCATCAATTACTGTACATTAGCCCATTCAGACCATTTCCCGTTCTAATTCCTAACTCACTATGAATATTAAATAACTCCCATACACTCACTCATTTACCATATTCATGAATTCCCATATGTAAACTCGTTTAACATATTCATTAATCCACTTATGAAATACCGTTTGACACATTCATCAATTCGGAAGTCGTTACCCATTTAACAAGTTCACCATTTTCATGTTCACTAACCCTGTTATGAGTTATTAGCATAATTCATGAGCCATTTACAATAATCTCAATTAACCCAATTAACACATTTATTATATATACACCTTAGACCGTCAACTATTTAACCTTTTTCATTTCATAGCCCAAAAAACTCATTAAAAATTATACAAGAGACCACTTATTCCATTATCCAAATCTAGAAACATTTATCAATACTCTTATTTCAACACAATTTAACATATTAACATAATCCTCCTGGTATCTAAATTAACAGGTGATTACTCTACCCTCAGCATTACAGATATCTTGGTTCTGGAATGGCAGTGCAACCCATGGGTGGCCCAAAATTGGTCAAATCATCCTCCATGAATCCCACGGGGATCATGAGGGTATTAACTCATAATTTGGACACCCATTATAATAAATATAATTAAATTCATTGATAACACAACAAGGTAAAAACCAAGAATGCAACCAGACATGAATAAATCAACTCAATGAATATGGAATATAACATGTAGATCACATACCTATAATTTTATGATGAAGACACTCCTAATCATGGAATAAGATATAGAATCAAGAATCCCATAAATCAATAACCCAATATCCACCATAAAAAGAATGTTTTAGGGATTCAGAAGATGACAACCAAAGATAGAAGCCCTAATATGGAAAATAGAAGCAAGAGGGAGATTCAACTTACCTGGAGATTCTATCGGCAACCAACGGTGCTACAAACAACCTAGAAACAAGGGGAATTAATCCTTGGGAGATGTTGCGGTTCTTGGCTCATCACTATGGCTGAGCTGGTAATAATGGGAGAAAAAATCAGGTAGATTATAAAAATAAAAAAATGGAAAACAAAATTTTTTACTAACATTTAATGGGCCACATGGTTTCACATGGTTTTCCAAACCATATGGAAGCCACTGTCTAAGGGAAGTGAGGTAGCATGATTGATTAAAGAGATCCTCATAGTTTTACTAACGATGTTCCAACCATTCATAATTCCAATATCAAAGGGTGCATGTTTTTCCAATGAATTATGCATAGATTCTTTAGCTATATGAAAACCATGTTCCTCACAAAGATTGGCCCTATTTTCTTTATTTTGGTCTCACAAATCCCCATAACACCCCTGAGGCCCCTCATACACCCGATGAACAAATAATTAATGATAAATAATGGGTTAAAACCAAAATTTTAAAAAGAATATTTCTCCACAGAGCCAGGATATTACAACCTGTCAACCTTGTAATGGCTCATCCTCGAGTCTCTCTTCCCAAGAATCACTGAGCTTCCAAGGTAAAGAGATTAGTCACTGAGCCCATACATCTGAATCCCTTTCCAAGAATTCCTCCTATGCATTACCATGCTTCCATAAAACCCAAACCAAAAGTATTATCTTTCCCACATGACTTTCTCACTACAATACACAACACGAGCCAGGTACTGCTAAAAGGACATATCAAATTTAACAATTGTGGGGAAAAATCCCTCAAGGTAACTTTTCATCATTTTTTGGTTAGTTGTTTTTGTCAACAAAGTAGGTTTTCATGGTGAATTATAGAATTATAGAGATGTTTTCAATAATACATGTTGACAAAGTACCATAAAAAAGGAATAGATGATCTCGAGGTGGTATGAATGAACAGATACAAGGTGGCACCGTTTTCAAGTGTTCTCCAAATTTTTGGGATAAATAATTGGGGATTTTTTGAGAATAAAAAAAGTGGATTTCCCTGAATAACACATAAAAATATGGAAAAGGATAGATTTTCAAAAATATGAACTTCATGAAGTATATTTCTGAGAGACTGAAAGAATGTTGATGGTGAGCTCTGCGATTACGACGAGCATTAAGAACAACAGAGGTGATGTGCATTATGAGGGAGAATTTCAGCAGTGGTGTGAAGGAATTGATGTAACACTATGTCGTTAAGATGAGCTATGTGATCCTAAAGGTTCCGTGGTGCTTTGTGATTTAGAGAGAATTTCGGCAGAAATTTTAGAGCTTTAGGATTTTAGCTGACGTGGAACTGACTTTTCATAGAAGGTTCTCGAGTCGATGGAATCTCTTATCAATAGACCCAGACCCCCATGAGAAGAGTAGAGAGTTTTTCATGAATTTTATTTATCTCTTGAATCTAAAAAGAGGTTTACATAGGTAGTGTGATTTATGAAAATTAGGAGATTCACTGTGGAAAATGTTTCTTCGTGAAAGAGGTTTCTTTCACGATAGCTTAGTGAGATTCGTGAAGGAAGTCTCTTTATGATGGATTGAGCTCTATGATAGAATAAGATCTATGAGGGTGTGTGTTCTGAAAAGAAGTAGGGACTTTATGGAGGCTTGTTTAAGCTTTGAGAAATTGTGATCTTCAAGTAGTAGGGAGATTTGTGAAGGTATTTCCAACGGTTGTTGCCTAGTGATCAGTGGGAAATTGGTATTCATCAGTGGATGAAAGTTAGAATTAAAAAGAGCATCTATCTATAACTGAGGATGTATTAATTAGTGATAATGAAGTTACCTAAAGGTCTATAAATTTTTAGCCGGTCTTTTGAAGATGTAGTAAGCTCACTTCAGTAGAGAGAGTAGTGAGCTCACTTTAATAGTGATAATTGAGAATGGTTGTAATCTAGGAGGGACAATGAGTCTGCTTCGAACTTGTAAACAACATTTTTCTTTTTTTTGGATTTTATACATATGTACATTGATGGTGTATGCTCCTTGGATGTAGCCTTGTGACGGTGAACCATGTAAAAAAGATGATCCATGTTCATGCTTTAAGATCTGTTCATACTCTACAATGGGAATGATAGAAATAAGAGAGTTTTGTCTAAACAGTGATACAAGATCTAGGGGTGGTTTTTTTTTTCATTTTTCATACCCTGATTCACCCCCTCCTCTCAGGGTATCTAGCCTAGTGGACCAAAAAATTGGTATCATATTAAAAGGTTGATATCATTGTTTCACTCTCAAATGGAGGTCACCAATAATAAAGGGATTCCAATCATCGACAAGAATAATTTTCACCTAAAAAAGAATCAGATGCAACCCTACTTATGATATTTGTGAATGGATTTGCCTACAATAGCAACGCAAGGTATAAAAACAAATATATATAGTGGTGCATTATTAGAAGCTGAGTGAAGAGAATTTTATGTTGATGCCAAGGGAATCAAAGATTTATGGGGATCCTGATCTAATGCTATCAATACGAAGGATATGTCATGAAAAATATCACATTACATGTGGAAAAATCTATTGAATATATATAAAAGAGATATAAAGGCTAAAAAGGCAATGCTTCAAGTTCTGTGGAACAAGTATGAAGACATGAGAATGAACTTGATTAGGTCTTTTGATGCTTTCATTGAAATGGTAAATATTTTTTTGGAAGATATTAGAGGTCTTGGAGAAGTTATTTAAGACATAAAGATCATGAATCACATGTTCAGGAAACATCCACCTCAGTTCAGTTGACAATTTTTAGTACTGAAAGATAAATATTTGAAAGAGATGACACAAGACAATTTTCACAACATCTTTGTTTCATATGAAATGAGGAATGATGATAACAAGTCTATGGAAAAGGGGAAATGCAATGAGGTGGAAATCAAGGACATGAAGATGCTCACCATTGATGATTCTAAGGAAGATGAAGATATAGATGAGGTAATTTCATTTCATTCCTCAAATCATCAAAGAGGAAAAGTAAAGTTCAAGGGGAAACATCCACTGGATTTTTTTCGTTGTGGAAGTGTTAGACATCTTGTGGCTAGGTTCTCTATGATGTTCAAAGAAGATGATGAATATGATTCTGAAATTCATAAGAAGAGGTCATTAACCTATAAGAAAAAAATAAACAATTCAATAAAAAATTCTTTATGAAAAAAAATAATCCTTTAAAAGAATGTGATATTTTAGACAAGTATGAGGTTGAAGAAATTGAAGAAATAGAGAACCTAAAATATCTTGGAGAGAATGCTATGGTGGCGGTTGTCTATAGTTCATAGGAAAATAATGAAACCGATACTGACGAAGAAGAAGATGTTAATGGAATACTCGATATAGAAGATGAATTATAATTATCTTTTGAAGAGATAGATGTTTGGAGAGAAAAAACAATGAATGCCTACAAGGTGGTACATGATTCCAAACTCTATATGCAATAGCAGGTAGAAGAGAAGTTTGATCTGATAAAATAAATTAAATAAATTAATTCTTTCGGTCTAGAGAGATCTAAAATGGTTAAGGGACATTAGATCAATGTTGAAGAATAAAAAAGGGAGATTGATGGATTGAATAATAAATTAAAAGATCAATTCAAGCATATTAAAGAACATAAAGATGAATTCATCATCTTGTGATGAAAAGATAAAGATCAAGGAAAAAATAAACTCCCAATTTGACATTGGTAAAGTAGATCACTCAAAAGAAAGGAAAATTGTAAGTGAAAAATAGCAGTCCAACAAAAAAGAAGAAACCATCATGTTCAGATGTTAAAACTGATGTGGTGATTCACCGAAAATAGAATGTTGTGGATGTTGAAGTCAGACCACACACCCCCATTCCAATATTGAAAGATTATTTGGGCAAAAATAAGAATCGGAATATTTGTAGATCCTAAAGGAAAACTAGAAGTTCATAAGTGACATGCAGGAATGCACCCTATATTAGGTGTTATTGTTGTGGAATGATGGGGAATTCAAAATATGTTTGTTCTATAGGTAAGAGATACTGAAAGGCACAAGAATAACAATGGAATCCAAACAGAGTTTGATATTATAGAACATCCTTTGAGGGACACTGTTTTTTTTGTAGAGAATATGGGATCATGGCTAGATATTATACATGAACCGTGTAGTGGAATGTGCCAAGGAAGAATCAATGTAGCCCCAAGAAGCAAATCAACAATCCCACCAGTGAGTTGAAAATGAAAAATAGATTTTCTACTCTGTTGGAAAAATCTGGGTCATCACACTCTGAGGAAGATCATGATTTTAAAACTATACTGAATGTGAGGTCAGAGACTTGGATCAAAAATAAAAAGGATGAGAAGGCAGTGGTGAAATAAATTTCCCTTCAAGCATCAGACTGTTCTGGTGTATAGATCCATGACAATAGTTTCACATCTCAAATGATAGTTTATAAGGATCTTATTACAGGAATAATATATGACAAAGAAGGTGTTTTAATGTTTGGAAACTATGAAGGCCTAAATATTATTACCCCGGGAAATGCTAGGTTTGGGGGAAAATAGATGGGACATGATGAAGTCTTAGTAGTAGAAGGTCTCAGTCAAAATTTTCTTAGTGTCAGTCAACTACGTGACTCAAGAAATTCTATATGGTTCACTAAGAAGATGTGTATCGTTAATAGAAAAGATGGTATAATGGTTCTATAGAAAAAAGAACAACAGGAAATCTCTACCCTGTATGTGAAAAAAAAGATATGTTCTTTCTGTCCAGAGAGAAAGAAAACAAGTTGTGGCATAAACTACTTGGTCTCTATACCAAACATCCCTAGACGATCTAGTTAAGTGTGATATAGTAAAAGACCTCCCTAATCTATCACATGATCATACTCATACATGTGATTCATGTCAATAAAGGAATATCACTAGAAAGATGTTCAAGGCGAAGGAAAATAAGTCAACAAGAGTTCTTTAATTGGTGTGTGAATATGTTTGTGGACCCATATAACCAATATCCATTAAATGGAAGATGCATTATGTTATTTTCATTTATTATTATAGTAGAATGGCATGGGTATTCATCATTTCCCATAAATATATTGTGATCATTTTTTTGAAACTGTATTGGAGGAAATATGAAAGGATGCTTGAATAGAAAAGTATGATGTTTCATACTGATAACTATAAAAAATTTACAAATATTTAGGTGAAAGTCTATCTTGAGAAACATGGGATAAGGTATAAAGTTCCATTAGAGAGAACTCCCCAATATAATTGAGTGGTAGAAAGGATAAATTAGGTCATCAAAAATATTTATAGAATGATGCTTATTGAAAAGGACCTATAATAAGTTTTATGAAAGGAAGCAGTATTGACATTAGTCTACATTTCTAACAGGGACTTATTGTGTGTCCAAAGGAAGAAAAGACTCCATATGATATGTGTCATGAAAAGAGGACAACAGTGAATCTTTGTTATAAGTTCTTCATTCTCAAGAAGGAAAAAAATAGGAAATTTTAGTCACGTGGATATGAGAGGATATTCCTTAGATACTGAGGCTAAATAAAAGCTTAAAATTCTTTAACAAGAGGTTGTGAATTGTAGTTGAGAGCAATGATGTCACTATTGTGGAAAATGAAGAGAATAATAAACAAAACAGAGAACCGTTTCCTGATGAAATTAACGAAGAAGGAAGTAACCTAGGAGTCGTATAAGTAAAAGATGCTAACATAGAATAATATACTGATAATGAAAAAGAATAATTCAAGTCTGTATCTTCAAAGAAGGTAAAGAGTCAAGCTGAAATTGACAGGAAGAATATCAGTGGTGATTAGACAGATCCAGTTCAGACAATAAGAATGAAGTCACTACAGCAGAAATATCTCTTATATGAAGATGAACCTAAATGTATTTTTCTTGTAGCTGAAGATGAAAACTGGGTTCATGCAATGAATTAATTTTAACGCAGATTGAGAAGAATCGGGCATGAGAGACTGTTTTGGGGCCAAAAAATAAGAATGTCATCAGAACTAAATGGGTTTTTTCACAAAAAAAGATAAATTATGATGATATCATGATTTAAAACAAATCATGGATGGTGTCCAATGGATACTCTCAGATATATGGTATTTATGTTGATGAGACATTTCACCAGTTGCAATGCAAGAGACAATCAGATTATTACTAGCCATTGTAGTGCAATGGAGTTTAAAGTGTTCCATATGGATGTCGAATCTAAAATTTTCAATGGGGTTTTGGAGGAGGAAGTTTATATTGATAAAACAGATTCTTTTCTAATTTATACATATGAGAAATAAGATTTTTAGTTGATGAATGTGCTATATGGTCTGAAACAAGCACCAAGAGTATGGTACTCAAGGCTTGATCAGTATTTGACGAAAGCATCATTTTAAACATGGTGGTGTTGATTACAATATTTACTTCAACAATGATAGTAATAAAAGGATGATGGTGTGGTTATATGTTGATGACATAATATTTTTCGGATCAGATGAAGCTAAATGCAGACAGTTTTCTGAATTCATGGAAAGTGAGTTCTAAATGTCAATGACTATAGAGATGATGTTTTTCCTTGATTTATCGGTGTCACATGGAATTAATAGAACTTTTATATCTCAATCTAAATATTTTATGGAGGTTCTAACAAGATTCAGAATGGAAAATTCTTAGAAGATTATGACTCTGGTTGCTACCCGGATGAAATTATCAAATGATGATGATAGAAAGGCAATTAATATCCCAGAATACATGAAGATTATTCGAAGTTTACTATACCTGACAACGACAAGACCATATATTTTTTTCCACATTCCAAGTAGTGTGATATCAAATAAATACCAAGGAAATCCACAAGATTTCAGTGAAAATAATACTTCGTTATATCAAAGGAACTGTGGATTTCATATTGATTTATAATGAAAAATATCAGTAAGAGCTGTTGGGATATACAGATGCAGATTGAGCTGGTTCAGTAGATGATAGTAAATCAATGATAGGAGGTAGTTTCTATATTGGTGGATTTTGTATATATTGGCTAAGAAATAATAAATATTTCATTTCATTGAGCACCACTAAAGCTAAGTATACTGTGGCCACTCAAGTATGCACATAATTATTGTGGATGAAGAAACACATTAATGGTATGGGAGTTGAAGTGAAGTCTCCAATCGGAATCTAGTTCAATAACTCATGTTCTATAAATCTCAACAAAAATCCCATACTTCACTCAAGGAAAAATTATATTAGGATAAAGTAACATTTTAATAAAGAGATGGTTGAGTAAGGAATTGTGAAGTTAGAGTCTGTGCTTACAGAACTACAGGTTGCGGACATTCTAACAAAGGCCTTAACTGAGGAATATTTTGATAGGAATTGACTGGCTCTAGAAATATAGTAGACTACCTACACTTGAAAAAGTGTGGATGTGGGCCCCCCTCTTCCTGAGCTATGCTGTGTTTTTCATAACGTGTTAATCTATGATCTTTCCAAAGTTGCTAACCAAAAAGGACTGATCTTTGGGTTCATTGACAAAGGGGGAGAATAATGTTTGACTATTAAATGGGAGAAATGTCTTTGGAAAGATACGAAGAGAAGCTGACAGGTGGAGTAGCGAGATAGCGGGAGAAAGTGGATAGGGGGAGTTGGAGTATAAAATCTGATGATGCTTGAAATGATCGATCAAAGATTAGATATCACGAAAACTGAGGTTCGTGATGAAAACAGTATATTGGTATAGGTGGAGTTAGAGTATCAAATCTGATGATGCTTAAAGTGATCAATCAAATATTAGATATAATGACAACTGAGGTTCATAAAGAAATCAGTTGTTTGGTATCAATATAGTATCATTTATTGTGTCCAAAATAAAGTGATTCATTGATGAACGTTTCATACTACTCATTTTTATCATTCTGAGCATTGCTCTTGTGGGATTAAATTATATGGTGAGTGAAAATTTGGTCGCTATCTAAATCTCAAGAGGAAAATGATCGTAGATGGTAGAAGGATCTTCTGTGAGGTATCATGTCTAGAGAATCATTATATAAAGTGTTGTCAAAAAATCCTAAGGGGGAGATTGTTGGGAAAAAAATCCCTCATTGTAACTTTGCAGCATTTTTGGGTTAGTTGTGTTTGTTGAAAAAGTAGGTTTACATGGTGAATTTTCGATTTCTAGATATATTGTTAACAATACACATTGAAAAAGTACCACGAAAAAAGAATAGAAGATCTAGAGGCGGTAGAAAAGAATAGATGCAAGGTGGTATCGTTTTGCAGTGTTTTCCAAATTTTGGGGGTTAAAAATTTGGGATTTGGCGCCATCCCGAAAAGTGGATTTCTTTAAGGATCTCATCATATTTTGGAAAAGGATTGATTTTTGGGAAAATGGACTTCATAAAGTATATTTCTCAGAGACTAGAACAATGTTGATGGTGAGATCTATGATTACGACGAACTTCACGAACAAAAGAGGTGATGTGCATTGCAAGGGAGCGTTGTGGTGGCGGTGCAAAGGAATTGAAAAAATTATCCATAGTTATGATGAGCTCTATGAATCGAATCGTTCTATGGTGCTTTTCGATTCAGAGAGAATTTAAGTGGAGAATTTGGAACTTTTCTACTTGAGTTGATGTGGTGCTGAATTTGCGCAGAAGGTTCTCAAGTCAGTGGAATCGCTTATACATAGACCCAACTCCTCGAAAATATTAGAGAGTTTTTCAATATGAATTTGTTTCTATCTAATCGCAAATAAGGTTCTAAGAGTTAGTGTGCATTGGGAAAATTAGTATCTTCACAGTGGCTAATGTAGTTTTGCAAAAGAGGTGTGTTTTGAATTGGCTTAGTGAGCTTTGCGAAGGAATTCACTTTGTGATGGATTGAGCTATGTGATGGCCTAAGCTCTGGGAACATGTTTGATTTGTGTAGGAGTGGGGACTTTGTGATGTCTTGTTTGAGCTTTGCATAACTGGGAGCTTCGGAATGTAGGGAGATTTGCGAAGGTATTTCCAATGGTTTTTTCCCAGTGATTAGTGGAAAAGGGGTATTTATCAGTGGATGAATTTTGGACTTCAACAGATCATATATATATAACTGAGGATATATTTATTAATGACAATGAAGAGACCTACATGCCTATAAATTTTGAGTGGAACTTCTGAAGAAGCAGTGAGCTCACATCAGTAGAGAGAGTAGTGAGTTATCAAATTGTGAATGGTTGTAAACCAAGAGGGATAGTGAGTCCACTTCGAACTTGTAAATAGCTATGCGCTTTCCGTGGATTGGGTACATTAGCATATTATTGGTGTATCCTCCTTGGATGTAGACTAATGAGAATGAACTAAGTAAAATTTTTGTGTCCTATGCTTTTGTTAATATCTATTCTTACTCTGCAATGGGAAAGAGAGATAGGGAAGATAGTTTGGTCTAAATGGTGATACAAGATCAAAGGGGCAGTTGTTTACATATGTCAAACCAAGATTCATCCCCCCTATTACGTTATCTAGCCCAGTTGACCAAACAACCATACATAAACATATAGAAGTCAAAAGGATTGCCTAAGAAACACTTCTTAATTCACCAAACAAGGAAACTCTACACACATCATCATACCATTAGTGAGGAACCGATCGACACCCCTGCGATCTGATCCTCTCTTCATCTCATGACCCAAATTCCTTGGAAACATTTTACTCTATTTATAAAACTTTAACAATGATTGAAACATGATATCACTTGAAGTAAAACACATGGTATTTTCAACCACATTTATGGACTTATGTCGATTCACCACTCGTTTCCTAAAAATACAATTCCATAACCATATATCCAAGGCACAACTAAAACATTCAAGGAACTCAACAGATTAAACCCATGCCAATGCTCGCCATCAGAGCCAATTCACCCGAACTATGATCACTCGAGTCTGTCCAACCCTAAACTCTAATCATGTCATCAACCAAACGCTTTTTATTTATGGTTCTATCCACCATATATATTTGTTTGGGTCACCTAGAATCCAAGGAAGACCACAAGAATCTTAAATCAGCATTCACAACATACCCGTTGTGCTCCAACTCACCATGCTCGAACATCGATATAGACATAACCCAGTATAAGCATCTGGCCTTTCCATTGAAATAATATGCGAGGAAAATCCTATACCATCCATGTGAGGACAATTATCAAATTGACCTCACTCGAGTATGACTTTATTTTTGAAAAGTCATTTCCACTACAAAAACAAAACCAGAGCTAGATCATAACTTAACACATCCATTCCCATTTATCATATAATATAGGACCACCCCATCTATATTTTCCCATAGAACCAATATTCCACTAACTGAACACTACCCCCTTTTCACCTTCCCTAAGGATATTAGTAACATAAATCTTATGGATATCTTCCAACGCACCTACTAGGGCCACTCCTTGGGTAGAATTTCATCATCACCACATCCCTATCCTCCTACAATCATATGGCTCCTCCTCGCCCATCAGAATTCCCATTAAAATAAATCCTACCATTCATACACAAAGTAAATATGTCTAGGTTCTCACTCAAACTCATTCCAAAATGTGAAACATACTTTTCACCCCAAAATATCCACTGACAATGATTTACAACATTCCACATCTGTCCCCCACTCCTAGATTAGTCGAATTATCCCTGACTGGATCATCATGGAATGCGTAGCTTCACCATTTTTATGACACAAAATCAAATGGAAAAGTATCCCTCAACTACAAGACATATCGATATTTCCCAAGGAAACATACCTGAGTCGACTTTCAATTTTGTTGGAGTTATAAAACCCAGTCTCTCTGTCCACAATCCATTTTCATGTCTTATCACCCCCTTCAATGGTTTCAACATAAGAAAATTGTATTCATTTTGAACTACTAGGATCCAAAGGCCACTGTTTGGATAAATCAATCACCATTATCAAGGCTCACCTGGGATATCTGAGAGACCCAACTTGCACCTCACAGGTTCCTCATTGGTGTTCTGGTTCCACCACATCAACTCAACATTTCCCTCCACACATTCGAGATAGAATTATTAGTCCCCACCTTAGGAGGTTCATTACCATCGCTCTCCACAAGGAATTCCAACCACCATGGCTCACACTCAATCACTAGAAAAACCCCAATACTTGGACATGGTTGTTCATCTTTTCTCAAAACAAAATAATGAACATCACCCAGTTCCCATTCATGTATTCTGTGAATGGAACACAAGGTTTTCATCGACACCTGGTCAAGACTAATGGACTCACTTAAAAACCATCGATGGTTTATATCCCATCAACTAGATCCACATATACCATCCCCATGAGAGTAACTCCATGATGTCCCTCATCCAAAAAGATGACCTTCATGTTTTTTAGTGTAAATCCATAACATCTCAATGCACCTGGGATGATTTCATGATGTTGGGCATGACATTCAGTAGATGAGGTGTGGTAAGAAGTTATCGAAAAAACAACACCACTAACTAATTCATTCTGATGCCATCTCCCACTATGGAACAACATGATGTTCCAATGATTTCATCATTCCCTTCCACACAAATCTCATCTTCACATAACCACCACTGGTTAAGAATTATTTCCAACTAAGACACCACCACACTATAACCATCCACTAAGTGGATTTCAACCAACAATTACTATGGCACTACTTCCAACACACCACATGAGCTCTTTTGGTATGCCCCTGACAGTTAACAGCTGAAACACAATGGTCTACCACACCAATCAAAACCAATGGTATCTCTCATAACCATGATTCCCACCTTGGTTTCTTAGATAATGATATATTCTTATCTTCATCGAAATCATACCTCACTAGCACATGCCAACATTTGGACCTCATTAGAGCCCTCGAGGTTTCACACCCTCCTACAACCACACTCACACCAACTTTAGTCCCCTCAACCCTATCATCTCTTGAGCATATCCCAACACCAACATACTAACCTAACCATGTATCTTGGCCAGTCACCCTTATCATCCCTAAGGCATTCTCAAAATCTCACCCAAAAACCAAACCATTCAACCAAAAAGCTTAGCCACATGACCATTCTCACCTTAGGTTTCACATTCAAAACAAAATCATCTAACCACAATTTAACCACCATTTCTTATTCTGACACAAAAAAAACTCTAGGCCACAATTAATCACCATTTAGATAGATGGTTCCGGAATCCAAATGATAAAATCCTTTAAAACTAACCATACAACCAACTTCAAGAACTCAGGTTCCCTTCTAAAAGAACTAGGTCCAAATCATACCATTTACTGAAATGTGATGGTACTCATTCTACATCAATCATATCACATGATTCTTATTCCAAGACACCTACAACATTGGGATGGCCCCCCTTGAGGTCACCCTTGATTTTATGAAGACAGTCAACTCATTTCGACAACTCGAGTCACACATTTCCCAAAACCATTGATCTTTTCCCCTATCTCTCTAGGACAATTCCACACTAGTAAAAACTCTCTTTGTACCACATTCAAAATCCAATACATCCATCTGTGCAAAAAAACACCCAAAGTAAATAAGAACCACATTCAACCTCTCTAATAGGTCACCTTGTATTCGGAATGATACTGACTCCCTAAACCAGAGAAACTATAAGAAAAATCCATTGGTCCTCTCTCCGAACTATACACTTCAAGTTAAGAAAAATTAATATTCATGAATGACACTCTCACCCCCAGTCTAATACACATTATTCCTAGCAAACCATGTGCCCATTTTCTCTAGGATTTTAATGAAAGGTAATTGTAAACATACATCATCTATATGAACCAAAAAACATTTCCCACACACAAACCACCACTTACAAGGTCCCTACTCACAAGTTCATCAAAATCTAGGCACCATCCTTAAATTTCAGTATCCACTACATATGGTCACGACCCACAAAAGATTCTAAAAAACTATTACCAAACAAAGCTTCACGATCCAAAGTCTATAACCCCACCAAGTGTTCCCTAAACACACCTCCTATGACATATAATAACCAAAAAGTCTTCACAACCCAAATCCAAGGTCCCAAACTATGGCACCACCACTGCCCCAACCACCCATACAAGGGTCAAATTGAAAACATAAGGAATACCGACTACCCTATTCCCCCAAAAGATCAATCACTAGATATCCTTTAACTAGGAAAAAATCATGAACAAGTTTACCATAACTAGGATAATTTCTCTATTTTGGACACCATTAATTCATTATAATTTATCACAACCAAAAAATTTTACCTACTTAGAAAGTTTCTTTATACACACTATTACATAACTATTAATTTACATTATTTTCATTTACCCACTTTTATTACCATTATTAAACACAATTTTCATCAAATTTTTATGAAATTAAATGAATTCCACCCCTCATGTCCCACACAACCATTCTGTGTGTGACTACCATGACACATGCCACCTATATCCTTATTTTTCCTAAAATGATTCATGAATGAAAAACCTCATTCCATTCCAAATATGAGAAAAATATCATAAATTATTCACATCACAAGACACGTTTATCACCCAACAGTGAAATATCATCAACTATAACAATAGATGTCAAGAACCGAAATTCTTACCATGTGTGACATGGGTTTTCCCTCATAAATGGGTTAGCTACTCCCAAACCCGAGCTCATTACTAAGGCCTGAGACATCCTAACATACTGTTTACCATCCTAAATAAAAATTCTCTAGAAAATATTTTCTCTGATACCATTGTTTAACGTCCCTAACTCAGGATCCACTAAAATAGTTACCTGAGCCGAGTCATCACATGACCTCAAGCCCACCTCCCCATATGCCAGTTGTTGCCGACTAGTGGTGGGGATATATTAATACACATGGGGACTCTATGCCATCTTTAGAAGATTAATACACAGTATATGAAAATTTAAATAGAGGAAAAAATATTTAATTACCAATAGAAATTGATCCAAACATCTCCCAAGACTAGGTACTGACCATAAACCAACAAGAACCATGTCATTTGATGCTAAAAGTTCTTAAATTGACAGTAACCTAAAATAAAGACAAACAAAAAAATACCAAAAAAATGGTCCTGAATCCATGTCTAGATCCTCATCTATGCATATACCAAGTTCAACTTAACTCCCCATCACTTGGCCTTTTCTTTATTTGAACCTGCAATAATAAAGTATGATTGGGTACCCAACAATGACCCAAGATTTGTGTGAGTAAAACATAGTATGCCACCACCAACAGTGTCTACAAAATATATAGTCTAAATATATAGTGCATGAAAGTAATAAATAAAATAAAAATGAATAGAGGATAACTTAGGTACCATTGGTTAACCAACTTTACTTCATCCCTATTTTATCATTACTTCCATTTTCATCTTTTATGTCATATTCTTTACATAACCAATTTTCGTCATGTTTTCCTTGGGTTACGCATATACCTCATAAACACATGGGTCAATGTAAATCAATCAGTATCAATAAGGGAACAAGTTAGGTCCCTATCTCACTAGCGATAAAGATATCACATAAACACATTATCCTCACATCAAAGCCTCAGTCCTGATGGAATGGATCCATTAGGGTAATAGATCCTCAATCCCCTTCCATAACATATGAATTTTGGGGAGGAGTTTATATCCTCAATCTAAATAGACCCATGGATGTTAAAACACAAAGCAATTCCCTACCCTACCAATCCATGTGCACATTATTATTCATCCATTCGGCACACACATACAATATCACATCCAAACACAGCCAATACAAATATCAATGATATTCCATATCCATCAACATTGGAATTAATACTATTCCATAACCCATTAACAAAATTTCTATCTAAATTAAATAGTTTTTTAGACCAATTCCCATTCTTTTTTCATAACCCATTAATTATGTTTGACAATTCCCATACATTAGCCAATATTAATCAATTACCATATATTATACCATTAATCCCATATCCATTTCTTCTTCGTAACAAATAATGAATATTTAATAATTCCCATACACTAACCCATTTAACACATTAATCAATTTATATATGTTAACACATTTAAAATATTAATTATTTCTATTAAAAAAGTCCATTTGATACATTCTTCAATTCACAAGTCACTACTCATTTATCTAGTTCAGCATTTTCATATTCACTAACCCTCTGAGGAATTTCTGTCATAATTCACGAGAAATTTACCAAAAATCAATCAATCATGATGGGTTTTACAGATTCATCCTTGTATGGGGATGAAATTGAATGTGGATGAGCCTTTCTTGAATGGGGAGTTGAGAGGGGGTGAGCTGGTTCGTGATGATAGGGGTTCCGAGTATTATCTCCTTCTTTGGTTTGGGTAATTCCTTGGGAGTAGAGGATAAATCCTTTTTAGAAATATTTCTTTATATAGGTAGTTTTCTAACCACATCACTAAAATTGAGAGGGATTCTGCTTTGATGGTCAGGTTTCTTCCAAAAAATGGTTCCATCCATTGGGAGATGGTTTACATGTTTAGGTTTTGTAGGACCCTTCCAACCAATATATTTATATCAGGCATACATGGTGAGAAGGGAATTATTCGGTCGATATTTTAGATATAATGAGTAGGCTATGAGAGAGATTGATTATTTACAATTTCTTGGGATATCTACCTGATGATAAAAAAATTATTGGCAGAAATGACATAGTTGGTCTCAATTACATTCTCCCCCTTGATGAATTTTGTTGCATTCTTCTCAATTTTTAAATAAAAAATTAATTTTCATTCAATTAACCCAATTAACATATTTATAATACATAATCCATAGACCATCAAACTTTTACCCCTTTTCATTTAATATCCCAAAAACCAGTTAAAAATTTACCAAATGAACCCTTATGCCATTATCCAATGATATAAACATTTATTAATAATCCATTTTCAACTCCATTTAACATATTACCATGCTCAACATGGGATCTAAATTATCACACAATAACTCTACACTCAAAATTACCAATTTCTAGGTTCAGGAATCTCGACGGACCCATGGGCGGCCCTAAATTGGTCAAATCATCCTTTATGCATCCCAAAGGGATCATGAGGGATTTGACTCATAATTTTGACACCCATTATCCTAAATATCACTAAATTCATCATGTAAATAACAACATAAGAACAAAGAACCCAACAAAACATGCACAAATCAACTCAACGACTATGAGATATAACATTAAGATCACCTACCTCAAATCCAATGATGAATACACTACTAACAATAAACATTAATCTACATTAAAGAAAATCGTATATATTATACCCTTGTTCCACTAGAAAAATAGGTTTTTTTTGGGATTCAAAAGAAGATAACCCAAGATACAAGATGTAATCAAGAAAAGAGTATCAAGTGGGATATTAGACATACTTGGAGCTTTGATCCACATCCAATAACTCCTCAAATGTCCATGGAACGAGGGAGATCGATCGTTGGAATCTCTTGAGGTTCTTAGTTTATTACAAGGGTTGAGAGTGGAATAATGGGAGGAAATATTAGGTAGGACATAAAAATCCTGGAATGACAAAACTGTAATTTTTCCAACTTTTAATGGACTGCGTGGTTTACCTAGAAGATTTTCCAAACAGTGTGCAAACCATGTAAAACCACTGTCTAAGGGATGTGTGGTCATATGATTACCTAGGGATCAATAAAATGGTTTACTAACCAGGTTAATACCATTAATAATGTAGCATTTCAAGGTTTCACAATTTTGAATGGAATTCTGCATAGTTTGCTTAACCATGCGCAAATCATGCAACTTGTATAGATTGTCTCAATATCCCTTCTTTTCAAATCCCAAACCCCCAAAAAACCCCTAAGGCCAATCATATACCTGGTGTAGAATTAATTAATGAAAAATAAAGTGTTCAGAAAAATAAAAACTTCAAAATACCTCCATCGATCTGGGATCACACACTCAAGACATGCTCACTTCTCATCACATAAGCGATCAAAACAATATTGAGTGATTAAATTATTCAACAATACATTCAATGATTATCAAATTATAAGATATTTATCAAATTTATTAGAGATTATCCTTTTAGGATTCTTCCAAATGGTATTATATTCATGATTTTATTGTAGCTTAAAATGAAGCTTACTATTTTGTTTACTCGAATGAAGAGTACGTCCATTGATTTTCATATATCATTTGAAAATCATTTTACTATTTCTAATAGTTTTAAGTAAGGAATCTTTCACCTTTTTATTTCCTTGATAGATATCATGGATTTTATATAGATTAAATTTAATTTCATCATTATAATAAATTGTGTCCACTCATTCTATGATAATTATGATCGTAATGCATTTCCCACTCTCCCTTAACTTTTATATTCCCCATATAAATAACCATATAGGCACTCCTAGTCTTATGAAGTTAAACACCATTATTAGGGATGTCAAAAAGGTCTATTTTGAATGATATAAAATATAAAACAATATTATATATCTATAGGTGTAATCCATTTCCATCATATATTGAAATTACCTTACTGTTTATAGTATTAAAATACCCCACATATATTTTAAATAAATAATATAGACAATAAGAAACAAACTCAAATAATCTGGACTCATACCTTGAACTGATTATTAATAATTTACCATAAAACCAATTTAAATAAACCAGGTATACAAATTTCTAGAAATTATCTTTAGAAAACATTTATCTAATGTAATCATTCCCATTTCAATGATGTTGATGGTTGGGCATTTCTCTAACAGTGACATCGATCTCAGTGGCCCCTCATCATCTAGAATGGATGGTGGACAAATAACTTATTCTTATGATTTCAATTAGGCCATGAAGAATAATGGAAGTTTTTTCATTTCATTTTATGTAGTTGAGTGGATCTCAGCCTTTCCCAGCATCAAATTTTCTATGAAGGTCACTAATGACCTTTATGGTCTATCAGTGGTTCCAATATATATTAAAGAGTTATATGAGGTTCCTTCATTGATTTAATCATATTTTGTGGTTATATTTGACAATTTATAGTCACCTATTTATATCTTCAATAGGATTCAAAATGGAGAATGGGGTTCAAACCAACAGGTGATTGTTATGCTCTTAAGGTCGTGGAAATTCCTCATTTATTTTACTAATGTGGAAAGAATGCCATGTTCTTAGTCTAGGTTTTGAATATTTATTCCTAGATTCCATTTTCACCTTACCCTCTAGAGGTTCTACCTTTATATGAATTGTGATAATTCATAATGAATATTAGGGTTCAAATTCCTTTTCTACCTCTACCATTCAATAATTTGGCTATACTTTGAAATTTATGTGTAACGAACCATTGTTTTATAAAAGGGAAATCCCTTATTATAAATATGTAATATAGTCCCATGAAATCACAAAAAAAAATGAACTACTAAGAACTAAGAGACCATTAATCATAATATTTTCACTTTTGTGATTTGAATTCTAAAAATATGACATACACTGTTCTGATCAATAAGATGTTTGGTGTCTGATAAGAAAAACATAATTTTTGATTAATAGTAACCTACCCTTATGAATAATAACATAACATTAGGAATAGTAATATGACCCTTGTAAATTTTAAATCATCCAAAAGAATTGTTTCCTCACCCCTGAAAGTATAAATAAAATTTAGGCATCTTATATGTGATAATATGACCATAGTAAAGTATTGGTATTTTTGTAAGTCATAAATAATTAATTTCAATTAACTTCTTAATTTAAAAAAAAATGAATATTCATAAAAGGTGTTAATAAATTAAAAAATTTATGTCTTCTAGTTTTAAGATAATTTTATTAGGACTTATGCAATTTTTGAAACGATTATAATGTCAGTTATAGTTTTAAAATATGTATTTTTAAAGTAAATTGTGATTTTAATTAAAATATTAATTAATCATATTTTGAAACTTTTTTAAAAAAAAATTGAATTAATTTTTATATTTTGAAAATCCAAAAATGATAAGGTTAAATTTTTGGGATTTTTATAAAATACATAAATTTTAGATTAATAGTAAAATACAATAATTCGCGATAAAAACTATAACCTGGATTTTTGCATCATGCTTGAGTCATGGATTATGTAAATGACCATTGGTTAGAACTCACAATCACATATTACTATTTTTGGTCATAAGAATCATTATTACGTCTTATTTTATGGAAAATTAATAAAATAATGATCATAATCTTAAGAAAACCCCTCTCCCCTCCACTATAAATACCACCCCTCCTTACCTCTTCTTTTCACACCTCTGAAGCATTGTGCCTTGACTAAATTGTACCCAAATAACTCCCCAATCTCCACCCACGTCCAATAGAACATAGTCTCTTCAACAGACAAAATCCTATCCCCTTAATAGGCTCTCATGGAAGATTGATTTGAGAGGAAAATTTTTCTTTTCAATTCATTTACATACTATTCATGCTCATTTGTTTTCATTTCTATCCTTACCTATCCTCATACAAATGTTATAAAAAAACCATTACCTTAAATGTACCGTAATATTGTCATGATAATCTAATAATTTATTATCATCTCTCCTTTACTCTTATTTTATACTTGTAATAAAGACACCATCTGAGATGTGTTAATTTAACACCTTCCAGGAAGACATGGTTTCAATTTATTTTAACATATTCAATTATGGTCATGAAAAGAAATTTATGTTTGAACCATACTATTAAATATCTATTTTATCTTAAATGTAGTTTTGAAATACCTTTGCAGAAATTATGTAAAATTATAATATGAAACAAGTTAATTGTTTTCTAAATCGCCAAATTAATCCAAGCATTTATCATTAATGTTTTATATAATGATTAAACTTCACTCCAAGTAACCAAATTTAATTTAAAACCATGTAATATTCTTTATGTTCACTAATTTCATATAACTTAAATTCTTTACAACCACACTCATCATACATATGTATCCAAACATGAATATAAGTGAACAGATCATTAAAACCAAGGAAGAAAATAGACTCGAACAACGAAATTAAACCCCACATCCAATAAAAAAGGTTATGAATGAACTCAAAAAGGTTGTAATAAATAATTTTCATGTAAAATAGGATATGTAACTATTAATTAATGAACCAAATTTGATGATTATAGTCATTAAAATCAAGTGTAGAACAACATCAGACTTAAGTTAAGGGGCTCTCTTTATTTCACTTTTATTCAAGAATTTCCTCTATGTTATGCCTTTTTATGGGTATTTTCTAAAGATGGGATATGATTTCGCACCTCCATCATACTGACCTCATGATTTATAAGTTATGATATTTTCCTTTCTCTCTCAATAAGCTCTCTTATGTACACTTGATACCATGCCGATAATCCGTAAGGGATTCTACCCAAACATCTTTTGTTCCTTCAAGTTTCCTTATCTTCATTTTTAAAAAATGAAGTTATGTTATCTTTTTTATGTTCATATTCTAAATTCTGTTTTCATGTAGAAAATTAATTTATCGATACCCTTTTATCATTTTCTTTCGAGTATGTACATGTTTTTATGTGATTCCATCCTTAATACTTCCTCATAAGCGGATCTCTTTTGAGCGAACTTCCTGAATTCTTACCCGATTTCAAGTGCACTCTATCATATATTTAAGGACACCGTTATCTTTATAAAATCATTCATTTTTCTTATAAAAATACCTTCTGAGTTTAAATTTTTATATAAATAATTGTTCCCTTTTCTATTTTAAATACTCTAAAGTATTTTCCTTAAAACTGCACAGAAACGTTTTAATGAAAAAATTTCTTAAATAATTTTCATACATGTTTTCACTTCTACTTGAAATCACTTACCATGATACATTCCAACATTACCTTATGAATTTATATGTATATTTTAGTTCATTTATTTCATGGAATCTTTTATGATACGACCATTTGTTATGCTTTATGACATGATTATGGTACCCAATTCTTTCAATGGTTAACCCTTATGTTTATGTAAGATTGATTAGGTATGATTATTTATGTGGAAACAATATTGAAGAAAATTTAATGTGGGTGTGAACATATAGATCATTAATACATTAGGTCAATTTCAGTCTCATGATACATTATGTGTGATGATTTTGGTTGTTAGGCTAAGATTGATATACAATGTGCGAAAATCCCTGAGGCTTGGCTTGACTTGTGATACCATTTGAGATAGTCATGGAGGTTAGCCTTGAATCATACTAAAGTCATGTTTTATATTTCTTTCAGATTAAAATGAATCCATGTTTATATGATTCCATGATTATATGTTATGATTCCATATGATACATGCCTTTTTATATCATCATGTCGTGCCTTCTATCCCAGTGCTAATGCTTTATTCTTATGGTTATTACCTTGTTGGGGTATTTAGCTCATCACTTTTTTGATGTGTTTCTTAGGGTATCATATGAAGATGGTTGAGAAAAATGGAATTTAGGTGCTCAATTTGATGATTAAATACACATATTTTTTTTATTTAGTTCCATGTTTTCAGTTTTATGTGAATAGTCTTGCAAGGCACTAGACTTCACGATCCTTGGATTTTACTCTAATTATAAATGTGATTAAAATAATTTAATGTTATTTTTAAGGTATAGGGTATATATAGTTTGTATCAGAGGATGCATTATTTATTTTTGTAGATTAGGAATAGATCCTTTTAGTATGAAACATAAGGAAGATACTAATTATAAGAAAACACCCCTAAATTTTGGTATGTATCGAATAAGTGGTTTATCAAGAAAATAAATCCCAATATAGATAAAAATAGGTTGATGTGGCTCTGGAACAAATGTATCCAGGGGTAAAACCCCAAAATGCCACATTTAGCTAGAATCGAATGGGAACATAGGAATCAGAATGAGCCTTTCCGCACTCTTGGTTTGACACTCCCGATGAATATGAAATGGTAAATTAATGAGATTAGTACAAACCATTATTATGGGGAAAAATGATCCCATAAGAATATAATTTAAGAAGTATATCAAGGATAAACTAGAATGAAACATAGGGAATCAAATGTTAGGATATACTTCTCATTTACAAGTTTATCCTTTTATGTTCAAAGTTTTATTTCTATGCCCAATATCTAAGTACTGAAGACCTTTAATAGTAAGTTATTTTTCATAGTTAATTGGGGGAATTAGAAGAACACATTCCAACAATAAATGTTACAAGGAATTTAACGAATGCCCTAATGACATTCTAGATCTGATGGGAATAAGTTCTTAGAACTTCATGATAGTACTTGCTTAGCTGGATTAGGTTATGAAAAATAACATGAATCATGCGGAACACCCTCAACTCCAAGAAATGAAAATGTTTCCAATGAATCCTTCATGGGGAAAATGGATCCCTGGTTTAGTGGATCATCTAATCCCCTCCTCATGGAACAAAGGATTAACTCTACTGAAAAGATATTCTCTATCATTTAGTGCTCAGAAGTATAGAAATTAGTACTGGAAGTCTATCATTTCGATGGGGAAGCTGATCAGTGGTGGATACAGATCCAAAATACTAAGCCCCAAGAGGAAATTGATTCCATGGATTGGGAGTAATTTCAGAGAATGTTTTTCAATAAATATTTTTTTAGAACCCTCTATCTTAAGATGTAAGGATATGTTCTCAGACACAGGAAGATGAAATATGATTCAATGGAGCATATGAAGAAAAATTTACAAGGCTTTAAAGGTATGCCTATGGCTTTTTCATGAACACTGAAAGAAAGGTGGATTTCTTCTTTAACATACTAAATCTATATCTATTAAAAGCATTGGAAATTTGAGACTTCAATAACTATAAGGATATTTTCCGCTGTACCCTCAAGGTTGAAATGGAGATAAAATACTCTTAGTGGTATCACGGGACGAGTCAAACAAAGAGAGGAAAATGTAACATAATTTTGGAAATTCCACAAATAAATTCCATGATGGAAAGAAGCCTGACCTTCCCACGTGTAAAAATTGTGGGAAGAAACATCTTGGGAAGTGTCTAAAGGGAACTAGATATTACATCAAATGTGGAAATTCAGGACATCATGATGAAAATTTTGGAAGAGATATGAAAAATCCCACTAATTTTGAAGAAGAACGGAAGTTTTAGATCAACACTCCACCTATAGTGTAGTGTTACAACTTCAAGTAACATGAGTATTATGTGAACAAAAACCCTAAGACAAGGGTTGTCAGAAGCAATCAACAACAACCTCCAAGGAAATAAGTAATGGATTATGTTATCACTACTGCTGATGTGGAGTAATACAATGATATGTATATAGGTACAATAGTTATTCATTAAATAATATAGTATGTAATATTTGATTCTGGTTATATGCATTCTTTCATATCTTGCTAGTTTAGTAGAACTATTCAAACACCACCTAAAAATTTGGAGGATAATTTATCTATGAGAATAGAGAATGGGGTAATTGTTGTGTCAATGGTTTATAACTCCTCCTTGATTTATTTTTGTGGACTAAACCTCCCAAAAAATATTGTCATACTTTTTAAAGTGGATTTGGATATTATCTTGGGCATGAATTGGCTATCTTTATACAAAGACTACATCAACTGTCGGTATATGGAGATCACTCTTCACAACCCAAAATATCCTCAAATTTCTTACAAGTGTAAGGTGGAATATGAATATGCTTTATAATAATCATCTCAAGTGTGGATATTGTTGCCTTATGAACAAGCCTATCTAGATCAAATTATTGAGACAAAGGAGAGAATCATACTTGAAGATAAGCCCGCCCCGAGAGATTAAACTTATGTATTTCCTGAAGACTTTCCTAGTCTTCAACTTGATCGAGAGGTCAAGTTATCAATTAAACATATTCATGTATATCAACCTATACCAATGAAACCTTATAAAATGGCCACCATAGAGTTTGAAGAGTTGAATATGCAATTACAGGAGAATTTAGAGAATTGTTTTATATGCCTGAGTGCTTCACCATGGGGTGCGCTAATCCTCTTCAGCAAGAAGAAGGATGGATCAATGTGCCTCTACATTGAATATCATTAGAATAATAAAATCATGATAAATGAGAAGTATCTCCTACCACAAATAGTTGACTTATTAAATCATCTTTGTGGGGAAAGTTATTTCTCTAAGGCAGACCTTCGGTCTGGATATCACTAATTAATGGTGAGGAAAGAAGGTATTCCCAAGACTATATTTCCAATGAGGTATGGACACTATTAGTTCATAGTGTGGGACTTAGGACTCACGAATGCTCTGAAAATTTTCATGGATATAATGAATAGAGACTTTAGTGATTGCCTCAAAAAAAATTTGGTAGTCTTTATTAACGATATTATGATATACTCCAAGAGAAAGGAGGAACATGAGATGTATTTGAATACTGTATTAAAGACTTTACGAAGGGAAAAGATGTATGAAAAGTAGAGTAAATAAGAGTTATGGATGGAGGAAGTATCATTCTTAGGGAATTTTATCCCCATCAAAGGGATATTTGTGGACTCTTCCAAGACAAAGGAAACTGCAGAGTGGCTGATGACGATATCTTTAATAAGGATACAAAAATTTATGGGTATGGCTGGGAATTATTGATGATTTTTGAAGAACATACAATGATTTTCAAGCTCAATGAAGAAGATTACACTAAAGGGGGTAATGTTTTTCTGGACTCAATAATGTGAACATTGCTTTAAGGAGTTGAAAAGAGGCTTATCACTGCACCAATAGTGACACTGCCAATAAGTGCAGAACTCTTTGTGGTGTATGGTGATGCTTCAATGAACGGATCATGTTGTGAGATAATTAGAAATGATAAATTGATAGCCTACACCCCATGGACACTTAAAATCCATGAGAAAAACTATACTACACATGATCTGAAGTTGGCGGTTGTGAACTTTACATTAGAAATCTGGTGACATTATCTTTATGGGGAGATGTGTGGTATATATATTGATCAAAAGAGTCTCAAATATATATTCAAAAAAAATATCTTAATATGTTCCAACGAAGATAGATATAGATCATCAAAGATTATAACAGCTTAATCCACTACAATCCTGGTAAGGTAAATAAGCTGGTGGATTCTTTATGTAGAACGGATATTGTATCTTTATCAATGATGAGAATTTGAAAGGATTCAATATTATTATATTTTTAGAGGATATAAATGGGAATAATTAACGGAGGAACATCATCCATCATTTCTAAAATGATTTCTCAACCATCCCTCGTAGAAAAAATAAAGGATTCTCAATGAAAAGATGTTGAAATTCAGAAAATTTTGGAAGCCATTTGAAATGGGAAATCCTATGAGTTCATGATTGATGAGGAAGGAGTTGTAATATTTGGGTCAATATTATGTGTACCATATGATCTAGTGACAATGAAGGAGCTTTTGAATGAACCACATATAACAACCATCTCTACTCACCTAGGGAGCACAATGATGTATCGAGATCTCTGAGAGAAATTTTGGTGGGACAACATGAAGAAGGAGACTGCTGAGTAGACATCAATGTGCCTATTATGTCAACAAGTTACGACTGAAAGATCAAAGTATAAGGGGATGATTCAGCCACTAACCATACCAACATGTTAGTGGGAGAACATCACCATGTACTTTGACACTATACTTCCAAGGAAATCCAGAGGAAATAATGCCATATAGGTCATTGTGGATCATCTTACAAAGGCAGCTCACTCTATCGCGATTTGAGAGGAATTATAATTGGATAAACATGAATGGATATATATCAAAGAAGTGTTATGGCTGCATGAAGTTCCATTATCAATTGTATATGATAGATATATGAGATTCACCACAATGTTCTAGAAAAGTCTCCAACATCCTCTAAACTCTAAAATGAACATCAGTATGGCCTATCATCCTCAAACTAATAGACGGTCTGAGAGAACTATTTGGACACTTGAAGATATGATGAGAGTGTGTTTTATGGACTTCAAAGGAGGAAGATACAAACATCTTCCACTAGTTTAATTCTATTACAACAATAGTTTTCAAATAATCATCCGAATGGCACCATACAAATCCATTTATGGTCAATGGTGCATAACACCATTGTGTTGGGACGAAGTCGGTGAGCTAAATATGTTAGGAACTGAAATGGTTGAAGAAATAGGGGAGAAGGTGAAAACCATCTAGAATCACATCAAGGTATCCTAAATTAAACAAAATCATTATGCATACAATCATCTATGAGACCTTGAGTTCAAAGTTGGAGACTTGGTATTTGTATGCATATTTCAATGGAAGAAGGTCGTCAAATTTGGGAAAAAAGGAAAGCTATGTCCCAGGTACATAGAACCCTTTGAGATACTTGATCATGTTAGAGCTATGTCCTATCTACTGGCACTTCCACATACCAATTCAGAAGTACATGTTGTATTCCATGTATCCCTCATAATGAAGTACATACCAGACCCTTCACATGTACTCTCTTCAAAGGTGGTACAGTTGGAGAATGATCTTTATTATGAGGAGCAACCAGTGAAGATCTTCAATCATAGAGATAAAGTTATACATAACAATATTACTCACCTGGTCAAAGTAATATGGGGAAACCATATGTATGAAGAGGAAACATGGGAACTGGAGGAGGAAATGAAGGAAAATTGCATGCACAAGTTTATGGCTTAGAATGTAAATTGAAATTTCAATGGTGAAATTTCAAATTGGGGGAATAATGTAATGACCCAATGTGTTATCAATGGAAATTACCTTCAAATAATAATGTAATATAATCATACAAAATCAAAACACAATGATCAAATATGCACTAAGAGAGCTTTAACAATAGTATTGTCACTTATGTGATTTGAATTTCAAAAATATGACATACATTGTTGCAATCAGGAAGATGTTTGGATTCTGATAAGACAAACATAAATTTTTGTGAATAGTAACCTACCCATATGAAAAGTTAGATACCCTTATGAATTGTAACATTACACTTATGAATAGTAAATCATCCAAATGAATAGTAACCTCACACATGAATGTAAAAATAATATTTAGGCAACATACAAGTGATAATATGACCATACTTAATGTATTGTTATTTTTGTAAGTCATAGATAATTAATTAGAATTAATTAATTAATTTCAAAATAAAATTAACTTTCCAAAACTATGTTCATAAATTAAAAATTTTATTTCTTTTTGTTTTGAGATAATTTTATGGGGCCTTATGTAATTTTTGAAAGTAGTATAAAGTCAGTTATAGTTTTCAAATCCATATTTTTCATTTAAATTATAATTTTAATTAAAAATTAAATTAATAATATTTAGAAAATAATTTTTGAAGAATTTATTTCTTTTTTGGTTTTTACAGATTAAAAAATTGTTAGGGTGAAGTTTTAGGATTTTCTAAAATAATTGGATTTTTTATGAATAGTAAAATATGATAATTCACGATAAATGCTATAACCTAAATCTCTGCATAATTCTTGAGTCATGGATGATGTAAATGGATGTTGGTTTGAAATAACATGTACATATTACTATTTTTGGTCCCAATAATCATTACAATTGCTTGTCTTATGGGAAAATATATATTGACGATTATAATATTTAGGAAACACATATCCCCTTCACTATAAATTCCATCCCTCCCTACCTCATCTCTTCACTCCTCTAAATCCATGTGAGTTGTCTAAATTCTACCCAAATATCTCCCCAAGATCCTACCCCACATCCAACAGCCCTTATTCTCTTCAAAAGACCAAATCCTGTCCCCTTAAGAGGTTCTCAAAGAAGATTGATTCAAGAGGTAAATTATTATTATTCAATTCTTTTACTTTATTTTCATGTTTATTTGTTTTCTTTTTTATCCTTACCAATCCTCATCTAAATGTTATGAAAAATCTAGTACCTAACATTTACATTAAATTTTTACGATAATGGAATAAGTTATTACCATCTATCCTTTACTCATCTTTTATACTAGTAGTAAAGACACCATCCGAAATGTATTAATTTAGTGCATTCAAGGATGATGGGTTTTTAATTTCTTTTACCATATTCCACTCAAATCATGAAACCAATTCTATTGTTAAAACAACTATTATATATTTATTTTATCTTTTTTTTTTCTGTAATCCTTTTTCATACATGATGTAATATAGTAATACGAAACAACCTAATTGTGAGCTAAATCACCAAATTAATCCACGCTTTTATCATTATTGTTTTATATAATGATTCAACATCACTCCATGTAACCAAATTTAATTGAAAAACATGTAATATTATGGATGATCACTAATTTCATATAACATCAATTTTGGACAACCATTGTGATCGTACATGAGTAGGCAAACTTGAATATAACTGAACCGATCATTAACACCACGGAAGAAAACATGCCTAAATATTGAAATTGAACCTCACAACCAATCAAAATGTTTATGAATTAACTAAAATTGGTTAAAAGAAATAATATAAATGTTAAATAGGTTCTTTAACTATTCATTAATGAACAATTTGATTATTCTGGTCATTATTATCATGTGGAGAACACCATCAGACTTAAGGTATGAGATCCTCTCTGTTTAACATTTATTCAAGAATGTCCCATATGTTATGATATTTTATATGTAATTACTAATGATGGGGTATTATTTTTCACCTCTCTATAACTCCCTCATGAGGTATAAGTGATGAGAAATCCCTTTCTCTATCATTAATCTCTCTTATGTTCACCTGATACCATTCTGATAATCCATAAGAGATTCTACCCGAACCTCCTTTGTTCCTTCGAGTTACCTTATATTCCTTTTCCCAAAATGAAGTTATCTTATATTTTTATTTTCATCTTATAAATGATGTTAAATTTACCAAATTAATTTATCAATACCCTTTCATTATTCTCTTTAGAAGATATACATGTTTTTAAGTGATTCCATCCTCAATACTTATTAATAAGAAAACATCTTTTGAGGGAACTTCTTGAATTCTTATCCTATTTCAAGTTCACTCTATATTATATTTTATGAAACAACTATATTTATAAAATAAATCCATTTTATTATGAAAACCTTCTTGGTTCACTTCTGGTTTTATATAAAGGATTGTTACCTTTTCTATTTTAAAGTCTCTATAGTATTTTCCTTAAAACCGCAAAAAATGTTTTGATGCTTAAATTTATTAAATACCTTTCATACATGTTGTCACTTCCACTTGAAATTTCTTACAATGGAATATTCCAATTTTACTTTATTAATTTCAATGTATATTTTAGTTCCATTCTTTCAAGGAAACTTTTATGATATGACCATTAGTTATGATTTATGACATGATTGTGGTACCCAATTCATTACAGGGGTAACTCTTTTGTTTATTTATGATCGATTACGTATGATTCTTTATATGGAAAAACTTTTCATGAAAATTTATGATGGGTGAACCCATATAGTGCTCTAATTTATTGGTTAATTTTTAGTCTCATGAGATGTTATGTGCGACGGTCTTGGTGGTCACCCTTAGCTTGTGCTACCCCGTGCAATGGTCTTGGTGTTTAGCATTGAATTGTGCTTCCATGTGCAACGGCCCTGGAAGTTAGCCTTGAATCATGTTAAAACCATGTTTTATGTTGTTTTCACATTACTATTAGTCCATGTTTATATGATCCCATGTTTATTTGTTATGATTCCAAATGTTAAATCCCTTCTTTTAGGATCATGTAATGCCTTCTATTCCATGTGTTAATGCTTTGTTCTAATGGTTATTACCTTATAGGTCTATTTATATCATACCATTTTTCATGTGTTCCCTAGGTTACCCTATAGAGATGTTTGAGCAAAATAGATGTTAGGATCTCAATTTTAAGATTAAATAATGAAAGGTTTTATTAAGTTCCACATTTTCAGTTTTATGTACATACTCTTTCAAGACACTTGACTTTACGATCCTTGGCTTGTACTCTGATGTATATGCTTGATTAAAATCATGTAATGTTATGTGTAAAAGGCTAGGGTCACTATAATATGAAACTCCTTTTATTTTTTGTGTGTGATTATTATTGGAATAATACTATGAATCCACCTAGTATGGCTCACAAATTTATTTTAATGGAACCCCAGAATCCCTCTATTATAGTGGTATAAATCATGTTTGAGGGTGAATACAAGTATTTTCAATAAATCATTTTGTAATCATAGTTGAATTTATATTATAATTTTTATATGTATGGTAAATTGTATCTATAATATAATAAGATGGTAATGGGTGATATGTTGGATGAAAATTCCCACCTTCTCAAAATGGATCACATAGAAACTAGTGTTATGAGGCATCCATGTATTCAATAAATGAGAGAGATGTGCTCATGATGATGTTGTTTATTTTTCCATGAAGGTAGCTGAATCATCTCGAGATAGTGCACATAGATCTATTTGGAGGATTCTTTCCCCATTTTTTGCTGAAGGTATTATGCCATCATATATTAATGCAGCTTGACCTGGTTGTGCTCGAGTGAATTTGGATTATTTATTCCATGATTAGAGGTCCCTAAAGGGCCTTAATGTTTTTATTAGGATAACCATATGATCTCTATGATTCATCAGGTGTTGATAGAGGAAGTAAATATGGATTTTACCAATATTGTAAGATGATTTAGAGGGGTATAAAAGGAGAAAACTGTTTCCACATTGATATAAGAATCACCCTAGGTAATCTCTAGGTGTGATTGTATGGTTTATGTTGTGCAATAGAGCTCAGTTATTGTGGTTTTTTTAATTAATTTAATTTTTAATGTGAGGATTCTATGGAGGAGAATGAAATTTATGGATGCAATGTTTCAGTACCTAAGTTAATGATAAATCCAATGAGGTCCAAGAAAACTGAGAATGATCCTATAAAGGAGGTTTTTGAAGTGAGTCATGAGGGATCCAATAATGAATGTAAATGATCTATATTAAACTAGATCCAGTCAGAATATATAGAGGATATACATGAGGATTATTTTTCTCAAGAATAAATAAAGAGATTCAAAATGGTACTGATTTAGGGAAATATATTATCTATAAATAGAAAATATATAGGAAATAAAAATATTACTACATTATATCAAAACCAATTACTACTAGATTATCAGCTAAGGATAATGTCTCTATAGTAGGAAAAATATTTGATTATGTAGAGGAAATGAAGGCGAAGGGGGATATAGATCAACAAAACATGATAATGGAGAAATTAGAGAATCCAAGTGAATTTCTAAATATAAGAAACATTTTTTCAGATAATCCTGGATCTCCCCTTTCTGAACATGGTTTATTTGATCATCAGAAAGTCAAGAATAAGTATTTCTTGTCTGATTATGGGGTACATAAAGGAAGTTTGATAGTTGTTGTGTATATATCTGAGATGCATTGGTTGTTCAACATTTTCTATAAAATGGAAGGTTGAGGGGGTTCATGATGGATGAATGAAGAAGAATTTGAAATATCCCATTCTATAGAATAGGGAGTTGACCCAACACCTAATATATACAAACTTTTTCATAAAAATACGTATAATGTTTAATATTCCATTGATCATAAAGCTATTGTTGAGAACAAAAAATATGATATATTAATATCACCTCCAAGTCTAAATAAATAACTAATTATTGAAATGGATTAACAGTCAAGATTGAATATTACTCCATGACTTTAATTAATGGAATAAAAATATAGAGGAGTATATCAAAAAGTAGTAAAATATGTAATTAGCTTTTGAGGATTTCATTGGTAATGATCTTATGTGGAATGAATACTATATTGACCGGAGCCTTCAAAATGTACAAAAATCTAACAAAGTAATTTTTATTTGGAATGGATTGATGTTGTTTGATATTATAAAAACATTTGATACTGTAGCGTGATTTTATGGGATCCCATTTTTTCCATTAAAATGTGTTTTTCATAAAAATAATATATATATATATATATATATATATATATTAGTGAAGAATCACTTTGGAACCACTTATGAGGCCCAAGGGATAGTAAAATACATATAAAGGCTGGGACTCTATTATCCAAGAGATGGTGGCTTCTTTATTTACAATGATATAGGATCCATTTTTTTATCCTGTAGTACTGAATAGATTAGTAGACTTATATAACCAAATAAGTCAAATCATATAATTATACATTGGTAATAAAATATATGAACATAATGAATACAAAAAAAAGTTTTCATCCTTGAACATATTTGATAATTCATTCTTTGAAACACGGGGAAGGTAAATTAAATAATTGTGTTATCAAATTCAATGTATGGGAATGAGAATAGTGGAAACTGTCCTATAATTAATAAAGAATTCTCAATATTTCATAGTGAAGAACTGATTTTTTTTCCAATTAATTAATAACATGAGAACAAAGAATAATATTTCTTAAATAAATTATGATCAAATTCCATATAATTAATCACATGAGCTTGGATCTTATCCATGAATATCATAACTATTCAAATAATAATATAGACATAAATAAAAAATATCATAATGATGGAATTCATAATATTAGACATCATAATATTATTATTAAGGCTTCATGAAAATAAATATTATATAAATGGTTAATTCCATGACCAAATAGCAAAATTAGTTTGTCTCATGAGACATACCAATGCATAAATGGGATATATTGGCCCCCTTCCCTCACATATAATCTCCAATAAATTCATAAAATAAAAGGGGAGAATAAAAATTATGTACATAATAAATATAAACATTCATATTAAAAACAACATACAAAATATTAATACTTCCAACGTCAAAATGTTCATAAAACATCTAGATAAAAAAATTTGATGGTATCACTAAAATATATCCCTAGAAAATTATATGAAAAGGGTTATTTTTATTGATTAAATGAAATACCATAAAAATATCATTATAAACATATTTAGTAAAATATCATTTTTATTTTGAAATCCACTTTTAAAAAAACTTCCAAAATATATGGAAACAATATTATTTTAAAAGAGACAAAAAATTTTAAAATAAGATTCAAATAAATTATGTTTCATGTTGGTTAGAAAAAGCTATCAATTATGAGTACGTTATAACAAATATTCATTTCACATTTTTCTGATAAGTCAAAAAGTTTTATGTTCTGAAAATGATATGAATATTCCTTCTAAACCATTTTATAAATTTGAAATAATTTGTTAAAATTAATTTAATATATTCTTGGATAATATTAAAAATATTCTTTAAAATATTTGATGTAAAATATAGATATTGAATAAAAATATTCATGACCGAGTAGAATAATAATTCGGTTTTCCTAAAAAATGAGATATCTGTATCCTGAGAAAATAAATAGTGAAAAGTGAATATAAAACATAAAATTTATGAGAATTACATGAGGAGAAGAAAATATTCTGGTTTTGTGATAGAAATATCAAACAATTCCCCTATTAGAGACTTTAATATAAATAACCCTGAATAATGATGAGATTGTGAAATAAACCCTTACCACTTTGGTATCTTTTGAATCATAACCCTGATGGAATAAATAATATAAAATGAAATACTAAATACCATGAATATAAATATAATAAATATATTTAATATCAATGAGTTAGTATATATGCATAATTAAAATAAATAGGAAAATAATAACAAAAAATATCAACAGAGTGGATGTTGATACAATATCTATGAAAAAATAATATAATTAAAATTTTAATTTATTAAATAATTGATTATTTGTATCAAATATAAAACCATATTATATTATTTGAAATAAATCATAAAAAATAAAATTTATTACACACAATATCTTAGAATATAAAATTTAACTAAGTTGTAATATAACCTGATCAAAAACAATTCATTATAAAATGCCTTACCACATGGTAAATTTCAAGTCAAATCCAAAAGGATGACATAATTTGTATTGAAACATAAAAAACATGAAATATGAAGGAATAATGGTATAACATGTAAAAATTATGTTTCTACATAATATAAAATAAATTTATGTATAACATTAAAACATGCCTCAATGAAAGTAAATTGAAATAGAACCTCGTACATCAATTTTGACTCGTCATGTATGTTATTTATATTCCAAAATAATAAAATTATGTTAATTATTTAATTGATTAATAAAATTTTCGTGTTTATTATACCTTTTATTTAATTTATTAACATGTTATACTTATTTAGTTAATCTATTAAGATTTCACCATTTGTTTTGATGATATTCAGTTCATATTTCCAAAATAACTTAGATAGTTTGAATATGCTAAAAGAGGTAATTTTTCCATCATATAATTAATAATGATAATTAAATAATTACATTACAATACATAAATTATAATTTTTTAAACCGACCATTAAATATGGTTATGCAAAATGAATGATGAAATAACCATGTAGATGATAAGACATAAATGTTCAAGAGTAACATTTCCATTTATTAATGATCGAAATGGAAAGAAAAAAAATATTATTTTTCGCTTATATAAATATAATTATAACATAAATATCATATTATTTCTTAACAAAAATTATATATTTTTGTCATTTGATTTTGTTATGAAAAAACAAATAATATTGCTTCATAGAGGTGGTAATCCCCACGTATACAAAAATGACATTTATGATTTTTAAGTGAATGGAAAGCTATGAAATTATATGATATTTATTTTTAAAAAATTATAAATATTTCATGAATATCCAATATATATATATATATATTGAAATAAATCATTAAAACCATCTATGAATAGTGGTCATCGATAACTAATTCCATTGATTCGTAAGGCGGTACTCTACCTTACACAGGAATGATAGTTTTGTTTCCAATTTAAGGGAAGTGGAGATGGATATTGCTTATTAATTTATCATAATGACATATAAGTATATGAGAGACACCTTTTTATTATATAATCTTGTATTAATATTATTTTAAGTATTTCTTCTAATAAATAAATTAAAAACACATGGTTAAGAATGATACCACTTTTTCAGAAAGACACTTTTGGTTTACACCAAAAGAATTACTATGATGCTTTCATAATCAAATAAGGGAACTAGGATGTGTTAAGTAATATAAGTGAGTAATTTTAATAAGTGTTTTTTTCTCTAAAATTCTTTTTATGTGTCAATAATAGAGGATAAGTGGTTCCCTTTTATAATGAGGGAATGGTCACTTTTCGAATTTCATAAATTAATAAATAAATATAAATTAACTTTCATGGAAAAAGGATAAAAATGATATAATTAAAATATATTAATAGTTTGTTCATAAATAATATGATAAAAAATGGACATGTTTATATTATGTTTTTACCCCTATCTCTTTATTTTAACCCATGTAAAACCCTATTTGACAATTATCATGATAACATTATTTTTTTCTCTTTGGGGGTCTATATAGTTACTATAAATGAATAAGTTCCTAATAAATGTAAAATGTTTTATATTTTAAAAAATAACCCATCCAATTGGGAAAATAAATTTATTTAAGGAATTAAATAATTTAATAAAATATCATTTATTACAATATGTCATTAATGCAATTTTGTTAATAATTTATTTAATTTTTCTATAAAAAATACATGATAGAAATGAAATTTGAATATGATCATTTACAAAATTAATAAAATTTTATATTTATCTAAATAATTTATAGAAAAAAAGTAATTAATCAATTTTTACTACTTTATAATATTTTAAGAAACATTTATTATATTTTTATTTTAATTGAATGAATATTTTTCTAGCATTCCATAACCATTGAAGGAAATTATAAAATTTAGAAAAATTATAAAAAATACTATAGTGAAATTAATTTTATTATGATAAAAATAATTATTAATATTCATTCATAAATTTCTTTTTTTTCCTATGTAAAATCATAAGATATATTTTAAAACATGAGAGTGACATTATCTTATTTTTATTTAGATAGAATATTATATTTGTTATTTTATGGAAAATGGAATGAATAAAACATTAAATCGCAATACTAATGTGATAAGGGTATAAATAAAATCATATAACAAAAATTAATATGCAAAATGGTTTCCTTATCACCTAGTATTATCATAGGTTAACATGACTTTCCCTTTTTTCGGTGGTGACAAATACTTAATGATTTTACTATTAATTATGACAAAAAAAGATGGAATTCTTAAAGGTCATAAATTTTAATTATTTCTAATTTTTAATACATTTTACAAAATTAAATAACTATAATTGTATGAAATTAATTTTATAATAATCCCATAAAGCACGAAGAATATCAATTTTTTAGAAAATAATGTTTTTTAATGTTGAATATGTTTTTATATAAATATTTGACATGAAATTAATTTCACTAAAATAAATTTTATTATTCATAATATCATAGAACTAATGAAACTTTCAAAAAATGAAAAATGCAAATATTAAATTCATTCAATGAAAAGGTGTTTTTCAATAAAAATTAATAATTTCACTATTCGTTGAAAATATCAATCTATTTAGAAAATTCCCAAAAAGTAACTCTAAGATAATTTTGCAACACTAAGGTCAAAAATTATATCAATTTTATAGAATAATATTTAAAAAAATTATAGAAATTATTGATAATATATCCTCATGAAAATAAGAAAAATCCATTTTGAAGAAAATGTATTTTTGAAAAAAAATTAACTTTACTGAAATTTGATTTTTTATTTATTAAGAATTTTTCAAAATTTGTGTGGATTATGAAATTCATATATATTTTATAATTCCGTTATTCCTATTAACACATGTTAATTCTAGAACTACTTAATAAATTTCATATTTAAATAATATCATTTATGGGTCATTTATGCCTAGTGTTGAATGTCATATATGTTATCAAACATACTTTTATTTTTAAAGAACACAATGTGTTACATTCTAACTACCATTAATAAAATTATTCCGCACAAATTGAGAATATGATTGAAAATAAAGTTTCCGATATTTTAAATTTTATTTATGGAAAACCCATACTGTAAAAGGGATAATAAATCATACTCTTGAAAAGAGGGAAATGGAAATATGAAGATCATATAGAATGAAACTAAAATATTTATAAAAATAGGATAAAACTAATGAAAATTTAGAATGTCAACATAGAGGGTAAAACATACTCATAATTTCTAATAGTTAGTGACTGATAACACATTAAATAGAATGTAAATGACCACAAAGACATGAATTTGTGATTGGTGAAAAGAAAACTTATTAATTGGAAATGAAATTAAATGTATTAAATTTTTATTTCAAGATCTTTTTCTCAATATTGATGGATGTTTTAACACGCAATATAAAGAACACAATTAAATACAATTTCTTCAAAAAAATTATTTTTTAAGTTCAACTTCATCCATTGTAATGGATTCCAAAAAGATTCACTTTATTTCTTACCACAAGAAATGAATATCCAATATGTGTTTTATATATGAGATCTAAAATTATTAATTATTGGATCATATAATTGAAAAAATAAAATAAGTTATTCCACATCTATTTAATAAAACAAAAATGGTTTCCACAATTAATGAGAATACAAAAAATGAATAAAAATTTATATGATGAAATAATAAATTAATCTGTAAAATCCATCTATAATACCATGGTTTGATATTGATCATTTCATAAATAAATAAGCCTACATCCCAATTTAATCCATTAAACTCCACGTTAACTAATATTTTTACCATAAAGGTTATCTCATACCATTAATACTATAACCAAAAATACTTTATAACGCCCTACACAAATAATAATTTATGTTTAGCCTAATTGTTATTTATATATAAATATATAAACCTAATAAAACATCTCCTAAAATATTATTAATCACCTTAAAATCATAAAAATTCAAAAAAAAATTGATCGTATATCATGTATCACAAAACCAATGTAATATTTATCCATAAAACCATTTGAGTAAAAATAATGTCATACATACCAGTATATCACATAGATTAGTGGTAGGCGTTGCACACATATATCTCTTCATATGTCAGTTAATTCCATGTGACCTTTCTAGATGTGACTGGGTGTCACCCCACATGTAGGTTTCCATTTTTATATGAAAATATTAATATAATTCTTATAATGTTTCGAAAAATATTATAAACATAAAAAAGAACTTAATCATCAAATAACATTCTAACCACTATGATTTTTTTAAAATTATTTTTTCAACAAAATACTAAATTCTTAATTGACTATTATTTCCATAACACCATCCATCATGTTAACACTAAATGTTATCAATAACTTTATACTTATGGCCATAAAATATTAAAGAATCATTTCTCAAATATTTTTTTCATTAAAACACGGACTAAAACTAGGGGTTGTTTTACCATAAATGACTACCAAAATATCCAAAATCATATTAAAATACCATCACTCCTCACAAAACTACTCTTGATCATCCTCAAACCAAGGAGGAAACATAGGGTATTTAGAGGTCACAAATGAAGGGGTGGGTAAAACCAATATCCTCTCCCAATAGCCCACTCAGATAGGAAAAAATTATGGGACATCCTAAATAAGATTGTTATATGATGTATTTTTTGAAAATTAGAAAAGTTGCATATCATGATGTTACCTTATTATCACAATGAAATAAACCAATTCTAGGTTTGGTTGTGTTGTGTTCAAAAGGGTCACAACATAATTAAACTTTACGTATACACCCCAAAACCCCACATCTCAACAATACAACATGCTTTATCACTTTATAGTGCATCTAACCACTTTTGTGTAGTCCAATAATCCTACCTCATGAGCACCCTTCATGGAAAAACCTATTAGTTGTAGTGTGATAGATCCCCCCATCTTACATCCCTAGATCTATAATTGTTATCCTAAAACATGATCTTCCCTATATCTATAATTTAACATTACATAGCATTTAAACTATGTTGTGACACCCCAATTGTGGTATGATCCACCACATTCACCAAATTATAATACCCTAAACCACCTAACCACAATGTGATTTACTCCTCTATGGAACAAGAACCAATACCCATGACAAAACCCCTACTAATATGGTATGAGCTTCCACATGCATAAAAAAAATAACTCCTACATTGAGGTGATCTACCAATAAATAACATCAAGTCACCACCAAAACACACAAACATATGTAAACACTTCTCCCCATGATGTGCTTAATCCTAGAATCCATATCCAAATCCTATTTAATGAATGTACCCTAATATAGGGATCAAAATATAAATTCCCGTAAAATATACCAATATATAATAATGAAGGTTATTATAAACTCCCCACCATAGTGATTATCATCACTAGGAAAGTTTTTGGATGATCCCTTGAAATTATTTTTGATAATCATAATCTATAACCACTAACAATTCTCACATGTGAGTTGTCAAAAATCCACCACCCATATTCCCAATTGAGAGAAGCCATATATTCACCAAAAACCTAGACTATTACCCCACATGAATCAATCATTGTTCAAATGATATATTTTATTCCAAAATTATTTTCATATACCCAATCATTCACATCAGCACTCACTGGATACACCACACACCAAATTCCGTAACATCACCATCATTCCATGGTACCAAATCCTGACCAACTAGTTTATTCTCCAACCCCATATGAAATCATTGAACACATGAGCTCTACCCAACTTGTTGACTAGGTCATTCCCCTTTTCAAGTGATAAATTCCCTAATGACACCACCCCTCACAAAATAAACAACCCACATTAAATAGTATGTGATGTAAAAAAAGATTCATTCTCATCTATCAACCACACTCTATAACTCCAAAAGTTTTAATTTCATTAATTTCCCACCTAACTCAAGGTTCATGTACTTGTAACATCCCAGTTTTGAGTACCACCCAAAGGTGCCCCGTACATGGTTGGTCACATGACTGATGCACATTTCCTAAAATTCTAGAGGCTTCCAACTAATTGTGAGGGCCTTAGGTTTGATAGTGGAGAAAATATGCCCTCATAGGTAGAGTAACACAATGGAAACAAATAGTAAACAACAACAGAAGTAGTAATACCACACAACAATGTAAACATCAGAAGACTGATATTATGGACTACTAGAACTTATATATAAATAATGATGACGGTCACAAGTATCTAGGAAATCATTCAAATAATTCACAATGCTATAAAAAAAATACTAAAACCAATGTATTGAAAATAGTAAATAACTCCAACATCATGGAAATCCTTAGCTTGGTCTCATAGTCTCTAGCTCAACATCAATGAAGTACCTAATGTTGAAGGGTGCTTAACCTTATCTATACTTGCAACCTTATAATCTGTTTGGGCCCAAAAGAATGACCCAAACAAGTTTTGAGACAAATCCTAGTAGGCAACCAAAAAAATATCTATGACTAAATATTAGTGAATATATAAAGCAGACAATATGAAAAATGAATCAATAAACACAGAAGTACACAAAAGTAAACAATCCAATAGTTTACAATTACATTCATTAACATTTATTAATTATTAAAACCATTGAATAATGCAAACCCTGTGATCTGCCCTAAGCTCTGTATCCCCTGTGTAATAGAATAACATATGTCTCTAAAGACCATCTAACAATCAGGTAAGACTGAGACCCAGCTTGTGATTCGGCTTGGAAGACTCATCACAATAAATCAACCAGTCACTAGAAACACTCTGGGAATGTTCTCATTGTATCAACCCATTGTTTGAACATATCATCAATTTAATAAAGATATAATGACCCTCTGGTAAATCTCACACAGTTTAACCCCTTTGGTCCCAGAAAAGGAAATACTCTATGAGGAATCACCTACCATCAATTCCCCCCGTGTTCTTTTGATGATAAACTACAAACTCTAAGACGAAGCACCCAACGTCCATTCCCCCTATAGTCTTGTAATGGTAAAATATAGACACTCTGAGAGAGAACTCAACAACAATCCCCCTATGGTCTTGCAATTTAAATATTAAAGACACTTTGGGGAATCCCTCAACATCAATTCCCCATATGGTCTAACTACACAAGGTTCTCATAGCCTTGTGTAATACAATCGTTCAAAAATGATGTTCATAAGCCCAAAGTAATCTAAAAAACTACAATTCAAAGAACCTAAAATGCATATCACATGCATTTAACAAGAATAATTTAAACAATAAAGGCAAGGAAACAAGGTCTCCCTCATAGGAAACTTGGACCAAATGACCATAAACATCCAAACAAAGAAATACACCCCAGGGTGTCCTCTAAAAAGTCAATTGACCATAATATATATCAAAAAAATCCTCAATCTATCAATCAATATAAGGTAGATGATAACAGGGTTCAATTCCTTAACACGAAATACCCATATCATGGGTAATAGGAACTTAGGAATATTTATCTCAAATACAAACTCCAAAAGGCAAACATCCATCTACCTCAACATTTTACAATGAACACTCTTGAATTTAAACCCTTGAATCAGCATAGAAATCAGTAGATAGGTGGGAATCCAACGAACTCAGTGGTGTCTCGATTAGAGCTTGGATGAAGGAACAAGAGACGCTCAAAGATAATCAGTCAAATATCACTCTCTTATACGAGACACAGGAAGAAGAAATGAGTTCTAGAGATGAGACGCAACCCCAATCTGATTAATCAAATAAAATGAAATGTAAATGCATGTTCATTTAATTTACATGCTTTGTATTTGCCTCAAATGGCCCCCACTTTAGGCGGTTTTCCTGATCACCCACACATCCATGTACATATCCATTACACAACCATGTACTTGGCCATTACATGACCAGTACATGGTGTGTTCTCAAGAGTACCCAACATGTACTTAGAAAATTTCCAAAAAAACCTAATTTTTATTAAAAATCATAAAATCTAGATGCATACATGAAATGAATATCCGTGTTCTTAAAAACTTATCCCCTAAATGCAATTTGTCCCCAAATTTTTCGTCCAAGGGTGGCGTAGAGGAAACATCCAACAACTCTGGGCACTATGATCGAACATCAGCCTCCCTCTCCCAAGTCTCATCCTATACTCACCCATACTGCCATAACGCCAGTACTACAGGAATAGACTGGCCCTGGAGAACCCATGTACTGTGATCCGCAATCCAAATGGGGTTCTCCTTAAATGATGCATCCACCTATAACTAAACATCCTTGGGTTAAAAAATGTGAGATGGGTCTGAAAAGAAATTTCGTAGTAGAGAAACATGGAAGAAATCATTCTTAGTATGGTACCTATAAGGTAACTGAAAACGATAGGAAACAGACCTGAATCTCTCCAAAACCTCAAATGGCCTGAAATATCTTGGTGAAATATTCCTCTATGTCCCAACCTCGATGTGAAACATAACGAAACCTGATCTCCAACTCTGAACTCCAGCGGTTGTTTCTGTTGATCAACATATGATTTCTAGCAGGACTGTTCAATAGCCATTCTATTCCAAATCAAATCCACCTACTCAGTGGTCTCTTAGACAAGAAGAGATCCTAGCCTAGCTACACCTCCTACCTCTATCCAACATAGGGGTTATCGACATGTCCTACTGTACAAATCCTCATAAGGTTCCATCTGAATTTTATCATGGAAATAGTTATTGTAAGAATACTATAATAGGGGCATATGTATATTCCAAGAGCCCATAATTATATGACACATTCTCATTTCATTTCTTCCAAAATCTAAATCGTGCACTCGAACTGGCCATCTATCAGGGGACGATATGATACACTTAAAAGTACATGTGTACCCAAATCCATCTGAAGTCCCTGCCAGAAAGGAGATGTAAAATGGTCATCCCTATCTAAAACTATAGAGTGTAGAACCCCATGGAACCATATAATCTATCAAATGTGAAACCATAAGTGAACATATACACTGAAGGTCCCCCTAATCTGTAAGAAGTGTGGAACCTTTGTGGTTCTGTCAACAACAACCCATACTGCATTATTACCTTGGTACAGCATTGGTAAACCTGTCAAAAAAATCCATCGCGACATCATTCCACATCCAATCGGTAATGTATAACTACGGTAAAATCCCTACTAGTCTCCAATGCTCTTACTTCACATACTAACAGGTGGAACATCTCATGAAAAACCAGAAACATCTCTCTCCATACCTGACAACCAATATTGACGGTGTAGATCTCGATACATATTGGTTACACCAGGATGAACTGCCCAAACTGAGGGAAAAAAATCCTTCATCAGCTCCTCGCGTATGTCTTATAACACCCATACATTTCCATGAAAGTGAAATATGTCAACTTTTCTTATGGTCCACCTAGGAGTAGGGTCCTCACCTGACACACACTTTTGTAGGTGTAAGCCTTCAGAATCTAATAGTTGTCGCATTGGCACTCAATCCAGTAGAGTAGAGGTAACAGCTATAGAAGATAGAAACCTCTACCCATGTTTATCATGCACGTCCAAATACATCATAGATAACAGAGAAAAAATATACCACTCACTTATATCCTCCTTAATTTCTTGTATCTATGTCCTGCTAAATGCATCATCTATTGCGTTTCCTTTTCCAAGCGTGTAGGAAATCTCAAATTCAAAATAATAAAGGTACTCAACCCACCTTCGCTATCTCAAATTCAGTTCACACTGAGTAAATATATACTTGAGATGTTTTTGGTTAGTTTAAACCAGAAAATTCTATAGCAGAAGATAATGTCTCTTGCAGTTCAAATCATGCACAACTGCAGCAAACTCGAGATTGTGTGTTTGGAAATTCTTCTCATTTGACCTCAACTACCGAGACCAGTACGTAATGACTCCTTCCCCATACATAAGAACTGGTCGAAGCCTGATACCTGATGCATCAATGTAAATAGTGTAGTTATTTCCTAAATTTAGAAAAAATAGTCTCGGTACTGAAGTCAATCACCCTTTCAGCTCTTGAAATAAAAAATCACAAGAATTCGTCCACAAGTACTTCTCAGCCAACTTAGTGTGTCCCGTCAGGGGGGGATACTAAGTGTGGATATTATTGTATAAATCATTTGTAATAACCAACCAAACCTAGAAAACTCCATACCTTGAAGACATTCTTTGACTGCTCCCAGAAATATATTTCTCTCACTTTCTCTGAGTCTACTGATACAACTATCTCTAAGATAACATGATGCAAGAAGTGAATCTAGTCTATCCAAAAGTGGAATTTTGATAGATTAGCATATAACTGATTCTCTATCAATGTGAAAAAATAGATCTCAATATTGGTTTCATGGTCATGTCAAGTGCGAGAGTACAATAAAGATATCATACATGAAGACTACCACAAAAGAATCCAAGTAAAGATGGAACACTCTGTTCATTAGTTTCATGAAAACTTTAGGCATGTCTGTGAGACTGAACTACATAACCACACACTCGTATAGACCATACCTACTCTAAAAGGTTGTAATAGGAATATATGATGGTCTAACAAACAACTGATGATAACCAAATCTCTTGTCAATCTTTGAGAACACTTGAGATCCTTGAAGATGATAAAAGAGACCATCAATCCTCAGAAAGGGATATCAGTTCTTGACCGTTAATAAGTTCAGCTACTGTTAATCCACACAATGTCTGAGGGTATCGTCCACCTTCATTAAAAAAGGATAGGTGAACCCCATGGAAAAGTACTGGGTAAGATGAAACCATTTTCCTATAAATTATCTAACTACTTCTTGAGCTAATATAACTCTAATGTGGCCATCCTATAACGAAAACTGGATGCTAGTGTCACTCCTAGAACAAAATAAATAGAGAAATATACCCCTCTCTCTATATTTAAACCTAAAAAGTCATCTAGAAAGACATATATTAAACTATGAAACACTAGTGGAAAGTCTATATGTGAATTCCCATGGTTATCCATATATAAACTAACAATCTAGGTTGTAATTCCTCCTAAACCATGATTCTCAGGTCCAAATGTTCTCGCTATAACTTCTCATTCGACCATGTGTAGAAAGGACCCTCCCTCTAGTTATGTGAAAATAACCCTATAGAGATAGCAGTCTAAAAAGGAATGGAAAGAGATGAACCATTCCATTATGAGAATGACATCGAATCCTGTCATCTCTATGACATAGATGTCCCATAAAAAGTGACACCCACCAAACCCAAGAGAGCACTCCTTGCACTGATGTACAATAGGCGTTGTAAGCTCCAATGGAGTGTCTTGCATTATAACATCCTCCTAAGTAATGATACATATCCCAAGCCTCTCCAAAACGAAAATAGATATGAAACTATAAGAATCCCTTATATCAAAAAGCGTAGAGGCAAAAATTGGGGTAACTAAAATCATACCACTAACTTTAGAGGATTTGGGATCCTATTCCTACTGGGTCTCCTCCACTGCAAAAGTATGACATATACTATGACCCTGTGACCCTGTCAGACTACCCTAAGCTGGTTCATTCTACTATCGTCGAAAGAGTGCTGACTGGCAACCATGGCCATGCCCTTCTACTCAGCCTGAATGAATAGAAATAATACAATTTCCTAATTGATGATAAATTGGATGTCCTTATCCTAAACATGGATTCATAGAATAAATCCTATCAGTATCTGTTACTCATAAAAACTTGAATAAACGCTGAAGATGGCCCATCTTTCCACATAATCGTCACTTGAATGGGTCTCTCAGGTACTGAGGTCTCATATTCCCACTCTTACCACACTGGTTTCATACCACCTAGCTACCTAAAGAAGTATCTCGTCTACACAAATATCCATGTGTAGACTCCCTATGATTCTTACTACTATCAGATGGAGGATTACCAAATCTAAATGTTGAACCGCCCATGCTCACAGCTCTAGACTCCCTCATATTACGCTCAGTGATCAGCACTAGGTAGACTATAAAATAAATGGAATTCAACCTGATGATGTTTAACTGGGATTAAATGTCATTTCTAAGACCATCTTCCATATTACTGGCCATAAATAACCCATCACCCCCCCCCAGAATGGGTGTGAAGTGTTGTACCTCTATGAAGCAAGAAGAATACTCCATGAATGAAAGATTACCCCATTCCAGACCCATGAACTCTCGTTATCGGTCGACCCTGAAGGTCTCCTTGTATAATTAGTCATAGAATGTACACTAGAACTCATCACTGACCATAAATCATTGGTGTTCCACATGTTATATAACATCCGACCATTTCATGATGGAATCTCGAAGCATATAGGTTTCGAGATTCACCCTCCTCTCCACAGTTGTCTCAAAATGCTTGAAGATAGACAACATGGATTCTGACCATTACTCTATAGCCTAAGGACCCCCATCCCCCTGAGAAAGTGGGAGGATGATGCTACTAAAAACCCCGCATCAACTATTCCATATATGGGTCAATAAGAGGATCCCCAAAGTAGGTTTTCATAAAACTCTTGAAGCCTTCTCAGAACTATTCATCATCAACTATGTCTAGCATAACAAATAATTCAAAAACAGGCATGACGAGAGGATTAACTGGTAGACCATGATCTACTATTTCTCATGTCTGATCATTGCCCTGTATCTAGCGTACTACTGGAGGACGTCTTTATGGAATGACTCTGTAAGGTCAAGTGCATAGTTCAGTTTAATATTACAATGGACTGAAACTTAGAAGTTCAATAAAGGAGAAGGAGAAGAAAAAATTCATGTTTTTTAAAATAAGGTTACATAGTTTGTATACCCTATACACGGTATGTTCCCTTAGGTTTCAATATGGGCATTTACCTATGACAAACATGGTCATGTAACACCCCTACACATGGTGTGTTCCTCTTGTAACACAGCGTGTACATAAATTTTCCCTCCTGCCCGAGTTATTCTACACAGCTAAACCACACGGTTCTCTCCATGGTAAGAGTACACGACATGTTCACCATACACCCAATGTGTACCACTTAAATTATAACCACCCATGTCATTAGTCACACATCCGGATACACAGTCGACTCTACACAACTTTCATGAAAGGAACACGACATTTACAAACTAAGTTTCATCCATTCGTGTCATTAGTCACACGGCTGGATACATGGCCTCCTCGACACCGAATGCACTCCCATTACACATCGTGTTCTACCAAACATTTACCAACCCTTGTATCCACTGACACAGTCATTCACATGGTTGAGATCTACACAGCATGCACTCATATTACACAGTGTGTACTTAGGAAATGTTGTTTCTTCCAGAATAGAAGAACACATGACATGTTTTCAAAACACCACACACCCCGTTGTCTGGGTTTCCTGATAGTAGACCTCTAAAACATCTTCAAAACCATTGAAAACATAATTATTTTTCAAGGAATGACATATTATGACCCGTGAGAACCCATACTCCCTTGAATCAAATTTTGGAATCCTTTTTCACATTACAAATTGAACAAATTCAATTAAAGTTAAAACATGATCCACCAAATTCCGATCCGAGGGGGCCATAACTCCTCAAGGACTAAATCATGGAGCCCATCCAAATGAAACTTTAAAAAATATAATTCCCTATTAAAATAGAAGGTATTCCATCACGGAATCTATCACAACAACAAGAATATCTAGCATAAAGTCTATCACAAAAACATGAAATCAGTAATGCACCCTAAATGGAATGACACGAATGCATGACATGTGATCTCTAGTAAGTTCTTATATGATGCATGAGATGGCATACCCTCATTTCATTAGGTAAAAACAGAAATATAACCACAATGATATAAATCATAATGGAACAAAACAAGTGTGTCACACAATACTGAAATCAAATCAACTGTAACAATTTCAAAAACAGAAAAATTGCAATATTCGAGGTAAATTTGATTTTCCCTATGCATAGGGTAGCTAATCCTGAGCATATGTTATTACCAACTACCTATTACTTTATATCCCTATCTATAGTCTTCATTCAGTAAGATAAAGTAGAAAAAAAATCCATCTGATACCACTTTGTAACATCCAGGTTCTAGGTGCCGCCTAATGATACCCCATACCCAGCAGGTCACTTGGCTTGAAGCGCATTTACGCAAACAGAAGAGGGTTCTGACAAGAAGAGAGGGCCTTGGGTGCGATAGTGGGGAACCTATGCCCTCATTGTTAGAGTAACACAATGGAAACAAATAGTAAACAACATTGGAAGCAATAATACCATAAACCAAAGTAAACAGTTGAAGACTGATAGTATGAACAACTCCACCATATATATAAATAATGATGCTTGTCAAAAGTACCTTGGAAAGCGTCCAAACAAGTCACAATATTGGAGATAAAATTCTAAAACCAAAGTAATGAAAATATTAAATAACTCCAATAGCATTGCAAGCCTCAGCTTTGTCCCATGCTCTGCATCTCCAACAAAAATCATGTACCTAATGTAGAAGGGTGCTTTCCCTTATTTATACCTTCATCCATATAATATATTTGGGCCCAAAATCCTGAACCAAAATGGGTGTGAGACAAATCCTAGTAGTCAACCAACAAAATATCTATGCCTAAATATTAGTGAATATATATAGTAGGTAATATGAATAATGAAGAAATAAACAATAAATTTCTCAAAATTAAAAAATCCTACAGTTTCCAATTACATTAATTTACATTTTTTAATTATTAAAACCGTTTAATAATAAAAACCTCGAGATCTAGCCTAAGATATGTATCCTATATGTAATTAGAAAATATATAACTCAGAAGACCATCTAAAAATCAAGTAAGACCGAGTCGAAGCTTCTGCTTTGGCATGGTAATCGATCACTCAAAAGAAACCCTCTAAGAAGGTTATCACAATCTAACCCCTCTGGTTCAAAATATCACCAATTAAATAAATATATAATGAGCCTCTTGGAAAGATCACATAGTATAATCCATTTGGTCCAACAAAACAAAGACTCTTTGAGGAAGCACTCATAGTTAATTCCCCATGTGTAATTTTAAAAATAAACTACAGACTCTTTGAGGAAGAACTCAACATCCATTCCCATGTGCTCTCATAAAAGAAAAAAAAAGACATTCTGAGGGTTCACTCACGATCAATACCTCCTATGGTCTCTTAATGTAAATATAACATACACTCTAGGGAAGCCCGCAACGTCAATTCCACCAATGTTATAACTGCACCAGGTTTTCACAGCCCTGTGTAATAAAATCGTGCACAAACAATGTCCGAAATCCCAATGTAATCTCAACTACTACACGTATAAGCAGCTATAATGCATATCATAGGAATTTAACAAGAAACAACTAAACAATCAATTTTGACCTAAAAATAATGGTAAGGAAACTAGGTATTCCTCATAGGAAACCTAGTAAAAAAACATAAACATTTGAAATAGGAAGTGAACCCACAATGTGTCCCCTAAATATGAAATTTTGCAAAATATATAGCAACAGAAAAAACTCAATCTATCAATAAATCTAAGTAAGATTATAACATGGTTCAATTACATTACACGAAATACATGAATCATGAGTAATCGTCACTTAGGCATATATAACTCAAAGACAAAATCTGAATGGAAACCAAACACTTACCAGGATGTTATACGATGAGCACTCTTGAGCGTCGAACCATGAATCAGCCTAGATCATCATAGATTAGTGGGAATCAAATGCACTCTACGACATCTCGATCATAGTTTAGACGGTGGAGTGGGAGACACTCGAAGATAATCAACCGTATGTTGCTCTCATGAAGAATAAATATGTTCTGAAGATGATACATGAACCTGGTTTGATTAATCAAATAAAAAGAAATGTACACAGTGTGTTCATTTACTTTACACGTTGTGTACTAGCCTCAACCAGCCCCTGCTTTCGGTGGTCTTCCATATCACTGACACAGTCATGTACTCGGCTGTTACATGGCTAGTACATAGCTACATGTAGTAGCTGAGTACACGACGTCTACTCAAAAATACACTAAGGGTACATAGAAAATTTCAAAAAACATCATTTTTCCTAAAAATAAACCCAAAATCAAGATCCCTAACTAAAAAGAAGATCTAGATTATTACACTGCTAAATATATGAATGATGCCCCCCAACATGGGATTATCCATGTCATCATCACATTGATGAAATAATATGATAACATTGTAACATCCCAAGTAAATAATGAATATGACATTTTCATATTTATTAATAATTGTAAATAAATTATTAATTTTACATTAAATGAGATTCTATGTTCGATGGCGTACCCGATACACAACAAAGGGTTTCATTGAAATCTTACGTTTCACACTAATAAAATAATATTATTATCTTAAATAGTAGTTAACACCTAGCCATTGTAATGGCTAGAATGAATAGAACTATCTAGAAAATTAATATATATGTTTGTTAAATGTTTTTACATTCATCCAATAAAAATTAGAGTCTTAAAATGTGAATAAATATAATTTTAAGAATAATTTACATTAAAACGTTGTTTTACCACCTTTTGATGGAAAACCCTCTTTAAATAATGCTTTGGTCACTTTTATATGTTCTATTTGACAAAATAAAATTATTCTTTAGAATTGGGACATCAAAATTCACTTTGGGTAAAAATTTGTTATTTTTCTGATAAAATTCATTTTTTGATGGATAGTGAAAAATACTATATAATAATTCAAAAGTGCCTTTTAGTATTATTTATTTATATGGTTAGTTTATATTTTTAATTGGTTTTAAAATGTAATTATATTATGTTTTTACCATTTAATCCTATTTTTGTCATATTAATTAATTTCACTTTGAAGTTGGGCATAAACAAGTATCAATATTTTGATAGTTATTGTTTCTAAAAATCATGCTATTTGTTTTGATAATAGGAATTCATTTTAAATTAATTAATGAAAATTATAGGTTTTTAATTTGGTAAAATAGACATAATTTTTGAATTCGGAATATCAAATATAGCCTAGGCTGAATTTTTGGTAGTTTTCTGAAAAACATCAATTTTTGATTAACAGTGAAACCACTATATAGTAGTTAAATACTGACATCTTTCATTTAAATGAGATTATACCACTTCTATGGATTGAATTTCAAAAATCTAACATAAAATTATTATTAAGTAAAATGTGGTTCAATCAGATGAAAATATGTTTTGGTGAATAGTAACTTTTGACTTTTATTTACCGCGATTAAAGGTAAATAAGGTAATTAAAGGTAAGAAGTATATTATAATAATAAAAAATTACCTTAAAAATTTTCCTAACCTTATTGGTTGAGTCATTTACGAAAAAGTCATATTTGGGTCGATTTCAGGACCCCATGGAGCCACTTGGGATTGATAATGACACTTTAATTTAATTAACTTAAAGTAAAGGCAAAAATGACACAAACAAATATCTTTTAGTAAATTAATTTTTACATAGGGTTATATAAGTTATCTTTTAAACTATAAATATTCATTTTAAATCTGAAAGTATTTCCTACATCATGGTATTTTATTATAATTTTTAGACATCAAATAAATAAAATTATTTATGACACAGAAATGATGTAGTATTTACCTCATTAATAAATGATTTAAATATAAAAGATTATAAATATAAAAATAACAAACAAAACCAGTCCAATTATTATTTAATGATTTTATTTCTACCATGAGTCATCTTATATTCTACCTTAATGAGTTTTGTACCTTTAGAAACCGAAAATCATTATATAATAAAATAATATTTTCACAGATTCCTAAAAAGCCCCTCCCCCTTATAAAAAGCTCCCACTTCGTACTCATTCCTCAAAACTATCAAGCCCATTGACTCATCCATACCCTGCCCAAATAAGCTCTCAAGATCACTCTCTTCCACCAAGAATCCTTACATTAGGAATAAGTCACTTCAAAAAGTCCTTTTGGTTTAAACCAAAGGGAGTTACCCAAATTAATGGTAACAAATTCTCTTAACTTATTTTCTTTTATTTTACTTATACAACCCATAAAATCTTTTTTATTTCTTTATTTTATAACAACAAAAGTATCCTAAATATAATAGTATTTTTTATGAGAAATATTCAAACTACACTTACATGCACATCCATCAAATAGGTGAAGAACATACTGTTTTTGTTGATGGAAACTAACGCCTCACGAAACGATGATTGTTCAATTATATCCTAACACCTCATATGGTGGAAATTATGATCACAATGTATTTATATATGATATGTATTATTCTTATGTTTTATTTATGATTATTTATTTTTAATTTATATCATACCATTATGGTTTCCATTATGAGTAAACACGATAATGTTATTTGAGGAAGTGCGAACTACCGCCCCCTCAAAGTGACATGACTCGTTCATACCATACGGGGGACATATAAAGGATGGAGTTATTGAAAATATATATTATATTATATTTTAATTATAATATAACTATGTATCATTACGTTTTCATTCAATTAATGTATGAAATAGAAATGCAAGTAGCTTTCATGCGTACGTATGGCTTACCGTCTCCATGAACAGTGCATTTAATTTCTTACCTCAAAATGTTATGTACTATTATAAATACATGTATATAATGGATATAAATATGATATCTAAAACATTAATATCATTCGGGATATAATGATTTTTTGACTATGTGAACAACTTGTAATTATAAGAAGTCCATTTTTGACTCAAGTACCAAATATAGACAAAATGAACATTATTAACATAAATGATTACATAATGTTTATAACATGGTAATAAGTTATATTAAAGGGATAATAAACTTGGAAATAGTTCTTAAGAAATTAGAAATTATCTTTAGTTTATTATTCTTGAAGAACAAGGAAAAAACGAGTCAATTCGGACACGAGGTAAGGGATTTCTTTTCTCACTTTCAATTCATTGAGATTTCCATTGTTCGCCACATATTTATTGCATGTGATGTATTTTGTACTTACATTTGATATATATTATCATTATTGTATTTATATTTATGGAATTATTTTATTAATTTCATTGTTATTAACTTTTGGTCATACGACTCGATTGATTATAATGTGGTAAGGGATTTTCATCTCACTTTTTATTCATTTGAGATTCAAGCTATATTTGTCACTATTTACTTTTCTGTGGTGTATATACTAACCATGATTAAAGTCATTGTGTAATATACTTCAATTTATGGGTATTTACTTCTTCATTTTATGATACTTCTTTCATGGGTTGTTTGTTTTGTAAGTTACCAAATCGGTAAGAAAACCTTTTAACCTAATTTCCATTCAGTGGGTTAATCTTCTAATTATTAAATATGTCATGCTATGATTATGTGTGGAATCAAAATTTATTTATTTATGTTGTAATTTCATCACCACTTTGTGCGGATATACTTTTTATACACATAATAACTCCATTGATAAATTCTCAAGTCATCAATATGAACTTGCTAAGAGTAATTTTAACTCAATTTCCATTCATTGAGTTAAACATCCCAGTAATTGGTTTTTTCTTAAAAGAACATATGTGAATTTACAATGATTTATTTACACTTAATATAGAATTATATTTAGTGTATTTATATTTTTCACACATTATTATGTAATTTATTTATCCTTGATCTAGGGATACATTTTTTATATGGGATTTCATCTCCATTTCCATTCCAATGAGACTTCATTGTCGTTATGCACCAATTCACTTTTATACGGTGTATATAATGTCCTTTTTAATATTATATAATGAATCAATTTATTCTCATGATATTATAAAGATCTGATTTAATATTATTCCTCAATTACTTGTGTTCAAGAGTCTCTCATTTTGTTAAAAACTCTTTAACTAAAATATCATTTTAAATGTTTTAATGATTTATTCTTATAAATATTTTTCACTAATTTCCATGTTTTAAAAATTGTTTTAAGGATTTATCTACATGGACCTTAATTTTTTCAAATGATAATTTATTTAAATGTTTCAATTTGGTGTGGTACACTTTGATTCCAAAATCTATTTATGAAATGTTTTAAATGGTTTTGAAAATGGTTTGATAAAGAATTATTTATTTCAATATCTTGATATGGTATATTGTGATTGGAATGTGGAAATGTTGTCCTTGCTTTATTCTTATGTTAAGTGTTATGATTATGTTATATTTATTGGGAATTTTTTTTATGTATATTGTTGTTCTATGACATAACTAGGGCGGGTGAGCTCGAGATAGCTCTCCAATGCATTGGGTAATGTGATGTAGGTAACCGTTAATGTTTCTCCTAAGAGATTTAGGGAATATACTTTGATGGGTATTCCAAATGAGACTCCCTATGTAGCTTTGATAGATACAATGTAAGTATGTTATGAATACCACAAGTTACTTTTATGATTTTTAATTTTTGTGTGTTATTCATAAATCTTATGATTTTGTAAGGTATGTTATGGTTGAAAAGTGTGGTTTCATTAATTTGTATTTAATGATGGGCTAATGTTTTCGTTCCTTATTTTATAACCATTGCTGAGATTTTTATGCTCATACCAAGTTTTTGAAATGTTTTCCACATGACCTAAATATGAATAGGGTCAAGCATGAGATCAAGGAAAAGTCATGGAGTCTAAAAATTGGAACTAGACATGTTTCTTTTTAAGAGTTTTTATTTTATAATAAAAGTGGACACTGAGTAGTTGTTTCAACATGTAATATTCAAGGTTTTATGTAATAGTTATGGCATAATTATCTAAAACTATAAACCTGAAAATATCCACAATGTGAATTCTTGACATAATTCATGATTATGTAATGTATATGGCTAGGTCCTTATAGTTGGTATCAGAGCTCAGTTTAGACAACTTTAGGGATTAGGAGTTTTCGTTAGACACATAGTTAGTCTCTATGTCTATTATTTCTATTAAATAATTGTTTTATGACTTTTTTAGATAAAGGAACATCAGTTATAAATTGAAGAAGGAGTATCTCAAACAACATTCATATCTCTTACTATTGACTTTCTTGCAATATTTATTGTAAAGTCTGGTTCGGATGATTGTTAAACTTTTTCTAGCATACAACTCACTTGCAAGCAGTTGTTTGAGACATCAAAAACCTCCACTATACCATGTTATCATCTTGGATCATGGGTTGTATATAAACAAATCTTAATTTCACAATATTCTCATATTTTCATGAAAGGTAAATATTATCAAGGCATTTTCAAATATTTTACCTTATTACTAGATTTTGAAGCATATCATGATTTTGAAAAATGTGCTAAAGAACGAGACCCTTTCACAACCTATTTATATTTTCTTTTATAATATAGTCTCTCAACAAATACCTATGTTATTTTAAAAGGACCATGAATTGAAAGTTTAACTCAAATTTGGTCTGACTATTTTATAGAAATCATGTTTTATAAGATGTTTTGAAATTATATGTCCTACATGATTATTTTCCAAAACTGGTTTTCTGTGAACACCCATACAACCTATGTTGTACAAGGTGTATTTGGATAGAGGAAGAAAATGATTTTGAAGGATATTTAAATAATTCTTGCAATTCATGGACCTTCTACCTACGTGAACAAGATGATGATGAAACTAAATGGAAACCATGATCAAGGTATGATGTTATCCATTTTGGGGATCTTTTAATTTTATCATATGGTGGTGAAATAAAAAAAATGACAATATATATAAGACTTCAAGAATTAAGATTTTGAGATCATAATGAATTGGGATGAAAACTGAGAGGTATAAGGAAACCATTGATGTTAAAAAATGTTAGGGTTATTTTTGAGTTTTATAAAAAGGACAACCCCTAGGATGGGTCACAACCCGTCACATCCGGCAAGGCTATATGAATTGAACCCACAACCAAAGGGAGAAAAGGGCGCATCACCTACCATTGGACTATTTAAAGTCCCTGGTTAGTATGACTTATTATCTTAGTAAAATGATTATATGGAATATGAATAATTTGATTTTTGGAACTTATGTTTTATCAAATGGATTTTCATAGTTCAGGGAAATGATTGGGTGATTAAGTGATAAAGGTTGTTGTGGAAGACGTTCTCTCTTTTGAGGAAACACTCTATTCCCAAGGAAGATTGAATACTAAGGTATTTCAATTGTGGAATAGTGGTTGAAATTTTAGTTAGGAAGAATCTATGTTTTTATTGTAGACATATGACAATTTGGTTTATTTATGAAAATGATTAACATATCAAAGAGAATATGTGATTAGGGTAATTACGTTTCAATTTGAGACTTTATGAGTAACTGATGTTATTTGGAAATAAATGTTAAGATTTATCTTGAAAGTCTATGTAATTAAATCCTTATTTGATTTTCATTTCAAATTTATTTTGGATTAATTTTGAATAAATTTATCAAAATTTGTTTATTGAATGGTCTTGGTTGAACTTTGGGTATTGTTTGACAAATTTTGGAGATTACGAGTAGTTTTTCTTTTCATAAAGGATTATCTTTTTTGGGGATTATATGCAATCATACGAACCATTTTGGTTTTAGTATATTTATAAAGATAAAGTAAATACGTAGTTCCTCTTTTTTTGATTTTTTGAATCTCTAGAAGATGAATCTTGTGCTTTTGATGTGACCAACTATTTTTGAATGCTCATTGTTTGGAGAAAATATTAGTTTGGGGTAGAAACGTATTGAAGGCTGAAACTCTACTTGAAGGTAAGTATATTTCCTTATGTTCTTATTCTATATAGTAAATTAATTCTTAAAAATTATGAAAAGGAATGTAAAAGAAAAACATTGTTGGTTTACATTTCCGACTGGGTAATGAAATACCGTTTAACACATCATAAGCTTGTCATTTTTTGGTGGTTAACTTTCTTCTAAACATTTTTTCTATCTCTCCCCAACAAAACTTGACTGTTTGTTCTCTCTTCCATATCAATGTTTTCCTATATGGAATCCTAGTATGGGTTATCTCGGGTGACCTTTTTACTTATATTTATTTCTTTTAATGTGATATTTTTACTAACTCTATTCCGATGTGGGACTTTTAATGAAGTTTCCAACCCATGATATAAAATTGTGAGGGCACAATTCCCAAAAGGTGTGAAGGATGTACCATCACATGTAAAAAAGAAATGACATTTTTATATTTATTAATAATTGGAAATTAATTTTTAATTCTTCTTTAGAGGGGATGCCAGTTCGATGGCGTAGCCGATACACAACAATAGATTTCTTTGAAATCTTACGTTGCACACTAATAATATAATATTATTATTTTAAATGGTAGCTAACACCTAGCCGTTGTAATAGAGAGAACTAATAGAACTAACTACAAAATGATTATATATGATTGTTAAATGTTTTTAAATTAATCCAATAAAAGTTAGAGGCTTAAAATGTGAATAAATCTAATTATATGAATAATTTACTTAAAAAGGATGATTTAGCTCCTATTGATGGAGAACCCTCTTTAAATCAAGCTCTGGTCACATTTATATGTTATATTTGTCAAAATAAAATTCTTCTTTAGAATTGGGACATCAAAATTCACTTTGGGTAAATATTTTCTACTTTTCTGATAAAATTCATTTTTTTTGATGAATAGTGAAAAATACTGTATTTTAATTCCAAAGTGCCTCATAATCTATTTTATTTATATGGTTATATTCTCTTTTTATTTGGTTTTAAAGTGTAATTTTATTATATTTTTACCATTTAATCCAATTTTTGTCATTGGAATTAATTTCACTTTGAAATTGGACATAAACAAGTATCAATCTTTTGATAGTTATTGTTTCTTAAAGTGGATTGACATATAGTTATTGTTTCTTAAAAACACACTATTTATTTTGATAATGGTAATTAATTTTAAATTAATTGATGAAAATTATGTGTTTTTAATTTTTTAAAATAGACTTCATTTTTTAATTCATAATATCAAATATAGCTTAGGCTGAATTTTTGGTAGTTTTTTGAAAAACATCAATTTTTGATGAATAGTGAAACCACTAAGTAGTAGTTGAAAACATGCATTTTTAATTTAAATGAAATTGTACTTCTTCTGTGGAGTGAATTTCGAAATTCCAACATACATGGTTGTTATTAGTGAGTAAAATGTGGTTCAATAAGATGAATATATTTTTTGGTGAATAGTTACATTTGACTTTTATTTACAGTAGTTAAAGGTAAATATGGAAATTCAAGGTAACAAATATTATAATAATACCAAATTACCTTAACACTTTTCCAAACCATTTTTGAGTCATTTAAGACCATGGGAGTCTTTGGATCGATTTTGGGACCCCATGGAGCCACTTGGGAGTGATAATGACTCTTTAATTTAATTAACATAAAGTAAAGGAAAAAATGACACAAACAAATTTATTTTAGTAAATTAATTTTTACATGGGGTTATATAAGTTATCATTTTGACTATAAATATTCATTGTAAATATAAAATTATTTCTTACATCATGGTATTTTTTTAAATTTTTAGACATCATATAAATAAAATTATTTATGACACAAAAATGATGCACTATTTACCTCATTAATAAATGATTTAAATAAATAAGGTTATAAATATTAGAATAACTTAAAAAATCTGTCAAATTCTTATTGGATGATTTTATTTCGACCATGAGTTATCTTATATTCATCCTTAATGTGTTTTGGACATTTATAAACATAAAATAATTATATAATAAAATAATATTTTCACACTTTCCTAGAGAGCCCCTCCTCCCCCTTATAAAAGCCCTCACTTATAACTCATTTCTCACACCTATAACTCCCCTTGGCTCATCCAAACCATTACCAAATAAGCTCTCAAGATCTCTCTATTCCACCTAGAAGCCTTACCTTAGGTAAAAGTCACTTCAAGAAGTCCTTTTGGTTTAAACCAATGGGATTTACCCAAATTAAAGGTAACGATTTCTCTTAACATATTTTATTTTATTTAACTTATACAACCGATAAAATATTTTTATTATATTATTTTATAACAACAACAGTATCCTAAATATTCTAGGATGTTGTAATGAGATGTATTCTAACTACACTTACACACACCTTTATCTAATGGGTGAAGAACATACTGTTTCTGTGGATGGAAAACTAACGCCCCACGAAACAATGATTGTTCAATTATCTTTTACCTCCTCATATGGTTTCCATTATGATGACACTGTATTTAGATATGATATATATTATGTTAATTTTTTCTTTATGATTATTTATTTTGAATTTATAGCACACCTTTATGGTTTCCATTATAGGTAAACTTGATAATTTCATTTGAGGAATTGTGGACTACAACCCCCTCAAAGTGATATGACTCATTCATACCATACATGAGATATATAAAAGATTGAGTTATTAAAATTATATATGATATAATACTATAATTATAATATAAATATGTTTCATTAGGTTTTCATTCAATTAAAATACAAAATAGAAATTAAAGTTGCGTTCACCCGTACGTACGACTTACCGTCTCAATGAACGATGCATTTCATTTCTTACCTCCAAATGTTCTGTAATATTATAAATACATGTATATGATGGATATATATATGATATATAAATAATTAATATAATTCTTGATATAACTAACTTTTGACTATGTGAACAACTTGTAATTATAAGAAGTCCATTTTTGACTCAAGTACCAAATATCGACAGAACGAGCATTATTAACATAAATGATTACATAAGGTTTATAACATGGTAATAAGTTATATAAAAGGAATGATAAAATGTAAAAAGTTTCTTAAGATATTAGTAATTAGCTTTAGATTATTATGAAGGAAGAACAAGAAACAAACGAGTCATGTCAGACACGAGGTACATGATTTCTTATCTCACTTTCAATTTCGTGAGATTTCCATTGATCACCACTTATTAATTGCATGAGGTGTATTGTGTACAGAAATTTGATATATATTATCATTATTTTCTTTATATTCATGGTATTATGTGATTCATTTTGTGGTTATTAACATTTGGTCATATGACTCGATTGATTACAACGTGGTAAGAGATTTTCATCTCACTTTTTATTCCTGTGAGATTCATACAATTTTCCCACTATTTTTGTGTGGTGTATGTATTACCCATAGTTGTATTAATTGGGTAATATAATTCAATTTATGGGTATTTAAGTCTTCTTTTTACGATCCTTCCTTCATGGGTTTTAGGTTTCTTAAGTTACCAAATCATTAAGGGAACCTTTTAACCCAATTTCCATTCCTTGGGTTAATCTTCTAATTCATAATTATCTCATGCTTTGATTATGCATGGAATCACTATTTATTTATTTATGTTGTAATTTCTACTCCCCTTTTTGGGTATATACTTTTTATACACATAATCACTCCCTTGATAAATTTTCAAGTCATCGATAAGAACATTCTATGAGTAATTTTATCTCAATTTCCATTCATTGAGTTAAACATCCAAGTCATTGGTTTTTTCTTAAAAATAACATGTGTGAATTTACTATTATTGATTTAAACTGAATATAAAATCATATTGAGTGTATTTATATTAGTCACAAATTATTATTTAATTTATTTATCCTTGATCTAAGGATACATTTTTTATATGGGAGTTTATCTCAATTTACATTCCATTGAGAACTCGTTTTCATTATGCACCAATTCAATTTTATACGGCGTATATAGTGTCCTTTGGAATATTATATAATGAATCCCTTTATTCTCATTATATTATAAAGTTAAGATTCAATATTATCCCTCAATTATTTTTCTTCATGAGTCTTTCATTTTGTTAAAAACTCTTAAACTAAAATATCATTATAAATGTTTTAAATATTTATTCTTCTAAATCTTTATCAATAATTTCTATGTTTTGAATATGGTTTTATGGATTTATTTATATGGAAATTAATGTTTTCAATTGATAATTTATTTAAAAGTTTCAAAGTATTATGGGACACTTTGATTCAAAAATCTTTTCATTAAATGTTTTAAATGGTTTTGAAAATGGTTTGATAAAGCATTGTTTGTTTAAATACCTTGATATGATATATTTTGATTAGAATGTTGAAATAATATCTTTCCTTTATTCTTGTATTATGTGTTATGATTATGTTATAGTTATTGGTCATTGTTTACATATACGGGTGGTTCCGTGATAAACCTTGGGTGGGTGAGCCCGAGATAACTCTACAATGCATTGGGTAACGTGACAGAGGTAAACGTTAATGTTTCTCCTATGAGATTTAGGGAATATACTATTAGTGGAATTCTAAATGTGACTCTCTATGTATTTCTAATATCTATAATGTAAGTATGTTATGAATTCCATAAGTTACCTTTATGATTTATTATTTTTGTGTGTTATTCATAAATCTTATGATTTAGTAAGGTATGTTATGATTGAAAAGTATGGTTTCATTGATTTGTATTTAATTATGGGATAATGTTTTCCTTCCTTATTTTGTAACCCTTACTGAGATTTTTATGCTCATCCCAGGTTTTTGAAATGTTTTCCACTGGACTTAAAGATGTATAAGGTCAAAGATGGGATCAAGGAAAAGTTCTCTTGACTAAAACATGGAACTAGACATGTTTATTTTTTAAGAGTTTTTATTTTATAAAAAATGGATACTAAGTAGTAGTGTCTACATGTAATATTCAAATTGTTATGTAATAGTTTTGGCCTAATTCTCTAAAACTATAAACCTGAAAAGATCCTCAATGTGAATTCTTGAAATAATTTAAGATAATTTAATTTTAAGGTCATGTCCTTATAAAAATCATCATCCCACTGGTATTTTACAACATAATAATTTCTCCTTTAATCCTGTGAATATAAACCTATGATCCCTACATCCATTCCTTATATACTAATATAGCCAGGAATTGGTCTTTATTAACCTAACTGACCTCGTTTGAGACCAAAAACTAGTATTATGTAGAAACCCCAAAGAGATCATCAAATCCACCTTAAAACCAATTTGATATTATCCCATAATCCCTATTATTCTATCATACATTTACCAAGAACACTCAAGGTTATAGAACATTCTCCCAAAGAGATCCTAGAAAACACATACATTTTCTTAACTCATACCATATGATACACTCTCCATAATTTATCATCCATCATGGTACTCCATAATATAATGGCTTTGATTCCATTTTCAACAAAACCATACCACTTTCATTACTACCTCTTCATGATACCACTATATATAACTTTAATGATTAACAACACACCCTCTATTAGGGTAATTTCATTAGTATGTACCCCATGTAGATGTTCCTACAACAATTACTAATGTTTCAAGATAAATAACCAATCAATTTTTTTCATTGATTCTAAGACACTCACTTGATGGTCATCCTAAAATAACATATCCTTTATATGTTGGAAATTAACTGTCTAAAAATACCAAGTATTCTCAAATTAAATAATAAAATACCTAATTTTATACAGGAGACTTCTCTGATCATGACACATCATATAATTTCTCAAAATCACCATGCATCACATAAATTATTATAATCCAAATCCATATCTATGGGACCCACCCAAACCAAAATATATCTTTTTCTTCCAAACTGATACAATAATTCGATTACAAAATTACCATTCATAGGGACATAACACATCACACACGATCCACCAATGGTTTATCCATTTGAAAACACTGAAGGCGATGCCTATCCAAACTAATAACTCTTTCCCATATCATTCAAATGTCGATATCACATCTAAAAATCTATTAATATTGTTTGAACCTATGTTTCATTCTTCTATACACCAAGTAAAACCTAGATGACCTAATCCTACACCTATAATGTGCAAATGACTCAACCAACCCCTACCAACTATACAAAATCATCCAAAAATAAAGAGGCTAAAATATTTTCCCTAAAACTAATCTAAATAATCTCATAAAGAGGAATATATCCATATTTTAAAGAAACAACTCAAACCCCATCGACCCAAGAAAGGGTCAGCCATTAAGAAAAACCTCTCTTACATGAAAAATCCATACTAGAGACCTCATCCCTATTCCAATAATAAAGAATCGCATACCCATTATTACCTATTGTATGGTTTAATTGTACCATGAGAATAAATTCAAGGATTATTACATCATAACTACAAATAAATTAAAATCATAAAAGTTTTCTAAATTAATTATGGAACCACCAAAAAGTTAGTTGGTAATATACTTAATATGATATTGGTGATTCTTTAATTACATGGAACCACTTTTTTGAAAATATTTCAGAAAATATTTCCTTTAACAACATTCTCAAACCACTCTGTAAACACTTTTTGGAAAACCATTTTGCAACCATATGTTTTTATCAACATTTCAAGATATATCTACGTGATTGAAAGGATTTATAAACTTGAGACCAATTTACACCTTTTATAAAGAATAAAAACATTATTATAACCTCACATAGAACAACATTTTAGATTAAATATATCAATCAGAATAATGAAAATTATTGAACAAAATCCCATCCCATTATAACTTTATGATTCCCGGTATATGGGTTAACTATGACCTAGAATACGTTCCACCCAAAAACATAAAGCAAATAATACATAAAACTATAATATATAAATAATATTCAATAAAAAATGTCTATACTACGTTTTGTAATTATTTATCTAATAGAAATAGAATAATAAACCTTCGATAGAGTGGAATGGAATAAAACATTCATACTGTTATACCAGAGGCTCCAACTGGTGATTATAATCTTTAATCAATGTGAAGAGACCATACTCCCCAAAAAATACATACAATAATAGGTTAATATATAATCCCATACACCTTCATAGTATGTTCATGGAATTATAGCTGAGGTAAAACCATTAATACCAAATAAAGAACATCATGATATAACAACAATGTAACCCATTATCAAAATATATACGAATAACATGAATCACCAACTAGATGATTATTATATTTAACAAAATGATAATACAAAATACATAGATAAAAATAAAATTAGAGTCCCTTCTTATACTAATCTCTGAAAACTCCATCCATCTATTCCAGATCAACCGCATATACAACTTGTCATCTGGAATCCAAAAATTTGGTCTACAATGCATTGATAATCCCATGCAGGGTGTGAGAATAAAAAAGATTAGGGTGTCACAAATGTATCTTTTATATTACCTTATATAAAATGTATTTATGTATTTAATATAAATTATGTATTAACATGCTACATGTTTGAAACTATTTTAGGTCATCATGTGCTTACCAATCCACCATGACCCATAACGCCACTCAATTCATCTAATTCCACAATAATTCATATCCTAGCCACATGTTATGGAAATCCTAGTGTGGAGATTAATATAAATAATCAATCCTTGGAATATCTAGAATCGATGAGTGAAAATCAATTTAATAACTAATCAATGGAAGATAGAAAACTCATTAACACGCATCAATGAAGTCATATTAAGATGGAATCTTGATAAAAAGCTTCTTGAACAATGTTAACTATCACCTCCTACTATGGTCCCATTATGATGTCACAAATGTATATGTAATGGTTTGATATGGTATGTAGAGGGAAAACCATTATCCATCATCCAACACAATCCAAACCAATACCCTCGTCAGGGTGAGGTTCCATGTATTATCACACATACATCAGGTATTATCAATTTTTTTGTAGAAGGAATCTCAATATCCAACCTCCCACACAATCCAAATTAACAGCCTATTTGGATTGAGGTCTGATGGTTTCTCTCATATCTTGATCTGAAAAAAAGTGACTACATAAGTGGTGTAACTCCTCACCTAGATCATATGGTGTCTTGGATAGAACTTCAACATCTGTAGCTACACAATATAGTTTGTGTATATAAAAAAATTAATGAGAGAAAATACACTCAATAGACAATCCATGTACTAGAAACTTCTCTCAAACTAGATCTCAGCAAGAGGGAATCCCATAAATCTTAGTGGAACCCTCTATAAATAACTTCATTATCCACCTCTATCAACACAACACCCATAATGACCCCAATTCCCTAGGTTGTACCCAACGTACAAGTTTAACCCATAAGTCATACCTAACCACACATGAAACTATTCATAACTCGGGATATATGCCACCCCACATGGCCTCATGGTAATTCAAATCCAAACAAATCCTTTGAATCTAGGATATGACTATTTTTCACTCACATATAGTCGTGTCTCCATAGGACCTCATTTTACTTTCTGATGATTGTCATGTACTAATATCCCACACAAACATTCCTTAACTAATTTGGATCTACCAATAAGAAACTAAAATTTTAAAATACTAAAGAATGATGATGCTTCTTTCTAGTTATCTATACATATCCCACATTCTCATATGACTCCCTTTGGAGCCCCATTCCAAAGAAAGACCATTCCCCTCTTTATAATCATCAAATTCCCCTATGCATGCCCTTTGAGAGTGACTACCTTCTCCCATGATCTAAAAACATTTAAAAACCATACCCAAGGACCTACAATGGGATCCTTGAGTCATTTATATCATCTCAAAACTCTATCATGAGGATTTCTAAGTCACAAGGATGTTCCCTATCATTTACCATACAACTATTAATCCACTTTATCAATGTAAACATTATCTGAGGGACATCCACTTTAATGTCCTTAACCCACTCACTAGATATCGCACTAGGCTATCTAACATTAATTATATGTTCCATAACCACTATTAGGACCTTTAGACATTTATAGACATTATTCCTCTTACAGGAATAACAATTTTGATCTTCATGAATCTCTAACCTATACAAGGAATACTCAAGTAACTATTTCAATGATTAACCTAATCACATCTCATATTTCCTAACTGACCTAATCCATTCCTATAATTATATAACAAAAACTAGAGTCATACTGATTCAATTCACATGATTGTATGGATATTTTTTTAGGTATTAATGGGACCACATACCTCTAAAATAGAGTTATCATCCCCAATCAAGCTTGTACAACCTCAATCCAAGAATACAGTAAGGATATATAAACTTTCGATCCCCTAAATCCCACCATATGTCATAACCAATTAATTATAACCATTTTAGTAAATTTCATCATTTAATATAATTGGTAATAAAAATTAAAATCCCATCAAGTGGCCTCCCAAGGGTATAGGCTTGAGAATATTCATACTAATGAATTGTTATATGATTTTAGTACACCTAAAAACAAAATACTCCTTGTAAAATACTCAATCAGTCACCAATATGATGAATATTTAGTGGTAGCTATAGAAAAATCATTTAGGATATGTACATCAACTAAAATAGTGAGCAATGTGTAATTATCTTTATCTTTAGACATCACAAAAAATTGTACTATTAATCCCTAATATTCTGATATCATTCTACCATGATTTACTATATTCATCACAAAATACATTATCATAACATAAGAAAATCGTAAAATAAAGAATAATAATTAATCAAGATGAATATTGAATGTATTATATAGCACCAATGTAATGAAACAACAATGTATCTACTTTTAAAAAAGGTGTAAACTCAAGGAATTAATATTGGTGAAATAAAATGGTCAGGGTTAGCTAATGGAATCTCCCAATATCCATCTTAGATTAGAATGTATATGGGGTTGAGCTAGAAAATATAGTTTTATCCCTTTTCAAAAAATAAAAAAGGGGCATATTACTATGTTAAATTTGATTTCAAGGTGCAATGAACAAACTATAGGTTAGGTTATGGTGAAATTAAAAGGGATAATGTACAATTCCAGTTCCAATATCCACACAAAAACTTCATAGGTTCCCACATAGATCTTAATATAGTGCTTCATGGAATTACCAACCATCTTGGGGAAACCAAATACTCATACCTTTTATGAACCCTTATTGATACAACCCTTGTTTCAAGAATATCAAAACCATTAGATATCCCTCATGGTGTAACACCTGAGCTATTGTGCGATCTCCCATGAATTCAAAATTTAATCTTATATAGTCCAAATTCCATGAAAAAAAACTATTTCAATAGTGTTATCTGCTTTCTAATATAAAACCAGACACCATAAAACATTTGATCATGACATGGTCCACCCCTATATGGCACAATCCCACCCTTATCTGATGAAATCGATCATGTTTTAGTGTGAGATTTTTCATATATATGAAATAAATATCTACATCATGGATAAATCTCTGAATATAACTATCAGGATATAATAAGACACTAATTCATACTCATAGAAATCTCCCCATAACATTCTTACTCATGGATTACATATTTGAATTAAAATTCTCAAATATCCCCTACTTCATTCTGAAAAAATTAAATTCCCACTTGATTTTCAATCATATAATGAAACACTTAATTAAATTAATACTACCAAGATACTAATTGATTATCCAATGGTTACGATAACTATATATTTTTATAGTCAATATTGTATCAAAAATATATAAATAGTGATAATAAGGGTAAGAAAATGATAACTAAATAAATGAAAAAAATACATCCATAGAAAATTCATGTGATATTGGTGAAAATTCAATAAACAATGAGGTGTGGAAGAAAACACAAGTCAAGGATAACTGTAAGGTAAAAATTATATAAAGAATAATTATTTCAAGAAATATGACTTCAAAATATGTTAGAGAATTATTAATATAAATTAAATTGAACTTGCATATTGTGGTGAATCAAATTCGCACACCTATGAGATTCTATTTTAATGAAATATATTAATTAAATATAATCTATTATGTAAATATTATATATGACTATATAGTTTCAATAAATAAATTTATTATAGGATATAAATAAATGGGAAATAAATTAGACATTATGAGATGATATACAAAAGAAAACTAAGAGGAGTAAAATCTCTAAATCTATCAAGATGAGGAGTACTGAAGAAAAATTATTCACGATTGAGATGGCTTACAAAATTGAATAAGGTGTAAAAAAAATTGGATTCTAGATAATGTTTTCTCAATGAAAATTACTAAAAATAAAAACCTATTGAAAGATATATATTGGTATGATATATAATATATCAGTTTAAAAAGTTATGGATCATTAAATTTGAAAGGAGTTATAAATAGAAAAATTACTTATATAAAGTTTAAATATAATGTTGTTATATTTGATGATGGGTTGAGGCATAATTATTTGAGTGTCTATTAACATTGTGAAAATTGGAATTATATGATATTTACCAAGAGTAGATGTTTCATAAGGAGGTTTAAGAATGGAATAATAATATATAAGGGACAAGAATCAAGTGATAACTTATTTCACATTTATAATGACAAGAAAATTTATTGTAGGAGTGTGAAAGAGATAAAAAATATTTTTCATAGAAGTATAGGCATAATGGGTCAAAATAATAACACTAATCTTGTCATATAAAAACATTTGAGTAATCTACTATATATGATTCTAGAAATTCTTACCAATTTTGACACATTTCATAAGGGTGATATGGTGACCAAGAATTAGAAGAAGTTATATATAAAAAAAGAAGCCTATTTAGATGATAAACATAGATGTGTGTAGTAGGATGAACTTGAAACAAAATAATAGAGTATTTTTATTAATTATTTTAATATATATAAAGTATATTTACATTCTTTCTAGAAAATCACAACTTTCTGATACTTTAAAAAACCCATGGAGGTGTGCTAAAATCAGGTTGAATGTGCTATGAACAATTATTAGTCAGATAGTGGATCTGAATAAATAAAATAAAGTGTTCAAGGTATAACCATAGAATAATGGAATAAGGAATGAATATAGTACTCTATACATAGTTTGGAAATCTTATGTTGATAAGAGTAATATTTAGTGTTTAGTGGGCATGGAAACGATCATGTTTTTAGAGCATGTCACTTCGAAATTATTTTAGAGAAAATTCTCAATAATGATAATATATACCAAGATTTATTTCCCTCTTCAACCATATTTAGTGTGTCCACATTATGAATTTTTATTTAGGAGGAATAAAAACTATAAAACCTTGATGTATTTGACAACACATGTTGCATCATGATCAAAGGAAAACATTTGGGTAAGTTTTATAGGAGATGCAATGATGATATATTTCATTGATAAGCACTTTAATGATGGAGATAAAATTTTTTAAAAAATAATCTATAAAATATCAATAAAAATTATTATGTTATTACTTTAGAAAAAAAATCATTAATAATATCATGAATAATTTTTTATCATTAGATTGACAAAACTCAAAGTGAAATCATTAGATCAAATAGAATAAATTTGAATATTGTAGAACATTTTTAAAATAATTATACTTTTTTCAAATTTCAAATGATTATGATGAACCTAAGAAATAGTATCTATGTTTAAAAAACATATTAAACACGTTTTTATTGAAAAAATCATTGCGTATAGGTGAGTGCGTTCAAGAATATAGAAATCCATTAAACTCGAATCATAAAATTATTTATAAGTTGAACCCAATAGTGTTAAAGAGGAATCCAGACATAAGGATTGGTATATAATGGTAGAATAATATCTGAATATTATTGAGAAGAATGAAATTTTGGAGTCAGTGTCACGTCCTAATTTTAGTAATTTTAACAAGAAAAATAGGGGGTTTTAAAGAAAATTGAATGACAAGAGAAAATTATCATGGAAAACTGATCATATTGTGTCTAAAGGATATAATTAATTTTAGGGTATATACATTGATATATATTTTGATGTTTTCATAAGGATTGACATGATAAGGTAGTTCTTATGATATGTTCTTGAAGGAATTATATATTATTCAAAATGAACATTAGAAGATTGTTTCTAAGTATTTAACATATTGATGAGTTTTACATTGAATATACCGAAGGTTTTATACTTGATGATGATGGTTATTGAGTGTAAAAGCTCATGAAATCACTTTATCATATTTAACATGTTCCCCTATAATTATATTAAAATATGTAATTCATTTTAGAGAGAATAATGTTCTGAAATGGAACAGTGCATGGAAAGATCTCTGTTAATGGAAATGATACAAACTGTCTCATAGTGATTTTGTATACTGATGAAATAATTTCAATTTGGAATATAATATTAAAATTGGGAGGACGTTTCTTCCAAAATAGGAAAATGTTTTTTGATATCAGTGATTAGTGAGATGGAGTTGTTTTTGGTCTTGAAAGTCATGAACACAAATTTTTTTATTTTTCCCTAATAAGAAGATTATGGAAAATATTTCTTGATGAATTTAACAATTGATGAATCAAGAGAGTTATAAACTCCTATAGCACATAAATCTAGGTTATCATTGGATGAAGAATGAATGAGTGTTAATCAAAAGCTGTGTGACACCGAAAATATTTATGAGGTATGATTTCAATGTTATTTAAAAAAATATTGAATTTTTTTTATAGAGTGCATGTGGTGCTGGAAGGGTGGGGTAAGAGATCAATTTCTGTATGTTTTATATTCTTAAAGGTTATAATTTTTTTTATAAAAACACCATTGGGTACCGAGTAGTCTGGTAATGGTTAATTAATAGGTCCCTAGGAGGATTTGAAGATCCTCTGGCAGACACCGATTGTCAAGTTCCTCAGGAGCAAGTAAACTATGGATATGTTTTGGGTACCTAGTGGGAACCTATTGTGTTTTATTTTTCATTTAATTTAATGTTTTTAATTAAATTAAAATTTTCTTTCTATAAATTTATATACATTATGAAAAAATTTAACACCCTGATATTTTACAACATATTTCAATTTAAAAAATAATTTTTTGTGGAATATTTTAAAGTACATAAAAATAAACTTATGTGAACAAATATTATAAATTATAAAACAATTAACAATTTATGGTATTTTAAAGAAATATAATTATTTAATATAATTTTTATTCACATAGGAAAAATTATTGATCCTCATGAATATGTTTTAAATATTTTGTTTACGGGAATTGTTTCTTCACATTTTTATACATAAAATAATTCAAAGAATTTTTATTTTTAAAAAATACTTTTTACAGATTTAAAAAATTAATTCATTGGTTATATTCATGTTATAAAGGAAAATAAAATAATTTGAAGTTAAATAGAGGTGTTTTTTAATATAATCAATTTTGTGAACAAAGTATTTTTATTTTATTAAATAATGTAAATTCTTATTGATAAAATATTTTTTTGGAAATATGAAGAAAAAATATTCTATAAAATAATTTAACAACCATGTATTGGTTTTTAATATGTAATTAATTCTACTAACTTTGTTTTTTTGAAAAAACATTACTTTTCAAAAAAATATTTTTGATGTGTTTTGCATTCTTATTTTAATGTTAAAATTTACCTCTTATAAAAGTGGAATTTTATAAAATGATTTACATATTTTGAATCAAAATTTTAACACTTTTTAATTAGGTCACATTCATTTTTTTAACATAATGAATAGTAACTATGGTTTAAATTTTTTACCTTGGTTAAGGTCTAGAAGGATTAACAATTAGGATAAACTAAAATATATGGTTTAAAATGTCACATAAACTATAATAGATTTGATTATTGAGTGATTTTTCGAAAAAAATTATATTCTCCTTGAATTTTTGTTTTTTTGATTCAACTTTTCCATGAATACGACTTTATTATATTTTATTTTATTAAGTATTAATTTGTTTTTAACTCATATCAATTATATATAGAAACATGATATCTTCTCTTATTCTTACAACATGATCCCCTTAGAACAACGAAGATTCACCCAAATACTATACCAAAATCCTTATACATGACCATGATGTGATGGTGTTTTGAAAAGTCCCATCCAAGATAACATAAGGTGCTTTTCAATGGATGATACTTCGAGAAGAGGTATGTGTTCTTACCATCCTTTTTCAAGTTTCTTTGTTTTTAACCTACTAAAAACGTTCTATAACAATATTAACATGATTAAATGAAATGTTTTAATATAATAATAATTTTTATGTTAATGGTATAGTAATTTTATATCCTTATCCCATCCATTTAAAAATAATAACAAATTTCAAGTGAGTGTGTGGATTACCGCATTTACAAAGCAATGTTATTTTTTTTCATTTCCACATTACATGGTTGGTCATAAGGATTTATTTAATTAAAATATATGATATTTAATATATATATATATATATATATATTTTATTCTATAAATGTGAATTATTATTTACCTTTATATTTTGTATCCATCAAAATGTAGAAATATCTCTTGTGCCTACATAAAGACTTCCATCCCCACGAAGTAATATATGTCACTGTTCATCTCTATCGCATAATGATGGTTATAAAATGTGTATCTAATGAATAAATATGATAATTATTACATGTTTATTATTAATTTATATGATGAAACCATGGAAAAAGGTGCACAGACCAAAACCTTCTATCAAAGACAATGCTTGGAAATTTGGCCAGTTTTCACCCGAGGGTTAATTTTAATAAAGAATTATCAATAGAATTGTAAATTGAATTTATAAATAAATAATATATAGAATTTTATGTATGAGTATTTTTTTTAATACTTTTAGAACAATAATATGTTTATTATATTGTATTTCTGAACAAGTATGATGGAGTCGGGTCTTGAGGTAATGGTTTATGTCACATTATAATTTTTAATACGGATTGATTATGATTAAATATATTTTCAGGGAATTATATTCTATCTATATATTAAACACAAAATATTATATCATCCCATGTTTATTTATTGGGGTTTAATTGTTTAATTTCATTTTATAATTGTTAGTACATAATGTTTTTGAGAAAATGGTTTAAGGAAAAGCTAATCATTTTTTCTCCTTAGTCGATGAGGTTTTTCTTTTATGTAAATATCCTTTAACATGTATCAAGAATTTTCTTTGATGAAATGATTTTTTAATTATTTTTAAACTATTTTTTAATTTATTTTAAAATTCTTAAAATATATCTTTTATAATGTTTTGTGAATGGTCTATTTATGAGTTTTCGCAAAAACTATGTGTAAAATATCTATTGAAACGTTTAGCCAATTAATTGTTTTTTTGGAGTTTAATAATATTATTTTAATAAAATATAAATTTTAATTTTTTGTTTTTATTTTAAAATATTATCATTTTATCAATATTAGTTGTTTTTAATTTAAAATGTTATGGAAACAAAAGGGAACCTTTATAAAGATTTCATGAAAGGTTCTAATTTTCTTGGAATGATAATTTTCACCTTGGTCAAAATCCTAAGATGTTTCTTATTTTTAATGGTGATATTCTCTTATTATAATATGAAATTTTATGTATTATGATGATCATGTTCTTAGTATTATTTCATGATGCTTATTTCTTACCCATCGATTAATTATGATATAATGAGATAATGGATGTAGTTAAGTTACCATCAACTTTACTTCTCAGGAGGGCTTATGATTATGTGATGATGAATGTTTATGAAAACCATTTATTTTTCATGTATTATATTATGATGTTATAATGAATTTTATAATGATATTATGGAAAATATATATATGGTTTCAATTATGTGATGGTTGGTCCCATAATTATGTAAGCCTACAATTTATTGGTTAAATATTTAATTCTAATGAGAAAATATAGAAATGAATGGTGGTGATCCTACTTTTGTAAGGGAAAATATACACTATTATAGTCTTCTATGTGAGCATTTTATAAGTGAATAATTGAATGGTAATGAATCCAATCCACTATGGGACTCATTCCACTATGATAGCCTTGTTGTGATCTTTGAATAAGAATATAATTTTCTATGATTATTTATATGACAAAAACATATATCTTATTATTATAATATGTTTTAATGTCTCATGATTGATTATTACTAATCCAACACTATAATTATTTACGTATTTTGTTATGAATATTCTTTATTACATATCTCACATCATACCCCTTTGTTTATTTCAGGTATGATCACTCTCTTGTTTTATTTTTATTTAACCTATTGTGAATTTATATGCTTTCTAGTTGTTTTCTATTTTTAATAGGGTTCATCATTGTGAATCAAGGGTTTTTAATTTGGACATAATCATTTAGTTGGAAAATCTACAAGTGGTCAACTATTTATCTAGTGAGGACCTTCATCTAGCTAGTGTAATGGATTAAGATAACATAAGTTATAGGTTTTCTATTTGATAGTTGATGATAAAAAAGAATAAAGGAATTATTCTTTCTACCACTAGTGAGTTGGTGAAGGCATTGACTAGAAGGTGGAAGCTATCGGATCGCTAGTGGTGAAAATATAACTTAGAATAGAAAGGGAAATAAAATAGTTTCTAATGAACCCCCTTTTATATTTATTATTAAACCTTTCTTATCCTTTTATCATCTTATATGAACCTAGTGACTCTATTTGGACTATTTTGGCCCTCCCAACTCGAATCCATGGATGATCAATGGGTTGATCGAGTTTGTGATCCTATTTTGGTAATAAAAACCTTTCATTAACTTGGATATCTATTATCCCCCCATTTATAACTATTTTTTGGCCATAAAAATAATTTAATTCATTAGGTACTTTTTTTAATTATAAATTTTGGTTCTAGGGATCTCTTTTGGTAGTTGAAATTTAAAGTGTTTTTCAGGTGGGTGGTTTTATGAAAATACTTTTTTATCTAGACATTGCATTATTTATATTATAAAATGGGGTCTAAAAATTAGTAAAGGATTGAAAAATGATTTTATGAATTCTGGTATTTTTTATTATTGAAATGAAATAGAAATTTCCATTCTTTGTTTTTGATAGAAATGAATTTCAAATAACTTTTTATTTGGTTACAGAGGCTACAAGTTTATTTATATGTGAAGTGATCTTTGACTAATTTTTGTTGTGAGATGTGGAAAGGACCCAAGTGTGTTTATTATTTAGGCAAAGATAAGAAATATTACTCTATATTTCAAGTGTCCATGGGTGTTCACTAGATATGATAATATTGTGGAGGTATAGAGACACTCTTCATAGTGGGCTCTTACCCGCTAGGTCCACTTTCCCTAGGTAGTGTGTGAACTAGGTGGCCTATAATCAATTATATTACATGAGGATACAATGTTACCCACATGTAATATATATAAGGACAAGTTTCCATTTAACTACTATGTGTGATTTTTAATTGAAAATTTTTTAAACCAATTCTATGTTAAAATTATTTAAAATTTGGTTCTATTTCTAAATGTTTTATTGGTTGTTATAAAGGGTGGATTCCATGTTTTTAAACAAAATGTGAAAACTAAATATCATGAATTAATTTATTTAATTGTGTAAAATAGTTTAATTTCATAATGAGTTCTTATGAAACCCTTGATGGGATCCTACTGAGATTGTTTTTCTCACATCCTACACACACCTATGAGTATATGAAAATCTTGTTTTTTCTGACAATGGTAAAGTAATGGTGGAAAATAGTGGAGGAATGATTGATCATGAGTAGGGTTTGAGAGTATGGTGGTGACTAATTTTCAATTTTGGATGGTTTTTTGTTTTACATGTGTACCATGGTTTGGTGTTCGGTTTTAGTGCCAATATTTTACTTCTTTATTTTAATTTTCTTGTATTGAATTATTTTGGTATACCAAATTTGTCTGTATATTTATCATATTTTATTTATATATTGGTGGAATAATACTTCTGAAATGTAGTTCATGATGTTTGGAACGTTACGCCAACACATGGGGATTACGAATTCCCTTCGACATATGTTAGGGATGGATTGGGTTCCCATATAATCAACTGATTCAGGTTAGTACGTGAAAACTCATTATTAAATATTTTTAAATCATTGGGCATGAGTTTGGTTAGTTATGATCATGTTCTCTTACCCATGTTACTATCTAAATCTCACTTATGACCATAGATTGATATCTCATATGTTTATGCATTCTAGGAATCTATAAAAACCCTTTCTTATGTTTCATTTACCCCAGTTTATGAAGAAATGTTTTAAATTGGGATTCTCTAAGTATGTTATAATGTGAGGGGAAATTTATTGTATATATTGAAGAAATTTCATTAAATAAGATGATTATGTATCTAGTATCCAAATATACAAAACCATTATAGTTTTGGGGAATGTATTATTATTATATGTGTTTATTATTCATTTAAATTATGTAATATTAATATAACTAATGATTAGTTCACCTCACACACCCCCGTTGAACCCTTCCCCCTCTCATTGTTCCACTAAAATTGTTGGATATATTCTTGTTGTGGTTCATTCATTGATATGAATATCTTATTAGGCCTCCATGGGTAATTCCACTATACATACCATCTAATTTTATTTTCATTAATTGTTTCATCATGGATCATATTTCATTCCATAATTTGATGGTTTTTAGAACTATCATTTTATATTTACTAAATCTGAAACATTATTTCATATTGGAAATAACAAGTATCTAAGAACCATTTTGGAGTCCTCTTCATCTTCCATTGGGTTTTATTAGTGTGGAATACATAAAGTGAAATGATTGAGGAACAAATTTGTGTTCAATATAAAATTTAAATTCTAAATCATTTTTCATGGCTGATTTGGGTTGACTGAGAACTATTGGATCCATGTGTATCCCAAGAGAAAATTTTCATCTACACCATGGTCACTAATGACAATTTGGCTTTTCAATATGTCACAAAACCTCAACTTTGGAGCAAGAATGGGTGACTTATTCTAGATAAATGACCATAAAATCCTTATGTGGTGTCAAGGACCATTTCAAGAGATGTATTATAATGTTATTATGATAAAAATATTTTTGGGAACACATATGTATGAGACTTTGAGAGAGTTAGTGGCGTGAATTCATGACTTATTATACATTATGAAAAAAACATACTTGTTATAAGTGATGAAATGTTTACATTAATTACTTATTAATGGTATATCATCAAACGTTGGATATTTAGAGGTATGTATTCTAATCTTTTCATTTTATAATATCTCATATACCTATGGTGAGTTAAATAGGGTTCAACCATCCACTTTTAGGTTCATACTAGTGGTAAATCATCCACCCATAGATTGATATTGTTAATGAACCATCCACCTATAGTGATTTTGGTAGTGGTAAATTGTACACTAGAAGATTAATATATGTTATTTAACATCCCCAAATATATTGATACCAGTGGTGACCCATCCCTCTATGGTGAGTGTTTTGAGGGTGCTTCGTTCATTATAAGACTAGTATCAGTTGTATACTTTCCATGCAGATAATGTTGATGATAGTGCCTCACCCATGTAGATACTTGAATTTGTAGAACAACATATACTTTTAGACTTCATTGGTGATATATCATAAATCATAGAGACTATTTGTGAAGGAATCTCATCCTCCTAGAGAAGGATACTAATAGTGAATCACTAACTTATAATAGTAGTGTCAGTGGTGCATTGTCCACTCAGAGACTAGTTTTGGAAGTATATAATCCAATAAAAGTTAGTTATGACCCACATAAGAAGACATGAATAATTTACCATTATTTATTACATTAGTTATTCATCATTTAAAAAAATGTAATTGATAGTGATAGTTCATTCAGTTAGTTTATGAGACAAAGTGAGATATGTCATTCATCAATAAGGAGTGTTCAGACCATGGATGCATTTCTACTTTCTAAAATAGGACAAACCAATTATTATTGAATTTCTTCAAGAAATTGATAATTAAATATTAGTGATTTATTTATTTATTATTATTTATCCTTATTTATTTTCATTCCATATAGGTAATGCACTAGTATTTATTTGACTTATTTGGAATATTGGTTATAGTGGCCTTTTAATTTGTGCTCAAACTCTATACGAGTTCCCGCTTACCCTTATAGAATTCATGTTATCTAATCCATGTATGTAAAAGGTCCCAATAACAAAAAATGGTTTACATGCATGAGTTGGGTTAGAATTAGGATATAGGACCCATCCAAGACCCAGTAACCAGTTTTGGATATATATTGTTTTATTTTCTTGGAGAATATTATTTAATATTATCCCATGATAGATCTTTTTACCCTTTTATTACACATATGAAATGTAAAATATATCATTTTGTTAGAAGATGGAGGATGGTATTTTTTTACTAGATAATAACTATTAAGATAATCATTATGTGGGTATTATGTTGAAATTATTGGATATTGATACTTCTTATATTGTGATTAATAGTTATTGATTTTAGAGAGGGTATAATCACCATATTATATATAGTCCCTCACCACTAAATGGAAGTAGTTAGCATATAAGGTGGTGTGATTGAGATTTTGGACACACATTTTGGAAACGATAGAGATGAATTATACTATGGATTCTCGAAAGTCATAATAGTGATTTTTTATTTCATACTATGAATTGGGATATTGTAGACATGATGTGGTATTGTATTAGACCCATAAGTAGACCTCATTATTTAGTCTAGGAAACCCATGTGTGGGTAAAGTCTTTTTTTACATGGGATTGGACTCTTCTAATGCTTTATAAGTGTAATTATTTTTTATTTTCAAAATGTGATAAGCGATTTATAGATTTATTTTTTTCAAGACCCAATGTAGTAAGAGGTAAGGTATTCATGCATCATATTTCACACATAGAGCTCACATGACATTCATATGATCTTATTTGTTTGGTCACATGGTTATAGTATAAGTATGGTTATAAAATTTATTAGTAATAACTTTTATAATGTTTTGCTATTTAAATTATTGGTGTAACGTACTTAAGAAACCCAAGCGTACACATTGCTATTAATGTTCTTTGATTATTATATGATCTCTTATGAGTTGTAACTGACCAGTGAGTGGGAATTTTAGTCTATACAAGAGTCATTGTTTTTTATAATGTTACAACATGGGGTGTTCATATGGGGAATAGAAAAATGTGATTATTGTAACATATCCTAAATTATATTATCTATAACTATGATAGAATTGTAGTTGGAGTTATACACATGGTATTGTAGTGATATTACATAATTATTCTGTTTATTTATGTGGAATGAGTGTGGGGAAAAGAATTATTCATTGGTATTTTATCCCATGATATTCCCATTATTGATCAAAATCTCTAACAGAGTCATGTCATGGTGTAATACTCTATGGTGCATGGGGAGTGAGGGGTTGGTATGACCATCTGAGAACAAGCCAAATAGATCTTGAAGATATATCCACATTTCATTTCCAGTGAGATAAAACCATTGGATATTGTGTTTTGGATCATTTCCATGAATAATATATTTGATCATCTAATGACACTCCAAGAGAGGTGTGTTGTGTTAACTTCTTACACCCATTGAAGACTAGTGAAGCAAAGGAGTTATGTTATTTTCCTAACATAGAAACGTGTTTATATGTCCTAGAAGTATTTTTATAATTAATTTTCTGATAATTGTTTCCTGGGTACTTTGATAGCTGATAGGGGTTAAGAGTTATGCATATTCTTAGGGGGATTTTAGTGATAGATTATTCTTTTGGTTTTACTGACCTACTATGGTTTTCACCTATATTTGGAGGTGATTTGACTACTTTGGTAATGTTGTTTAATGATTTATTGTGACATTATATTACATAAAAAATGAATAAAATTTACATTTAGACCTTATCTAAGGTCGTGAATGAGGTCCCAATTAGGATGTAGAAGCATATGTAGGGTATATCATTTAGGAAGAATGATTATTCTTCTACTGAAGAATGTGGGTTATTGGGAAGTAGGAATTTGATGTACAAGGATGATCACTAGAGTAATTTCTTGAAATAAATCCATGTAATGGGTTCAACACTACATATGATAGGTATATTAAACACTTATGTGTTATTAGTGTAGGTAACTAGGACACAAGTTTCTTATTTATGATAGGAAACAGAACGAATGTATCTCTCTAGGGGTGTTCAGAAACCAAATTATGTTTTATAGAATAGTGCCACGTTTTTTTAGAGGGAATGTATTTGGTCATAAATAGGTTTTAGAAGTAGGCCCATGAGTATTGGATCAGTATGGTAGTTAAATTTCTTTTTTCTAATTCTCTCACGGAGGATGTTATAATTCCCAAGGTTAGGGGAAATAATTACATTAGGATGACAATTCTCAGGGGATCCAAGAATTGGGAGTTCATGGATTGTGCTTAAGAATGATTCACTCCATCAAGAATACTAACATAATGTTGGGGAAGGATCCATCAATAGTTCAAATTATTATTATCGTGGAACTATTCTTATAATTTAATTAATTTGAAATGAGTGAATCCCACTATTTAAAATTTTCCCAGTTTTTTATTATTTGAGGGTTTTTATAGAATATATGTATGGGGTCATGACTATAATTATATCCTTATTTTGTAATTATATGGTATCTGGAGATATATAGTTTGAAAAATAGTTATTAAAATATGAGGGTTTCTTTGAAAATTATTTGTCTTAGAGATGTTAAATATTGATGTTATACTTAGGATGGATTAATTCACTCTTTATCGATAAAACATAATCTGTTATGATTGGATGGTATGAAATTAATACTTTTAGGGTTATTATAGTATATAATTTGTTTAGTGGTATCTATATACGGTCATTATGGAACATTTCATATGGATATGTGGGCACTTTCGACCCAACATGTTAGTGTTGTTTTGGGATACGAGGACTAACATTAGTCATCTTTCCCTGAATCCTTTCACATTTTATAGGATTTATTTATTTATACTATCTTATTATTAAAACCACAACATGATATTTAATTCACAATAGAGTTTATTCCTAGTATGAATCACATATCCATTATCACATATAAAATTTTATCTATATGGTTACAAGAGATAAAGGTAAAACCCTGGTATCTAAAGTTGAACTATTTTATTCACCTGATCATATCCTCTTATGGTGATTCAATGTTTTTATCTAAAAATATAAATTAATCCTTATGATTATTTGTGAACTTCTTATGTATAAACTAGGTGATAGTTGAAATTTTATTCTTCTTCCTTTCGTTGATGAATTATTTGACTACTTTAGAGTGACTATGTTGTTATTCAAGATTTACATAAGGTTGAGTTATCATCATCCACTAGTCAATCTCCTAGAAAATTTTGACTTGTAAGTGTATTGAGTGATTCCATTTAGGTTAGAGAATTCACTAGTACTATTTATGGACCAAAATATTCAAGTCTTCAATCTATATACATGTTTATTTGTGGTCATATTCATTGATTATATTTTGGTATACTCACTGTTGAGGGAGTATTTTTATTTATATCTGAAGATTTTTTGAATTACTCTATGGGATAATCATATTCATTAAAGGTTATCAATGTTTTAAATTTGGATCGGTGAGGTGTGATTCATGGGGCATGATATATCCAAAGTATACATATAAATTAGAACCTAGGAATATTAATGTTGTTATTTCTTGGGGTCACCCAAGGTTTCCTTTGAAATTTATTGTTTCTATGGTTTGGTAGGTAACTACGCAATGTCCAACATAGAATTATATTTTTTTGGAAATATATATTATTTCCTTGAACATGAAGGGGTTGATGTTTATGTGGAGAAATAATTATGAGAGAAACTTTTGGAAGAAAAAATGCAAGTCAAAATATCTATTAATCCAAGCCTTACATGAGACAGGTAGGGAGTATACATTATATTGTGAAACATTAGGAGTTGATTTTGGGAATTTTATGATGTTATATGGGAAATTAATTACTTATGGGTCTATGAATCCATGGAAAATGAGTAAAACTACAAAAAAACATGTTCTAGGGTGAGAATAAATTCTGAATGCATTGTGTTGTTGGTTTCCTAAACTAATGAGTGAGACGTTCATGGTGTATACAGACCATATGATTCTAAATTATATATTCTATTAGGGTAACATTAAAATTCAGTAGAGTATTTGGGTTATGTACATGAATTATTTTTCTGTTCAGATGGATTGGACACATTGGAATGAGAATGTGGGGGATGATGTAATGATTGGGAAGACTAAAAATTTTAACATCCTCTTCAATGAGATACTATTTAATGTTAATGAGTATCATTATAGAGAAACCATTATGTCATTTAATGTTACCACTTCACTGATTTAGTGGGCACATGATTATTAATTATCTAAATCTAATTTTCTAGTGAATAAGGACAACAATTATGGTGGGGAGCATCAAACAAATTGTTCCCAAGATACTAAGGAGGTCCTTTATATATTAGGACATGTTTTCATTCCTAAAAGAATGCATAAAATGTTGATATGTGATTTACTAGACATAATATTTTTTGTTCACTTAGTTATTAGCAAGATTAAAATAATAATCAAATACATTATTGCATCCCTAGATAATTAATCACATAACATGGGATTTTTCATAATTCTTCACATGAAGAAGGCGAAGGACAAGCATTAACGACCTGAAGGAATTCAATAGACACTATCCATTCTGACTTGGTTGTGGGATTATGTGATTATGGACTTAATGATGGTATTTATTAAGAAATATCATAGATATATTGTTGTATGAGTTATCCCAGACCGGTTAATGAGGGGAACACATTTCCATCAATTTTGGAAGACCTATTCATTTGGCATTCTTGGATGGTTGTATGTTCAGTAGATAATATTTCATCTTATGTTTTCTGAGGAAAATATTATCTAATAATGATGACATTTTTATATCATTCACATTAAAGGGGATAAACAAATAACTAGATACAAATTTTCACATGAGCAGTCAAGCGTGGATTCTAAGCTTCATAAGTTTAGTGAAAAATCATATTGTGCTTATAGAGTTCACCAATAATAATAGTTTTAGGTATTATTTGATATTATACCTTTTGATACCTTTTATGTATGTCTATTTTAGTCAAATATATGCTAATTAGAGGTAGGTGAGTAATATATCATTATACTGAGTCTCAAATCACTAGACTTTGAAGTATATTTAGTCGATCAAAATGTGGTTTCCCAATGTATAAAAAACATTGTTCCTTTGCAGACTATAGGATCCATCCTTTGGAGTGTGAGTCAGTGAATGGATGTATTTTTGAGCTTTTCCTAAAGTAGAAAAAAGGGATTTAGGGGAATGGGTAGTAAGCATGTTGGTTTATTGGGCCATTTGTTGCTGTTATGGGGACTGATACCATGGTACCAATTACTGCTACCACTAAGATATAATTATATGAAATAATTTTACTATTTTTTCAGATTTAGAGATACCAACTCGACCCTTCTCATATAATAAAAATAAATTTCATTGAGTTATATCTTGATGAGTTATTCGAGTAACACATACTTTTGAAAGCAGATAAGAGTTATAATACTCTTCACCAGAAGATAGTCTCTCTCTTATGTGTGCAATGGAAACATGAACATTTAAAAGAGGATATTTGGGAGTAGATGTATGATATATTGGATTTTTGGAAAATTATTTTCACAGAAAAGGATCAGTGATACATGGAAGTGAAACATGGGAATGATATCTAATATTACGAGAGAGTTAGTGAGGCATGACATATGTATAAGGTATGATTGCAGGCTAATATTTACTAAAAATTATATATTGCTTTTATTTGAGAGTGTTTGAGTTGATATCATAGGGTTTATGGTTGGTTTTAGGAATATAGTCCCAACTTAGGGTTTTACATATTTGATATAGTCATCACAATGTACCCAGTAGTCTAGCACTTAGTACCTGGTATGCAACATCGAAATATTTTGTGAAATATATTTTTTTAAGTTAATGTAATCATTTCCATATAGAGTGTTACATGAAAAAAGATTTTTGGATTTCATTAAAATTAAAATTTAGATTATGTTTAGTTTTATACAACACAAATTTTGGTTTTTTCAATAAACAATAACATATTTATCATTCATTACATGAAACACTAAGTTTAAACGAAACGTGACATATTATTAAAATATTAATATTTAAGAGTTATAAATTATCCATTAGAAAAATGGGTATTAATATGATTAAATAAATTATGAAAATATTGTTTACACATGTTTATATAATGAATTTTTAGTGAACAATTAATTATAAAAGAAAATAAAACCCTTTTGAAAATAAAAAGAACAATTTATATAAAAAACTATTTTTATACTAACATATATATTTTATATCAATAAATTAAACAAATAAAATTTTATGATGATTTCAATGAAATTTTTATATTATATATTAAATTAAATTATTTACATTCATCTTATATGAATTATGGACAAAGTATTAGAATAAATCAAATTTTACGCTTAAAAACTCAATTTTCTTGAAATGCAGTTTTGTCGACTTTTTATGGCACAAATATTTTAAAATTAAAATTTTTCAATTTTATAAAATTAATTTAATTTTATAAACACTATTTTTATAGAGGAATATAAAAATTATATTAGTGGCTATTTTTTTGGTTTTTTCTGAAAAGTTTCATTTTTTTGGAATAATGAGAAATAATTAAATTTAATTGAAAACTGCCTTTTCATTTAATTTATTCTAAAATTTATAATTATATTTTAATATTTTGTAAAGATTAATTATTCTATTATTCATAATTTAGTCCATTTTAGGTCTTTGGAATCGATTTTATATTGAAATTTAATATAAGAACTTTGTTAAATTTTGATCATTTTTGCTTAAAAACCTATTTTCTCATCATGTCAATGGGATTAATTTTTATACTAAACTATTCCAATTATGTGGAATTAATTTAGAAAAATGGATTCCATGTTCATAATCTAAATAATTTTTAATTTTTAATAATTAGAAGATATGCTTTGAACAAATCGATTAGTGAACACAATAAAATTTAAATATAGTGATTAAGGTAAAAATAGGATTACTTAGAGGTTATACTTAGCATACAAGGTGTAAAATGACCTACCAACCTGTAAAAACAAATTTTATGAACATATTTATACCCTTAACACCTTATAATAAATTTTTATGAGTTATTGGGAAAATATTACAACAAGTAAACCTATATTCTATGTTAAGTAATGAAAAAGATTAAAATGTGAACATTCCATTCATTTCATAGTAATAAGGTATTGGGATAAGGAAAAACATCATATATCATGTTATAAATATTATTTTAAAATTAAATTCGTTTTATTTCATGAAAATTAATTTTAATTTTTTATAGATTAAATTATTTATTTTCATGCTTAGGAAACACCAATGCATGATTTATTTAGTTACCAATTAACTAAAATAAAAGACACAAATAATATTAAAAGTGAAGAAATTAAATAAATCATTATCTTAAATTAATTGTTTAGATGAATATATCATTTCACAAAATGTTTAACTTTATAATATCAAATTTCATAATTTTTTAAATTTTTAAAATTCAAATTAAATAATTAATGTCAAAATTTACATTAATGTTATTTTATAATAATTGATATTTTATTAAATGATTTAAAATAACTTAAAATCATATATTCATCAGAGATAAATATAAATTTTAATAAATATAATATATAGTCCATTGATGTACCAATTTATCATTTATAATGAAGATATTGACCCCTACGTAGTAAAAGTATTGTTAGCATTGTTAGGGTTATTGTAGTTTTTTTGCACATTACACATGATTCTATTAAAATTAATTCCCAAAACACATTAGTTATTTTTTATATAAATTATATATAATATTTTGGATTTTTGGTTTTAACTTCTCTAATAATTCTATCTTTATTTTTCCCTTAATGGATAAATTAACTAGGACAAAAAATTAGTAACCATAGTGAAAAATCAAAATTGTAAAAAAAAGAAAGAAAACATAGATATTATCGAATAACATTATAAAAATGAATATATTTTGTTCTGTTAGAGGTTAATATTGATCCAATAAACCCTCTCCTCAATTATTATTCAGTTTTTATCCTTATGAGGTTTGGGAGATGTCTCAATAGTGAATGATTTTGAGTATTTATAAGGATCCCTCTCATCCTCAACTATAAAAAGGGATCTCAATCTCCCCATTCATCTCACCTCTCAAGCCATTTGGATAGATTAATATATGAAAAAATTGATTCAAAAAATCGCTCACCCTCATCCTAGAAGGCTTAATTAGGGTATAAATCTGACCATTTATGGCCTTTGGTGAAACACAAAATGAGATAACTGAAGAAGAGGCCACATTCGTCAACGAACAATAATTTATTATTTCTTCCTAAAACCAATTTAACTATTTTTATATCATGATTATCTAATAACCTTAGTATCTTCAATATAATGATATATTTATATGATAAGGTTACTACCTATAAAAACACACAGCTCCATTAAATTGGTTTCAAAATCATCATTCATTTGTACGATTGACATCGTCTCAAGAATCGATGGCATTCATTTTTCTATTACCACCTTTCAAGGTTGACAATAGTGAAAGAAATACTATTTATGTATCATATTTATTTTATATATGATATAATTATGCTTTTTGAGCTATTATATCACACATAACTACATTCATTATATTTTGTGGTTATATGAGAATGTCGCTCGTGTGTACATAGGACTACTACCTCACGAAGTGATGTGTTTCGTTCATGATTTTCCTGCAATATATTAAGAATGAGTTTAATAAAATTCGGTGACATATATAACATATAAATTATTATGTAATGATAATATATATCTATATATATCATTTAATTTTCATTATTTGATTATGGAAATAAAATTTAAACAACATTCATGTATACGTATAACCTACCTTCTCCATAAATGTTGTATTTCATTTATTATCAAAAACTTTTATTGATTACTATAAATAAATATACAATAAATAAATATGATATTTATATCATGGATTAAATTTTATTTATGAATAACCAATGATCATGTTAATAGAACCAAATATATAACAAATCAAATCTTATACAAAAAAAATGTTATTACCTGAAACGTAACATTAACATGGAATTGTTAACAAACGATTAATTAAAGGTGATAAGAAAATAAAATATGGTATGATATATCAGGACATGGTTCTATAATAGATGTATAAAAACTTATATTTATTATATAAGAGGTTTGAAAAAGTACGAAAAAAAGTCAAAACTTAAGGTAAGGGATTTCAGCCTCACTATTTACTTCTATGGGGCTAAAGCCATGTTCACCACCAATTTCATTTATGTGATGTATATAATACCACTTAATGTATCATATGATAATTCTAATTATAATTTTTTATTTCCATATCCATTTGTGGATATTTATTTTATAAGGTTTACAGTAAAATAGTTACCAAATCAGTAAGGGATTTGTGTCTCAATTTACCTTCTTTGAGACTTACATTATGTTATATGTATATATTATTTCACTAGGTGTATATAAATCCCATTTGAAATTTAATATCCAGAATTTATTTATCCTAGTTATATTTTATGTTTCACTTTATGTTATTCCTTCTGGATTCCGATGATTTAGTACAACCAAAGTTGTAAAGATGTTATGTTAAAATCATATCATTTATCAAGATTTTTAATGATTAAATAAAAAATATTGAAATACCATGACATACCTATCAAGAATTATCATTAAATTTCTTAAATAATGGTTAATTATGTTTTTTTCAAGTAAATTTATCATTTTATACAATTTACTAGTTCTGATAATTAAAAAAAGGTTTTTTCTGAAAATTAGACCATATTTTTATTTTCAATCGGAAATCTATTTTTTTTCCAAAAATATGTTTTCTAAAAAGGTTTTCAATTTTACTAAACGACATTTTATGAACATTTTTAATGAAACGTATTTTAAAAAATATATATTTATAAAAATTTCATTAAATGATTCTCAAATATTTTATTATAAAATTTCATGGTTATTTTTGAAGAAAATTGTTTTTTAAATGATTGAGGTTTTTAAAGTGTCTTTCAAAGGGGAAAGGATATTTACCTCATGAAATATTTGAAATGTTACGTTCATAATTATTTTCCATATTAGTTGAAATATTTTTGTTTTACCTATGTCTTACTAGGGATATGATCCAAAAATAACATAAATATTATTTCTACAAAGGGTTTATGTTTTATTGGAATGATGTCTATAAAATCCATTTCATTACCACTAGTTATTCAAGGATAAAATTCTTATGAAACATGATTCTTTTTATAGGTAATTATATGATGAAATGAAAATAAAACCTATCTATATTCCATAGGTTCTGATATGATGAAATTTTTATGGCTCTCATTTTATTTCAGGGTTTGTGATATGATGAATGTTTATGATCTTGTGGAAAACATATGTATGATTTCATTATGTGATGGGTGACACCTATATCTCACTCTATTATTTTGGGTAATGATTTATATATCTCATGAGATCAACATGGATGGAATGGAGAGTAAACATAGTACAGGAAGGTACTCTTTCCATTATGATGGTTTTGGGAGTGAACAGATTCCACTATAAGGAAAGGGCTACCATTACAAATGGTGTTGTGTACCATACTATAGGTGTATCCCCCATCTAGTTACAATGTATTTTATGTAAATGAGCCTTAACATTTAGAGAATGAATTTATATGTTTATGTCTCCACCAGAAATCAATGTCTTGTTCCAGTGTTATACTCTCATGGATTATGTTAACTGATTATTTTTTATTCAAGTGTTATGAACTTCCAATCTATATTCAATTACTTTAGATTATAATATTTGATATGCATGATTTGGTATTAAATTGTTATTCTCATATTCTCATACCCTCATTTTCATTTTATTTTTACATATCTACATTATATAACTTTACCGATCACTTGAACTAAACCTTTCTTATGATTCCTTTTCCTAGGTAATGATGAAATGTTTTAAGTACGGGTACTAAATGAGAAGATATTTATGGGAAACATTTAAGATCTTTCACGAAAATAGAAAATTATATTTAAAAGTTTCTAAAAGTAGTTGACTATTATTATCTTTGGGTGTGCTTTCTAGGTAATGTAAGGACCATTAAAAAATGATATAATATACATGTATGAAATTCCTAGGTCAATATAGTTGTTATAAAATTAAAGGTTTAGTTAACCATTTGAAACAATGATGAGAGAACTTAGTGATATCCCTAGGGTTATTTCTAAGGATATATCTAGGGACATATCAAAGGAAATATTTAAGGATTATTTAATAAAGAGGAAATAATCCTAGAATTTTGGTAAACGATAGTGTATGTGGTTTCCTAGAAATGCATCCCTCTCTAGATACAACAAGAGGATGTTTCTCTAGAACATGTGTACATAGGGGTATCAAAACCAGAACACCATATAACATTTAAATGAATTTTGATCTTATGCTGACTAATGGGCCTTGTTGCACACCCAGTTTCACACTACTAGGGGATATTTTTGGAAATACACAATATATTTATGAACCATAATAGATGATTTAAATAGATTATTGTCACGGATGACATAATTTAAGAATATGTTTTAAAATATTTAAAATAAGATGAAATGATTTATAAATCCTATAATTTATTTTTCATGATTATGTAGTCTCCTGCTATGATTTGTGTTTATCACACTAGGATTTTTGTTTTTAATAAATAGTGAAAACCCAAAGAACTGGGTTAACATTGAATGTGATGGAAATTTTTTGGATGAGTAGTTAAATTGGATGATTATTGGATTGAATGATGTTGTTATTAAGACAAAATAGTTTTCACAAAACATGATTAACAGAATGTACATTAAACATCTCCTTTATTCCCGATATAAGATAAAGAAATAATTATCTGAGAGTTCGAGTATTCGAGACCATGGAAGAAAGAAGATTCAGTTTCTTATATATCAAGAATGTTTGAAAAACACCCAAGTGAATTCTTTAGAGGAACATGAATATATTTTAATATTGGGAATTAAGGACAAAATATAAGCAAATAAAATTAAAAAATGAAGATTGTAGTCAAGGTAATGGATTTTTATATTAGTCTCCCAAAGATATCAACAATAATTTAATGTTTAAAATGTGTAAATGTTGGGCATTATGAAAATTGATACCCAAAGGGTAAAGGGGATGAAGAGAATCGACAAGGTGGTATATGAAATGGTTATACATCTAATGATTAAGATACTATGAATTAATTATGAAAGAAAAGAGATATTAAGAAATATGATGATGAGGTATAGTTAATGGACTAGGGATGTGTTAGAATGATCTAAGTATTAATGTATTTGACATCAAGTATTATGTTCTATTAATCATGAAATATATAAGTACTATTTTTAGAAGTTTTCCATTAAGTAATTTCAAGAATATATTAAATGGTACTAGAGGAATAGAAATATTACTTTAATAGAAAGGTTATATATTATTGGAAAATCATGATTAAGGGAAAGTAACCCTTAATATGTTACTTATTATGAGAAAATTTTGTTTAGTTTGGATACAAAGTTGTTGGATGGGGATAAATTTATTTAGTTATTAATAATTATCATGGAATAGATTAATGTTTTTTTGGTAAAAGTAGTATATGTTTTCATTGATGGAGTTTAAAACATTATTAGATTAATAGAATGTATTCAATAAGGTAAGGGTTTATTCAGTAAATGGGGAATCATGTATATTTTCAACACTGTTTTACGATAATTCATGTTATTACCATGTTTTAATAGAATACCTGAATAATGTTTTCAAATGTTTGGTATGTGAAAATATAGCACATTTTTATGTCATATTATGGATTAATGTTAAGTGATTTAAGTGTTTTTATTTAAAATGTCTTTTATTTTGATATTTTTTGAATGGGGTCATATGGATAACCATTTATCGAATGGTTTAAGTAGATCTTTGGATGAGGTTTTAGATATTAACATATTAGTTCACCATATAAAGATTTATCAATACTGGATAACTAGTGTTAACTTCTTTTAATAGAGATATAAATAATTAATTGTCATTATTTATGGATATTATGATCTATTGGGGATTTAGGAATTCAAATTTCACCTTAAATCCTTAGAGTAAATGATGAATTAGAAATTTATCAAATAAAATAATGAAATTATGCTTATAAAATAGGAACATATCAAGTATTTATGTTAACTTATATTATTAGATAGTAATATAATTCAACAACTCAAGGAAAAGGATATTGAGAAAATGTTATCCAATTACCATCGTTTTTTTGTGAAACAATGACAATTTAAATCAACGTGGGTTTATGGGTTTGAGGCGCTTATAATTCCATTTATCATTAAATTTTTTGTGATAACTGATCCTTATCACTCTCAATAATTATTTATACTTTTCTTACATGTCCAAATATTTACATCCCACCTATATTGTCAGATATAGATACCTAATTATGTGTTAATTCAGGAAACAATTATATTTCTAAAAAACCATTTTAAGGGAAGTTTTATTATTCATTTTTATGATGTGGGATTATATGAACAATTTTTTAAAATGTTAATCCTTTAAATATCAAGATGATTTTCATGGGAGATATTCATTATATGGGAGATATAATGTAACACAACAAGATTTTGTGAAATATATTTTTCCAAATAAATTTAATGATTTAGATAATTAGTGTTACATGAAAAACTTATTTTTTCCTATCCTTATAGGTAATTGTTTTATTGTGTTACGCACAAAAATATTATTGTATTTTTCTACACATAATACTGTGTTTATCTTGCATTACATGCAACATCATGTTTAAGAAAAACATGGAATATTGTTAAAATATTATTATATGATAATAATAATCTAAATATTTGAATGGAGGGTATGAATAATATTAAATAAATTATAAAAATATGGTTTAAACATGTTTATATAATGAATTATTTTGTGACAAATTAATTTTAAATTAAAATAAAACCCTTTCAAAAACCAATTGAAATCTGTTTTTGAATACTACCACTTTGTGAACAAGTGTGTTTTATATAAATAAAAAAACAAATCACATTTTTAATTATTTAAATTAAATTTATATATTATATATCGAATGAAATGTTTAAAATTCATCTTATACATTTTCTAGTCAATAGATATGAATAAATCCAATTTTACCCTGAAAATAATATTTTTGTAAAAATCAGTGTTTTTCACCATTTTATGGGGAACTTATATTAAAAATAAAATTTTCCACATTTTAAAAATTAATTTTATAAACAATTTGATTTTGAAATATGAATAATATAATTATATCAGGATGAAGTGTCGGGTTTTTTCTAAAATATTTTCTTTTAATGAATAGTGAAAATTAATGAATTTTAATTCAAAATTGTCTTTTCGTTTAATTTATTTATAATGAAATTTCAATTTTTAATTTTTATTTAAATTGTATTTAGTTCAATTATACATAAATTAAACAAATTTAGGTTATTTTAAAAAAAATATTGAAATTGAATATAAAATCTTTGTAAACTTTTTATGCCTATATAATAAGATTAGTAAAGAGAAAGACATAGAAGAACATTACATGCCTTTAATATTTATAAAGAATTAGGGTCAGAATGAAACATCATATGTTTAGTTAAAAATTTTATTTTTAATTTTAAATCATTTACTTTTATCCTGATATTTATTTTAATATATTATAGATTAAATAATTACTTTAAATTCTTAGGAAAGGCTAATGTAAGAATTATTTAGTTAATAATTCACTTATATAAATGATACTAAAATATTGAAAGTGATAATAATTTAATGAATCATTATCTCCCATTAATTTTTAGATGAATATATATTTTTATGTAGTTTTGAAATTAATATATTAAAATTCCATTATTATATTGATATTTTTTAAATTCAAATTAAGTAAATAATGTTAAAATTTTCATTTATGTGATTTTATAATAAATGGTATTATATTAGTGATTTAAAATTAATAAAAAAAATTTTTATACCTAGTGATTATTATAGGTTAATTAAAATAATATATGGTCCATACATGGAAAAATATATCTTTTATAATAAAAATATTGAATCCTAAAAATTAAAAACATTATTAGCTCAGTTATAGTTGATGTAGAGTTTCAACAAATGACACGTGCTTCTCTTAAAACTAATTTACAACACTTGTGATATTTTTATTTTTTAAATTAGATATATTTACAATAATTGGGCACACATTTTAAAATATTAATCACTTTAATTTAGTCTTAATGGATAAATTAACTATGTTAGAAAATTAGTTACCATAGTGAAAACTCAATTTGGTAAAAATAAGGATTCATAGACATTAATGATGACCTTTGTAGAAATGAATCAATTTTTGTGTGGTGGTGGTTTTCATATACATAATAAAATCCCCCTATATTATAATTCAATTTTTGAGAAAATAGAGGTATGGGAGACCTCCCAATTGTGAATAACGTTTTGTAGTTACAAGGATAACACTCCTCCGTAAATACAAAAAACATAATCATACCCCCGCAATCTTCACACTTCTCAATACATTTGGAAAAGAAAAATGTCTTACCAAATCAAATTAAAAAATCACTACCCTCATATTAGAATAACTACATTGGGACGAAATCCTACCAATGAAGGGATTTTGTGTAAACTAGAAGGAGATACCCCAATAAGATGTATCATTCATCAACAAATGATTTTCTTTTATTTCTTCTTCAAACCCATTAAATTATTTTTATATCATTTTTACACAATTAATTATGTATATTACATGTAATGAGATTTTTTTATGATATGTATATTAACTAAAACCACACACAATTATATCAAATGGGTTATGAAGTCAGCATTCATGTGTACGATGTATTTCCGCCTCATGAACAGATGCCATTCATTTTTTCCATTACCACCATTAAAGGTTAAGAATAATTATGTAAAAACTATTTATGTAGAAATTAATAATATATGTAATATGTTAATTATTATTAAAATATTATATCACATATACCTTTATTAATTTATTTTTGAAGGAATACAATAACGTCGCTTGTGTGTACGGAGGACTTTCGCCTTGTAAAGTAATGTGATTCGTTCACACATAAATGAAATTCATCAAGGATGGTTTTAATAAAAATTTGTATTTTATATGAAATAAAAATTACACTATAATTATAATATATATATCAATTATTTTTAGTTATTTCAATATGATAAGAAATTGAAGCGATGTTGATGTGTACATATGACTTTTCATCACCATGAATAGTGTATTTATTTTTCTATAACAATTTTTTTTATTACTATAAATACATATATAATTGTTATATATGATATTTATATCATGGTTTACATTATTTAAATTATTTAACAATTATAAAATTATTAGGACCAAATATATGACAAATCAAAACATATATGATAACACATCGGTTATTACATGAAAGAGATGTTTAACATTAAATTGTTAATTAATGGGCAATGAAAGGTCATAATAAAATCATATATAGTATGGTATATATTAATATGGGTTTTTAATAGATTTATAATAAAAATACATTTATTATACAGGAATTTTTAACGAGTAAAATTATATATATGACATAAGTTAATGGATTTCTGTCTCACTTTTTACTTCCGTAAGACACATGACATGCTCACCACATGTTTATTTTATATGATGTATGAAATTCCCAGGAATATATATTATGGTTATTATAATTAATTTTTTTGATATCTAGATATCCATTTGAGTAAAAAAAATTCCAGGATTTTACTTTTCAATATTTACTGAATTAGTATTGGAATTTTGTCTCAAATTTCCTTCTTTGAGATGCATGTTATGTTTTTCACCAATATTCTTTCACGAGCTGTATATATGTCCCATTTCACATGTTATATAATGAATTTATTCATCTTAATTGTTTTATTATTTTTAATTTTTTTTCCATTAATGGTGATTATGATTCAATGTCACCAAAGTGTTAAAGATGTTATACTAAAATATCATCATTTATCAAAATTATTTATGATTATATCTCTATTGTTGAAATATCATGATCTACCACTCATTATTTCTCATAAATTTTCTTTTCTTAATGTTATTCATTATTTATTCAAATAATTTTAGGATTTCAAAAGTCTTTTGTACTTAATATAAATAAGAAAGTTTTTTTTGAAAATCTGGTCAAATTTCTCTCTTTGATTGAATATTTATTTTATTACAACACCATGAGTTCTTTAAATTTTTTCAAAAATGGTTTTAGTTAATATTATTTTAAAGTAAAATTATTTTAAAAAAATGTTTAAAAAGTTTTTTAAATTATTTTCAAAACATCATTTATAAATTTTCAAGGTAATATTCAAAGAAATAGGTTTTCAAAATGTATTATGTTTTGAAAATAATTTTTAAAAGAAGAAATGATCTTTTCCTTATGAAATTTTTTAAATGATACTTTGAAAATTATTTTCCATATAAGGCAAAAAATAGTTTTACCTATGAATTTGTGGGGATATGATTCGTGGCTAAAATTAATATTATTTATCTGAATGGTTTATTATTTGAAGGAATGATTTTTATGAAACAAATTTCTATTCCCGGGGTAATACCATGAGGAAATTATTATGATACCCACTTCATTTCATGGGTTATTCTACAATTAATTTTTTTTGAAACCATTCCATTTTCTCTAGGTTATTATATGATGAAATTTTTATCATACCCATTTCATTTCATGAGTTTGATTAGATGAATATTTATAATCTTATAGAACACATATGTGTTATTTCATTATGTGTTGGGTTGGACTTATAACTCCCTAAAATGAATTCAGTAAAGATCTATCTATCTCATGATATATATAAGGAAATAATAGAGTGTGATCCCAGTACAATAATGTTTTTTTTCTATTATGACGGGATGAGGAGTGAAACCATTCCACTATAAGGAAAGGGTTTTCCTTAGGGTTGGTTGTGTGTCCGGTATAATAGGTGTATCCCCATGATGTGTCCTGATATGTTTTTTAATGATCTTTGACTTATATGGAACAATTTTTAATACATTTGTGTATCAAAAAAAATTATGTGTGATGAAAATGGTATGATCTCGTGGATCATATTCTTTAATTATCTTATCATTCATATCTAATGAATAACCAATCACTATTATATGAATCAATATTATGATATTAGATATGTTGTGTATGATTTTCAAATGTTATTATCATGTTCTCATTCCATAGTTTCCATGTTACAGATAAATATCTCCTTCATTAATCGTTACTAATAATCTTCTCTCACCCATTCTTATGTTTTATTTCCCATAGTCATGAAGAAGGGTTTCAAGTAGGAGTAATAGTGCAGATGATCTTTGTAAAAGACATTGAAGATCTTTCACCATGATTTAAGATTAAATTAAAATGTTTCAAATGGAACTAAACTATTACGTTCCTTTAGAATTTGTATGTGAAATTTAATGAATATTCATAAAAATGATGTAATATCCCTCTATGAAAATCATCGGTCACTATATGGTAGGCCCACAGATGGTGGTGTTGGGGGTGTTTTGTGAAGATCATTGGGTGGTCAATTCCCATAGAGATGGTACCTAGTGAGAGGAGTGTAGGTACATAGTAGAAAAACAGTCCATCGTTAAAATTTAAATTAATTTGATTAAATATTTCTATTTATTAAAACCATTACCTTCTCTCATTATTTTCACCTTAGGATGTATTCCCCCTCAACTAATTATCTGTCATTCTTCCACTGAATATTCTAGATCCCGTCATGTTGTAGTTTGATTACTTATTTAAATATATCATCAGTTTTTCATTGGTATTGATACCACAAATCATCCCTATAATTTTATTTTAACCTACTAGTTCACCATAAATAATCAATAATTACCTTATTTGGGGTATTATGTAATGTTTATCTATTTAAATTAGTTGACTCTAAATGAACTGGTGATATTCAATGGAAATTAATCTCTTAATCCCATGTATCCAATTTCATAATATTCAGTTGGTTTTTATGGGTGTGGAGTGTATTATATGAAATAATAGATTCTACAATAATGCACACACACCCTAATTTAAATCCTAAAATAAATTTCTTAGCTAATTTGGACTGAGTGAGATATATTTGTTCTATGAGTAGTCCTGGATGTGGAATAAATTTATGTAGTGGTCACTGATGTCTATTTATCATATGGTTGTGTTATAGAACCTTGACATTAGAGTATGAATGGGTGAATTATACTTGAAACATGATGATAGTATCCTTAGTTGGTGTTCTAGACTATTCATTGATAAGGTTTGACATGAGAATGTGATAAGATATTTGGGAGACAACCCATGTTTAAGACATTGAGTGCATTAGTGGCTTGAAAACACATACGTTTATGCATTTTGAATACAATGTTGTGATACTATGAGATTAATTCTTCATATTAAGGAACTATTAATTGTATATCATATATCATTGATTGTTTAGTGGTATCTCATCCACCATATAATATTTTGTGATATTTCATCCACCTATGGAGAGTGTCTACGTGGTGAATTTTCAACTTGTAGACTTGTATATGAGGTATATCATACCCCCAGAGATTTATATTGATGTTGAACCATCCACCTATGGTGAGTGTCTTGGTAATGAATAATCCACAAAGAGACTGATATTAGTGAAATATAGTCTAACAAGATATTAATACCAATCTTTCACCATCCCCCTATAGGGAGTGTCTAGGGGGTACCTTTTCCACTATGAGGCTACTATCAGTGGTATATCATCCACCTAGAGAGTGATATAATTGATTCATCTTCCACCTATTTTCATGAATTGGTTGTATAACAATCACATTGGAAACTATCTATAGTGGCACATCATCCACCTTACGAAGGATACCATTGGTTCACTATCCATATAGATAGGTTTTCTCGATGGTACAACATCAATATATAGACTAGTTTTAATAATTTATAATCCCCCTTGATATGGTGATTCCTCACTCATAAGTTAATTCATCATTGTCCATTTATGATTGTAATTTTGATGCATTGTTCAGCAGTTGGTACTTGATAGTGATAGATCGTTCACATGTCTCATGAGATTATGAGTGATATGTCACTCATCTTTAAGGAATGTTTATAACATGGGTATATCATCCCATTACAATAGATAATGATGTAGGTATAGCCATACATCATTTGGTTATATATAATTCCTTAATGTGATTTGTTATTTATTTATTATTACTTATCTACTATATTTTCATTTTATATCGATCATATAATTCCATTTAAAACACTTTTTGGGGATAACACTAGTTGTACAGTACTGAGTTGTACTCTAACATTTGAAGCCAATAATTCTTCATGTTTCATGACCTTGTTATGGTATAGGGTCCTCCAGCTATAAATGGTTGAATTATAGGAGAAGGGTTAACATTAGAAGGTGGAATTGATCCGTAATGAAGACTAGTTTTGTTGATATCTTCCATTTTGTTTTTTAGATGATATATATATGATCTATCCATGTGGGATATTTTTTAGAATTTTTTAAATAACATGACATGGATAATAGAACATATTTTTGTAGTATGGGGGGTTTATATTCACTTTTCATTAGTGTATAATTGTTAATATTAACTTTATATATATATATATTATATTATATTTTGTGATTGGTCGAAAAGTGTTGTGGAAGATGGTATTGAGGGGGTGAATATACCAGATTAAAACTCTAATTAAAACAGAGAAATTATCTAGATTAATTATGAATATTAATTAATATATTTCATTAGGAGCCCAAATTAAGAAACCAAAAATGTAATTTTTAATGTTGTTTGGTCCAATGAGGATATAATCCACACTTATACCTCTCTACTCGGCGAGAGATATGTTATGTACTAATTTTATTTTGGATGGGGAATCATAACTCTATTAAAAACACATTTTGTATAAAGTCGGTGGATAACCACAGTAGCACACTGACTTTTTCATATGGAGTCACAACCCAAAAACCACACAAACTTTAGACTATGAGAGTCACAACATGATAATTCATGAATCTATAATCTTAGAGTCACAACACAAACAAATAGAAGAATAATTATTTTGTATGTAAAATATTAAACAAAAAAGTGAGAGAACGTGAGAGATATGAAGTTGTGTTAAATAATCATGATACTAGAATAAAATAGATAACATAAGAACAAAGAAGAAAGAATATTCACATTTTCTAGACCAATGTATCAAGATTTCTAGTCAAGTTAGTAGAGGTTGAATTATATTAGGTTAAATTCGTGAAATATCATTATGTAGATGGAAAATTTACCACATAGGATGTGGTCTATACACAACTTAAAACTCAGAATAATGATTTTTTATTTTAAAATATTTGGGTTCTCCTATGTGTCACATTTATTTTTCAATGAGTTCCAAATCTATTAAATAGGATTTTTAAAAGCTAAAAGACCAATCTCTTGCATGGTAAAACAATTCATATTCAAATTACACAATTATTCCCGAGAGAGAAAATTATCATCTAGAATATTCATCAAAAATATCATCATAATCTAAACCTTAAATACGTATTCAATAAAATTTTAATTACCATTAAATAATTTAAATATGATTGATAATAATAGGTCAAACTAATCCCATAAATATCATAATATAATTTGACTATGTAAATTAACTTTTCAAATTTGTTTCTAATTAAATGAAATATGTTATTATTAAGAAATAAAATTATAATGCATTAATTGATTAAAAAATATTGAATGATTTCCATGATATTAAATAATAATTTTTAAAATAATAACTCTATGAAATCAACTCAAAATATGAAATGTAAATACTTAAAAAATGTGTTGTATGTGTTCGCATGAATAGCTAAGAAATTATTATATATTTTAAAACTTATTAAAATAATTTAAAATCATTTCAAAATACATTCATATTATATATCTGAATTTTAAAAATAAATAATACACTTAAAATAATTAATACTACATGTAGTCAATTTAAATATAAAAAATAAAAAAAGAGCATATTGGAAAACGTCTAGATTTATGAGAAAATAAATAATGTTTTGTACTAACCTTGTGAATCAAATGTACTTCTAGTAAATGTACTTACTGTGATATGAGGTTTGTCCATGTTATCACGTGGTCAGTATACTGACAATGAAAATATTACAACATATGGTCACTATAATGACCACATGAACAAGGTGTGGTTACATAAAATATGTTATGATGTAATTATAATATCTGTGAATGCACAGTTAGTATACTGACCATAAATGATTAAAGTAATATAACTATACTTATTTGGAAGCTATAAAACAGGTGGATTAAGTGAGATTCATGAATCTCATACTTCATGAATCAGAGTACACCATCTCTTGACATAATGGGTTTTAGAAGTGGTGCATGCTTCATGCACATGTGGTGGATATAAACTCTCATGTATAACGAAGTGGAAAAGATAAACTTTTAAAATATGATAAGAAGTACTAGATTCACTATAGTGTTAATGGGTAATGTTAGGTATATAAGGCCCCAACCTTAAACATTACATAATCATGAGTTAAGTCAAGAATTCAAATTGAGGTTTTTTTAGGTTTAGAGTTTTAGAGAATTAGGACATAACTGTTACATTACATTTTAAAAATTACAAAGTACACACTTCTACTCAATTTCCATTTTTTTCATAAAATAATAACTTTTAAAAAAATAATAACTAGTTCAATGTTTATGAAAACATGACTTTTTCTTGATCCCATCCTTGACCCTATTAATCTTTATGTCTGTAAGATTGGTATAGAGTAAGAGGTTTCCAACCTCTGATACCAATTGTAGGATCGAAATAGTGATGTAGATGCTCAATATACAAGAGGGGGGGGGGTGAATTGTATAATTTAAAAATTCCTTTGGTACCTTTAAAGATAGTTAAGAATAACTATGTTTTCCTTAAGAGAAGGAAAGGGCTAAGTTTAACAAAGTTAAACTAAGAAAATTCACAACACCTCTAACACCGAATGCAAACTAGGAAAGAGATTCCGAACGAGGGTTCCAGAAATATGGTTCCGGAAATTGAAACTTAACAAAAGATTATAATATGAGATTCTACCTTAAAGCGTATAGAATCTAAATGAAACAGAGTACAAGTAAGGAAGTATAAGAAAGTTATACTTTCCTTATATTACAAAATGCAGCGGAATATAAACAAGTAGTAAAACTACAAGTAACAAGATATAAGTCTTTTAACCCAAAGAGAAGGGTATCCAACAACATTGGATAAAGGTCCCTTGATTTATACTTTCAAGCAAGTCTGTCTTACCCACACCAGGGTAAGCCCTCGATACGAAGATCAGAGTCTCTGTCTTGCTATCCCCGCAAGCCCTCAACTTCAACGTAGTTGGCAACCTCTGTCTTCCTCAGCAAGGAATCCCTCAAACTTTAAGGTAGTCGGCACCTCTGTCTTCCTATCCCCGGAAGCCCTCGAATGTAATCACCAATATTCGGAGTCGCACGAAGCATTGAGAGTTAATAAGAGCCTCTCTCTCTAGAAATCACATCAAGCAAATTAGTCAGACTTTCAGCACTTTCATCAGCTATCAGTTGCGAGCTCATTCAAATGAGCTCCTATTTATAGGTAAGGTCGGCTCCTTCTCCAACGGTCATATTTTCCTTAAAGATCGGAGGGACCTGTACACATGTCACTTAGACAACAGTTAGTTTATAACAAAACAGACGACATCGTTTTATAACAAAACAAGTGTAACAGAATGTACGACATCGTTTTAAAATCTAACATAAATGTTCTGAATGAAAACTTCGGAGTGAAGGTTCGGAGTGTAAGGAACAATAATAAAGAGTAGACAAATCTTAGAAGTGTAAGAAATAAAAAAGTTCGGAGTCTAACAAAGATATTTTTCGGAGTCTGAATTAATTCAGAGTGTATAAAACAAAGATACTCAAATTTTGTTTAATAGGTGAATTCGGAATGAGAATTCGGAATAGGAATTCGTCATCAGAAATCGTAATGAGAATTTTTCATCAGAATTCATAATGGGAATTCTGAATGAGATTTCTTCATTAGAATTCGTAATGATAATTCTTCATTGGAATTCGTATCCTGAATCTAGAATAGAACTTAGTCAGAGTTCATATCCGGAATTCGGAATGAAACTTCCTTATAGTTCTTATCCAGAATCCGAATCCTAAAACAGAATGCTTTATATCAAAGTTTCAACTATTCTGAGAAAATGAATCCGAATCTCATACTTAAGAAAAATATGGATGAAAAATATGATAAGGATAATTTTTCTTATAAAATCAATTTTCCTTAAGAAAGCAATTTTCCTTATAAAAGCGATTTTCCTTAAGAAAGCAATTTTCCTTAAGATAAGGTGTTTGTGATTTTCAAAACAAGAAGGAATGGAAAAGTCATAAGGAAAACCTTATTGACTCAACAATCTCCCCCTTTTTGGAAAGCACAAACATCCTTACGAAAATGAAATTCTAAGAAGAAAGAAAAACATTAAGGCTTATCTCCCTTTTCTTTAAGGATATTGATGAATACGACTAACTCCCCCTTAGGCTTTGAAACTCTAAGGATCGTATTCAGATTTCCGGAGTGATAAATAAGAAGGTCTTCTTTAATAAAAAAAACTACCCCTTAAACAAACTCTTATTAGAGTTTTTCTTTTTCTTAAGGATCTTTTTCTTTTCCCCTTTTGATAAACTCTTATTAGAGTTCTTCTTTTTCTTAAGAATCTTTTACTTCTCCCCCTTTTTGATTTTTAAAAAGAATTGGAGGGAATGGAAAAATACTAATGTACCTGAATGATTATTAATGATAATAATAGAAACGACAAGAAAAACATTCATTAAATTTGAAATCTCAGCAACAAAAAGAATACAACAAAAAGATCGGATTTGGTTATTTCAGATCTTTTTCCTTCGACATGAGCCCCTTTAGAATAGTCTTGATCTTCTTTAGGTCTTTATGATCTTCTTCAGCTTGCTTCTCTAAGACAACTATTATTTCGGATTGAGCTTCAATTTTTTCTTCATAGGCTTTCAGCATTTCTTCCTGAGCTTTGATCTTTTCTTCCTGAGCCTTCATCCTTTCTTCAAAATAGATCTGATGATCCCTTTCAATCTTTCAGTTTTGAGAAACGGAATTCAGCTTCCCATTCAGATCTCTCACTTCTTGAATCCAAAAGTTCTTTTCTTCTGTCAACTTCTATTCAAAAGATGCAGTTAACTCATTTATCTCCTTGTCCTCGGTTTCAAAATCATCTTTAACATTGTCTTGAAAGTCATCGAACAACCTCATCTCGTCCACAGTCTTCTTCGACCAGTTTGTCATCCTCTTGCAAGATTTTCTATGAGCTTCGTAGCCAACGAAAAACATTTTGAACTGAGCCTATATTTCACCGCACTTTTCCATAACCATAGATACGGAGTCAGTTTTCTGATTCAACGCATGTTGGAGCATCTGGCATCTTGAGTCAATACTAGAGAAGGTCGGAATGGTTCCCACCAACTTTTTCAAAGACTGAACAACAAAGTCATGCCCCAGCGAAGATGACTCCGAATCTGAAACTTTGCTTGGAGAAATTTCATCTTCAACGAGTTCAAGCTTTCTCTTTGAAGAGATACCAACTTCCTTCCACTTCCTTTCTTCTCAGCTCGGAGTATCGGCAAGAATTTGCTTTCCCTTTTCTTTTTCCGGAATTGAATCCTGTTCCGGAGTTCTCTTCTCACTATCAGAAACTTGAACAACATTTTCTTCTTCATCAGCGACTTCCTAAACACGAACCCCTACGATTTCCTCCTGAGCAACATCAGGTAAAAGATGTTCTTCTTCTCCATGATAAGTAACTTCTTCTTCTCCTTTCTCTTCGTCCATTGCTGGAGTAACTAGCTTCGAAGATTTAGCTTCAGAAGTTCGGAGTGATAAGTGTTCCGAAGGTGTCCCCTTATAATAATCTACTTGTTTCAGCACATCTCCGGTTTCACCACTTCCTTCAGCACCATCTTCTACTTGTTCCACTTGCTCAACTTGCTCTACTTCCTCAGAATTCTTAGCAACAGCTTCTTTCGGAGCAACAAAATTTCTTCCTAGAGTCTCAGGTAGAGATTCCAAGGAGAAAGATCTCGGAACTGGAATAGTTTCTGAAACCATTTCATTGAATTTCAACAAAGCCTGAGCTACCTTAGCCTCGAACATCTTCTTCTTGAGCTTCTCTTGATTTTCTTGTTTTTCAAGCTCATCAGCAGTTCTCTCCTTCAAGGCCTTTGCCTTCGCAGGGTCCAATACGAACTGCAGATCCCCTACTTTCCTTTTTTCCTTATCTTCTCTCCACTTTGTAACAACCTCATTATGATAGGCTTTCTTCTTCTTAGGTTTTGGAGTTGCGGAATGGACTTTCTTAGACTTAGGATTATCTGCTTGTACTTCTACTTCTTTCAGCTTTCTCTTCCTTACTGGCTTAGATGATTCCGATTCAGCAGCTTTCGGAGCCGCTTCTTCTTGACTTGGCAAATCAAAAAACTCACCAGTTTCCTTGTTGAAAGCCACATCCATCCTCTTAAGAGTACCATCGCTGACCAGCATGATCTTTCAAACTCTTGGCTTAGATTTCCAAGACTCATTGAAAGACTCAAGGCACCGAACAATTAACTTGGAGAGGATTGCTGGATACATAATAATCTGAGCTCTCAGATTTCCTTTCTTCAAATTTTCAATAGTAAGAAGAATGTGCTTCATCAAGTTAAACTTCCTTAGATTTATCAGGAAATCTAAGATATAGATCTCACTTTTATTCAATCTATCTTTATCACCTTTCCTCGGTACGATAATTCCTTGCACCCATAACTCCAGAATCCGCAAATTTGTAGAGAAACATGCAATCTTCGGAGCCTTGTCATCAGCCATTTCGAGAGTTTCTAAGGTTTTTTCCTTTTCGAAGCTACCCTTAGAGTCCGGCAATACATGCGAAATAAATTCGGCTTCTCCTTCATAAGACAGTCCTACCAAGCTTACAGCCTTGGTGTGAGAAAGCTTGTAAGTCTTTCCATAAGACTTAAAAGAGAACTTCCCCCTATTATCTTCCTTAAAGAAAGAAAATGATTCATAGAACTCAACAAGTAAGTCTGAATATACTTCATCTTGGTTCCCTGTTTTTGATACCGCAACATCTTCCCAGCCATTCAACTTAATGTTCTTTGAAATGAGAGAATCATAGTTGTTGAAGAAATCTGGATGGACTAACCTTTCTCTGTAAACTAACCATTGCGAAATAGGCTTAGTGGATGACATTTCTTGAGATGCTAACTCCGCAGACATTCGGATCTGTAATCCTCTGAGAAGCTCGGAATGGAGAAAACTGATTTTCGGAACGGCTTTAAATCAGAGAGGCAGATATTCGGGATGCGAGAGCTTGAGATCGATGTGGGACGAGTATTTGGGTCCCCTTTATATAGGCAACGAGATGACGGTTCAACTTCCACGGTTGATCTAACGGTTGTAAAAAGCTGAGATCGGATCTGACGTTTGAAAACGTGAATCCGATCTTTTTGAGGTTTTTATTAAGACAAAGAATTAAGAAAACTATAATCCGAGAACATAGTACAAGAAAATTCCAGAAAGTAATGTATGACTACGAAAACTTGAGTAAGGAAATCATACCTTTCGGATTGGCTGAGGAGGATTATTCGTAATGGATAATATAAAAAGATGATTACGAAAAAAAACTTTATTATGAAAAGACAAAGTTCTCAAAAGTTTACTACAGAAAACAAGCTCACTACGAAAAACATAGTACGAAAAAGTCAATACGAAAAACACATTACGGGTAAAAAATCGGTACAAAAATATGGTTATGAAACTGCCAGTACGTAAATTTTCATTCCGGAAATTTTCAATACGAATACTTCCATTCCAGAAGTATTCTGTACGAGAATGTCCAATCTGAAAAATTGTAGTTCTGGAAATTCCATTCCGAAAATATTATTTCTGAAAAGTTTGAAAACAAACTATAATTTTTTTTATTAAACTGACAAGCAAATGTACTCCCCCTATGGAAAGGAGTTTATTAATGTAAGAAGACTTTTTCAACAGAAAGTTAATTAAGAAGGATTACCTTACGGTTATCATTCCTAACTTCTGTTTAATATATTCAAATCTATCAGAAGGCAAATATTTTGTGAAAATATCAGCAAGTTGATCTTGTGTTCCGATAAACTGAAGAATAATATCTACTTTGAGTGTGTAATCCCTAAGAAAGTGATGCCTAATATCTATATGTTTTGCACGGGAGTGATGTGCAGGGTTCCTACTGAGGGCAATGGAACTTGTGTTATCACACAAAATTTGAGTTTTAGTAAAACTCAAGCCATAGTCTGTGAGTGTGTGTTGCATCCACAACACTTATGCACAACAACTTCCAGCTGCTACATATTCAGCTTCAGCAGTAGAGAGTGCTACAGAATGTTGCTTCTTGCAGGACCAAGAAACTAAAGAATCTCCTAAGAAATGACAAGTTCTGAATGTACTTTTTCTATCCATTCTACATCCACCAAAGTCAGCATCAGAAAAACTTTTTAGAACAAAATCATTTCTAGAAGTATAAAATAATCCTAGATCCATGGTTCCCTTAAGGTATCCAAAAATTCATTCCCTTAAGGTATCGAAAAATTCTTTTTACTGCCTTTAAGTGAGATTCCTTAGGATTGGATTAATATCTTGCACATAAGCATACTGAAAACATTAAGTCTGGTCGACTAGCTGTTAAGTAAAGTAGACTTCCTTTCATACCTCTAAAAGATGTTTGATCTACTGGTTTCCCAGCTTCGTCAAGATCTAAAGAGTTTGAGGTACCAAAGGGAGTACTTATACTCTTAGTGTTGTCATAACCATACATTTTAAGAAGATTTTTAATATACTTATGTTGAGACATGTAGGTTCCTTCTGGTTTTTGAGAAATTTGAAAACCAAGGAAAAATGTTAACTCACCCATCATACTCATTTCAAACTCAGATTTAATTAGACTAGCAAAAGAGTCAGTCAAAGATTGCTGAGTTAAACCAAATATAATGTCATCAACATAAATTTGAACAATCAAAACATTTTTCTTATCTTTCTTTATAAAAAGGGTTGGATCTACATTTCCCTTAACATAGTTATTTTGAAGCAAAAATCCAGTGAGTCTATCATACCATGCTCGTGGGGCATGTTTAAGGCCATACAAAGCTTTGGTAAGTCTAAAAACATGATCAGGATGTTTTGTATCTTCAATGCCAGGAGGTTGTTCTACAAAAACTTCTTCTTGAACATAACCGTTAAGAAAAGCACATTTCACATCCATTTGGAAATGTTTGAAATTAAAGAATGCTGCAAAGGCAAGTAGAATACGGATAGATTCAAGTCTAGCTACTGGAGCATAGGTTTCTTCATAGTCTATTCCTTCTTGCTGATTATAGCCTTTAGCAACAAGTCTAGCTTTATTTCTAACAATGACTCCATTTTCATCACATTTATTTCTGAAAACCCATTTAACTCCAATAACAGAAGTTTCCCTAGGTCTTTCAACCAAGGTCTAGACTTTATTCCATTCGAATTCATTTAGTTCATCTTGCATGGATTTAATCCAATCATCATCACCTAAAGCTTCATCAGTTATTTTAGGTTCTAATTGGGAAAGAAATGCTAGATGTTCTACTTAATTTCTTAAGGAACTTCTAGTCCTTACAGGTTGGTTTACATCACCAATGATACTATCACTGGGATGATTCTTAAGAAACACCTGATTTGGGTTTTGTGAAATCTGTTCATCAACATAGGGTAGAAAGTCTTCTGGGGTAAATGTTTCAGAAGTATCTTCTATAACAATTTCCTTATCAGAAGGTTCTTCTATCAAAGGTTGACAATCATTTTTTGAAAACACATCCGAGGAAGAAGGCTGAGATGGTTTAAAAACAAAAGGATCTGATTCATCAAATTTTACATGTACTGTTTCATCAACAGTACAAGTATTATTATTAAAAACTCTATAATCCTTAGAGGTTGTGGAATATCCTAAGAAAATTCCTTCATCAGATTTTGGTGCGAATTTATGTAAGTTATCTTTAGTATTCAAAATGAATACTTTGCAACCAAAAACCTTGAAGTAGGAAAGTCTTGGTTTTCTACCATTCCATAACTCATAAGGAGTTTTATTAAGAAAAGGTCTAATCAAAACTCGATTTATAGTATAACAAGCAGTACTTACAGCTTCAGCCCAAAAATTTCTAGCAATAGAATATTCACTGAACATGGTTCTAGTTATCTCTTGAAGAATTCTATTTCTTCTTTCAACAACACCATTCTGTTGAGGAGTTCTAGGTGCTGAAAAATTGTGAGTAATGCCTTTCTTACTACAAAAAGTTTCAAAATCAGAATTTTGAAATTCTCCTCCATGATCACTATGAATAGTTTTCAATGGAAGGTTTTTCTCATTTTTAACTTGAGCTCTAAAACTTTTGAAATAGGAAAAGGCTTCAGATTTCTTTTCAAGAAAATAATCCCAAGTAAATCTAGTGTAATCACCAACTAGAACAAATACATAGTATTTGCCTCCAATACTTCCAGTTTGTGTTGGACCAAAAAGATCCATGTGCACTAACTGTAAAGCATTAGTTGTTGAGACTTCACTGATTGACTTAAAACTAGATTTATGTTGATTTCCATATTGACAAGGATCACAAACTTTAGAAGAATCAAATATAAGCTCCGGTAGATCCTTAAATAGTTTATTATTAGAGAGTTTACATAGGTTTCTAATATTACAGTGTCCTAATCTTCTATCCCATAACCAGGAATGATCTTCCATTGCACTTATGCAAGGTAAATCTTGGCTCCTGAGGTCTTTTATGTTTAGGGTGTAAACATTCTCTTACCTATTGGCTGAGAGAATAAATTCTTCCTTGGAATTGTGTACTAAACACTTATCATTCCTAAAATTCACAAGGTAACCTTCATCACATAACTGACTTATGCTAATGAGGTTGTTCTTAAGACCCTTAACAAAAAGAACATTTGAAATCAAGGTTTTACCAAGAAAAACAATATTACCAATACCAACAATATCTCCCTTAGCATTGTCTCCGAAAGTTACCTTTCCTCCTTTCGTTTTGATAATCTTTTCAAAAAAACTTTTGTTACCAGTCATGTGCCGGGAACATCCACTATCCATGTACCATATACTGTTGCTGGTACTTTCTTTATTATCCTGAAATCAAGAAGAAAATTAGACTTTCGGAATCCAAACTTGTTTGGATCCGAGATTTCCAGACAATAAAATTTTAGGTATCCACATCTTCTTAGAAAAGTATGCTTTGTGAAATCCTAGAGATTGGGTTTTGTTTAAGGAACAATTCTTTGCCCAGTGACCACTACATTGACACATGGTACAAAATGGGGCACTTTGAGGAACAAAATAATTGTTACTGAAAATAGGTTTTGCATGGGTATAACCAAATCCATATTTATTTCTTAAAGGTCGTATTTGGGAATACATCTTATCAAAATTTTCCTTACCATGAGTAAAGTTTGATAAACACTTCTTTAAGGAAAAAATTTCAGACTTGAGTTTTACAACCAAGTTTTTAACCTCAAAATCATTAGTTTTAGAACTAGAGTTAGGCTCGAAAATATTTTTCTTAGAAATTAATTTTTCTAATTCTTTAGAAAGTTTGTTCTTATCATAACTTACTTCCTCAAGATTTTTTGAAATACTTTCAAAATCAGCATTTTTCTTATCAAGATCTTTAGAAAGATCTGATATCTCTTTTGTAAGAATAGAATTCCTAGAGTTTGCCTTATCAAGTTTCTTATTGAGTTTGGAATTCTCAATCTCAAGAAGTTCAGAAAACCTAGATACTTTTTCATAAGTAGGTAAAGTATTTTCCTCATCAGAAGATGATTCTTCATCAGAAGAGTTATAATACTTACTATCATTATAATTTAAAGAAACATTGGTCAAAGATTCAGCATTTCGTACCTTAGCCATAAGACAATGATTATCAATAGGTAATCTGGCTATAAGACCAAGATTCTTCTGTCCTGAAGATTCATAATCATAAGATTCATCTGAAGAGTCACCATCACTGGCACTCCAGGTGTCATTAGCTTTCAGAACTTTCTTAGCGTTGGCTTTATAATACTTCTTTCTGTTCTTGTCTGAATGTCTTTCCTTCCTTTCTTTCTTTTTGAGCATAGGGAAATCTGGTCTTATATGTACAGATCTTTTACATTCATAACAAGTAACTTCTCCATCTTTCTTATCTTTCCTTTCCTTTTTCTTATACTTAGATTGAAAATTTCTCTATCCAGCTATCTTGTTCATCCTTCGAGCAAGATTTGCTAATTCATTTTCTGAGACTTCACTCTCACTATGTAACAGCCCAAGATTTTATAAAAAAAAATATATTCTTTTTAATTTTATTAATGTCTTGTGTTGTACGCTACACCAAAACGAGCTTGCACAACACACATCCTTGACTTGACTTGCATTACACGCAATCGCGACCTTCCTCGATAGCGTGTGTAGTACGCCATACCGAGTTTCACTAAACAACGATATGCTATAAAAATATTATTAAAACTAGCCGTTATTAATAGTAATAACCACTTTTTGAAATCCAGTAAATCTTATTTTTCAAAATGAACTTTATTTTTGGATTCGGAGTATCGAATTTAGCCTAAGGTGAAATTTTGGTACTTTTCGGATAACTTTCATATTCTGATGAATAGTGAAAATTACTAAATTATAATTAAAAACAACTTTTTTAATCGAAATAATTAATAGTGATAAATCATTAATTTGAGTGGTTTTAAAGTATATTTAGAATATATTTTTACAATTTATTACAATGTTGGTCATTGGATGTAATTTCACATTTAAACTAGACATAAACAAGTGTCAATCTTTTGATAGATATTGTTTCTTAAAAACACGCTATTTGTTTTAACAGCGGGATTTAATTATAAAATTAATTAATGCAACTTTTATGTTATGAATTTGGTAAAATAGACTTCATTTTTGAATTCGGAATATGAAATATAGCTTAGGATGAAATTTTGGCATTGTTCTGAAAAACATCAATTTTTGATGAATAGTGAAACTACTAAGTGGTAGGTTAAAAACTGAATTTTGCATAAAACTTAATTTTACCGCTTCTGTGAATGGAATTTCAAAAATCCGAGAGACACGGTTAATATCAAGGACTAAAATGTGGTTCAATGAGATGAAAATAAATTTTTGGTGAATAGTAACTTTTTACTTTTTTTTACCACGGTTAATAGTAAATAAGGTAACTAAGGGTAAATATGATATTAATATTACCCTAACACATGTCCTAATTCTATTGGACAAGTGTAATTCGACCAAAAACAAACTTAGGAATAAAATATGACCATTTAGGCCCACTTGGATTAGATTAGGACATTTATTATTAATTTATTTAAAGAAGGGTTAAAATAGTTAAAATCAAAGTTTAATAAGTAAATCATTTTTAATATGGGGTTATACATAAGATAAATTCGACTATAAATATTCATTAGAAAGCTAAAAAGATTTCCTAAATGATGGTATTTTATTTGTAAATTTTAGACATCAAATAATTTAATTAATTTATGACACAAAGATGATGCAGTAATTATCTTATTTATGAAATATTGACATAATTGATGTTATAAACACCAAAATAAATGTAATTTGAGAATTTTTATGAATTGAACTAATTTTATAGGTTACTATGATATATTAATGTTGTTTAATAAACTTGTTTCGAACATTTAATTCTGTTATGACTTTCACAAAAATCATATATCAAATAGTGTCAAAATTGACACAAAATAGTTTTTAAATCAAATATTATATTATTAATTGTTATTTTATTCCTAAAAATCTAAGGTTCGGCCAAATGACTTAGATAACGATATATTTATTAATAATATACAATTTTTGGTTCGTTTGGCATGTTATAGTAAGTGTATTAACCATATAGTGAAAGAAAACAAAAAGACACGGTAAAAGTTAAATTATTTAACTTAGAGTTAAATCTAATTGATAAGGTTAAAATAATATCCTAAACTTGTCTAAATTTTATTGGTTGATAGGATTTCGACCCATCCCCACTTTAGCTTCGAAATAAGACCCTTTGGAACCATTATAAACCGATTTTGACTTCAATATAAAATAATATTTTGAGATATTCCTAAGGTGCCCCTCTCCTCCCTTATAAAAGGACACCTCCTCCCCCTTCTCCTCACACCAATTTGAGCACTCAAGCTCGGCCAACCCCTGCCAATTTCTCCTCTCCACTTCCCTAGCAACATCCTAGAGGTTCTGGTCTTCCTCAAAGACCAATTCTAGTTCCCTAAGAGGAGGTCTCAAAGAGGCACTTCAAAGAAGAGGAGGTTCGGACACTTACAAAGCAAGTCGGACCTAAGGTAAGGGAAATATCACAATCTCATTTTTATCCGAGATTGTTTATTCGTAAGTATTTATTGGGTTGAATTTTATCATCCACATCCATTTTCCCTCAATATGTAATATTGTTTCCATCCACTTACAATAGTTTAAATCCAATTTTACCCTTAGGTGAGTTTTTAGTAAAAGAAATGAAAGGAATATTTTGTCGTTTTTCGTACGAGGTACTTTTTGACTTTTCCGGCAAAAGTACGAAGAATGTTTTTTTAACTTATACGGCATGAATGGATTTTTAAAACATTACTTCAAAGAAGCTTCCTTTACAAGTTTTCAAGTTTATTTTTAATCAACTTCTTTTATTTTAAAGTTGTATGACATGTTATGAAAGGAAAAATGTTTTTGAAGAAGAAATGATATTTTCCTCAAGAATTCAATTCAAGTGTTTTATCAAAATTATTTTCCATCTAAGATAATAAAGGGTTCTGTTTCTATCCATATTTTTACATTGGTTTGACTATGTTGTGATGGAATTATGTTTATGAATTCCTTTATCATATATGAATTGATTTATGATGTCATGATGTTTCAAGAATCCCATTTTTATTATATGTGTTATGCGATGATGTATGTTTTATGATTATGTGGAACACATAAGAAAGGATTCATTATAAGATGGGTGGGACCTATATCTCCCTCCAATGCATTGGGTAAAGATTTTATATCTCATGAGATAGACGTGGCTGGAACGGAAGGTAATTTCGGTTCAGTGATACAGGACTGAAACGAGGAGTGAACTCGGTTCAGAAAGGGACTTTTGTCCACTAAGATAGTCTTGGCAATGAGTCATGACTAACAAGAAATGATTTTCCATGATTATGTGTGCATGCCACAAAGTTTCAAGTTTCATGTTATGATTATGGTGATCTCATTTTCACTTCTATGATTTGTTCCATGTTAAGATATTATGATCTCTTTTGCAGGTTATGATTTTCAAAAAGATATGATATGATTTTTATTTCTTTTTTATACCCTTACTGAGCATTTGAGCTCACCCTTTTATGTTTTCTTTTCCCCAGGATATAAATAAAGGTTTTAGGTAAAAAAAAGGGAAGATCTTTATGGGAGATATTGAAGATCTTTCACCACGATTAGAAGATTACGTTCCGAGTTTCCAAAGACACTAAACTATTACGATCCTTGTGTGTGTATTTTTGTTATGTATTAAGTATTTCGCAAAAGTAATGTAATGTCCATGTACGTCAAGATACGGGTCTCTACAGTTGGTATCAGAGGAAAGGTTTAGTCAACCTTTGGAAACTAGGATGCGAAAACGTTAGTGAAATCCCTAGAGATATTTCTAAGGTATGTCTAGGGATGTCCCTAGGGATAAGTATACGTATAGGTTATAGTAATAGAATTACGCTAACGATCATAGAATTAAACCTAAGATGTTGGATATTGAAGGTACTCCCCCTTTATTATGTTGTTTTCCCTAGCATGATTTTTGCCTCTCACACTATTCTTTTTGGGTTTTAGACGATGGCTGGAACCCGAAGGAACCGTGTTGATCAATGCAATGGACAATGCAATGATTTCCCTCCTGAACAAACAAATGTTATGGGAGATGGAGTGCAAAATCTTATTGCTATGCTTACACAAGCTATGAATCATTCTGGACTTCCAAATGAGTAGAGAAGGGAACAATATTCTATTGAGTCCTTCATGAGGCAACGTCCACCTTATTTCAGTGGGTCTACTGATCCATTAGTTGCTGAACAATGGATTAGTACTACTGAAAAGATATTTTCAGTTCTTCAATGTTCTGAACATGATAAAGTCATCTTAGCAGTATATCGTTTGGAAGGTGAAGCTGATCAATGGGGGAATCTTATCAAGAATACGAGGCCAAGAGATGAAATTGAGTCCATGGAATGGGACGAGTTCAAGAACCTGTTTTTCAGTAAGTACTTCCCTCGTATTCTTCGAACAAAGATGGAGAAAGAGTTTCTTGAGCTGAAGCCAAGGGACGATGAATCTGTTGGTACCTATGAAGCAAATTTTACAAGACTTGCAAGGTATGCTTCTGGAATTATCATTCAACCTGAAAGTAAAGTTGATCGATTTTTCAGTGGCTTAAAACCAAGTCTTCGAAGGGCATTAGCCATAAGGGACTTCAATAGTTATGAAGAAATTGTGCGTTGTGCTATCAAGGTAGAAATGGAAGTTGGTGTTACATATCCATCTCATGGTTTTGACAAGAAACGAAAGATGGAGTTCAAGGAGAAATCTCAGAATAATGGTGAAAAGAAGATGAATGTTTCCTTATGCACAAAGTGTGGAAAGAAGCATGGTGGAGATTGTCAAAAAGGGACTAGAAAATGTTTTAAGTGTGGAAAAGAAGGTCATCGAGCAGCTGAGTGTCGAAGTAATGGAAAAAGGGTTTCTAATGATGTGAATAAAGCAAACACTGCAGAGAACGCACCGCCAACACTTCAATGCTTCAAGTGCAAGGAAATGGGGCATTATGCTAATAATTGCCCTAATCCAAGGGTTAGTGATGATCAACATGAGAAACCACTGAAGGCAAAGGACAAAGGGAAATCACATGCGATCACTATTGGCAATGTTGAATATGACAACGATGTGGTGGAATGATTAAGTGTTTATGTAATGGGATTCCAAAATAATGTTGTATCATTGAGTATTGCAATATTTATTGATGTGGTATTCAAAGTGATTGAGATATTTTTTGGAAATAACATGATATGCGCATAATGAAGATGAGAAAATGAAATGTTTAATAGTATTCATGAGCTCATGATTGATATAAGGACTAAGTGATATCATGGATTGAGTATATATAATTTTGAGGATTTTGGTATGTGGAAAGTGTTAACTTTTAACTGCACTCATGTTTTCACTAAGGTATTCAAGAGAATACACGATTAAGGACTTTGAATGTTTGGATATCTTATGATATGTGGGGATCAACGACAGTATTAAATCTCTGGTAATCGTTGTCACTATATTATGAGAGTGGACTGCAGTATTATATATAAGCCTAAAGATTAGACTGGATTATGTTGGAATAAGTTAGTATTGTTTAAGGATGGAAGTTTTTTTTTGAAATTATTGATGGGATGTTATAGTAATGTAGTTTTAGAAAAAGGACAACCTGCAGGACGGGCGACAGCCCATCGCTTCGGACAAGGCTATGGGAATCGAACCCACAACCGAAGTGCGACTGGCCTTTATCGCCTACCACTAGCCTACAGGAAGTCCCTGTTTAGTAGATACTAGTTTTATTATATTAAGCAGTATGATATATGAAGTATAAGTCCATTTTAGGAACCATATGTGATTAATCTCACTATAGATCGACTTATGTATATAATTTTTGCTAACCTTTTGTGATGGAATGACCCGTCATTCTATCACATGATCTGCTAACACTTCACGAATAACAAATTCAACTTCATATATTTAAGAGATGAAGTGGAAATTGTTCAAGGCATGAACAACAGTGAGATTGTACCAAAATAATGAAAGTATTTATTCTAATTCAAATTTTCAACTTTAGGGAAATGATCTTGAAAACCAAAAATGTTGTCCTAGTGATCTTATACCTGATGAATCGGATGGTACCTTAGATCGTCACAAATTTATGGATTTGTGATTGTTGGCTTTTCCATAGCCATGTTCTCTACCACTCTCCATCGGAACATGATGGTTAGATTTTTCTTCCATATCCATATTTTTACCTATGCGGAAACCCAGCGATTAGTTTATTTGGGTAATCGTTACATTTCATACTTTAGTTTTTAAAGCCAAGTTTTGGTATTCCTTTTTACGATGTGGGTTTCTATTAAAGAAACTTTCAAATAGTAAACCATTTATAACCCCGACGAATTTCGAGGGCGAAATTCATTTTAAGGGGGGTAGAATGTAACAGCCCAAGATTTTATAAAAAAAAATATATTCTTTTTAATTTTATTAATGTCTTGTGTTGTACGCTACACCAAAACGAGCTTGCACAACACACATCCTTGACTTGACTTGCATTACACGCAATCGCGACCTTCCTCGATAGCGTGTGTAGTACGCCATACCGAGTTTCACTAAACAACGATATGCTATAAAAATATTATTAAAACTAGCCGTTATTAATAGTAATAACCACTTTTTGAAATCCAGTAAATCTTATTTTTCAAAATGAACTTTATTTTTGGATTCGGAGTATCGAATTTAGCCTAAGGTGAAATTTTGGTACTTTTCGGATAACTTTCATATTCTGATGAATAGTGAAAATTACTAAATTATAATTAAAAACAACTTTTTTAATCGAAATAATTAATAGTGATAAATCATTAATTTGAGTGGTTTTAAAGTATATTTAGAATATATTTTTACAATTTATTACAATGTTGGTCATTGGATGTAATTTCACATTTAAACTAGACATAAACAAGTGTCAATCTTTTGATAGATATTGTTTCTTAAAAACACGCTATTTGTTTTAACAGCGGGATTTAATTATAAAATTAATTAATGCAACTTTTATGTTATGAATTTGGTAAAATAGAATTCATTTTTGAATTCGGAATATGAAATATAGCTTAGGATGAAATTTTGGCATTGTTCTGAAAAACATCAATTTTTGATGAATAGTGAAACTACTAAGTGGTAGGTTAAAAACTGAATTTTGCATAAAACTTAATTTTACCGCTTCTGTGAATGGAATTTCAAAAATCCGAGAGACACGGTTAATATCAAGGACTAAAATGTGGTTCAATGAGATGAAAATAAATTTTTGGTGAATAGTAACTTTTTACTTTTTTTTACCACGGTTAATAGTAAATAAGGTAACTAAGGGTAAATATGATATTAATATTACCCTAACACATGTCCTAATTCTATTGGACAAGTGTAATTCTACCAAAAACAAACTTAGGAATAAAATATGACCATTTAGGCCCACTTGGATTAGATTAGGACATTTATTATTAATTTATTTAAAGAAGGGTTAAAATAGTTAAAATCAAAGTTTAATAAGTAAATCATTTTTAATATGGGGTTATACATAAGATAAATTCGACTATAAATATTCATTAGAAAGCTAAAAAGATTTTCTAAATGATGGTATTTTATTTGTAAATTTTAGACATCAAATAATTTAATTAATTTATGACACAAAGATGATGCAGTAATTATCTTATTTATGAAATATTGACATAATTGATGTTATAAACACCAAAATAAATGTAATTTGAGACTTTTTTGAATTGAACTAATTTTATAGGTTACTATGATATATTAATGTTGATTTAATAAACTTGGTTCGAACATTTAATTCTGTTATGACTTTCACAAAAATCATATATCAAATAGTGTCAAAATTGACACAAAATAGTTTTTAAATCAAATATTATATTATTAATTGTTATTTTATTCCTAAAAATCTAAGGTTCGGCCAAATGACTTAGATAAGGATATATTTATTAATAATATACAATTTGGGGTTCGTTTGGCATGTTATAGTAAGTGTATTAACCATATAGTGAAAGAAAACAAAAAGACACGGTAAAAGTTAAATTATTTAACTTAGAGTTAAATCTAATTGATAAGGTTAAAATAATATCCTAAACTTGTCTAAATTTTATTGGTTGATAGGATTTCGACCCATCCCCACTTTAGCTTCGAAATAAGACCCTTTGGAACCATTATAAACCGATTTTGACTTCAATATAAAATAATATTTTGAGATATTCCTAAGGTGCCCCTCTCCTCCCTTATAAAAGGACACCTCCTCCCCCTTCTCCTCACACCAATTTGAGCACTCAATCTCGGCCAACCCCTGCCAATTTCTCCTCTCCACTTCCCTAGCAACATCCTAGAGGTTCTGGTCTTCCTCAAAGACCAATTCTAGTTCCCTAAGAGGAGGTCTCAAAGAGGCACTTCAAAGAAGAGGAGGTTCGGACACTTACAAAGCAAGTCGGACCTAAGGTAAGGGAAATATCACAATCTCATTTTTATCCGAGATTGTTTATTCGTAAGTATTTATTGGGTTGAATTTTATCATCCACATCCATGTTCCCTCAATATGTAATATTGTTTCCATCCACTTACAATAGTTTAAATCCAATTTTACCCTTAGGTGAGTTTTTAGTAAAAGAAATGAAAGGAATATTTTGTCGTTTTTCGTACGAGGTACTTTTTGACTTTTCCGGCAAAAGTACGAAGAATGTTTTTTTTTAACGTATACGGCATGAATGGATTTTTAAAACATTACTTCAAATAAGCTTCCTTTACAAGTTTTCAAGTTTATTTTTAATCAACTTCTTTTATTTTAAAGTTGTATGACATGTTATGAAAGGAAAAATGTTTTTGAAGAAGAAATGATATTTTCCTCAAGAATTCAATTCAAGTGTTTTATCAAAATTATTTTCCATCTAAGATAATAAAGGGTTCTGTTTCTATCCATATTTTTACATTGGTTTGACTATGTTGTGATGGAATTATGTTTATGAATTCCTTTATCATATATGAATTGATTTATGATGTCATGATGTTTCAAGAATCCCATTTTTATTATATGTGTTATGCGATGATGTATGTTTTATGATTATGTGGCACACATAAGAAAGGATTCATTATAAGATGGGTGGGACCTATATCTCCCTCCAATGCATTGGGTAAAGATTTTATATCTCATGAGATAGACATGGCTGGAACGGAAGGTTATTTCGGTTCAGTGATACAGGACTGAAACGAGGAGTGAACTCGGTTCAGAAAGGGACTTTTGTCCACTAAGATAGTCTTGGCAATGAGTCATGACTAACAAGAAATGATTTTCCATGATTATGTGTGCATGCCACAAAGTTTCAAGTTTCATGTTATGATTATGGTGATCTCATTTTCACTTCTATGATTTGTTCCATGTTAAGATATTATGATCTCTTTTGCAGGTTATGATTTTCAAAAAGATATGATATGATTTTTATTTCTTTTTTATACCCTTACTGAGCATTTGAGCTCACCCTTTTATGTTTTCTTTTCCCCAGGATATAAATAAAGGTTTTAGGTAAAAAAAAAGGGAAGATCTTTATGGGAGATATTGAAGATCTTTCACCAAGATTAGAAGATTACGTTCCGAGTTTCCAAAGACACTAAACTATTACGATCCTTGTGTGTGTATTTTTGTTATGTATTAAGTATTCCGCAAAAGTAATGTAATGTCCATGTACGTCAAGATACGGGTCTCTACACACTAGATTCGGATTGGAAAATAACTTTCTTAGACTTGGATCTGGTTACTCTCTCAGGATTCTTAGCTTTCATCTGATTTGAAGTTGTAGTAAAAGCAACAGTACCATTTCCATTCTTCTTCTTGATGTTGTCTGCATCTCTCTTCTTTCTAGTTTCATGTTGTAGAAGAGTTCCAAATAATTCATCAAGAGTAATTTGAGTGACCTTTCTGTTCTCATCTATAGCTGTTCTCTTGGACTCCCACTCATTGGGCATAATATCAATTATTTTATCCACAAGAGATTCATCATCTAGACCTTTCTCTCCCATAGATTGTAGACTGTTGAAAATAGTAATAAATCTCTATTGAACTTTACAGATAGGTTCTCCATAAAGAAAATTGAATCCATGATATTCAGCTCTAAGCATAGCTCTTCTAGTCTCAATCACCTTAGAAGTTCCAAAGTGTGTAACCTCTAACTTCATCCATATACAATTAGCTGCTTCACAAGAAGAAATTTGGCTATATATATTTCTTGTCATTGAACATAGTAAAGTATTGCGTACCTTATAGTTTAGTTGATATTCTTGCTTTTCCTGATTAGTAAAATATCTGACTTCCTTGTCAGGAATTTTATAATCACCAGTAAGCATAACAAAGTTGTCTACTCCAGTATTGATAACAAAAGTCTTCATACGATCTCTCCAGTACTCATAGTCATTACCATCAAATATGGGTGGTCTTGTAGGATTCAGATTATCAATTGATCCAACATTAATTCATGCCATACTAAAACAAAAAACTTTGCACACAACCTTGTTAGTAGAAAAGAATCGTAATAACAAAGTTCGGAATGGGAAAAGTTCAGAATAAGATAGTTCAGAATGGTAAAATGAGAAAAAAAAACTTATTCGTGAGAACATGTATTTCAGAGACTTTCTCTGATACCAAATGTAAGATTGGTATAGAGTAAGAGGTTTCCAACCTCTGATACCAATTGTAGGATCGAAATAGTGATGTAGATGCTCAATATACAAGAGGGGGGGGGGTGAATTGTATACTTTAAAAATTCCTTTGGAAACATTAATGTTAGTTAAGAATAACTATGTTTCCCTTAAGAGAAGGAAAGAGCTAAGTTTAACAAAGTTAAACTAAGAAAATTCACAACACCTCTAACACCGAATGCAAACTAGGAAAGAGATTCCGGACAAGGGTTCCGGAAATATGGTTCTGGAAATTGAAACTTAACAAAAGATTACAATATGAGATTCCACCTTAAAGAGTATAGAATCTAAATGAAACAGAGTACAGGTAAGGAAGTATAAGAAATTTATACTTTCCTTATATTACAAAATGCAGCGGAATATAAACAAGTAGTAAAACTACAAGTAACAAGATATAAGTCTTTTAACCCAAAGAGAAGGGTATCCAACAACCTTGGATAAAGGTCCCTTTATTTATACTTTCAAGCAAGTCTGTCTTACCCACACCAGGGTAAGCCATCGATACAAAGATCGAAGTCCTTGTCTTGCTATCCCCGAAATCCCTCAACTTCAAGGTAGTTGGAAACCTCTGTCTTCCTCAGCAAAGAAGCCCTCGAACTTTAAGGTAGTCGGCACCTCTGTCTTCCTATCCCCGAAAGCCCTCGAATGTAATCACAAACATTCAGAGTTGCATGATGCTTTGAGAGTTAATAAGAGACTCTCTCTCTAGAAATCACTTCAAGCAAATTAGTCAGCCTTTCAGCACTTTCATCAGCTATCAGCTGCAAGCTCTTTCAAATGAGCTCCTATTTATAGGTAAGGTCGGCTCCTTCTCCAACGGTCATATTTTCCTTAAAGATCGGAGGGACTTGTACACGTGTCACTTAGACAACGGTTAGTTTATAGCAAAACAGAAGACATCGTTTTATAACAAAACAAGTGTAACAGAATGTATGACATCGTTTTAAACTCTAACATAAATGTTCGGAATGAAAACTTCGGAGTGAAGGTTCGGAGTGTAAGGAACAATAATAAAGAGTAGAAAAATCTTATAAGTGTAAGCAATAGAAAAGTTCGGAGTCTAACAAAGTTATTTTTCGGAGTCTGAATTAATTCAGAGTGTATAAAACAAAGATACTCAAATTCTGTTTAATAGGTGAATTCGGAATGAGAATTCGGAAAAGTAATTCGTCATCATAAATCGTAATGAGAATTCTTCATCAGAATTCGTAATGGGAATTCGGAATGATATTTCTTCATTAGAATTCGTAATGAGAATTCTTCATTAGAATTCGTATCCTGAATTTGGAATAGAACTTAGTCAGAGTTCATATCCGGAATTCGGAAAGAAACTTCCTTATAGTTCTTATCCAGAATCTGAATCCTAAAACAGAATGATTTATATCAATGTTTCAACGATTCCGAGAAAATGAATCCGAATCTCATACTTAAGAAAAATATGGATGAAAAATATGATAAAGATAATTTTTCTTATAAAAGTAATTTTCCTTAAGAAAGCAATTTTCCTTATAAAAGCGATTTTCCTTAAGAAAGCAATTTTCCTTAAGATAAGGTGTTTGTGATTTTCAAAACAAGAAGGAATGGAAAAGTCATAAGGAAAACCTTTTTGACTCTACAATGTCATGTGAAACTCATTTCAAAACATGTGATGAGAATAAAATGATCCGTAAGGGTCATAAAATAGATAAAGAAAACATTAGTATATCATTACATACAAAAACTATGCTCTTTAACATACCTCATGAAATCATAAGATTTATGAATAGCACATAGAAATCACAAATCATAAAGGTAACTTGTGGAATCCATAACATACTTAATTTGTAGCTTTCACAGCTACATAGGGAGTTAAATTTGGAATACCCATCATAGTATATTCCCTAAATCTCTTAGGAGAAACATTAACCTTTACCTCTATCATTTTACCCAATGCATTGGAGAGCTATCTTGGGATCACCCACCCTAAGTTTATCATGGAATCACCCATATAAGTAAACAATTCCAAAGAACCATAACATATTCATAACACATAAACTAAGAATAAAGAAAAGATAACATTTCCACATTGCAATCACAATATATCATTTCATGATATTAACATAATAATTTTTTTTATTAAACCATTTTCAAAACCATTTAAAGCATTTAATAAAGATATTTTTTAATCAAAGTGTCCCATAACACTTTGAGGATTTAAAAAGAATTAATATTTTAAAACATTATTGTCATTATAAATAAATCCTTAAAACAATTTTTAAAACATGGTTATTAATGAGAAATATTTAGAAGAATAAATATTTAAAACATTTAAAATAATGTTTTCTTTAAAGAGTACCTTACCACTTGAAAAAATTCTTGAAGAAACATAATTAAAGAATAACATTAAACAAAGATGATAATACAATGAGAATAAGGAGATTCAGGATATAATAATTCAGAGGGAAATATATACACCATATAAAAGTGAATTGGTGTATAACAACAAATAAGTATCAATAGAATGTAAATTGAGACAAAGTCCCTTACAAAAATCGTATCCTTATATTAAGGATAAATCAATGATGTAATTATATGTGAAAAATAATAAAACATCCAATATAAGTGGATATTAAGTCTAAAACAATCAAGGGTCATTCACACATATTCATATCATGACATAATCAAGAAGTACAAGTTTAACACAAAGAATTGAAATTGGGTTAATTAGTTACCTTACGAAAATTTGGCAGCTGAACTATGTCATTTAGAATTTAAGAAAAAGAGATGATGAGAGAGAAAAGAGTATCTCATCAATTGGACATAAAATTTACATCAATAAGGATATATAAGAACACATCCCAACATAATATAATTGAAATTAAAAGATGTAACATAAAGGAAGTCTTTGACTAAAACAGGACGGTGAAAGGTTCTCTTATCGATTTAGTAACTTATGAAACATACACCCCATGATAAAAGGATCACACAATGAAGATTTAAATACCCATAAATTAATTTATATTACACAAATAATTCAATCATGGGTAGTACATACACCTCACAAAAGGAAATAGTGGCAAATATATCATGAATCTCATAGGAATAAAAAGTGAGATAAAAACCCCTAACCTCATGTTCGACTTGACTTGTTCATTCCTTGTTCTTATTAAATAATAAACTTCAGTAAATTTATACTTGATTTAAGATCCTTTTAAAAGTTTATTATTACTTTTATTTCACTTATTAATTTATTATAACAATTATTAATTATTTGATTTCATATCTAACATTTTGTCGATGTTCGGAACTTGAGTTAAAAAATGAACTTGTTATAATTAAAAATTGTCCATGTGGTCAAAATAACATTATCTCCATAATTATATTAATGATTTAGATATCATATAAATCATATATATCCATTATATATGTATTTAGAATATTCCAAAATATTTGGACATAAGAAATGAAATGCACTGTTCATGGAGACGGTAGGTCGTACGTACGCATAAACACTACTCATTTCTTTTTCATTTTTAATGGAATAAAAAATGAATGATACATAGGTATATAATAATTAAAGTATAATATATATTCTATATATGTTACAAAATTTCATAAATTCTAGCCTTTATACATTCCTTGTATAGTATGAACGAGTCATATCCCTTTCAGGGGGCGGTAGTCCGCAATTTCTTAAATGAAATTATCATATTTACCCATTATGGAAACCATAAAAGAATTATATAAATGAAAAATATAGTTTAATAGAGAAAATATAAATATAATATGTATCACATATAAATAAAGTTCCATATTAATGTCCACCATGAGAGGTGGTTGGTAATAATTGAATAATCATAGTTTCGTGAGGCAGTAGTTCGCCGTCCACATAAACAGTATGTTCAAATCTATTATATGGAGGTGTGTGGATGTGTAGTTCGAATAATATCATAAAAAAATATAGTATATTAAAGATACTGATTTTTTTATAAAAAATGTAATAAATAGAGTTAATGGTTTGGAGAGGGAAAATAAAATAAAAGAACTCGAGAGAAGACGTTACCTTTAAATCGGGCAACTCACTTTGGTTTGAACCCAAATTTTTTCTTGAATTTCTTTATGCCTAGGGAATGACTTCTAGGTGTAAGAGAGGGATGATGGGAGATTCATGGTGAAGTGTTAGGATGATCCCAAGGGCTTTAAAGGTGTGAGTAATGGGTTAGAGGAGGTTTCCTTTTATAAGAGGGAGGAGGGGCTCTTTAGGAATGTTTGAAAGTATTGTTTTATTATAAAATTATTTACGATCTCAAAAGGTACAAAACTTATTTAATTGTACGATAATGTGCATATAAGTCTAAATAAAAACATCATATAATAATTGGATAGGTTTTGGATATTTTTTAATCTTTATCTTTTTTATTTAATCCTTTTTTAACATATTTATCTTTTACCATATCCTCTTGTATATTCATACTATATAATTAATATATTTACAATAAAATGACAAGCAACAGAAAATGGATTATTTATGACATTTTTAACATTATTCAAGTCATTTGGCCGAATCTGCGTTTTTATGATAATTTTTTCATTTAATAAAATTGTATGCATTTTAAAAATTCATTTAAGTCAATTTTTAAACTATTCATATCAATAATTTTACAAAAAATCTACAACTTGATAATTAAAAAAAACCTCAATTAATTCAAATATAACAAGTCATTTGTATCTTTGTAATTCGTGTATGGAATGAAAAGTTTCAAAAAAAATTTATTTTAATATTTATAATATCATTTATTTGAATCCTTTATTAATAAAGCGATTACTGCATCACTATTATGTCATTATTATGTTTATTTATTTAATGTCTAAAAATATAAATAAAATATCATGATGTAAGAAATATTTTTACCTTTCCAATTAGTATTTATAGTTGAATAGATTACTTATATAACCTGATATAAGTTTTTTACTAAAAGATATATGTTTATGTTACTTTTGTATTTACTTGAAATTAATTAATATAAAGTGTCATTATAACTCACAATCACCTAAATGGCATCCCAATATCTATTGAAAGATTCCCTGGTCCTGAAATAACTCATCCAATAGGGTTAGGACAAATTTAAGGGTTATTTAACAATATTAAAATATTATTTTTCAGCCTTATTTACCATACTTACCCTTAAACCATGGTAAATAAAATATTTACTAAAGTAAATATTCATAATGTATAATAATAAAGGATACCTATTTACAAAATGTGGTCCTCCTGATTCTAAATTTGGAATCCATTTTTCCAAATTCAAAACATATAAGTGGTAGAACCTAATTTAAAATTAATTCTCGTCATTAAAACAAAAAGCATGTTTTTAAGAAATAATAACTATCCAAATATTGACACCTGTTTATGTCCAATTTCAAAGTAAAATTACTTATAATGACCAGAATTGGATAAAATGGTAAAAATATAATCTTGTTACACTTTAAAAACAATTAAAAGTTTATTGTAACCATATAAATAAATTATATTAAAACAAAGTTTTGAATTAAAATGCAATATTTGGCACTATTCATTAAAAATTGACTTTATTAGAAAAATCCCAAATTTTCATTTAATGTAAATTATGGTGTCCGAATTCTAAAGACAAATTTTATTTTGTCAAATATAACATATAAATGTAACAAAAATTATATTCAAAATTGTTTCTCCATTAAATGGTGACAAATCAAACTTTGAAAGAATATTAGAGTATTTATGCTTAAAATTGGATCCATTCACATTTTAAGCTTCTAACATTTGCTGGATAAATATAAATACATTTAACAAATATCAGTAAGAATATTTTAGTAAATCCTGTTCATTCTCCCCAATAAAACGACTATGCGTTAACTACCACTTAAAATATTAATAATATTATATTATTTTTTGGTATAACTCAACGTTGTGTGAAATGTATGATTTCAGAGAATTTTTTGGTTGCGTGTTGAGTACGGTATCAGAAAAAGTGTCCCCTTTAACATAAAATTAATATCTTATGAATAAGTATTAAGAGAAATCAAAATTTATTATTCTATAAATACCTGGTTTGTTAGATCCTTCCCCAATTTTGGGAATTTTGTCCCCGGAATTTTAAAATTGTGCTCGGAAACATAATTGAAAGTACCTTATCTGAAAAAGAGTAAACAAAAACATCACATTAAAAGAATGAAATAGAAGTTCAAAGGTCACAAGAGACAACCCATACTAGTATTCCATGTAAGAATACATGGATATGGAAGAGAAACTAACCATAAGGTTCTGATGGAGAGTGATATAAAACATGATTAGAATAAAGTTAACTACTAAAAAATCACAAACTTGTAATGGGTTAAACGATCTTTGATTCCATAGTAGGAAAAGTAAACAGGCCAAAAAAAATTTGTTTTAGCTTCCCATTCATATTGGTGAGGAATTATTTTATGATATTGACTTAGAACATAAAGAAAATATACAAACTTTTAAATTAGAGTTTCATCCATTATTAATTTTCTACTACAAAATCATCTTTTCTCCAAATGATAAGTATTCCAGATCACTTGGTCATGAATGAAGTGCTAGAATCAACTTCTAGAGAATCACATAATCCAAAAATATGAACTATATATTTCCCTTGTCTTTATAAATTAACCAAATCCAAACTGGTTAGTACAAGATCAAATAATCCCCAAAAAGGATAATCCTTTATAAAATGAAATAATACTCTTAATCTCCAAAATTCAACAAGCAGTACCCAAAGATCAACAAAGACAATTGAATACACAATTTTCCATAAAATTATTCAATATAATCCAAACTATGATTGAAACCCAAAATGCAGAAGAATAAAAATCACATAGACTTCCACAATAAATCTTAACATTTATCTCCAAATGACAAATACAACTCTAAAAGACTCATACTGAAGTGTAATTAACATAATCACATATTCATTATGATAGGTTAATTATTTCCATAAATAACCCAAATCTCCATATGTGAACAATAAAAACATAGATTTTTCCAAAATAAAATTTCAACTATTACTCCAAAAATGAGACACCATAGTATTATATTTCCCTTAAACATATAATGTTATCCAAAATAAACAATGTATTCTAACATAACCTTTATCACTTAATCTCCAAATAGTTTTCATATATTAAGGATATCCATTTGATAAAATATAAGTTCCCAAAATCAACATATTATTGATCCATATATCCATTTAACTAAAAAGAATAAGTCATACTAACCAGGGACTTCACGTAGGCCATTGGTAAGTGATGCACCCTTATCACCCTTAGGTTGTGGGTTCTGTTCATGTGGACTTTCCAGACACGACAGGTTGTTACGTTTCATTTTTATCCCGTAAGTATGTGATGAGAGAATATATTGTAAAAGAAAATATAAATACAGTGTGCACAGATCTCTTTCTTCAGCACATTTTTTAAAATAATAATATTCTTTAAAATCTTTGGATAAATTAAATTATTTAGAAATACATTTATAATATTTAACATTCTTGAATAAATGAGAATATTGTGGAAATATGATTTTATTAAATACAACCCATGATCCATGATGATAGTGACGAATAGTGTAGGTGTTTGAAATCTCAAACAAATTATTGCAAGTGATTTGTAAGTTAGAAAATGTTTCACAATCATTTAAACACGACTTTGAAATAATTATTGCAAGCATGTCACTAGGAAGGTATAGGAATGATGTTTGAGATCCTCCTTTTTTCATTTGTAACTGACTTTCCTTGATCTAAAAAAGTTAAAAAAAATATTTAACTGAAATTATAGACACATGGACTAACCAAGTGTTTAATGAAAACTGTTAATCCTTAATGTTATCTAATACAAAAACTGATACCAACTATAATACCCCAACCTTAAACATTACATAATGTTGTGTTTAGTCAAGAATTCCTGTAACACCCCAGGATTTCTTAGTATGTTATCTCTTCAATGTAATTCAAAAACTTGTGCTACACACAAAAACGAGTTCAAGCACAACACGACTTACAAAACTAGACATTTAAAAAGTAGTTATGAATATTATTAATTGTATTTTGAATTTTTAACATTCATATTTTGTGTTTATTAGACTTGATATATGGAAAAAATCAAATTTTCAGATAAAAGAAATATTTTTCAAAAATGCAATTTTACCGCCTATTTAATGGAGAATCATTTTAAAAAAAATCAACACTTTTATTTACACAATTTAATTAAATTAAATTTCTATTTTGAATAGGGACATAAAAAATTAGTTTGGATACATTTTTGGTACTTTTTTGATAAATTTCATATTTTGATAAATAGTGAAAAATACTAAATTTTAATTGAAAATAGATTTTTTAATCGAAATAATTTATATTGTCAAATTATGAAATTGAATGTTTTGGAAGTATAATTAGATTTTATTTTTATCATTTAATAAAATGTTGGTCATTATAAGTAATTTCACATTTAAATTTGACATAAACAAATGTCAATCTTTTGATAGTTTTTACTTTTTAAAAACTCGCTTTTTTGGTTTTGACAACGAGAATTAATTTTAAATTAATTAATGAAAATTCTGTGTTTTTAATTTGGTAAAATATAATTAATTTTTAAATTTATAATATAAAAATTATCTTAGGGTGAAATTTTGGTATTTTTTGAAAACATTCCATTTCTGATGAATAGTGAAAAACACTAAATTATTGTTTTAAACCAAATTTTTATTTATATAATTATTTATTTTAGTTAAATTTATTTTAAGTAAAAATAGATATATAAAACATATATAAGTTTAATTTATTTCATTGGAGTCATTTTATAATAAAATTAGACGTATAAATTGTTATTGAACTTTTTACCATTTTTACCCACCTTCTAAGAGTATTTCAAAATTTGAAAAAATATAATTTTACCACTTTTGTGAGTATAATTTCAAAAATTCAAGAGACACATTTTACATAAGTAAGTAAAATGTGGTTCAATAAGATGAAAATTATTTTTGGTGAATAGTAACTTTAGACTTTTATTTACCATAGTTAAATGAAAATTGGTTAATTAAAGTTAAAAATGATATTATAATTACCCTAACACATGTCCTAATTATATTGGATAAATGTAATTCGACAAAAAACAATCTTATGAGTAAAATATGATCCTTTTGGTCCAATTGGATCAAATTAGGACATTTATTATTATTTTATTTAAAGAATTGTTACAGGTGTTAAATTCAAAGTTTAATAACTAAATCATTTTTAATATTGGTTTATTCATAAGATAAATTTGATTATAAATACTAATTAGAAATATAAAAAGCTTTAATATATAATGGTATTTTATTTATAATTTTTATACATTAAATAATTATATTTATTTATGACACAATGATGATTCAATAATTACCTTATTAATGAAAGAATCAATTAAATGATATTATAAATATTTAAATAAATATAATTTCAAAGTTTTTATGACATACACAAAATTTCTAGGATAATATGAAATGTTAGAATTGATTCAATGTATCTCATTTAAAGTAATAATGTTTTGATGACTTTCAAAAAAACCAAATACTAAATAGTGTCAAAATTTACATAAATGAGTTCTTAAAACAAATACTATATTATTGAATAATATAATATTTATAAAAGTCAATGGTTTAGAAAAAGGGATTAAATAATATTATATATGTTATTAATGAACCACTTGTGTTTATATTGGAAGTTTAGAGTATGTTTATTAACTATATAGTGTAAGAATACAAGAAGACGCGGTAAAGTTAACCTATTTAACTAATAGTTAAATAAAAACGATAAGGTCATTATGGTGACCTAAACTTGTCTAAAACATATTTATTAAGAGTATTTTGACCCATACGCACTTTATCTTCTAAATAAATCAATTTGGATCTATTAGAAACCGAAAATTATTTTATAATAAAATAACATTTCAAGCTTTTCCTAAGGAGCCCCTCACCCCACTTATAAAAGGGCACTTCCCCTTCTCGCAAAATCACACCTTAGATGCCATTTGGCTCAGCCAAAACCTACCCAAATATCCTAAAAAATTCCATCACATTGACCTAGATTCTTTAGTTTGATCATAAAGACAACCTAAAGATCCCTTTTGATCAACTAAAAAGGAAACACCCGAAGAAGATGAAATAATTTTAACACCCTCTTTCAAGTTCTTCTCTTCTTTCAATTACTATTTCGTTGTTGTTTCCATAAAAAAATAATAAATCTAGTACCTTATACATATTTTTATGTTATTATAAATATGGTACAACCATATTCATTATTCTATCCATCCTATAAATGACAAAGTCACCATACATGCGTACATACGACTTACCGTCTCAACGTCGTGGGGTAGTTTGTTATTAAAATAGTTCATTATTTGGATGGGTATAATAATAAAATATTTAAATAATAAATATAACATGTTAATCATTTTTTATATATGATATAAAATCCAATTATATATGATTTATCCATCAAAAGAATTATATTGTCGCTCGTGCATACGTACAACTTACCGTATCCACAACGCGATGAGATGACATTCCTCATCATAACCATTCAAGAATAATTTAAATTTTATGATTAAAAATAATTTTTAAAGACTTTATATCATTTTTATATGAATAAGATACATCCTACCCATAAAAAACATTACTTGCGTAACAAACCATATAAAGGAAAACAAATCAGTTAACACCCAAAATGATGATACTACTGAAATATCATTAACAAAGCAATATTATAAGATAATATACGATATCATATTAATGTCTATGGTTATTGTATAGTTTAATAACTATTATTTCACCATTATACAAGATTTTAACCTTCCCTCAACCAAGGAAATGTACTAGGTAAGGGTTAATTTCTCAATCACTTTATTATCCGAGGTTCTTTTTACGTAAGTATCTACTGTGAAATTTTTATTATACATGTACATGTATCATAAAAGAGTTTCCAAAGGGATTTTTAAGGGAATAATATAATAAATCATCATTTTAATTGTTTTAAATATTTATTCTTCTAATCCTTTCTCATTAATGACCTTGTTTTTAAAATAATTTTAAGGATTTATTTTTTTGGACATGAATGTTTTAAAATGTTAATTTCTTTTAAAAGTTTCAAAGTGGTATGGAACACATTGATTCAAAACTATCATTTAAATGGATTCCTTTATAAATTATGTGACTTTTAAATGATTTCATGAAAAAGGAATATTTCTCTCAAATATTTTCACTAATCATTTTAAACTATGTCAACATCCTTTATGGGATATTATTCATTATCAAGGTTGATTTATTATACAAATATATCATATTGTATTGAAGGTTTCGTGATATGTTTGACTGTGGATGTGTTATTTTTATACCATTCAAGGTTTAAAAATTATGTATTGACATTTCGTATGCTAGTTTTTAGAAAAAAAATTATGTTATGTTTAAACCTTTTCATATAGGGAATGCATTGGACTTAGTAATTGATAGGTGGATCTTGCTATAGCTCCTCGATGCATCGGTAGGTCTCATGAGACAAAATAGTGTCTCGGAAAAATGATTTGAAAAAATCTTATTTGTATTCTTGTAACAAGGCCTTGACTATGTGGTTATGATGTCTGGCATTATGTATTCTATAATAATGAAATTGGCTATTGATATTACAAGTGATTATTTGACTAGTAGAATATCAATGTGAATAAGTAAATAGTATTATTTAATTTAACTTTTCCATATTATCATTATGTTTATGTTTAAAAGGCCTGTGTTTTAGTCTTATAAATTTCCTTAAATGTTTATACTTTTTATGAAAGTTTCCTCTATATTGTTATCCTTACTAAGAATCTGATCACACCCCTTGCTATGATTTATTTAACCTAGGATGCGAAGAAGTGTATTAGTACTGACCTTAAGGGATTGTCTAAGAGATATTAATGTTGTCAATGGTGTCAATGTTGTTTTTGATTTTCATTTTATAACATAATATAACATTCATGTATGTAATATATTTTCTGATACTGCTAAACTGATCGGTCCTTCGGGACTTGATTCCTTGTAATCATGCCCATGTATTAAAATAATGCACTGACTCTGGGTAACTAGGGTCAGGTCGATATAGTTGGTATTAGGGGAAATTTATTACAACCCATTGAAGCTGGATTTAGAAAAATTCTGATTAGAGAACATTACCCCAATATATACTTTGAGGATTAGTATAAAAGAACATCCTAGAATTTTGTTAACGTAGAGATTTTGTGAGTTTTCCAAGCAATACATCCCTGTCTGGATACGATCATGTAGAGGCGACTTTGGCACATATATACATAGGAGTGAAAACTCCGATAAGGACTTTAGGGCTTGACCTGAGTTATCTTTGTACATGAAAATGGGTCTTGATGCACTCTTGATTGCGACACTCCTAGGGGATATGCTTAAGATAATTTAGATTTTCATTACAATCCATTATGAAGGAAGTAGGAGTAAATACTTCCTCAAAGAAAACATTTTATGTTTATAGATTATATGCATAATATTTTTAACTTAAGTTAGGTATTTTTCATGTTTGGAATTACGCATTGTTATTCATAAACTAACCTAGTGTATTACATTATTTAGAAATTCTTCCTAGTAGAAGGAATGAGAACTCCAGCAATACACATGATCCAAAGATTAAGAAGGACGATATCTTTCAGGGTATTAATCCAACATTTAGAAGGGAAATAGTCTACCATATATTCTCATCATATGAAGAAATAGTATCATGTGTTAATAAGATAAGTAAAGAATTCTTTGAGTCCTATGGATTTGAAGTAAATACATAGAATAAAATGATGGAAGAGAGAAAAATGGATAAAGGGAAGAGGGGAAAGAAGGATTTTCCCATATGTGATAATTGTGCAAAGAATCACCTTGGTAAATGCTTGAAGATAATGAGAGTTTGTTATAAGTGTGGAGAAATAGGACACCATATACATGATTTCAAGGGTAAGAAAAAGTTGTCAAAGGTATAATGCTTCATTTGTAAGGAGTTGGGACACTACGCTAATCAATGTCCAAACCATCAGGGCATTCCCCAAATGATGCTATTGGATAATAATAAAGTTATGATACTACCACAGATGAAGATAAATGACTAGTTCTCTTATGTTATTATTTAAAAATTATTTCATTTGTGTTTTTTACCAATGATGTACTGGTTATAGGAATTGTGGAAATAAATAAGGATTGTACTGTATTACTATTTCATTGAGGATTTGAGATTATACGGTTCTAAGAAATGTTACTAAATATCAAGTTGATATTTTTGTAAAATACATAGTTGAAGGAAAGATAAACCTTAATATGGTTCTGATAATGAGGTAGTGATTTTGGAATAAGATATGATTGATTTGGATAAATTATATTTGATATTCTTGACTACTTTGGAACTAATTATTTTTTTTATTCCATTTTTGATGGAGTATACAACAATTTGTTATATTAGAAGTATATAAAGTATTCTATAAATAATAAGGGAGCAAGAATTTAATCAATAAGGAATTATGGTAATTTTTGGTGTTACCATGTTTTAAAATAACACATGATGAAGGTATTCACATATTATTACATGGGAAAAAAGATCGTCATTGTGTTTATATTCCTTATAAATTTAGGACTACGAGTTTGGATAGAAGTATTTTTTGATAAGTATAATGGTTGGAATGGATTAAGTTTGATATTGGATACTATTCTTAATGTTAAATAATTTCATAAGATTATTTTTGGATTGTTATAAAAAGGAAAACCTAGAGATCAGGTGATAACTCATCGCATCTGGCAAGGCCGTGAGACTTGAACCCACAACCGAAGGGCGACAAGGGTGCATCACCTACCCCTAGACTACGTGATGTCCTAGTTTGTGTAATTTTTTTTAAATAGTTTGACAAATTAATTATAAATTCATTGTTTTTAAAACCCTATACGATTACAATAAATAGAATATTTTTGAGTTCTATTATCTTTTGTAGTGAAAGATGAGTTTGTGGTAGGAATTAGTTGAAGAATGAAACTCTACATATCAAGTATATTTTATCCTCTTTTTCTATGAATAAACTCAATCTTAAACTTTAGGGAAGGGATCTCAAAACCAAAAATTTGTTATCCTAAAACCTAATGTTTTATTGAATGGATGATATTTTAAATCATCATAGATTTATGGCTTTGAGGCCCTCAATTTTACACTTTTTTGTGATTCATGACATCAATCACTTCCTATAAATATATACCTTTTTCTCTAATTATGTGCCTCTAATTTCCTCCAATGTTCTCATAATCGAGATCATAATTTGGACGTGGATTTCTTCATTTCCCTTTACCTCTTATTAAGACTAAATTTTGTTAAACCAATTTCAAATGTGGGTTTTCCACAAAGTTATTTTCTATATTCTTAAACTTTCATTTTCAAATCACAATTTCACATTGCGAGGATGCAATTTTTTAATGGAGGGGAGAATTTAACACCCCAATATTTCATAGTATGTTATCTCTTCAGTGTAATTCAATAACTTGCGCTACACGCAACAACGAGATCGAGGGTACCACGAGTTAACAAACTAGCCATTCAAAAAATCATTCATGAAAATTATTAACTACATTTTCAATTTTAACATTAATATTATGTGTTTGTTAGACATAATATGAGGACAAAATCAATTTTTCAGATAAAAGTAATATTTAAAAAAAATGAAATTATAATGCCTATTTAATGGAGAATCCTTTTTAATACAAACATTTAACACTTTTCAATACTCAATTTAATGAAATTAAATTATACTTTAGAATCAGGACATAAAAATATAGTTTGGATAAACTTTTGGTACTTTTCTCATAACTTTCATACTTTGATGAATAGTTAAAAATACTTAATTTTAATTAAAATAATTTTTTTAATAAAAATAATTTATTGGGTTAAATTATGAATTTGAATGGTTTGGTAGTATAATTAGATTATACTTTTATCATTTAATAAAATGTAGGTCATTATAAGTAATTTCACATTTAAATTTGACATAAATACATGTAAATCCTTTGAAATTTTTTACTTTTTAAAAACCCCCTTTTTGATTTTGACAACAATAATTAATTTTAAATTAATTAATGAAACTTATATGTTTTGAATTTAGTAAAACATAATTAATTTTTGAATTCATAGAATCAAAATTATCTTATAATGATTTTTTTGGTATTTTTTTAAAACATTTAATTTTTGATGAATAGTGTAAAACACTCCACTATTGTTTAAAATCAAATTTTTATATAAATAAATACTTATTTTGTTTAAATTTTTTTAATTAAAAATAGATATATAAAACCTATATATGTTTAATGTAATTCATTTGAGTTATTTTATAATAAAATTAGATGTATAACGTTTTATTGAACTTTTTACCGTCTTTTACCAACCTTCTAGTAGTATATGTAAATTTGCATGAAAAATAATGTTACCACTTTTCTTAGTTGAATTTCAAAACTCCGAGAGACATAGTTGACATAAGTGAATATGATTTGGTTCAATAAGTTGAATCTTTTTTGCGAATAGTAACTTTTGACTTTTATTTACCACCGTTAAATGTAAATAGGGTAATTAAAGGTAAAAATGGTATTATAATTACCCTAACACATGTCCTAAATCTATTGGATAAGGATAATTAGACCAAAATAATCCATAGGAATAAAACATGACCCTTTTGGTCCACTTGAATTAGATTAGTACATTTACTATTTTTTATTTGAAGAAGAGTTAAAAGTGTTAAATTCAAAGTTTAATAACTAATGAATTATTAATATGTTCATATAAATAAGATAAATACAACTATAAATATTCATTAGAAATTTTAAAATATTTCCTAAATCATGGAATTTTATTTCTAATTTTTATAAAATAAATTATTAAATTTAGTTATGACTCAATGATGATGAAGTAATTACCATATTAATGAAAGAATGAGATAAATGGTATTATAAATATTAAAATAAATATAATTTCAATGTTTTTATGACTTCCACGAATTTTATAGAAGAATATGATATGTTAGGGTTGATTTAATATATATTGTTTGAAGTAATTAAGTTGTGATGGCTTTCACAAAAAACTAATACTAAATAGTGTTAAAATTGACATAAATTAGTTTTTAAAACAAATATTATATTATTAAATTATATAATATTCCTAAAAATATATGGTTCATCCAAATGGCATAAATAATATTATATATGTTATTAATTAACAACTTGGGTTTATCATAGGAGTTTAGAGTAAGTTTATTAACAATATAGTGTAAGAATATTAGAAGACACGGTAAAAGTTAAACAATTTAACTAATAGTTAAATCTAAAAGACAAGGTTAATATGGTGACCTAAACATTTCTAAAACATATTTTTTTAGAGTATTTTGATCCATAACCACCTTATCTTTTAAATAAATCAATTTATATCCATTAGAAACCGAAAATTAATTCATAATAAAATAATATTCCAAGCTGTTCCTAATGTTCCCCTCACCTCTCTTATAAAAGGGCATTTCCCATTCTCTCTAAATCACACCTCTAAAGAAATTTGTCTCGGCCAAACCCTTCCCAAATATCCTACTAACTTCCCTCAAATCAACCTAGATTTCTTAATTTGATCATAAATCGAACCTAAAGAGCCCTTTGGAACAAATCAAAAGGAAACACCCGAAGATGAGGTAATAATTTCACCACCCTATTTCAAGTTCTTTTATTCTTACAATTCCTATTTCTTTCTTTTTCCATACCAAAATAATAAATATAGTACCTTATACATACATTGATGTTATTATAAATGAGGTACAACCATATCCGTTATTATATCCATCCTATAAATGACAAAGTCACCATACGTGCGTACGTACAGCTAACCATCTACACGTCGTGGTGTAGTTTGTTATTCAAACACATCATTATTTGATTGGGTATAATAATGAGTATAACTGATTTAAATAATAAATATAACATTCTAATGTTTCTGTATATTTTATATACAATCTAATTATATATTATTTCACCATCAAAATAATGATATTGTCACTCGTGCGTACGTACGACATACCGTCACCACGCCGCGATGAGATGTCATTCCCCATCGTAACAATTCAAGACTAATTTTCATTTGATGATTAAAAATAATTTTTAAATACTTGATATCATTCTTTATATGAATTATATACATATTATCCATAATAAACATTATTTTTGTAACAAATCATATAAAAGAAAACGAATCAGTTAACACCCGAAACGATGATACAACTGAAATATAATTAACAAAGAAATATTAGAAGATCATATAAAATATAATATTTATGTATATGGTAATTTTATAATTTAATAAAAATTATTTCACCATTAAACAATATGTTAACCTACCCTTGATCAAGGAAAAGTAAAAGGTAACGGTTAATTTCACAATCTCATTATTATTCGAGGCTGTTTTTACCTAAGTTTCTACTGGGACATATTTATTATCTATGTCCATGTTTCATTAAATAGTTTTCAAAGGGATTATTTTTAAGGGGATCATTTAATAAAACATCATTTTAAAATTTTTAAATATTTATTCTTTTAAACCATTCTCATTAATGTCAATGTTTCTAAAATGATTTTAAGGATTTATTTATATGGACATGAATGTTTGAAAATGTTAATTCCATTAAAAAGTTTCAAAGTGGTATGGAAAACTTTGATTCAAAACTATATTTTAAATAACTTACTTTGTAAATTATGTGAATTTTAAATGGTTTCATGAAAAATGGATATTTCTCTCAAATATTTTCACAGATCATTTTCAACTGTGTCATCATATTTTAAGGGATATTATTTAGATCAAAGTTGATTTATTATACAAATCATACTTATTGTATTAAATGTTTTGTGATATTTTTTAATGTGGATGTGTTATTTTTATACCATTCATGGTTTATAGATAAATTATTGACATTTTTTATGCTAGTTTCAATTCGAATTTTTATGTTATGTTTAAACCTTTTCATATGAGGAATGCATTGGACTTAGTAAGTGACGGGTAGAGCACGCTATAGCTTCTTGATGCATCTTTAGGTCTCATGAGACAAACTAGAGTCTTGGCACATCAACTTGACAAAATCTTATTTGTATTCATGGCACAAGGTGTTGAATATGTGGTTATAAAGTCTGAAATTATGCATTCCATCATTATTATAATTGCTATTTATTTTACATGTGATTATTCAACTAGTAAAATTTCCATGTGAATAAGTAAATGGAATTATTTGATTTATCTTTTCCATATTATGATGATTATTATGTTTAAAAGGCTTGTATTTTATTCTTATACATTTCATTAAATGTTTATTCTTTTTTTATGAATGTTTCTGATATATTGTTATCCTTACAGAGCATCTAAGCTCACCCTTTTCTATGTTTTATTTTTTCCTAGGATGCGAAGAAGTATATTACGACTGGCCTGCAGGGATTGTCTAAGGGATATTAATGTGTTCTAGGGAGACAATGTTGTTGTTTTTTTCATTTCATAATGTAATGTAGCGTTAATGTATGTAATCTATTTTCCAAAACTTCTCAACATATCGGTCATTCGGGACATGATTCCTTATAATCATGCCAAGTTATTCAAATAATTCACCGAATCTGGGTAACTGGTTTCAGAGCATTACAATTCACATTGAGGATATTTTTAGGTTTAGAGTCTTAGAGAATTAGGCCATAACTATTACATTACACTTCAAAAATTTCAAAGTATACACTTCTACTCAGTTTCCATTTTAAAAAAAATCTCTTAAAAAAAAGAAACATGTCTAGTTCCATGTTTTAAAAAACATGACTTTTCCTTGATCCCATCCTTGACCCTATTCATCTTTAAGTCATGTAAAAAAACATTTCAAAACATAGCATGAGAATAAGAAGCTCAGTGAGGGTTATAAAATAAAGAAAGAAAACATTAGTATATCATTACAAACAAAACCTAAGCTCTTTAACATACCGCATGAAATCATAATATTTATGAATAACACATAGTAATCACAAATCATAAAGGCAACTTGTGGCAGCCATAAAAAACATAAGTTGTAGATTTCAATGCTATGTAGGGAGTTTAATTTGGAATACCCATCAAAGTATATTCCCTAAATCTCTTAGGAGAAACATTAATGTTTATCTCTGTCACGTTACCCAATGCATTGAAGATCTATACAAGGCTCACCCGCCCTAGTTTTATCACAGAACCACCCGTAAACATAAACAACACCCAAGAACCATAATATATTCATAACACAAAACCAAGAATAAAGGAAAGATAACATTTACACATGGAAATAAAAATATATCATTTCCATATATTGACATAACCAATGATTTATCAAACCATTTAAAAAATTTAATAAAGAGATTTTTGAATCCAAGTGTCCCATACCACATGAAAGCTCTTAAAGGAATTAAAATTTTAAAAAAATAATTTCCATATAAATAAATCTTTAATTGGTGTATAGCAACAAATAAGTCTCAATGGAATGTAAATTGAGACAATGTCCCTTACAAAGATCGTATCCTTATATTAAGGGTAAATCAGTTAAATAATTATGTGTGAAAATTAAGAACACACCCAATATAACTGGGAATTAATTGTAAAACAATCAGTGGTCATTCACACATATTCATAGCACGACATCATCAAGAAGTATATGTTTAACCCAATGAATGGAAATTGGGTTAACGAGTTCCCTTACCAAAATTCGGCTGCAAAACAACGTCACATAAAATTTTCGGAAAAGAGATGATGGGAGAGAAAAGGGTATCTAATCACTTGGACATAAAATTTACAATAATAAGGATATATATGAATATATCCCATCATAAGATAATGGAAATTAAAATACATAACATAAAAGAAGTCTTTGACTAAAAGAGGATGGTGAAAGGTTCTCTTTCTGATTCGGTAACTTACTAAACATACACCCCATCAAAAAAACCATACAACGAAGATGTAAATACACATAAATTAATGTATATTACACAAATAATGCAATCATGGGTAGTACATACACCATATAAAAGTAAATAGTGGCAAATATAGCATGAATCTCACGGGAATAAATGTGAGATGATAACCCCTTAACTCGTGTTTGACTTGACTCGTCTGTTTCTTGTTCTTCCAGAATAATAAACATAATTAAATTTGTAATTTATTCAGAGAATTTTTCAAGTATATTATTCCTTTTATATTACTTATTACATTATTATAACAATTGTTAATTATTTGAGTTCATATCAGACATTTTTTCGATGTTCGGAACATGAGTAAAAAAATAAACTAGTAATAATTACAAATTGTCAATGTGGTGAAAAGTACATTATCTACAGAATGATATTAATGATTTATATATAATATAAATAATTTATATCCAGTATATATGTAATTATAATAGTCCATAACATTTTTACATAACAAATAAAATTCACAGTTCATTGAGATGTTAAGTCGTACGTACGAATGAACACAACTTTAATTTCCTTTTCATTTTTAAATAAATGAAAACTAAATAATACATAGGTATATTATAATTATAGTATAATTTATATGTTATATATGTTAAATAGTTTCATAAATTACATCTCTATATTTTCCATGTATAGTATGAACGAGTCATATCACTTTGAAGGGGTGGTAGTCCACACATGCTAAAATTAAATATCGTATTGACCTATTGTGGAAACCATAAAGGTATGATGTAAATGAAAAATACAGAAGCATAGAGATAATATAAATATAATATATTTCAAATATAAATATAGTTCCATCTTAATGGCTACCATGCGAGGATGTATGAGATAATTAAACAATCATTGTTTCAAGAGACAATAGTTCGCCATCCATAGAAATAGTATGTATGTATCTATTAGATGGAGGTGTGTGGATGTGTAGTTATAATAATTATAAAAAAAATAATAGTATATTTAAGATACTGGTGTTGTTATAAATGAATGGAATAAATAGAGTTTAGGGGTTTGGAGAAGGAAAATAAAATAAAATAACTTGAGGGAAGACGTTACCTTTCAATCAGGTAACTCCCCTTGGTTTGAACCCAAAGGATTTCATGAATTGCCTTCTTCCTAGGGAATGGATTCTTGGAGAAAGATATGGTCGATGGGAGATTCTTTGAATAGATTTTGGATGAGCAAAGAGGCTTGAAAGGTTTGAGTAATGGGTTAGAGGAGGTTTCCTTTTATAAGAGGGAAGAGGGTCTCTTTAGGAAAGTTTGAAAGTATTATTTTATTATAAAATTATTCTTGGGTTCAAAAGGTAAAAATCATATTTAATTCTATGATAAGGTGAATATAAGTCGAAATTAAATCTTCCAATAATAATTGGATAGGTTTTTGGATATTTTTTATTCCATACCTTTTTTGTTTAACCATTTGTTAACCTATTTAACTTTTACAATATCCTCTTGTATTTTCATACTATATATTTAATATATTTAGAATAAAATTACAATAAACCCAAAATATATCATTTATGACATTTGTAACATTATTTAGGTCATTTTTATGAATCAAATATTTTTAGGATAATGTTATCATTTAATAAAATAGTATTTATTTTAAAAATTCATTTACATCAATTTATAAACTATTCATATCAATACTTTTACAAAATCTATAAAAACCTTATTCTTTCTAAAAAAATCATTAATTTAAAGATAACATGTCATTAGTATCTCTAAAATTCGTGGATGGCCTAAAAAGTTTCAAAATAAATTTATTTTAATATTTATAATATCATTCATTTGAATCCATTATTAGCCTGCCTGAATGGATCGAAGGCCTTCATTTTTATTGATATGTGATAAACCCCCTTTAAAGGGATGATGTGGAACCGTTATAATTCTTGTAGGCCCAGAGATTACATGGAACATAGACTTAGGATATTAAATGACCCGAAGGTCTTAGGGAATTAAACCAGACTATCTACAAGGAACTACCCCTCCCCAGTATCTGAATCTTGATAGTAGCTCTCCACATTTGCATTACCCTCTGGATAGGCTTCCCAAGAAAGAAAAGGCTGGTACCTATGGAATAGCCATACCATCTCATTCTGATAATCCATTTGACTCTGCTCTGGTGAGTGCACCTGCTCTGAATCCTCTTCTGGGGCTGCTCCTTTTTTGTAGTGTGTCTGGGGCCTACATTCACATGGCCCAAAGGCCTTGGGGTGGCCCTAAGGCCTTAAGGTGTCCCAAAGGCCATGAGAATCAACTTTCCCAAAGGCTTTGGGTGGCCCGAAAGCCTTGCAGGACCCGAGGACAAAACCAGTGGCCCGAAGGCCCAGATGGATAAATAGTTCTGGCTGCTATAGTACCTGCTACAGTACTGCTACAATACTACAACAGTACTAGGAGGTAGGAGATATTTTAATATTTAAAATTAATATTTATAGTAGAATATATCACTTATATAAACCCATATAAATGTTGTTTTACTAAAAGATATATATTTATGTTACTTTTGTCTTTACTTAAATTAATTAATATAAATTGTCATTATCACTCCTAAGTGCCATCATGGGGTCCCAATATCGACCCAAGGATGCCCTTGATCGGAAATAACTCATACAATAGTGTTAGGAAAAATTTAAGTATAATTTAATATTATTATAGTTTTATTCTCACCTTTATTTACCAGATTGACCCTTAAACAACGGTAAATAAAATATTTATATAAGTAAATATTTCTATTATTTAAAAATGAAAGTTACCTATTTACACAATATCATTCTCTTGATTCCAAATATGGAATCATTTTTTCCAAACTCAAAACTCTAAATTAGCATAACTTAATTTAAAATTAATTATCGTTGTCAAAACAAAAATCATTTTTTTAAGAAATAATATCTATCCAAAAATTGACACTTGTTTCTTTCCAATTTGAAAGTGAAATTACTTCAAATGACCAGAATTATATAAAAAGTTAAAAATATAATCCAATTACTCTTTAAAAACAATTAAAATGTTAATGTAACCATATAAATATATTATATTAAAATTCATTTTTGAATTTAAATGCAATATTTTGAACTATTCATTAAAAAACAACTTTATCAGAAAAATACCAAAATTTCATCCAACGTAAATTTTTATGTTCTGATATAAAGAAAAATTTTATTTTTTCAAATATAACATATAAAAGTGTCAAACATTATATTTAAAATGGGTTCTCCATCAAAAGGTGGTAAATATACTTTTTAAAGAATATTTTTATATTAACGTATAAAATTAGATTCATTCACATTTTAAGCCTCTAACATTTATTGGATAAATGTAAAAACATTTAAAAAAATGTGTAATCATATTTCAGTTAGTTTTTTTTCATTCATTAAAATACAATGACATTGTTTTAACTACCATTTAAAATAATAATATTATTAAATTATTTTTCAGTATAACTCAACGTTGTGTACAATGTAAGATTTCAGAGAAATCTGTTGTTGTTTGTTGAGTACGGTATCAGAAAAAAGTGTCCCCTTTAATATAAAATTAATATATTATTCATAAGTAATAATATAAATGAAAAAGTATTATTCTATAAATACATGGGACCTTAAATCCTTCCACCCTTTGGGAATTGCATCCTCACAATTTTAAAATTAGGCTTGGAAACATCATTGAACGTCCATCTTCAAAAAAATAGTCAATAAAATAATCAAATTAAAAGAAAGAAAGAGAAGTACAAAGTTCCCGAGAGACAACCCATACTATTATTACATGTTGGAAAACATGTATATGGAAGAGAAAATAACCATTAGGTTTTGATTAATAGTGATAGAAAACATGATTAGGAGAAAGTTAACCACTAAGAAATCACAAACTTGTGATGGGTTAAATGATATTTGATTCCCCAATAGGAAAAAGGAAAGAGAGAAGGCTTTTATGTTTTAGGATCCCTTTAATAATGTTGATGAATTCTTTTATGAGATTGAATAAGAACATAAGTAAATATACATAATTTTTAAGTAGAGTATCATCCTTTAATAATTTTTTACCACAAACTCATCTCTTCTCCAAATGATGAGTATTTCAGATTACTTGGTCACACCTGAAGTGCTAAAATCAACATCTAGAGAATCACATATTCTAAAAAAGATGAACTATATATTTCCCCTATCTTTATAAATTAACCAAAACCAAAATGGTTAACACATGATCAGATAATCCCCAAAAATGATAATCCTTTATAAAATGAAATACTAATCTTAATCTCCAAAATTCAACAAAAATTACCCAAAGATCAACAAATACCATTCAATACACAATTGTCCATAAAATTATTCCATATAATCCAAACTATGATTGAAACCGAAAACTCAGAAGAATTTTATCACATAGTCTTCCATGATAAATCATAACATTTAACTCCAAATAACATAGACTAGTCTTAAATTCTCATAATAAATTTTAATTAACGTAATCAAATATTCTCTATGATAGGTTATTCATTTCCATAAATAACCCAAATCATTATATGTTCACAATAAAAAAAATATTTTTCCAAAATAAAATTTCAACCATTACTCCACAAATGACATCTCATAGTATTATATTTCCCTTAATAATATAATGTTCTCCAAAAAATAGAATTTCTTCTAACATAAACTTTATCACCTAATCACCTAATAATTTTCAAATATTAATGATATCCATTTGATAAAACATATGTTTCCAAAATCAATAAATTCTTCATCCATAAATTCATTTGACTAAAAAGAATAACTCATACTAACTAGGGACTTCATGTAGGGAAGTGGTAAGCGATGTTCCGTTGTCACCCATTGGTTGTGAGTTAGATTCATGTGGCATTGCTAGACGTGATAGGTTGTCACCCATCATACGGGTTGTACTTTTTATAAAACTCAAGAATGACCCTTACATGTTTTAACCTCAAAGGGTTTCTTATACCTTTCATTTTCATCCCAATACATTCAGACCTCAACATCTTATATTGTCATTTTTTCACCTCTATATGAGAATATAAAAATATTCCCAATATAAATAACATCATACGTTGTTCGTGGTGTCCATATGGTTTCATCATCATCTTGTTCATGTAGAAATAAGGTCCATGCATTGCAAAAATGATTTAGAGATCTTTAAAAATCTATTTCTTCCTTCATCCAAATACACCTTGTATGTAACACCCGAGACATTTATGTTATATAAATCATCAAACAAATATTTTTCTACACACAACACTTTCTTGGCTTGCTTTATACGAAATCGCGATTTTCCTCGATAGCTTGCATCGTACGCAATACTGAGTTTTACTAAACAACGATATACTATTAAAATATTACTAAAACTATCCGTTATGAATAGTAATAACCACTTTTTGAAATTTTAGAAATTTTATTTTTAAAAATGGACTTCATTTTTGGATTCGTAATATTGAAATTATCCTAGGGTGAAATTTTGGTATTTTTCTGAAAACATTCAATTTTTGATGAATAGTGAAACCACTAAGTGGTAGTTAAAAAAACTGATTTTTTCATAAAACTTAATTTTACCGCTTATGTAAGTTGAATTTCGAAAATCCGAGAGACACGGTTGATGTCAGTAAGTAAAATGTGGTTCAATGAGATGAAAATAATTTTTTGGTGAATAGTAACTTTTTACTTTTTTTTACCACAGTTAAAAGTAAATAGGGTAATTAAGGGTAAAAATGATATTATTATTACCCTAACACATGTCCTAATTCTATTGGAAAAGTTTAATTAGAACGAAAACAACCTTAGGAATCAAATATGGCCATTTAGGCCCACTTGGATTAGATTAGGACATTTATTATTAATTTATTTAAAGAAGGGTTAAAATAGTTAAAATCAATGTTTAATAAGTAAATAATTTTTAATATGGGGTTATACATAAGATAAATTCGACTTTAAATATTCATTAGAAGGACACAAATATTTCCTACATAATTTTATTTTATTTTTAATTTTTAGACATTAAATAATTGATTTTATTTATGACACAACGATGATGCAGTAATTATCTTATTAATGAAATATTGACATAATTGATGTTATAAATACCCAAATAAATATAATTTGAGACTTCATATGAATTAAACTAATTTTATAGGTTAATATGACATGTTATTATTGATTTAATTAAATTTTTTCGAACTTATCATTCTGTTATGATTTTCACAAAAATGAATTACTAAATAGTGTCAAAATTGACATAAAATAGTTTTTTAAAAAAATATTATATTATTAATTTTTATTTTATTCCTAAAAATCTATGGTTCGGCCAAATGACTTAGATAAGGTTATATATATTAATAATAAACAACTTGGGGTTCGTTTGGCAGCTTATAGTAAGTTTATTAACCTTATATTATAAGAACACAAGAAGACACAGTAAAAGTAAAATTATTTAACTTAATGATAAATCTAAATGATAAGGTTAAAATAGGAACCTAAACTTGTATAAATTCTATTGGATGAGAGTATTTCGACCCATACCCACCTTAGCTTCGAAATATATCAATTTGGAGATATTTAAAATCGAAATTGACTTTATAATAAAATAATATTTTTAGTTATTCCAAAGGTGCCCCTCTCATCCCTTATAAAAGGGCACCTCCTCCCTCTCTTACTCAAACCACTTTGAGCATTCAAGCTCGGCCAACCCCTTCCAATTTCTTCTCTCAACTTCCCTATAAACATCCTAGAGGTTCTGGTCTTCTTCAAAATCCCATTTTAGTGCCCTAAAAGGAGGTCTCGAAGAAGCACTTCAATGAAGAGGTAATGTCCGTTACCGATTCTTTCATCTTTATATCTTCTTTCACTTCTTCTCCTTTAGTTTTTTCATTATGAAGTAATTACATCAGTATCACTCATATACTGATATTTTATTATAAGTATGAAACAACCCTATTTCACCATCTATCCATCCTACAGAAAAAGAAATCATCGCGCGTGCGTACGTACGGAATACCGTCTTCACGCCATGGTGTAATCTATTTTCCACCACCACCTTACTTGGATGGGTATAATGGTGTAAATAATGACTATATATGACTATTATAAATTGATACTGATTCTGAAATAGTATACATACACTCCAATACAATTCCACGATCATAGGAACGATATCATCACTCGTGCGTACGTACGGAATACCGTCTCCACGATGTGATGCGACTCGTTCTACATGATCTTCATTTCATAATGATTATATAAATGAATTGAATGAATTAATATGATATATATTACACTAATAACATTATGGAAATTAGTTATCTATAACCTAAAGATAAGAATAAGAATTTATTCGACAAAACAAGCATAAGAACAAAAAGTTATAAACACCCGAATAACAAGTAGCAATGAAATACTACTACTAAGAAGCTAAGAATATGACAAAATATGATATCATAAAAATATTTATGATTCTGGAATAAGTCAATAACATTATTTAAATCATTATACATGAGGTTCAGACACGTACAAAGCATATCGGACCTAAGGTAAGGGAAATATCACAATCTCTTTTTTATCCGAGATTGTTTATACTTTGGCATTTACTGGGGTGTATTTTATCATCCACATCCATGTTTCCTCAATATGTAATATTATTTCCATCCACCTACAATTTTTTAAATCAAATTTTACCCTTCGGTGACTTTTTAGTAAAAGATATGAAAGGAATCTTTTGTCATTTTTCATACGAGGTACTTTTTGACTTTTCCGACAAAAGTACGAGAAGAATGTCTTCTTTTAACTTATACGGCATGAATGGATTTTTAAAACATTATTTCCAAGAATATTACTTTAAAAGTTTTCAAGTTTATTTTTAATCAAATTATTTTAGTTTATAATTGTACGACATGTTAAGAAAGGAAGAGTGTTTTTGAAGCAGAAATGATATTTTCCTCAAGAATGGAGTTCAAGTGTTTTATCAAAATTATTTTCCATCTAAGATAATAAAGGGTTCTGTTTCTATCCCTATTATTACATTGATTTGATTATGTTGTGATGGAATTATATTTTTATGAATTACTTTATCTTATATGAATTGTTTTATGATTTCATGATGTTTAAAAATCCCATTTTTATTACATGGGTTATGCTATGATGTATGGTTTATGATTTTGTGCCACACATAATAATGGTATCATTATGAGGTGGGTGGGACCTATATCTCCCTCAAATTCATTGGGTAAAGATTTTATATCTCATGAGATATATATAGCTGGAACGGTAGGTTATACCGGTTCAGTGAAACAGGACTGAAACGAGGAGTGAACTCAGTTCAGAAATGGACTTTGTCCACTAAGATAGTCTTGGAAATGAGTCTTGACTAATAAGAAATGATTCTATATGATTGTGTGTGTATTCCACAAAGTTTCATGTTTTAAGTTATTATTATTGGGATTTCATTTCACTACTATGATTTATCCCATGTTATGAAATTATGCTCCCTTTTGTAGGTTATGATTTCCAAAATGTTATGTTCTTATGAATATGATGTGATTGATATTTCTTTTGTTTACCCTTACTGAGAATTTGAGCTCACCCTTTATTATGTTTTATTTCCCAAGGTCAGGAAGAAGGTTATTAAGTAGAATATGCCAAAAAGAGACTCTAGATATGATGAAATAAATGGGAGGCAAAGTAAATGCTTTATGAACTAGTTGTTTATGTTTCCCAGTTTATAAAGACACTATACCTATACGGTCCTTTCTTGGTTTTGTTATATGTTGTAATAAGTGTGCTTCAATTATGAAGTAATAACAATGTATGTAATGTATGGGTTGTTATATTGTACACCTTAGGTCATATGGGTGTTCAGAAAAAATATTTTTCGATAAATAATCATGTTTTACATATAATTTCAGAACATCTAATAAAACAATATTTTAATAAAATAGTCGGACCGAGTTTTAGTTGAAACATTTAATTAATGGTCATTTTAAAATACCATAAGTATTTTCTGAGAGACTATGTTGTAAAAGAAAATATAAATAGGTTGTGCAATGGTCTCCTTCTCCAACACCTTTTTCAAAATCCTAATATTCTTGAAAATCTTGGGGTAAGGTAAAATATTTAAAGATGCCATTATAATATCTACCTTTCTTGAACATATGAGAATATTTAGAAAATATGATTTGATCAAATACAACCCACGATCCATGATGATATTGATGAAAAGTGGTGGTGTTTGATATCTCAAACAACTTCTTGCAAGTGATTTGTATGATAGAAAAAGTTTCACAATCATCTGAACATGAATTTTCAATAATTATTACAATAATGTCACAAGGAAGAGATAGGAATGTAGTTTGAGATCCTCCTACATCCATTTGTAACAGAATTTCCTTGATCTGAAAAAGTTATAAAACATGGATTTAGCTAAAATAATAGACATAGGGACAAACCATGTGTTTAAAAAAAACTCTTAATCCATAAAGTATTCTAAACCGACCTCTGATACCAACTATAAGGCCCCAACATTAAACATTACATAATCTTGAGTTTTATCAAGAATTCACATTAAGGATATTTTCAAGTTTCACGTTTTAGAGAATTAGGCCATAACTATTATATTAAATTTCAAAAATTACAATCTATAAACTTCTACTCGGTTTCCATTTTTTATAAAATAAAAAATATTAAAAAAATTCTAGTTCTATGTTTTAGACAACATGAATTTTACTTAATCCCATCCCTGGACCTATTCATCTTTATGTCCCATGAAAAACATTTCAAAAAGTGGGATGAGAATAATAAGCTCAGTGAGGATTATAAAATAATGAAATAAAACATTAGTATATCATTACATACAAAACCTAATCTCTTTAACATTCCTCATGAAATCATAAGATGTTTGAATATCACATAGTAATCACAAATCATATAGGTAACTTATGGCATCCATTAAAAACTTGTGTTGTAGATTCCAAATCTATGTAGGGAGATAAATTTAGAATACCAATCATAGTATATTCCCTAAATCTCTTAGGAGAAACGTTAATGTTTACCTCTGTCACGTTACCCAATGCATTACAGAGCATTTTCAGGCTCACCCACCCTAGGTTTATCATGGAACCACCCATATACGTAAACAATTCCCTATAACCCTAACAAATTCATAACACATATACCAAAAATAAAGGAAATATAACATTTACTCATTTAAATCACAATATGTCATTTCATCATATTGATATAATCAATGCTTTATAAAACCATTTTCAAAACCATTTAAAACATTTAATAAATAGGTTTTTAAGTCAATGTTTCCCATACCAATTTAAAGATTTCAAATGAATTAAAATTTCAAATGGTTAATTTTAATATAAATAAATACTTAAAACCATTTTCAAAACATGGTCATTAATGAGAAATACTTAGAAAAATAAATCTTTAAAACATTTAAAATAATGTTTTCTTTAAAGAGTACCTTACCACTAGAGAAAATATTTGAATAAAAATAATTACAGAATCACATTAAAAAAACATATAATATCAGGAGAATAAGGATATTAATGGTATAATATGTCAAAGGGTAGTATATAAACTATATAAAAGTGGTTTTGGTGTATAACAACAAATAAGTCTCAATGGAATGTAAATTGAGACAAAGTCCCTAACAAAGATCGTATCCTGAGTTTATTGATAAATCAATGAAATAATTATGTGGGAAAATTAAAAATAAAACCAATATAAGTGGATATTAAGTGTAAAACAATCAATGGTCATTAAAAAAAATTAATATAATGACATAATCAAGATGTATAAGTTTAACCAGAAGAATGGAAGTTGGGTTAAGGAGTTCCCTAACAAATATTCGGCAGCGTAACGACGTCACTTAAAATTTCCGAAAAATAGTTGATGAGGGATAAAAGGGCATATCATCACTTGGAAATAAACTATACATCAATAAGGATATATAATAATATATCCCAACATAAAATAATGGAAATTAAAATACATAACACAAAAGAAGTCTTTGACTATAAGAGAATGGTGATAGGTTCCCTTACCGATTTGGTAACATACGAAACATACACCCCATGAAAAAAAGATCATACAATGAAGATGTAAATACTGATAAATTAAACTATGTTACACAAATAATACAATCAATGGTAGTACATAGACCACACAAAAGGATATAGTCGGAAATATAACCTGAATCTTAGTATAATAAAAAAGTAAGATGAAAACCCCTTACCTTGAGTCCGACTTGACTCATTTGTTCCTTTTTATTCATAAATAATAAATGTAAGTTGATTTATTAGTGATTCAGAAATTTTTTAAAGTTTATTATTCCTTTTATATCACTTATTAACTTATTATAACAATTATTAATTATTTGAGTTCGTATCAGACATTTTTTCGAGGTTCTAAAGTTGAGTAAAAAATGAACTTGTTATAATTACATATTTTCCATGTGGTAAAAATTACATTATATATAGCATGATATTAATGATTTAGATATAATATAAATAATTTATGTCCAGTATATATGTATTTAGAATAGTCCGTAACATTTTTAACGAAGAAATGAAATGCACCATCAATGGAGACGGTAAGCCATAAGTACACATGAACACTACTTTCATTTCTTTTTCATTTTTAAATGAATGAAAATTAAATGATACATAGGTATATTATAATTCCAGTATAATATATATGTTATATATGTTACATAAGTTCATAAATTCCATCCTTTATATATTCCATGTAGATCATGAATGAGTCATATCACTTTGAGAGGGCGGTAGTCCAGACTTCCCCAAATGAAATTATAATAATTACCTATTATTGAAATCACAAAGGTATGTTATAAATGAAAAACATAGAAGTATTTGGAAAATATAAATATAATATATATCACATTTTAATATAGTTCCATTTTAATGTCCACCATGAGAGGCGGTAGGTGATAATTAAAGCATCATCGTTTCGTGAGGCAGTAGTTCGTCGTCCACAGAAACATTATGTTTGAATCCATTATATAGAGGTGTGTGGATGTGTAGTTTAAATAAATACCATAAAAAAATCATAGTATATTTAAGATATTAATTTTTTTGTAAAATAATGTAATAAAGAGAGTTTATGTGGTTGGAGAAGGAAAACAAAAAAATTAACTTGAGAGAAGGTGTTACCTTTAAATCAGGTAACTCCCTTTGGCTTAAATCCAAAGGACTTATTGAATTGCCTCCTTCCTAGAGAAAGTATTATATGAGTAATAGAGGGATGTTGGGAGATTATCTGAGTAGATTTTGGATGATGAAAGAGGCTTTAAATGTGTGGTTAATGGGTTAAAGGTGGTTTCCTTTTATAAGAGGGAGGAGGGGCTCTTTAGAAACATTTGAAAGTATTATTTTATTATAAAAATAATTTCTGTTTCAAAAGGTCCAAAAATTATTTAATTCTATGATAAGGTGCATATAAGTTGAAATAAAATCATCCAATATGAATTGGAGAGGTTTTAGATATTTTTTAATCCTTATCTTTTTTATTTAACCCTTTGTTATCTTATTTAACATTTAACGTGTCCTCTAATATATCCATACTATATAGTTAATATATTTAATATAAAATGCAAAGTGACCAAAAATGGATTGTTTATGACTTTTTTAGAAATATTTTATGTCATTTTGCCAAATATTGGATTTTTAGGATAATTTTATCATTTAATAAAATAGTCTTAATTTTAAAAACACATTTATGTGAATTTATAAACTATTCATATCATGAATTATAAAACAAAATATTTATCCACATGATTATTTCAAAAAAACATCATTAATTCAACGTTAAAAAGTAACTATTTTCTAGAAAATTTGTTTATGGCATAAAATGTTTTAAAATAAATATATTTTAATATTTATATTACCATTTATTTGAATCCATTATTAATGAATCAATTAGAGCATCACCATTGTGTCATAATTATGTTTATTTATTTAATGTCTAAAAATTATTAATAAAATACAATAAAGTTGAAAATATTTTTATATTTAAAATGAATATTTAATGTTGAAGGGATCACTTATATAACCTCATATAGAATTTTTATTACTAAAAGATATATGTTTATGTGAATTTTGTCTTTACTTTAAATTAATTAATATAAAGTGTCATTGTCACTACGAAATGGCTCCATGGAGTCTAAAAATAGACAAAAGGATGACCTTGGTCGGAAATATCTCATCAAACAGGGCCATGACAAGTTTAAGGGTAATTTAATATTATTATAATATTATTTTTCACCCTTATTTACCAGATTTACCCTTAAACTATGGTAAATAAAATATATACTTAATTAAAAATTAATAATGTCTAAAAATAAAAGTAACCTATTAACACAATTTGGACCTCCTGATTCAAAATATAGAATCCAATTTTCCACATTCAAAACACATAAGTGGATGAACATAATTTAAAATTAATTCTCATTGTTAAAACAAAATAATGTGTTTTTAAGAAATAGTAAGTATGCAAGATTGACACTTGTTAATGTAAAATTTCTATTTGAAATTAATTCCAATGACCAACATTGGATAAAATAGTAAATATATAATCCAATTAAAATTTAAAACCAATTAAAAGGTTAATTTAACCATATAAATAAATTATATTAAAAGGCTATTATGAATTAAAATGTCGTGTTTTTCATTATTCATTAAAAATGAACTTTATCAGAAAAATATCAAAATTTAATCCAAAGTAAATTTTGTTTTCCAGATTCTAAAGAAGAATTTTATTTTTTCAAATCGATCATATAAAAGTGAAAAAAATTATATTTAATAAGGTTTTTCCATAAAATGCTGGTAAATCGACAATTTTAAAAAATATTAGAGTATTTAGGTTAAAAATTGGATTCATTCACATTTTATGCACCTAAATATTATTAGATAAATGTAAATGCATTTAAAAAACATTTTTAATCATATTGTAGTTAGTTTTTTTCATTCCTACCAATACATAGACTACGTGTTAAACACCATTTAAAATAATAATAATAATATATTATTTTTTTGGTATAACTCAATGTTGTGTGCAATGTATGATTTCAGAGAAATATGTTGTTTTGTGTTGAGTACAGTATTGGAAAAAGAATACCCTTTAACTTAAAATTAATACCTTATTCATATGTATTAATAGTAATAAAAAAATTATTATTCTATAAATACCTGGGTTGTTACAAGGTACTTCCATGGTGGTTTCAATTATAGGATCTTCTGTTGAAGAAGCATGCATGATGTTGAGAAGGATAAGTGATGCTTCCATCGAAGGTTCCTAGGTGTTGTAGAATGTGTAGACACTACAATTGGTGGATGAATAAAGAGACCAATACAATAGACATCCCATTTATTATCACTAGAAAGCTACATCACTAGAACTAAAAGTGTGATAATGTTCTTTGAACTAATAAATTAGGGGTACCTTTTATCATTTTTAAAAAACATTAATTAACGGGGAACTTTATCGGAGGTTGTGTAGAGATGATAAAAGCCACACTACTGTACTGTGATGCTAAAATTACAGCACACTACGGAAGTAAATACAAAATTTAATTGAAATAATCTTTAAATAAAAATATTGAATAAATGCTATATTTTATAAATTCCAAATGTTGGTTTTTAAAATTACACTAGTAAGTAGAATATATAAAAAATATTCAAAAAATCAGTCTTCCACTACCTTTATCCCCCAAGGCCATATCAAAAGAGCTTGATCATGCTATCAGTTGTCAAAAAAAATCACCCATTTTTGAGAAAAAGTGTGCACCTATATATGAAAACAATACTTATATAAGTAATGCTGTAAATAAATAAAATAAACATAAATATGAAACAGTATATTAATAAAATGTCATTTTTAAACTAAAACAACACATTTTGAGTTCAAATGTCCACACATTATATTTCATTGAGGTGTGTCTAATTCTTGCAAGTCAAAAAACTCCATATGCATCATTTTCATAATGCATCAATATAATATGAAGGTAGTTTCCAGTTTGGAGTATGTGAAATGTTTTTTCAACTAAAGTATTTATTTTCAACTATAAAACATACAAATCGATTAATATCAATCACATCACATATCTGATTCAGGTACAAATGATTCCAACACCTCACAAATGACTTATGAATCATTTTCATATTATAGCAATAAAATTGGAGTTTATATTATTTGTTTTTCATGATTAAAATTCATTTTGAAATGAAATGACAAATTTTAACTAATAAAATACACCCTGATTCATACAAGGCACAACATGACTCATATATTAGTGTGGATGATTCTTATAAATCACCAAAAAATTTGGATCATTTTCTTAAAGTATCAAAACAATCCAAATTTGTTTTCTTAGTTTTGAGTATGTAACATGTGTTTAGAAATAATATGTACATTTTATATAAAAACACCCTTTGAGTAATACTATTAACATTAGGAATCAGATTGAACTATGATTGATTACAACACATCACCAATGATATATATATATATCATTTTACTAATGTATCAAAACAATCAGAATGTGTTTATCTGGTTTGGAGTATGTCACATGTCTTTTCTAAAAAAAGAAATTTGAACTGAAGGCATGCATATTGAATTATACCAATAAAATATTATTTTGATTTTATGTGTGACTGATTCCTACATGTCAAAAATGACTTATGAATCTTTATCATGTAGTATGAAGACAATACAAACATGTTTTATTCGGTTTTAGTGAGTGAATCATATTTTGAACTATAATGATATTTTTAAAAATATAACATAAAACATGAGTCATATTGGGAAATCCATGCATTATATTGCGGCATGGTTGATTCCTATACATCATAAATGAATTATAAATTTCTTCAAAAAAGTATGAAAATAAATTGAATGTGTTTCGTAGGTTTTGAGTGTGTGTCATGTGTTTTGAATGAAAATTTCAATTTTAAATAAAAACACATAATTTTAGTCATATCGGTCACTCAATGAATCATATTGACATGTGGTGGTTTCATAAATATAAAAATGACTTATGGATCATTTTCCTAATTCATCAAAACAACATGAACACGTTTTCTCAGATTTAATTATTTAATGCATCTTTTCTACTAAAATTTAAATCAAAACTGAAAACATGCACTTATAGTAATATCATTCACATCATGTCTCGTGATGATTTGTGACTAATTTCTATAGGTAAAAAATAAATTATAAATCCTTGTTTTAATTTATCAAGATAATATGAGCACATTGTTTTGGTTTTCAGTGAGTGATACATGTTTTGAACTTAAAGGTCCACATTAAACTTATAGCATACACATTGACATTTATAGGTCACACCAAGTATCCAATTGTGGTGAGACTAATTCGTTCAAAACAAAAATGATTTATCAATCGTTTTTTTATATTATAAATACAATAATATTGTGTTATTTTAGTTTAGAATATGTGACAAGTTTTTGAACTAAAATGTCACTTTTAAATAAAAACTCACACAATGAGGTCTACTGGTCACATTGTGTATTCAATTAAAGATTGTATAACTCCTAGAAATCAAAAATGGCATATATATCAATTCCATAAAGTATCAAATCCAAATGAATTTGTTATTATTATTTTTGAGTATGCGATGTTTTTTCTGAACGAAAATGTCAATTTTAAACTAAAAACACACACCTTCAGTCGTATTAATCACTTTGTGTGTCTATTTGATGGGATACTGATTTTTACATGTCATAACTAACATATGAATCATTATAGCAATGAATCCAAAAAATTCAAGTATGTTTTCATGGTTTTCAGTTCGGGAAACATGTTTTTAACTAAAATTCCAATTTTAAATTAATAACATACACATTAAGTCATAACTAGAACACGTTTTATCATATTGCAATGATAATGATTCTTATATGTCAAAAACTACTTATGGATTTTTTTTAAATTTTACCAAAAAATATGATTTCATTTTCCTAGTTTTGTATATATGATGTGTGTTTTGAACTAAAATGTCTTTTTTTTTAAAAAACTCACACATTGAGTCTTATTGGAAAATGTCTGCTGGATTGATGTGTGGTTGATTAATACATGTCACAAATGACTTATGGATCATTTTCCTATAATATAAATGTAGTCAAAATTAGTTTTCTTCTTTTTGATTATGTCTTGGGACATTTTATATGAAAATATAAATTAAATCCGTACACACACGTTTTGTGTCATCGACAATACCAAAAAAAAAATGGTTCTTGCACTTTTCAAGAGAATTCATATTTTGACCATCACATAAACAAGAACTATTTAATTTGAGTAGTAATATGTCTCAATGTCAGAAGAAGATGTAGGATGGATTTCCATGTGCCACAACACTACTCCATAATGATGGATTTCTGAAATGACCCCTCCAGGATTAGGACATGGATTTCTATGATCGATGGTAGAACAGTTTCAACACATTAATATTTTATTTAAACATTTATTTAGAGATTTTTGGTTTTTTTAACCATATCAGGAAGCTTATATCTCTTCAAATTCATCTATTTGACTAGTCATAAATCCCAGACAGACTCACTGAGCCAATTTTATATCTCTCAAAAGTTGGAAAAATTATGTAAAGGAATTTTCATTGCCACACATTTGGGGGTACATTTTCACAGGACCATTATCACTGAGAAATTAGTGTAGGCCCACTTTCATAGGCCCATTTTCATATACCGATTCATGAAGTATCACCAAAAGGTAAATAAATAGACCCCTCAACATCAAATATTTAAAGGATGGATGAAATATCAGATAGTGAATCCATGAGAGGGATCTAGTTAAGCATCTCATTCACCCAAGTACTCTATTCATACTTGGGAGACCCACCATGGACATCCCTCACTAGGTAGAGGTCCCTAGATCCATACATTGGTGATCCACACTTGGTAGACCCCGACCTAGGATAGGAGGTCGAATATCTCGAAGTACTACATGGGAGTGGTTATAACTAGGAGACCCCTAGTTAAGAAGTCCACACCCAGGAAACCCATACCCGGGTGACCTATACCTGAGCGAACCACTTGGGTGACCCACCTTGGTGAAACCACTTGTCCATACTGTAGGGGTTGCGACCACACACCCCTACTTAGGATCAGTGTTGCTGTAAGATCCTATCTCCCTATAGGTATTATTTATTTAACATTGAAATTAATTCCATAATTTTTCATTAATTAAATGTTCACTAGGTTCGTAGACATCGTTGATTGTGTTTTGGGGGTTCGAGACATGAGAAGAAGAATAACTGGGGAAATTTGTGATGGGTGCACAGTTTGTGCATGGTTCAGAAAATCGTGTGACATTACCTTGAAAACCATGAATCCCTAGATAGTGAAAATATTCATGGTCGGACCAAGGTTGTTCCAAATGTTCGGATCTCCATAGGTAACTGCGAGACCTCACCTCTATTAGACAGTGTCTTGGGCACTATTTGTGCACAGTTTTCCAAACCATGCAGTCAAACTGTACGACCCATTAAAGTTGAAATTTTTTAAAAATTGACCCTTTGGGATTCTTAATATCCCAATCATTTTTATTCCCTATTTCCACCCTTACCTCCCTAGTGATGAACCCCAATGACCAAGATTTTCCAATGGTGATTCTCCTTTGTTTCATTGCTATTTGGAGCACTGTTGGTTGCAGATCAATGCTCTGGATAAGTCTAATCCTCTCAATTATTCTCTTTTACATATTAGGGTTTTTATCTTGGGAGAGCATCATACGAAGCCTTAAAATAAAATTCCATGGGGTGGAATCGAGGTTAAGTCATTAAATGGGGTTTTGATCTATATTTATGGTGTAGTTCATTAATCTATAAATTCAAGGTAGGTTTTCTACAAATTTTATCTAAAAGTATTTATTTCTATTTATGGTTTCATGTTGGTGTGTTTTCTTACCTCCTTTTGTTTTTTTATGAAACCAATATTACTTGGAAAAATTGTGGTATAATTGAATATTTTAACCCCTCGTGACCCCAGTTGGATGCGTTGAGGATGACATGAAGATTTAGGGCCACCCATGTGGTGCGTCGACATTCCTGAGCATGGATCTTGTAATTCTAAACATAGTTTTGATTTGATGTTGAGTAGATACCATGATAATAATGTAAATATGTTGGTTTAGGACAAAAAGGGGTTATTTGTTGTATGTCTGGGCTTTGATAATTGAATAAGGGATTGTTTGAAAATGTGAAAAAGGATTAAATGTATTATTGGGAATGTGAAAAATGGACTATGAACATGTAATTGAAATATGTTAATGGAATAAGGAATATGTATTGTTAAATATGATGAGTGGGATAATGTATAGAAATCGTTTATTGCATATAATGGGTTAAGGTATGGGAAAGGAGAATGGGTTAAATGGACTATGAAAAGTAAATGCTAATTTGTAAATTGGTTAATTCCTAGGGATGATTTATGTGTTGAAGTGAAATGTGAAATTTTAATGATATTATTGTTAAATGTGATTGTATTGGTATTTGGTATATGTGGTAAATGAATGAATATGCATGTGCACATGGCTTAGTGGTGGGATAAAGGACTGATGCTCCTCCCATAGGCTGGATAGAAAGATGCTTTAACCTTGCCAAGGAATGCATGTGTTATGGAGTCTAGCTAATGCTATATTCCCCTAATGGATGAATTCAAAGATATTTATTGGACTAAGGCTCAAAGGTATATGTGTTTTATTGTTATGAAATTTTTATCCATTGTGATATCGGGAATATGACACATACTCCTATGATTGATAGTTTCTAGCATAGAATATTGTGTGAATGATGTAAAATAGTAACACATGGAACATATAATGGAAGTGGATTATGTAATGATGATCGAATAAATGATTGATATGGTAATATAGATAGAAAATTTTAAATTAATAGTGTTAAATATTGGCACCTGAATTGTTCTATATTAACTTTTCTTTTATTTATGAATTGAATGCACTATTTGATATATTGGATATTTTGTAGACAAAATTGGTGGTGAACTACTGAGTTGTACTCACACCCTACTCATGCAACTGCTGGGATCCTGAATAGACCTCATTATCATAGGACAAGATAATGGAAAGGTCTCCATGGTTGGGAGTTGAGTTTGGATTCGGGAAGTACAAGGATGAGGTTCCAAACAAGGGGTTTGGACAATTTTAGGGATTCAACTATTGGTATTTATTTTGGGATTATTCAATTGGGCACAATTATCATGAAATGACATGGTAATGATTGTTCTGTAGTTTTTACCTTGTTTTTTTCTTCTTGGTTGTGTATGTTTATCGTTTATTTCATATTTTTCCGCTATTTAAATTGTTTTCTATCATGAATTACTTTATTAAAGAGGATATAGTCTCCCCACATGACCCAAAATACCCTCCCCACTAGTTGGGAACCTCTAGCATATGGGGAGGTGTGCTCGAGGTCAAGTGACGAACTAGCTCTAAGAACCAGTATATTAGACTCCATGTCAAAAATGTTACAAAGTTGTATCAGAGGAGGTATTTTCGATGGAAATATTATTTGGCATGGTAGATGGATGAATAATATGTGTTGGGTCATAGAAATGATCTTGATCTTAGGAGTATCTAACCCATGTATTAAGGAAAAACCAGGTTACCAGGGAGGGGATTTTCATTCATGATGTGTGTTGTAATTGTAGAATGATATTTCACCACTGGATGATTCACTTCTTATGTGATGTGATAATTTTATGTTATTTTTTTCGTGGAAGAAATGAAATGAGGTTTTTAATATATTTTTCATTTTATGAACCTAATAATATAGTTTACATGAATCTTGATAGGTAAACAAACTGGATTGGTCTGTGGGGAATAAATAGTAGCATGTTTTTCACTTGCTTAAAAATTTAAAAAAAATAGTCTCTAAAAAGGATAATGCATGTAGTTAAATAAAAATAAATTTATATTAGGGTTAAGGAACTATTCTTAACAAAAGGTGAAAATGAGATAAAATGACAATCATAACATGTTGTGAAATGGAAAATGTGACAAAGAGGAAATGGATTAAAGATGTGTCTAATGAAAGACTTGTGACTATGTGATATAGTCTACCTATGTTGACCGTAACCCATTGTAGGTATGGATCATGATACTGTTTCAAGTGTAGTGGTATCTATTGGGACAGTGTATGCTAGATGGGTTGCATATGGCTAGTAGAAAGACTTCATTCATGTAAACTGTGTAGAACTTATTTTATGTTTTCTGAGATGTGTGCTTGGAATTATAGGAAGAATTACACCATGAAGACGTGTTCCAATTGAGAAGAAAGATAATTTCTCCAAGAATTGTCCTCTAGTAATGGAGAAAGAAAATGAGAAGATACAAGGTAATAGATAAGAACAATTCCATGAAAATTTCAATCATTTTATGAAGAAGATAGAAATAGACCCAGGGTGGGTGGCACCGAGTATTTTTGAGTTAACCAATGAATTTCAATGGAAACATTCATGAGAATTTTCTAGAAAAGTTGGACATGAGGAATAATAATTTTTTATAGATTAAATTTAGAAAATTCTTGATCACATAGATAATATTTTAGAGAAGATAGTTAGGTTGGAAACTAACGTGTTGTTGGGTCAAGAAATGTGTTGGTGGGAAATTACGGTTCAAACCTATTATGTTGATAGTATGGTATGGAATAATTTTTAGGATATGTTTCTAGAACAATTATAAACTTAATACTTGAGGAAAGAAAAGTCAATGTTTTTATGGGGTTTCCTAAGGGGACTTGATAGTAATGGAATATTATAGTAGTTTTGCTGACTTGAAAAGTTTTGATCTAGCCTTGGTGGTTGATGAGGCAGCTATAGATAGACGTTTCAAAGATGGACTCATGTATGATATTAAGTCATAGATAAATATTATTTTCTTGAAGAGAGTCATTAATGTGGTGGATCAAGACCTTATATCCTAAGGAAACATCAATAAAGGTTACAGAAGAAGACATGTCATTCTAGTGGGGAGAACCACTACTGTGATTTCTGTTAATAGGAAGCAATGCTTCAAGAGTTTTCACCAGGTCGATGGTGGATCGGGAAACCAGAAGAAGGAAAGAATATCACAGGTTAATGATATAGTTTTATATAATCAGTGTGGAAGGCCAAAACATGTGTGTAGTCAGTGTTCTCAATTACCTGTTGAGTGTCAAGGGTGTGACATACTAGGTCATGTGCATATGTTCAATAATAACTCTCAATAGTAAAGAAATGTTTGAGGACTAAGAAAAGTTTATAATACATGTAGTTTTCAGTTACCCCATTCAGGACGGTAGTTGGAGTTCGACCGACCATTCTAGTAGAGAATGTAGATGTGGTAATCTAGGGAGAGAAAACCAATATCTGCAGGGTAGTGCAGCACTTGGAACCTAGATTGGGGCCCAGGGTAGAGATTCATGTCAACAATAGGAATTTTAGTCTACACTAGATGGTGGTGACACTAGTCCATTGATAGTTTAATATATGATCCTTATAGCTTCCATAATTTCTTTTGATTTATTTGATATATGTTATTTTTATTTTTTTTATATCTACAAATTTTGTAGTGGTTTTGGGCCTTGGAGTGGAATGAGTGTGCTAGTTTATATCAATTGATAATACATTTGGGGTGCAAGATTAGGATATCAGACAATGTCATGGTTGTGCTCTAAATATTGGTGGGTACCTTATTCTATTGGACTTGTCTGTCCTCAATATGTAAGGTTTTAACCTGATTTTAGGAATGGTTTGGATGGAATTGTACCAGGCCTAGATAAGCTATTACCATCATTAGGTAACATTCACATCTTCTAAGGGAGACACTTATGTCCATAATGGTGAGTGGGATGTTCGATTCGGCCATACATGGACAAATTTTCAACAGTTGGGTGGACTCACAACCCACATAGCATGTACTTTTCTTTATGAAGGAGAAGTATGGTTTCATGTATTTCCTCCTATGGTGGATTATTTCTATGATTTGATTCCTAATGATTAATCAAGGATGTCTCAAGAGATAGATTTTGAGATCAAAATAGAGTTCTTGTCTGGAGAAACCCCAGTTTCCAATTCGCCATACCAAATGGCTCTAATAGAACTCCAGGAACATATGTATGAGTTGGAGTAATTGGAGGGGAAGTGGTTTATTCATAATAGTACGTCAACTTGAGGATTTTCAATGCTATTTTTCAAAAATTCCATTATGTCTTTGTAGTTATGTGTCGATTATAAGATGTTGAATCAAATGAAATTTAAGAACTAATACCCTCTTTAAATAATTGATGATCTCTTTGACCAACTAACAGGTGATTCTATGTTTTCTAATGTTTATTTGAGATATTGGTATCACCATTTTATGGTGAGGCCTTCTGATGGACCCCAAATGGCCTTCAGGTGAAGGTATGTGTTGTATGAGTTTGTCGTCATGCCATTTGGGTTCGCTAATATATAGTTAGTGTTTACTACCTTAATGAATTGAATCATTAATCGCCACCTAGATATGTTTTTACTCATTTTTACATCATGTTTGTGTACTCAAATACTCAAGAAAATCATTCAAAAAACCCTAAAATATTATTGAGTACACTAAGAGAGAATATCCTATACTCGATGCTATTAAAATGTCATTAATGGATTGATAAGGTGTATTTCTTGGGTCACATCATTTCTAAGGAAGGTCTGTAAGATGAACCATAGAAATTGATAGTAGTTGTGTCTTGGGGGAAGCGTAATAATTTTTCTTATGATCATAGTTTTCTTGTTTCAGTGGTATACTGTTTAATGTTTACTAATGAAGTTTTTGGTCTGGGAGCACCATCTTCATGATTGACCAAGGAAGGAATCATGTTTTATTGTTCATAAGCATGTTTGAATTCTTTTTTAGAGTTAATGAATCAGTTTATGACTACACCAATCAAGATCCTACATGAGAAAGGCAGAAAGTATACATTGTTTTATGATGTGTTTGGTCTTGGACTGGGAGCAGTGTAAATATAAGATTATCAGGTTGTTGCATATAGTTCAAAGCTGTTGTGGCCTCATGAAATAAATTATCCCACTCATGATCTTGAAATGGATGTAGTGGTTCTTTCCATAAAATGTTGTTTTTATTACTTGTTGGGAGATATGTTTACGGTGTATTCCAACACTAAATGTCATAAAAGCATTTTATATAATCTTGATTGAATCTTTGGCTATGAATATGAGTTGAGTAAATGAAATACATCAATTTTTATTTGAATTATGAACCCAGAAAAGGAAACATCATTTCATATCCTCTAAGTCTAAAAACTCAAGGTTTGGCAATTCAGGATTCTAGCTCTGATTGGAAGATGATGGTGTTGATTGCTGAAATTAATTTAGAGGTATATGATGTTTAGTGGAAGATGACCCATGAATACATATATGTTGAGTTTTTACTTCTTATCTAGGACAATGAGATTTGGAATTATGATACTATGTTTTTTTCTATGTGGTAGACCATTAATGGTGGGAAGGAACCTTCTATTTGGTTAGTTCAAGATGATGGGATCATTTTGGTTCGTGGTCGTATTGTTGTGCCATCGGGTATGCTAGTAAAGTTTATTCCTGAGTCTCATGCATAAATATGGGTTCTGAATTTCAGTTCTAATTATATGTATCATGATCTTCATAGGTAGTATTAGTGTCCTAGAATGAAGAAAGAGGTTATGGGTTTTGTGGTGCGATGCCTTACTTGTCTGCAGGTGGTTGCTCAAGATCAGCGACTGTGTGTTATTTTGCAGCCATTTCCCATTACAAATAGAAAACGGGATGATGTAATAATGGATCTCATGGTAGATCTTCTAAGTAGTCCACAAAATAATGACGCAATCTATGTAGTTTTTTATCAGTTGACTATGTTCTTTCATTTTTTCCGATCCGAGAGACCATCAACATGACCAGTTGTGTGAGTTATATACTTGAGAAATCATGAGGTTTCATGGTGTACCATGGAATATAGTTTTAGATCATGATATTCACTTCACATCACATTTCTATCATGTATTTTAGAAGGAACTTGTTACTTAAGTGTTTTTTAGTACGACCTTTCATGCATAGACGAATGGAAATTTGTAGTGTACTATTTAGGTACTAGAGTACATGTTGAGGGATTGTGTACTTGACCTTGGTGGATGGTTGGAAACCTATTTTTCAATAGTTTATTTTTCATACAATAATATTTTCTAGGCTAAAATTCAAATTTTACTTTTTGAGGCACTTTATGGTAGAGAATTTATATCTCCACTGTGTTGGTTGGAAGTAGAGAATCAATGTTTTGGGGACTATGTCTCGCGCATGAGATATCAGAAAAGGTTCAATTTATTTAAAAACATATGTTAATTTCTCAAAGTAGGTAGAAGTTGTATGTAGATAGGCAGCACCAACCACTTGAGTTTGTGGTGGGTGATTTTTTGTTCCTTCGAGTGTTTCCAAGGTTGGGTCACCGTGGGATTCAGAAACTAGGGAAGTAAGCACCTAGGTATATGGGGCCAATTGGGATTGTGGAGAGGATCAAACCGGTGTCTTAACTACTGGATCTTCCATTGCGGTAGATAGGTATTCATGATGTTTTTCAGGTGTATCAATAATAAAAGTATCATATCAACCCATCAAAACAATATTGATGTTGAGGTTGATGATCTTCAAGAAGATTCATCATGTGAGGAATATCTAGTACTTATTATGGATCATAGTGTGAATGTATTCTCTAGAAATGTGGTCCCTTTATGTTTTATGGAAGCATGATAATGTTCAAGAAGAATCCTAGGAAAGGAAGTCTGATATGTGGGCTTAGTGGCCTGAAAATTATACCTTGGAAGCCTAGTGATTATAGGGAAGTGTGGCTCGAGGATGATCCATTATTAAATGGGGAGGCAGTAAGATCCATGATCAAAAGAAGGTATGTTTTAATTAGAAATTTTTTTTAATCCCTTATTTTTCTTTTATTAAATTTTCACCATGTGTATGAGGGGACTCGAGGGTGTTTAGGGGGTTCAGGGCAAGAAAAGGGCGAAACTCGGACTAATATGTGCATGGAACTCCATTAAGAAAATTGTACAACATTCCCAGGAAAACCATGTAACCCTAAAGAGTGGCATTATGCATGGTTATCACATGGTTCTTCAAACCTTGCGGATTTACCCAAGTAACTGTGAAACCTCACCTCCATTAGAGAGGGCATGTGCATTGTTTGGGCGTGGTTTGTGAAACCGTGCGGAAAAACTGTACAATCAATTAAAGTAGAAAATTTTTAAAACATTCCACATTGTGATTATTTTGTTCCTTCTTTTTCTTCTTCCTCATTTCCTCTCTTTAATCCCTATTGAGGAATCATATCGTCCAAGACATCCCATTGGTGATTCTCCTTCATTTCTACGCTGTTTTGTGCATTGTTGGTTGCTGATTAAAGATAACAGTATGTCTAATCCTATCCTTTATTGTATTTTCTAGATTAGGATTTGTATCTTCAGAGACCTTCTTTTGAAGCCCCAAACCCTATTTTTTCCAATGTAATCTAGGTTAAGGATTTAAATAGGGTTTTCAATCATATATAAGGTGATTATTAGGAGTGCTTTCATCTCTAGATATGTTGTAGGTGTTCTAATAAATATACACTATAGTATTGATGTTGATTTTTGTTTTCATGTTAGTTTGTTTTCCTTCTGCTTGTTTTGATTTCGAGGTCTCTAGTAATAATTGGTAAAATGGTTGTCTAAATGAAGATTTAAACCACTCACGATCTGTGTGGGATGTGTTGAGGATGATGTGGCTTATTTAGAGCCACCCATGGTGTGAACTAACATTACCAAACATGGAACTTGTAATGAAAATAACTGTTTGGACATAAAATTAAGTATACCCCATGATGAATATGTTAATTTGATTGTTTGAGAAAAAATGGGTTTTTTTAGTATTTCTAGACATTGATAATTGCATTATAGATTATTTGGAATAATGTAAAAATGATTGAATGGATAATTGTGAATGTGAAAAATATCTTATGAAATTGTAATATAAATGTGTTTTTTGAATAAGGAATATGAATTTTTAAATATGATGAGTGGGATAATATAAAAAATTTGTTTGTTATGGTTAATGGGTAATGTCATGGGAAATGGGAATGGGTTAAATTGACTATTCTATGTGAATTAAAATGTGTATGTAGGTTAAGGAATAAGGATGATTTATGCGTTAAAGTAAAATGTGAAATTTGAATGATATGATTATTTACTGTTATGGTATTTGGATATGGGATACACTATAAATGAATGAAAAATATTTTGAACATGTCGTGGTGGTGGGATAAAGGACTAAGGATCCTCCCATGGTTCGGCATGGACTATTGTTCTAACCCCATGCTGAAATGCATGGTTTAGGGAGTCAGACTAATTGTCTATTCCCCTAATAGTTTCATTCGAGGAGATTACACAGACTGAAGCTCCAAGGTAAGTGTGGTTTAATGTAATGAAATTTTTATCCCATGTAATATAGGGAACTTGACTTATACCCTTATTCATGATATTTTCTATCCTAGAAAATTGTGTGAATGATGTAAAATCATATCCTATGGAACATGTAATGGAAGTGGATTAAGTAATGAAGATGTAATAAATGATAGATATGGTAATAATGAAAGAAAATGTTGAAGTAAGAGTTTTTACTAATGGAACCCAAATTGTTCATTATTTAAATGCCTTTTATTTACTACTCATATGAACTATATAATATATTAGATAATTTTTAGACATTGTTGGTGGTTTCCTAATGAGTTTACTCACACCATGATCGGGTCGTCGTTGGGTACCCGAGCAAACTTCATTGTTGCAGTTCAGGATAAGGGATAGGGCCCCACTCTTTGGAGTTGATTCAGGATTGGGGATGTAAAAGGATGAATTTATAGACTTAGGGTTAGAACCATTTTGTGGATTTAGGTAACATTCTTTATTTTGGTCTTATTCACTTTGGAACTATAAACATGATGTAACATTGTTATTGTGGGTTTTCGGTTTGAACCTAGTTTTGAGAGATTCCTGGTTATGCATGTTTATTGGTTATTACATATTGTTCTGTTATTTATTGTTTTTTCTCATAAGTATTTCTGTACTAAAGAGGGTATAGTCTCCCCATGTGACCCAATAGACCCTTAGCACTAGCTAGTTACCTTTGGCATACAAGGTGGCACACTTGAGGTCTTGTGGTGACCGAGATCGGAGCACTAGTTTACTATCTTTTGAGTGAGATATGTTATAGGTTTAATATGATCCAAGCCCTCAAGGATCACACATTCACTATTTTCACTCACCCCCATGAGAAATATAGAGGTGCACCACAAAAATTATGGCTTGGGACCAGGATGTTTTTTTTGTGACACATACAACACAACCCCTCAATCGAAATCACCACATGCTAAGACAAAACTCATGGTTCCTAAAAAGGTAATCCTCATTAGGAATAATCCCCAAACAGAAAAGGTTCATACTACATAGGAATAAGGCCCAACTAGTACCCGATAATCAAACATAGAGTAATCCCCTAGCCTCTCTTAGAGAAAGATTCACTCCTAATTCTCCTCCCTCACCAAGGGAAGCCTCCATACAACCACACAAACCTATCTCTCTTAGATACTCAATGGGAGTGGGAATGGATGAATCCAATAAGATTTATTCTTATCCAGTCACCCCTACTATTTCACTAGCGAAGGAGGATATATGTGTGTTTTTCTGGATGTTGATCTTCCTCTTTTTCAAAGGTTCAATCATGACTCATCTGGACTCATCTTCCTCTCACATTCCTTTCAAGTTTATCCATTAGCATGGGTACTCAAGTTCATGTATCCATCCTCAAGGAAATAAAGACCATGTGGTTTATTGGATTGTCAATTTCCTCTTTTTTCTAACCTTGATCATGAATATCATGTTCTTAGAGGTTGAAATTGGTCATGATTTCTATATGATCTCAAACTTTATAGACATCCTCCTAAGGAGTAATCCCCAGTCGAACCTATCCATGTGAAATATTCAAAATGTGTGTCCCAACTCATCAACCGACATCCAATTTTTGTGTAATCCCCAATCATAAATAGTACATAGTCATTCTTCTCAATATTAAGCCCCAATAATAACCCCCATTCACCAGGTAACCCTCTAGAGGAATAAGCCCTAAAATCTAACCTTTGGGCCTCCTAGTCTCTATAAGCCCCAACCATATTATAATACTCAACTACTGGCCTCCACCCAAGGTGTAAACCCGGAATAAGCCTCCAAATCACAATGAGTCAAGACATCACTCCTGGAACCAATCCATAGGGAATACATTTTAGGGATAAGCCCCAACTTAATCCACTCAAAGGGCTATACACCCTTAAGAGAGAAACCTTATAAGTACAACCATAAGTACAGATCCTTAAAAATCAATCTATGTTGGATTTTATTCCTGTCCAAATGGGATACATAGGATTCCTACTTGAGGTAGAATCCCAACAAATGAAATCAACCCTATTCTCTCTAGGTCACATTTCTAATAGGGTATTATTAAACCGTGAAATCATTAACCCATCCAGGTTCACTAGACTGCTTCGGCATATGTGCCACACCAAACATTGACTTGGAACCTTCCCTCTAAACAACCTTTCAACATAAAGTTAAAGTGTATAGTTTTGTCCTTATCACATGAAATTAAAATGTATTATGTTCCCTTTTAAGAGGAGCTAAACTACGTGGTTTATGATTCTATTCATAAGGATATGTAGGAAGCCCATTCTTGGGCCTGATCAACACATCAAAACAACTCTCATCTCTTGGTATGGGGAAAACTCTAGAGGTCTCCACTATGTGGCTCGAACACCACCATAATCATAATACCAACCAAAGAATCTATAATCTATAAATAAGAGGATACCATTTTTGGAGAACATCAAATTCATGTAGTAATATTTATTGATGAATAACGTTAGCTAAATACAGATGATTATAAATCCCATACATGTTAATAATTGATTATTAATTTATGGATGACCTATAGAATAAATGGGAATTAATCAATGATTCACCAATATATATTAAATATTTATGTGTTTCCCAAAGGTGTAAAAAATTCCCCCCAAATGAGTGTGACAAGACCAACCCCCCATCCACTCGACCAATTTGAGTTCTTATGAGTCATTGGAAAAACACCACAATGATTAGATGCCTTTGGAAAATAGGTTTCTCATGGATTTAGAACTGTTGGTTGTTTCCATTTCTAAATAAGACCCCATTATAAACCATTCAAAAATAGTGAGCCCGACATGAATGATTATATGAAATTGAATAGCTTACAATCAACAGCATGGAACCCAATTTTCAATGGAAACAAATAGTGGCCAAATCATGTATTATTTTGAAATTTGACTACTTCCAACATATCATAAATTAATAATAAATTATTTTTCTAATGTATCAAAACAATACAAGAACCTTTTCTTAGTTCTCACTCCGTGATAGATGTTTTGATCTGAAGTACCAATTCGAAACCAATAACTTTCACTTTGAGTCATTCCATGATCATAGTGTATCAAATTGATGTTTGGAAGATTCCTAAAAATAAAATAGAATTATGTATCCCTTTCCTAAATTATCAAAAAATGAAGGTGTTTTATTAGTTCTCTTTATGTGATGTGCTTTTTGAACTAAAATTCCAATGTAAAATAAAAACACACTCATTTTGTCATATCGTCCACACCATGAATCTGATTGATGTGTTTTGAATATTACCAATCTGAAACTACTTATAATTAATTACAATAAAGGATCAAAAAAAATCCAAAAGTGGTTTCTTGGTTTTTAGTATGTGATGTGTGTTTTGAACTAAAATATTAAATTAAAATGAAAACACATACTTTGAGTCATACCGGTCACATTATTTCTTAGTTTAATGTGAACCTAATTCTTACAAATGAAAAAGACTTATGATTCATATTAATAAAGTATAATGAAATTAAAATCATGTTTTCTTGGTATTCAGTGAGTGACAGGCGTATTGAGCTGAAATCTAAATGTTAAACTAATAACATACACATTTAGTCATATCGGGAACACCCTTTATTAGATTAAGGTGAAGAAAATTCCTACCTATCAAAAATAACTTATGGATAATTTTAACAAAGTATCAATTTTTTTATTAGTTTTGATTATCTTGCATGTCTAAAATAAAAAATTAGAATAAAATCACACACATTGAATCATAATGGTCATAGTGTGCATCTGATTTACGTGTAGTTAATTCGTATACATAAAAAATTAAATATGTAGTGTATTAATTTTTTTTCAAGACAATAAATATTTATTTTACCTATTTTAACAATATCACTTTTTCTTTTGTATTAAATTTCATCACAAATTGAAAAAACACACTTTAAGTTACAAGTATCACATCGTGTGTCATCTTGATATGATACTGATTACTACTTGTCAAAAATGACTTATGAATAAATTTCATAATGTATCATGACAATCCAAGCAATTTTTTATAGTTTTCCATGAGTAATAGATGTTTTGAATGAATGTTTAAATTTGAAACTGATAACATACACTTTGAGTCTACTGTGAACATTGTGTGTCTAATTAATGTGAGGATTATTCCTATATGAAAAAAATGACTTCTAGATAGTTTTCCAAAAGTATAAAAATAATCTAAATATATTTTTTTAGTCATATATATGTGATGTGGGTTTTTAAATAAAATGTTAATTTGAACTAAAAACACAAACTTGGAGTCATACTGATCACACCATGCATTATATTGATGTGTGATTAATTATTACACCTAAAAATAACTTAAAGACAATTTATATAAAGTATGAAAGCAATTGAAATGTGTTATATTGGTTTTGAGTATGTGATGTCTCTTTTGTACAAATATTTTTATTTTATGGGAAAACACGCGCTTTGGGCCACACCGATCACACCATGCATTAGTTTGACATGTGGTTGATTCCTATACATCAAAAATGACTTAGGGATCATTTGTCAAAAGTATTAAGAAAATATGAACTTGTTTAAAATTATTTAGTGAGTGATGTTTATTTTAAACTAAAATTTATAATTTGATCTAATAACAGGAATTTTATTCATATTGATCACATAGTGAATCAGATTTAATTACGATGGATTATGACACGTTGAAAATTACATATGGATCATTTTTCAAACGTTTTAAAACAATATGAATTCATCTTCTTGGGTATGAGTATGTTACTAGTGTTTTGCACTAAAATGTTAATTTTAAATAAAAACACTCACTTGGAGTTATACTTTTCTCATTGTGAATCATAATGATATGTAGTTGATTCTTACACATCCCAAATGACTTAATGATTGTTTTCTAAAAGTATCAAAATAATTTGAAAGATTTTTATCATTTTTTAGTATGTGAATATTATGTTGATAAATAAAATTAACTAAAATAAGTATCAAATAAAAATTATGAATTAGTTTACAAAGAAATAGTTGAAAAATTAATGAGAAAATTAACTAAATCAGTTTTGAGAAGTCACATCTTCATGATGTCTATATTCAACTTCACCCCGTGTATTTCTCCCACTCATTTCTAGATAAACACATTCCCTCTTTTAAATAAAACATTTTTCAACAGTCATAGATGTACTAGAAAAATATAAATAAATAAAAAATTAATAATCATTTTAAATGGAACTGTATTTATCATTGAAAATACCACTTTTGGGATACTAGTTTTTTGATGGAAAACAAAATATTTCATAAATTTAAAAATATACTTTCCACAATTTTCCCACGAGTTTATTTTTTGAAATATATAACATTGATAAGAGTAAAAAAAATATTTTTTATAATGAAATATTATTATATATATCATAATACTAATCCAATTATATAAGTAGATACACTTATTGTGATAATGGACTGCCCTCATTCCATTATTTTGATGGTATTTAAACTCTTCCCAATCATAATAGAGTTTTCATAATAATACAATTTAAAATGTTTAACTTGAAGTACATTTATAAAATGTTTCATTTATTGTATTAAACATTGATAAAAATCATATTGTGTTATTATTATTAGGGAATCCATTCATTGAATCCAAAAAATAAATATTTGGAGTATCCAAATTGATACTAATTACTAACAAATGATGTTTAAATGGAAAAAGGAATAATTAAGGAATGAAATGAATGTATATTTGATTTGATTTAATTTTAGAATTCTACCCAAACATCATGTGTATTAAGAAGAATTTTTCATCTAAATTTATTATTTCAAACATTCTAACTAGTATGTATACTAATAATTATTATTTATTTTGTTACATTGAAAATAGTCGTGTAAAAGTGATGTGGAGACCAATGTGTCCAATTTTTTTCACAGGGTATTCCATCTAAATAGTTTAGATATATATGGATGCAAAAAATATGAATAGCGCTTAACGATATTTAATATAGTTGATTAGCTATTGGAAACAATTATGAAAACATGCATGATGTATACATTTACAACTGAGACTCCTATCCATTCACGATTTATGATTTCATTTATATTATCAAGACTAAGATACTATATAATGTCCTATATATATATTATCATATATATTTAATGTTTTATCCACAAGAACATGTCATGGTATTAAATGGGGATGTTGAACTGGCGGTGTAAAGGCACTTTATGAAGATATTTTTGATCGGATGGTTGATCATTTTGATCATTTTGATTTTACCTTTAATTTCACACTTTCCCTTCCTCTATCTGTAATTACATTCATTGGTTCATGCATGTTTCAATTAATTTCAAATTATTTTTCATAAAAATTAATTTTTAATTTAATACCTCCTTATCGATATGTATTTTTACCAGATCTAATGAGCGTGCTATAATAGATTCAATAGTAAGATCTACTATATTAATATCCAGATCATTATGTGGGATAGGTAGCTTGGTACTCATATTGTGAGCTACATGAATCCACACTCTCACATGAACTATTGGAAGTTGTTTTCTATATAGAACATATACTTTAATAGTGTACACTTTACCACTTGTAACAATGTCAGTCTAGGATCATATTGAAATAAATCATAGTCACTTCAAACATGAATAATATTTGTATAGGAAAGGAATCAATGTCTATCGGAATCTCATTTCATAGAAGAAGTTATGAAAAAAGTGATTACCTCTTGAAAGGTATTATTTTGAGGGGATTGGCTCACATAAGATATGGTGGTATATTCACATAGTGGGTTTTGTTGTGTTGTTTCTTCTCTTTGACTCCATTCCATAAATTTTATAAAATCCCAGAATACCAATTATGTTTTTCTAACAAAATAACTAATCATTAATGCATCTATTCTATTTTATTATTTTTATATCTTATTAATTTATTTTATCAAAATGTGAATGGGGTGACACCCAAAAACTCTCCCCTCTATTTCGTGCATATTATTCTAGCTTCTTCAAGGAAACTAATAGTAGTTGTTCATTGAGTATAGTTGATAACGAGTCATACCATGAAGTCAAATAAAAAATATATGAAAATAGGTAATAATTGTTATGTAATAACAATTTAAATAAAAAAATTAATTATTTCATACATACACATTCAACCCATATTTTGTGTCTGTTTTCATCTATTAGTATCACGTCTTTATTTAAATAAGCCCCCTTCCATAGAACATGATGTGGGAAGGAAGTGTCTTTGGATTTTGAGTCTTAAATTTAATATTATAATAGATAAATAATTTTGTTTTTGTTTCATATAACAGAAAATTATTACAATATATTTGAAATAGATTCCATTTTTTCATTTGAAAAGTACCATATCCTTTCTTTATAATATGGGTACGTTGGTTTCGCTGCACACTGGTCATTTTCAGTAATCATATTCTATTTTATAAATTATCAATTTTTAATCAAATTAATTATTACAAATATTATCAAGAAATTTCTTACAAATAAAAATATACCAAACAAGTTTTATCCTCAAAAAATCAAATAAATTTATTCAATGTTTTTTGGTTTATCGTGTGTGTATAAATATGTGGTGGGTGCGAGTTCATTTTATTTTCAGCATCTCTGAGATAATAATTATTAATAATTGTCTAAAAGTATCTATAAGATTGTGTGTTGATAATTAATACAAATTTCATTCGGCTATAATATAAAATTATTTCACTCTATAAGGGATATTGAACATTATTCCAATGAATCATTAATTTTTTTGTTTATAAAATTAATGTACATCATAATCTTACTCTAATAACATCCAAAATTAGTGTCTTAAGAATGGGAAAAAAATTGTGCCACAAATATAAATAAACAAACATATTCATTTTACTCCACAATTATAACATCATAAAAAATAATTAAATATAAATAATTCTTGTACGGTAATTCAAAAATACATGATCACTTTTTTGAACCCGTTTTTAAGTTTTTTATAGAGGTTTACAAAAATAAGTGTCTATACATCTTAGTTTCTTAAATAGATGATCAAGTGTTAGTAAATATGGTGGGGTAACTTTTTCGGAAATCTCATTGAATGATGTCATTCAAGATTGGTATTTACATCAATGAGGTATAAATCTACAATGTCCTATAAATAGATACTTAAATGAGTGTTTCAACTTAATTGAATGTGTACTTATTCACAAATGGGACACCCTTGACTTCCATTAATGTTATATCCTAAAAATATACATAAGAAGGAAATTCCTTGATCATCCCATACAACATGGATCTCAATATAAAATCATCATTTATATAAGCATCATACAACATAACACGTGAATCCCCCCAATAAGTTCAAATATTTAATCTATAAGGATAAAAAAATCCTTAATATCATTAACCAACTTTTTTTCATGACATAATAAGAGATAACATAATGTATTTTCATTTCATGCACAACCACAATCACAAGTTATAATTTACCAACATAACTGGCCATGTAATGTGAGTGTTGTTTTGAAAATAAAAATCCTTCACTTCGTCTACATATAGTGCAAGATGAAGGTTTCTCAACTCATTTCAAAATTCATGATACCCATGATCAATTTTATTCATCTATGTAGATTTTATCAAGTGAAGAAGTATCTCCTCTTTATTTCTTTTATTTTCATGCCGTGTCAATTTCCACATAGTATCCTCACTTCTATATAGGCATGAACACCTTGGAATGATCAAATAATACCATAAAACTTTTATTGGACATGATTCATCATTATTTTATCATGACCCACTTCAATTTGGGATCTTTTATGTTATTATCTGTCCTTGAGAAATATTATAATGTCATTTGTTTAGAAACTTATTTTTTCGAGTATCATACACATGGAAGGTATCGTTAGTTTATTTCCAAATGCCCTCCATGGAATCTCTTAATCTTTTAGGAGAAAATCATTCAAGAGAGAATGTAGTTCAGTAAGGCTAGTGTCACTCCATTTGATACAAAATTTAAAATTATATATCTTTTGTATAGCTTAGAGTTGTATATTTACTAAAATAAATATAAAATTTCATCTATGAGAGCCTATTTAATGTCAAAACAATTTTTGACAATCATTATGTTCATATTGAACAATAATTTCCATTTCCTCAATATGATCTTCATCATAATTCACACCATTAATCATACCCTTGAAACATTATTCCACATTTCTCACACTTATAATCAATTTAGGATACCCATAAAATATTTTTATATCCATGTCACTAGAAACATTCATTTTTTAATTGTGTTTAAAACTACTATTACAACTTCATTCTATTTTGTGATAGATCAAGTGTTCTTATAACTCCTTTAGACTAATGTGTCCTGAATAAAAATAGCGTAAACATCGATAAATGATTTGAGATGGGTTATATGAATTTTGTTTTAAAAAAAATGGTGAAATCATTCACCCCATTCTCATAATCTTATTTTATACAATTGGAATTCATCCATATTCAATAAGTTTACATCGAATTTTCTTCACTAATATTAATATTTAAAAATATTAATAAATACAAAAAAAGTATGATCATAGAAACCAATATAATACATTAGTAAAGATTCATTTAAGATATATGAATCCATTTTTCAAAAATAATAGTATGAAAATAATGGGCACTGATATTATTTGGTACTACTGGAAATCATTAAAGGACAAGAATGTGTGATATCTATAAAGGTTTAAATAAATAAATTAAATTTTAATCTATTAGAAAAATCAAGGATGGTTTTTGTAACATTGTTATGTAGGAGTGTAATAAGAGGGAGGAGTTGATGTTTATTCATTTATTCACATGGTAAATGGTGGTCCATGTGGAATTTTAGTTGGATGATGCTTAGGAGCTGATGATGGTATTTTTTTAGGTTTTAAAAATGTTAATATGTCCTAATCACATGGCATTGAGAACACATCATTTTAATAAAATCATGAATTTATATCCAATCAAACAAGTGTATAAGGATGAGGTTCTCATGCTACTAAAAATCATTCATAACAATATAATTATTGTTTTATAGATTCCATAAATTTAAAAAATTAATAGAGATTAGATGACACCTAAAAGTACAATAATATAAATTATTATTAAGGATAGATAAAATAATTAACCTCAACACAAGTTGAATAAGTGTCCCATTGGGATCAACAGAAAACCATATCTCAAACTAATGATAATATTATAAGCTCAAGAACCTCTGATAAACAAAAAATAAAACTCATCCTCAGTGGAACCAATAAAGTAAATCAACTCTAGATAATATCAGACTAGAAATATGAGTCATGGTTTAAACAATATGGAGGCATATATGGATATTTTGAATTCTAGTCATGATTCAAATTTAATGAGTGAATGGCAGTTTGTGTGGATCATTAAAGAGTGCCTTGGTAGTCCCTATAATTAGAAACAAGGTTTAAATAAAACTATGAGTATGTCTCAATGGGGTGAACTGGTAATTTTAAATGGAAAAAATAAAAATATTGACAACTTAAATAAATAATATGGTATTAAGAATGAATTCATGCAGGGAAAAGAGAAATAACACCCTAAAAAGAAAGACCCATATGCTAATTAGAACTAAGGATGAAATGATAGTGGGTGGAAAATTTAATATATTTAGTATGTGGATGAAACTATAATGAGTAAAAATTTATAGAACTAAGGAACTATGCTCAGAAAATTTAGTGTATTGACATACTTAATAATGATCAGAAACATTCTATTTTCTGAACTCTCTTATTCTATCATTATTACGTGAAGTCATTTTTAATCAAACATGAGGTAAGCGATTTCTGTTAAAAAGTTAATATCAAATATGTTTAGGGAAATCAAAATATTTAATGAATTAGGGTTATTTATTCTACTAATTTAATAAAATGGAATGAATTTTTTTATTTATATTCATGTGAGTAGGAAGGATACCTAAAACATAGAGTATTTTACCATCTGTGCATTTAAAAAACTCTTCTAACTTATCATTTTAAATAATCACCTTACATGATATGCGAGTATATTTTTTACAGTGCAGAGATGGTAATTTTTACCCATTAACTCAATTAGAATGTATATTTATGTAATATGAGTGAGAAATTTTCCAAATAAGATCACACATATGATTAATTAGAAGATATATGATTTGATAAAATAGACTGGTAGGATCTAGGATAAGAAGTGACTAATTAAAATCAATAATTGTGAGAAGTTTATGTATTCATTTCATCACTTGGTATGTGGTGATATTGGTGGTGTTTCATAGATATGTTGGTTATGAGTGGAAGTCTATATTTTATCAGATGAAAGAAATTTTTATTTTTCCTAAACACATTATATTGGGAACCGAACCTTTTATGAAACAGTTGAACTTTACTGGGGTTTGACAAATAAAATTTGTAGGCTTGTTTCAATGGGATGAACCAATAAAGTAAAAAAGGAAAAAAGTTCAAAATTATTACTTAATGATATTCAATAATGATCAGAATTAATAGAATTAAGGCCAAGAGAAAGAACACAATGAAAATAAAAATCCACTTACTAATTGGAATAGAGGTTGGAATGAAACTGTTTATAAATGTGCACACATCAACAAATGAAAAACCTATTTAGTTTCCTTTATCCCTAAAATTCCACTAACAACCAAACTATTAAGGTGGTAGAAACAAATATCACATGGATTCCAGATTGCACTACATTATTCTTATTCATTTTTTGACCCATCTATGAAAATAAATCCATTTCTGAGGTAATAGATATAGGGAATGTTCGATGAACGATTAGAGAGGAATTGAACCATGGAAAGTTGATGACCATGTAGGTAGAGTGATGTAATATAAATTATGGAAGATTATAAATGATCACATACATTATGTTTTAAGAGGATGAATTCATCAGATTAGTTTTCAGAAGAGCATCAACATAGGTTGATTTCACGAGAGCTTAAATAGGGAAAAAAGGAAGTTTTATTAGGGTTGAATTTATAAAATTGAGAAAGGTTTTATTAGTGCCAAAATAATTTCCACTAATTAAACATATCTGTATTAGTGCTATAAAGTGATGAAAAAACCGATTTTCATCAGTGCTACAATTATAGAACTGATAAATATTTTGTTTCATAAACTTTGACAAAACTATAAAAAATATCAAAATAATATATGTTAAATATGAATGAGTTATAAAAAAATTAAAACACTTTTTCATTATTAAATAATATATTATCTTTTAAATGAGAGAAATTGAATAATTAGAAATAAGCAGAAGTTTAAAATATTAGAAAATGGATTAATTTTATTAATTATTCAAATAATTGATTTTTTATGAATGATATATATTAAAATAAAGACGAATATATATTTAAAATATTAAAACACAATTAGTAAATATGTATAAATAAGTACTAAAAATTCAATAAATTACAAAAAAAATATTAAAAATAATTTTTTTTAAAAATGAATAAATAGTATTAATTCAAATAATATTAAATATGACTAAAAATAATTTAATAGATAAAAAATATTTAAAATAATTAATTCAAAATATTAACTACAAGAATTATAAACACCTATAAGAAATTAATAAATTAAAAAAGGCATTTTAATTGATTAATTATATTGATTTCAATCATGTAAAAAATATTGTGTCATAATAAAAACAATTAAATGAATATTAAATGTATAAATATCAACATGAGAAGATAATTAAAATATAGTAAATAATTATGTATAATTCATATGATTAACTAAATTGGATGTGAACACATACAAAAATTGAATAAAATACATAAAAACTATTTAAATAAATTTAAAACAATTTAAAAAAATTCTATCTTAATAAATGTATTTTAATAAATATTAATAATATAAAAATATATTATGAATGTTAAAAATTATTAAATAGTTTTTTATTAAGAAATATTATAAAATGAATAAATCCAAAAAATATTAAATATTAATAATTATAAAAAATGGATAAATAATATGAAATATTTTTTAAAAAAATGTATAATTAAATTGAAATAATTTATAAAAATGTTTAAAAAAGTGAATTCAAGACATAATGTGCCTGAATTAGATATTTTTAATAATAAAATTAAAAAAAAATAAAGATATTTTTAATAAAATTAAATATATAGATATTTAATAAAATTAAATATATAGATATTTTTAATAATATAAATAAAAATATAATTAACAATGAATTATATTGACTATAAGAGTATTAAAATAAAATATATTTTAAATGAATCAGTTATACAAATTTCATACATAATTAGAAAAATAATTACTAATAAATAAAAATTAATAAAAATTAATCATATAAATTAAAAACATATTGAAATTAATAAATAATGTTACATATATATGTATAAAATTTAAATAATGTATAAATTTTGGAAATATGAAAATTTAATGAATATAAAAGAGTAAAAAAATAATATTCAAAAAATAATATCGAAAATGAATAAATTAAAAACTAAAAATTAAAAGTATCAAATATTTTAATTACAAAATTATTAAAAAATTTACCTAAATTGATTAATTTTATAAATTAAAAAACAAATTTTAATGGTAAAACATTATAAAAATACTAATCAATTTTATTCATATAAATTACAATGAGATTGAAAATAATACAATAGTAAATAAATATAAGTATAAATAAATATTTGAAAATTATAAAATTCCAAAATAACATAAGAATCAATAATGTTTAAAAACTTAACAAATAATATTACAAGAATGAATATTAAAAATTAATAATTAAAATTTTATATAAAAAAAATATTTAAAAATTAAATTTTATGATTGAATACATTAATTTTAAAGACACTTTAAAATGAATAAAAAATTACAAAATTATTTTAAATAACATAATTTTATAAATTTGAAATTTTTTAACAATATAACATCTCAAAAAATTAAATTGATTAAATAGTAATCATATAAATTAAAAATTTATTACAAATAATACATATTAAATAAATCAATAAAATTTTAATAATTGACAAAATTTTAAAAATATTATATCAAAAATAAAAATAATATACATTAAATGTGACTTTTTTTAAAATATTAATAATACCTTCTAAACATACACATATACACATGTACGATAGATACACATACACATGTATATCTGTACATACCACATATAGACATAAATATAAAGATGAAGGTTACTATATAATAAATTCATAATATATACTCATTTATATTTATATAATTGTTTAAGTTATTAAAATATATTATAATATATTGTATTTATATTAATTATATACATGTTTTAATTATTATATATAATTAAAAAATATTTTTTGAATATAAATATGATAATAATATATATTGATAATATTCTATTTTTAAAATTTATATAAATATTTTATCAGCACTGTGAAAAGAAAAGATAAAGTGGGACATTTATTTATGCTAAAAATGAATTGAAAATGGGTACAATATTATTAGTGCTTTTACCTAGAATTGATTAACATTTCACTTTTATTAGGGATTTAGTTTTAGTGGTGATAAAAGCGTGTGTTTTATATCACGTGACCTATGCTAGTGGATGCTGGATTTTAGTAGGATTATGGTAGGTATAGTTTTTTTACTTTAGGTAATTAGAAAAAAACTTTTGGTCACTATCTCAATTCATAATAGGTTTGAAGGACCTCTTGGTTGGTATAATAACATGCCACGGTAGGTAGAACAACAATTTATGGTCACTTTGATATGGGTTTATGGTTGGAATGAAGGCATGTAAACATGAAAACATGGATATCTTGAAAACACAATTTTCACTGATTTTTTAAACCCTCTATTCATCTATGTTAACTAAATTTCTGGTTATTTATATGAATATAATTTCAAGATATTTCAAATATATCAAATAACACTTCCACCTAACATCTATATCCTGAGATGTCTTTGAAAAACAGTGATAAATATATTTACGAAAACTACAAATAAACAACTAAAATATTGTATAACTATGGAAATTTTTTGTTATCTAAATGTAATTTTAATTCTTTAATGAAGTTGAACGAAATATACCAAAAAATTTATATTTCTTAATCAATAAAAATACATGTAATTCTATGGTATATCCCTAGAATTATTAATGAAATATATAAGAAATGGATTTTGGAAATCCGATAATTATAGAACTTTTTCATAGAATTTGATAAATTGTTTGAGCAATGAAACAAGGGTCTCAGCCTTCCAGTTAGTATAATTAAATTTAAAAAATTTATATTATATCCAATTGAAAAATTCATGTTATAATCTAATCTATATAACTCATGTTATAAAATAATAACTAAACTAAACTATTAAACACTATAAATAAAAAATTATTATTTAAACCAAAACCATCAATCTTATTTGGATCAAAATGAAAACATTCTAATTAATTATATATGATTTTTAATAGTTCGGAAATAGATAGATAATAATCATATATTTCATATAAATTGGATTTATAAAAATCTAATATCTATAAATCATGATATAATAGAAATATTGTGAGCCAGTAAAAACAGATTTCCCTATAAATTTATGAGAGGCTTTAAATTATTTACAAACATAAAATATAAAAAAGAGGAAAAAAATCCCAACTAACTCCTCCGTTTTGAAAATTATAGAAATAAAAAATGATTTTATAAAATTTCCCAAATTTTTTAAAATCATGAAAAAGAAAATATTATGATATAAAAAGACAATTTAGTTAGAAAACACCAAAATTCTACCTTAATATGTACATATTAATTGAAGATAAAAAATTAATATAAAAATTTTCAAACTAAATTTCTAATATGCCAAGTTCAAATTTTAGTTTCTCAATCTTTGTAAAATTCAACCTTTTGGAAAATGTATCTTCTAGTGGATTTTCAGTCGTAATATATTCATGAATAATATCAACTGTTCTAACATAATGTCAAATAAAATGAAAGTTAATTTTTATATGCTTATTTATTGAATTCCTTAAATGGTTCTTTGAAATATAATTTTTTTAATAATTATCATAGTAAATATAAAGACCTGGAAATTTCAAGGAATTTTTTTTCTTAAATAATTTAGAATTTTATGAGTACGCAGTTTCTGACGGCACCTGAAACCGAGGCCTGGTGTGCTCGAAATCAAAATTTGATGTTTTTTTGGGGTACATTTAGTAAACGTACGAGCGATTTTTTCTATATTCTGAACCGGTGCTCGGAATTGAAATCCGAGGACACTGATGAACTCGCAGTGCCAGTTTTCTCTTAAGGGGACCTTTACCGTAGTTGTGTTTTATGTGGGTTGAATATTTTTTTTGGGATTTAGAATAAATGAAATAAAATTATTGTACACAATTTCATTTATTATTGGTAGTTATAACCTTAAAGAGGTAGTTAATGGTGGGACCACACCCCAAATAACCTCCCCTGAGAGGATCTAGTGTGGTGGGGGCCACATGAACCTGAACCCTTCCACCCCCCTCAACTCCCCATTAATTCCCTACTCTTTATTTTGACAACTCCTCATTAATGGTGGAGCCTCTCCACCTCCCTCTTCCCATCAATTATGCCAACTCATATAATTAATGTCTACATTATTTCTTCGGCACATCTTTTGAATCAAATGGAATTGCATGGAAATTGTATTAATTTGAGAGCCTTTTTAATTCTTTTTGGGTTGGAAAATCACTTTTGGGGGAAGGCTCTGGAGATTTAGAAGAGATGTGATCCTTCTTCGATGAAGACCATCGTTCTTCAACGAAGAGCATCCACAATGAAGAATGCAAATGACTTCTTCCAACAGAGCATCTTCCTCGGACGCACCTCTATGTCAAGTAGTCTACGTCGCCTACGACAACGACTCTTCCTCCATCATTGACGGGATGACACCGTTCTTCCATGATTCCCGACTACCGCGAAGCTCGTCTTCCACAGTTTGACGACATGCGATGTGCATTATGAGGTAGGGGGATTTTGTTATGTTCAATTTTAATAGATTAAAATTTATCTTGTTCTTCATTAAAAATTATAGTTTGTCCATGGATGATTGTTACCGCCTAACGCGGAGGGCATGGGCCGAACAAACACGGCCTAAAGAACCTCGGGCATTTCTTGATTATTCAATTCACAAAGGGAGGCGGTGTCGAATGGAGGCGGTAGCGAGCGAAGGCAGAAAACGTGTGTAGGCCACATCCAAAGAACCAGGGCCCTCAACCACAGGCTGCTCGGTCGACAAAGAAGTGGCCTGCTAAATCCGGACAGACCAAAGAGAACACAGCGCCACAATAGGCACCGCGCTGCGGAAAACCACTGCCCGTGCTCCGCAGGCCGCTCGGTGGCTAACCGTCCGTATTGTCAGCCAACCGAGATGAAGGAGCCGTGGAGCCAGGAGGGCGGAACTATAAAAGGACCTTGGCCCACCTTTGCGGGCCGCTCGCGCCAGAAAGGCAGGCCGACTTTGGCCGGCCGGTTGGGAGGGTGGCACCGCTCGGCGCCACTTGTTCGGGAAAGCGGGGGGCCACACCCCCCCCCCGGACCACTCGGCCACCCGGGCCGAGCCACTCGGCCAGCAGGGCCGTGCCCTGTCGGGTCGGGCCGTGCTGCACCGCGCCGGGCTTGGCTGTGCTTTACTCGGGCTGGGCCGCGCCCCTCGGGCCAGGCCACATGAGTCATCGGGCCGGTCTGACCCTCTGTCGGGTTAGACCCGCCAAAACAGGGTTGACCCGACCCACCAGCCCACTGGGCTTAACGGGTCGGGCCCGTTCTTACATAAATGTGAATAACTATAAGACCGGAAGTCCGATCGACACGACGTCTGTGGACTGGGACCTTCACGACGAAGCAGCCCTATTTTGATACTCTAAGTGAGTTTTGGATGACTTTGGAAAATGGCCGGGTTGGAATGAGCGTATTTCCAACCAGGCCCCTTTAACGGAAAATCCAATATCTCTCAGACCAAGCATCTGATGGATGTTCCATCTATTACATTGGGTTCCTTTTGATGAGACGGAACATCATGATACATCATCTCTGGACTTCATGATATTTGATGTATCGACCCCCTTGGCTCGAGAAGCGAAACCTCCCGGAATCGAGCATGCTATGTGCAGGAACCCTAGAGATGGTTGTGACTGCATTGACTATTGTACTGGAATCCTCCGTGGGTTCGACATTGATTACTACCATACTAGAATCCTCCATGGGTTCGACAGTGATGACTACTGTACTTGTATCTTGTGTGGGTCCGGATGTTTGACCTCTGTACTTGTATCATGTGTGGGTCTGGGAGAGTAGCTGGTCTTTTATCCTTTGTGGGTCTGACAGCTTACCTGGTCTTGTATCCTGTGTGGCCCCGACAGCTTAGACGAATCAGTGACTACATAAGATTTTCTCTATCGATATATGAAAGATGTATACCTGTGTGAGCTGAGTCTTGAGTTTCCATCATTATCATCGATGTGATTGACTTCTTTCCTCTGTTAACAGGGTTGTATTTGGGTCTCGAGGGTTGGAGTCGTGCTGTGGTTGATAACTTAGGTATATGTATGGGCATATACTTAAGTAGGGTTGGTTGATACTTCATGTTTGTATCTCTGTTATGTGCTTTGTCCTTTCTGGATTTTGGGAGACCTTCATGGGTGTTGGGGTCCCTACTGAGTATTGTATACTCACCCCTGCATGGGATTTTCCCGCACGATGTTGTGTTGGTTGGAGACGACGGACAACACTGATCGAGGTGGAGACTTGTTGAGATGGACGGTACCCAGAGGTGGACCACTTGGAAAGATGTACACGGAGCAGACAGACGGACTTGAGGTGCTGAGGAGGCCATCTGTACCCACCATTTAGGTGGGATTTCCGAAGGACGACTCAATGGTTGATGATTCACATTACTGCAGTTGTGCTAGCTTCAGTTGTACTGTACTTTTATTTGGTTTTGTATACTATCCCATTTACCTTTCAATACTTTCTTTGTACTCAGTTTACTTAGTGCTTACTTCAGTTGTGTACTATATTGTGTGTTTACATTTTATAAAGGCAATAACTTCCTTTTTTATCCAGATTTATGACTTTGGTGGTAGTTTCCAGCCCCTGGCCTATGGAAGGCGGGCTTGGGGTAGTCACAGCATGGGCCCCGAGGACATTACGTGACAATTGGTATCATAGTAGTCGGTTTTACCACATAACTCAAGACTCTGATAATTCTTTTCTATGAAACAATAGTGTTAAGAGAATTGAGTGTTGTTATTAGTCAAGGGAGTCCAATGTTGGTGCAGTGGCCGACATATCCATACACCAAGACCCTGACCTCTGATTTCTGACTCGGTGCATGAAAACACTGATTGAAAGTGTGTTTCAAAAGTTCTCTTTGTGATTACTTTGTGTCAGCTCACCAGTGATACTATTTGACCGTGGAACACATGTTTATTTTTAGGATGGCCCCACAAAGACATCCAGCTAAGGTTCTGAGTCAACTGTGAGATGGTAGCCCACCAAGAGATGAGGCATATCTACTTTGGACAGACTTCAAGAGTCACTTCTGCCCGGAGTTTGTTCCAGCAACCCTTCGTACGGTGAAGATTTAGGAGTTACTACATCTACAGTAGGGCAGCATGACTATAGCTCAGTACTCAACGAGGATTACTGATCTATCACACTACTCCATGGATATGTTATAAGATCTGTTCTTCATGGCCCGGACATTCGAGCAGGGACTAAGGCACAAGATCAGGGCTTCGATGATTCCCCTCAGCATTCCGACGCAGACAGTGGGGCTGGAGGGAGCCCTTCTAGCAGAGATCTTTCTCATTAAGCAGTCACCAGCGACGAGAAACACCTCAGGGTGACATGTAGTGGAGTCTTCTGTAGCCGGCAGTTGACAGATGTCGCAGGGGTACAAGAGGACCAGGCCACCAGGTGAGAGACCTTAGGATAAACGTTCGTTTGTGCGGGCCACAGGAAACAGAGCCAGCCTTACGAGGAGTAGGCAGTGATATGCATGTGGCAGGAAAGGCCACATGGCTCATGACTGCCCGACCCACCATGCAGATGAGTAGTAGATAGTGGAGGGACCTCCTAAGCCTAGGAATAGGTTTGACCGTGGTGGTCTGCCGGGAGTGAGCAGACGAGGTAGAGGAGCTGGCCGAGCAGCGGGTGGTGGACGACGTTTTGAGGATCTACCACCACCACCACCAGGAGGTCCACCTCGACCACATGGAGCTGGTGGATAGAGGCAGGCATATCTCCAGGCAGTCGAGGCCAACGACCATGATGCACATGAGATGATTTGAGGTACTATCTGTGTCTACTCCACCTTTTCTGAAATTTTTATAGACACAGGTGCGAGTCATTCTTTTATTGTCGCTGCCCTTGATCAGAGCTTGGAGATTCCGCCAGAGCTGTTGGCTCGATCCTTACGGCTAGAGACTCCTACAGGAGAATAATTGATGATTACACACTGGTGCCAGTAGGTTGAGCTTACTCTAGGAGGAGAGAGCTTTGGCTAGGATCCTCTTGTAGAGGTATCGAGGCCTTACGACATTATCTTCAGTATGGACTGGTTATTTGTAGTTCATGCTCAGATCGACTGTATTAGGCGCAAAGTGATGTGTGTCCGCATGGATTGGAGCAGGTTCCCCATCACCGGCAAAGAGGGAGCCTTTGCAGTGTATGATAGACTTATGTATAAGAGAGGGTAGCCGATCACACATTAGTTGGATAGTCTCATCCTTGGAGAAGTTGATGTGTAGGGTCCACGTTTTCATGTTGTGGTGGATCAGTATGCAGACAGTTTTCTTGACGACGTTCCTGGACTACCTCCTCACAGATAGGTAGACTTATACATTGACCTGTACCCTGAGACATCACCGATATCAACTCCAGCATATCGAATGGCTCCCACTGAGATTTATGAATTGCGGGTACAGCTGGAAGACTTCTAGGGAAAGGGATTTATCCGACCTAGTGTTTCACACTAGGCTTCTTAGATTTTGTTCGCCAAGAAGGTGGAGGGGAGCTTGAGACTGTGTTTCGACTACCGTCACCTGAATCAGGTGACTGTAAGGAACAAGTACCCACTTCCAAGGATTGACGTCCTCTTCGATCAGCTCAATGAAACACGATGGTTCTCAAAGATAGACCTCAGGTCAGGCTATCACCAGCTCATACTTCGAGACGAGGATGTGCAGAAGACGGATTTCAGGTGTCAGTATGGCCACTACGAGTTTATGGTTATTCCCTTCGGCATAACTAACACTACAGCAGTGTTCAGGAGTCTCATAAAGAGCATCTTCCATCCTTAACTCGATCGTTTTTTTGTAGTCTTCATCGATGACATATTAATTTACTCGACTACTAAAGAGGAGCACACCTACCACTTGCGGGTGGCACTGGACACACTCTGAGACCACCAACATTATGGTAATCTCTCAACGTTCTAGTTCTGCATTCGAGAGGTTCACTTCTTAGTACACGTTATCTCAGAGGTGGGGTAGCATTAGATCTAGTGAATAACGAGGTAGTGTTTTCTTTGGAGCCACCCTGGAGTGTGACAGAGGTTTGCAGTTTCCTGGGCCTGGCTGGATACTATCGGAGGTTTGTGCCAGATTTCTCTAGAGTTATAGAACTGCATTTAGATTTGACAAAGAAGGAGAAACCCTACGTGTGGTCAGATAGATTCCATCAGATATTTCAAGAGCTGATATGGAGACTGACCAGTGCGCCCATCTCGAGGCTACTGGAGGAGGGCGTTGGGGACGTAGTTTACTGCGACGCATCAGGGACCAGACTCAGGTGTGACCTAATGAACGAGTGAGTAGTGATCACATATGGTTCACGACATTTGAGACAACACAAGCAGAACTATGCTACCCATGACCTGGAGTTAGCAGTAGTGGTCTTCGGATTGAAGATGTGGATACACTATTTGATGGGCGAGCGCTTTACAGTCTACTCTAACCACCACAGTCTCAGGTACATCTTCTCACAGAAGAACCTGAACTTGAGACAGCAGCGATGGATCGAGTTCCTCCAGGACAATGACTTTGAGATAGTCTATAATCCTGGTAAGGGGAACGTTGTAGCTGATTCTCTCAGCATGAGATTGGGCATTCAGCTACTAGGAGAGGCGACATAGTAGCTAGCCGCGTTGCAGATATCCTTTGTGGATAGAGATGGAGTAACATTTCTACAGTCACTCACAGTCACTCCTCCACTCCTTAAGTGAGTTATAGAGGGGTAGCATGGGGACATTGACTGTGAGACATGACTTGCTCAGATATCTTCAAGGCATGCGCCTGATGGATTTTCTATCGGAGGGGAGCATGTAATCCTCTTCAGGGGATGTACTATGGTACCAGTTACACTGCAGGAGGAAGTGTTGAGGGAGTTCCACACTTCCCCTCTAGCGGTACATCCACGAGTGGCAATGATGTATCAAGACCTCAGATGATAGCACTGGTAGCTAGGTATGAAGAAGGATTTAGCAGAGTTCATTTCATGATGCCTCACTTGTCAGCAAGTGAAGGAAAAACACCAGGTACCACCAGGCTTGGTACAACCCTTAGAGGTCCCAGAGAGGAAGTGGGATGGGATCTCCATGGATTTCATGACGGGGCTTCCAGGTATAACCAGAGGACACCACTCTATCTGGGTGATCGTTGACCGACTCACCAAGTTGGCCCACTTCCTACCGATCAGAGAACATGGCTCAGTAGAGGGCTTGTGATGCCTCTACGTACAGGAGATCGTACGACTTCATGGTGTGACATCGAAGATCTTCTCTGATCGGGATGCACGCTTTACATCCTGGCATTGGAAGGGGTTGCAGGAGGCATTTGGGATGCAGCTACATCTGAGCACTGCCTTCCATCCTTAGACGGATGGCCCGACTGAGAAGACCATTCAGACTCTCGAGGACATGATCCGTGCTTGTGACCTCGACTTTGGTCGTAGTTGGGAGGATCACTTAACCTTGGTGGTGTTTGCGTACAACAATAGTTGCCACTCCACCATAGGGATGGAACCATATGAGGCGCTATACGACCGACCTTAAAGATCACCTCTGTGCTAGACAGACCCAGGGATGTCAGCATTAGTAGGTCCAGAGATTGTGCAGGCTACGGCGGAGAAGGTGGAGATCATCCAGGAGAGGATGAAGACTCCACAGAGTAGACATAAGTCCTATGCTGATAGGAGATAGAGACCACTGGAGTTCGAGGATGGCGACCACATTTTCCTACGGGTCTCACCTCGACGAGGTCTACGGAGATTTGTATGGGGTGGAAAGTTATATCCACGATTCATCGAACCTTTCCAGGTCCTCAGCAGAGTAGGTGAGGGGGATTATCGCCTCGCCCTTCCACCTCAGTTTCATCGGGTGCATGACGTCTTCCACGTATCTCAGTGGAGGAGATACGTGCAAGACCCGACCCACAACATTGATCACGGGTAGATGGACATCGATGAAGGGGAAAAATTCACGAAGGTCCATGTGGAGAACGAGGATCAAGAGGAGTGAGTCCTACATGGACGGTCGATTCCTATGGTGCATGTTCGCTGATAGCATGGGAACCTCCAAGAGAGCACTTGGGAGCGGGAGACCCAGATGCATGCTCAGAACCCCCATTTGATCCCCTAGTGTGTGTTGTAGCTTTACGGGGATGTAAAGCCTTGAGGTGGGGGTAATGTAAAGACACTAAAATTTCAAGGAAATTTTTTTCATAAATAATTTGGAATTTTATGAGTATGAAGTTTCTAACGGCACCTGAAACCGAGGCCCGGTGTGCCCATAATCAATTTTTGATGTTTTGTTCAGGTAAATTCAGTAAACGTATGAGCGAGTTTTTCTATCTTTTGAACCAATGCTCATAATTGAAATCTGAGGACACCGATGAACATGCAGCACCGGTTTTCGCTTAAGGGGACCTTTACTGCACTTGCGTTTTATACTGGCTGAATGTTAATTTTTTCAGGATTTAGAAAAAATTAAATAAAATTGTTGTACACAATTTTGTTTATTATTTGTATTTATAACCTAAAATAGGAAGTTAAGGGTTGGCCCACACCCCACATAACCTCCCCTGAGAGGATTTAGTGTGGTTGGGCCCACACGAACCCAACCCTTACACCTCCCCCCAACTTCCCATTATTTCCCTACTGTTTATTTTGAAAACTCCTCATTAATGGTGGAGCCTCTCCACCTCCCTCTTCCCATCAATTGTGACAACTAATATAATTAATGCCTACATTAATTATTCGGAACATCTTTTGAGCCAAATGGAATTTCATGGAAATTCTATTAATTGGAGAGCCTTTTATTTATTTTTGGGTTGGAAAATCACTTTTGGGGGAAGGCTCTGGAGATTTTGAAGAGAGGTGATCCTTCTTCGACGAAGAACACCGTTATTCAATGAAGAACTTCCCCGACGAAGAACGTCAAGGATTTATTCCAACGACACATCTTCCTCAGACGTACCTCTACGTCAAGGAGTCTATGTCTCCTACGAAAACAACTCTTCCTCCATCGTTGATGGGATGACACCATTCTTTGGTGATGCCCAACTACCGCGACGCTCGTCTTATCAGGCTCGACAACAAGCGACGTCCATTACGAGGTAGGTGGATTATGTTATGTTCAATTATAATTGATTAAAATTGTTCTTGTTATTCATTGAAAATTTTGGTTTTCCCATGGCCGATTGTTACCGCCTAATGTAGAGGGCGCGGGCCGAAAAAACACGGTCGAACGACCCTTCATCGTTTCTTGTTTATTTAATTCGCAAAGCGAGGCAGTGGTGAATAGAGGCAGTGGAGAGTGAAGGAGACAGTCGTGCACCAGCCGCATTCGAAGAATCGCTGCCCGCAACCGTGTGATTCTCGGTCGACGAAGAATGGGCCAGCGAAAGCCGGCCGGACCAAAGAGGACGTGACGCCACAAGGGGCACCACACTATGAAGAACCGCAACCTGCACTTCTTGGGCCACTTGGTGGCGAACCGACTGGCTCGTCATCCCGACGGGATGAAGGAGCCGCGACGCTAGGAGGGCTCTGTGCTGAAGGGACCACGGCCTGCCCGTGCGGGTCGCTCGAGCCAGGAAGGCCGACCAGCTTCAGCCGGCTAGTTGGGAGGGCAGCGCCACTGGTTCGGGAAAGCGGGCCCCCCCCCCTCGGACCGCTCGGCCACCTGGGCCAAGCCGCGCCCTGCCGGGATGGGCCGCGCTACACCGGGCCGAGACTCACCACACCGAGCCTGGCCTCATGACTCAGTGGGCCAGTCCGACCCTCTTCTGGGTCAAGCCCGCCAAAACCGGGTTGACCCGACCCACCAACCCACTGGTCTTAACGGGCCGGGCCCGTTCTTACTTAAACGTGATTAACTATAAGACCATGCGTCCGATAAATGCGCTATCTGTGGAACTGGTACCCACACAATGAAGTGGTCCTATTGCGATAATCTAAGTGACTTTTGGACAACATTGGAAAATGGATGGGTTGGAATGAGCGTATTTCCATCCAGGCCCCTGGAATAGAAAAGCTAATATCCCTCAGATCGGGGCGTCCGATTGACGCGCTGTCTGTTGCGTTGGGTTACTTTTGACAAGACGGCACTTCAGGATACATCATCTATGGACTTTGTGATAGTTGATGTATCGACCCCCTTGGCTCGAGGATAAAACCCTCTAAGAATCGAGCGTACTGTGTGTGGGAACCCTAGAGCTGGTTGCGACTACATCGACTACTCTATTGGAATCCTCTATGGGTTCAACAATGACAACTACCATACTAGAATCTACCGTGGATTCGATAGCAATGACTACTATTCTTGTAACCTATGTGGGTCCGTTAGTTTGACCTCTGTACTTTTATCATGTGTGGGTCCGACAGAGTAGCTGGTCTTGTATCTTGTGTGTGTCCGACATCTTAGTTGGTCTTGTATCCTATGTGGGTCTAACAGCTTAGATGAATCAGTGACTACATATGATCATCTCTATCACTATATGAAAGATGTATACCTCTGTGAGCTAAGTCTTGATTTTCATTCATTATCATCGATGTGATTGACTTATTTCCTGTGTGGACTGGGTTGTATTTGGGGATCGAGGGTTGGAGTCGTGATGTGGTTGATAACATAGGTATATGTATGGGCATATACCTAAGTAGGGTTGGATGATACTTCGTGTTTCTATATCTCTTCTATGGTTTGTCCTTTGTGGATTCTGGGAGACCTTCGAAAGTCTCAAGGTCCCCACTGAGTATCGTATGCTCACCCCTACACAGTCTTTACCGGCACAATGTTGTGTTGGTTGGAGACGACAGACAACACTGATCAAGGTAGAGAATTATTGAGCTAGATGGTACCCAGAGGTGGACCACTTGGCGAGATGCACACAGAGCAGATAGACAGACTTGAGGTGCTGAGGAGGCCATCTATACCCACCCTTCAGGTGGGATTCTCAGAGGATGACTCAGTGGTTGTTGTTTCACTTTACTGTAGTTGTGCTAGCTTCAGTTGTACTGTAATTTCATTTGGGTTTGTATACTGGCCCATTTAGCTTTCAGTGCTTACTTTGTACTCAGTTTACTAAGTTCTTACTTCAGTTGTGTAATATGTTGGGTGTTTACCTTTTATAAAGGCAATTCCTCCCCTTTTTATTGGGATTTACACCTTTAGTGCTAGTCACTAGCCCCTGGCCTATGGAAGGCGGGCTTAGGGTAGTCACAACACGGGCCCAGAGGATGGGTCATGATAGTAATTTTGTATATATTCATAATTCAAACCATTATTTTTCAACCAATTTTCATATTCTATATTATTTAACTGACCCCCTTTATCACTAAAAATATAAATATGTATACAAGAGATTTCATTTTGAAATAAATTACAAAAAAAATTTAATCTAGAGAAAATATCATTTTTATGTGCAAGATAGATAACCCATGTAAATATTCTACAATCTTAAAAATTAAAAAATATACTTCTATCCTCAAATTATAGAACTCTGAGTAGGACTTAATAGATCAATGTGAACAAATTATAATGCTCTATTAGTACTTATATTATTGATAGATTGTATATAAGCGTTATATTGTTTCCTTTCATAGATGTGTAATAAACAAGAAGATATTCTTTCACTAAGGTAGGTACCTATACCACATTCTCATGTTTAGAGAGATTATGTAAAATTATGAAATTAACAGACCTAGTAATTAATTACAATTAATATTATCACTATGTACGACATTCAAACACTCAACATGTTGAATTTTTTATTTTTTAAAATTATTTTTTATTTATTATTTCTATTAGAAGTGAATAATAATGAATCATCAATAAAAACTAAACACTTATCATTTTAAAATTTAAATTACATTCCATTATAAAATAAGTGGGATATACTAGTTAAATTAATTTTTATCTTTCAATATATATGATTTTAAAATTAAATTTAGTATTTGAAATATCAACTTTACCAAAACCTTTTACGTTTAATTCAAAATTATCTCCAAATGTTACATTTCCCCCATCACATTTTTTAATTAATAAATTTTTATGGAAGACCAGTCATATGACTATATATATATATTTCTATTTACTATATGTCATTATTGGGAAATAAAAATCATTTTTTTTATAAAAAAATGAATCACATAACAATTTTTGGCATTCATACTACTTTGGGTCTAATCTAATTAGTAATAAAAATTTTAGTCACCAACACATACATTTAAAACATATTGCATGATACTCTAGATAAGAAAGATTTATAAATATTAGTATTATTAAATCCCAAAGACTATTTGAATATAATATAATAATAATATACATAGTGACCCTTCATGCCACATTAAAAAAATTAACAGTTGAAGCATATCCATTTTTAGTTTTCATAAAATGTTTTTTTATAATTTTTAGGTACCCTCCTACTATACCCATAACCATATTTTTTTTATTTATGTTATTAAAAAATCATTTTATGATATTTTTTTCATCTTAAATAAATGTTGACAAGAATTTGTTAGACATTAAATATTATTTTTTAATTTTTCATTAAATCAAAAAGAGATTTCAAATTATCCTAAACAGTATGATGAGATGTGGAAATAATATTCCATGGTTTTTCATTATATTTTAAAATAAATTTATTTTTATAATCATGTTTTTCATTTTGTTTCTATAATATTATCATTTATATTAGCATTGTTGAAAAAAACCTTTCTTAATCATTCAATTTTGTCATTTAACTCAAAAACATTTTGATTTCTAGAATCATAGATAGAATAAAATAATCTATAAGAAAACTCAAAATCATAAAATTCATTAATACAAGTTATGAAACACATGTTATAATATTCTTTATTATTTCCATATTCTTTACCAGAATCATATTTTTCTAGTCAATGCTAGCTATTTTTTAATTCCATTTCGTCCTTCTTATTTTATTTCTCATTATTCATTACATTTTTTACCAATCTTGATATTCCCTTTATTCTCGTACTAAAAAATGTTAGATATGAGTTATTATAATTTTTACATACTTTTAAACCTCCCATTAGTTTTTCCATTTGAGGATTTCTTCTAAATCAGTTCATAAATCCTTCATTTTTTCATTCCTTTGTAGTTTCTAGGCACAATCTAATCCATATATTTTTTATCATTAATGTAGTTCAAAATCAGATGATTTTGTAGAAAATATTTTTTTATATTTTAAATCTACAAATTATTTATTTATTATCTTAACATTGTCTATTTTATTCAGTTCCAGTTCATGTGGCAGTAGCAATCAAATCAATTCATCAAGAGTGTATTCTTTTTTGTTTTTTATTCCACCAATAGAAAACTTTTTAAAATTCCATTTTTTGGAAGTCCTCATATGACTCAATCAACATGTACTAGATTTTTAAAATAGTATTAAAGTGAATTCATTCCATTCACAATGGTTATAAAACAATAGAACATCTCGTTTATAGTTTATTAATCACCCATATTAATGTTTCCATACTCATATTGAAGTAGTCAAATCATAGTTCAAATGAATGTATCTAAAACAAGGTGTTTACCTTATAGAATTCTCAAAATTTCATGAACTATATCATATAAAAACATATAAATAAACAACATTATGTTAAATAAACAATATAAAATATTCAAAAAATTGTTATTTAATACATATTTAAAAACTTCATTTCCTATAAGAGTATTTGGGTCTAATTTTGGTATTTTTTATTGTTTTTTCACGGTGTTCTTGTGCTCTATTCTTAATTGTTTGAGGTATAACTCTATTCTGGATCTACAGTGTCCAAAATTATTTCCATCAATGTGAGCTGTATTTTGAGGATTCCAACCATAATATACATTTATTCCCTCCATTAAAAATATATTTCTCTTAGATAGTGAGGTCTAGGAAATAATATAGAACAATAAAATATAATCAAAAGACTCTGTATAAAGATTTTACAAATTCATATAAGGAACATCCTTCAATACCAACCTTTTGGAATTAGGAAAAATAATGAAAAAGATAAACTTTCCTTATGAAAGTCCCAACCTATATTAGTAATTTTTTATCAATAAATAGATAATCGAGCTAAACATGAAATTCCTAAAAGGGTCACCACATGATACCAATTGATGAAACCAAAATCATGAAGCCCACTAAGAAAAAAATGAAACCATTCTATGTATTCATTTAGAATTTTTCAGAATTAAATAAAAGTTAGAAAATATTTTTATCATTTATATGAAATAGGATTTATAAAAATCCCATCAATAAAAGTCATGATATAATAAAAATTATTTTACTTAGTAAAAATTATTTCTATAGAAAGTAATGAGAGACTTTGGAATATTCATAAAAATAAAACATAAAAAATGATCAAAAATCATATAAGATTATGAATAATGGATATTGATATTCCTTTTTCTATGATTTATGGTTGTCTTTGTGAGATAGGATATAGTTATCCAATGCCATACATAGACCCTCACTAGGAGTTGGAAACCTATTATGTATAAGGATGTGGGATTGTGGTGTGGGGAACCGTATTCAATCATGGTGGATGTGATTGTGAAAAATAATTATACATATAGTTTTAATGTATTATTGGAATCTTCCTTTATATTATAGATTTAATACCATAAATAATTTCTTTCCCTTTATTATTTATTCCAAATAAATATTTGGATTTTTCACATTATGGAATTGAAATGGATCTTTCACTACATCAGATAAATTATTAATTATTTCTAGAGTTGTTTTAAATACTTATCTTTTAATCTTTATGTAAATTCCAAATCATATTTGGAATATTTCATTGGTGATCAAAAATAATCTTCCAAAAATTCATATTTTATTAGAGGAATATGTGTTTCTTTTCTTTCTAAGAAGAAATAGTTAGTCACTCTAAGAGAAACAAAAGATGAGTAAATTATTGAATCCCATTATATAAAACCAATTAAATAGATTAAGTCAAATGTATATGTGATGATTGTTAATGTTTCATACCCATTGATGACTGAGTGAGGAAATCAAAGTGTAATCAACTTGATAAAGAATCCAATGAAACATTCATGGTTAAAGAATATTTAAATCAAGTAACTGCATCAAATATAAAGTGCAATTTAGATAAATTTCATTAGAATATTTTTAATATAATTAAAAATTATAGATATATTGAATTCTCTCCTATATAAATAATCATTCATATAGTTGAGAGTATTTTTTAGAGTGTATTCTCTCCCAAAATTCCTATCTATCAAGATTTTTATTCCACCTGTTTCATTTATTTAAATTTATTATAAAATTGGTAGATTAAAAAAATATCATCATTCAAAGGGATATATTCTCTAAGGTATAATATAGAAAAGGTTTTCACATATTGGGATACATGTGGTATTAGAGGATAAACATTCCACTTCCAAGAGTAAATATCTATTTATATATTTACAAAATTTAAAATGAATGAAATTTGTGAATACTTTATGAAAAAGAAGATCCATATTGATTAATGATCCCTCATAATGTGAATTAATAAAAAGAGAATAATGGGTTAATTTTAATCGAGACATAGTCAATATAGTCTCGAAATTACTATGAGAGATTGAGAACCCTAAAAATAATTCATTTCAATGGTGTGGTTTTTAAAAAATTTCTGTATTTGAAGCTTACTATGTGCTATTTTTAGAAACTTCATTCATGACTACTAAAATTATTTTCCAGATTTATTTATTGAACAAATTTTGATTAAAGAATGAGATAGTTTTTAGAAGATATTTGGATATAATGAATTAAGGAAATGTTGAGGATGTAATTTTTATACCATGGTGATCCACTAAACAGAACATAGTGGGTGATCCAAATTTTAATTTTTTATATTTAAGGGGAAATAATGATTTTAATTTGTATTTTAATGTAAGTCTAGTGGTAGACCACATAGTTATTCAAAATGAATATGGTTACATGACCCACATGCCATGGTCAATGGTTAAAATAGATTAGTTGATACTGACCATGGTTATAAAAAATATTGAGGGATGAGATAGACTTTCAACATAATGATTAGAAGGAAAAATGGGCATGGTCTATCCTATGGTGGGATATAAATTCACCATGCACCTTTGACTATAGGAAAATAGATGTGATAATTGATTGTTTTTTATTTGAGTTTAACAGCTCTATGACGTAACCTAATTCAACTTAATGTGTCTAAAAAACAAAGGTACATATATAATATTTAATCATCTTGAGGAAATGCTAAGATATGTATATATATCTATATTCTAATCATAAATTTCACTAATTTTGACCATACCATGTTGTGGTTGGCGAAAACATGCTGTAATGAAGTTAGGTCAACAAACCATTATGTGGTACACCTATCAAAGTGTGATAAAACATTTATATATTCAAAATAACATTAGAGAGAGTATTCCATAGAGTATTATGAAATATTTTAATAGAAGATTTAATATGTTCAAGGTATCAATACATAGAGGCACATTACTAGGGATGCAAAAGATTGATTGAATTTTTGATAATAGTCATGATCATTATTTTACTTTGAGTTCAAGATGACATTTCTACTCCATTCCTTAAATGTATTTATAATGAAATAAGAAAATGGATAATGTGACCATAATAATTAGACACTATAAATTATCCACACTATACTAAAAGTATGTGATCCTTGTAAAATGTCTTCTGTCATTATCAGATCTCTCCTTCCCCAATCTCTATCTCAAATAATTACCTTTTTTATGATCATATTTTCTAATTAATGGAATGAATAATTTTATATGAGGTAGTATTTTGGTAAACACTGATTCACCTCTATAAGTGGTTGTCTTCTCTCACACATGCCTATTAATTAATTACTATTTAGGAAATAAAAAAAATATAGGGTATATTTCAAGAATTTATACCCTCACTAATATCTTAATTCAAATATAAACATAGTTTGGTTCCAATCCTGATTTTTCAAACCAACTCATCATCACTCTTACGACATATGTTATAAATAAGACACATAAGATAATGGAACACATAAGGACTAACTAACTCTATATAATAGGTTCTTGATCATTTAAAATAGTTTTTTGAGTCATCTATAATCTATGAGAGTTAAAAAACCTAAAAATATCACCCAAATTTGGGATATGGATGAAGAGAAACAAGGTACTAATTGTAAATAAAAATTTAGGGGTAGATAGATTAATCTTACTGAGTGTGATCCATCCTAATAGATGTTGCATGAATTAGGTTTAATGTGGAGGGGGACCACATAGAAGTGAGAATCATGAGGGCAGTCATGCTGTGTTGAGAAATAGTCTTCTATGGGGAGGTGATTTCTTTATGATTTTATTGTTCAATTTTAATAAAATTTCCCTGAAGGAACTAGGTACATAGTACATCACCACCTTGTAAAATATGTCCACTAGATACTAGAGATAATTTTATTATCTATAAAGTGGTCCACTATAGCTACTTTCTTCTTTAATATAGCCATTGGGTTCCCAATACTAGTCCATCGGGAACCTTGTGGTATTTTTCAAGATTATAGTAGCTAAGAACCTACTACATGCACAAAAAACAATGAAACCCAAAATTCCAATGTATTATCAAAATTTTGTAAAATATACCAAAACTAAATGCAAAATTATGAAAATTTAATTTAAATAAATCCTTAAAATTCATATGTAATAAAAAATTATCCACCAAACCACTTATCTCCCTTATGATTCATCATAGTGTATTCCTAGGGAAATGATTTGGGAACTATGATCGGATATCATCCTCCCTTTCCCATTTATCCTTCTAGATATTCACATGCCCCCAAAAATGTACACTAATGGTACCATACTTCCATATAGTATGTTATCACTCTGATAAACTATTGACATAGGTCACTCAAATAATTCATCAACCTCCAAATACATATCAGATATAGTAATCAGGTGGGAGGGGTCAAAATAATATCATTGGATCTAGGATACTTATAATAAATCATGCATATTACAGTATCCCCAATGATGATCCAGAAAGTATTCTACAGTACAAGTCCTCTCTAGCATCTCAAATAGACAAATGTAATAGGGATCCAACATTTCCTATATCCTAATCCATTAGCACCCTAAATGAAGAAACATGGTAATAAATAGTGGATTAACTACCTCAAAACCTATAGGTTGACATTTCATGTATATATAGTATTGTTATCTACTTTGAGTATTCCATAGAAACCTCATAATCACATTTATTTTCTGTATTGTATATTTCATGAGATTCTGTCTGTTAAATAATTACTACCCTAACTTTTAATAACATAGAGGGGACTACATGGCCTATCACACAAGTCCTCAAATTATACCATCCATATTATTGAATAATGACTATTGGTAATATATAATTCAACTAATATTAGATAATCATTATATACTCCATAAAAAATGACATATGTTTGAAAAAATTCATCAATAACAATAACTGTATACATAGACAAACTTTTAGTCTAAGGAAAGTATGTTGTAAAAATATTTACCTAGGTTACTAATGCTCACTATAATCCCTACCATAAATAGGCTGAAAATCCTATATCCTCGTCTCACAGAATACTCAAAAGCACTCCATCGAGACATAAGAAATTATCAAAAATATAATTTAATAAAATAATCAATAAAATACATTTATATGATCAGAAATAAGTGTGTGAACTTGATTATACCATTGATAATTACCAATATTTTTTTAACTCTAGGAAAACTCGCAAGATCTATAATTTATTCCATGGTGACCATATCCATTTTCCATGAATTTCATGATTTTTTATCTTTCTTTATGGTGTATGATAATATTATATTTATAATTATAATTTTATTGTATGTCCTTGATGATAAACATATTTAAATGATGTAATAGGAAGTTTCTTTAGATGAAAAGAAGTTCATTGGTTCTCTGTCTTCACTTGATAACTTGTGAGGTATTATGAGACAAATCCCACTATTTCCCGAGTCATTCTAGGACACCTAAAATATTTTTATATGTCATAGTAAAACATCACCAAACTAAGGTGTACCCCCATTTAGAGGCATGGGAATACAATATTAACTTTTCCCATATATTAATTAAGACCACCACCCCACCATAAATGTGAAGGATTCTATCATTAAACTAACAATAACCTAGAATCTACACCCTTCTATATATTGTGTCCCTTAACAATAGGAATTATCTATAAATCTATTAATTTTCTTCATACCTATTTAATTATGATTATATTGTTCTTATAGTTGACATTATAACCTTCCTCTAGTACACAATAATGTCAAAATGCCTCAAAGAGAAGAGTCCTTTCAACTATAATTCATCTCATTACTCATTCACTATTTGAACAAGTTGTTCTCATATATGGTGTCTACCACTACATTAGCCATCCAATGGGATTAAACCGTCTAAAAATAAATGGAATTTTAATACTAAAAACATCTCCTATATTGTAAATTCATGTCCCACTAAATGAATATATACCTAAGGATTTATGGTCAGTATAAATAAAAATCAAATTTCCATGAATATAATGATTCTAATAGATCAGTACATAGAAAATAGTACCATTCTTGTTATTAGTATTTATATATTTTTTATCATGCACTATAAAATAATTAGACATATACATGACAACAAGACAATCCTCTATCAAAAATCCACCTAGACCAACATTATATGCATCAATACTAATTAAATATATTTTGTAAAATCACCATCAGATTAAAAGTAAATCATCCCTTTTGTTTTTAATATTCATCACACAGTTATCAGTTATATCATAACCCAAACCAATCTAGTGCTTGGTCCATGACTACCCCAAGCCCGAATCCATAGGCTAGGGGTTGGTGATAAGCACCAAAGGTATAACTAAACTTGAGGTGGCCTTTTCCTAAGGTGCCTATATGCATAAACCCACAAAAACCTCAACGAAAAAGGCTATAGATATAAAAATATTAAAATGAAATGCATTGATACATCTATCCCAAACAATAGTACATAAAAATTACTAAATTAAAAATGGATAAATAAATTTCCAACCAAAATAATGTTGTAAAAGCGTCTGATCTGCTCAGAAGGGGGTGATTGCTTTCAAAAGTAACTACCAGAAATATCCTTATCCTAGCTTTGGTAAACACCACGGTCGATCAAGATCACTAAGATTTTACTACTTCAGGTCCTTTGTGGAATCCGTTGAAAGGTATTTGGTCTACACAAGACACAAACCATATGCATAAAATTCCAGTGTAGGGGTGAGTATAAGAATACATAGTTGGCTCCCCAAAAACCCAAAAGAAAAGGGTGTGATTTAATGGAGATAGTTCAGTTGACCTAGCTTGGGGGATTCAAATTTTAATATAATATCAATCTCAAATCATCATTGAATGTACATGACTAGACAACTATGTCAATAATGAAGCCTCAATATGAGTGTAATGAAATGAATCTGTCCCATAGATCAACCCAACAAAAGATTAAAACTAAACTCATCCAAACACAAGGAGCTCAACATGGTGAGAAGATGAACTTCTCATCGAGGCTTCTCTTCCTATACAAGGGTAGTGGACACAACCAACCAGAAGAAGCTAAACATGGAAATCATGTGGAATAACCTTCCTGTCTTAGTCTCCCTTGGAAGTAGACTAACCAAAGGTAAGGTATGGGTACCAAAGTGGTAAGTATACTCAGTACTCAAGGGGTCTCAATCTAGAATTTGAAAAAATCACAAGGGATCCCATATAGTATCCATAAATACTCATAATAGACTCCCAGTATTACGATATTATGAGCTCATATCCAGAAACAAGATTATATTTGAGTCTCTAAAGGTAAACACAAAACCAGGAGAACACCCTCCTCATGATCTGCCATCCTAGATGGTACCTGTCTGAGGGATACACTCCATTGGGAACAACCAAAATATTCTAAATGGTATGTCTAAGAGAATGTTATCCATATATAAAAACCTATACATTCTAGCTCTAGTGATCTGCACTAGAGGTTCTGCCATCACTAATATGAACCCTATGAAAAGCTAAAGAAACCAAGTGGAGGGGCCTGTTCCTCCCCACTTATCTATAGTTTAGGGATCACTACTCTCAAACATGAACTATGTTCATCCTATATATATGAGAGAATAGAGAGAACCATGCCTTTATATTACCAACAGTCGAGGGAGTACTTCCTCCTAATTAACCCGCGAAACCACTATTGCTCCTATATGTAGTGGAATTCTCCTTGGCCTATAGAGGGAGAACTAACTACTATCTAGATATCATTCACATCAAGTGGATGGGACATCTCCTTATAAATGTATCCCACAGCTGAGGGATCTCCAACTCTAATGGAGGACCGACTCCCCGCAAAAACTCAGAGACAAGGGAGTACTACTCCATAAATGAGGACACATGCCGTGATACTATAGGGGAGTACTACACATAGGATAGAAGAATTACACCTTGAAATTAAAAGGGAGTACCAATACATTGATCATGTACCCTCACCCTAACATAGTAGGGTAGTTTCACTTAGTGGAAAGAGGACCCGCACCCTGGTAGGATAGGGAGTACTGACTATACTAGATCATTCACTATAGGGGACCCCTACCCTAACACGGTAGGAGAGTACCGACCCCAAGCCATAGGACCCACTCCCAAACATGGAAGGGGTAAAAAATCTTTTAGAACATCACGTTTGGAGGACCCACACTCTGGAATGACAGGAAAGTTCCTCCTCCAATGAAAGAGGTCCTCTACCATATCCTCGTTGGTGAGTACCCACTCTACATATATGTCACATATGGAGGACTCACACTATTACACAGTAGGTGAGTACCGACTCCATTGATAGGGGACCTTACACTAGTCTAATTAGTGATTTACTAATCTTTCTACCTAATAATTATGATGGGATTATGACCTAGAATGATAAGGGAGAACTTCCGTGCTTTATGAATGATACGGGGGACCCACACCCTAAACCATTAGGGGACAACAAACAGTTCCAAATGATCATCGATGATGACCAACATCTCACATGTTTACCATGAAGAAACAATTATAAATAACTAAATCACCACACCTAGATATTGTCCACTTTGGCCAGCACTGACTCACCGATACAGTTTTAGGTCGCATCACAAGGACACGTCTTATTAGGGAAATCATTACTATTCTTTGTGAGTCCAACAATATTCAAAACCATGTATCACCCCAAAGTACTAACAAGAGGTAAAATAATCTGCACCCATGATATTGGGAGTCCCATCACTATTAATCCAAAGAGGCAAGGGTAACCCGCACACTAATACCACAGGAGAGTACTAGTCCCACCATCTCCCTTCGAGAACAATACCGATCTAAGGAGTCTATGAGACCCACATCCTAATGTTTAAAGTGATGGTGCCTAAAATGATAGAAACCAAATGATTCACCCTAGTCAATTCCCAATATTTACTCTATGAAACAAGCATTTTGATAGAATGGCGACACCTCATACCTTGTATGTGGAAACAGATTCTACCATGACATTATATGTGGAAAAAAATATGGATAGGCTACTCACAAGACTAAATCTGAGTCTCAGAGAAGGAGAAACAGAAGCTTGAAGATCAAATAAAGATCCACTAAGAGTATATGATGTGCACCAGGGTACACACGACATGTGATACCTCCTGAGAACTTGGACGTGTATCCAGTCTACATGGTTTCCAACCCATGTAGTGGTACATGGTGTGAAAAGGAGGTTTAAGATGTGCTCCACATTACCCATTCCCTGGCTGTGTAGTTTAACCATGTTCATGTATCAGGCTCTATGTATGTGTACTTTGGCCATGCATTAGTAGATGACCATGTGTTTTCACATAGCATCACAATCCAGGTCCCATAGCCACACAGATTGCGGCACTACATGGTGTGTAAGACTGGAACATGGTGTGTAGTCCCCAGAGATCATATTCCCCAAATAGAAAGGGCTACATAAAGCATGTCTTTGGACTATACACCGTGCAGACTATAATTCTGGTCAAGAATTACAAAAAAACACCCTATTCTCTCGGATTCAGCACAAAAATAATAGATCAGCCTATCATGGATCAACAAAAATTACAATTGACCTCTAGAAGATTAGAAAAATGTAAATTGAATGGGATCAGTATTAAAAATCAAAACTACCTAACTTGAGGAATAAACGCTGAAGCTTCGGTTGATGAATGGTGCCTGAATCGCTCTAGACCTCGATATGATGAATATCTTCATGAAAAACGAAGATCGAAGGAACCTCACTCTGATGGTTTGTCTCATCTTCATCCATCAAATAAAGAGATAAGGAGGGGAGAGAGTAGGGTATCCTCTTAGTTGTGTCGTGTTCTAAAGACAATGGGGGTGGAGGGAACATGTTTTAGGTTTATTTAATTTATATAATTATCAATTAATCCTCCACATAATGCCCCACCAACTCACCTCCAACCAAACATCTTGGTGCAAACAATTTTACGTTCTACTAACGGTAAACCCGATATTATAGACTCAATTATGGACAGAGAAATCCAATCTATGACTTTGTGAGGTATTTATTCCTCCTTTCATAAAAAATAGTGCATGTATGAAAAAATATGTTTATTATTTTTAAAATCACCACAACGAGGCTCTCTGGGCCCTAGATTCTTGTGTGGACTCAGTTCCTAGCATTGGAAATATTCCTGAAAATATTACAAAGTCTTACAGGTCGAGACCTAGGTCTCTACATAACCACCACCTTCAAATAATTTCATCCCTGATAAGAAAATGACTAGGCACAAAGATAAGAAACTGATCTATATTAGTGGGAATCCCAAGCCTGCATTCTCTTTGAAGGTTCCCATGGTTCTCTCAACAATGCACTCAAGATAAAAACCAACTCCAAGACACTCTTATGTATATATTCTACATGGAAAAAATTGTGAAACAATGGAGAATATGTATCCTTAGCTGTAACTGTTGGGAAATCACCAAACACCATGGTCCCTCTAAAGTCGCGGGGTTTAGCGGTAGACAACCTTAATAACTTGGCACAAAGTCTAACAAACCCCATAGTTTAAATCCATCCATGGATGAACTATCTCATAGCATCTTAAGGATTTATCCTTTCATGGTTGATGGAAATCTTGAAAGGGTATAGACAAATAAGATAGGAGTTTAGACTCCTCCCATCTTGAGAGGCTAGAAGTAGGAATCATATGGTATACCCCGCGTGCCTTTTCCTCTCTTTGAAGGAGAGTAACCCAAACTAAGAAAATTTCCACACCCACTTGTGTCATCCCAACTATGTACAGATGGTAGGAAACCAATCCACACTATGGAAACATTATAGGGTCTAAATATTCCACTAAGGAATGATTATATGAAAATATATTAACTACTCAGCCTTTCCATGAACAATCAAGTTAGATGGACCCATCCAATAAACCTCGATACTTTTCCAATGGGGTGGAACTGAATCACTCCCATAGTTTTAACCGCACCACAGAAATACATTATGGTGGGTGAAGAAACTATTTTTCTCATGAATTTCATGTTATATCTGACAAAAAAACACATGGTTCTACCAATACCCCATTTCACCCTAGATTAAAACTCAAGAAATAAGCGGAAAGAAAAGATTACCCTCAACATTGGATAATAATTTCTACTACATAAAGTAGAAAGGACACAAGGAGTACCTCTATTCATCCTCGTAGCTTCTGGGTTAAAGGACTCTATAACTTGAAATTGTCCTCTCCCACATCCTCTAGATCCCTTATCATGGGGTGGACCACCTTTTTCCTCTATCCCAACTCCTCCTCCTCATCTTCCAACTCCTAAAACTCCCTTATCTAATCCTAGTGTCCACCAGGGAGTCCCATCATCCGTCCCCATCTTAGAAGCACAGCAGGTCAAGCAATCTCTAGCATGATGTCCCTGGACTTCACAAGCATAATAGCACATCTCCTAAAGTTGAGTAGATCCTTAGCACTGCTTCTATGTTATAGGCCCACATTCCAGAGTCTGGGCATGCATATTCCTCCTGTGCCATGATCTTATTACCTATCATAATCCAACTATTGCAAATTCCTCAGCCTTGTCCCTAACACCTTCGGATACATCCACTTGTTCCTCTGATAGGAATCTATATACTTCTAGAGCTCTCTCTAGTAGACCTGTATTTGTGGGAACACATAGAGAAAACACAGACATCGTGATCTCTCGGCACAAGCCCTGACCAAACATCCATTCTCTGAAATAAGGATCCCAAAACATATCTAGGGAGTAACGTGATAGGTCTATGAACCATGCTGAAAACACATCTATAGACATGTTGACCTTCCAAAGTTTCAAAAGATCTGGGATACATACTGATCTCAGTGTGGCTACGTAGAAATCTACCCCGAAGAATCACTCAAACAGTACCCATGTGAGTGTCAACTCTTTGTGGGACTATGTCACTAAAATACACCATCTCCCAACTCAACCATGAAAAATACTTCCCACTAGGACCACCATATGATTAGGTGGTGTCCCCACCAACTAGAAAACTTTTGTGACTTCCTTGATCCAATCATCTACTACTTGGGGGTCTAGATCACCCAAGAACCTCATAGGCGCTACATTTGAAACTCATGAAACACAATTACCCTTCATGAAACCTCATCCTAAATTATGGGCACAACCAACTGATCAACGGGTGGAAACTTATCTGGATGACCACCTGGAGGTAATGATGAATAATCCTTGTCCTGCATCGAAGCCTCATCAGAGGGTGAATTGTCATCAATGTTGAACTATAAAATTCTATCTGACTCTCATCGCAGAGGAATCATAAAATTTAATCAAGACACCCCATAGTCAAAGAGTATATTTGGGGAGATGAGTCAAGAAGGACATGGAAGGAAAATCCAAAAACTCCATCCTAAATGATGATGTACCATTAATTTAACATACATCTAGTGTTCTAATATACCATGTTAAAACACAGGTTATAAGATTCCTAATGAATTGATGAAATGGACACTGCACCAACACTGGAACCTATGGCCCTAGAACTACACTAGAAATATCCTAACACTATCACTATGAAACCCTACCAAAACATTTTAATGGTAAAAGTCTGAGAAACATCCAAGGAAAAAAATTCCTCTAATACCACTGTTATTGACCCCACCCAAGCCCGGGCTCGAGTCATGACTACCCCAATCCTACCATTATAGGCCAGGTGTTGGGGATAAGTGCCGAAGGTATACCTAAACTCAGGGATCCCATTGCATAATTTACATCCATGCACGCCCCAACAAACACATCAATTAAAAAATGTGGATATATAAAAATATGAAACTAAAATTCATGCATACATCTATCCCATACCAGAGTATAGAAAATGTAATGAAGTAAAAAAGGGGGAAAATTTCCAACAAAATAAGACTACAAAATCATTTGACCTTATCAACATGAGGGGATCAATGAAAAAAATAAATAGCAGATATCTCCTCGATCTAACTCTGGTAAACACCTCAATAGATCTAGCTCACTATGCTCCACCTACTTCAGGTCCTCAGTGGACTCTGTTGGAATGTCTTTGGAATGAAAAAGACAAAAAACAAGTGCGGAAAAATCCCGTGCAGGGGTGAGTATAAGAATACTCAGTAGGAACCCAAAAAACCAAAAGAAAATGGAGTGACTGAAAGGCGATAATCCACCCAACCTATCCAAGGATAACCCCATTGAGAGAGAATCTCTATCTCGAATCATCCTTGGATGTACATGACTAATCAGCTAAGTCCAAGAAGAAGCCCCAACATGAGAGTATGATAAAGAATCTATCCCACAGCTCAACCTAAGAAAAGAGTAAAATTAAACTCATCCAAACATAGGGAGTTCGACATAGTGAGAGGTTCAAATTCCCATCAAGTCTTCACTGCCTAGTATCGGATAGTGGAATAATCCAATCACAAGAAGATATATATATATAAACCGTCGAATACCCCACGCATCCTCACCTCCTATGGATGGAGGGTAACCAAAGGTATGTCATGGGAATCAAAGTTGTAAGTATACTAATTACTCAAGTTGTGTTAACCCATAATTTAAAAACATCGCAAGGGATCCCATAAATCACCAGATATACTCACAATAGACTCCAATCCTCATGAGGTTCCAATCTAATATCCAGAAACAAGATTATATTTGAGTCTGCAAAGGTAAATACAGAACCAAGAGAACGCACTCCATGAGCTCTGTCATCCCATATGGAACCCATTGAAGAGATACGCTCCATTTGGAACAACCACACTATTCAAAATGGTATGTCTATGAGAACATTCACCTTTAGGAACAACCTATAGGTTCTAGCTCTTCCGCCCGACACCCAAGGTTTTGCCATCGCGAATCTGTGTCCTATGTAAGGCTAAGGAAACTAGGTGGAAAGACTCAATCTTCACCACATACCTACTATTGCAGGAACACTACTATAAACCATGAACCATGTGCATCTTCTATATGAGATGAAATTTAGGGACCCACGCCTTGACACTACCCCACGGTCGATAAATAACTAGTTTCTAACTCACCAATGAAAGCTCTATCATGGTTGTATGGAGTGGCCTACACATCAGTTCATTGAGGGAGTAGTAAGTCCTATCTAGTTATCATTAAAACCAAGTGGAGGGGCTCACTCCCTATAAATATATCCCACAACTAAGGGAGATCTAACTTCAATGGTGGACTCGCTCCCCACTACTACTCTCAGATGAGGGAGTACTACTCCGTATGTGAGGACATGTTCCCAAATCCAATAGGGGAGTACTCTACAAGGAATGAAGGACCATCACAAGGATATAACATGGGAGTACCACTCTAGGGATCAAGGACCCAAACCCTAACCCGGTAGGGGTGTACCACTATGTGGCTAGAATACCCACACCCTAGTAGGATAGGGGAGTATCGACTCTGGTAGCTCGTTCATTCTGGGGGACTAGAACCCTGACACAGTAGGGGAGTACCGATCCTAGGATAGATGACACGCTCCCTGACATGGAAGGGGGTAACGAATCTTCCGAAACATCACATATGGAGGTCCCACACCATACAACGATAAGGGAGTTCTAACTCAAATAATAGAGGACCCGCACCTTATCGTTGTGGGGGAGTACCAATTATATCTATACATCACATATGGATGACTCGCACCCTAACACAACAGGGATGTACCAACTTCACATATAGAGGACATGAACCCTTGTCCAATAGGGGGGTTTATATTGTATCTATCTAACATTTATGGAGGGCCTACACCCTAGCATGATAGGGGAGAAATTCCCAACATTATGAATGATATGGGGAACCCACACCCTAAACCATTAGGGGAGTACAAATAGTAATTAAATTTCATTGATGATGCCCATAATCTCATGTTTCTACCCAAAACATACAAGTCTAAGTAACTCAATCCCCACACTGGGATACTATTCGCTTTGGCTGACACTGACACACCCACCTGGTTTTATGTTGTGTCAGAAGGACACATCTTAGTGGGGAAAAAATTCCTCTTCCTTGTGATTCCAAGGCTATAAAAAACCATGTATCATAAAAAAGAACTACCCATAGTTAAAATAACTAGTACCCATGACATGGGGAGTCCCATATCTTCTACAGAAAATGGGTACGAGAAAGTTGTTCCCATATTCTACAGAGGTGTACTAGTCCAAACGTATCTATTTGAGAACCATACCAATATAAAGAGTCAGGGGACACACATCCTAATGTCTAAGGGGAAGGTACTGACCCTAACATCAACCAAGTGATTCAGCCTAATCACTACCCAATATTTTAACTACTACACAAGAATCTTGATCGAAATGCACCACCTCATACCTCATGTAATGTAACAGATGCAACCATCATGTTCTACGTAAGAAAAATACATAGGAAATGGAACTCAAAATCCTGAATCCAAGTCCCGGAGAAGGATATATGGAAGGCAGAAGTTCTCAAGGACATCCAATAGGAGTACAGAACTTGCACAGGGGAACACCCCACATGCGATCCCACTCGATCTCTTGGTCGTTTATTTATTCTACACGGTTTAAAACCCATATAGGGTTACACATTGTGTATAGGGGGTACATGGTGTGTTCTACTTCAACCAACCCCTAGCTATGTAGTTTACCTGACTGAATGGAAATTACTTTTTTATTATTATATTCCACTTTTGAGGAAAACATGAGAAACCATACAAGACTTCACAGACAAAAAACATTCAAAGAACCATGATACAAAAATTAAAGAGAAAACAACTCATTCAAGCATACACATAAGAGCTCCTCCTAGAAACATAAACATTAGATCAGTTTCTCCAAATCATCGCTTCAAGACATGCAGTCCCGTACCTGAAGAACGGGCATAGAACTGATGGAAAATCCATACACTCTCAAACATCCAAATCCAAAAGAAAAAACCTGGAGAATACCTATGCACTAAACCACATCTGAAGCACTTCTAGTAAGAGAATAGTTGAATTGACTCTCAAATCGCTAGCCACATGACACCAAAGACCCATCATTAAACTAAAAATCTTCATCCAAGAAACTCCGAAAAACCATTCACCGCCAGTCCAAAAATCACCAACAGAAATCAAATCAACACCGATGATCGCATCTTGGATTTTTGAAAACACTAGAAAGTATATAGTTTACCCATTTTCAGGTACTAGACCCCATGTCTGTGTACTTTGGTTTTGTGTTATTACACGACCATGTGTTTTCACAGAACTTTGCAAGACATGCCTAGCCACATTGATTGGGGTACTACACAGAATGTAACTAAGATACACTATGTGTTTCCCAAAAATATCATCTTCTTCGACTATTAAGGGATCCACAATGTGTGTCTGTAGTCTACATGTCATGTAGATGGTAAATCTAGTCAAAAATTACCTTTAAAAAATGACCAATTCACCCAAATTCAACATAAAATCCTTAGATCTGGCTAGAAGGGATCAACAACAATTCAAATTGGGCTTTAGAACATAAAAACAAAATTAAAAATCAATAGTAACAGGACTAAAAGTCAAAAATTCTACCTCGACAGGTAAACACTGATGCTTTAGTTGAAGAACGATGCTCAGATCATCTAGTTCTCAATTGGTTGATGATTTGCATCAAAAATGGAGATCGACAACACCTCATTTTGATGATTTGTCTTGTTTTCATCCATCATCATAAGAGATGAGGAGAGGGGAGAGGAGGAGCTCATATCATTTGTTTTTTATGCTAATGAGAATGGGGAGTGATGAATTTCGTTTTTGGTTTATTTAATTAATAAAATTATTAATTAATCCACCACTTAATGAGCACCAACTCGCCTCTGACCACACCTCATGACACAAAAAATTTTAGGTCATACCTAGGTTAAACATGACATTTTGGACTCAACCACAACCTCAGAAATCTAATCGAAGTCTCCAGGTAGGAGTTATTCCCCCTGTCAAGAGAAACTGGGTGCACAAGACAATATATATTTAATATTTTTAATATCAACCCATCAAGGATCAAAAGGCCACAAATTCGTATAGAAACTTAGTTCCTAGATTAATAATTAATATTCAAAATAATCCAAAGTCTTATTGGTCAAAAAACTGGGTCTCTATAAGGTCATTCAAACATCACCCATTTCTTGGTCAGGGCTATCATATGTGTTTTGAATTCGGATATCTGTTGAATGTACCACTGGTAATATATCAACAATTTCAAGAAGATTTGAATATCAAATATTTTATCTGGACTCACCCATGATAGAATGATTTCAACCTTTTTAGGGTCTATATAAATTTATGAACTGCAAATAATATTCTCCAATTATTTAACCTCATATTTATATATATTAAAATTCATTCTCTTTGAATAAAGAAGATACTCTCATGGGGTACTCAGTATAATTTATATATTCCTACTAAGATCATACTACATTTGGGAATATACTAAGATACTATCAATTAATATATTCATTAATGAATTATTGTAATTATAAAAATATATTTTCATCTTACATGTAGTTACCTTTTTTTATTTGTAAGACATTGAAATATATTTAAAAATATTTTTGGAGCCAGTAGCTGAGACGGTGCATCATTCCAAGTTTTGGTCACTCTAGAATTGATATAACAAAAAATAAAAAATATATTTATATATTGTTCACCCAGTTCAAAAAAATAAATATATCTCAATCGTAGTCTGATATCTGAAATCCGATACCACGATAGATTCCCAAACACTAGTTTTATCCTAGGTGCGACCTATGGTTGGTCAATATTGCATGTTCAGTTGAGGAAACCATTATTGGGAGTGTTAAGTGAATTAATTTATTAAAATAATTATTTAATTTAATAAATATAACCTACCTCTACCACTATAAAAATGTTTTTGTTATTATTTTTCATGTGTTTGTTGTATAACCCATGTTAGATGTCATAGGAGGAGAATATCATGCATCATTAGGGGATCGAAATCAAAAAATGAACTCTGACGAGATTGAGATAAATCAAGAGGAAGTGAATGATATAGGTCTTCTCTATCATTGGATAAAAGTTTCTTACCAACGATTGATCTATAATCAATGTAGGGATCTTAAATAATAAATTTTCCCATTTTTATTAAAATATTTACCATGGATTAGTTATCTTCTTTTGATCAATGATTTAATTATTCCATCACATGAGGCCTACTAAATTATTTTATAATTGATTCATTAAAATAATTTCTTCCCTTGGTATAACACAACATATATGATCATCTTATAAGAACTCTAGAAAAATTAATGGTCACTTTGTTCATGATCATTTCCCACATCTGTTCATTTTTTCATCCCTATTAGACCATGGGGTATCATTTAAACATTACTAGGGCATGTTCGACTGAAATAAAAAACATGTACTCATTAAGGTACTATAAATGAAAATGAATTTATTGATTTGTGGATGGATAAAGATGATTCATGGTATGTGGGTGATGGTGACATAGATTGAAGTCTATATTTGATTTCATCTAATTGCGGTTTTGGGGTATCTTAATAGGGGAGACCTATAGGTTTACTGGTGGACGAAACCTAGACACAAGAAACCGATATGACATGAGAGGCCTTGAATCCAAACTCTCCAATGCGATTCCAGGATGAAGCAGTAGATGTGGAAGCACAATGATGATGAATGATGAAACTTGGGTTTCTATGAAAAACCGAAATAAAAAACATTTAATTAAGGAAAAAATGTCATGTATCCCCACCCAGTTGTTGTGCCTAGGTATTTAGGGAAGATAAGATCACACATTGTGTGACTATGAGAAAACATCATGTGACCCTCCTTGGGTGGATATGATTTTTGACAAATGTAGATATCCTGGAACCCATGTGGGAGGAAATTCCTTGTACATTGGGAGTACACGATCATAGTCTAGTAATCGAGCAAAACCAAGTATACAGCCAGGCCCTGGGTGGCTCATAATAACCAAGTGGCGACACTTAGATGCCATGTTAGTTCATATATCCTCTGATCCATGTCCATAAGAGAACACATATAGGTAGTGGTGTGGGACCACAAGATGGGTTAACCTCATAAATGGTGTTTAACCCTTTGAGAAGATTCCAACTGACATATCTCCTTTATGTGGACTCAGATTTTGGAACTTGAGTAGTCTATCCTTAACAATTTTATTCATAGATCATGATGGTAGAAATTTTAGTGGAATTTAAGACATTTCACATATTTTTTTGATCATGGTTCCACTTTATTTGACACTTGATGATGCCAGTGATTAGAAGGGGTTCATTAGTGGCAGTTAATGGGGTTAGTAACCCCCTCCCTTTTGTACTAGGGTTTGGGTCCCCTATACTCATTGCAATCATTGAGTGGAACCCCTTGATGTAATATGGTGTGTGTCTTCTACCCCGTGGGTGGAACCCCATTCATAATATATTAGGGTGTGTGTTCTACAACATTTGAGTGGATCCTCATCCCCCGACAGACTAGAGAACATGTCCTCTACCCATGGAGTGGTACACCCTAATGCACTAGGGCATGGGTCATATATCAATACCTACTCTGTGGAACCCCTATTATAAATGGGTTTCGGTACTCTATTCTAGGGTAAAATCCCCATAATGCCCTATGTTCTTGGTCCTTTATTGATACCAACATAGTGGAACCCCCAATCATACTAGGTTGTGGGACCTCAACCCTTGACTGTAATCGCCATGATGCACAAGGTTGTGAGTCCTTTATCCATCTACTTAGTGGAATACCCATAACATAATAGGGAATATGCTCCTTCTATTTTGGATATTACGCCACCTCAGGATATGGAGGGGTTGATAGGTGTCAGTCCTCCTAATGACTTCATTAGACATACACACAAGTTGTTGGGCATTGATGATGGGCCTTTAGAGTTGTAGAAAAACTAACCATCATAATCATAGATGTGAGATAGAAATCCCATTTATCTCTTATCTTGGTTTATTTTTGAGTTTATATATATATATATGTGTGTGTTTTTGGGATTTTTTCCTCTTTCTTTTGATTGAGTTAACTACATCTATCATAAATTATGTTTCTCTCCCTTTGGTTTTCCAGACATCCTACTGGATATGTATATACTCACCTCCACATGGAATTTTCCCATATCCTCTATTATTTTTCATATGTTTGATAGAATGATGATAATTTTGGGGGAGCATAGGGATACTCAAATTTGTTGACCATATACGGTGGATGGTCTTAGAGATTAGGATACACACTCTATCGACATTACTTTATTCTAGTTGTTGTTTGGTTGATACTTCACTTCAGGTTGGGTGTGTATTGGAACCATTACACATTGGTTTTATTCTCATGTACTCTTATGAATTTTCTAGAGGTTATTACAATCATGGTTTTACTATAGATGTTACAACACTTATTATTAATATTATGTACTATTGAGTGGGGAAGGACAGGTGTGTGTGTGTGTGTGTGTGTCTACAATAAGAAATGTACTCCCATTTATATTATGCTTTTTAATAACACATCACTAACCCCAAGAATATTGAAGGTGTGCTTGGTGTTATAGTTACCTGACCTTATACCTACCGAGTGGGCCCCGATGGTGAGGGTTTTTACATAGTGTTATCAAAGGTGGTTCATTTTCAGGATGGTGTTTTGAGTTTTCCATATATGATGATTGGTTGGGATCATAGGTAAATGGTTTTGATATGTCTGTAGATTATCTTTTAAGAAAGTGAACCTAGTGTTGGTGTGGCTACTGATGTATCTATACACCAAAAACCTAATTATCTTCTTGTCATCTTAGAATATCAATAAATTGTTTATAAGGAACAATGGTACATTTATCATATAGTATTGAGTCCTTTTACATCCCTTATGAAGTCATATCCCTATATATAAATATATTCTCAAATTACCATGGTATATCTTTATCACTTTTAGGATGCCTCTGTGAAGACAACCTGGAATTTTATAAATTCAGGATCAAGATAAAAAAATGATGAGTGATGAGGCCTCAGTTCAGGGGCTATCTCATAAGGATAATCTTCTATGTTGGTAGATAGAAGAACCCCAAATTGTTGAGTATTAGTTAGTACTATAAAATGGGATGATAACGTGAAGATGTTTAACATGCTACATGATTTCTATCACTAGAGGCCACTAAGGTTCCATTGTAATCCAGATCCCCAGACAATGGATGATTGTCCTTAGACTATGATATGGGTCTTCATGATCCTGGGAAACCTGACTAATAAATTAGTTGATCTAGAATCTAGTCTTTTCTAGAGAGAATATGGAAACTGGTGGAGACTAGTCATGTATACTCCTAATTATATGATTCTCCATTGGATAGACATCCATCATACATTCATAAGGAATACTACCCCTCATTATTGATGTCTATATGGATTTAAGATATTTAGGAGATATAAAAGTGTAGTATGATAGTTTTTGATTATTTTTAAAGGGTTACTAACCATAAATAGTTATCCCTTAACATGATTTTTGATGGTTTCTTCTAGGTGGGTTTGTTTGAGAAATATTTCCAAAGAGACACCCATGCTAGTGTGGTTTCCCTTTGTTCTACAAATGATGATGGGGTGATAGAGCAAGATCGAGTCACAGAGAGCTTCCAATATAATGGAAGCAATGTAACTAGGGAAGGGGGTGGGAATTATGTTCATGAGTCATCTTCACTGGCTACCAGGCACCATTCGATAGGATCTCAGTATAGGATACCTCCTCATGGGTAGTCTTTGCCATTTGGACATGTAGCATATGCTTTGTTTTGAGGACCAATTCAATCCAAATAGGGTATATGTTATTCATTTGACATGAAACTTCATATGGAGCATGATTTCTCAAACCAAAATATTGAGGTTGAAATGATGATAATGGATAGACCTTCATGGTAGAGGAAACATTATGATTAGGGTACTCCTTGGAATTTCTAGGGTGGGAGGCAGAGCTAATAGAGGAATAGTATTGCCTCTAGGATGAGATGTTTTTAGAGTATGGTTATGTTAGGAGATACCTAAACCACCACCATTAATTTTATCATGCTAGGATATAAGGGATGGTTGATGGGGTCAAGGGAAGGTGTATTCCATTTAGGATTATTATGGGACAACTCCTGAGATGATAAGAGGTATAATCTATTTTTATTATACACTTTCTCTGGTACTTGTATAAGTAGGTTTGAATCAAATTATATTTTTTATATCCCTTTTACAAGATCTAGATATCAAAATATAGAATCTAAAAGAACAATTTTTTTCTAGAGGTTTCAACTGGGTGAGATTATTTGTTATCTCTTATTGTCTGGCAGAGCAAGATTTCACATTGTGGAGATATGTTCACATGGGACCTCTTGGTTATCATGGTGAAATCTTATGACTTCATATTGTGTATGTAATATTTTTCCATGGTTATAAATAAGATCAACATTCATAATAGGTGGATCATATTTCTTTGGATAGATGACATGAGGTTCTCATTTTTAGGGGAGGAAGATCTCATGGCTAGGTGAGTAGGCTTGGTGAGTATGAGGCTACAACCCGTCACCCATCACTTGGAGATCTTATCCCACTATGCAATGTGATCTTTAGGCATATGTATTCCTTCTGAAGTGGAGGTAATTATGGATATCTCCCCCAATAATGTTCTGATACTACCATCAAGTGGGATATGACATTCTAATTCTATTTACACCATGGGACCATAGAGATATTTTCAATGGAATTTCGGATTTCCCCTGAATAGTTCTAAAAGCATATGTTGTAGTTGTAGGTCCTTCAAGATAATTGTTTTATCGAACGCAATATCTCCCCTATGAAGCTCCGATATTGTTTGTGAAAAAGTTGTATAAGATATTTCATCATTCTTATTATCATATATTGGACTATGTGGTGATAAATAAAATTACACCTTAATGTGGATTAATGTTCTATTTGGTTAGTTGTGAGGTATGATTTGGTTCTCATTGATAGATCTTAGTTCTAGCTATAACCAGTTGGGTAACACCAAGAATTTTTGTGAATTATATTTGAAAAAATTGATTTTTATTGATTTCAAATGTTACATGTAACACCAATTAAGTATTGGGTTACCTAAAACACTAAGATAATCATTCTCTACACACAACATTGGGTTATCGTCTGTTACACATGAAATTGAGTTTTAAAAAACTATGATATATTAGTAATATAGTTACTCTAATGCGACCACTATAACATTCCTATTAAAATTAGTTATATTTATAGTAATAAATAATTTTAAAATATTATTAATAATGGGTTTATATAAATTATACATATTTAAAAAAAGTACTTAATTTCTAATAAATTCATTATATGTCTCAAAAATACTATTTTCTCAAAAAATGGTTTTCATTTCTTATTATGAACAAAAAAATTAATTATTAACATTTTCATAAATTTAATTTGATAAAATAAACCTCATTTTTGAAATAATCATGTCAATATTATATTAGGGTGATTTTTTGGAATATTTCTGTAATGATTCATTTTTTTATGAATAGTGAAAATACTGAATTTAATTGAAAAATGATATTTAATTTAATTTATTTACAAAGTAAAATTAGTTTTTAAATTAGTTTTAAAGTAAAATTATTTAAATAATATCTCCATTATTCTAATTTAGATCAATTGAATCAATTTCATATTGAATTCTGATATAAAAAACATTGTAAAATTTGGAAAAATTTATCTTTAGAAACATGGTTTCTCATCATGTTTGTGGGATTAAATTTATTTTAAAATTATCCATTTTTGAGAATTAAATTAGGAAAAATGGATTCCATATTTAATATTTTAATAATTTATATTATCTAATAATATTTGATTATTATTTTTTACCAAAATTTATTATGAATACAATAAAAATTAATTACTAGAGTTAAGGTAAAAATGGTTTTAATAGGGGTTCAAATAAAAGGAAATGGGATAATTTGACCTGCAAAAATTTACAAATAGTATTTTATGGAATAATTATTTCCATTACACCTATAATGTTCAATAATTACTCATTTTCTACCCTTGTGAAATATGAAAATTGTGGGATTACTTAATTCTTTTAAAAATTACTAAGTGTTCCCCCCCACACATATAAAAGGCCACCAACACCCATATCTGCTTCGTAGAATCAAACCATTTTTCTTCAAAAAATATCTACCAAAATAAATTTCCAAAAAAGTTCCTTTAATCCAATAATCCTTATTTTTGACTTAAATCCAACCAAGGAAGGATTAGGGTGAAAACCAAAGTAGTATACCAGAAAAAGTGGTAAAATTCATCATCATGTGTTTTTGTTTTGTTTATTCCTCCACATCCTTAACATATTATTAAAAAATTATGATATAATAAAACCATAATCTTAAATATACATAGATATTTTTTTTATTTTAATGGCATACATGCATCCACAATTCTATTAAATGGTTTATGAAATCATCATTCGTTTATATGGCAGATTGCCACCTTGTGAACCGATACCATTCGTTTCTCCATTACCACCTATCAATGATAGACCTAATAATATATTTGTTATTTATATATGATATATAGGATAATATAATACTTTGTGGAATTTTATTTCATAAATACCATCATACTCTCCCTATTGTGGGAATACAATAACATCGTTTGGTTGTACGATGAATTACCACCTCATGAAGTAATGTGATTCGTTAATAACATACATGAAAGATAATATGGATGTGTTTTAAGAGAATATGTGATATATATGACATAAAAATATTTTTTAATTATAAAATATCATTTATATTTATTTCATCCAAACTAATATGAAAATGGAAACAACATTCCTGCATACACACAAGGAACTGTCCCCAAGAGGGGTGCATTTCATTTTATAGTACTAAATTTTATAGACTGCTCTAAGTTCATATAGATTTAACAAACATGTTTTTTGTTTCATTCATAAAATTATAGAGATTATTAAACAATGATCAAAATTAAATGACCAAATATATCATATCAAAATATTTACAAGTAAAAAAGTAGTTATTACATGTACTGTAGCTTTATCTTTGAATTTTAAAAAAATGGGTAATAAAATGTCATAAGAAAAATCATATATTGAATTTTATATTTATATAAAATTTGGAAATATATTTATAATAATAATATTATTATTTTAATGGTTTTTTAATATATATAATGGACTTCAAGACATATGGTAAGAGATTTATTTCCCATTTTCATTCTTTGAGACATTTACAATGTTTTGCACTTATATATTTTCATGAGGTGTATATACAACCAAATTGAAATTTAATATCAGGAATATTTTTATCCTAATGATATATTAAGATCAATTATATGTTTTTCCTTCAAGAGATTTATATTCAATATTTCCAAAGTGGTAATGATTTTATGTTATAATCTCGTCACTTAAACTAGATTGTTTGTGATTATGTTTCCGAGGATAAAATTTTATGATCCATATCAAAAGTACTCATAAATTTCATCTCTCATGGTTATTGATGATATTTACATGTAATTGACCATTTTTATACTTTTTTCACATAAAATAATTGATATCATGTTTTTAAGAAAATACGACTTTATATCTCTCTTCGGTCGGAAATCTGTTCCCTTCCAAAATCATGTTTTCTAAAAATGATTTGAAAAAGGATTTATTGTTATAAAAATAATTTTAAAAAATAATTTGTACCATTGTTTAAATTTTTAAATATTATTTGAAAAATAATATTCATTTTATTTAAAAAACGCTCGTTTGGATTTTACTGAAAAGGTGAATGGAGTATTTGTTTTATTATATATGAACATGAAAAAAATTCTTTTCATCAAGAAAATTATTTTTTTAAAGCCTAATTTATATAGTTTCATAGTTATTTTCAAAAAAAAATATTTTCAAAAGGATTTATATTTTAGAAATTTCTTTTCAAATATGAATGTGTATTTTATTTTATAAATGTTTTATATAATCGATCAAACTCATTTTCAATCTAAGATGACATCTGTTGATGTTAGTTACTACTTAATGGGGATATAATCCATGGATTCCATTCTAATTTTCACTATGAATTGTTTATTTTTATTATGGAATCATGATGATGAAATATATTTCACTTCCATGAGTTATACCCTAAATATAATCTTATGAAACCCACATTTTTTTTCAATAAGTTATGCTATGATGAAATGATGAAATCATAATAAAAATTTCTTAGATTATATAATTAATTATATAACGAAAATTTTATGAACCCCATTTCATTTTGTGGGTATGATATAACAAATATTTATGATCTTGTGGAAAACATAAATATTTATTTCATTATGTGAAATTTGGGACCTATTTCTCCATACAATGCATTGGTTAATGATTTAAATCTCAAGAGATTACCAAGAATGGAATGGGGAGTTAACCCAATTCAGTAAATGAATTTTTCATCTATAATGGTCTTACGATTGAATCTTGACTAATAATGATGGTTTGGGGAGTAAAACAATTTCAATATGATATCCTTGGTAATGACCCTTGGCTAATATGACAATGAATTTATTTTAATATTTCTAGGCCAAAAATTTGTGTCTTATTCCAATGTTGTGCTCTCATGGATAATTTTTTTTGACTCACTTATGATTCATGTCTTATGAACTACAAATCATTATACCATAAATCTATATTATGATCTTTTTTATGAAGGGTATGGTTTTCAACTGAATTTATCACGTTCTCAAACCCTTATTTTCTGGTTATTCTTACATATATTCATCATTTACCCTCAATGAGAATATGAGATCACCCTTTTTTATGTTTATTTTCCCAAGGTTATGAAAAAATGTATTTTTTATGATAATATAAAGAAGGATTATAGTTATAAATATCATAGTGAGATATATTTTAGTTTTCCTATAGAATAGTTTTTTATGTTTCTAGGTTTCCAATGACACTAAACTATTATAATCCTCATGTGTGTGTTTTTGTAATATAATGAATATTCACAAAAATTATGTAATATAAATGAATGATAAGTTTTGTTCACTATAGTTGTAATAATAGGAATGTATTAATTAAATTTTGAAAACTAGGATGGGAAAAATTACTGTGATCCCTAAGGACATGTCTAAGGATAAATATATTAATGAGTCAAAGTATATGAAAATGTATTAGAATTTTGACAAAAGGATAGAGTGAGTAGTTTCCACGAAAACACATCACTATCTAGATACAATAATTGGGAGTGGATTTCGCATAAAGTTACCAAGTGGTAATTACATTGAAAAAGGAATATTGGGAGAAGCTCAATTGTCCCATGATGCCTAACAACAAGACTTGCTTCACACCGGGTTTGAAACTCTTATGGGATATGCTTTGGAAATTAAAAAATCCTTTATGAACCATTATAATGAATTTAAATAAATACGTACTATGAATGAACAATATTAGTCCCATGGTGTCATATATTAAAAATAATGTTTAATGATATAGAAATAATACCGGGAATATTTTATTTTTATGTTGTCCCCCACTATGATTATTTTTTCTTACACTATTTTTTTGGATTTAATTAATGGATAGAACTTGATGAATCCATGTCAATACTTATTTATAACTAAAATTAAATGTTTGTACTCATGAGAATACAAATATTATGTGATATGGAATGAAAAAATTTTAATTTCAATTCTCACCAATCCTTATCATGATATGAATAATTTTTTAATTTTAAATTAATAGAGAAAGGAACAATATTCTGTTGAGTCTATCATGAAGGGGAAACAACATTTTTTCAGTGGGTCTTCTAATTGAATAGTTTCATAATTATGGATCAATACCACTAAAAACAAATTTTATGCTTTTAATGTTTGAAAAAATAAAATTCGTTTGAGCTATCGACTATTTGGAAAGGTGAAGCAAAACAATGGTAGAATATTATCTGGAATATGTGGAAACTTGATAAAATTGATTACTTCGATTGGATGAGTTATAGAACTTAGTGTTCAATAATCTCATTACTCATACTTTTTGTACAATGATGTAGAATGAGTTACATTAGATAAAAAATAAGGATGATGAATTTGTTAGTACCGACAAGGAAAATTTTACAAGTCTTGTTATGTATGATTCCAGTATTATGATCCAAAATGAAAGAAAGGTTAAACTATTATTTAATGGATTAAAACAAAGGATTTGAAAATCATTATCCATAATAAACATTAGTAGATATAAAGATTTTATTCATCATGATATCATGGTGGAAATGGAATTTGGAGTAACGTATCAATCTCAGGGTTTTTATAAAAATCGAAAAATGAAATTAAAATTATAATCTAAAACCATAGAGAGAATAAGATGAGAATTCCCTTCTCCACAAAGTGTCCAAAGAATAATGGGGTGACTTTTATTGAGGGGAATATTAAATTTTGTTATTTATTTATGTGATGTTCATCAATAAATTAGTTTCCAAATTTATTTTAATAAGTCAGCAGATGATGTTAATGGAGATAAATTTACATATAATGCACTACCCACTCTATATTATTTTAAACACATAAAGTGTGGGAACTGTTCTATCCAATACCCAAATATTAAGGTTAATGATGATGATCAAATTCAATAATTGCTTATGTCCAGAGTCAAATGGAAATCTCATATGATTTATTTTTATAATGATTGGTGCGATAATGTTGTGTTGAATGGTACACTTAACAACCACTCATGAAATGTTAATGACTTATATAACTCTGTATCAATCAATTCATTATTATCCAAATATTTTTCGAAGGGTATCAATATTCCACCCAATTGATGATATGAATAATTGGTAGTGAAAAAAATAATGGCAAAATGATCATATCACAATTTTTTTGGGTCCTCTCGAGTTGACATTGTTGTGAATGTGTTTCTTTCAAATCATTTCATTCGTCCCCTATTTCAATTTGATTATATCATGGGAATATATATTCATTCTATACATAAATCCCACACCAATTATCATGGAATGGAAGTCACATTTGATATTGTAAACTAACATAAAATCATCAATAAATGGGACAATAAGTATGAAGTATCAATGGATATCACATCTATTTCATGGTACTTATTTCCCATTCAGAAGGGGTGTTTCTATTAGATGGTTTTGGACAACCTTGACATCAATGAAACTAATATCATGTTTAATTTTTTTCTATAATTTTATATGTGTTTCATATCCCCCTACAAAAATATAAATATGAGTTATTAATAGAACTCCTACCTAGATCCACACCAATTTCAAAGACTCTATATAGAATGGACCTGATTGATTTGTAGGAATTGAATAATAAACTCAATGAAAACCCAAACAAGAGATTCATTTAGCCATGTGTGTCACACTTGGGTGTACCTATTATTATTGTTTAAAATATATGGGTCAATATGACTATATATTGATAGTCGGCATGTAGATAATATCCCAATTAAGAACAAGTATTATCTTCCTTATATTGTTTAATTTTTTAGATCGACTTTGTGAATCTAAATACTTTTAGAAGATAGAAATTCGCACTAGATATCATCAATTGGGGGTCAATAAGGAGGATATAAACAATAAAAAATTACATAAAAGTTATGGAAACTATAAATATATAGTGCTATCATTCAATATTACTAATCCACCCACTATCTTCATGGATTTTTTAAATAGATTCTTTAGTTACTACCTTGATTAGTTTTTTAAAGTATCTGTATATGATATTATTATCTATTTATATAGAATGGAAGAGCATCAATATCACATGATAATTGTACAATATTTCTATGGAAGGATATATTTATTGAAAAATATATAAAGTATTGTTTTTTGCTACAAAATGATTTTTTGGGTCATATAATCTCTAGAGAGGGTATATCGGTAGATACATAAATGATGAAGGATATTGGTTGTTGGTACATAAAAACAATAGTGATTGAGATACGCAGTTTTCATGGTTTAACAATATATTATCAATGGTTTATAGAGAGTTTATCATGACAATTTAATTCTTTAACCAAGTTAAATTAGAAGGGAGCCAAGTTTCTTTGCACATATGAATGTGAGGAAAATTTCAAAGAATGTACGAAAAGATTAGTCAGTTCTCATATACTAACATTTACATGTACTATAGAAGGGCTCGTAACATATAGTGATGAATCCAAGAAGGTATTTGGATGCGTTCTAATGTATAATCACATGGTTATATATTATGCCCCATGAAAATTAATGATTCAAGAGAAATATTAACCAACTCATGATTTGGAGTTAGGTGTGGCAAATTTTTCATTAATGATATGAATTCATTATAATTATGTAGAAAACTATGATATATATACCGATCATAAAATTTGAATGTATATATTTAGATATAAATTCCTAAATATGTTCTAGAGAAGATAAATAGAGCTGATTAAATTTTACGACTGATAAATTCATTACCACCCAAAAAAATTGAACAAGGCGGATAATGATTTTAGTTCAAAGGATTATGTTAGATTATTCATGATGTGGATAACAAAAGGTCCAACATTTGTATATTTACAACTGATGAATCTCTATTGTAACACCCCAAGCTTCCATGGTACGTTTCCCTTCGAATAATGCGATAGCGTGTGTTGTACGCAACCTCGAGTTCTAACACACACCACAACTAATTAAAATAGCCGTTGTGAATAGTAATACATACTTTTTGAAATCATATATATTTTATATTTCAAAATAGACTTCATTTTTGGATTCGGAATATCTAATTTAGCCTAAGGTGAAATTTTTGTACTTTTCGGATAACTTTCATATTTTGATGAATAGTGAAAATTATTAAATTTTAATTTAAAACAACTTTTTTAATCAAAATAATTAATAGTGATAAATTGTTAATTTGAGTGGTTTTAAAGTATATTTAGAATATATTTTTACCATTTAATATAATGTTGGTCGTTGGACATAACTTTACAATTAAACCGAACATAAACAAGTGTCAATCTTTTGATAGTTATTACCTCTTAAAAACACGTTTTTTGTTTTGACAGCGGGAATTAATTTTAAATTAATTTCTTCCACTTCTGTGTTTTGAATTTAGAAAAATGGATTCCATATTTAGAATCAGGATGTCCAAATTTTGTAAATAGGTAACTTTTATTTTTAGACATTTTGAATAATTACTGTGGTAAATATTTTACCATGGTTAAGGGTAAATCCGGTAAATAAGGGTTAAAAAATAATATTATAATAATACAAAATTACCCTAAAATGTGTCCTAACCTTATTGGTGGACACATACCCGACCATGATCATCCTTGGGTCAATTTGGGGACCCTTTGGAGCCACTTGTATGTGGTAGGGACACTTTATATTAATAATGTTAAAATAAAAATAAAAATGGCATAAGCTTACATCTTTTAGAAGAACAACTTTTACACAGGGTTATACATGTTGGATTTTCGATTATAAATATTCATTAGAAATATAAAAAGATTTCCTACATAATGATATTTTATTTATAATTTTTAGACATTAAATAAGTTATTTTATTTATGACACAATGATGATGCGGTAATTACTATAATAGTGAAAAATTAAAATAATACCAAAATAAATATAATATGAAACTTTTAATGAATTAAACTAATTTTATAGGATAATATGATATATTAGGATTTATTGGATTGACTTTGTTCGAAGTAATCAATCTGTTATGAGTTTCAAAAAAATCAACTATTGAATAGTGTCAAAATTGACATAAAAGAGTTCTTAAAACAAATATTATATTATTAATTGATATTAAATTCCTAAAAATCTAAGGTTCGGCCAAGAGACTTATATCATGATAGGTTAATCATTAATGGACCACTTGGGGGTCGATTAGATGTATTTAGTAAGTTTATTAACCATATTATATAAAACTACAAAGAGACATTGTAAAAGTGAAACTAATTAACTTAGAGTTAATACTTAAAGATAAGGTTAATATAAGTACCCAAACCTGTCTAACTTCTATTGGTTCATTTGTTTTCGACCTATCCCCACCTTAAAATTTAAATAATCAACTTTGGAGCCATTAGAAACCGAATATGAATTTATTATAAATTAATATTTCTAGCTTTTCCAAAGGTGCCCCTCACCCCTCTTATAAAAGGGCACTCCTCCTTCTCATTTCTTCACACATCTAAAGCCTTTTGGTTCGGCCAAACTCTGCCCAAATACTCTCCCAACATCCATCACTACAACCTAGAGGCCTTAGTTTGATCAGAAATCCAACCAAAGGAGCCCTTTTGATCAAATCAAAAGGAAGAACCCGAAGAAGAGGTAATGATTTCACCACCCTTCTCCAAGTTCATTTCTTCTTCCACTTCTTCTTCCTTTGTTCTTACCATTCTAAAATAATAACTCCAGTATCTCACATATACTGTGATGTTATTATAAATATGGTACAATCATATTCAGTATTCTATCCACCCTTTGAATAACATGTCACCATACGTGCGTACGTACGGCTTACCGTCTCCACGTCGTGGTGTAATTGTTATTCAATATAATATTATTTGGATGGGTATAATAATTATGTGTAACTCATGTAAATAATAAATATAACATGTTAATGATTCTGTATATATGATATACCATCCATTTATATATTATTTTAATATCAAAAGAATGATATTGTCGCTCATGCGTACGTACGGACTACCGTCTCCACGAACGCGATGAGATTCATTCTCCATCGTATCCATTCAAGTATAATTATCATTTGATGATTTAAAAATAATTTTTAAGGACTGGATATCATTCTGGATATGAATAAGATACAACAACCATGGCTTATGTAACAAAACATATAAAAGAAAATGAGTAAGTTAACTCCCGAAACGACGATAATTCTAAGACAAATCAATGTTAAAAGATCATATATGATATCATATTAATATATATGATTCTTGTATAATTTAATAACAACTATTTCACTATTATACAGGAGGTTAACCTACCCCAACCAAGGAAAAGTACAAGGTAAGGGTTTATTTCGCAATCTCTTCATTATCCGAGGTTGTTTATACATAATTATCTACTGGGACCTCGTTATCATCCACGTCCATGTTTCTTCAAAATGTATTTTAAAACATTTTTAATATTTAAAAGAATACGGGTTAAAGTCATTTATACTCTTTTTTGACTTTTTATAATAGGTTTATAAGGGAATCTTTCCGTCGTTTTCCAAACAAGGTGCTTTTTAACTTTTTCGACAGAATTAGGATAAGAATGTTTTTTTTAACTTATACGGCGGGTGCAGCTATTTTCCGCCGTTATAAAATCATCAAAGCTTCCCTTACAAGCTTATAAGAATATTTTCAAAGAAAATGTTTTATTTTATAAATATATGTCTCTTAAATGATTTCAAAATAGAAAGAGATATTTCTTTAAAAAGAGTTTTGATTTCATCTATGTCAACATCCTTTAATGGATTTTACGCTTATTTGAGGATGATATATTATGATACAAAACTTTTATATTATATTGAAGGTTTTGTGATATGTTTGACTGTATGGTTTATGGTGAAAGTATTGACATTTCGTATGCTAGTTTTAATACGAATGTTTATGTTATGTTTAAACCTTTTCATATGGGAATGCATTGGACTTAATATGTGATGGGTGGAGCCCGCTATAGCTCCTCGATGCATCGGTAGGTCTCATGAGACAAACTAGTGTCTTGGCACAAGGCCTTGACAAAATCTTATTTGTAGTCTTGGCACGAGGCCTTGGCTATGTGGTTATGATAGTCTCGCATTATGCATTCCAACATTATGAAAGTGGTTATTGATTTTTGCATGTGATTATTCGATTAGTAGAATATCCATGTGAATAAGTAAATGGCATTATTTCATTTTACTTTTTCCATACTATGTTGAAGTTAAAGTTTAAAAGGCTTTTGTTTTAGTAATGCATTGCCTTAAATGTTTATTCTTATTTATGAAAGTTTCCGCTATATTGTTATCCTTACTGGGAATTTGAGCTCACCCCTTTTCTATGTTTTATTTTTCCCAGGATGTGAAGAAGTAAGTTATGAATGACCTGCAGGGATTTTATGAGGGGTTAATAGTGTGGATTGTGGAAACATTATGTTGTTGTAGTAGTTTTTCATTTTATGATGTAATGTAAAACTTATGAATATATCTAGTATTTCCAAGGCTACTAAACCAATCGGTCTTTCGAGATTTGATCTTTCTTGTGATCATGACAATGTTACGAATTAATGCACCGACTCTGGGTAGCTGGGGTCGGGGCGTTACAGTTGGTATCAGAGGAAGTTTAGTACAAACCTTGGAAGCTAGATTTAGATAAACTCTGATTAGAGCACGTATACCTAAGATGAACTTTGAGGATTAGTGTAGAAGAACTTCCTAGAATTTTGGTATTGTAGAGATTTTGTGAGTTTTCCGAGCAATACATCCCTGTCTGGATACGAGCAGGTAGAGGCGGCTCTGGCACAGATGTACCTAGGGGTAAAACCCAAAAACACCGCTTTGAGCTAGACTCGAACGGGAACTGGTGCACGACAACGGGCCTTGCTGCACTCTTGGTTACGACACTCCTGGGGGATATGCTTAGGATAACTCTCATTTTCTTTACAAATCATTATGAAGGGTTTATGAGTATATACTTCCTCAAAGAAAACATTTTTATGATTATGGATTATATCCATAAATAGTTCAATTTATGTTAAGTGTTTTATAAGTATGGGATTATGTATTTTGATTCATAAACTGATCTAGTTTATGCCATTGTTTAGAAATGGCGCCTAGTGGAAGAAATGGAAACCGTATCAATGCACGCACTCCATGTAGGGATTTCCCTCTTGCTCAAGATAATTATAGTGGGGCTGGTGATGCAACTGGTGCTGATCAGCTAATCACCATACTGGGACAACTTACTCAGGTTATGAATAATAACCTTACCCGTATGGAGCAACCTGATCCGCAGCATGGAGGATCAATGTTAGATCGATTCATGAGGCAACAACCACCAACGTTCAATGGGAATACAAATCCCTTAGTAGCTGAGCAATGGATATTTTCCCTAGAGAAAATATTTCAGGCTTTGGGGAGCAGTGAAAGGGAAAAAGTTATCATGGCAGTTTACCGCCTCACTGGAGATGCTGATCAATGGTGGTCATTGATTCAGAACATGAAGGAAGATGATGAAGTATCAAATATGGAATGGAGGGAGTTCAAAGATCTGTTTTTAGAAAAATACTTCCCTCGCGACCATCGAGCAGATATGGAAAGGCAATTTCTGAGTCTGAGACAGAAGGAGGATGAGAATGTCACAAAGTATGAGGCTAACTTTACAAGGTTAGCGAGGTATGCTGGAGATTATATTCGCAACCCAAGAAGTAAGATTGATCGTTTCTTTGATGGGTTAAAACCATTTCTCCGTCGAGCATTAGTCTCATAATCCTTTTCATCGTACGAAGACATTGTCTCATGTGCTATCAAGACCGAAAAGGAATTCTGTAAGTCTTATGACTTTAAAGCAAAGAAAGAGAAGAAGAGACCTACTGATCAATCTGGGAATGGAAATAAGGGGAAGAAGGGAAAGGTTGAATATCCATCTTGTGGTAAATGCGGGAAGAAACATCCTGGTACTTGCTTGAAGGGAATGGGAGTCTGTTACAAGTGTGGTGAAAAAGGCCACCAAGCTCATGATTGCAAGGGGAAGAAGGAATCTACCAACGTTCAGTGCTACAATTGCAGGGAGATGGGGCATTATGCAAATGCATGTCCTAAGCGTCAGGAGAACTTACCTCAGAAAAGGCCAAGGGATCAAGGCCAGGCTTATGCTATCACTACTGCAGAGGTAGAAGCTCCGAAAGACGTGGTGGCAGGTAATTTAATGGTTTCCTCAAGTTTAGCAAATGCATTATTTGATTCTGGATCATCGCATTGTTTCATATCTTCCCAGTTTGCTAAGAAAATTAGATATTTCCAATTTGATTTAATAAGGGAGTTGTCAGTTAAAACTCCTAAGGGAAGTATCGTTGCAACAAAGTTTTGTGAATCAGTCCCCATTAGAGCACATAAATTTTCTTTATCTACTGATTTCATCGTCATACCTATGATTGAGTTTGATTTAATCCTCGGTATGGACTGGCTTTCGGACTATGATGTGAAGATTTATTGTAAGAAGAAAGAGGTTACGATTCTTGATGATAATGATAAGGAACACCTTATTTTTAGAGCAGAATCGTCACCACCTAATTCTTATTTAGATCCACCCTCAATAGCTCAACTAAATTCAATTATTGGGGAGGAAGAGAATGAAATAACTGCGGGTGAGGAAAGCAATGTTCAAATAGAGGATGTACCTGTTGTGAAAGAATTTGTAGATGTATTTCCAGAAGATTTACCTGGACATCCTCCAGAACGAGAAGTTGAGTTTTCCATTGATTTGATTCCTGGATCAAGGCCTATATCGAAGACCCCTTATAGAATGGCCACTGTAGAGTTAGTCGAACTAAAGAAACAACTAGAGGAATTGAGTAATAAGGGATTTATTCGCCCTAGTGTTTCTCCATGGGGAGCCCCTGTTCTTTTTGTTAAAAAGAAAGATGGATCTATGAGGTTATGTATCGACTACAGGGAGATCAATGCCATAACGATAAAGAACAAGTATCCCCTACCTCGTATTGATGATTTATTTGACCAACTGCATGGAGCTCAATACTTTTCAAAGATTGAGCTTCGATCTGGATACCCTCAGTTGTGTGTGAAGAAGGAAGATATTCCGAAGACAGCATTTCGAACCAGGTACGGGCATTACGAGTTTACCGTAATGCCGTTTGGATTGACTAATGCACCCTCTGTATTCATGGATCTGATGAATAGAGTTTTCAAGGAGTATCTCGATGAATTTGTGGTGGTATTTATTGATGATATTCTGGTATACTCCAAAACCTACGAAGATCATGAAAATCACTTTCGCATTATCTTGAAGACTCTGAGGAGGCATGAATTATATGGGAAGTTTAGCAAGTGTGAATTCTGGCTTCAGGAGATTTCTTTTCTTGGCCATATTGTCTCTAAAGATGGAATCTATGTTGATCCTTCTAACACCAAAGCAATCCAAGAATGGCCAGCACCTACGAGTATAACTGAGGTACGCAGTTTTATTGGTTTGGCAGGTTATTATCGACGTTTCGTCCAGAATTTTGCCCGATTGGCTAACCCATTAACGAAGCTCACACGTAAAGGGGTTAAATTTGTTTGGACAAAAGAGTGTGAAGAATGTTTCGAAGAACTGAAGAGAAGATTAGTCAATTCTCCTATATTGACTCTACCATCAGGGAATGATGGGTTCGTTATTTATAGTGATGCATCGAAGAAAGGACTTGGCTGTGTCCTTATGCAGAATGGTAGAGTTATTTCCTATGCATCACGACAGTTGAAAATTCATGAACAAAACTATCCTACTCATGATCTCGAGTTAGCAGTAGTGATCTTTGCTTTGAAGATATGGAGGCACTACCTCTATGGTGAAAAATGTGAGATTTATACTGATCACAAGAGTTTGAAGTATATTTTCTCACAAAAAGAACTCAACATGAGGCAAAGGAGATGGCTTGAATTACTCAAGGATTATGATTGTACGATACACTACCACCCAGGGAAGGCAAACAAGGTGGCAGATGCTTTGAGTAGAAAAGACCATGGAGTTTTGAACAATATGAGAATTGAAAGGGATCCAATTTTTATGGATCTAGTGAAGATGGACATGGGAATAACCAGGGAAGGTGAAACATCAATGCTTTTTCAAATGGTTGCCAAACCATATTTACTAGAAAGGATTAAGAGTTCTCAGACCGATGATGAAGAATTCCAAAATAAGATTAAAGCTGTGAATGATGGGAGATTGAGAGACTTTGTGTATGAAGATGGAATTTTGAAATTCGGGAAGAGACTTTGTGTTCCCAATATACCTGATCTAAAAAGGGAATTGCTGGATGATGCTCATAGTTCCAATTTCTCTATACACCCTGGGAGCACCAAAATGTATATAGATTTGAAAGAACATTTTTGGTGGGACAATATGAAGAGGGAGATTGCTGATTTTGTGTCAAGATGTATGGTTTGTCAAGAAGTGAAAGCTGGAAGGCAACAGCCTGGAGGAGTCATGCAACCTCTTCCTATACCGGAGTGGAAATGGGACAATATTACGATGGACTTTGTCATGGGGCTACCAAAGACTCCTAGAAGGAACGATGCAATATGGGTTATTGTTGATCGTCTTACCAAGTCAGCACATTTTCTTGCTATAAGAGAAGATCTACCCCTGGAACGTCTAGCAAGACTATACATTAATGAAGTTGTGAGACTTCATGGAGTACCCCTATCGATTGTTTCTGATCGTGATCCCCGTTTTACTTCAAGATTTTGGAAAAGTCTTCAGAAATCCCTGGATACTGAACTTCATTTGAGCACTGCTTACCACCCTCAGACAGATGGACAATCAGAACGGACTATTCAAACCTTAGAAGACATGTTGAGATCTTGCTCACTTGACTTTCAGGGTATGTGGGATCAATATTTACCACTGGTAGAATTTTCCTATAACAATAGCTTCCATTCGAGTATACAGATGGCACCATATGAAGCGTTATACGGAAAGAGATGTCGTACACCAACCTGTTGGGATGACGTTGGTGAAAGAAAACTTGTAGGCCCAGAACTGGTGGAGGAAACGGTGGAAAAGGTGAAAGTAATCCAAAATCACATCAAAGCATCTCAAAGTAGGCAGAAGAGCTATGCCGATAATCGAAGGAAGGATTTGGAATTTAAAGTCGGTGATCATGTTTTCCTAAAGGTATCTCCATGGAAGGGAGTCATACGTTTTGGAAAGAAAGGTAAATTGAGTCCCAGGTACATCGGACCTTTTGAAATTCTAGAACGAATTGGGGCTGTAGCTTACCGATTGGCAATGCCGCCAAGTCTCTCCAAAGTTCACGATGTGTTCCACGTATCTCTGTTGAGAAAATACATGCCTGACCCAACGCATGTACTCACCTATGAGGAATTAGAACTGGAACCCGATCTGTCTTATTGTGAAGAGCCCGTCAAGATTCTTGATACAAGAGAACAAGTACTGAGAAACCGGACGACGCGTCTGGTAAAAGTTTTGTGGAGAAATCATAAGATGGAAGAGGCAACGTGGGAACCCGAGGAACTTATGATGAAGAACCACCCGAGTCTTTTTATGCAGTATTACCCTAGAAATTGCGAGGACGCAATTATTTGAAGGAGGGGAGAATGTAACACCCCAAGCTTCCATGGTACGTTTCCCTTCGAATAATGCGATAGCGTGTGTTGTACGCAACCTCGAGTTCTAACACACACCACAACTAATTAAACTAGCCATTGTGAATAGTAATACCTACTTTTTGAAATCATATATATTTTATATTTCAAAATAGACTTCATTTTTGGATTCAGAATATCTAATTTAGCCTAAGGTGAAATTTTGGTACTTTTCGGATAACTTTCATATTTTGATGAATAGTGAAAATTACTAAATTATAATTAAAAACAACTTTTTTAATCAAAATAATTAATAGTGATAAATTGTGAATTTGAGTGGTTTTAAAGTATATTCAGAATATATTTTTACCATTTAATATAATGTTGGTCGTTGGACATAACTTTACAATAAAACCGAACATAAACAATTGTCAATCTTTTGATAGTTATTACCTCTTAAAAACACGTTTTTTGTTTTGACAGCGGGAATTAATTTTAAATTAATGCTTGCCACTTCTGTGTTTTGAATTTGGAAAAATGGATTCCATATTTAGAATCAGGATGTCCAAATTTTGTAAATAGGTAACTTTTATTTTTAGAGATTTTGAATAATTACTGTGGTAAATATTTTACCATGGTTAAGGGTAAATCCGGTAAATAAGGGTTAAAAAATAATATTATAATAATACAAAATTACCCTAAAACGTGTCCTAACCTTATTGGTGGACACATACCCGACCAGGATCATCCTTGAGTCAATTTGGGGACCCCTTGGAGCCACTTGTATGTGGTAGGGACACTTTATATTAATAAAGTTAAAATAAAAATAAAAATGGCATAAGCTTACATCTTTTAGAAGAACAACTATTACACAGGGTTATACATGTTGGATTTTCGATTATAAATATTCCTTAGAAAGCTAAAACGATTTCCTACATAATGATATTTTATTTATAATTTTTAGACATTAAATAAGTTATTTTATTTATGACACAATGATGATGCGGTAATTACTATAATAGTGAAAAATTAAAATAATACCAAAATAAATATAATATGAAACTTTTAATGAATTAAACTAATTTTATAGGATAATATGATATATTAGGATTTATTGGATTGACTTTTTTCGAAGTAATCAATCTGTTATGAGTTTCACAAAAATCAACTATTGAATAGTGTCAAAATTGACATAAAAGAGTTCTTATAACAAATATTATATTATTAATTGATATTAAATTCCTAAAAATCTAAGGTTCGGCCAAGAGACTTATATCATGATAGGTTAATAATTAATGGACCACTTGGGGGTCGCTTGGATGTATATAGTAAGTTTATTAACCATATTATATAAAACTACAAAGAGACATTGTAAAAGTGAAACTAATTAACTTAGAGTTAATACTTAAAGATAAGGTTAATATAAGTACTCAAACCTGTCTAACATCTATTGGTTCAGTTGTTTTCGACCTATCCCCACCTTAACATTTAAATAATCAACTTTGGAGCCATTAGAAACCGAATATGAATTTATTATAAATTAATATTTCTAGCTTTTTTAAAGGTGCCCCTCACCCCTCTTATAAATGGGCACTCCTCCTTCTCATTTCTTCACACCTCTAAAGCCTTTTGGTTCGGCCAAACTCTGCCCAAATACTCTCCCAACATCCCTCAATACAACCTAGAGGCCCTAGTTTTATCAGAAAGCCAACCTAAGGAGCCCTTTTGATCAAATCAAAAGGAAGAACCCGAAGAAGAGGTAATGATTTCACCACCCTTCTCCAAGTTCATTTCTTCTTCCACTTCTTCTTCCTTTGTTCTTACCATTATAAAATAATAACTCCAGTATCTCACATATACGGTGATGTTATTATAAATATGGTACAATCATATTCAGTATTCTATCCACCCTTTTAATAACATGTCACCATACGTGCGTACGTACGACTTACCGTCTCCACGTCGTGGTGTAATTGTTATTCAATATAATATTATTTGGATGGGTATAATAATGATGTGTAACTCATGTAAATAATAAATATAACATGTTAATGATTCTGTATATATGATATACCATCCATTTATATATTATTTTAATATCAAAAGAATGATATTGTCGCTCGTGCGTACGTACGGACTACCGTCTCCACGAACGCGATGAGATTCATTCTCCATCGTATCCATTCAAGTATAATTATCATTTGATGATTTAAAAATAATGTTTAAGGACTGGATATCATTCTGGATATTAATAAGATACAACAACCATGGATTATGTAACAAAACATATAAAAGAAAATGATTAAGTTAACTCCCGAAACGACGATAATTCTAAGACAAATCAATGTTAAAAGATCATATATGATATCATATTAATATATATGATTCTTGTATAATTTAATAAAAACTATTTCACCATTATACAGGAGGTTAACCTACCCCAACCAAGGAAAAGTACAAGGTAAGGGTTTATTTTGCAATCTCTTCATTATCCGAGGTTGTTTATACATAATTATCTACTGGGACCTCGTTATCATCCACGTCCATGTTTCTTCAAAATGTATTTTAAAACATTTTTAATATTTAAAAGAATATGGGTTAAAGTCATTTATACCCTTTTTTGACTTTTTATAAGAGGTTTATAAGGGAATCTTTCCGTCATTTTCCAAACAAGGTGCTTTTTAACCTTTTCGACAGAATTAAGATAAGAATGTTTTTTTAACTTATACGGCGGGTGCAGTTATTTTCCGCCGTTATAAAATCATCAAAGCTTCCCTTACAAGCTTATAAGAATATTTTCAAAGAAAATGTTTTATTTTATAAATATATGTCTCTTAAATGATTTCAAAATAGAAAGAGATATTTCTTTAAAAAGAGTTTTGATTTCATCTATGTCAACATCCTTCAATGGATTTTACGCTTATTTGAGGATGATATATTATGATACAAAACTTTTATATTATATTGAAGGTTTTGTGATATGTTTGACTGTGGATGTGCTATTTTTTATATACCATTCATGGTTTATGGTGAAAGTATTGACATTTCGTATGCTAGTTTTAATACGAATGTTTATGTTATGTTTAAACCTTTTCATATGGGAATGCATTGGACTTAATATGTGACGGGTGGAGCCCGCTATAGCTCCTCGATGCATCGGTAGGTCTCATGAGACAAACTAGTGTCTTGGCACAAGGCCTTGACAAAATATTATTTGTAGTCTTGGCACGAGGCCTTGGCTATGTGGTTATGATAGTCTGGCATTATGCATTCCAACATTATGAAAGTGGTTATTGATTTTTGCATGTGATTATTCGATTAGTAGAATATCCATGTGAATAAGTAAATGGCATTATTTCATTTTACTTTTGCCATACTATGTTGAAGTTAAAGTTTAAAAGGCTTTTGTTTTAGTAATGCATTGCCTTAAATGTTTATTCTTATTTATGAAAGTTTCCGCTATATTGTTATCCTTACTGGGCATTTGAGCTCACCCCTTTTCTATGTTTTATTTCTCCCAGGATGTGAAGAAGTAAGTTATGAATGACCTGCAGGGATTTTATGAGGGGTTAATAGTGTGGATTGTGGAAACATTATGTTGTTGTGGTAGTTTTTCATTTTATGATGTAATGTAAAACTTATGAATATATCTAGTATTTCCAAGGCTACTAAACCAATCGGTCTTTCGAGATTTGATCTTTCTTGTGATCATGCCAATGTTACGAAGTAATGCACCGACTCTGGGTAGCTGGGGTCGGGGCGTTACATCTATATCATGAGGGAAGGGGAAAATATTATCTTTCACAATTTATATGACATCCATCTATCCAATTGAATATTAAACAAACACAAAAGGAAGTAGTAGAGTTGTAAAATAAGGTTAGAAATATTCATCTTTTTAACGTTGACAACGATGGAATGATATGTTTTTGGAAATGTGTGTATGTTCCATCCATTATATATTTATTGAAGGAGTTTTCAGATGAAGATCATAATTCTTCATTATCTATTCATCCGAGAAGTATGAAGATGTAATGAGTTTTGAAAGAATATTTCTGGTGAGATTTAATAAAGAGGTATATCATTTAAATTTTATCTTAGTTATTTGTATGGACTTTTGTTATGGATGAAAGAAAAAATTATAAGGGGATGGTACATCGATTACCCATTATTGAATGGGATTTAGAAACATCCCCATGCATTTAGTCGCTGGACTCCACAAAATGTTTAATGGGAACAATTCTATACGATTTGTAGTGAATATCAAATATAAGTCATCCCAATTAATTTATATCATAGAACACTTCTCTATCAGTAAGAATTACATGATATACATTAAGGAATTTCTATGGTTTTATGGATTACCAAATCCATTTTTTCTTATTAGTATTAGAGGTTTACCTCAATGTTTTGGTGATGCCTTTTGTATACTCTTGATACAAAGATGATTTTTAGAACATCATATCATTATTAGATTGTTGTACAGTCTAAGAGAAAAATTATAACCATATAGGATATATCGATATCATTTTCTTTTTTATTTCAATGTTGTTTGGGATCAAAACCTACCTCTATTTGAGTTTTCTTACAATGTTATATTTCACTCGCGAATTCAGATGGATCCTTATAAAGCCCTGTATGGAAGGAAATTTAGATCCCCAACATGCTAGAATGACATTATAGAAAGATAGATTTTGGGATCTAAGGTAGTAGATGAAATAATAGAGAATTTTAGAGTCATTCAGCAACACATCAATATAGATCAGAGTCAGTAGAAATTATCTTTTGATAATGACTGATATGATCTATAATATGAAGTTGGGGATAAGGCGTTTCTAAGAATTTCTCCATGGAATAAGGTTATGAGATTCATGAAGAATGGTTAACTAAACCATATATATATTAGTCCCTTCTAAATTAGTAATCATATCAGGATTGAAGACTTCCTTTTTTTACATATAAAAAACCTCTAAAAATTCCATGATGTGTTCCATATATCTCTCCAGAGTATGATCATACCTAACCCTACATATATAATAAAATCATACGTAATACAACTCGCATAACACATTTCTTATGAGGAACAACCGATGGAGATTCCAGATCATATATAATTCTATAAGAAACAAGACCACTCACCTAGTCTAAATTTTTTGGTGAAACCATTAGATTGGAGAATAAATGTGGGAACATAAGGATATGATAGAGGCATATTATTGTCATTTTTCTGAATCATAGTGACAAGTTTTGATGGCGAAATTCATTTTAATAGGGGTAGAATGAAACTCCATGACTATTATTGAATTATTTTAAAATAAAATTAAATAAATTTATTGGTTTCATTACACAAAACATCATGTTAATATTTATTTAAAATAAACACCAAGTTAATTTTTCACTATATTAAACACTAGGATATCATGTGTCACACATGAAATGGAGTTTTAAATTACACTTCTGATTTTAAACAAAGGCAAGATATATTATAAACATATTCATCCAACCAAAATTATTATAACCTATCCATTAAACATAGTGATATGAATATTAATAAATTCTGTTAAAATAATATATATTGGTTTTATATAAAGGAAACATATTGATAAAAAGTACAAAATTTTCTGTAATGTATTTTATATGTTTTAGAAATACTAATTTCTCAAAAATACAATTTTTATTTTTTATGAACATTTTTATGATTAAATATTAATAAATGTTGAAAATAAATTTGATTAAATAACTGTTATTTTAAAATCATATATTCAAAATTATATTAGGGTAATTTTTTTGATACGTTGTTAATATAGTGATTTTTAATGAATTGTGAAAAATACTGAGTTTTAATGGAAATTTTTTTTTAATTTATTTATAAAGATAAATGATATTTTCAATTTTTTTAAAGTAAAATTAGTTCCTTTATACATACATTAATATAAATAATGAAATTATAATAAATTTATTATTGAATTTCTATATAAAAACAATATAAACATTTGAAAAATTTCCCATTAAAACCCTGCTTTCTCGTCGTGTTTGAATGATTGATTTAAAATTTAAATTTTACAATTATATTAATTGATTAAAGAAAACTGTATTCCATATTTTGAATCATAAACATTTATATTATCTAAAATGGTTAACTTAATTTTCGAAAAAAAATGAATTTTGAAAACATTAAAAATAAATCACTGTGATTAGGGTTAAAATGGGTTTACCGTGGACTTTAACTAAATTTATAATTGTTAAAATGAATGATACACCTTAATAAGAAATTTTTTTTGGATATATTTCGACCATTAAACCTATAATATAATATAATTTCTCATTCAGGTCCATTTTTACATGTGAAAACACGGGAGAACTTAATTCTTTTCAAAAATACCAAGTGTGTCCTCTCGTCCACTTATAAAATGCCACCACCTCTCTCATATAGTTCACACCACAATACCATTTTGGTAGGTCCAATAACTACAAAAATTACATCAAAACTTCCATCCTACATTCTTAGAAGCCCTATTTTCTACAGAATTCCAACCAAGGAATGTTTTAGGTGAAAACTTAAGGTGGATACCCCAAGAATAGGTAATGTTTATCAATTAGCATTTTTTTATTCCTACACCTCCTTGAATTATTATTATAACTCACTGGTATAATAAAAATTGAATCATATATATAATAATATTTCTTAATTTAATGGAATCCTCTAGAACCATATTCACATCCATCAAATGTGTTATGGAATCATATATTGTGTGTATAGTGGACTACTACCTCGTAGAACGATATCATTTGTTTCTCGACTACCACCACATGAGGCTGAAAATAATGATGGATTAATTATTTATATATTATATTTAGGATATATTTATTCTTTTTAAATGATTTTATTACACACACTACAATACTCTTCATTTTTTGGGAATATGATAATGTCAATCGTGTGTATGGTAGACTACCACCTCGCAATGTAATGTGATTCATTCACACTTTAAATAGAAGGTAATAATGATGGGTTCAATTATAATATTTTATATAAATGACATTGAAATTATTATTTAGTGATAATATGTGATTTTACTTTATTTATTTCAACCCAGCAAGAAAATTGAAACAATATTCAAGATTTTTTATGATCTACTGTCTCTATGAACGATGTATATCATTTTCTATAACTGAATTCAAATAATAAATAAAATACATAAATAATGAACATGTATGATCAAAATATCAAGTTTTAAATTCTTTATATGAAGAAACCATGATCTTTATAATTTGACAAATAATAACAAATCAAGTCATATACGAAAAACAATGCAGTTGTTACCCAATAAATAACTTTAACTTGGTATTATTAATAAATTGATAATTAAATGTCACAAGAAAAATTATATATGGTATAATTTATTTAAATAATTTTCTGAAATATATTTATAATAAACATATATTTATTATATATCTTTTTTAAACATGTACTATAGAAGTCAAGACATACAGTGTGGGGTTTTTGACTCAATTTTCTTTCTTTGAGATGTATGTTATGTTATAAACCTATATTCATTCCCAAAGTGTATATAAAGCCAATTTGATATTTATTATCAATAATATATTAATCTTAATTATATTTAATGTTCCATTTTATGTTATTACTTATGGGGTATAAGATTCACAATTACCTAAGTGGAAATGATTTTATGTTACGATCTCATCATTTATTGTTATAGTTTGGGATTTTGTTTCCAATGATGAAATATTATAATCCATATATCAAGAAACTTATGGATTTTATTATCCTCTACTTAGTCATGATATTTTCAAGTAATTTTTCTTTTTCCCACTTTAGGTCACTTAAAATTATTATGAATTTTTTTTAAGAAAATATGACATTTATTCTCGCTAGAAAGAAATCCATTCCTTTGCAAAACCATGTTTTATATAATAATTCAAATTTTTTATTAATCTCTTCAAATTTTTACAATGAAATTTTTACACATGTTTTATAATTAAAAAAATGAAGGAATCATCATGCAATTTTTCCACGAAATAATATTTTTCTTTCACTGAAAATGTGTTAGTAATCTTAGTTTTAACATGTTTTACATGAAAAAAGCATCCCATCACTATGAAAGTTATTTTAGATTATGAATAAATTATATTTTTTCAGGGTTGATTTCAAATAAAATTATTTTCAAATGTTTTTCTATTAGAAAGTGTTTTTCAAATTAGAAATGATATTTTCCAAAAAAAAATGTTTTAAATGATTGATCAAAATAAATTTTCCTTTTATGATGAAATCTATTAATGCTACCAATTCATTACTAGGTTTATGATCCAAGGATACTATTTTTATTCCTCTCTAAATGGTTAATGATTATGATGGAATGATCTTTATGAAATATTTTTATATTTCATGGGATATACCATGATATAATTCTTATGGAATCCGCTTATTTCTCCCTGGTTTATGCAATGATAAAATAATTCAATGATTATTAAATCTTCATATTCTCTATATGTTATGTTTGTGATGAAATTTTTATGAAATCCATTTCTTTTCATGTGTTATGAAATAATTATTTCTTTAATATTTTATGGAATGTATAAATATGATTTTCATTATGAAATGGGTGGGACATATATCTACCACCATTGAATTGGGTAATGATTTATGTGTCATGAGATAGACATAGTTGGAATGGGGAATTAACTTTTTTTAGTAAGGGGCCATGAATTCTATGATGGTCTTGAGAGTGAACCTTGACTAAAATGATGGTTTAGGGAGTAAACCAAATCTACTTTGATATCCTTGTCAATGATCCTTGACTAATACAGAAATAATATTCTATGCATATTTTTATGCCCCAAGTATATGTCTTTTTTCAATGTTATTATCTCATGGATTATGTAATATGATTCACTTAGTATTCATGGCTTGTGATCTTTCAATTTTTATACAATGAATATCTGTTTGTGTCTTGCATATGTAGGATATGTTATTCCATTGTTACTCTCATGTTCTCATACCATTATATTCATGTTATGCTTGTATATCTCACTTATTTACCCTTTTTGAGCATATAAAATCACCATTTAGTATGTTTCCTTTTTCTTGGATATTAACAAATGTATTATGTTTGATATGTGTAACAAAGTTTCCAGTTATAAATATCATATACTGATATGATTTACATTACCCATGTACAAGTTTCAAATGATTCCATGTATTCATAGAAACTAAACTAGTAAGATACATAGGAAAGTGTTAGTGTAAATTAATGAATATTCATAAAATATGATGTAATATCTTTTCATGAAAAGCCTAGGTTTCTATAAGTTGAGAATTCATGAGGCTGAAATTCCAAATATGACAATATGATGTCTCTAGAAACACTCTGACATCCTGGTGATACCTTTTGCTGTGAAAAATTCCCCCACTATGTTTCTGTCAATGATGTACTAGATCTTTTATCCTTACATGAACTGATTTTTTGTTGTATATATTAATGAAATAATCATTTACTCTATGATAGATGTGGTTTATGTAGAAGACCAGAGTATGTTCCTATACTTACCATGGGAGCACCATCATTATGGTAAGCTCTGAAAGATCAGTTTTTGAATACACATGGTAACATTCTGGGGAATTTAATTTTATAGAATAGAATATATGTAAACCTAGTGAATATTTATGATGTTCTTGCTTGATATCCTCCAAAGATAATTTCAAAGGTGTGGATTTTTATTACCTCATTGGGTACTACCGGAGGATCATGGAGGAATTTTATATTAATTCGAAATATTTGATAACCCTGATATTGAAAGGGAATCATTTTACCTAGAACGAGCAGTGTTAGAGGGAATTCAAGGAGTTTATGTTGAGTCAAACTAGTGATCATATTTTGAGACTACTAGAGGAGTTCATGAAGTTCCTTGTGTTTTGTGATGCATTAGGAGCTGGGATCAATTGTGTCTTGATATAGAGTTAGGTAGTGATATCTTATTTGTCAAGGCATTTGAGACACCATGAGTCGATCTATGCATCTCATGAATTGGAGCTGTCCATAGTAGTCTTCTCTACAATGATGTGGATTCCCAATCTCATAGGTAAACTCTTTGTTGTTTACTTAAACCATTAGAGTCTTGGTGTGCCGGAAGTTGTTCCTCTTTCCTCAAAAGTGGTATCATGTTTTCACACCATTGAGGTAAGAGAATCTATATTTTCCTTTCCAAATAATTCTATATAATGATTTCATTTTTTTAAATTAATTCTTTTACTTGATTCAAAACTTTTCAAATTAATTGGTCGATATGTATAGTGTTTTCAATTTAGTTAGTTTTGTTAAAAACAATTTGTTATAGTGTTTTCTAGTTTGTGTAATTTTTTCTATCAATTTACTTTTTAAAAAAAACTATTTGAATCATTATAAAACCATTTATAAATAATTTTTTCAATTTATTACATTTTTTATAAATTTTTTGTCGTGTTCATGTAATTGTTGATAAATTTTTTGCATTGTTTCATAAAATTTCCATCATATTGTATTTTTTGAAAGACATAGTGAATATAGTTCGATGTGAGTTTTGAAAGGAAAACCGCTCACTTGACAAATGTGAGGTCTTTGGGTGTATACATTTTTTATCCGGTTAAGGGGCTCTTTGACATGTTTTCTAAAGTTTCTTGTTTTCCCAAAATAGATTTTAAATTTTCAAATAAATTTGGCCCCCTTGTGTGGTTTGTAATGAGAGTTTTAAATGTGGTCTTATAAAGGGTGGTTTTATGTGATTTAGAAATCATGGATTTTAGTGTGTTCTTTATGGTTTTACCATTTGGTTTGAAACATGTTTTGGTGTTTAAAATTTTATTGAAAATGGATTGTAAATATTTATTGTTTTTTCTTGTTTTGGTAAATCCGTGTTTAGGTAAATGCATTTTTTCATGAAAGAATATTGGCATGTATTTTTCCGTATAGAAATTTATGTAAGAAGAGACGTTTATTACTGTTTTGGAAACATTTATAAATGTTTTGTTAAATGGTTTAATGAGGTAAAGATAAAGGCATGTTTGGAATCTTTGAAATGGAATGTTGGAAAACCCATCTTTGGTTAGGTCTCTTGCCTCGTCGATTGATCATGAGAAAAGGGGGTCCTCAGTATGGGACTCCTTTTGAGAATATTTATTTTAAGGCATGAGACTAATCATGAGGTGGTCTCGGTGGTGCCAGATTTTGTCATGTGCTTGGTTATATATATATGGCTTATTGATTGAATGTGTGGAACACCTCTTCTTGAACATAGCACAGAAACTTAGCATAGTAGTGGGGTTTACTGAGAATGATTACTACACTATTTTAGACTACGTACTAGCTAGTGGACCATAGTGCAGACTTTGGACTACTAGAGGGTTGGGCCCTTCAGTATGTCCAAGTAGGGAAACACTGAGTGTTTCGGAGTATGATGTCATCGAGAGTAGAGATGCCTTCAAGATGAGTCACATGTATATTACATTCTAGTCTTCCATTATGTTCCTAGGTTTTTATATGATCATTTGATATGAGTACTATTAGTACCATTTCCCATGTTGTGTGTGTGGAATCATACCCTTGAAGATGGTTTTGGTGTTTTTATGGAAAACATTGCATGTATGGTTCGTTTTAAATAGGTTGTCAAAGTAGATATTTTGGGAAAAGTATGTGTTTTCCCAAATTTATTTATTTTCGATGTTTTTGAATTAAAAGCCAATGGAATTTTGATTTTTAGTTTCCAAAATTCCTTGTATATATGAAAACATTAGTTTTATAAATGTAGTTCAAACTAGTGCTATTGGTCTTTTTTGGAATTGTAAAAAGCATGGATTATGTGGTTCACTTTTGGAATCCCTGCTGAGCATTCTTAATGCTCATGTTTATTTTTTATCATTTTAGTTTTAGGTTATCTTTTCTTAGGTTATCTTAGCTGGATTAATCATTATTAGAGAATGTTCGTCCTTTGGTTGTGTGGTGACCAGGATGGTCACATGGAGGTATGTGTGGTTTTGTTTTTTTTATGCTACTGGTTTTATTTTTATCAATAATTTTTATCTATCTGTTTAAATTTTGTTCATGGGCCAAATCATTCCCAATAGTTAATTTTTTTGATTCCCTACACTGGTTTCCAGCCTGTGGGGATTAGGAATGCCCTCGGGCCATATCGCAGATCGACTCTGGTGACCAATTTAGGGTCAACCTAGATTGGTTCATTATAGGATTGAACAGAGATATATGTATATTCCTATGTCAAATTAGGAATATGTGTTTGCCCTGCTCCTCCCTGCTTTTCAATAGGGTACTAAAAGTTCTGTATTGGGGTAGAAGAAAGTGGCATCCCCTATTTTATAGATGGGATATGTCATATCATTTCTCTGATTTCTATTGTATTTGAAAGAATAACTTCATATTTGTTAGCATAGATTTTCATATGCTAATATTCGACTATATTTTTTTAGAGGGACAGATATGAATCCGAAGAAATTTGACTCTTCCCATATTTGATTTCCACCTTATTAAACTAGTGGGCTGGATATGAGGGTATAAAAATTTTATTATGTCCATAATTGATTGCCACCGTATTTGACTGGTTGTCTTGATATGAGGGGGGACGAATTTTACTCTACCAAAATTTGATTTCCAACATATTTTATTGGTGGGACATACATTCCTTGGTTCAGATATGTGATAGCCTGTAGTTTATCATCATATTTGAGTGATAGGCTTGGTTTCCATCAGCATGAATTTTCATATACTCCTAGATGATCGCATTCCTATTTGGATGACAGAATTTGTGTACATCATAGGGTATTTTCACCTTCTTATAATTATATATCCTATTTTTATGATGACCTTTGTGAGAATTTCAAAAAATTTCTCTTGCTTGTAATATGTCACCATATTTTCATGGAAGACTTTGAATGATGGAGAAGTAATGTATACCTTTCCATAGTATGTTGCGGTATTTTCATGGATGATCTCTTCCCCAAGAACTAGGCTGATGACATGTTCCTTATTATATTTTTGTTTCCCATTACTGTCTTCCATAGTGACCAATGTTCATTGATCATTACCTGGAATTATTTATTTAAAATCCTCTTCAGAATAAGGATATTTGGAAGCATAGTGTTAGAAGTGATGACATCCGATAGTGGCCATTGGGTGGAACACCTATACAACAAGGATGATGTCCTTGACGATAACTTCTTAAGTATACACATTATAAGGGAGGTAATCATTGTGACATTTCGATGATAGGCTCCTGAAATGATTAGATATGGCTAGTGGAGCTACTTGGTTTTATATCACTAGCCACTGTAGAGTGGGTTTCTTGTAGCATTTCATCAAACATAAGACCTTATTTTCTACCACTAGTTTTGGGAGTGTACCATTCATGGGGTACTTCTATATTATTGCATTTGATCCCCAGTGTAGGATATTCTTTGGAGTTTATAAAGGCATCTGTTTTGTGGGGGGGCATGACTTGTGCGGTGGTTGACATGAGTGTCTGTGAAAACATCGAGGATGCCATTGGATTAAAGGAATATCTATGGAATGAATAAAATATATTTTACAAGCATAGAATGACATCCCCATTGAAATTATAATCTCATTACCCTATGTATAATTGATGACCTTGTTTGGATCTCTTCCATTCTAAATGTGAGAGGGAATTGAAGCTATGCTACACCTCCACCATGGTTATGTATTCACGTAGTGCACAACATTATTATTTATCTTGAAGGTGTGTATGTACCTATAATGGAATGGTCTAATAGGGACTAGTAAATGTTTCCTTTTTATTTTAGGAAGGTCGTTCCACAATTATGTAATTTATGTAATGTTCAACCTTTTATTTCCAATGAATAGGGGTATATGCTCGTGCATATTGATGGAAGGGGTTAGAGTAGTGTGAAATAATTGGTTTTGATTATCGGACATTTGAATGTTCTATAATGGGTTTGTTTCCAAAGCTATAAACACCCAACGGTTCTTGCATCCATGATTCATGGACCTGCTTTCCAAAGGCAGGCGCTCGTTGGATGATTTTTCCAACGACACTTAAGAACACACATTGGTTGAGAGGATGGGAACTAGGACTTATCACACCATTTTGGGGGAACTATTTCATATTTAGGGACTCTATTATAGTTTTAATCTTTGTTCATATGTTCATTAATCCTTGGATCATTCCCAATCATGTGTTTGCGGATTTCCACTAAGTATGGTTGATTGCAAATATGCATGGGTTTAGAATTATTTGTATGTATCTGAAATTCTATATCAATTAAGATGTTTGTATTTATCTAAGTATCATCACTGATGTTACCCCATTTTGGACAAACTATTAACTCCTTAGTAGTTCACTAAGACAAAGCCAGCTCGATCCATGTGTTGAGGCACTCTGGATTTTATCATCATCTAGGGGGACGAGAATTGTTTCATTGTTGTGATGAAACACGTATGATTGGATTTCTAAAAATACTAGTGCATGGAATCTGATCCCACATAGTTCGGTGACCCATATAGATTAATATCATGCGGTTGGGATGAGAGTGTTTCAACATGAAAATTGTAGTGTCGGGGTTGAACCCCAGGGAGGTTTCCTACGTATCCCTATTAAATTGGAATCAAAGTCCATGCAGTTCTGAAAGTAGGGGATTATTATTGGATGGTTTCCATGCGGTTGGGAAATATATATCTATAGATAAGGACAATTTTATTTTAGGTTAGGGATTACACCTGTAGAGAAGGCCCACTATAAGAGGATTTCTCTTGTTTGGATTCGATGTGGGGCTTATGCGTGGGAGCTTCCCATGTGGTAATGACTTTATATATAGAGGAGGCCCATCTTATGTTTCCAGTCATACGAATTTTGTGATTTCCATAAATCTGTAATACCACATGATTCATGATCGGTGTGAGAAACGAGATAATGTATTAGATATTATGATTTAATAAGCATCCTCATCTTATGAGGGATACTATTAGAGCCCGAAGGGGGGAGAGATAGGGGAATTGAGTCTGCTCGTTTCCTTTCTTGTTTTCATATCCAGGATATTCTTGTTTGGATATCTATCTAGATAAATCATAGGATGAGGTGAAGGGGAGCAAGACTAATACATCCTACAAGAAAATAAAGGGGAATACATTATTGGGAGTTCTCTAACAATGTTTCTGAGAAGGGGTAAGAGTGCCATTCTTTGTCAAAAGGAAAGGCAAAAAATATCTCCTTTATATAATACTGGACCTCATCAACGGGAATAGCCAGCGATTCTCCTTAATACGTAGAACAAGGAGGTTCATCTGAGAATTCTCAGACTTGGAACCTATGTTACCATGGGAATGTAAACATAGGGACATTCCTGGGGTTGGTAAACTCATAAGGGAATAAAGATTCACCTGATGGTCTAATCATACATATTTCATGGAATTAGGAGAGTCTTTCAGATGAATATGTTTTACTAGATTGTGGAGGGACTGTGGATGGCCTGACTGAAATGAGAGGATATGATTTGAGTTGGAAGGTAGGACTCACTTGGGCCCCCATTCCTCGTAGAATATCCTTATGAGGGATTGGGTTTCTTCCTCATAGTTTTCAACTATGAGGATATGGGAACTTTCCACAGACCATGGTGGTACAAAGTCCTCGATTCATCCCACATAGGGATTTGAAACATTGTGTTGGGTTCAACCAATGTAGGATAATGCTACATGGGATTGAGTTCCATCCATGTACTGCTTTCCAATTCATGGTTGGGTTCTTCTCACATAGCTCTTTTCTATGCGGGATGCCTGATTGCAATGGGTACATTGGTTTTCTGCATCATGGGAAAAAAATTCACAGTGGATCCGGGGTTCTTAGTTTTCTCATTAATTTTGTTTATCCTCCTTAATGTTATGCTGCAGGTTTTAACTATATGTAATCATCAAAGGAGTCCATGTTTTGTGGTTCACATTTCATACATGCCTTTATTAAAATCTCATTGGTTTTTAGTCCCCCATGGAGACTATTTATAGAGGAGTGTATTGAGAAATGTGCCTTATTTTATGGAAGACCAAAGACAAAATATGTGGGTGATTTTTTGGGGGTAATAGTGATTCCAAATCATCCCACATACTACATAGATTGTGAGAGATATTCATTTGTAGGGATAGAAAAACTGCCTCCTTCCCATAAATGGATTAGGGTTTGTTTTCAGGCTCTAATCCACCACCATCATTCCATTAACTATTTAGTTCATAGGTGATTCAAGAAGTGGTTGATCGATATGTGGTGTAGTGATTCACAATGTGATTTTGTGCCTTGCAGTCACATCCCTTTAAACTTTTTCATGAATCTTCTTCTAGGTTTTTTTATACCCTTTCCAAAAAAATGGAATTTCATGAAGAAATTTCATGACCAAACATGATATAACCTTAGTAAAATAGAGGATTATTTCTTATCTTCATTAGATTGTGTGGGAACATCCACATATCTTATATGTGATGGAGGATCAGTTTGGTGAAATTCTATTTTTGGTTCTTCATTAATAGATATATTTTCGATTTTAACTATTTGGATTTTTTGAAGGAGGATTACCTATCATACTTTTAGGGGGAAATACGGTGGTTACATTCATGATGCAAGAGAAGGTTATGAGGGTTCTTCACAAAAAATATTTGTCTTTATATCATATAGTGGTGATGATGTACATGTACATTCAAGAATAGTTTTTGAGGGCAAGCATGAATATGTGTTTGTCTGAGTTCACATCATGGTTTATCACATGCTATCTGGTGAAGGATGAACACCATATTATGAAAGGGTTTACCTAAACTATTGAGATATAAAAGTGGAAATGGGTTAGCATATCCATGGACTCTGTGATAGGGCTTTTGAAAAAAGAGACATGCCAAGATGCTATCCAAGTGACAGTTAACTAAATCATGAAGTCGACACACTTCCTTCTTATTAGGTAGTTGTGTTGGATGTAGAATCCTAGACAATTATACATGAGTGATATTTTTTAACTCCAAGTTTTACCCTCAATGATTATATTTGTATGTGATTAAAGGTTTTTGACAGAGTTGATGAGAAGTATGCTAGAGGAATTTAAGACTCAGTTGCGGATGAGTATAGTGTTTCATACCCAGACATTTGGGAATACTGAACACAATATATAGGTGTTAGGGGATATGTATAGTGGTACTATTTTATAATTTAGTCAGATCTGGGAGGATGACTTTTGAGGGCATGTAATAGAGACAATGTAGGTCACCATTATGCTAGAATGACATTGTAAAGGAATTTATTTTTAGGTTATTGATGGTATATGTGATGATAGAGAAATTTCATGTGATTTATGAGAATATGAGGATAGACCATATCTGATATAAATATTATTCAAATTGGTTTCATATGAACTTACGGTTCGAACAACATGACCGGGTTTTCTTAAGAGTCTCCCTATAAAAAGGATTATGGAGGTTTGGATGGGGTGGAATGCTATTGATGAGGTTCATTGGGACATTATAGACCATACAAAGAATTTTCAAGGTTTCTTATAACCTATCCTTAACCCCAATGTTAATGTAGTTGTAGTATATATTCCATGTATGATTAGTTACATACAAAATCATACACACATCATTGACTGGGGAGAGGTGGGTATAGTGGATGTAGGCACAATCACAGAGTACCTAAAATAAACTAATGATAATCATGAGAGGACCCTATGATTATATAACATTCCATAAGTTAATGTGTTGTGGTAGCATGAGAGAATACATGAGATCCCCCAGGAGGAGAAGATCCATATGGATGCTAATTATCCCCACCTATTTATTTAGCTTGTGATTATCAGGGAATAAAATCCTTCAATGGGGTTATGATTTGGTGAGCATATTTGTTTTCCTTGTATGAATTTGAATTATATTTTGAAATATATTTTGATCTAGGTTATGATATTAAATGATATTCTAAGGCCCAGTGAGCCCAAAATTCATATTATAAATTTGCTAAATATATTAATATCTTGAAAATTAATTTTTCCAGAAACAATTTAATATTTTCTGAGAAAAGTCTTAGATTAGAAATATAATACCATACTTGTCTTTGGGATGAGGTGTTCTCCCAAGTCATGAACTAATATTGGTTGACCTTAGACATTCAACTGAGGCATCCATTACTAGGAGTGTTTAGTGAATTAATTAATTTAATAGATTCCCTTATTTAAAAAAACCAAACATAGTAGTCCCTCTATATGTATGTCATTGTGATGATTTTACTAGGTTTATCCAAATAAGAATTACAAGATTTGATAGGAGGAGGAGATCAATCATTTCTGGTGGATCGACATTAGATGATAAACAATGATCAGCTCTAGGTGAATCAAGAGGTAGTAAGCCCAGCTGGTCTTCCACATCACTAGAGACCATTTTATTCACCAATGATCAATATATAATGGAGAAAAGGTTATAAATTATGGACTTATCCCTTTTTAGAAAAATATTGAGCAGGAATTAAATATCTACTTTTGATCTATATTTTATTTATTCCTTCACATTGTCCTTGAAAACCAATTGTATAATTGATTTGTTATAAATATGGCTACCCTTCATATTACCCCATTTATATGATCATCATCCATGAATTGGTTTAAAATGATGGATCACTTTTTTAATGATCATTTACCCTGTACATTCATCGCATTCATCATCATTATCCCATGGGGTCATGATTTGACACTACATGGGATAGATCGAGTGCAATCAAACCCTAAGATTCACTGTGGTAGTGTAAAACATGAATTATTTTGAGATATATGGATTTATTAGGATCGTTCATAGGTTTTGGGTGATGGTGACTTGGATAGATGTCTGAGTTAGATTTCCTATAGTCATTGTATCTGTGTAGTGTCGTGGGAGAGCCCATTGGGAGTATATGTGGATGGAATATGGGAAATGAAAATTTATCATGAAGAAATTCCCCTATATTGAAACACCATGGCATGATTCACATTAGAATACAATTTTCTAGTTACAAGATAATGATTCATGAAGTGACATGGTTTTCTATATATATCCTAACTTCATATCATTCTATTTAGAAACACACATCATGTTTCCCCACCCAAATGAAATAGTTTGGGTTTCTAAGAAGATACGGATCTCACAGTATGTAGCTAGGCCTACATGTCGTGTGACCCTACCATGTTGTTAACCTTTTCCCAATATGCACATTGACAGGAAACTATATGGGAGGAAAAATAGTGTACGCAAGGACTAAATGGGTATGGGCTATTTCTTTGGCACATCCTATTATACAGGTAGACCTTGTCTAGATGATACATGCCATGTGGGCCCCCATTCACACCACATGTGGTGACATGAACTCCAAAACATATTCATAGGATAACCTTTCTAGGAATTTCTCTTTGACCACACACCCTGTGGAGCCCGTACATGCTATGCATCACTATGAAAAACATCAACCATGGCTATCTCTTTCATTTGGACTTAGATCTGTGTTCATGGGTAGTTATCTTCAGAAACATTCTATTTATAACATTATGGAAGCCTTGGTAGTGTCTTTGGAGATATTATGTGTCAATGTATAGGAATTAATATTATTTAGGAGATTTTTGATGGTGTTCATGATTAGAAAGGGTCCAAAATGAGATAGACCAATGTTGAAACCCACCACTATACCACGGTGTGGGTCCCTCATACTCTATGCACTATTTTGTTGGATCCTCCTAAGGTACTAGGGTGTGGTGCCTCTACCCTCTAAGTGGAACCACCATAATTTACTAGGGTGTGGTTCATCTACCCTCTCAGTGGATCCCCTTTATATTATAAGGAAACAGTCCTACAACAATGGAATGTCACCCCCTCATGCACTAGGGAATTGGTCTTCTATTGGAATCTTTGTGTAGAACACCCTATTTTATGAGGGTGAATGTCATTCATGCTTGAGTGACATTCCCATGATGCACTAGGGTGTGAGTCCTCTATTGATACCTACAATGTAGCACTCCATATATTATTAGGTTGTGGGACCTCCGTGCCTTATTGGATCCCCAAAATTCACCATGCTACATTTCATATATCTATCAACTAAGTAGAATCCTACTAATGAACTAAGGATTAATTCCTCTTTCTATGGTATATTTCACCCCCTGGGAAATGAAGTTGTGGAGAGGTGAAGGTCCTCCCCTTGAATTCCTTTGATAGGCTCATGATATGTTTGGAATCGATGATGGACCTTTAGAGTTTCGAGAAGAATAATTATCTTAGGTTGGGTTGTGAGGTAGATATCTCCATTCAATATTTTCAGGGGGTTTTTATCACACACACACATAGACTCATAGATATATATATATATGTTATTGGGATTCATTTCACCCTTTTTTAGGTTGATTTGACTACTTTAATCATATCTTCTATTTCTACCCCTTTGGTTTTTAGGGAATACTACTGGGTATTTATATACTATCACCTATATAGTCTTTTTCCACAATGGTCATTACTTATGTAGATTATAGAAATATTAGTAGTGATTTGGGGGGGAGTATAGAGATCCTCAGGTGAATAAACCATGCTTGGTTTTTTGGGATTGGAGATATGGAGTCATGATCTCTCTACATTCCGTTACTAATTTTTCTATTAGGTTGGGATTTAATTTATGTTTGGGAATGTATTTTCCCTATTACACGTTGGTTTTTTATATCTTACTATGATGTATCAACTAGATTTATATTCATGCATATTTTTACACTGGATGTTACAACACGTTTTTTTATTCCTCTACGCAATTTCATGGAGAAGGATTTTCATGTGGGTATATGTTTACTAGGTAAAGACCCCCATTGATATTATTTCATCTTTATGATTTTCTCCAACCCTAAGCCTTTTGGAAGGGGGCTTGTGGTTGTGGTAGCACAAATTTATTCAAACCAATAATGCCATAGTGGGTTGTGTTATTATAATTGTTTTGAAAATATATGGTGTTTTGATATATATTTTTCATTTTCTATACCAAATTATATGGAAAGGAACACATAAAATCCATATATACTCATAAATCTAGTTCATGGGGCATCCTTTTCCTTCTATATATGTGGGTGATAACCATGCCTTAGATAAGTCACGGATAACCATGAGGAAAACTAAAATTGATCTTAAAATAAAATGATACAAGGTAGTGGGTGTCTATTATTAATTGTTACATAGTCTAGTATTAGATAATCCACTCATAAACCAAAACCATCATTGCAGTTCTTAGAAGATAAAACAAGAGGAACCTAAGAAAAATTTCTTTAGTGAATGATCTTATTTTCCAATAGATCCTTCAACATGACCTTAAATTACATCATATAAATGGTACCATCTTATATGGCCATATCCAAATATAATTCATGCCTCAATCCTATAAAATATTAAACTAATTATATCACTCAAGTAGAAATGCAATGAAATTGTAATACTGATCCATGACAAGAGGAATTTCAAAATTCACTTATCAATGTTCAATATTTAAAAAGATTCCCTGTAACTAGGGCAAAATTTGGCCTAACATATGAAGACTGAGGTTTAAAAGACCTTATTTTAAGTTACATTCATCGACATAGTTTTATGAATAACATCTCAATGAACTGATTGACACAAATATCCATGATTAGTTCATGTGATATATGTTGTGAGTCTATCAACCGATTTGAATATCTTATCAAATATATTCATATCTAATATTAATAAAAAACATATATTACACCGAATACACATCATAATGGATAATAATGGGTATCCTTAGATACCATAATATTACTTTATCATAGGTCTTTTGGTGGTTACAATCCCTATCTGAGTGTCTATAATGAATCAGAAATCATAAAACAATGGTGTAGAAATAAAAGAGTGTATCAGAACAACACTGAATAAAATATAGAAAAAGGCATATGTTACAAGTATTATACCTAAAATTTTCAATGTTATCTCTTTAAAATTGGATATTGTAAACTTTATAATAAAAATACGAGCTAAACCAATGCACCGATTCTTGAATATAGATATCTGACTACCCTACACTGTCACTACCTGTGACTTCCCCTGTCGATACGAACAAGTTCAACTTACACTCCTTAATCATGTTAAAAAACACAATTACCACACTAAGGTCATATCTTTTTCAAAACTCTTATGGTCTATGACTTCTCAATTCCTATCCCACTACCAAATTCAAGAATACTCCAATATAATCATTGGAGATGTACTATCAATCCAAAAAATAGAAACACATTCAATGGAATATATAAAAAATGTACAATCATGACACGTTGGATTCACACAAAGGGGTACTCTGTTTAGGGGTTAGAGATAGATAAATAACCAATACACATTATCCAACACATCCATGGGATGGACCATCCAATGTATGATTATGGAAATTAATTATCCGCTCTTTTACCCATTAAAAGTTTATACTATCTTGGAAATCTACCATCCACTGGGCTATGCTTATAAATAAGGACCTAGATCAATATCCAAAAAATGTTAGATGAAAAAATATGACTGAAAATATAAAGGGATGCATCTTCCTAACCATGATACATATAGACCTCACTCCCATAACTCATATGAACATTGAATAAAAAAGTAATTACTCTATAAGATTTATATAATTCTCTACCATAGACAAATTACTCAAAATAATATATATAAGATTATATTCATAAACCATAATTATTGTATAAAGATTGATTTTCTAAAAAACTGAGTCAAGAAGTCAATCTAGGAAACCCAATCTCGCTAATACAAAAAAAAACAACAATGAATTATTTTTTCTCAAAACATTAAAGAATATAGATTCACCATTGTAGAGACTCGAAGCTTAACGTACAAGGACATTACATTACTTTTGCGGAATACTTAGTAGATAACAAAAGCACACACACAAGGACCGTAATAGTTTAGTGTCTTTGGAAACTCGGAATATAATCTTCTAATCGTGGTGAAAGATCTTCAACATATCCCATAAAGATCTTCTTCTTTTTTACCTAAAACCTTTCTTTATATCCTAGGGAAAAGAAAACATAAAAGGGTGAGCTCAAATGCTCAGTAAAGGTAAACAAAATAAATGTCAATCACATCATATACATAAGAACATAACTTTTGGAAATCTTAACCTACAAAAGATATCATAATTTCATAACTTGGGATAAATGATAGTAGTGAAATGTAATCCCAATAATCGTAACTTAAAACATGAAACTTTGTGTCATACACACATAATCATTGAGAATCATTTCTTATTAGTCAAGACTCATTTCTAAGACTATCTTAGTGGACAAATTCCATTTCTGAACCAAGTTCAATTCTTGTTTCAGTACTGTTTCACTGAACCGGTATAACCTTCCGTTCTAGCCATGTCTATCTCATGAGATAAAAAATCTTTACCCAATTAATTGTAGGGAGATATAGGTCCCACCCATCTCATAATGATACCATTCTTATGTGTGCCACAAAATCATAAACCATACATCATAGCATAACCCATGTAATAAAAATGTGATTCTTAAACATAATGAAATCATAAAACAATTCATATAAGGTAAAGGAATTCATAAAAATAATTCCATCACAACATAATCAAATCAATGTAATAATAGAGATAGAAACAGAACCCTTTATTATCTTAGATGGAAAATAATTTTGATAAAACACTTGAACTCCATTCTTGAGGAAAATATCCTTTCTACTTCAAAAACATTTTCCTTTCTTAACATGTCATACAATTTTAAAATAAAAGATGTTGATTAAAAATAAACTTGAATACTTGTAAAGGATGCTTCTTGGAAATAATGTTTAAAAAACCATTCATGTCATATGAGTTAAAAAACATTCTTCTCGTACTTTTGTCAGAAAAGTCAAAAAGTACCTCGTACGAAAAATGACAAAAGATTCCTTTTATATATTTTACTAAAAACTCAACGAAGGGTAAAATTGGATTTAAACAAGTGTAGGTGGATGGAAACAATATTAAAAATTGAGTAATCATGGATGTGGATGATAAAATACACCCCAGAAAATACCAAAGTATAAACAATCTCGAATAAAATGAGATTGTGATATTTTCCCTTACCTTAGGTCCGATTTTCTTCGTAAGTGTCCAAACCTCCTGTATAATGATTTAAATAATGTCATTGACATATTCCAGAATCATACTCACTGTTATGATATTATATATGGTTCACTTATGACTTTATATTACCCGTTCTATTGTAAATTCCATGTTAAAGAGCGTTTTGGGTAAAATCATTTCTTTTGTCATCCGTGTTTTGACTTGTAATTATTCATATGATTACTTAGATCATGATTACTTAATTAAAGAATATAAAACAAGATTTATATATAATATATATTCAGAATATACATATATATAATAGATCAGTAAATGGAAAGAAATACACCGTTCATGGAGACTGTAGGTTGTACGTACGCAGGAACACTGTTTTTGTGTCCTTATTGAGTTGAATGGAATTAAGTAGATGACATAAATAAATTTACACATTAATCCAGTACCATTATTATGTCATATATTTCATTATTACTTATTATATATACTTTATAATCATTCATGAATGGTTAACGTGGAGAATGAATCTCATCGCGTCGTGGAGACGGTAGTCCGTACGTACGCAGGAGCGATGATATCGTTCTCATGATCATGGAGTTGTATTGAAGTGTATGTATACTATTTCGGAATTAATATAACTTTACAATAATCATATATAGTTATTATGTACACCATTATACCCATACAAGTATGGTGGTGGTGGAAAATAGATCACACCACGGCGTGGAGACGGTATTCCGTACGTACGCACGCGCGGTGATTTCGTTTTCCGTAGGATGGATAGATGGTGAAATAGGGTTGTTTCATACTAATAATAACATATCAGTATATTAGTTATACTTATGTTATTACTTCATAATGAAACAACCTAAGAAGAATAAGTGTAATAAGAAATAAAGTTGAATGAATCGGTAACGGACATTACCTCTTCTTTGAAGCTCCTCTTTGAGTCCTCCTCTTAGGGTACTAAAATTGGTCTCTGAAGAAGACCAAGACCTCTAGGATATTTCTAGAGAAGTGGAGAAGAGAATTTTTCAAGGGTTTGACGAGCTTGAAGGCTCAAAGTTGTGTGAGGAAGAGAGGGAGGACGTTCCCTTTTATAAGGGAGGAGAGGGGCAGCTTTGGAATAACTAAAAATATTATATTATTATAAAGCCAAATTAGGTTTTAAATAGCTAAAAATTGATTTATTTTGAAGCTAAGGTGGGGATGAGTCGAAACCATCTTAAAAAATAGAATTTAGACAAGTTTAGGTTCCTATTTTAACCTTATCATTTAGATTTAACATTAAGTTAAATAATTTTACTTTTACCGTGTCCTTTTGTATTCTTACACTATAAGGTTAATAAACATACTATAACAATCCAAAATAACCCCAAGTTGTTAATTATTAATATATATACCCTTATCTAAGTCATTTGGTCGAACCATTGATTTTTAGGATTAAATTATCAATTAATACTATAATATTTATTTTAAAAACTATTTTATGTCAATTTTGACACTATTTAGTAATTGATTTTTGTGAAAATTATAAAAGAATGATTAGTTCACAAAAAGTTAATTAAATAAATTATAACATGTCATTGTAAACTATAAAATTAGTTTAATTCATAAAAAGTCTCAAATTACATTTATTTGGGTATTTATAACATCAATTATGTCAATATTTCATTAAAAAGATAATTATTGCATCATCGTTGTGTCATAAATAAATAAAATTATTTAATGTCTAAAAATTAAAAATAATATATAATTATGTAGTAAAGATTTTTAGATTTCTAATTAATATTTATAGTAGAATTTATCTTATGTATAACCCTATATTAAAAATGATTTACTTATTAAACATTGATTTTAACTATTTTAACCCATCTTTAAATAAATTAATAATAAATGTTCTAATCTAATCAAAGTGGGCCTAAATGGTCATATTTTATTCCTATGGTTGTTTTTGGTCGAATTACACTTATCCAATAGAATTAGGATATGTGTTAGGGTAATAATAATATCATTTTTACCCTTAATTACCCTATTTACTTTTAACCATGGGAAAAAAAGTAAAACGTTACTATTCACCAAAAATTATTTTCATCTAATTGAACCAGATTTTACTTACTGACATCAACCGTGTCTCTCGGATTTTTTAAATTCCACTCACAGAAGCGGTAAAATTATGTTTTATGAAAAATTCATTTTTTTAACTACCACTTAGTGGTATCACTATTCATCAAAAAATGAAAGTTTCCAGAAAAACACCAAAAATTATGCCTAAGCTATATTTGATATTATGAACTCAAAATTGATTTCTATTTTACCAAATTCAAAACATATCAGCTGCATTAATTAATTTGAAAATTGATTCCCTTCGTCAAAACAAATAGTGTGTTCTTAAGAGATAATAAATATCAAAAGATTGACACATGTTTATGTCTATTTTAAATGTGAAATTACATCCAATGACCAGCATTGTATTAAATTGTAAAAATATATTCTAAATATACATTAAAACCACTCAAATTAATAATTTATCACTATTAATTATTTCAATTAAAAAGGTTGTTTTTAATTAAAATTTAATAATTTTCACTATTCATCAGAAAATAAAAGTTATCCGAAAAGTACCAAAATTTCACCCTAAGAAAATTTCGATATTCCGAATCCAAAAATGAAGTCCATTTTGAAAAATAAAATTTAAAAATTTTCAAAAAGTTGTTATTACTATTCATAACGGTTAGTTTTAATAATATTTTAATAGCATATTGTTGTTTAGTGAAACTCGGTATTGCGTACTACACACGCTATCGAGGAAAGTCGTGATTGCATGTAATGCAAGGAAAGTCAAGGATGCGTGTTGTGCAAACTCCTTTTAGTGTAGCATACAACACAAGACATTAATGAAATTAAAAAAAAAAGAATATTTTTCATAAAATCTCAGGGTGTTACATTTTACCCCCCGAAAAATGAATTTCGCCCTCGAAATTCGTTGGGGTTATAAATGGTTTACTATTCGAAAGTTTCCTTAATAGAAACCCACATCTTAAAAAGGAATACCAAAACCAATCTTTAAAAACAAAAGTATGAAACGTAACAGTTACCCAAATAAACTAATCACTTGGTTCCCACGTAGGTGAAAATATGGATATTGAAGAGAAATGTAACCATCATGTTCTGATATAGAGTGGTAGAGAACATGGCTATGAAAAAGACAAAAATCACAATGCCATAGATTTGTGACGATCTAAGGTACCATCTAATTAATCGGATATAAGGTCACTAAGACAACATTTTTGATTTTCAATATCATTTCACTAAAGTTGATGAATTAAAAGAAATACTTACATGATTTTGGTACAATCTCACTTTTGTTTGTGAATTGAACAATTTCCACTTCATCACTTAAAGAAATGAAATTGAATTTTTTATTCATGAAGTGTTAATAGATCATGTGATAGAATGATGGGTCATTCCATCTGTTTCAAACAAAATGTTAGAAAAAGTTATCAAATATACATAAGTCCATCTATGGTGAGGTTAATCGTATAAGATTCCAAAAATGAACTTATACTTCATATATCATACCGCATAATAAAATAAAACTAGTTTATACAAACCAGGGAATTCCTGTAGGCCAGTGGTAGGTGATAAAGGCCAGTCACACTTTGGTTTTGGGTTCGATTCCCACAGCCTTGTCCGACGCGATGGGCTGTCTCCCGTCCTGCAGGTTGTCCTTTTTCTTAAAACTACATTACTATAACATCCTATTAATAATATCAAAAAAAAGATCTATCCTTAAACAATACTAACTTATGTTCAACATAATCCATTCCAATCTTTAGGCTAATTTAAAATTCTTTGGTCCAAGCTTATAGTATAAAGAAAATGATTACTTGAAATGCCATATAACAATCACATGAATGCTATCATTTATCCCCCATATATCATAATATATATCTTGTGGGTCAAATTACAAACAGGCGAATACCTTAATCATGTATTCTCTTGAAGAATGAATACCCATTAAACCTTAGTGAAAACATGAATGCTGTCAAAAGTTAACTCTTTCCACATACCAAAATCAAAAAAATTTATATACTCAAACCATGATATCACTTTTTCCTTATATCAGTCATGAGCTCATGAATACAATCAATCATCTCATTATCTTCTTATCCCTTCATTATGCGCATATCATCTAATTTTCAAAAATATTTGAATAACCTTCCATAGTTATCAGTACCATTCAACATATACCTTCAAATTCTTTAGGAAAAACAATAGTGTAACAATCCTTAGATGATTCTTTATTCCATAGTACCATACATTATTCTTTATAAACATACAATCATTCCACTAACTTCTTAAACCACTAGCTGAGCTTCATCATTTCTTTCATCTCATACTTCATTTGTAGTCTCTTCATCATCATCCACATAAATACTACTCATGTGACCATGCTGATTCTCTTCATGAGATTTTCCCTTAGGGCATTAGTTTTCATAATGCCCATACATTCAACATTTAAAACATCTAATCATTATAGATGTCATAGAAATACCATTATCCTTGTCTATGGTGTTAACTGAACCTTTTCTCTTGCACTTACTGGATTTGTGTCCTTCTTTTCTACACCCAAAGCATCTTCCAGTTCCCTTGAAACAATCTCCCTGATGCCTCTTCCCACATGATTTAAATGAGGGAAATTGAACTTTCTTTCCTCTATGATCATCATGAAACTCTATCTTTCTCTTATTATTTGAGTCGGGAAACTTACCAAAGTTGAGATTATTGATCATATTATGAGATTGATGATTAGGCATAATAACAATTTTTGGACTTCCAAATCCCGTTTCATTTTGTTGCTCATGAAGAATATCATTCCATTGTCCGTTATATCCTCCATTATCGTGAGTCATCCTATTTCCAGCCATTTTCTAAAACCCAAAATGAATAGTGTGAGAGGAAAAAATCATGCTAGGGAAAACAACATAATAAAGGGGGAGTACCGTCAATATCTTACATCTTAGGTTACCTTAATTCTAGTACTATAACCTATACTTATACTTAACCATAGGGGCATCCCTAGACATACCTTAGAAATATCTCTAGGGATCTCACTAAAGTTCTCTCATCCTAGTTTCCAAAGGATGACTAAACCTTTCTTCTGATTCCAACTGTAGAGACCCGAAGCTTAATGTACATGGACATTACATTACTTTAGTGGAATACTTAGTACATAACAAAAACCCACACACAAGGACCGTAATATTTTAGTGTCTTTGGAAACTCGGAATATAATATTTTAATCGTGGTGAAAGATCTTCAACATCTCCCATAAAGATATTTTTTTAACCTAAAACCTTTCTTTATATCCTGGGAAAAAGAAAACATAAAAGGGTGATCTCAAATGCTCAGTAAGGGTAAACAAAATAAATGTCAATCACATCATATACATAAGAACATAACTTTTGGAAATCTTAACCTGCAAAAGATATCATAATTCCATAACATGGGATAAATCATAGTAGTGAAATGTAATTCCAATAATCATAACTTAAAACATGAAACATTGTGTCATACACACATAATCATTGAGAATCATTTCTTATTAGTCAAGACTCATTTCCAAGACTGTCTTAGTGGACAAATTCCATTTCTGAACCGAGTTCACTTCTCATTTCAGTCCTGTTTCACTGAACCGGTATAACCTGCTGTTCCAGCCATGTCTATCTCATGAGATATAAAATCTTTACCCAATTAATTGGAGGGAGATATAGGTCCCACCCATCTCATAATGATACCATTCTGATGTGTGCCACAAAATCATAAACCATACATCATAGGATAACCCATGTAATAAAAATGCGATTCTTAAACATAATGAAATCATAAAACAATTCATATAAGATAAAGAAATTCATAAAAATAATTACATCACAACATAATCTAATCAATGTAATAATATGGATAGAAATAGAACCCTTTATTATCTTAGATGGAAAATAATTTTGATAAAACACTTGAACTCCATTCTTGAGGAAAATATCCTTTCTACTTCAAAAACATTTTCCTTTCTTTACATGTCATACAATTTTAAAATAAAAGATGTTGATTAAAAATAAACTTGAAAACTTGTAAAGGAATCTTCTTGGAAATAATGTTTTAAAAATCCATTCATGCCATATGAGTTAAAAAAACATTCTTCTCATACTTTTTTCGGAAAAGTCAAAAAATACCTCGTACGAAAAATGAAAAAAGATTCCTTTTATATCTTTTACCAAAAACTCACCGAAGGGTAAAATTAGATTTAAACAAGTGTAGGTGTATGGAAACAATATTAAAAATTTATTAATCATGGATGTTGATTATAAAATACACCCCATAAAATACCAATGTATAAACAATCTCGGATAAAATGAGATTGTGATATTTTCCCTGACCTTAGGTCCGATTTGCTTCGTAAGTGTCCGACCCTTCTGTATAATGATTTAAATAATGTCATTGACTTATTCCAGAATCATACTCATTGTTATGATGTTATATATGGTTCACTTATGACTTTATATTACCCGTTCATTTGTAAATTCCATGTTAAAGAGCATTTTGGGTAAAATCGTTTCATTTGTCATCCGTGTTTTGACTTGTAATAATTCATATTATTACTTAGATCATGATTACTTAATTCCAGAATATAAAACATGATTTATATAAAATATATATTCATAATATACATATATATAATAGATCAGTAAATGGAAAGAAATACACCGTTCATGGAGACGGTAGGCCGTACGTACGCATGAACGCTGTTTTCGTTTCCTTATTGAGTTGAATGGAATTAAGTATATGACATAAATATATATACACATAAATCCAGTAACATTATTATGTCATATATTTCATGATTACTTATTATATATACTTTATAATTATTCATTAATGGTTAACGTGGAGAATGAATCTCATTGCGTCGTGGAGACGGTAGTCCGTACGTACACACGAGCGATGATATCATTATCATGATCATGGAATTGTATTGGAGTGTATGTATACTTTTTAAGAATTAATATCACTTTACAATAATCATATATAGTTATTATGTACACCATTATACTCATCCAAGTAAGGTGGTGGTGGAAAATAGATTACACCACGACGTGGAGACGGTATTCCGTACGTACGCACGCGCGGTGATTTCATTTTCCGTAGGATAGAAAGATGGTGAAATAGGGTTGTTTAATACTTATAATAACATATCAGTATATGAGTGATACTGATGTTATTACTTCATAATGAAAAAACCTAAGAAGAAGAAGTGGAAGAAGAAATAAAGTTGAAAGAATCGGTAACAGGCATTACCTCTTCTTTGAAACTCCTCTTTGAGTCCTCCTCTTAGGGTACTAAAATTTGTCTTTGAAGAAGACCGGGACCTCTAGGATATTTCTAGTGAAGTTGAGAAGAGAATTTTTTAGGGTTTGTCCGAGCTTGAAGGCCCAAAGTGGTGTGAAGAAGAGAGGGAGGTGGTTCCCTTTTATAAGGGAGGAGAGGGGCACCTTTGGAATAACAAAAAATATTATTTTATTATAAAGCCAAATTCGGTTTTAAATAGCTCCAAATTGATTTATTCCTAAGATAAGGTGGGTATGGGTCTAAATCCTCTTATCCAATAGAATTTAGACAAGTTTAGGTTCCTATTTTAACCTTATCATTTAGATTTAACATTAAGTTAAATAATTTTACTTTTACCGTGTCGTTTTGTATTCTTACACTATAAGGTGAATAAACTTACTATAACAAGCCAAACGAACCCCAAGTTGTTTATTATTAATATATATAACCTTATCTAAGTCATTTGGTCTAACCTTGTATTTTTAGGAATACATTAACAATTAATAATATAATATTTTTTTTAAAAACTATTTTATGTCAATTTTGACACTATTTAGTAATTGATTTTTGTAAAAATTATAACAAAATTATTAGTTCTAAAAAAGTTAATTAGATAAATACTAACATGTTATGTTAACCTATAAAATTAGTTTAATTCGTAAAAATTCTCAAATTACATTTATTTGGGTATTTATAATATCAATTATGTCAATATTGCATTAATAAGATAATTACTGCATCATCATTATGTCATAAATAAATTAAATTATTTAATGTTTAAAAATTACAAATAAGATATCATTATGTAGGAAATCTTTTTATATTTATAATGAATATTTATAGTAGAATTTATCTTATGTATAAATCTATATTAAAAATGATTTAGTTATTAAACTTTGATTTTAACTATTTTAACCCTTCTTTAAATAAATTGATAATAAATGTTCTAATCTAATCCATGTGGGCCTAAATGGTCATATTTTATTCCTAAGGTTTTTTTTGGTCGAATTACACTTATCCAATATAATTAGGACATGTGTTAGGGTAATAATAATATCATTTTTACCCTTAATTACCCTATTTACTTTTAACCATGGTAAAAAAAATAAAATGTTACTATTCACCAAAAATTATTTTGCATCTCATTGAACCACATTTTACTTACAGATATCAACCTTGTCTCTCGGATTTTTAAAATTCCACTCACAGAAGCGGTAAAATTATGTTTTATGAAAAATTCATTTTTTTAACTACCACTTAGTGGTTTCACTATTCATCAAAAAATGAAAGTTTCCAGAAAAATACCAAAAATTAGGCCTAAGCTATATTTGATATTATGAACTCAAAAATGTTGTATATTTTACTAAATTCAAAACATATCTGTTGCATTAATTAATTTAAAAATTAATTCCTGTCGTCAAAACAAATAGCGTGTTCTTAAGAGATAAAAACTATCAAAAGATTGACACTTGTTTATGTTTGGTTTAAATGTGAAATTACATCCAATGAACACCATTGTATTAAATTGTAAAAATATATTCTAAAGATACTTTAAAACCACTAAAATAAATAATTTATCACTATTAATTATTTCGATTAAAAAGGTTGTTTTTAATTAAAATTTAGTAATTTTCACTATTTATCAGAAAATGAAAGTTATCTGAAAAGTACCCAAATTTCACCCTAAGCTAATTTCGATATTACCAATCCAAAAATGAAGTCCATTTTGAAAAATAAAATTTACAAAATTTCAAAAATTGGTTATTACTATTCATAACGGCTAGTTTTAATAATATTTTAATAGCATATCGTTGTTTAGGGAAACTCAGTATTGTGTACTAAACACGCTATCGAGGAAGGTCGCGATTGCGTGTAATGAAAGTCATGTCAAGGATGAATGTTGTGCAAGATCCTTTTGGTGTAGCGTACAACACAAGACATTAATGAAATTAAAAAAAAAGAATATTTTTCAAAAAATCTCAGGGTGTTACAACCATCTTCTTAGTATGTGATATTGATATATTCAAATATATATTGTATCATCATAATACAGTCCCCCAATCCCTATGGTCCACCATCAAAATAGTATAGTGGTGGGTGTTTCATCTAATACTGATGGGTATGGTCTAAAATAAATTCCATAACCCAGGTTCCCCATGCTTCATATACTAAATCACAAAAATAAATAACACTTTTATCTAATAATAAATCAGTTTATGTTGTGTCACTATTGGAAGATAATTGTTATCACCACCTTCTTACCGTTCAATTGAATTTTATTATTAAAAAATATCACTAAAATGTAAAATATATATCTAAAATAATTTCTATCATTATTCTTGATATACTAGATTAGAAAAAGTATTTATATGAATCAATTCCCATTAAGTTATTCTTACACCCAAACCTTCCATAAACAGATGATATTTAACTAATAATGGAATATATTTTAAAATAAAATCATAGTTTCTCACACACATGTGGTATCTTCATGAAAAAACCACACATTCGCATTCTTTGGAACACAATCCACATAAAATTGACAACATCAATAAGAATTTATTTACCACATATAAAAATAGCCACCATAGAATCAAGAAACTAATTTTCCACCAATAATATATATTGGAAAACACTACATAAATTATTAATAATTTATTATTGAGTGAAAATGTATTTTTAAAAATATTTTCCCCTTGTAGATAATTTGATACCAATGTGTATAAAGACCCTCAAAGATTCAATAGGGGTGAATTAGTGAATCATTTTTTCCAAAAACCACCCTTTCAACTGGTTAATATGAAAGAAAAAATATTCTATTATAAATTCACCCTTATTCAATACTAAATTTTAATTATTTTATTCAATTTAATTTGAAAATTTAATAAAACGAAATAAAACACTAGTATTATTAAGGATTTATATGGTTCACCACTCAAAATGAATGAATATATCCTTTACATGATCTATAATACCTATGAGAACTTGGTCGACAAAAATATTCATTTTTGATACAATGATATTGGTTTATATTTGAACACATGGAAAAATAATCATATCCCCAAAACTATAATTTTCTCTCCCATAAGAGAATGGAAGTCTCAAAATATAAAATTTTAAGAGAACTGAAAATTATAAATGAATCTAGAAATTCATATAGATGAGTAGTAAGTCCATTTATCTTTTTCAAACACTTTTTTTTTTGATAAAATCATAAACATTACAACAATACATATTTATCTATAATATTTTGAGTTATATTGTTGATAGGAAAAAACATTGTTCATAAAAAATATCGTCACTGTTGATAACCATGTTTCCCAACTACAACGAATGCAATGCTGAATAAAATTTATCCAAATTCCATCACATTTGTATTTATTAATATTTATCCATATCTTTCATACATTTTTATAGTCATACATCATTCATAGAATCCAATATATTTACATATATCATTGGATTTCAATCATAAAATTTAAAATCACACTCTCATCATTACTTCTGTATTTTCCCTATTGTTTTTTAATTTGTAGATCACTATAAACATTCAAAAAAACTTTCAATTGGTCAATAGATATTGAGGATCTAATGTGATAAATACACGTGAATAGACTAAGCTTCATCATCAAAATCTAAATGAATTAGTTTTTTATTAAAAACCAATACAAGGCAAGGTTAACCAAAACATGTATTTCTCCAACTCAACTAACACCTTTTAAAATTCTCCATTTATTTTGAAAACTAGGATATGAAAAATCAATCATGATATTCCATTGGATTCTTTTCATCTCTTGTTGAACCATAATCTTCACAATCAAATGGATTAAAATAACCAAAACATGCACTATAAACTAATAACCCTAAAAATAAAAAACCATGATGTGTTATAATATCCAAAATTTTATCTTCTATTGAAAACCATGATCACTCCTTGTTTTAGCTCAACATGGGAATTGTCTATGATATTTTGAAACATTAGTCCTTGATTTAATTTATTATGACCATGATGGACACCATGAATTCAAAATGTTGTTTTATTCCTTGTGAAATGTAATATTTTTTATAAAAATCTCATCAAATCATGATTAGTATAATGCCAATTTTTAAACCTTTACATGTTATCTTGAAAGACACAAATAATATGATGATGAGAATAAATTTTCTCTAAATAATATCAAAATTCATAACCCAATTTAATATTTTCCTGACCCAAATCATCAAAACCCTTCCTATTCTAGCAAAAATGTGAGTGTTGGACCCCATAGTTGCCTCAAATAGGCTAGGTGTTGGTGTCTAGAACCATTATTGAAAATCAGACATAATAGAGTACATATCATAGAAGAAAATAATTAAAACATATATCCATATAAAAAAATAATATAAATAAATTTAAAGAAATAAAAACAAGTTTTAATATAACATGAGACACACTGATCAAGCATAATAATAAAAAAATGTAAGACTAGAATTTAAGGAAAAATAAAATATCACAATATCCCTACATAAGGTTAAAAATTAGATAACTATAAGTGGAAACTCCATAAAAAATACCACACATGAGTACCATAAAAAATTATTATCACTAAATGAAATTAATCATTGTCTCCACCAGCTCCAAATCCACCAAAGTCTCCTCCAATATGTGCATCATCCTGACATACACAATATGTGTGGGAACAAATCTCATGTCAAGGTGAGTCTAAAGATTCCAAATAAGTTGTCACAAAACCAAAAATTATTGGTAGAATAATATGCTAGTTAAAAATAATTGAGACCTTTATATTCTTTATAGAATAAGTCATCCTAGATTAAAATTAAATCCCAATCATTAGAAGTAAGTTCCAAATACATCATTTTTAGAAGGATACATGGAATACCCAGAGAAACACATGAATTGATGCACTTTCACAAATCCATTTATAAAATTTCCACATCATGTATATCACATTGTAGTAAGGGGAACTATACCTCAATTAGGGTTATGTGTTTTGTGATGGGGTATAAAACCCTATGGAGGACACACACATCATTCTGTAGAACGTGCAATAGATTAATAGGGTAGATACCACATGATTAGGGAACCAATATACCATAAAAATGATTATTACATACTACACTATGTATACAAATGACCCATTCCATGGTAGCTGCATTATTAGGAGGTTACCAACATAATATAAACTCTGAACAGCTCACCCAACCCTAATTTCCATATCTCTGAAGATATATAAAAAAAATATCCAAAAATCATTTAAAAAATTATCTAATGGTTAAGGAATATAAAAAACTATATTACATATGGAAAATAATAATAATGGAATAATATCATTTAAAATGTGGACAATTAGTCAAGAAGATAAGGAAAAAACCATAAAAAGTTTTGTACATGTAATGCTCTTCTATAGACATGATGTGAAACCATTAGTAGAATACAAGAGTGTACAATTGCTTCATAATAATGTGGGGTAAATCTAAATTTCATTTTAAATGTGATACATAGTGTGTATAACCTATGCACTAGATGAGAATGTACTATCCTAGGAGCTTGAGTATTGTCACCAAAGAAATAGTGTGCCAATTTTCCTATAAGGACTATGGGGTTAGGGGGTTAATTAGGTTTATAATATTATTCAAAAAGGGTTATGTGGTTTTAGAAAACAAGACATGAAACTCATTTCCACACACTAAATGATATTTATTCCTCGAAAAAACCCTATCCACTTGTAAATAATGAGACCCAACATATGTTATGTATTGAAACATCATGGGATATTTAACATTCCACTAAAACCCTTAAAATGTGGTTGAAACCAAACATAATGCATGATTTATAATTTAAATTTCACATGGTCTGGTTTTTATCATTACATCTAGTTACTTCATGACCCATGGATTCAACCATTTTATATAATATCTCAACTATTTTATACACCCAATGAACTCCACATTATATCCCAGTGCCACTGGATCACCTTAGCTGGCCATCTATTCTACCCTCATAACCACCATTTCCCTCAGGTTAAGGCCCTATACCAATGTCACCTCCCATTTTTAAATCTATACATAAACCAATATCTGATTTATGAATAACATCACTATTTACATATAACATCGGAATCCTACCCTAAGACACTACTTTATTTATCTATCAATAAAATAATTCCATCAATAATAATTCCACCACAGTAAAAAATATTCATTTAACTTCTAGGAATTATTAATGCCAATGGTGATCAAAATTAATGGTTGAGAAGGAAGAAAGGGAGAAAAGGGGAAAATATGTGGATTGGATGATTCCATCCATCTAAAAAACCAGTCAAACAAAATTTATCACTGACCAATAACTTTTGAGTTATTTATAATTAAATTCAAAATATAAGATGAAGTAAAATATAATTTTTTTCATGATTTATCCCCGATGAATGATGTCATAAAAAATATATCACAAATTGAAAGGGTTAAACGATAAAAGTATATGATACGATATTCCAGGATTATGATTGGAATATTCCATGAAAAATTTTATTGTTAGAAATATAGAATTATAAATATAACTTCACTATAATTAAGAATGGAATAATAAAATATATTTTCCTACCGTGTGGAGAGTCAATATACACAAGTTCAACAATTATAATTAAACCATGAAGAATGATATATTACTCGAAATATACTATAGGGTTAGGGTTTACACCAGTGACTCAATACATTAATTTATATAATAATTTAATATTTATAATTCCTTTTTAGATCTATCAGTATTTACGAAATAATAACTAAAAATAGTTTATCTGATACATAAACCCCAAAAATGAAAATAAGTCTTCCCATAGGGAGACACCCTATTTAGTGTACAAATTAAATAAATAAATTTCATTTTAGGGATCAGTGTAACTCCATGAGATTTTATGAAATATGTTTTTTTTTTCTAATTAATTTAATCTTTTTGAAATTTTTCAACTCAAAAAACACTGAATATAGGTTTTTATATAAAGAAATAAGACTGTCTTTCATTGTACATACTAAAATGACAATAAATCACCACATTCAACAATTATATTCACTTGAGGTACACAAAAAACTATGTTTTTCTTTTATTTCAAACAATACTATGTCTCTTCAATAGCTTGCATTACAATAATGGTCATGTTTTACAAAACTACAATATACTATTAATATTGTAATGAAAATAATGTCATATCTACCACATCATCATTGGAATGGAATTTAGGAATAATATTATATAAACTGTCAAAATATCATATAAAAATGTCTATAAAATTGTAATGGCACATACCCTCATGACCCCTCCCTTTGCCATATTTCGGCGCGATCGATCGGTGCCACCGATCGACGCGACCGATCGGTGTTATCCAGCATTGTCAGGTTTTACTTCATCAGTTTTCCCATAACAACTATATTAGGACATTTTGACCTTCTATGTCATTTCCAGGACTTTTTTAACCCATAATGAATTCAGTAGTTTGTAACCACCCAATCGCGTGGAAGAACCACGATCCGACTTCCAAGGAGTTCAAATTTCTTATCCCGTAACAACGAGAATTTATCTATATATCACAGAATAAGTTCTTCTTCCCCCTTCTTCCCTTTTGGACTACTTCTCTCTTCTCTTTGGTACGCTTGAAGTCCTTTATTCCTGAGACTTGTGGTGCACCTAGGCTGAAGTCGTCTGCTCGTCCATGGAGTTCCCGACGTCCCTCCCCTCTAGGCCGCACATCCCCTATTCCTAATGCAGAGTTGGAACTTCAATCTCTGATCAACCAAGTAAGGGTTTTACCTTTGTCTCTCGTTTCCGTGTATCTTGTAAGGTGGGTACACTACTGCTTCTGTAGAATTGGATGAATCAAACTTTAATGAAGATAATAAATAGACTCTAAAGAATGAAAGGGAGGGGTGTGTTCGATGATGCTGCTCTATTTTCTCCTCTTTCATGAATACTGATTTCTGAATTGTCTGGGCTTACTCCGACTGATAATGAAGGTCGTTGGTGGTCTTCTATATGCACAAATAAACCCTTACCCCTTGTGATGTTTAAATGGATTTTATTTTGGTTGTATTTTGGTTGTGAACCTTTTCTATGATAACCCCTGTTTAAGCCTAGGGGAATTGAAATCATGGAGTGTGTTAAATCTTTTAAATCTAAAAATACCTATTGAGTATGCCTTGTGTTAGTGGTATTGGTTTGGTTGTTTCCTCCATGGGCCGAGTACGAGTGAACTTATTGTTTTCTTAGATAGGGTCATAGATTGCTAGGGGTGATGTGGGTGAGGATGGGATCCGTTGTTTGTATCACGAATTGGGGTGGGATCCTCTATTGTTGAGAATCCGTTGGCTCCTGGATTTTTGGGGACATGGGGCTGTATCTTGGGGTTTTCTTTCGTTCCAATACATCGAGGGATCTCCCTTATCCCTTTGTTGTTGTGACTTTGGAATAGAACTAGGTGTGAATGCTTAATTGTTGTTGGTTATAACTTTTTCCCTTGGTTTGTGCTTATGCTGTTAGTTGTCGAGTAGTGCAAAAAATTATTTAAACATTATTGCTGAACATGAAAGCAAGGATGGGACATGGGGATTTGGTTTTGTGTGAGTTGTGAATCGATCATGGGTGCTATTCTCTTCACTTATGAATGAATAGTAAGGATAGTGTTCTTTAGGCTGGCTAAAGAAAAACCAAGATTGGGTGACCGCTTGTTACCTATACATATACTTGTAGTTTTTGTGTTTCTTATTCACGCCCCACCCAAGTTGAGCAGTTGGTGCCGAACACCCCCATTTCATGGGTGAGGGTGTTTTCCCAACACTTATATTAGTGGCAGGTTATTAGATCCTTTCTTATCCCTTTCCCGGATATCCCAAGTATCTTCAGGCAGGCTTTGATGGCCTAAATTCCATTATTAGCCCAAGAATCTTCGGGTAGGGTAGTTTGGTTGTTGTCCCAGGTATGTGCGGGCAGGTGGTTTCCCAAGTATCTTCAGGATGAGGCCCAGGTGTCTTCGGGCGTGATAGTGGATGCTCTGGCCTAAGTGTTTGCAGGCATGGTTACATGTGACAGTTGTGGCCCAGGTGTCTGCGGGCGGGTTTGTGGTTGTGGTGCACGTGTTTGTGGGCATGATGAGTGGTTGTGGACCTAGTGTGTGTAGGCGGGGTATGGCAGTGGGATTGCAATGAGAATGGCGGGATTGGTCCGATTTGTAGGATGTCTTCAATAACCACCAGGAATGTGGCGCGGGGTACCCAAACATCGATGTGCTATTACTATACATTAATTGACTTGCATTATTTGGGGAGTGTGCCTTGGTGAGGCTTGGGTGGTCAGATTCTTTGCTAGGTGCTTGGTTATCACATTTCTCACAGGGAATTAGTATGCCTCCCCACTTGTGCACGAGATTCTTTGGTTTTTCCCTAATAAGTATACTTGTATGCTCACCCCACATATATAAAACTGCTTTTTGGTTTCCAGGAGGACTTCGGGGATCATTTTAGGCCGTACTAGCTCAGACCTTGCCAAAAATCTTTGCAGTTGTTGTTGTTCTTCCTTTTGGTATTTTCCTTTGTAGTCTCCTTATACATTGTGGATTTTACTTTTGTAAAATGCATTGGGAATGGTTCTTGGCTTTACTTTTACCTTCAGTTCGGTGTTGTGGGATTCACTATTTTATCTCCCGATCTTATTAAAAGAAAAAAGGTTAATTCCTTCCATTTAGTGTGTGATTTTATACCCTTGGTGTGATCGCCACTCCGGGACCTATTGAAGGTGGGTTTCGGGGGACATAATCTCTCCTTCATCATAAAGAAGGAAGGGCCTGACAATCTGCTGACCCTTCGCTCCTTTTTGGTGAAGGCGGGTCGTGACAGAATGGTATCAGAGGAGGGTTTAGAGATAGTATGGAGTCTGGAGTTAGGCATATTGGGGATTTCCTGGGATGGTAGGGCAATGGTGTTGGGTGACCTTGTTGCATGAATTAGGCCAGGGAAGATCAGCTAGGACATGGGATTTTAGGGGCCCCCGTGATCCGACGCAAGGACTCTGGACCTACCAAACGACCATGTGAGGCCACACTGATTGTAGGGTAGAGACCCTAGGAAAGGTACATTCATCATAATGACTTGTGTTCTTGTCTTTCTACGGTGTTTTGGGAAATTTGAAATAAATATGAAGTTTAAAGAATTTTTAAGAACGATATTCTGCACTACTTGGGCTTGGGCATTCTTTGTTTACCTTCCTGCTGTGGAACTCGGGAGACGGCCATGAGTTGAATGGGTGATCGAGGAATAGGAAGTTGACTTGGTTGATCAGTAGAGGGCTGATCGAGAGGAGGAGTATGACCAGTGGCAGAAGACACTTTGAGCCTTCCAGCGACAGACCCTCGAGAAGTACGAGGGCAGCACCTCTGACATGAAGACTGAGGGCTGGCTAGAGGAGCTGGTGATAGAATTATGCTTGATCCGGTCTCCGACCAAGTATTGGGTCCCTCTGGATGTTCGCCAGATGCGGGGAGCAGCGCGTCATTGGTGGACACTCTACCTAGGATATAGGAGAGAGGATGAGGTGGCATGTGCTGATTTAGAGAAGGAGTTCCAGGCGGAATTCCTCTCTTCTATGATGAAGGCAGAGAAGATTTAAGAGCTACTCTCACTCCAGCAGGGGAGTATGTTAGTAAGGGAGCTGGGGATCAAGTTCAAGGACCTCCTCCGCCTTTCCACGGACCTCTTTCCAAATGAGGAGTCTCGGGCAAGACGTTTAGAGGATGTTCTTCGAGCCTCCCTCCAGTATACCGTTATCCTCGTCACCTTGCTGACATACTTGGAGGTACAGAAGAAGGAAGAGGTGATGGGGAGGATGCACACGCTGGGAGGTATGTCACGAGAGGGGATTCAGCTAGGCCCGCCAAAAGGAAAGGTCATCAGCACTAGACCTCCAGCATCGGGACCCTCTAGGTTCCGACCAGCAGGGAGCAGGCCGCAGTAGTTCCAGTTCTGGTCCCCCTGTCCTCGCCCATTCCCTTCGGGCCCAAGACCGATGTGCTTCATCTGTGTGATCCATGACCTTCTCTGAATTCAGTTCCCAGACCGAGTTTAGTACGATAGTGGCAGATAGGCCCAACACCCACCTCAGCATCAGCTTCCAGCTAGGCCCTTCCAGTAGCAGCAGCAGGGGCAGCAAGCTCCTGCTCCTATGAGGGAAGACGTTATAGGGGGAGGCCGACCTCAGGGAGCTCCTCAGGGACCCCAACCAGGGCGTGGTCGAGGAGGTGGCTGACAGCCGAGGGGCAGAGGGGCTGGGTGTGGATAGTTTCACGTCACAGAGGTAGCAGTTCCAGTGGGACAGGAGGTTTCTTGAGGTACGATCAATTTGTTCAGTACCATTTCTTACGCATTGTTCGATACCGGAGCTTCTCATTCCTTTTTTGCACCTGGTCTGGCCCGTTCTCTCGGTCTAGACACTGAGAGACTTCTAGTTCCCCTGGTTCTAAGCACACCAGTCAGAGGTCAGACCGACTTGTTTTATGTTTGTAGAGGATGCAGACAGATGATAAGGACAAATCGGTCGATCAAGGATCTGCTACTACAACAGATACATCCAAACGATGTCATCCTATGCATCAACTGGCTGTTCTCTGTGTGTGCCATCATCGACTGCTTCCGAGGAAGGGTTGTGTTCTCAGACTTGGGTGGCCGACGTGTTACTTTCACCATCAAGCGGAGTGTCCAGAAGGGCAACAGGCGAGGGGAACCCCTCCTCTCTTTGTTAGACGAGCTGTCAGTAGAGTCAGTGGATGCTGAGATGGTCAAAGTACCAGGGATTGTCAGAGAGTTTATGGATGTATTCCCTAAATAGGTGATGACTCTACCCCCTCGACATGATATAGAGTTTGGGATAGACTTGCAGCTTGGTGCTGGTCCGATTTCGATGGCTCCCTACCAGATGGTGCCTTCAAAGCTATGGGAGTTGCAGATTTAGATTGACGACCTGATGAAGAGGGGTTATGTTCGACCGAGTTCATCACTATGGGGTGATCCAGTCTTTTTCGCAAAGAAGGAATATGGTGTTCTTAGGTTGTACATAGACTACATGAGGCTGAATCAGTTAACAATCAAGAATCGATACCCTCTTCTGAGGAAATATGATCTCTTTGACAAGCTGAAAGGGGCAAGATGGTTCTCAAAGATCGACCTACGGTATGGATATCACCAGTTGAGGGTGAAGGAGGGAGACATCTCGAATACGACCTTCAAATGCAGATATGGGCACTGCGAGTTTGTAGTCATGCCTTTTGGTGTTACGAACGCCCCAACTGTGTCTATGGGTCATATGAACTCCGTCTTCCGGGAGTACCTGGATCGGTTCGCAGTCATGTTCATTGATGACATTTTGATATATTCAAGATTAGAGGAGGACCACGCGGAGCACCTTAGAACTGTTTTGGAGGTCCTCTGACAGCACCATCTCTATGGGATGTTTTCGAAGTGCAAGTTCAAGACGCGAGAATTGCAATTCCATGGGCACGTAGTGTCTGAGCAAGGGGTAGCGGTGGTCCCATCAAAGGTTGAGGTGGTTGTTTCTTGGGCTTCACCCAAGAATGTGACAGAGGTTCGCAGTTTTCTCGGGCTGGCGGGTTACTACCGGAGGTTCGCACCCAACTGCTCTCGAGTTGCAGCGAATTTGACAACCTTGAATAAGAAGGACCAGGTTTTCATGTGGACTGAGCAGTGCGAGGTATCCTTCAGCTATTTAAAGGAGAAAATGGTTAGTGCCCCAGTTCTAAGACTACCAAATGAAGGGGTGGCATATGAGGTGTTCTGTGATGCTTCAGGGGAAGGAATCAGATGTGTGTTGATGTAGCGACAAGGGGGGATCTCTTATGGGTCTAGGCAGCTACACCCTCATGAGAATAATTATGCCACCCAAGATCTAGAACTTGCAACGATCATTTTCTCACTAAAGTTATGGTGGTGTTACCTCATAGGGGAACACATTGTGGTTTTCATGGATCACAAAAGCTTGAGGTATGTCTTCTCCCAGTGGGACCTAAACTTACGGCAGCGAAGGTGTATGGAGTTCCTCCAGGATTATGACTTCAAGATATCCTATACTTTAGGAAAGGGGAATGTAGTGGCTAATGCCTTAAGAAGGAAGTCGCAGAAGGATGCGGTCTGAGAGTCGGCAGACACTTGGAAGGTGATGGGGAGTTGGATCCCTTGCACCTGGATGTGAGGATGGATAGGGGTAGAGGTTGCCTGTATCAGATGATAGTGCAGTCCTCTCTATTGCGGAAAGTGGAGGATTTTCAGTGGGGAGACTTATAGTGTGAAGTGTTGTGTGACCGAGTTGACTAGGGAGATGCTCCGGAAGGGTGGACAGAAGATGGTCAAAGTCAGATGGTCTTCCGGGGGAAGATGTTTGTTCCAGAGGCGATGCGTGGCAAGGTTCTTAGTGAGTTGCACAACTCACCCTTAGCAGTACACCCAAGAGTTTCCAACATGTATCGGGGTCTGAGGAGACAGCTTTGGGTCCCGGAGTAAAGCGAGCAGTGGCAGAGTTTGTGGCCAAGTGCCTTGTGTGTCAGTAGTTAAAGACTGAACACTGTGTTCTAGGCGGGTTATTTCAACCATTAGATGTCCCCGATTGGAAGTGGGAAGACATCTTGATGGATTTCATCATGGGACTACCTAAGGTACAAGGAGGCTGCGATACCATCTGGGTAGTGGGGGACCACTTGATGAAGTCGGCTCACTTTCTGGTGATTAAGGAGTCGAGTGGAGTGGAATCCTTAGCATAAAAGTATGTGGATGAGGTAGTGCAGTTGCATGGAGTTCTGAGTTCCATAATCTCATATAGGGATGCACGTTTTACCTCACAAGTTTGGGGGGGATTTCAGAATGCTTTTGGCACCCAGCTACGTCTTAGAACTACTTTCCACCCACAGATAGATGGGAATGCAGAGCGCACCATCCCGGACTTGGAGGACATGCTGCGGGCATGTATTCTAGACTTTGTGGGATCATGGATGCTACACCTGCCTCTGGTAGGGTTCACCTACAATAATAGCCATCACTCTACCATTGGAATGGCTCCATTTGAATCCCTATATGGAAGGCCTTGTCGCTCACCCGTGTGTTGGACTGAGGTTAGAGAAGCAGGTGTTCTTGGCCCGAAGGTGGTGTAGAGAATGACAGAGAAGGTTCAGCTTATACGAGAAATGATGAAGGTGGATCAGGACCGGAAAAATTCATATGACGATAATAGGAGGAGACCCTTGGAGTTCGAGGTCAGGGACCACGTGTTATTGAAGGTCTCCCCTCGGTGTGGACAGAAGTGGTTCGGCAGGGGAAGTAAGCTTTCTCCCAGGTTCATCGGACCCTTCGAAGTGTTGTGGCAGGTCGGTGAAGTGGCTTATCAGCTGGCGCTGCCACTTCATTTAGAGAAAGTTCACAACGTCTTTCACATCTCCCAGCTTCGTCGATATCTACACGATGACGCCCACGTCATCAATTGGGGAGAGTTAGATATGGAAGAGGATTCGACCTTCATAGAACGACCGATCAAGATCTAGGATCGTAAGGAGAAAGTGCTTTGTGGGAGAACCATTCCCTCGGATCGTGTGTTATGGAGACATGGTGGGCTTGAGGAATGTACCTAGGAGAGGGAAGCACAGATGTGTGCCCAATACCCTAAGCTGTTTTAAATTTTTTCCTGTTTGGTCAGTACTTTTTTACTGTGTGATGCTTACATTTTTTTCTATGGATGTACATTTTCCTTTTCTGTGGATGTGTATGTGAAATTTCCTAAAGAATGGGGAGGGGAGGACCTAAACCCCAGTTAAGACGCATTAAAGTAGATGCACCTAATACCATGCGGGAAAGTCAGTGCCACCCAAAGCATAGGGTGGTAGATTGTTTGTGTGTTTTCACGGGGAAAGGAGCGGTAGGGCATTTTTGTTTGTTCAGGGGATAAGGTGTTCTTGTGTCAGAGAGGCTCACTCTTGAGAGGTATCTTTAGGGGTGGCTGTTCAGACCCCCACTCTTTCCTTCGGTCTGAGTTTTGATTCTCGAGGATGAGAATGGTTTGATAGGTATCTAATGTAATGTCCCAAAACTTCATGACCCCTTCCTTTTCCAAATTTTGGTGCGACTGATCGGCGCGACCGATCGGCATGACCGATCGGTGTTATCCAGCCTTTTGGGTTTTACTTCTACATTTTTTCCCATAACACCTCTCTTATGCCTTTTTGACCTTCTAAGTTGTTTCAAGGTCGTTTTTAACCCATAATTAATTCATCTGTGTGTAACCACCCAACCGCGTGGAAGAAACACGATCCAACTTCCAAGGCGTTCAAATTTCTTATCTCGTAACAATAGAATTTTATCTATATATCGCAATATAAGTTCTTCTTCCCCCTTCTTCCCTTTTGGCCGACTTCTCTCTTCTCTATGGTGTGCTTGAAGTCCTTTATTCCTGATACTTGTGGTGCACCTAGGCTAAAGTTGTCTGCTCGCCCATAGAGATCCTGACGTCCCTCCCCGATAGGCCGCAAAACCCATATTCCTGACACGGAGTTGGAAATTCGATCTTTGATCAACCAAGTAAGGGTTTCACCTTCGTCTCTCCTTTCTGTGTATCTTACAGGGTGGGTACGCTACTGGTTCTATAGAATTGGATGAACCAAACTTCAATGAAGATAATAAAAGGACTCTAAAGAATGAAGGTGAGGGGTGTGTTCGATGACGCTGCTCTATTTTCCCCTCTTTCATGAACACTAATTTCTAAATTGTGTGGGCTTACGCCTACTAAAACTCATGTCTGTTGGTGGTCTTCTCTGGGCACAAATAAACCCTTGCCCCTTGTGATGTTTAAATGGCTTGCATTTTGGTTTTATTTTGGTTTTGAACCTTTTCTATGATAACACCAGTTTAAGACCACTAGAATTGAAATCATGGAGTGTGTTAAATCTTTTAAATATGAAAATACCTATTGATTCTACCTTGTGTTGGTGGTATTGGTTTGGTTGTTTCCTCCACGATCCGTGTACGGGTGACCTTATGGTTTTCTTGGATTGGGGATTAGATTACTAGGGGTGATTTGGGTGAGGATGGGATCCTCTATTTGTATCATGAATTGGGGTGGGATCCTCTGTTGTTGAGAAACCATTGGCTCTCAGATTTTTGGGGACATGGGGCTGTATCTTGGGGTTTTGTTTGGTTCAATTACATCAATGGATCTCCCATATCCCTTTGTTGTTGTGACTTCAAAATAGAACTGGTGTGAATTCTTAATTGATGTTGGCTATAACTTTTTCCCTTGGTTTGTGATTATGATGTTAGTAGCCCAGTTGTGCAGAAACTTATTTAAACATTATTTATGAACATTAAAGCAAGGTTGGGGCATGTGGATTTGGTTTGGTGTGAGTTGTGACTTGAGAATTGGTGTTGTTCTCTTATCTTATGAATGAATAGTAAGGATAGTGTTCTTTAGGTTGGATGATGAAAAACATAGATTGGGTGAGCATTTGTTACCAATACATATACTTGAAGGTTTTGTGTTTCTTATTCGCACCCCACCCGTGTTGAGCACTTGGTGCTGAATACCCCCATTTCATGGGGGAGGGTGTTTTTCCCAACACTTGCATTAGTGGCTGGTTATTAGATCCTTTCATCTCCATTTCCCGGATTTCCCAAGTATCTTTGGGTAGGCCTTGATGGCCTGAAGTCCATTATTAGCCAAAGAAGCTTCAGGCAGGGTAGTGTGGTGGTTGGCCCAGGTGTGTGCGGGCAGGTGGTTTCCCAAGAATCTTTAGGATGATGCCCAAGTGTCTTTAGGTGTGACAGTGGTTTTTCTAGCCTAGGTGTTTGCAGGCATGGTTACATGTGATAGTTGTGGCCCAGGTGTCTACGGGCAGGTTAGTGGTTGTGGCCCAGGAGTTTGCGGGCGGGATGTGTGGTTTTCGCCGAAGTGTGTGCGGGTGGGGTATGGTAGTGAGACTGCGATCAGAATGGTAAGATTGGTCTGATGCGTAGGATGTCTTTAATAACCAGTGGGAAAGTGGTGAGGGGTACCCAAACATTGATGTGTTATTACTATACATTACTTGACTTGCGTTATTTGGGGAGTGTGCCTTGGTGAGTCTTGGGTGGTTAGTTTCCTTGATAGGTGCTTGGTTATCTCTTTTCTCACAGGGCATTAGTATGCATCCCCACTCGTGCATGATTGTCTTTGGTTTTTCCCTACTGATTATACTTGTATGCTCACCCCACGTATATAAAACTTCTCTCAGGTTTCCAGGAGGACTTCGGGGATCGTGTTGGACCGTACTAGCTCAGACCTTGCGACAGATCTTTGTAGTTGTTGTTGATATTCCTTTTGGTATTTTTCTTTGTAGTCTCCTTAGACATTGTGGATTTTACTTTTTTAACATGCATTGGGAATGGTTCTTGGCTTTAATTTTACCTTCAATTTTGTGTTGTGGGATTCACTATCTTATATCTCGATCCTATTAAAAGAAAAAAAAGGGTAATGCCTTCCATTTAGTGTGTGATTTTATACCCATGGTGCTGGTCGCCACTCCGGGACCTATTGAAGGAGGGTTTCGGGGGTCATTATCTCTCCATATACATAAAGAAGGAAGGGACTGGCAATCTGCTGACCCTTACCTCATTTTTTGTGAAGGTAGGTCAGGACAAAAATGAACCATTTGGTTATCAATTAGTTTAATCGAATGAAATAATAATTTGAAAATGAAGAAATCACTTTTCTATGAAAACTGGTTTTCTATGTACAAAGAAAATTTTATCTCAATAAATTAAATAATCCAAAATTCATTAATGTTTTAAATAAAATATATATTATATATTTATTCATACTTTTTTATACTCAACCAATAGATTTTTTGGGTTGAAGATAAAAAAAAATTAAGAATAAAGAGATATATTTTTCTAAAAAGAAACCATACCACCTTTTAATGGAGAACCAATTATAAATATATTTTTTGAAAAATTTATATTTTTTATTTGAAAAAAAAACTTCATATTTTAAATTTGAATATCAAAATTTTATTTGGTTGTTTCGTGTATTTTTATGTGAACTTTCATATTTTGATGAATAATAAATATTACTAAATTTTAGGTCAACATTTATTTTTCATAATATTTATTTATATAGTAAAGTAATGTTGTTAGATAGTTTTTATGTATAAAATAATATATTATATATCATTTAAACTAATTTAGTTCACTTTAAAAAATTTTAAATTATATTTAGATATCAAAACGTAGAATACATTTGAACATTTTTACTTTAAAAACATGGGTTTTCATATTGTCTATGACATTGACATAAATTTTATGATTCCACTTATTTTATTTAAATTGTTAAAAGTGGATTAAATATTCTGAATTAGAATATTTTATAATTTATAATAATTTCATCGATGTTTTATCCATAAATATTAGTGAAATTAATAAATATTATTTACGACGATTAAGGTAAAAACAAGATTACATAGTGATTAAATATTAATTTTATGGGGCCAAATGAACTATAAACATGTAAAAATTCAATTTTAGGGAAATATTTATATCAATTACAATATTTTATATAAATTTGACAATTATTAGATGCACATGATGTATTGTAGACATCTCAATATTGTTCACGTTTTTATATTTGAAAGAATGCCACTCCTCCTCCACTGAAAAAGGTCACTCACCCCTCACATCCTCACACCACTATATCCACCTTGGATCATCTGAATTCTACAAAAATAGTCTCTAAAACTCCCTAAAATTATAATATAAGCCGCAATTTTCTTATAAAAAATACAACGAATCCTTATGGTAGAAATCAAATAGAGTTAATGAAAGGATGCTTAATATCCTTCTACCAGATCATTTGTTTTATTTTCATTCTCCATCACCTCATTTATCATTATTACATGATTATATAATAAACTAGTAATAAAAAATATATTGTAATTTTTTATTATAATTTATCTACATACACTTACACACACACATCCATCTAACGGATTACGAAAATACCATTCTAGTGTACAGTGAACTGTCGCATCTCGAACTAATGTTATTCATTATCCTGTACCTCCGGTCATGGTAAGAAATTATGATTGACACTATATAATTATATGATATAGGTTTTATTTATTATTTCATTATTATTATTTAATTATTAAAAAAACATACCTTCACTCTTTCCATTTTGTGAAAATATGATAACTTTATTTGTGGATGTGTGGATTACCACCTCCTCAAGGCAATGCGATTAATTCACACTTTAAATGGAATATATTAAGTATGGGTTTAGTGAAAGTATATGAAATTTATGAAATAATAATTATACTTTAATGATATTAAACATATATATAATTTCATTTAATTTTATTCATTCAATACGGCAATATAACATAAACAACATTCATGCCTATGTACGACCTACAATCTCCATGAACGGTGTATTCCATTTCATATTTAAATATTTCATATATTATTATAAATAAATATATACTTAATATATATGTTATTTATATAATTTATTAAATTATATAAATAATTATGTCATTATCTATGTAATAGGTTCAAGAATAAATGTTCAAAATATATATGAAAAATACAGCAAATATAACCCAAAAAGTAATATTAACATGGCATTGTTAATAAGTTCAAAATATAAAGTAATAAAAAAAATTCCATATGGTATTAGATATATTAATTTGATTGTATGGTATGTTTATAAAAATATTATATCCATTATAATGTAGGTTTTCATATATACAATGAATATCAAGTCCTAAGGTAAGGATTTTCTCGTCTCACTATTATTTCCATGAGACTTATGCATTTTTCACAACTTATTTCTTTTGTGTGGTGTATATACAGCTCATTAATATATTCTATAATTATTATCATAAAATTTATGGTTATCTAGAAATAAATTTTATTAACTTTCATTCATGGGTTAATGGATCAAAATATACTAAACTAGAAAACTAATTTTCTCTCAACTATTCTTCTTAGAGATACGTGCCATGATATGAACCTTTATTTTCTATGAGATATATGTCCTGCCATTTGACATGTTATATGACAAATATAATAATTTCATTATATATTAATCATCATTAAATTTTATTATTTCATGTCTATTATGATTCAGTGTCACCAAAGGGGTAATTGTTTATTGTTATAGTCTCATTATTTAATGGGATTGTTTAAAATTGTGCTTCCATTGATGAAATATTATGATACATGTCTCAAGAACACTTAGTAATTTTCTTCCCCTCTAGTTATTCATGATATAATCATGTATTGGTACCATTTTTCAACTCTTTACTACATAAAATAATTATGAAATCTTTTTAAATGAAATCAATTTATATCTCTCTATTTGGTCGGAAGTCTATATTTAGAAAACGATATATTCTAAAAAGGTTTCCAAAAGTGTTTTATATTTATAATGGTTTTACAAAAATTTTCAAGAATTTTTTATAATTATTGAAATATTTCTAATGAAAATGATTTTCAAAACATTTTCATGCTTTCTCTATACTGACATCTTCAATGAAAAATGGTTTTTGAAATATTTTTAAGCATTATTGATAAGTTTTAAAATTTATTTTCAAAGTAATGTTTTCAAAAACGTTTTCAGTATTTCCTTTAATGTTTTCAATATTTTTTTCAATGAAATATTTTTGTAAATGTTTTTTAGAATTATCTATAAGTCTGAAAATTAATTTTCAAATAAATGGTTTTCCAAAAGTTTTCATGCTTTATTTATATGTATTTAAGGTTTTATTTTCAAATAAATAGTTTTCCAAACATTTTCAAGCTTTATTTTTCTGTTTTAAAATTAATATGAGAGAAAATAGTTTATAAACTGTTTTCAAACATCATTTATATTTTCTCACAGAAAACATATTTCAAAATTTTTTCAAGATTATTTTAAAAGTTTTCAAGGAAATATCTTTTCAAATACTATTCATTATTATTTTACATGTTTTCAACAAAAATGTTTTCAAAAATATTTCTAAACCCATTTATAATATTTAAAGTTTATTTTTAAAGATAAAGGGTTTTAAATGGTGTTATGTTTAATTTTTTCGAATAGGAAAGGATATAATACTCACAATGTTATTTTAAAATATGTTTCAAAATTAGTTTCCATGTTACAAGAAATACATTGGTGTTAATCATGTATTTCTATGGAAATGTTCCAAAGGTCATATTCATATTCATTCTAAGAATGGATTTTTATGGCATCTTGTTTTATGAAACCAGCTTCAATTTAATGCTTTATATGATGATAAATCATATTTCACATTCATGTGTTATATATTTATGAATCCCATTTCACTTTCATGGGTTATATGATTTTGAATGCTTCTTCTTTTCATAGGTTATTAATTGATTAAGTAATTATGAGAAAAAAATTTTCCTGGAAGTTATAATATTGTTACATGTTTATGAAAACCATTTCATTTAATGGGCCAGGATATGATTTTTTATGATCATATGGAACATGTATGTATGATTTAAATATGACATTACAATCGCATTTATCCATCAAAATCATTGAGTAATGATTTATATCTCATGAGATATAATTTGATGAAATGAGGAGTGAACTCAGTTAAGTAATGTATTTTTTCTACTAAGATGGCCTTGGGAGAAAACCTTGACTACTATGATGGTAATGGGAGTGAATAAGGACAAACAAGATGGTCTGGGAAGTAAAACCATACTACTAAGATGGACTTAGCAGTGATGCCTTGATGACTACAGAAATTATTTTATATAATTATGTGTCTTCCAAAAATTAAATGTCTTATTCCTATGTTATTCATTCAAGGATTATTCTCTTGATTACCTTATGATTCATGTCTTATGAACTACTAATTTTTATTCCAGGACTCATGCATATGATCTTTTATATGCAGGTTATGATCTATAAATTTAATTCTCATGTTGTCACACCCTTATGATCATGTTATTCTTATAAATCTCCTTTATTTACCCTTAATTATCATTTGAGATCACCCATTTCTTTTATTTACTTTCACTAGGTTATGTAAAATTGATTCAAGTATATGTACTAAAGGGGAAGATCATGATTTCAAACATTGATGATATTTTACTATGTTATAGGTTTTTGTTCTATGTTTCCAAAGGTACTAAACTATTATGGTCCTTAGGCATGTACTCTTATAATGTTTTCAATATTCATCTAAATTGATTAAAGATCCATATATGTCTATCTTGGGTCACTATATTTGGTTTCAAATGAAATTATTAGTCAAAATTTGGAATCTATGAAAAGGAAAAAATAGTAATATCTGTAGTTATATTTATAAGGATATGTAATTGTATGTCTCAAAAGAGAATCCTAAATTTTCAAAGGAAGGCGTCATAATTTTGACATCCTATATGTTATTTGTCAAGATTATGTGATTTTTTTACAAGGATAAGTGATTCTCACACTATGATTCTTGATTCCATCCCTGGTGGGATCCAAAATGAACATGATTAACATTTAATGTGATGGAGAATTTTTAGATGAGTAGTTAAATGTGATGATCAATTGAGTAAATGATGTTGTGATCATGTATAATTTGTTTTCACAAAACATAATTTACAACATGTACCTTAACCGACTCTCAAACTACTAAAAGAAGAGAAGAAAGTAGTTTGTTGATAGTTCCAGTAATAGAGAGCATAGAGGAAATAAGATCCACATTCCTTTGTATCAAGAATGTTGAAATAATCACCTAAGTGAATTTATTATAGTAATAAGAATATTTTATGACTGTGGAAAAGAAGGACACAAAGAAATTATTTACAATGGAAATTTGATGAGTCCAATTAACAAAATGGATGTGAATATTGGAATCCATAAGAAACTATAAAAGGATAAATGATTTATGTGTGCAATTAATAGTCATTATGAAAATAGATTCCCTAGGTGGAAAGATCACTAATTGAATTAGAAATGTGGTACAAGTAATGGTTATATTGCTACTCCTGAAGAGACTACTTGAGAAATATGAAAGGAAAGATGTATTAATTAATAGTATGAGTTTCCATTATTAATGGATTAATGATGATGTGGAATAATAAATTATTCGTTGTATTTATATTATATAAATATGTTATATTAATGGTGAAATATATATGGATTGATTAGTTTATATTTAATCACTAATAATTTGCAATAACATGTGTAATTTTTCTGATGTACTAGAAAAGTGATTTAATGAAAGGATAAGTTCATGTGAAACACATTATTAAAGGAAAGATAAAGATTAATATATTCTTTATGTTAATATAATAATGTTTAGATAATGATATGTTTGATATGAATTAGTATATTGGATGGTACATAATACATTAGAACAAAATAATTTTTTTTGAAAAGTGGTTTATTATATCATTGATTAATTTCACAATTTTTTGGATTTAAAGAATAAATCCCACAAACATTAGAAAGTGGAATCACACATGTTTTCAAAAAGAATGTATTATGATTATGGTATATACCATGTTTTATGAGAATTTAAGATAATAGTATTCACATGTTTGGAATTGGACAACTAGAAGTTAAATTATGATATATGGGGGATCAATGTGTAGAGAATTTTGTGAATTTATTTCAAGAGTTTTGGACTTACACCATTCATAATGGTTAAAATGTTAACCATTTATGGAATGGTTAATAACAAACATCAGATGAGTTTTATGATAATAAGGGATTATCTTTCCATAATAGGATCTATGCATATTGGAAAACATGTTTTAACATTATTTTTTGTGACCACTAAAGACATATGGAATGATCTATAATCCTATTTATGGATCTCATGATATTATAGTGCATCAAGAATGAAAAATCCCCATCATTTCATGGAATAAGAGATGAAGTGGAAATTGATCAAGGCACAAAAAGGGTAATGTTTTCTAAAGATAACATATTTATATCTTTAATGATAATTCTTTATCATTAGGAAACATTCCTTGAAATAAAATTTTGGCATGTTATCATTATTTTTTATGAATTCAATGACCTTTTTCGAGCCTCTATGGGTTATGGGTTGGTGACTATTAACATTCTCCTAACCATGTTCTCTATCACTCTCTATGAAAACCTGATAGTTATATTTTTCTTCCATGTCCATTTTTTCACTTTCCATCTATTTACCCTATGTGGAAACCTAGTTATCAGTTACATTGGGTAATAGTTATGCTTCCAACTTTCGTTTTTTAAAGGTAGATTTAGTATTCTTTTTTATGATGTGAATTTTTATAAACAGAACATTCATGTTTTAGAACATCAATAACCATGATTAATTTTGAGGGAGGAAATTATTTTTAGGGGTGCATAATGTAACACCTTGAGATTTTTTGAAATATATATATATATATATTTACTCATTTAATCCTTTTTTTATTTATCATTTCACACTAAAATGAATATAGTTTATTTATATAAAATATATTTGTTTGGATTTAGTTATATATAACACCATATTAATCGTGAAAAACATAGGACACATAGATTATCTTGTGGCACATGAAACACTATTTTTGGCTTTTGTTACACATAAAACTGAGTCCATTTGATAACATGGGTTACACACAAGGCTGGGTTTTACCAAACTACAATATACTATTAATATTTTTATTAAAATAATGTTATAGCTTCCACCTAGACATTGGAATGGAAGTTACAAATAAGATTAAATAAATTTTGAAACTATTATTTAATAATTTATATAAAATTAATCCTTTGGTTATCAGTTAGTATAATTGAATGATCGATCAAATTGAAAATAATGAAATTAATTTTCTAAGAAAACTAATTTTATTTGTACAAATAGAAATTTATCCCAGTAAATTTTAAAAACATCTTTTGAATAAATTTTCAAATGAAATTTATATATTATATAATCAATAAATATTTTTGATACTAATATAATTGATTTTATTGGTATATTATTTTAATAATTCAAATTTCATGTATAAAAATATTTATTTTTCAAAAAGGTAAATTCACTAGCTTTTAATGGAAAACCAATATAACATCTCATATTTTAAAATTTTAAAATTTATATTGAAAAAAAAAAAATTAATTTTTGAAAGTGAAATATCCAAATTATTTTGCGTGAATTTTTGTCATGTTTTCGAGAACATTCATATTTTGATGAATAGTGAATGATACTTAATTTTAGTTCAAAACCAAAATTTGTCAAATTTATTTATCTATTTAAATGATTTATTTATTTGTTTTTTAATTATTATTATATAAATTTTATTTTATTTACACCAATTGATGTCATTATAAATTATTTAACATTAAATTTATTTATAAAACTTAAAAAACTTTTGAATATTTTTACTTTACAAACCTGCTTTGTCATCCCATCTACGTAATTAACATTAAAATAACTTTTTCCCCTTATGTGATTAGATTTTGGAATAGTGGAGTCTATATTATGAATAATAATAAAATATAATGTCTAATAAGATCAAATTAATTTTTTTAACATTAATAATTCTAAAATTAGTTAATATTAATTAATGCGATTAAGGTAAAAACAATACTACTTAATGGATAAACATTAACTTTAAGAGGAAAAATGAACAAAAAACATTTTAAAATTCCATTTTATGGAAATATTTTCACCAATTGATATCTTTTACGTAATTTAAAAATATATTCGGGAAACATGATATAAGTTAGATCGCTCAATAGTGTTACCTTTTTATAATTCTAAGAATGTCACTCCTCATCTATTATAAAAGGGTCTAACCCCCTCACATCCTCAAAACTCAAAAGGCATGTTGGAACATCCAAAATATTAATATATAGACTCCCAACATACCTCCCAGAAACAAAGAAGCCACGCATTTCGATGAAATCAATCAAAGGAATCCCTTTTGTGTAATCCAAAACGAGTTACTCAGAGAATATGTAACATCATTCCACGAACTCGTTTCATTTATTTTCATTCTACAACACCACATATAATATTATTAAAAGATTATATAATAAAATAATTATCCTAAATATAATTATATATTTTTAGTATAATTCTTCAACCAACAATTACACTCACTCTTCAATCTAATGGATAACGGTCTTACCTTTATTTTGTATGGAGAACTACCGCCTCATGAAATGATGTTCTTTTTTCCATTACCACCTCTCACGGCTAGAAAATAGGATGAAAAATATTTTTTCATTTGATATATATAATATTTATCATGCCTTTATACTTCTTCAATTATTACATAAAACATACTTTTAGTCTTTTCATTTTTGAAAAAATGATAACTTCGTTTGTAGATGTGTGTACTACTGCCTCCTCAAAGCTATCTGATTCATTCACATATTACATGGAATGTATTCAGGTTGGGTTTAGAGAAAATATATGATATATATTAAATATTAATTCTACTATAATTATATATATGTGTGTATATTTAATTTACTTTTCTTCTTTCAATGCGATAATATACCGAAAACAATGTTCACGTGTAAGTACAACCTACCCTCTCCATGATCGTTGTATTCCATTTCATATTTCTATATTTTATAGATTATTTCAAATAAATATATAATGAATATATATTATATTTAAATAATTTCATAAATTATTTAAATAATTAAATCATGATCTAATATATATTATCAAGAAAAACAAGTCAAAACATATATGAAAAATAAAGCGGATATCACCTGAAATATAACCCTTACATGAAATTGTCAAAAAATGGGTAATATAATGTCATGAAAAAAAATATTTTATTATAAATAAAAATTTCATTTTATTGTGGAAGTATAATAAAAATATATCCATTATACCAGAGGTTTCAATGTGTAAAATGAAATTGAAGACAAATGGTAATGGTTGTCTCATCCCACTTTTATTTCAATGAGATTTATGTCTTATTCACCACTCGTTAATTTTTTTTGGTGTCTAAAATACCCATAAATATATTATATTATTCTTATCATTAAATTTATGGGTATTTACATATCTATTTTATGATCATTTTCTTGGGGTTTATGGTTTAGAAGTTACCAAATTTGTAAAGTATTTTTTTTCTCTGTTTTCCTTATTTGAGATACATTCAATGTTATGCACCAATATTTTTCTATGGGGTATATATAGTTCTATTTGACATTTTTTATATTAAATATAATTATTTCATTATATTTCATGCTTAATGTAATTTCACTCTGTCATTAAATTATGAGTGATGTTACCAAAGTGGTAATAGTTTATTGATAGAATATCACTGTTTATCGATATTGTTAATGATTATGTTAGCACTGATAAATTATTATGATCCATATATCAAGAACAATGCTGAATTTTCATCCCCTCTAGTTATTCATGATAATTTAATTTATTGGTTCCATTTTTCCACACTTTGATACCTTATATAATTAATAAATTATTTTTAAGAAAATCCAAAACTGTCCCTTTTTTTGTCAGAAATATGTGTTCATTAAATCCATGTCTTCTAAAAAGTATTCAAAAAATGATTTTTGTTTAAAAAATATCTAAAAATTGTTTCAATTATTTTCTGTAATTTTTTCAATAATTTTCAATGAATAATGGTTTCAAAATATTTTCAACCATTCTTTATATGTTTTAAAAGATATTTTTAATGGAAAATGTTTTCAAATTTTTGTCAAGATTTCATTATAAGTTGTCAAATTAATTTTAAATGAAATGGGAATGAAAATAATTTCAATATTTATTTATTTGTTTTCAAATGTATTTTTGAAAAAAAAATCAAAACATTTTCAATATTTCTTTATACATTTTAAAGGTTATTTTCAAATAAATGGGTGTCAAAACATTTTCATTTTTTCTTTATATGTTTTAAAATTTTATTTTCAATGTAATGTTTTTCAAATTATTTTCAATATTTCTTTATAAATTTTCAAATTATTTTCAAAGGAAAGTGTTTTAAAAAAACTTCATTCCACCATTATAAGTTTTCAAGGGGAATGGTTTTAAAAATAATTTCATGATTTTTAAAAAAAATCAAGGAAAAAGGTTTTTAAAATAATTTGAATATTATTTTTTATGTTTTAAACTAAAAATAGTTTCTAGACACCATTATATATTTTCATGTTTATTTTCAAATACAATGGTGATCAAAATGTTTTTCTATTTTTTAAAAAAATTGTCATAGAAGAGATGTTATTTTCCTCAAGAAATGGTTTTAAAATAAATTTAAAAAATATTTTCATATAAGATGACATATGTTAGTGTTACTCATGCCTTTATAGGGAAATTATCCAATGTTTCCCTTCACATTCTTTCTTTTAATGTCTTATATTTTTATGGAATGATGCCTTTTTTCTCTCTCATGGGTTATATATTTATAAAACTAATTTTTCATTCATGGGTTTTATATTTAGGAATCCCATATCACTTTATGGGTTATATGACTATGAAAAAAAACTTTTTCTGAGTGGTATACTTTGATGAAATGATAATAATCTCTATTTTCCATAGGTTATGATATGATTAATTTTTCATGACACTCATTTTATTTCAAGGGTTATTATATGATTGTTTATGATCTCATGAAACATGTGTGTGTAATTTCATTATGACGTGGGTGGGAACTATATCTCCATCCAATTCATTGGGTAAATATTTATATATCATGTGATATAGACAACTAAAATTATGAGAAAACTCAATTCAATAATAGAAATTTTCTAATATGATGGTTTTGGGAGTGAACCATTACAACTTAGTAGGTCATGAGAGTGAACCATTACTATGAATATGGTATGGCGAATAAACCCATAAAATTATGATGGCCTTGGTAGTGACATTTGTAATATTATGAAAATAACTTTAAATTCTAATTTTTCAAACAAAAATTCGATGTTTTATTCCTATGTTATTATTTCTTTATAAAACCCCATGATTTTATAGTATGTTATCTCTTTAATGTAATTCAATACCTTACGCTACATGCAACACCATGTTCGAGCACACCATGACTTACCAAACTATCCGCTGAAAAAGAGGTTATGAATAGTGTTAACTACATTTTGAATTTTATATACTCCATATAATTTTAGAATCAATATTATGTGTTTATTAGACATAATATAAGAAAAAACTCAGTTTTTCAAATAAAAGAAGTATTTTTAAAAAATGCAATTTTACCCCCATTTAATGGAGAACTCTTTTTAAATCCAATATTTGAAACTTTTATATATTAAATTTATTGGAATTAAATTCTTCTTTATAATTGGGACATAAAAATTTATTTTCGATAAATTTTTGGAACTTTTCTGATAACATTCATATTTTGATAAATAGTAAAAAATACTAAATTTTAATTTAAAATAGCTTTTCTAATCAAAATAATTTAAAGTGTTAAATTATTCATTTGAGTGGGTTTAAAGTATAATTAGATTATATTTTTATCATTAAATATAATTTAGGTCACTGTAAGTAGTTGTCACTTTTAAATTGGATATAAACACATGTCAATCTTTTGATAGTTTTTACATATTAAAAACCCGCTTTTTGGTTTTGACAATTGGAATTAATTTTATATTAATTAATGAAAAATATATGTTTTGAATTTATAAAAAGTCATAATTTTTGAATTCAAAATATCAAAATTATCTTTGGGTGAAGGTTTCGTATTTTTTGGAAAACATTCAATTTTTTATGAATAGTGAAAAATAATGCATAGTACATAAAAACTGATTTTTTAATTTAAATAATTATTTTTAATGAAAAATAAATATTAAAATATATACATAATACATATATTAGTAAGATTTAATTCATTAGATTCATTTTATAAAAATATTAGATATATAAAATTTTATTGAACCATTTTAACGTATTTTAATCCACCTTTTAGGCATATTTACCCACCTTTTAGGCACAGTTGAAAATTTTCATAAAATGTAATTTTAGGGCTTATGTGAATTGAATTTCAAAAATATAACAGACACAGTTGACATAATTAAGTGAAATGTGGTTCAATAGGATGAAAATAATTTTTGGTGAATAGTAGTTTTGGAATTTGTTTACCATAGTTAAAATTAAATAAGATAATTGAAGGTGTAAATAATATTAAAATTATCCAAACACATGTCCTAATTCTATTGAATAAGTTTATTTTGACCAAAATAAACCTTATGAAAAAAATAATATCCTTTTGATCCATTCGGATTAGATTAGGACAGTCATTATATTTTATTTAAAGAAGAATTAAAAGTGTTAAATTCAAAGTTTAATAATTAAACCATTTTTATCATAGAGTTACACATATGATAAATTTGACAATAAATATTAATTATAAAGATAAAATGATTTAATACATAATGGTATATTATTTTTAATTTTTATACATTGTCTAAACAAATTTATTTATGACACAATGACGATGCAATAATAACCTTATTAATGAATTATTAAAATAATTGATATTCTAAATATCTAAATAAATGTAAACTGAGACTTTTGATGACATACGTGAATTATATAGGTTAATATGAAATTTTAGGGTTGATTTATTGTATTTTTTCCTAATTAATCAACTTGTTATGACTTTAAAAAAACCAAATACTAAATAGTGTCAAAATTGACATGAATGAGTTTTTTTAAATACTATCTTATTAAATGTTATCATATTCTAAAAAATATAATATTCGGCCATGGGATATAGATAATGTGATATATATCATTAATGAACCAATTGAGGTTTCCTTGTAATTTTATAGTATGTTTATTAACCATATAATATAAAAATACATGGAGACATGGTAAATGATAAAATATTTAACCATGAGTTAAATATATAAGATTAGGTTAACATGGTGACCTAAACTTGTATATAACATGTTGGTTGAGAATATTTCCACCCATACCCACCATATCATAGAAATAAATCCATTTTGAACAATTATAAACCGAATAATATTTTATAATAAAATAATATTTCATGCTTTTCCTAAAGTGACCATCACCTATCTTATAAAAGGGTACTCCCCATTCTCTTAATTTCAAACCGCCAAATCCCTTTGGCCCAGCAAACCCCTACTCATATATTCTCCCAACTATACTCACTTCAAAATAGAGGAATTAAATTGATCATATTGTAATCCTATAGAGCCTTTTTGTTCAAATCAAAAGGAAACACCCAAAAAGAGGAAATTATGTCATCACCTCTTCCAAAGTTCTTTTTTTATTACACTTCCTATTTCATTGTTTTTTCCACAAAAAAAATAATAACTCCAGGTCCCTATACACAATGTGATGTTATTATAAATATGGTAAAACTATATTCATTATTATATCCATCATATAAATGACAAACTCACCATATGTGCGTTCATACGGCCTACCATCTCCACGTCGTGGTGTAGTTTGTTATTCAAAACTTCAATATTTGGATGTGTATAATAATGAGTATAATTGATGTAAATAATAAATATAACCTATTAATGATTATGTATATATAATATAACATACAATTACATATGATTTCACCATCAATATAATGATGTCGTCGCTCATGCGTACGTACGACTTACCGTCTCCACGACGTGATGAGATTCATTTCCACATTAACCATTAAACAATGATTATAAAAATATATATTATTAATATGTATGTAATATAAGACATAATAATTCTATTGGAATATATAAACATGTATATCATTCACTTACTTCAGTTAAATAAGATTTGAAAACATAAATGGCATTTATGCATGCGTACGGCCTACCGTCTCCATAAAAGGTGTTTTCCTTTTCATATATCTAACTATTATACTTATTTATATTCTGAATATATATGATACAGAAATAATGTTTTATATCCTGGAAACAATTAAATCATGATATAAGTTATACAATCAATAATAACAAATTAAAACACGTATGATAAAGAAAGCGATTATTACAAGAAATGTTATTTTATCATAGAAATTATTATTAAATGGGTAGTATAAAGCCCAAAATGAATCAAGTATGATATCATAAATATGAATATGGTTCTGTTATAATTTAATAACATACTATGGTCATTATAAAATAGGTTAAACATACCCTATACCAAAGGAAAGTACAAGGTAAGGGTTAATTCATCAATCTCATTATTATCTGAGATTGTTTATATGTAAGTATATACTGGGATATATTTATCATCCATGTCCACATTTCATAAAAAAAATTTCTTAAAGAAAATTTTAAGGTTTTTGGAAGGTACACTTATCCTGATCAATATTTTAAATGTTTTAATGATTTATTTTTCTAAATCTTTTGAATAATGTCTATGTTTTAAAAAATATATTGAGAATTTATTTATATGGACATGATGGTTTTAAAATGTTAATTCCATTCAAAAGTTTCAATGTGGTATGGGACACTTTAATTGAAAAAAATATTTTAAATTAATTCCTTTATAAATGTGTTACTTATATATGATTTAAAAAAAATGATATTTCTCTCAATGTGTTTTACTGATCATTTTTAACAATGTCAACACCCTTTACTAGATATTATTCTTCATTGAGGTAGATTTAATATAATATAATCTTCCTTATTGTATTGAATGAGTTATGATGTGTTTTATTGTGGATGTTGTATTTTTATACCATTCATGATTTATTTTTTGTGTATCGACATTTCATATTATATTTTTAATATGAATGTTAATGTAATTTTTCAACATTTTAATATGAGGAATGTATTGGAGTTAGTACGTGACGGGTTGACCTTTTATAGCTCCCTGATGAATCAGTTGTCTCATGAGTCAAATTAGTGTCTTAGCACAAGGCTTTGAAAAAAATTATTTGTAGTTTTGGAATGAGACCTTGACGATGTGGTTATGATGTCCGACATTATGTCCTCCATCATTACGAAATTTTCTATTGATATTACATCTGATTATTCAACTTGTAAAATATCCATTTCAAAAAGTAAATGGCGTTATTTGATATATATTTTCCATATTATGCTGAAGTTTCAGTTTAAAAGGTTTTTGTTATAGTCTTATACATTGCCTTAAATGTTTATTCTTATTTATGATAGTTTCCTCTACATTGTTATCCTTATTGAGCATCTAAGCTCACCCCTTTCTTATGTTTTATTTTTTCCAGGATGGGAAGAAGTGTACTATTCTTGATATTTAGGGTTCAACTATGGGTATAATGTTGTTCTCAAAGGATTGCTTTTGTTGTGTTTTATTTTATAAATTTTAATGTAACATTCATATATTTAATCTATTTTCCAAGAAAGTTAAACTGATCTGTCCTTCAGGAGATGCCAAGGTATTAAAATAATGAACAGGCTCCAGGATTCTCTGGTCGTAACATTATAGTTGGTATCAGATAATTCTTAGAAACAACCTTGGAAATAGATTTAGAGAAACTCTGATTTTAAAACATTACCATTAGATATACTTTGAGGATCAGTATAGAATAACTTCCTAGAATTTTGGTACTGTAGAGATTTTTTGAATTTTATAAGAAATACATTTCTGTTTGGATACGAGAAGGTTTAGGTGGATCTAAAAAAATGTATCTTGGGTAAAACCCAAAAAACACCACATTGTGCTAGAATCAAATTTGAACTAGTTCACTGCAATTGAACATATGGTAATCTTGGTTACGACACTATCAAGAGATATGCTCAGGATAATTCTAATTTTTATTACAAACCATTATGAAGTATTTATTAGTAAATATGTCAGCAAGGAAACCATTTTTATTATTATGATACTAGATGTGAGAAAATATTCAAGTAATGTTGATAATTTTTCTAGTTTTTGGATTATACATTATGATATGATATAACATTGTTTATTGTTTCATTTAGAAATGGATCCTAGTAGAAGGAATGAGAACTCTAGAAATACGCATGATCCAAAGAGAAAGAAGGTTCATATCATTCATGGTATTAAGCCAACATTTATGTGGGAAATAGTCTCCCATGTATTCTCATCATGTGAGGAAATAATATCAGGTGCTAATAATATATGTAATGAATTTTCTGATTCCTATTGCTTTTAAGGTAAGAAAGATAAGAGGAGGATGATAGATAAATAAATGTATAATGGGAAGAAGGGAAAAATGTTTTTCCCACATGTGAGAACTGTCGAGAGAATCACTATTGTAAATGCATGAAAAGAATGAGAGTTGGTTATAAGTGTGGAAAAAGGACACCAAGTAAGTGATTGTAATGGTAAGAAAATGGGTTCAAATGTACAATTCATCATCTGTAAGGAGTTGGGAGGCTATGCGAATAAATGTTCAAATCATCAGAGTATACCCCAAATGATTATATTTGATAATAATCAAGTTGTGATACTAACATATATGATGAAGAATGATTTGTGATATTATGTCATTATTAATGAATTGTTACATTTGAGTGTTTTATTAATGATGTAAATGTTATAAGAATTATAATGTATATTAGGATTGTACTACAGTACTATTTCATTAAGGATTTGAGGTTGTATGGTTCCAAGTAAAGCAACATATGTTCAAGTTAAATTTTTTGGAAAATATATTAATGAGATAAATATAATACTTAATATTGTCTTGATACTGAGGTACTGGTTTTGGAAAAAGTGATAATTGAGTAGGATAATGTATATTGGGTATTATTGACATCCTCATAACTGATTAATGGTTTGTTTATTCCATCATTGTTGGAGTATGCACAATTTTTGGATTTTAAGATTATATAAAGTAATCTACATGGACCAAGTGATCATGAATGTATTAAATAAGGTTTTATTGAAATTCAGGGTGTTACCATGTTTTATGAGAATACATGATGAAGGTATTTACATGTTATTAAGTAAAAAAAGAAGATCATCATTATTTTTAACTTCTTTATAAATTTTGAACTGTAACTTTGGACAGAATTATTTTGGATAAGTCTAAATGTTAGAATTGATTAAGCTGGACATTGGAAACTATTTTTTAATTATAAAACATTTCTTAAGATTATTTCTGAATTGTTATAAAAAGGACAACCCAGAGGTCGGGTAAAAACCTGTCGCATCCGGTAAGGCCATGAGACATAAACCTGCAACCGAAGGGTGATAAGGGTACATCACCTACCAATGGCCTATGTCATGTCCTGGTTTCTATAATGTATTTTTTTAAACGTTCTTAGAGATGAATTATAGATTCATTATTTATGAAACTCTATTTTATTGGGATAAATAGAATATTTTTGAGTTCTATTATTCTTTGGATTGGAAGATGAGTTTGTGGTAGAAATTATTTAAAGGACAGAACTCTACTTGTCAAGTATTGTTTTTTATTATTATTCAATGAAGAAATTAATTCATAAACATTATGATAAGGAAATTAAAACCAAAAATATGTTATCATAATACCTTATGTTTTGTTGAACATATGATATTTTAAATCATCATAGATTTATGGCATTGAGGCCCTCAATATTTCATTTATTGTTCAATTGTTTGTGATTGATGACCTCAATCACTCCCTATAAATTTTTACATTTTCCCAATAATTATGTGTCTCTAATTTACACCAATCCTCTCCTATTAGAGATCATAATTTGTTAGTGACCTTTTCATTTTACTTTCCCTCTTATTAAGATTAAATTTTATTAAACCAATTTTTGATGTGGGTTTTCCACAAAGGTATTTGTTATTTTTAACATTTTATTCCCGAAGAACAATTTCAAATTGAGAGGACACAATTTATTGAAGTAGGGGATAATGTAAAACCATGAGATTACATAGTAAATTATCTCTTTAATGTAATTCAATACTTTGTGCTACACACAACACCGAGTTCGAGAGCATCACGATTTACCAAACTAACTATTCAAAATGATTTTATTAATAGTACAAACTAAAATTTTAATTTTATATAATCTATATAATTTTAACATCCATATTATTTTTTTCTTATTAAATAATATACGAACAAATTTAATTTTTCATATAAAAGATGTATTTTTCAAAAAATTCAATTTTACCGCCTTTTAGACACAAACCATTTTTAAATCCAATATTTGATAGTTTTATATGGTAAATTTCATGAAATAAAATTATTCTTTAGAATCTAGACATAATAATTTAGTATGAATAAATTTTTGGTACTTTTCTAATAACTTTCATATTTTGATGAATAGTAAAAAATACTAAATTTTAATTGAAAATAACTTTTTTAATAGAAATAATTTTAAATTTTAAATTATTCATTTTATTGGTTTTCAAGTATAATAAGATTATATTTCTTTAATTTAATATAATGTTGGTAATTTTAAGTAATTTCACATTTAAATTGGACATAAACACATGTCATCTTTTTGATAGTTTTTACTTATTAAAACCCCACTTTTTGGTCTTGACAACAGGAATTAATTTTAAATAACAAATGAAACATCTTTAATTTGAATTTAAAAAAGTAGACATAATTTTTTAATTTCTAGTATCAAAAATATAATACAATGAATTTTTGGTATTTTTCTAAAAACATTCAATTTTTGATGAATAGTGAAAAATACTCCCTCGTACATAAAAATAGACTTTTTCATTCAAATAATTATTTTTATTAAAATTTTATCTTAAAATAGATAAATAATATATATATTATAAAAATTTAATTCATTTTAGTAATTTTATAATAAGATTAGATATATAAAATTTCATTAAACCATTTTAACGCCTTTTTACCCACATTCTAGGCACATTTACCCTCCTTCTAAGAATAATAGAAAATTTGAATAAAACATAATTTCACTTATTCTGGTAATTGAATTTAAAAAACTTGAGAGACATGGTTGACATTAGTAAGTGAAATTTTGTTCAATATGATGTAAATAAAATTTGGTGAATAGTTACTTTTCAATTTTATTTACCATGGTTAAAATTAAATAATGTAATTAAAGGTAAAAATAATATTAAAATTACCAGAACATGTTTCATAATTATATTGGCTAATTTTATGTCGACCAAAATCAACCATAGGAAAAAAATAAGATCCTTTTGATCCATTTGGGTAAGATTAGGACATTCATTATATTTTATTTAAAGAAGGGTAAAAGATGTTAAATTAGACATTTAATAGCAAAAACATTTTTAATAGAGAGATACACATAAGATAAATTTGAATATAAATATTCATTAGAAAATATAAAATGATTTCCTACATAATGGTATTTTATTTATAATTTTTAGATATTACATAATTTAATTTATTTAAGACACAATGTTGTTGCATAAATTACCTTATTAATGAATGATTAAAATAATAGATATTATAAATATAAAAATAAATATAAATTGAGACTTTTTATGACATCCATAAAATTTATTGGTTAATAGGAAATTTTATGGTTGATTTAATGTATTTTTGTTGAAGTAATCAAATTGTTACGACTTTCTAAAATACCAAATACTAAATTGTGTCAAAATTGACACAAATGAGTTTTTAAAAACATAAAATATTATTAATGTTATAATATTCCTAAAAATATTATATTCATCCAAGGGACATAGATAAGGTTAGATATGTCATTAATTAACATCATTAAGTTCTCTTGAAATTTTATTTTATGTTTATTAACCATATAATATAAAAATACCTGGAGACAAGGTAAACGTTAAACCATTTTAGCAAGAGTTAAATCTTAAATATTAGGTTAATATTATGACCTAATCTCATATAAAACCTATTGGTTGACAATATTACAACCCATCAACAACTTATCATAGAAATAAATCCATTTGGATTCATTAGAAACTGAAAATGATTTTATAATAAAAAAATATTTCAAGATTTTCCTAAAGTGACCCTCACCTCTCTTATAAAAGGGTACTTCACCTTCTCTTAATTTATCACCTCCAAAGCCATTTGGCTCGGCCAAAACCTACTAAAATATTCTCCCAACTATACTCACTTTACCTTAGATTCCTTACTTTGATCAGAACGCCAACATAAAGATCCATTTTGTTCAAATCAAAAGGAAACACCCAAAGAAGAGGTAATTATTTCATCACCTCTGTCAATGTTCGTTTTTTCTTCCACTTTCTTTATCATTGTTGTTTCTATAACAAAATAATAACTCCAGTACCCTATACATATTGTGATGTTATTATAAATATTTCACAACCATATTCATTATTCTATCCATCATTTGAATGAAAAAGTCACCATACGTGCGTACGTACGACTTACCGTCTCCACGTCGTGGTGTATTTTGTTATTCAAACTTCATTATTTGGATGGGTATAATATCGGGTATAATTGATGTAAATAATAAATACAACATTTTAATTATTTTGTATTTATAATATACCATCCAATTACAATCTATTTCACCATCAATATAATGATATCATCGATTGTGCATAGATACGGCTTATCGTTTCCAGGACACGATGAGATTCATTTCCACATTCACCATTCAACGATGATTATAAAAAATAAATATTATTAATAAATACATAATATATGACATAATAATGATACCAGTATATATATATATAAATTTACATATATCTCATTCACTTAATTCTGTTCAATACGATATGAAAACGGAAAGGGAGTTTATGTGTACGTACGACCTACCATCTCTATAAATGGTGTTTTCCATTTCATATATCTAACTATTATATATATATATAAATATATATGATACATAAATAATTGTTTTTTATGGAAGCAGTTAAATCATGATATAAGTTATACGATCAAGAATAACAAGTTAAAACATGTATGATAAAAAAGTGATTATTACCCGAAATGTTATTTTAACATAGGAATTATTATTAAATGGTTAGTATAAAGACATAAATGAATCAAGTATGATATCATAAATATGAATAAGGTTTTTTATACTTTAATAACATACTATGGTCATTATACAGGAGGTTAATAGTACCCTCGACCAAAGGAAAGTATAAGGTAAGGGTTAATTCCTCAATCTCACTGTAATCTGATATTATTTATGTGTTTGTATTTACTGGAAAAATTTATCATCCATGTCCATGATTCAAAAAAATGTTTTCATAATAAATATTTTATGATTATTTTGATGGTATGCTTTAGAAATATCATCATTTTAAATGTTTTAATTATTTATATTTCTAAATCTTCTAAATTGATGTACATGTTTTTAAAATGATATTATGGATTTATTTATATAGACATGATTTTTTATTAAAATGTTAATTCCATTCAAAAGATTCTTAGTTGTATGGGATAATTTTATTTAAAAATATATTTTAAATGACTTCCTTTATAAATGAGTGACTTATAAATGTTTTCACGAAAAAGGATATTTCTCTCAAAGTGTTTTACTTGATCATTTTCAACCATTTCAACATCCTTTATGAGATATTATTATAGATTGAGGTTTCTTTAATATAATACAATCTTTAATATTTTATTGGAGGATTTATGATATTTTTTACTGTGGATGTGATATTTTTATACCATTTATGGTTTATGGTTAATGTATTTACATTTTGTATGTTATTTATAATATGAATGTTTATGTTTCGTTTCCACATTTTCATATGAGGAATGCATTGGACTTAGTATGTGATTGGTGGATCCCTCTATAGCTCCATGATGCATCGTTAGGTATCATGAGACAAATTAGCTTCTTAGAACAAGGCCTTGAATAATTTTTTTTATCCTTGGAACGAGGCATTGACTATGTGGTTATGATTTACGACATTATGCATTCCATCATTATTAAATTTTCTATTGATATTACATGTGATTATTAAACTAGTATAATATCTATGTGAATAATTGAATGGAATTATTTGATTTTTCTTTTCCATATTATGTGGATGTTTTGGATTAAAAGTCTTTTGTTTTTTTCTTATACATTGCCTTAAATTTTAATGCATATTTATAATAGTTTTCGTTATATTGATATCCTTATTGAGCATCTGTGCTCACCCATTTCTTATATTTTATTATTCCCAAGATGCAAAAAAGTCTATTTTGATTGATATGCAGGTTTAAGATAGTGGAATAATGTCGTTATCAAAGGATTATTTTTATTGTGTTTTTCAGAAATTTTAATTTAATGTTCATATATGTAATCTATTTTGCAAGACTGTTAAACCGATCGGTCATTTGGGACATTATTACTCAGTAATCATTCCAATGTTTTAAAATAATACACCAGCTCTGGGCTTCTAGGGTTGGGGAATTGCATTCTTGGCTTATGCACTTGATTCCCTTATGATTCATGTATTATAAAAATCCAGTCATTATGACATGACTCATGAATATAATCTTTGACATGAAGGGTTTGATTTATAAATGTTATTTAAATGTTATCATGTTTTGATGCTCATGCTTTGCATATGTATCTTCTTTATTTAACATTACTCACCATTCATGATCACCCATTTCTTAAGTTAACATTCCCCATGTTATGAAGAATGGTTTTAATTATAAGTAATAAAGGGGATGTTCTTTGTGGGAATCATTGAATATCTTTCACCATGTTAAGATATTTTGTTTCATGTTTCCAGAGACACTAAAATATTATGGTCCTCGGGCATGTACTTTTGTAATGTGTTGAAAATTTCTCATAATTGATGTAATATCCATGTATGTTTACCCTGGGTCTCTATAATCTATTTAGTAGATATTAATTTCCATGTCAATATAGTAAAAAATCATATATTTAAAAATATAAAATATTTTTGGAGTGCCCAAAACAATATGATATAAATCTGATCATGTGACCAAATAATAATATATTATTAAAAATATTTCATAGTACTTAATGGAAAATTCATGTCTCTATATCATCCCCACCATTATGTATTTTCATCCCAAAAATTATAATATAATAAATGAGGGGGTATTACAGATATTGTGTCATATCCTTAACCTCCCACAAGTCTTCATAATGATTATAGTGATACCATATGACAAATACCAATGATATAACTCACCTGTAAAGATTAATCTCTCAAAGATCCTTGATGAACACCAATTACTGATGAAAAGGTAGTGTCAACTTTGATGTTCAAGATACCCTGGTTGATAACACATATTGTATTATGTAAATACTACCTTAGTTGTGACACATAAAAGGTGTTGTGTTCCCAACCCAACTATAGGATTAATTATAGGTGAAAAATTAACTCCACACACAAAATAAAAATTAAGGATTGGTTATATGATTCTCATGGATATATTGTTTCCATGATCGAATATCCCTAATTCATACCAAGATGAGTCTTTCTGGAATATATAAGCCCACATACTCTAAAAACCGATATTTATTCTACGTAGAGTTATAATAACTTTGATCTATTATCATATAATAATAGAATAATTTCAACTTTTTCGTCATCAAAATTAACAACTCATACACCATATGTTATGATTATCTAATATACATCTAACAAATTAGTGACCTATAGGGTCTCTTATACAATGCCTCAAATATATGAACAAAAATAGTTGAAATGTAGCTATTTTTTTAAGAAAAATCCTCCAATGTTAAGGGATTATACTTTCATATTCTGAAATCCATAATGTGAGAAAAAATATCCTTGATAACCTTACTGGTCCACTGAGTTTGATTGTCAGCCAAGGGGTGAAATTCCATACTCAATCACTACTAGGACCCAAATGCTTCTCACAACCACCTATTTAACATGTATATGAATGAAAAATCATGATCAGGGGCTATCGTTGAGTCAAAAATATAAAAAATTTGACATCTTCTAGATATATGAATTCCAATCTCACCATTATGCTCTACTCCTGAATAGGGTGTAATCAAGTGTACATTGACAATTAGTTAATGAACAATTATAAAATATCATGTACCTTCCACAAAATGGTAGTCTAGTCATGAAATACATCGATATTATACCCCTTTTATACTATTAAAACTCAGTATGTAGGACCATAATGGTGGAAAATTTGTGATTATCCATTAGTTGTTAATTTGTGAGCTTGTTTATATGAATCCAACAACACTCTAATTGACGCACAAAAACTAGAACTCATTCTTGGGATCCTAATTCAAATTTTCAGGACCAGAATATGCTACTAATTATAATGTGTAAAAATGCTTCAACACCTTCACATGAAATACTATTAAACCCATTGTTCATCTCTAAAATAAGATTATATGCTCCCCATCATTAGATAATCCATTGATTCAACTATTTTTGGAGTCCTATTTATTATTAATAAGGAATAGAACATGATAAATTAAAACTTATGAGGAGGTGTAATTCCATTAAAAAATATTTGTGTTCCAATGCGTGTTGAGAAAAATAGGATTCTGAGTTCCAAATATTTGGTGTGGTTGTGTGCTTATTTTTAAATATTAAATGAGGTTATAAGCCTCCTATTTGTATCTGGGGATTTAGTACAACCACTATTTATGTGAAAAATAAATGTATTCACAATTATGTTGTTGATATAAAGTCTTGTAAGTTATGAAAGATATTTTTATCCTATTTAGATGAAAATGGAAGACACTTTCACTTGGTACATAAAGATACATTAACATGATGGAAATGATGTTTGATGATTCAAGTAGTTTTGATAAAGAAGAAAAGTTATTTCATCTGAGTGATGTGAATGATGGATTTTATATATCTACGAAATATATTTGAATTAATTCTATAGATTTCCAACAATTTGTTTATATGATACTATGTTATATGTAAATTCACATGGAAGATTTTGTAAGAATTATGAATTCATATACTACCCGAAGAATTCTACAATTCAAGAATATTGTGACTAATATAGCCTGAATTATGTGGAAGAAAAAATGTTTCAATTGCTGAATTGATCTTAAAGGTTTATAATTTTTTTTTAATATTGACATAAAACTCTCTTTTATATATTTTCAGGAAATATATAGATGAAAACATGAAGGTGTAGGTAGAATAAATGGTGATAATGATCATCTATTTCTTGAAAAGTTTTCTATGGTAGGTGTGTGAGTGCGAGAAATTTTGATTATGATCATCTGTTCCTGGAAAAAATTTATTGATATATTTTTTATTTTTAATCACACTAATGATTTGGATATAATTATTTGGGTTTAACTCAAGAAGATATGTAGTGAAGATATAAAATTTGGGCAAGTACCTTGTATACAATTATCTTAGGTGAGTATGACCTTCTTAGGATGTGTATGGATTTTTTCTCAAATGAATTTCAAGAGGATGAAACTTAATCCATTTATGTTTTTTGTAATTTAATAAAGTAAAATCCATGAAATATATTTTCTAAGTGTATACAATTTTTATAAAAATAGAATATATATATGATTCGTATAGGATATTTCGTATCTGGTATGAAATTTGAATCTCATATGATATTTTATTTTCTTGTATTTTTTTATACGTTAGAAAAATTATGAGAAATATATGAATAATAATTGTAATAAATTTATGACTAAATATGATGATGTCAAGACATTCATTAAAATAAAAAAAATATCATGAGAGTCATGTCATTATTATAGTAATGTTTAAATGAAGCAAAATGGACACGAATATGGAGAGTGTTACATCACAAATATAGGATCCACACCGTGTATTTCTTACAACATTATAACATGTAGTGATAATAAATTTTATATAAGATTATTTTTTCAGGTTTATGTCTCATAGTAGAAGGATATTATTTACTTAGATATCATGTATGTTGTATGCTAAGTCTCCAATATCACTTATAGAAGAATTAGTGAGAATTAAATTTGTGGATTTTGAGGACTAAAAACTATGTAGAATCTGAAGGTATTAATTTTGGGGTTTCATAGTTAATAATATATGTAAAATATTCACAAGTGTTGTGTCAACATATATGCTACGATAAAATAAAGAAAATATTTTTAGATACTATGGATAATGATATTACATATGCCTTAATGTAATTGAAAGAGGCTTAATAATATATATATATATATATATCATATAACCTAATGTAATTCCTATAAACTAAAGAATAAGAATAATATGAAAGGGTTTTTTTTCTTCCCTAGATTATATTTAGGCTGATAAAGTAAGATATCATTCATAAAATTCTTTGGTGGTACATGTATAAATAATGGAGAAATAATATTGAATATATTTGAAGATGAGGAAATAGAACATATTACTGTAAGTGAGGATAAAGTTCTTTAGCATTATCCATGAGATACACTAGAGCTCTATTATTGATCTGCATCAAAAGGGGATGGAAAAATATTTTATTTTCTAACCATTTATTGAATAATATATTAGATAATTATTTATATACTAGGATAACCAGTCAAAGTCCATTCACATTATGAAGCTTCATGTGATAATAAATATGAAACTGTTTCCAGTTTATATAACAACCAATATATATTAGGTACATATTCATCGTTTGGGAGATGAATATCATCTGCAAACCCTAGTGTTCTTTCAATGTCGTTTTTTGATTAATATTTTAAAAAAATACAAACCAACGATGAGTTAGAGTAAAATATAGAAACTGTGGTATTCATTGACAATATGAAGACGTGAAAGGGATAAAGTGCCAAAATAGGAGATATTAATACTGAAACTAATTTACCCCACCTTAGCCTTAGGATTATAACAATGTGGTCTTATAAATTCATATCAATTCTACAATCAAACCTCTATTTTTATTCTTAGTAATCTATGATTCGAAGTGTTTGGGATCTATTTTATAAATTTAATATAATTTATAGATTTGATAAATAAATTCTTATTACTGATCAAAGATCTATATCTATAAAAACATTTAGAAAAGGTTATAATAAATAGTATAATAATTTGAGAAAAGACTCATCCAAGGATAATGATAATAACGATTATATGATAAATGTAGAAAACAAAAGTAGAGGTCAATTTATTAGATATACCGATAACATGTCTCTTGGAAGAACCTGTGATGAGAAAAATTTTTATCGGGAAGTTAAACCACCCACCATGAAGATAGAAAATATTTATTCCTCATAAAATTAATGATGTATACATTATGATGGGGAAAATGAAGGTTCATGTTATGATTTTTGTATATAATAACAGAAAACTAGTGGGAGTGATAAGATGTCTTAAGATTTTTAGGATGAATTAGTATATTTAATAAGGGATATAATTCATAACATCTCAAAGAATCATACACTTTTATCTATGCATCATTTAAAATTATGAATGTATATATATATATGGATATTGAAGAATATAAAGTATTAGAGATAGACTTGGAATAAATAGTTATATAATATGTAATTATCTCAAAACAATTTGTAATGATAAATTAAATGAAAATGGCAGTATAGGAAACATACTCCGGTAATAATAATGAATTGATTAATACAATCAATATGATAGAAAATTCCACAAAACTATTTTAATAAAAAAATTCCTAAATTAGAATAAAACTAAAATAATTAAATTAATGTTAATAATGCTGAAATATTGAACAAGGAAAATATAATTATAGATAATGAACTTTTTTTACAACAATGATGTCAAATTTATGATAATGAGGATGATAATATTAAGATTTATTTTTCTAAGAAAATGAATTCAACGGAGAATGAGAACATTATCTTCAATAAAAAATATATTGAAATTATAATCATTCTTGGAAATATGGAAAATTTTCAACCTGAGTGTTGAAAGTAAGATAAATAGAGATAAGTGACCGTATAAACAACTAAGAAGTATTCTTAAACTAGATGACATTCATCATATGGAAAACAATCATGATATTATCAAATGAGTAATGAATAATGACCTTAATGGAAATGTTACCATCCTTATATAAATATAATGATTATTATAAAACTATTTTTTGGAGAAATATGTGTTAAAAAATAAAATCATTTCATATATTAATGAATACAAGTGATGATAATCCAGTCGTTATGTCAATGGATAATATAAGAGTTTTTAGGTGACTGGGTTCCCTAAAAGAAACCATACTAGTTAAAGAGAATTCAGAAAAACAAGATGTGAATAAATCATATAACATTCAATTGAAAATATAAATGAATGTTTGTCGGAGTTTTCATTTGTAATCAACAACTTGGGTACATGAATTTGTATTTTTGGTTTAACACTTAAACCACTAGAGATCAAAGTAACCTTATATCAAGGTGGAGAGAAGGTATTCTGAAGTAGATTACACATGATAAGTGTAAAAATATATCCATAAATAATTTGTTTGGGATCTTATAAAACCATTTTGGTGTTTATGATAAATGTGGCCATAGAAATTAAGCATAGTTGTTAAAATCAACAAAATATGTATCTAAAAAAACTAGAAGAAAATATTGTGTAATATATTAATTGAAAGACGAAATGCATTTGGAAAATGAAAAGATAATGTTTTTAATAGAGACAATCCCATGAATTTTGGAAAAGAAGTCTGATGACTCACAATTGGATAAAAAAATGAAGGAGAATTTTTAAAAGAAATTTCTAATTTGTTTAGATGGGTGGAACAACAAAAATAAATAGCTACTTATTCTATTAGAATAATTTGTCATATCATGGACACTTGTTTAGATTCCATGAATTTTGATATTAAAATAATTAATATGGGACTAAAAAGATTATAAGTATAAGATAATGAAAGAATAATCAATATGGTGAATAGGAATTTAAAAAGATATGTGGAAGAACCATGAATTATGAGGGCACATGCCATGAATATTAAATCATTTGGCCAGAGGATCCTAAAAAAGAATCAAAAATGGATTAAGGAATGCTGGGGGAAAATTGTAATGGTAAAATAATAATTCAACTTGAATAAATAGTGAAATTTTATGCAAGTTTATGAAAAGTGGAAAAAATTAGATCTCACGAGGTTCATTATAGAAGGTCAAAGAAGATATAAATAATTTAAAACATTGTTTTATTGTCTTATCATATCATGATTAAATATTAAAGAATAAAAAAATTTTAATAAGTGATGAATTTTACTTAATGAATCATCCAAAAAATTAGATCTCACATTGACAAATAAAAAATAACAAAAATCGTACATCTTAATATTAAATAATTGAAAATAAGAAATTCAATCATGAAGAGATATGTAATATGTGAATTAGAAAATAAAATATTATTACAGTTTAGAAAATTATTTTTGCACAAATTTCGAAACATAATATGTTCCACCATATTAATATATTATTTTTGAGGTGTTTTTATACATACATTTCATGGAATTGAATGGAAAATTAGAGATCAAAAGGATAACTTATGAAGGGATTTATGCTGGAATAAAAATTATAGATCTAAAAATTCATCATCATGGAATTATCTATCAACTAAAATATTAACTAACATTTTATGAATATATCCACCCGATGAATATGATTAAGAGTCTCTTTATGGGAGTGAAATATGTGGAGAAAATCAAGGGAATGTTATAGAATATTATATATCCATAAAATATAATACTTATAGAATGTTTCTGAAAATACATCTTTGAAATGGTATATATATCAATTAACTCGTCATGGCTTTTCAATTAATGGTTATGATAATATTTGGAAGATTTTTTTTCAATGAAATTAATTGAAGAAATGTGTGAAAATGTCTAGGACGATTTCTAAATACTAATATATATTCTTTAATTTTTTTACATTTTCAAAAGATGAGTGCATTAACTAAAATTTTTATGCTAATGAAAACATAAGTTATCAATTTGTAGTATTTGGATTCAGAATGAGAATATTTATACAACCATTGAACTTGTTATGTTAATTTATATTAGTTTGTATCATATTTTTGCTAAATAATGGAAAAATTGTTTTATAGATTTTTCCTTCTTCTTTTCTACACTAAAAATGGATCTCAGAAATTTAGAGTGTGTTAATTAATGGAACATTTCTAATAATTGAGAGATACAATCTTCTCTTTGAATATAAATTTTTATTTAATCAATTAGAGGTATAATAAGAAATAAATAAAAGATAACTAGGGGATTGATGATAAGATGATATATAAAGAATGAAATTTTAGAAAATATTGAAAAATTATTTTCTAGCAGGTGGTATTGATAATAAATTACAAATAGGGTGATTGTTGAACCCACATTGTGTTTATGTTATGTTTTTCATTAAAGAAGATAAGATGATCAATTTAAATATGTGAAGAATATGAAATGGTTAGAAATATATTTCTATTCACAACATTTTTAAGAACATGAAAATGTTATGCTCCCTAGAAATGGCGTGATTTTGTCCTCATTTGTTAATATTTTAGGAGGTTAAAAGAATTACCCTTGTATCTTGGGAGTTAGTGGATCCACAGTATCTGTGGAATAGAAGTGGAGTTCCAAGTATGTTGATGATAAGAAGTCTTGGAAGTGATATAATTTTCTATAATCATATTTATATGATAATAAATGATGCTACCATTGCATTTATAAAGATATATTCACATGATAAAATATGTTTAAATGATTAATAATATTTGAAGATAATGAATTTGTTTCACACAAAAAGGTGAATGTAGGAATATATATATTTGAGAAAGATATATATATAACATCTATATAATTCTATCATTTTGTTTATAAGAATCTAATTTATATCGGAATAGACAAGGACGATGTAGAAGGAATTATGAATTGAGAAACCACCAAAATAATGCTAAGATTCAAGGAAGTAGTTATTAGTGTAGCATTATTTATTTGGATGAAGGAATTTGATGATTTTTTAGTTGGTCATCATGAAAAATATATGTCATTATGATTAATGTAAAACTACCTTATATATAATTATAATGATATTTAAGGAGGAAAAGTTTAATGAATTGGTACAAAAGAACTAGTGACAATGTCAATTAGTTACATGAAATTTTTTCTATCATATTTTTATGAGTGATACCAATGAGGATTTTGATCATAAATTTCATGAAAATATTTATTAAGATAAATTTAATATCAAATTTCTGGAATGCATTGGTTATGATGAGTTATGATTACTTATAGATTTTATATTCTCAAGGTAGAAAATAATATAAGTCCTAAAATTTTTAATTTCAATGTTGTATCTATATTTCATGAGAAATTTATTTCTTATTAGTGTTTATGAATTTCAATAGGAGTCCACATAATTAATTTTAGTTTTCGGAAAATTTTCAACTTTATTTTTTCAGAATATATTTTTTTTCGGATTTATCATATTGATAAAAATATAATTTATATGAAATTATTTAATGATATTTCAGATCCTGTATGATACTTGAATCATGCATGATATTTGAGATACTCATGTGATATTGAACATTTGAAAAATTCTTAGAAATATCATAATAAAAGTTATTATAAATTGGGGAATAATATATTGATCCTATCCTATGAATTCAAATAAAAAAAATATCTAGACACATAGGTTATGATTCAAGCAATGTTTTGATAAAGATAAATATAAATGATTGTGGGGAGTTCTGTATTGAATTTTAATGAGCCACTAAATATCAATTTTTTATTATTATAAATATATTATATATATATATATATTATATGAAATATTTGTGGATTTTGAACCATGAGAGAAGAAGTCTATGAGTAAATTGGATATCATGAATTTTGTATGTTGATTCTTTAGGAAAAATTTCTCGAGAATACTACAAATTGGATGAGTTTAATTGGAAGAAAAAATATATTCAACAATATAAATGAAAAAATTTAGTTGTTTTAAAGTGAAAATATTATGGAAAATATTTACCTATGGTTTTTAAGTTATAATATAAGAGAAAATAAAGAAAATGAGTTTTGATACATTATTTAGGGATATTAAATATATATCGAAGAAGTTGTGAGAGACCTAATACGACATCCATACTCAAATATTTTATATCATAGACCAGAAGTGTGATCTGGTGCTATTCCTAATAACCAATGATGAAGAAGATGAATATTGAGTTCTTCAGTAATTACATTAATTGTATTCTGCACAATAAAGTATGAGATCCATCCAAGAGGACACTGTTATAGAAGTATGGTGAATGAGAGACATCACTGAATATTGATGATGTTTAGTCAACCCAATAGATTGATGTAAGTGAGGAACATGATAATTCATGATTACTAGTAGAGACACAAGGTATTTATTATGAATATTTTTCATAATATTCATGTATCATCCTATAATAATATCTAATAATAGGTGACCTCATCCGTTTGTACACATAGCCTCTTCTGAGAATCCCCATATTCTAGACCATGATGACTTGCAGCGTGGGACTAGTGTGTGTCAATGGAGAGAATATGTCCTATAGTCAGCATGGAGAATAGCTATATAATATAATAGACAACTTGAGGAAATATATAAGCATCAGTAATGAAAGGATTAAATTTATATAATAATGAAATAGCTAATAAATAATACACATCATAAATAAAAGTATTATAATGTCGTGACACTCTGTAAAAAGTGAAATAAATGGGATACAAAGAATCATTCCTATAAAACATTATATAAAAAAGATAATAAAAGACTCAAGATAACTCCAATAATAGTCTAGGTATTATCCCAATATTCTTCTCTTGTAATCTATCTTAGGTAGACAATCAAGAATCCATTACTGGACCCTTTCCTTTATCCCTACTAGCATCCAAAAGGTATGTTCGAGTTTTAATTGATGGCTTGAATGAGGTGTGATATATACTCAGTTGGACACCACTAACGGTGTCTAGAAATATCAAGTACCTTAATATAAAATGGCATTGTGATGAGATAATTGAGGAAAGAAGAAATGTAACTGTGACAGGCCAACTATGGTTTATAAAGGATGCCATGATAACAATACCAGCTTTTGTGTAATATGAGAAATCTCTTAACAATTTTCTCCATATATATATATATGAGTATAATTATATATATATTATATAAATTTACCTAAAATATAAACCATATACATAAAGAAATATATAGCTATATATATATATACTAATACTAGACAGGACTTGAGGCATAACTCAAACGTGGTTGCATAGTAATAAATATTTCATGTTATAGATAAGGTTCTAGACCATGAATTTTATTAGGGTTATGGATTTCATAATATCTATAAACCCAATGAGTAAATTGAAACCTCATGTTAACTATTTAATAATGATGTGAGGTGTCTGGGCCAACATCACAAATCAAGGGGGCTTGAAACATAAATTATAATAGTAACATTAATAGTGTCTCAACATCCATTATAAACGGGGGAGTATAATCATAATTTAATATTAACAAACATTGATGCGGTTCTTCAACACAAGACAATGTATTTTTTATATAGTGTGTAAAGGAACATGACATGGTTTCACCATTCACTTTTATTTAATTTAAATGAGTAATTACATTGGCACAATATATATTCTGGAAGTATTCAAAATAAATTTCCCCATAAAACAACAAGGGTGTAATGTGACCTTTCTATCATGGGTTACAATATAACTAAGATCGATTAATTTTTTTAAGGAAACACACAGAAGTTTTGTTACTATGACATCACGATATATGGTATGAAGAGACACAACATTATGGATAAATACTAACCCACCTTACATGATGTGTAAGATCACTCCCCGGCCATTATTGACTTTATATTCAAGAAAAAATTGGAGAAATCTAAAATATTAAAAATTCTCCAAAATAAAATGTATCAGCTCTCCTAGAAATAACATTCCTGAGGGTGGGATAATTGAGGTAAGGAAGGGAGAAGATGTAATCTACTATTGGTATGATTGCAATGATACCAATGATGATGTAATAAACGTTAAAATTAAGGAGTTAGTTCAAAACCTACCTTATCTAGAAATGTATGTTCTCCTTAGTGGTTGGAGGTTTTGTTTGTGAATGAGGAGGAAAACGAAGGAAGAAAACATAAAAAAAATCTACACCTAAAATAAAATTTCACACCCTTTTGAGAGGTTCATGGTATGACTACCCAATTTTCAATACAATTCTCTTAAACCATGGAGTACCACTAATTACGTGAACTTACCTTGTGGGCTAGGTTCACACTTTATCCAAAAAATGTTCAGCCTGTGTGCCTACATCATATCCTTTGCAACACACCAAAAATTTCATCTAAACAAATGTAGCATCAGGATAACTGATTAAAAAACCATGTTAATAGTAGGCTTTATGGGCTCCAAATGACCCTTTCATACTCCTAAATTCTCCCTTATCCTCTTAGGCACATCACCAATGATGAATATAATGTTCCAGCCTGAAAGTTTAAGGGGTTTATACATCATGGGATATTTTTGAGGTTCTAACCTCCTCCATTTAAAACTATTAATCCCTATATATCCCTTTTAGGGTTGTACGGAATCACGTGAGAATAAATCTATCCACATATCATGTACATAGGAAACTCATTCCACTGTATCATCTTGTACAAATCCAGGATTCAATAGAACCCTCTCTAGGAGAACTAACCTACCTCGTTGATCATTTTTTCACTAATCAATTATACATATAGGATATTACTTAATGGATTAATCAACCTCTATATATATAGCCATAGGATGAAAATAAGTTGATATGTTGAAAAAATAATTTCTTAGAAGTGATACATGTAACAAATCATTGTTAACATGCTATGTATTAGGTAATGAAAATCAATAGGCTACATGACTATGTCTCTCCAATAACTTGAAGGGACCAACGTAATGAGGCACTAGAAATCCCTACATCTAAATCCGTCTATGACCCACTCTAGAAGAAACTCAAAAAAGACCGCATATTCCATCAAAAACTCTAGATGCTACTGATGATAATCGATATAATACTTCATATTATTTCTATTTATAACTATATGATTCATGAAAATATATAAAACTTTTTAAGACTCAAAAATGAGATGAGGTCCCGACATCAACAACTGATTTTCCTCTAACAAGATCAAAGGTAAATAGAATTACCTACCATATAGGGCATCATAGGTAGATATCTAAATAGTTCCCTAAAATATGTTTTCGTGGAAAAAAATCGATGAGAGATGGGTGTGTAACCAAATAGACTATATAATCAAGGACATCTTTCCAGTGTATTTCCTCTAACACCCATATCATATGCTTATACTGACCTTCGGTCTAAGGGTGATATATTTTACTCTGAAGAACAAGTAAACCCTATGAATTTTCTATCCCCTGTGAGAAGTACAATGTAACTTGAGTTTCTATGTTTGATAAGATAGAATGAGTTAAATTATTGAGGTGTAAATTCTAATAAATTTAAAGAGTCCCCATATCATTTACCAAAAATAATCCTTGATAGCTATAAAGTGGGAAAATTTGGTCAATATTTTGATGATCACCTATCAATGTAACTGTCTCAAGGGGATATCTACAAGCCCATCCCAAAATACAAAGTGAAGTCATCATGTTTTCACCATGGAACAAATATATTCTAAAATATTCTAGAAGGATAATGGATCTCTAATGAAACCTACTAAAAATTCAATTACCATGTGATGAAACCAGAAATATTCTTCTTTATACAAAGACACCAATATTGACAGTGTATGTATCGATACATATTGGTATGAACCATATGTATTTTATTTTTATATTCATAAGAATCTTGTATCAATTCCTCTTGTATGTATGTATCCACCAAAAAATTTAAGAGAAAGTGTAGAACCTAATCCTGAGAGATAACCCAACTAGGTAGTGGGTCATCACCCAAGACATTATCCCTCAAGACAATGTTCACATGATATGACTGTAGTCTCATCCTTACCCATTACAAAAGAGACGATATCACTAATAAAAATGTGAGTACATGTTTCCCTTGATCGACCTCCACCTCAATGTTTATCTCATATCTCAAAGACATCAAATATCATTATCTAATGTCCTATTAAATTGTGTATTTATATGTATTTCGAATTAGTGTGTCAGCGACTGCACTTCCCTTCCTAGGAAAATAAGCTTGCTCGAAGTCAAAACAATGGTGGTATTCTACTCATCTGTTCTGCCTAAAATTCAATTCACATTGAGTGGAAATGTATTTTATAATTTTGTGGTATGTGTGAAAAACACTATTCTACCAATACATAATGATTCCAAAAATATATGTCATTGACCACAAATTCCATACCGAGGTCATGTATTGGGTATTTATGCTTGTGAGGCCACAGGTTGTGAGTGTGATATACCACAAATCAATCCACCTGCATCAGAATGCATCCTATCATGATGCATAATGTGTAACATTAAAATATATATTTTCTTTACATATGTAGGAGAAACAAGATTAGTGTTGAATCTAATCTCCCATTCATCTCTTGAAGGGCCATATTGCACACTTCAGACCACATAAACATCACAACATTTTTAGTCAATCCTATATGAGGATCTTCTAGACATTAACTTCGATAAATAAAGCATCTATAATAAACAACAAATACTATGAAAATTTGTATATCAAAACATTTATTTGTTTCTCCTAGGATATCAAGGCTCTCACCTTCCCTAGGCCTATAGATACACTTTTCTATAAGATTACCTAACCCATGAAGTGAACCTTATTGATCCAAAAGTAAAATTTGGTGATCATATCATATAACTAGTGCCCTCTCAATGTATTCAATATGATATCATGATATCTTTCTTGGTCATCTAATGTAAGAGAATATGATAAGATGTCATACATGAAGACCACAAAAAATGAATCAAAAAACATGTGAATGATCTAATTCACCATTCACATTAAAACTATAGAAATGTTTGTAAGACCAAATGATTTAACTAGATACTTGTACAAGTCATTTCTTTTTTGGAATGTTGTATGTGGTATGTATAAAATACAAAAATTCACTAGATGGTATCATGAGCTAAAATTGATATTGGAGAAAATTGTCACTCATTAGACCTGGTCTATGAGGTTGTCTCTAAAATGCATTAGAGAAAGGTTCTTAATAATAATATAATTTTAAAAATTTTCATCCATGTAAAACCAGATGGTACCGTTAACCTTTTTTATAAAAATGGTAGGTGATCCCCATGGGGATGTACTGGTACTTTTGAAACCCTTAGCATCTAAATCCACTAATAGCCTCTTGATATCTACAACTGAGTATAGGGAATCCAATAAGAATGAGGGGCTATCAGTTCTCATCCATGCACTAACTCAATGGTGAATTCTACCTCTCTCATAGGGTGTACTCCAGGGATGACATCAATCAAGGATCCACTAAAATGATAAAATAAACGAGTTAAACTTTAATGATGTGTTTCTTGTTCATCCATATAGATTATAGAAATCTATGCTGTGAATCCACCCATCCAATGATGCTATGGTCCAATTGTAGTAGCCTAGACATCCCATTATCCCTTAGGAATATAGGTATAACACTCGAGTGATGTGAATAAAAACCATTGAAAATAAAAATAATTGTTATTTTGAATTGGTACTAACCTGTGAATTATGAAAATGATGAAGAAACCAACCATCTGCAGGATAAATAAGTTCTATAAGAGACAAAACACACCAAACTTGGGAGGATATTCATTATATAAACGTATATTCTTACATCACATTCCCAATGGTGTATCAAAAGTAAATACCCCAAAAAATCACTCAATTTGACTACCTAAAACATTCATAATAGTATCATATTGAAAATAATGTGAATCCCCTATGATAGATATAGTAGAAATAAATTTAGAAGATTATAGAATAATACATATGATTGTAGATGGCAGGATTATAAGATCCTCTATTATAAGATGTAATTCCTAGATCTAATTAGTACCACATATCAGAGTCATTTGATGGATATAAAAAGTAGTCCTTCTCTACATTAAATGTGTATCATATGATTTTATCACATGTCCATGTCTACCTCCTCAGTCTAATTAGCTTGTAGTATCCCAACATCCTCTCTAAAACAGACTTTTTGGCCCGGTACCTTAATTTAGAGTTGTTACAAAACCCTTCACACTAAGTAAAGGGGGAAGGGTTCTGAAAAAAATTAGATGCAACATATTGTTTCCATCTTGATATTCAAATGTAACTCTATTACATTTTGGATTCATATGAAAGGGTTTCTCATACTAGTGGAATATCATGTAATGATCGATACGTTCCAACTAACTAGCACTACCTCATGAGTGGACATAAAGTTCCACTTCCAGCCACAAGATGATTTTCTACCCCGTCCCAAAACTATTGTTCCATATCCCACACCATTATAATCACTAAAATTTTTCTTAGTAATGAGGGCTTGGTTAAATATTCTGGAAATGGTAGTCAACCAAAACTTATTCACATGTGATTATATGGAGTATAAAAGACCATCTTCAAACTATATCACTCTCATCAGATCATCCTCAGTAAGAGTAGGAACAAAATTCCAGTGATATATAAAAGATAAAGAGTATTGAATCACTGATGATTCTTCTGGGTGTAGGAGAATAAATTCCCTCACTAGATCAGCTCTTAGTGTTTGAGAGATGAAGTAATCAGATAAGTCCATATGTAAATCCTTTAAGGCAATATCCTGAAAAACTCCTATGAAAACATCCCAAAATCTCTTATATGAAGCCCAAAACATGTAGGTTGTGAGAGTGGCCCTATTTTCTTGAGTTCCATCCAAGTGATAAAATATAGAAATCAAAGTATCAATCCATGACTACGATGTCAAGGGGCCTCCATTTCACAAGAATGTTAAGGGATGCTCCTACTAGAACACTATATTCAATTTTTTCATAGAATAGGAAAATTATGTAGATCCTTATTGACACTACATAAACTGCATGAAACTCTCATGGAACTGAGTATCGATGATCAATTAAAATATATATCATGGATCCACAAGTGGTATAATAAGGCAATATTGGTGTCATAATATCCAAAACCGTTAAATTATGGTCATCGTTACCTTATTGGTGCTCGATCCATGGTTTTCATGGTGTCATATTTCTACAATTTGAAAACACGTGAATGAGAATATAATTTGATAACCGAATAGATCACCGATAAAGAAATATGATATAAAAAATTCCTTCCAATACAATATTTAATACTCATAAAACTTCTACAAAGGATAGTTCTAGGTAATTGTAGAATAACATTTTAATGAAAAGAGAAACATCCTACTACCCAATATCAAATCCAGGTAAGTGTCAAGGTCCCACATCATACAAAAATAGTCCTAGTATATCGAATTTCAATTACATGGTATAGAGTAAAACACCATTTATGTTGCAATTGGAATCCCAATTTAATGGTAACTATTATTTAATTTAGAAGGATCAAAAAGATAATATCTGTTAAATAAATATATATAAATAAATCATGGTCATAATTGATGTGTTACTATTCCCAATTTATAGATTATATGCTTTATAAATTATAATTGGGACAACACTTAACTATAACTAACTTCTAAGATGGTCCAAATAGATGGACTACCATTCACAATTTATTGAGGCCCATTCTCTATATAGTTTTAAATTTATGTATATTTAATTTCTTCCACTAACGTTCAATCCCATGTGACCAATGGTATAGGGATAAACATTTCATAATTAGTTAATTAAGGTGGCACTATCAAATAGTATGGGAAACCACCATTTAGGTAGATACATACACTTAAATTAAAAAATATATTTATCTCACTGTATGATATATTACTGAAATTTAACCATAACTATAAAGTCACTGAAAAAAATCCCATACATTCAGAAAATAAATGTTATAATATACACCTATATATCAAGGAATAATGCATGATATGTTAATACCTATGTGTCTTTTATGATTCATTTACTATACATACTTTACATATTTGCGAAAAGGTGAAAGACAAATTCATAAATGTCATCATAAAAAATCTGTTTAACCCAATAATGAAATAAATATAACTATATAGAGAGAAATATAGAACAATAAGATCCCATTGTAGGTAATTTAGGTTATCTTTGTATGTGGGATACTTACTCTAAGACATAGGTTCATTTCAAAATTCAAATACATAATAATTTCATATCTAACCATTAAAAAATATTAATAAAATGGTATTTGATACTACATTATAGAATAATAAAAATCTATCCACTAATAGGTTACCCAATATGGCTATACACATGGCCTCATGTGCACATCCACATATGCCCGAGTCTACTGACTAGCAGCAACGGCCTAGGGTGTCTAAGTTGGAAGACTATGACCTTTTTTTAGAGTATAACCCAGTGATGTAGGATAAAAGATAAATATAAAAAATAAATAAGAATCATAAATTAAAGCATTACATCAAAATAATATTAAAATTAATGATAATTAACCCCTATCATATACAAATGATGATCATAAAATAATACTCTATAAAAAGAGAAACACGTCAGATATAGAGAAACATGCATATAAAACATTATTTAAAAAAGATATAAAATTTCCAAGAAAACTCCAATAGCATTGAATGTATATGCTCAGTCCTATTCTCTCGTAATCCATCATAGGAATTCAATCAGATATCCATTGTTAGACCCTTTCCTTTTCCCCACCTGAAATCCAGAAGGATGTTCATTTACCAATAGGTATCCTGAACAGAGAGCGAGAAATACATAGTAGGTCCCCACCAAAGACATTTAGAAATATCCATCTAGCGTATATAAAATGGATGTGTGTAGATATAATATAGGAAAGTATAAATATAACAGTGACAATTCTTCTATGGTTCTGAAAGGACACCAATCCAACACTACATGATTTAGCATAAACTATGATATCTCTAATTATGTGTAACCACACACATATATATACATGAGTATACGTATATAAATGGGAATTTTTAAACGTATGTATATATAATTATTAAATGCATCGTAAAAAATATATGTAAAAATTTAGATGCTAATACTAGCTAGGACCCGAGTTGCACTACAATCATCCATTCATAGTAATAAGTATCTCAAGATGTAGAATGGGTACTACCCCAAGAATAAAATCCGAGATAATGATGTCATTATATCCTTATACCCAATGATCAATGTGAAACTTCATGTCCAATGACCTATAGAGGAACGTGAAACATCATCTAAACTATTCAATAATGATATAAAATGTCAGGCCCAACATCACACATTATGGGAGCATATAGAGTCAAGTCCAACACAATCTTTACACATGTATCGACATCCACTATACAAGGTAGAGTATAATAATAATTACAATAAAAATCATCATGGATGTGGTCCTTTAACATAAGCCTTTTTCTGGATTATATATTTTATAAGGGAATATGGTAAGGTCTCAACATTCACATTCATTTAATTTAATCATTTCATTATATAGGAACACCATAAGAGGTGTAACATTTTGATATGAATGTTCTATAAAAACAATAAGTTTGTAATGTGACATTTCTAACATGTTTTACAATATAAATAAGATCAATTCATGGTTTTAAGGCTACACGTTTAAGGTCTAGTGTTTCGGCATCACGAAACATGATTTAAAGACATAAAAATTTGTTGATAAAGAGCATACCACCAACAATATGGTGGTAGAAGACTCATCATCAACTTTTGGATTTATATTCAATCCTGAAAGAAAGAAATCGAAAAAATATATTTAATCCAAAAAATGGGTCATATTATATCCCTTATAAATTGAACTCATGAGGGAATGATATATGATGGAAGTAAAGGGAGATGATTAAATCTCTTACCAGTATGCTTCCAATGACACAAACATCAAAGGAATCAGAGTCCCAATGTAGGAGTTATCTAAATTCCTACCTTAGAGGTCCATGAAATATCCCCCAAGAGGATGGAGGATCTATAAGTGAATAGGGATGATAAATAAGGAATAAAACATAAAATGAGATAATGGGGAAAATGTAATTTAACACCCTTTTAAGAGGCACGTAGTTTGGAAATACATATGGTGAAACATTATGTATGAACCTTGGAACCCCTATGGTCATGGGGAACTGCACGTGTAGGTTTGGTTTACACTTTGGAAAAACTATGCACTAAATATTTGGCTACTACAGACCCTCTATAACACCCCAAAAAGTTTTTTCCAAACCATATGGATTTTTCTACATGATTTAAACAAAATGAGCACCTAGTATGTTTCCTAAAAAACACAGTGCTCCAGGATCCGAATGAGTCCCACAATCCAATTAATTCACACATAACCTTATAGGAAAATCCCTATGGATGGAAAGAATGTTGTAACCCAAAATTTAATTGGTTCCAAACCTCATGAGAAAATATGGTATGTTATAAACCAAGACATTTCATATATTTGGAAACCATTTATAGAAATACATGTTGGTTATTGTGTTTATACCTTATTGGTTCTATGATATCTAGTCCAAGTCCATACCCTCACTGGAGCTTCGTGAGATAATAAATTAGAAGTAATATCTGAGTGCGGTAATATCTAATGTATAACCTTGATATATTCATTATTCAGGAGGAAAACCTCATAAAAACCATGACATTCTTATTTATTTGATTCCCTATTCACATATATATATGTATTGACTAAATGAGAGTAAATGTAATGTATATATAATGATACATTAATTGAATAAGTGAAGAGGAGAAAAGGGATAAATGTTAAATTTGGAGAAAAGAATACTAAAATTGTGTCACCCGCATATCAGTGTAAGGATTACCCAAAGTTGTCCTATCTAAATCCATTTGGTGCATTACCTTAGAGAATTTGTTCACAAAAAATCTTATAATTGATGTACCCTTGTTGGGTCTCCCTTACTTGGAAAATGTATGTGGGGTCAGCACCATAAATGAGTGGTTATAAATAAGGCCTTATTCCACCTAAATTTATTATATCAAGATAAATCCTTAAACTACTCCTATAAAAGACAAGATTGTTATTTCTTGAAAAGGTATTAAATAATAATATTTCCCCACACAATGTTATAAACTTTCTCAATTTCATAATCTTACAGGATCTCCAACCATTTTCTCTAACTGAATTAAATATATCCTTGAGTGAAGATTTACCTATGACTTTTATGACACATGAGGACAGAAATAGATTACTAAAATGATAGTACCTGTATATAATTATGTTAGAAATAACTACCACATTTTTGAATTCATGGGTGAAATAATTTTTCATAGGTGGTATTATTTTTCTAGACTAATAAGAAATCATGGACTATCTCAACATTAACACAAAACCAATTCCTGTTTGAAATAATGACAGAACACCTCATACTTATCTTCTCTATAAGAAAATTTTAAAATTAATAAAGTAGTCAATATATGATTTAACACTTTTAAACCTATATGAGAATGTTTAAAAAATGAAGATATTTTTCTTTTTGGGTGTAATATGATATGGAATCCTAATTATTTCCACCGTGATTCCCATAAAATATTCCACTATCAAATTAAAACTAAAAACAAAAAAACCATCTTGGATGGATCCCAAGCTATTAAAAACTCAACCTTCAAATGACCCATGAAACTATATTCTTTGAGATACCATTCCCCTATCAAATAAATGTATATAATCTATAACAATAATTTCAAGAGAATTCAAATTAGTATATTCTCATGGAGTAATTCTACGATAATCCTCAAATTCATGGAATAATCATACACCATCCTATTAAATTTGAGAAAATCATGAATTGAAACCACCAAAACAACTCTAGGAATTATTGAAAGATCATATTAATTAGTTCCATTACAAAAATAGTGGTTTTTTCCAAATATGTAAGCATTTATAGAAACTCATTGTAACATTATAAATTAAAAAATGTGTATTTTTCACATATTTCTCATGAACATAATGTTATTAATATCCACACATGAGATTTACATATGATAACCAATTTTATCCATTCATTTATTCCAAGATATCATCAATCCTCAAAAGAGGATATTATTTCATGACTGTCCCATGATTTGGGTAGGGATAGTAAATAAGAATCCTCAATATCACCTTTTAATTCATGTAAAATAGAAGAGGAGCTTCTCCTAGGGACACTGTGTATAGTATATACTTTATCTAAAAGGTCCTTTAACTACACACTCATAGTCTTAAGAAGATTAGGCACAATAAAATAAGTTTTAAATTAAATAAATATCATAATTAGTTGATTCTAAATTTTGAAATTAACCTCTTGATCAGGAATAAACCATTGATTTTCATGATATAAAACATCCATACAATCACCCATCATTGATGTTAAATGATATAATATAGAATCCTTAACAAATAATTTTAGGCTCATGAACTAGTGGGTAATTTGTTGGTATACCTAAAGGGTTTTCATTTCTTATCCAAAAAATTTGTACCACTCACTAGTGAAGATGAACCTTGTCCTATCAAATATATGGAGTAACACCATGGAACAATTGTAATCTAAAAATTCCCTAATGGTGGATAACAAGTCTATACAAAGGATATTGTTATAATATACCATCACTATAATGATGAGATCTTGTTCTCACTTCTGTTTGCTGAGAGTATAATCACACAAATATAATATGTTGGGGTATAAGGATTACTACCAGTAGGGGTCTCTAAACTAATAGGTTATTCTATGAAATTTAATGGAACTATAACTATTGAAAAAATTGAAATTAATGGATCACACATTTAGAAATGAGTTCAAGTGAAAATGTATAAAATATGAGAATCATTCCTTGAACTATATCAAGTGACAACAGATTTGATTTCTCCATCACACACAACTGTATTCGTTAATGAAAGAAGTAATTCTATATAAGATGTAGACCATCATGGGGAAGTGGAGGGGGAAGTGAAACAAATAATTTTACACCCTTATCCAATCTTTCATCATTACCACTCATTCCATACCTGTCTCTAAGATGGATACCAAGTCTATCTTAGGGAATCTGTTGATCTCTTTGTTATTTATATCAAAATGGTCTATCTTAAGTGATTCCCCAGATATAATTCTTCTGCCTCATGAGAACAATAGGGGTTATGTGTGATCTACTATCATAAGTATAGAATTCCCAATATCCCTATTGGTTAGAACCCACTTAAGAATCCATTCGAGACCTCCCCATTGATGATAATCAATATTGTGATTGAAAATGTTATTATCTTTGGTTAAAACATATTTTCATCTGTTATAGACTATCTATCACTAAAAATCTATTTTAAAAACACTAGAAACTAATTTAGCATTAGGTAGTTTTCTTCCATAAAACTCTCCATTAAAAATCATGATATGAAATACTATCATCGGGCGGGGGGGATGCATAAGGGAATCGTCTCGAAAAAATATCCCTCTGAAGGGTTTTATCGAACTTCCAATCCTAAATAAATAAATTATTAATCATGTAATGCTAGTATCTCATGTGTTCCATAAACCAAGATTAATGATGAGACGTGGTGAAGCTATCTTGGTGAAGATCTAACAACTCCAGAACTCACACCATACTCAATATCACTATATAGTACTCCAATGTAAATGCACAAATAAAATTTAACCATGTTAGATTGGTCTGATCATGGTTCAGATTTATTACTATAAAGAAGTAGCTAGTTGGGACATGAATAACACTCGAATCAAGAACCACTATCTTGTCAGTAGGTGTTTCTACTAGATAAAAACCACGATCCATTGACTTCTTCCAATCGTCTATAACCCAAGGATCTAAATCATCTCAGAACCATGAAATCCTCTACCACTAAAACTCATACATGACACTCAATATATTGGTGGTATCATCATATTAAGTGTTAACTACTATATGACCAATTATTGGGTCTTCCCTCTATATAACTGGTGAAAGATCCACCCTTTTCTCTGGATGTGGAGATATTTCCTGATAAGTTATTTATTATATAACCATGTCACTCAAATAATCAATGAATGGAGGATTAAATAGTTGAATAGTCTCATCGTGATCCCACCTCTCTATCTGATTGAGCTCTCTATGTGGTCACATACATCAATTTAATAAGATGAAATCATGTCTATCAATGAATATCTCATTGAAAGGAAATAAAATGTACACAAGTTAAAACAAAATCATCATACTATACGAGATATATGTGACCATATTATACCCCAAAGATGTTGTAAAATGGTTTTATGAAGATTTATATATTATAATATTCCTTGTTATAGGATAAAATATACATATATTCCAATCAATGGGTTCCCACATCTGAAAAATAATCTCAAAACATTTTAACATGGATTTCCTAAATTTCCCAAACAAAACGTCATAAGAAAACTAACTCAAAACAATATACCTAGGATTCAATCAATAATAATTCCATTTAGAAAAAATATCTCCCACTAATACCGAGTCCTGATTTATATTTAGCTATGTGTTCCACCCCAGGACCACCTCAAATATTATAGGGGTTAGTAACTATCACCAAAAAGTAATATCACACACATGAGAGGCCTTAAACTAGAAAACCTATAAACAAACACATAACCCCAAAATATAATCTAATAATTATAGGATAAAAATAAAAAACAATCTATAATATAACATACACATGACACACGCTAATCATATATAATAGATCCACAAATGAAACCCCATAATATAGTGTAATGACCAGAGCCTAATAACATGAAATAAAGATAAACCTTAGATAACAATATGTAGAAAATTAATGAAATATAAAATCCCAACATCACCATGATTATAAATGAAAACCACTAAGAAGTAGTAAAATAAATCCCCACTAACTCTATGTCCCTAAAATCCACCTCTAAATCATGCATTTTCTGCATACACACAACAAATTTGGGAATAAAACCCATGAAAGGGTGAGCATAAATATACCATGTAGGATGAATGAAAACAAAAATAAGATATGAAACAATATGACTTATCAAAATATTAGGTACCCCTATATTTTTTAAGGAATAAGTTAATTGATAATAAATTTAAATATCACTATTTGTAGCTCAAATCTAAGAGGATTTATATGGATGGGAATCTCAAAAAAATAATACACTTCAAAACCCAATGAAAATAAACCACTCAGCCTCCACAATCTTCCCTTTCACCTACATATAATTGTAGTTGGGGAAACACACCTCATAGAGAGGTGAAATAAATTCAAGGGAGTACCTAAACCTTTATAGGTCCTACATATCATCATATATAATGTACATTAGTATATGGGGTTACATACTCCATAAGTGGAGGCTTCCTTGTAACAACCTGGACTCCCGTAACCTAGAGACAATAGTTCCATTATTATAATAGCATATATACAAGATATTTAATCCAGAATATCCATTTAGTTTAGAATTATTGAATAACTAGATACATATGTGATTTCCATTTTTAAGTTATGAATAAAATATAAAATATATAAGTAGAAAACATTCAGAACCTTGGAACTCATTCAATGAATACATCTTCATATCCAGGGGAAAAGAAAAAAATAAATATGATTTCAAATAATCAGTAAGGGTTATATAAAAGAAGAGTTATAATGAGTAAATAAATCATAATCAAAATGGAAACGTAAATAACTAGAAACAATTTTCTTTTAATCAATAACTTGTGTATGAAGGGAATCCATTGATCATATAAAAGAAGTAATTTCATAAATAATTATTACCAAGTTATCAATAATTGAAAATTATAATATTGGAAAAAAGGATATCAGAAATAAAAATATCTATACCATCACGACCTTGGACCAAAATACTTTAGTATTTAGGTCAGTATAGACTAGAAACCCATTTAATTTGGCCATCATATTTGTCTCATGAGACAATCGATACATCAGGGTCTATCTAGAACCATTCCCCACCTACAACTAATTTTAAAATACATTTATCATATTTTTAATTATCAATTAGATGTATAAAAAATAATCCTCATTAATAAATATATTTATTGAGTATAGAATAAATATTTATTAATATTTTCCTCAGTTCATAAAAAACCTTCATAGTAAAACACCATCAGAAAAAATGGAATAAGTTTTAAGAAATAATTGTATCTATTATACAAAGAATATGAATATTTAAGGGATATTTAATATCCAATTATCATAATAAATTTATTTTCTCAAGAGAAAGATTATAAAAAATAGGAGACACTAGATGACCATTAGTTAATCATGAAAGGTAGAATGTATTTATTATAAAAAATCAATAAAAAGGCATGCTTAAAAAATAAATGGGGTAAAATAGTGTAAACTAAGGGAATTATCCTTGATAATACTAAAAGAATTCAGAAAAAGGGAACCTTACTCTATAAAAGTAGATGAAGAGCCAATCCTCAAAACTCCAAGAAGATACAAAATATTCCACTTTGTTTCCTTCATTACAAGTATGAATCACTTGATAATAGTTATTTTAAAGGTTATTAATTCCATTTATATGGTAAATAATGGATCATGGGGTCAAATCCAATGTAGGTATAGAAATTTAGATTATCATAGATTCCATCTCAACCAACTTCAAGTGAACGTTCCTATCTCTGTAGTTCTAGATCCCATTATTAAAAGTGCAAGAATCTTTTATAATGTTTCATGTAAAACCTTAAAAAATACAATGATTCCTTAATATTTATTAAAACATTCATTTGATTAGTAAATGTTTTTTTAAAAACAGTTTTTTATAATATAGTCCTGGAACAAAAATATCAGAATAAAATAAAAAAAATATGTTTTCCTTTTAATCATTTCATTGCTTGATTCAAGATCCAAATAGAGGAATATATTAGATAAAGTATTGAAACTACTTAAATATAGAATGTATAAGAAAATAATTGGATTTTATGAATGATTTATTATAATTTTCCTTCAATTAAAATTAAGGAAATCCAAAAGATGACATTTCAAAATAAATTGATTAATATTTGGTAACATTTAAATTCTATCCCAATGAAATAATTAAAATTAATTTGAATGATTAATAATCATGAATAAATTGGTAATAATTTTAAATATATATATATATAGATTAATTAGTACATAAACCACATAAAAATAAATAGGGGCATAATAGGAAATATGTCTCAATGAATGAAAATTATGAAGAAATTGCTTACAAAGACGACATCACTAAAGATAGAATAAATTAATGAAGAGATTATGTGTAAAATGATTATTTTCAAAAAATATTAGATTATATAAAATGGAAAATAGTCCATTATATTTTAACAAATAATCATGAAATAATATAATCAATAGAGTAGTGATATAAACCTAGGAAAATCAATTGAGTTCAGAAATCTATTGGGCCACGTTTTTTGTAAGAAGAATGTAATTTAACCTCATATATAATAATTATTAATTTTTTTATTAATTTATTATAGAACCATATTCATATTTATATTATTATTTATGATCCTATTATGACAAATTATCTCTCATTTGTCAATAATATTTCATTATTACCATTGTTTCGGGTGTCAAGAGCTTCGTTTTCTCAATCATGTTTTTTGGAAGAAGCTCAGGTTGTCAAACATATGAGATAGTTCCATCTTATCAAAATTTATAATAATGTTATAAATATCATATTTATTTATTAAATAACATTTTATAATTATTCATTATATTTTGATGTGGAAAATTAATCACATCTCTTCATAGAGTTAGTGGGCCGTACATACAAATGATTGAAGTTATCATTTCCATACTGGGTGAAAGGTTAAGGAATTGAATTAGATATTAATTTTATTGAAGAAATATTATTACCTATGTATAACATATTTTCATGATTTCATTATTATTACTATCCATGTGAGTTGGTGATGGAAAACAAATTACATTGGTTCGTGTGGCTGTAGTCCGCCATACACACGCGCAACAATTTTTTTTCTCTTTTGAGGGATAAGGAGGTTGATAAATATTAAGAAATTAACATAATAAAATCCAAGTATATTTTTTCTAGTGGGGTTTTTATATTTTTATTTTTGTTATATAATTTATGGTGGTAAAAGAAGAAGAAAAATAGAATGATCTTGGTGAATACGATTATGTTATCTTAGAAAAAACACATTTGGATCTCTTATTAAGTAACATAGGGTTGGTATTTTGGGAAGAACATAACCTATATAACATGGATACAGATGTTTGGGAGGGATTTTGGAAGGGTTTTGTAGAGATATATGCCTTTATAAACAATATTTTTATTATTTAAATAATTATTTTAAATTAATCATAAATTGTTATTTCTCATAGAAAATTTCAAAAATTCATTATAGCTTTATTTTTATTACATAGGTTCAAAATTAATATTCATGAAATTGAATATGTGTTCCATGTATTAAAATGTGAATTGAAAAATATTTTTACTAAAATAAAATTTTCACATACTATAATTATAGTGGGAGTGTTACATACTTCCCTCATTAAACAATTTCACGGATATTACATTATAAAAAAATAGAGTGGTTTTTATTTATAACATATTCAAGTTCCCAAGTTACTTGTTCCATATTTTGATTTATCGAATGTAAATTGTACTAGTTGATTCATCTGAATCCCCAAAAAAGTTTCTACAGTTTTCTAAATTATGGATAGTCAATTAAAAATAAGATTTACTAGGTTCTATTTCGGTTTCTTTAGAGGTGATAACATGTACTGGGTATGGCATGTACTTTCTTATCAATGAGATATGGAAAAAATAATGTAAATTAGTAAGAATTTTTGGAACATAAAATGGTATGTAAAATCTATAATTTATTTGGGAATATAAAATGTATTTTTGTTTTAAAGGGTTCTTACTAAAACTCATAACACCCTTCTATAACGAGACTTTTAGGAAAACATGATCTCCAACTTGAAATTCAAAATAGTATATTTGGTTATTGGAATAGATATTTTTCCAACTTTTAGATACATTAATATGAGTATAAATTTTATCTATTATTATATTTTTATCTTGAACATGTTATTTTCCTAAAAGATAAATTTCCCTTTCTTCATCCAATCAAGTTAAGAGTACAAAATATTTTTATCAATAATTATTTATAATGTTACATTTGTTCACTATAATGGAAGCAATTGTTATAGGAAAAATATAACAATTTTAAATAATTATCCCACATACCATGATTGTAAAGTGCTCATGAACTCAACTTTTATTTTAATTTTTGAATAGTCATTTCATACATTCCCTCAATTTTAGGCTGATAAGAGGATCTTAAATGAAGATCATTATTAATAGATTTCTAAATAATTTTCAATAAATTTTGTGTAAATTGGGTATCATTATCAAACACAGTTTGAAGTGGTAAACCATGATGTCTTAATTTATTTAATATAGATCCATACAAGGATCTCAATATGTAAATATTCTCTTATTATAGGGACATTTATATATTTTTTAAGGTGATCAAAAATTACCCATACTTCATAATTCTATCCATGAATCCTTCATAATTTAGTGATAACATCCATTGAAATGTAATCAAATTTCAGAATTAGAATAGGTAGAGGTATATTGACTCCTCTAGGATACTATATCTCAGCCATCACCTGTTGAAAAAACAAATAACTTGTAACATAGTTAGAAATTTCTTACTTCGTGTTATCCTGCAGAATGTGTTTCTTGAAATCCCTGTACAACTTGATGTTACCATGGTGTATAGTGAAATTCAAGATACAAATAGTATCCAATAATTCTCATTCCAAATAAGGTACTAATGGAAAACATATCCACATTCCAAATTTTATAATTCCATATTCATAAAATATGTCTTCCAATTTTCCATTATTGATAGCTATAATTTTCTTTTCAAAATTTTCATCATCATGTTGTTAACTTTATACATCATCCAGTAATGATTTTATGGAAATAATTTTATAAAACAGTGAGGTTTCCCCTTAATTAATAATCACTATATCGATAATTACATAATATATCATCACAATATCTCTTTAAATAATTATTTTGTTTAGTAATCCCTAATCTTTCTTTCCCATTGAATTTTAATCATTTTTTATCTTCCCTAAGTTGTTGTGTATTGATAACTCATAATCGTTGAGTATTTTGAGCATATCCTTTTCCTTATGATTCGTTCTTTGTGTGAAAAGATATATTTTATCCTCATATAGTTTACTTATATCACCCATATTTTAACATAGAGTTAATGTATCTATATCTTCAATGTAATTATTGTGTCTTCAAACTCAATATCTTGAGTAAAATTGTTCAATTCACTGGTCTTTAATTGAATTTATGAAGAAGAATTAACTTTATCATTCTTCATAAGGACCCATATGTGCCCCTTTTTCTAGTGAATCACTATATATCACAAATCCATCATTTATAGATGGAAGATTCAAATTCAGATCATTTACTAATATTATCTTAAATTCAAAAAAATATTTTTAAAATTTATTATGCAAATGTTTTTAACCACTTTACATGTAATCTCAGTAAATAGGTTTCCCAACATGGAAAAATCCTGAACAAATTACTAATAGTAACCCGCCAAAAAATGAATCTAAAATTCTCAGTTATCTTCATTGGTGTAGGACATTCTTTGACTACCTTTTCTTTTTAGGATCAACTATGAATCAATCATCAGAGACAATATAATCACAAAAAAATCATAAACGAATAATTCACACTTTATAAATTTCACATAAAACTCTTTTCCACTAATAGTCTCATGAATGATCCACAACTTAATCATAGTCCTCTTAGATTTAGAATACAAAAATATGTCATTAATAAATACCAAACCATAATTATGAATATATTGATTGAATTATATATTATTTAGATCCAGATATATAGGGTGTTCATTTCTGAATCAAAAAATTACTATAAATTCATAATTTCCATACCTCCTAATTTTTTTCTTTGGAATAAATTCCTTCATTACATGAATTTTATGATTCAATAACAAAGGAAAATCATGGAAAATATTGATATCCCTGAATTTGATCGAATAAACCATCAATGTGATGCAGTGGATACTTGTTCATTTTTATAATATCATTGATTTCACAATATTCAATGTAGATCCTCATATAAATTTCTTACTTCTTGATGAAAGGAATAAATTATCTCCTAAATGAAACACAAGGGAATATAAATCACTTATTACACTGCTGTTATTGTATTTTTTTAATTCCAAGAATTCCATATGGTCTAATATATATGTATTATTTGATTTATTCTTAAATTAGGCATTAAATCAATGGAAAATTTACATCATGATTTGGTGGGTATCCAAGTAATTACTCATGAAATACATAAATGCATTATTATACAATTCGTAAAAACTCAATTTTAACATCACATATTACATCTATTGATTTTCTCTATTATTATTCCTTAAAAGTAGCATTCAAAAGAGCTATAAGTGGTGGATCATAACATGGCTCAGATTATGAATTCTCTTCTCTAAATAAATGGAATTCCACATCTTCACCACAAATCAAAATTTCATTTTATTTGAAATAATTTTTTATATATTATTTAAAAATCATTTCCATACCAAGGATTATATCAAATTCAACCATAGGAATACTAATAATGTCCAAAAATAGAGAAATTTTATCTATCATAGTAGCAAACTCATAAAACATCCTTATTATAGTGATATTTCCACTATGAATTTTGACTGAAATCCCACATTATAAGGTGGAAGAGATATATCTAATTTCATTGTAAAACATGGAAGATATGAATGTTTTTGTGGATTTATAATATAATAAATCATTAGATTAATTTTATTTTATTATTATATTTATTTCCAACACTTATTTGGGAACTTCAACCTTAGCTTTATTGATCATATAAACTTTGAATTCACCCCTTGTCCACTTCTATAGAAGATGGCATTATCACTGGGGTTATTAGTTTGAATAATATTCCATTACCATACCATTGAAGAACTGGATAGTGGTGGTATCTTTATTACCCAAACATACATTAGCTAGATGACCCTTATCACCACACTAATGACAAAATCCCATTCCCTTTAAGAATATTCCAGGATGTTTCTTTAAAAAAAATTCACATCATGTTAATTTATTAATTTTATTATTATTTTAAGAATTCATTTTTTCTTTGTTCTTAGTATACTTATTATCCTATTTATTTCCCTTGAATATATAGGAACTATAAAATTCATTTTGATTTTGATGTTGCGCTAAACTATTTCATCATATGATGATGAACTTTCAGAAACTAGTGGCCTTCAGAGACTTGGATGAAGGCCTTTAATTAAATAGTCAATTTTACCTTCCACATAATGTATATAATCCATAGAACACAACTATAGTCCTATAAATGTATATTTATAATTTGTAATACACACTTATTCTTTTTTCTATAAGCTAAGCAAAATTATATTCATTTTGATTAATTTCACATGAGGGTAATATATGTCAATGAATGTTTATTTAAAAGATATCTATTCCATTTATTGTATTTATTTTTCCTCCTGAGTTTTCTGAATCAATGTACACTATTTATCAAAATTTACATTAAAAAATATTCTTATAGTATAAAGACTTCCATTTAATTATTCCCCATGTTTAGAAATATATTTTCAAGGAACATAATTCACTGATCACCTACCACTATATTAGTAGTTTCACTAATATATGGGCAATTAAATCAAATAAAGGTACCCTGTATAGGTTTATCATGTCCCATAACATCAAATGTCTCTATATGATTAGTGTTATTAATCCTAACATGGGTCAACTACTCTATAATTTCCATGACCTACTCATGTCCAACACATATTGTATTGGTTTTTTCAAATGGGAAATTTATATATTGGCCTGGATTATTGATAAATATTATGATTAGATGAACCATACATAAATAATGGAATATACTTAGTTAGTTCATATATAATTAAATTTAAATCATAATTTTTAATTCTAAATATGGTGTAACACGTAACAAAATATGAAAATTTTTGAATTATTAATCTTTTAATCATAAACATGGTTTCATTATGAATATATATTATTGATAAAAATATTATCAAATATATCACAATGGTTTGTAAAAAAAAATTTAATTAACCTAAGAATATTCCCAGGAGTCTCAAACCAGGTGCATAGTTAGGGCCCATTCATCATGCACTAGAATGATGAATGATATATACCTGAAAAACTATTCTTAAGGTTATTTCCCCTTGATGTATCTATTCTAAAATAATTCCTATTCATAGTATCAATTAAGTATTAATTTCTAGGTAAAAACACAAATTTTCATCCTTACCAAAATATTTAAGTTATTATTATATAGTTTAATATATCATCATTTTCTATTTTTGGGTTATGTTCCCCAACATATCTTTTCCTAAATCTAGATCCCATGTTTTCTACTCAACCTCATATAATACCTATTGTAATAACCATGACTCCGGTAACAATGATTCAATGGTTACTTTAATAGAAAAGTATAGATACAAGGAATATAAGCATGAATGATCGATCAATTTTGTAGTCCTGATGAACTAGATACATACTTGATTTACATTTTTTACAATGGAAATAAAATAAAAAATATAGTAATAGAAGGCCCTCATCACCATTAAACACATTAAAATAATTCTTATTCATATTTTGGAGAAAATAAAAAAATAAGGGTGATATAAAAATTTTAGTAAGGGTAACATATAAAATATTTATCAAGATTAGATAAGGAATAATCAATATGGAAAGGTAGATAACTAAAAACACATTCCATTTAAATAATAACCTGATAATGAAATGAATCTATTGATACATTTAATAAAGTAATATTATGGATAATAATATATAAATTATCAATGATGTAAATCTATAAAATTGGACATCATTATCTCAAACATCATGATTTGTATAACATGACGATCTTTCACTAATATTATCTATGAAATGGGTAGTTATATACCCATAACCCATTTATTGTAGCCAACTACTTCATCTAATGTGAATATTGATATATTGAGGGGAATCTATAACTTGTCACCACCCATCAATATATGTATAATTAAGTCCTCATATATATATAATGATCAATTAAATTTATAAAATTTTTAACTTATTAATAAATATCTATAACCACTAAAGAATAAATATTAATCAAGATTTTCCGCAGTCAATAAAATAATTTTCTTAGTATAACTCCACATGTAATAATGGTATAAAATTTAGGGAATAATAATATTTATAATGTAAATAATATTGATATTTAAGAGAAATAAAATGTCTAATGATAACAAGAAAGTTAATGCCTCAAGATAATGTTAACGACCACCAAATTAACAAGAGATATTATATTACTATGAGTTCATCAATAATATTGGTTTTGTAATAAAACGATATCCTTTAGAAGAATAATGAAATTTTAAATGAAATATTTATATAATATTTAATCAAAGATCTTTTTTTTAATTAATTGGAAATGTGTAGAATAATCTATATATAGTAATATTGTAATTGTGGAAGTGATGTTTGTTAATGATATATACATAAAAAATTCCATTTAATATTTATAAATAAATTCAAAAAATAAAATTTAAAAAAAAATATAAATAATATTTTATTGATTTTTTTAAAATAATTAATAATCTAAAATTTACATAAAATTATTTGATTTGAAAAATATTTTTGTAATTTTTTTAAAAAAATTATGTATTTGGAAGAAAAATATCAATTAAAAGAGAAATAAAATCAGTTTTTCTATTAAAAATTAATTTTCATGAATCATATTCTATGAATAAAGTGAATCATATTCCATGGAGAATAAATTTTAGTAAAAAATATGTAAACTCCTTAAAAAATTAACTTATATGAAAATATATGTATATTAGATTGGATATATTCTAATATTGTTTCAATAAAATATAATGGAATCCCAAAAAATAAGATTGTTAAAAAAATCCTTACCTTTTTAGTATTATTCAAATTCAAACCCATAGAAAGAATAAAACAAAATTAAAACATTAATCATTTTTAATAAATAGTTATTCTTGTTAAATATATTATTGGTGAACTATGTACAACACATAAAATTAAATAGTTGTATAATATCACATATTTCTTAATCAAATTAAAATCGAGACAAAATACATTATAAATATCATATCATTGAAATGAAAATTTGTCTATAAATAGATTATGTATAAAAAAATCTTCAAAATATATTTTGAAATAAAATATAAATGAAGAAATATTAATTTCATTCATAATCTTGACAAAATAGATTCAATGTACAAGTGATATTACAAAATTAAATGAAATTTAGTTCAGAAACCCCTTACATAATTATTCTCTTTAGTTTTACATGATTTAACATCTTCTATAATATTTTTAAACATGAAATTTATTTATAAAAAAACATATTAATGTATATAATATCATATATGATCATGTTATATCATTTTATCACACATATACTAATAATAGTTCATTATTACCAAAATGTTGTTTGCCACCTGCTTTGTTTTCTCACGCATGTTTTGTCACGAATGTTAGGATTCTTATTCCAAGGATATAGTTTCTTCATCTCCAGAAATATATTAATTTTATACATATCATATTTATTTATTGGATACCTTTTTATAATCATTGTTGAAATTTGAACATCAAAAATGAATCATATCGCTTTATGGAGATGGTAGGTTGTACAAACACATGAGTGACATTATCATCTATATAATACATGAATTATTAAGTACGTTTATTATATATTAATTTAATGTAATGAATATTATTTTATATATATCATCTATATTCATGAGTTACATCATATTGACAATCCACATGATTTGGTGATAGGAAAAACTTACATCGGGTCATAAAGTGGTTGTCCACCGTATGTACATGTGATGGTTTTATTTCCCATTTGATTGAGAAAGAGAGGGATAAATATTATTTCATAAATATAAAAAATACCATTATATTATATATAATCGAGCTATTATATTGTAATTTATAAGATATAATTGAAGGAAGTAAAATAAGTAGGAAAGAAATATCTTGGTGTAGATGATTACCTTCACATAGAAAAACCTCATGTGGATCTCATATTAATGACCATAGGTTTTTTATTTTGAGATTAAAATTACCTATATAACATTTATAAGGATGTTTGAGAGATTTTTTTAGGGTTTCATGAAGTTAAATTGCTTTTTATTTTTGAACTAGTGAGGGAGGTGGCTCGCTTTTATATTTGAGGTGACTGAAACACATTTAATTTTTTAATGATTTACAATAATGAGAAGCCAAATTTTTAAAAACAAGGCACCAAAATATCTCATAATAGAATTATATAAGGGTAAGAAAATAATAAAAACCAAAAAATGGGTTTCAATAAGTTTTTAGGTCAATATTACCATTATTTTTTTACATTCACCCATGGTAAACCCATTTTAAACATAACCACGATAATTTTTTTTATTTTATCAATTAGTTAAGAAAAAATAATGTTGAAAATGTTACCTAATATTAATTATAATGATTTAAAATATATATTAAATTTTATTAAATTCTATTAATTTATGTTTAAAGATATATTTTAAAAATAATCACTCAAAATGTATTTAAAAACAAGGTTTCAATAAATACAATTTTCAAGTATAAGATGATATTAGAGTAACTATATGACTAGTAATGACCTATATATTTATTTTATTTAGTATTATAATACATATAATCTATAAATTTTATTTAAATGATCCTTTATTATATATTTTTTAAATTAACTGAACTATAAGGACATTATACCTATAATACAAGTTTTCTAAAATATTTCACATTTACCTCCAAATTATCCTATCATTATTTCTATAAAATTAATTTTGAATAAATTTTTAATTATAAAAATTATGACTCATTATTATAAATTATATTTTTAATTTAAAAATGATACATTTTCAATTAATCATAAAATCGTAAAATAAAATGTAAAAATTCAAAAAATAATTATTTTCTTATTTCGACTCTGTAATATTAATTTCAACGTTCTGTCTAAAAATTTAAAAAAAATTAATGAAATATAAAAATAATTATATAATTTTTTAAAAAATGTATTATATTCACTTACTATAATTGAATCTCTGTTGTTATATTCATTCATATTCACAAAGCGTTGTCCCAAACTCTACTAATTATAATGATGAAACTTGATTTGGTACCCTTCTTTTTAGGGAATTATAGACCTTGTTTCAACTATGAATGACATATCCACCCCAATTTGTGGAATATATAACTCTATATAATTAAAAATACCAAAACAACATCTAATATTTCATCTAGAAATGTTTAGTTTCACACAATTTTTTTATATATGGAATGAGATATAGGTGTGTCTAATTCAAACACATAAATAAGAAGATAAAAAAACACAAAAAATACAAGGACCCAATATACAATTATTTGGATATAGTGTATACGCAATGTGATATAGGTAGTTGTGAGTAATTATTCTCCAAACATGTGGGGTTAAACTATATGGAATACCAGATGGGTGACATTTCTTACATACAAATAATGCTAGTTAGGAATTTACTACCCTAGGAGCATGTGTTGTGATACCAAGGAACATGGAATATCAACTATCCCACCTGACATATGGGTTGTGGGGTTATCCATGAAAGCAATCGTGCATACCTTGAGTTATGTGATATATTTAAACATAGAATGTGACTCATATTCACACCTCATGTGACATTTAACCCACTGAGAAAACCCGAGACACTATCTATAAATGAGACATTTTGTGTGTTAAATATTCATATTTTGTGTGATGTATAACATTATATGGAAACCCTAACACCAAATTCAAAATAAAACACAACATGTAATTGATATACTACACATTATATTGTCATATTATCATTATTATGTTTAGTTTATTCACAACCCATTATTTCAACCACCATATGCTTAGTTGTATCCATCTTTTATGCCCTATGTGATGTGCTCCACATACCGACACCATTGTATCGCCTCTTGTCTTCATCCATGCAACTCTCATCACCACTATCACTCTTTTGTTGAGATTCTATGACCGATTCATCCTCTCCCCATCAAAAGATTCACTTGATTGAATTCATATATAACAAACTATGTAATTTTAACAATTAATAATTTTCTTTCCATGTTAATATAAATTAATTATATATTATGGAGTTATATTCATTATAAGTATATTATGTAATTGATAACCCATAATTTGAAAGAGATTAATTCTTACAATTTTCTTTAATTTATTTTATTATTTTAATTAAAATAAACATTTCTTAATTTTATATTTTAATTTTAAAAAAATGAACAGATTTTTTGTAATTATAAATTGAAAATTACATTTGAGTCATTTTTGGGATTTTTTTTAAAAATTGATTTATCGATGAATAGCTAAAAATAATGTTTTCTAGAAAGCATTGTTTTTATTAAAGATTCTATATCTTCTCTTTTTTAAATTTTTTTTTAAATTAAATTAGATATCCTTGATTAATTATAAGACAATAAATGTCAATATAATCAATATTATACATGAATTTTTCATAAAAATATTTTTCTACATAAATGGCATTTGTCTTGAAAAATATTTTTACCTGAATTTCGTGGGGGTTTTTAAATTAATTTCTCCCACTTGATAATTTTTAATTAGATAAATTTATATTTCTAATTATATTAATAATTTCCAAAAAAATTAATATGGACACCATCATTTTTTTCATGATGAATACTATCTTTTTAATAAAATCGGTCACCACAATAAGTGTTAAGATGAGATGAAATCATTAAAACAAATATTATAAGGGTTAAAATGAAATAAAACAAATTCGATATCCTATGGGATGGTCATATTATGACCGTATCACATCACATATTCAATGATGAGTTATTTTGGATGCATTTTTATTTTGAATGACATTAATATATTTTAATCTTCTGAAAAACACATTGTGTTTCCTATCCAATAATTATAAATGGACCCAATATATCATCTATTATCCACAGCTAACAATCCTCTTATCTTATCCAATACCTATCATAATCACTCTCTAATATCATTCCCCACATACTAGAAGCCTTGGTTTGAACTTAATATCATCTTAGGAAAGATTTATGTATAAACTTTAGAATTTCATCAAAGTGGTATTGTTTTTATGAGACTGTATTATTTTAATTTATTATTTTAGCACTTTTAGAACTCTTTTAACATGTTTCATATAATCAAATCATTATGTAAAATATAATAAAATTTTATTATGTTTATTGTTTGATGCGTTTTAATATACAAAACTATCTACCAAAAAAATAAAAAACATCCCTCATGTGTACGTGTGGACTACCACCTCGTGAGATGATGCATTTCATTTTTCATCACTAACTCTTAAGGATAATCATAAATATAGAAAAAAATTAATAATATTATAAATAGGATATAAATTATATCTATAACTGTAAATAAATATTATACTTATTTCGTTTTCTTCTAATGAAAAATTAAAAAGTTTCTCGTGCGTACGTGCGGACTACCACCTCACGAACTACTGTATTTTACTTTTTTTCACTACCTCACTTGAAATGTATATATATTATTATTTTAAAAAAATATTATAGTTTGGTTATAATTATCATTTTTTAATGACAAAATAATACATAAACTCATTCCCACCTGATCATCGAAAAATAAAAATGTTACACAAGTATGTACGAACTATAATCTCTATATTGTAAAACAATACATTTTCCATAAAAATATCACATATTTGGTTCTAAAAGTATGAATAATGTATAAAAATTAAAATGAAAACATTTTTTTGTTTTTTATTTGATATAATCATGATTCTCTTTACAATAGACAACCTTCTCAATCCATTTTCAACTTATAACACAAATGTTCCCAAAACATCCAACATAAACTTAATTGATTAATTAATTGAATATTTGAAATGATATAATATAGATTAAAGGAATAATAAAACATAATAATGTTATTAAAAAAGTAAATAATTATCACATTTTTATTATTATATAATATAAATGTAGTATGTGACAAGTCCACATTGTGGTTAAAGACACATTACCATAAAAAATCATTTTCAATGGTTAAAATATTTAATTTCTAAATAATTTTCCTACCTTTGAATGTATATACAGTAATTTTATAGATGTATTTAAATTTAAATAAATAAATTTTAAATGAAAAGCTATATCTATGTATACTTTCTCTAAATGGTTTTCAAAAAGAATATTTTATTTAATTTTATACTGATTGTTTTTTACTTTGTTTACTAAGGTAAGAGGGAATGCTCTATGTAAACATAAATGACGTCAAAAAATTTTATTTACTCAAATTTTTGTGGTTTTTTGGAATCATTTAAAATCATCTTTTTTTTATTTAATGAAAAAATCTTTCCTCACATTCTTCTAAGAATTTTTATTTTGAAAATGGTGTTTTAAAAGAAAATGATATATCAATATCTTAAAATTTGATACTTATGTGTTCAAAAGAATATTTCTACGAGTTAGATGATAGAAATGAAATATAATATATGTTTCACTTATATTATGGTCCATTAAAATTATCTATAATGATGGATCCTAATATAGTTATCTAATATATTTTTTAATTAGTATGTTTTATGGAGATTTATATTGGAATTAAATGGGTATGTTATTCCATTTGTATGGGTTCTTGTAAGGGTCCATGTAAGGGTTCAATGAAAATGTTTTTCCTAGGAACCATTATGAATTTCATATGATTTATAATGACTTTTCATTGGTATATTATGATTTAATTTGCTAAGGTAATGATTATTTTTTAACAAGATTGATTATTCCCTATAAGGTTAAAACATTTGTGTTTTAAAGAATGTTTTTAATGGGTTCAAATGTTTTCTATGAAACCCTAATTGTTATGACTTGTTCTTTTCGGTTTCTTATAAAGCGTTTTATGAAAACATTTGTGTAGTGAAACTCATTTTTTGTATTAGTAAATGATTATTTGATATTAATGTTTATTATGAAAAAATAAAACTCACTTAGATGATTTGATGGTTTTATGACGGACTAATACATCTTTTTCTTTTTGTTTAAATATTTTTCTATGGTTTTTATCTCATCCCATATTTTCAAAAACTTTCATACGGTTTACAGATGAGTATGAATAATAATGATTTCAAGATAACAATCATGATTATTTATCATGAAAAGAAATCATGTTTCATTTTAAAGTTATTATATTGTATTAAAAATAGATAATAAGTGGAAGTGCCAAATTTTTAATGTATGGGTTTGTTATATTGGATTTATAAACTAATTCTATAAAACTATAAACCTAAATTGAGCTATGAAAATTTATGAAAATTAATTCTTCTTTAACAATGAAATTATAGGTTAAATTTGGATCATGTCCTTATAATTATTATCCAAACAGTTTATTGATATCTTTTGAGGGTAGGATAATATTAATAGTATGCTCTTGAGAGATTCAAATTTATTGTTATGTTGAAATGAGATAGAATTTATGATTTTTTTATTTCAATATCTAGTCTACGTCTATATGAAATTATTTTCTATAGAAGAAACTATAAAACTAATGTAATAAGGGTACAAGAGAAAAATATCCTTATAGGATGGAAACTTTGAATAGTTTAAATTGGAATAGAATGTTTTTTTGTGGTGAAGGATCTATTGGAACATGATATAAATGGTGGTGGTATCCTTACAAGAGAGAAAATGCATTCACCATAGAGGAACATGTCTATTAAAGGGAATTTCATGAAACACTACCCTCAACCATCTAGTGTATCATTTAATAATTTGATAGATGTAGGATGTTATAAATCATTGGAGATGATATTTTAAGTATGGGGTTGTTTATAAAGCCAGAAGGTGACTCTTTTCAAATAAAATGTTTAAGGATAAGCTACTCACTGGTGGTAATTTGTTATGAATATTAGATTAATAAAATATTATGATTCCTTAAAATGTTATTTTTCAGAATATTTTCATTGATATGTATTTTAATATTTTTTTAACATAGAATTTGAAATATATTCTTGGATTTTTGTTATAGGTATGAAGATTTAGTAGCCACATATGAATCAAACATCACCCATTTTGATAATTACGCACCAAATTTTATCTGAAATATTGATAGTAATATTAATTCTTTTTTCTCAATATTGAATGAAACTTGTAAAAATAATTTATATATTTAAATATTTAAATATTATGAAAAAAAGTTTTATATGACTCAAAGGAATAAATGGAGTTTTTAATCAACATGTGTTCTATGAAAAAAAGAAAAAAACAGGTCTAGGTGTTAGGAAATGGGGAAGAAACCATTAAGAAAATATAAAGATAAGAAAATTTGGTTTGCATATTGTGCGATGTTTGGAAAAAATAACCCTATAAAATTTCTTATAATATTTATAAAGTTTTTATGATGTGCTATGTGTGTACATGTGTCTCTTCCTAGCAAGTAAAAGGATAAAAATAATGCTTAGAAAAATAATGAAAATATGGATGTATGATGTTTTAAATGTAATGAGATGGGTCATTGTGTGATTACATGAATGAATAAAATATTTCATGTTAAAAATTTTCATGATCAAAAGAAAAAATTATTGGATGAATACATTGGGACTATATAAGTAGATATTGAACCATCCAGTTATGTGATGTCAGGTATATAACATGTTTATTCAGATTATGCTAATGTCTTGTTTAATTCATGGTCTACACATTAATTGATTTTCAATAATTTTACAGATGAATTGTAAATTTTTTCACAATAATTGAGCCAAATAATATATTAAAAACACCTTGGTGAATAATTAAATAAAATAAAAATTAGATGAATCAGACAATTATTATATATGGAAATGATTAAACTGCAAACCTTAGAAACAATACCATTATAGAGATTGATTTTATTATTGGATTGTATTGGATTTCAATTTACATTGATATTATAGACTATATAGATAAATAAGTAGTTTTTTCAGAATGAATTTTACTTTTTATAAAAGAATCAATTCAAACCATTTATACCATATTAAAAAGTAAGGATATTGATTAAGGACAGAAATTATAGTTCCTTGAATATATTATTATCAATATTAAGATTTTTCAAAGTGATTATGTTTCTATAGTAAATGTATATACAAATGAATTTCATGATGGATTTCATAGTCGTACAATTGGCCAGGGGATTGAATTTTATATAGATTTAGTTATGGATGCCATTCCAAAAATCATAATATCCTTATCAAATTTCACAAGTAGAAAATTGGAAATTGAAAAATATGTTATATGTCCTTCTCCATTATGGATTAATTGGTCCTAGAATGTAACTATGGAGTTTTTTTGAGATAATATCTCCATGAGGCTTCCAATTGACTATAGAGTTTTGAAAAACCTCACAAATAAGAATAAGAATATGTTTCCTCTTATAATTTACTTTTTTGAGTAGCTTTAGGGATCTTATTTTCTTAATGGTTGATCATAATTTCATGTAATATAATATGACAGTGAAGGGGGATAAAATTAGAATAGTGTGATTTTCACATGGTATGGGGATTATGAATTATGTTAATTCACATTGTGTTGAAAAATGATCTTGTTTTTTAATAGACCATATCAATAAAGTTTTCCTTGAATTATTTTATATTTTTTTTTTATTATTATTTATGAAACCGTGTTATATTTTAGAATATATGATTGTGATGAGAAATATTTTATTATCTTTATAAAATACATGAAATGAAATTAGTTATATGGAAAATTTAGATAATATTAATTATGGTTGGGAAAGTTTTCTTTCCATGTACATATTATAGTTGAAATAACTATTGATATAGATAAAAATAAAGGGGTTGAAGAGTTTCCCTGACCAAAAAGGTCACAAATATTTTATGTTTTCTTATATTTTTGCGTTAATATTGAGGGTTTGTAAGAAACCTTACTCGGTTGTCTATCCCACTAACTATGTTATCTAAAAGGGAGGTAAATTAATCTGGATGATAGAATGGGATGATTATTTCTAGGAAATAAAAAAAACATATTGCAATGATCCAATTTTGGCCTGACCATTCAAAAATGGGGAATTTTTTTATCTATAATTATGCTTCTTGGATGTGATATTTTTATTTTTTTCAAATGTTTAATGATTAGTTAATTTATTACACATTATATCATTAGAAACCTCCTATGATAACTTATCCTACATATGTCCATGGATTGGAAGCTATTTTTTATATTTAAAATAAGATAAAATTATTTATACAGGGTAAAGTTTGATATATATGTTGATCCTAAAAGATTTAAATACATATTCACTAAAAAAATTATGAACATGAGGTAGTTAAGGTAGTTAAAACTCATTAAGGATTATGTTTTATTACAATCAAGGAAAATAAAAAATAGTCAGTGATTCATTAATTTAGATTGTTAATGAATCTTTAACTATGAAATATTTAGAACATGACCCATTTGTAAATGATTAAATGAATAGTTTTTCATAAATTATATATGAATGAATATAATTATTTTTGTTTGAGGTGTTATTATAGTTTTCATTTTCACATAGATTTAATCTAAATTATAATTTTTATTCTTATTTTAATGAAAAGGTATAATTTATAAGGAATATTAATTTTCATCTATTGAACACCAAATCAATGGTGTTTGGATATTTGAGAAAAAATCATGTGTGCTAATTCACTCAAAATTGGAAATGAATTATTTAGTAAAGGTCATGGATGTGATTTTTTATTCATCCTGATAGTACTATAATGTATGTAGACCATCATGATTGTTATTTTTGGGATGGAATAAAGAATGATATTGTAGGGTTTAGCCAAAATGGTTGGAATTTTCAATAGTTTTATGCCAAACAACAACTACCGAAGAGGTGGCTTCATGACTCTCAAGTGCCAGATTAGAAATAGGAAAATATATCTATTTATTTTATAGATAGATTGAAAAATATGTCTTGAGGTAATAAAGAAATTTTTGTTATTATTAATGGATTGACTAAATATAAATATTTAATTACAATTTTATATGTTATATTATTAGATCAGCATTCTTGAATGTATCTCAAGAAGATAGTAAGGTTATATGTTGTTACTCTTTAAAATCTCTGTTAACATGATCCAATGTTCAGTTTTAATTTTTCAAATTTCCTTCAGATGTTTTTTAGTAAGGAATTAATTTTAATGATTTTTAACCTCAATCTAATGAATAGTCCGGGAAAACGTTTCATAATTTTGAGTAAGTTATTTATAGATATTCAATGTATTACCAAGGAATTTCTGGTCAACATACTTTAGTAGTTGAATTTTCTAATAATAGCATTATTCATTACAGTATAATGATATATCATTTTGAGGTAATATTTGGAAAAGTGATGTCAGGATCCATCGTGCATGGATAATGTTGGTGAAAGGATGTTTTGGTTATAAAATTGGTAGAAGAAATGGATGAGTCAGTGGAGTTGTTTCATAAATATATGATGATGAATTAGAGTAGATTGAAAAGTTATGTAGATAAACTATAGAAGAACCTATCATTCGATGGAGGTGAATATGTTTCTCTTAATGTATACCCGGGGAAAATTGAATTCTATTTTTATAAGAAGATAAAGTTATGATCATAGTTTACCAATCCATATGAAATTATTGATAATATTAGATTAATTTCATAATAAGTGGATTTACCTATGAGTTTTTATGTAGTACATGATTGCTAACGTGTATCATTCTTATAGAAGTGTGTACCGGATGCTTCTCATGTCTTGATCCCTAAAGTAGTTTACTTAGATGAATACATTTCTTATAAGTAATATCATATTTATATTATTTACCATTTGTTGTAGGTGTTATTGAATAAGGTAATTAACTTTATTATAGATTTTTAAGAAAACTATATATTTGAAAAAGAAACATGATCATTAGAATGTTTAATAATGAAAAAATATCCCAAATCAATTATGGAATGAATAAAAATACGAGAATGAAATTTCCAAAGGGTGGGATGTAACAGTGTATGTTTTCATGACCCAACTCATACCGAGGCTCGAACCGCAACTACACCAACCCACCTCCAAAGGCCAGGGGCTGGCAACTAGCGCTGAAGGCACAACAAATTATGGGAAGCCTTTTCCTAAGAAACGGTAAACACAGACACGTAACTAAATCAATGAAAAGTGCAAGGAAAAAAATTAAGATTCAACATTTATAAAATAGGGAATCAGACATACATGAATTGACCTCTAACTAGTAAAATTAATGTGCTGAAAAGTATACTGACAAGTAAACTGAACAATAAAAGGGGAAAAACACACACCCAACCAGAAATGTGCCACAACCCGGAAACATATAAAATGAAAGTTAACCGCTGGTGCGTATCACACCTGAAAGTCCTACTATGTCCACTTAAAAAATCCCATGATCTTGTGTCCTCTATGAACCTCTATTGTCTCGATCGACCTATCCGTCGTCTGCAAGGGCACACCAAGTGCGGGCAAAGCCCAAGCAGGGGTGAGTATAAAGATACTCAGTAGGATGCCACGAAAGATCGAGGGAGAAACAAAGAAGAAACTAAAACGGTGAGCTGTAGAAAGATCAAGAACAGTGTAAGAGTACAATAAAGAGAGGGAAGATCAACTAGACAAGAGAAAGGAAGCAGGCTCGTCCAACCAAGAGGAGCTAGACACAGAAAGCACATGGCATAACTCGCATGTCTTCACCCATCCTAGAAAGAGAGTATCTGAACCCAAGGAGTGGGAACAAAAGTAGGGTGTATATATATGGTCAAAAAGAATCCCCAAAGGCTATGTAAGGGGATCTCTATCTTTATGCTCATCCCATGAAGAGTCACCAATAGTTCAAAGGTTATCCCTCACTGAAGCCCAACAATCCCATACGTCAAGCGAACTCATCACTGAACCATACAACCAAGGGTCCCACTCTGGTAACCACAGAAAAGTCACTGTGTAGCCTCATAGAAAGAGCCAATTCTAAAAGAATTCATCAGGTAACCCACTATCCAGCCCTGCTGGAGGGTAAACCACAAGAGGTCGTTAGGTAACTGACTACTCAGCCCCGCTAGTGGGTAAGCCACAAAAGGTCGTCAGGTAACCCACTGCCCAGCCCCACTAGAGGATAAACCACAAAAGGTCATCAGGTAACCCACTACCCAGCCCCGCTGGAGGGAAAACCACAAAAGGTCATCGGGTAACCCACTACCCATCCTTGTTGGACGGTATACCACAAAAGGTCTTCGGGTAACCCACTGCCAATACCTGCTGGAGGGTCAATCCTAAAGTCAACGGGTAACCCATTGCCCAGCCCCACTGGAGGGTGAAACCTAATTTAAATATGTAATCGACTACAAAGCCCTTCTGGAGGGCAAACCCAGAACTGGTCCGTTAACTCCGCACTCCCTGTGCCATCACTGGTTGTCACTAACATCGCTACCATGTGTAGGTTCAGATTGCATCAACGAAAACTCCGACCAACGCCCTTTCATGTTTCCACATTTAATGAGATCTCAAAATAGTTTCAGCTCTCCGAAACAGATTACACCATTGTAATCCTCATGAAAAAACATGCAAGATAGACTACTTACTCGCCGAAAACAGGCTCCCGGTGGAAACTTTATTCAACGCCAATTTATTCCCATAAGAAGTCTCGTGGGGCCAACACCTCGGACCCGAAAGAGGTTCGGAATGCCGCGCCATCGCGATGCTCTCAAAAAACACTCTAAAATGACTACTCCTTCGCACCAAATGGAATTCTGATGAAAAAGTCGCAAAACGCTGCACACAGCTTAAATGACGACCCGTGGGGCCCACGCCTCAACTCTGGCTTCAATTCCTGAAACCACCCCAGTCAAATTCACCTCGATGCTAGGGTCATAACGTGGCTAACGGCGCCTAAAACAAACTCTGGATGTAGAAGCTGCAAATTCTCGCGTTATATGCAAACGGGGCCCTATGGGGCCCATACCTCAACCTCGAAACATGCCACGTAGATCATACCAATGTGTTCCTTGCAGATAACTACACAGCGTAGGCTATTCATTTTCCCTGAACGAACTTATAAATCATAAGTCGTAATAAACGCAGCATATGTCTGAGAGCCGCCTTGTAGGGCCCATGTCTTGGGCCCAAATTTAGGCGGTCAGATTGCGTCGTTGCAATCCCCTTGGAAAAACACTCAGAAACGAGTACTCAAACACCCTAAATGGATGTCAGTTGAAAAAGTGGCATTTCACCAAAAAACATGTGAACTAGGCCTTATGGGGCCCACACCTTTTCATCAACCAGAACGCTTTCGAAAGCATCTCAAAAAGTCCGCACGAGGACTGGGGTCATGCTGCCACTGACGGTGCGTCAATCGGACATCCCAAGCACGAGTTAGGTCCGATGCAAGAATAATTATTTAATTAAGGAATTAACTAATTATTCACATTAATCTTTTCATTCCACCGAGAAACGAAACCAAACCACAATGGTCCCAAAACAACTTTGGAAGGACTGTCGCAACTCCAAGGCCATAGTGCCTCTGAAGGCACATCAAACAGGCATCCATCTCGCGAGTACATCCTTTGAAAACATTAATAATAATTTAATATTATTAAATTAAAGCATTTCGGGTCACCCACCCTCGGGCGCAGAACACAAAAACCCCAAAAACTGATTCAAAAAGTCCGTCTTGCTGACACGGACCCGTAAACATATACGGTGCCTCAAACGGATGCGTCGTTTAGAAGTTACGGCCCCCTGAACGAACGAGGGCCCAACCGGGCCGTTTCACCCTGACCGGCCCGGTCCGAACCGTCGGCCAGCAGCCCAACCATGGATCTGGCCCTACTTACCGCGAACCATTGTCTGCGGCCTACTCCAGCCACACTGGAATCCTAAGGTCCATTTCTCCCTAGCAGACCGGCCAAAGGACGGTCTCCGCGTCATGCCGGCAGGACCCGCCGAATGCGGGTCCTGGTCTTCACCGCAAACCCGAGGTGGTAGGCACCTGAGGATCCCCTTCGACCACAACAAGCCAGTGCCCTCGGTGCCTCCGCCTCCTGCAGTGCATTGCCACCCCTCACCGCGGCTCGCGTCGCCCGACGCTGCTGCTCTGCCGCACCTTCACCCAACATCGCTGCCACCTCGTCTCCCCGTTCCGCCAAGCCGGACGCTCCCTTGGCTCCCCGATTCTCCTGGAGCTACCCTGTCCACACCGGACACTCAACGGATGCCATCAGGATCCAACAGCTTTGCCTCCTCTTGAACTCTCCCACACCGCCGCACCACACCGACCACACTCGACCTCGACGCCAGACCTCCGGCCACCGCCCTTGCCGGAGCTGGGGCTTCCGATGACCACTGCCACCCCTCCGGTGGCCTGATATTAAAACTGAACATGGTCTTGGGATCCTCAAGATGAATCCTTCGCAACTCTTTCCCAGGATCGTCGATCCGATGAGATTTTCACGTCCGAAAATTTGGACAAAGAATGCTCAAGAACGGAATTTATAACGGCTCTCGGATGATGGCTGTGTTCATTCGGCCGTCATCCCAATTCTATAATTATCAAATTTTAAATGAAAAATGTGATGAAAATTTATGAAATCAAAGAAGTTGTGAAATTTAACAAGAATCCTACCTTGATCCGCCCTTTTGCAACTAGCAACGCATCCACGACACCCCCATTTCGATCTGCCAAGGTTCGGGAAGAAATTTCTCCTTGATTCGGTGAAGAAAAACGTATAATGGTTGAGAGAGATAAAGAGAGGGAGAGATATAGCTTGGGTGTTAGAGAGAGAGAGAGTGTGAATTTGAGTTATCCCAGAACCATAAACACCTACTCTCTATTTAAAGAGATCTCACTCAGCGCGGAATCCGAATTCACCATGCCCTCTAATTTTATGTCGCGCCTAGGAAAAACCCCCTATTTCAAACTCAACGGATGTCTCGAATTTCTTTTCCAAGGCTTCGTTCGAATGTTATTTGAAAATAATGCCAGTGATAAAAATCACTAAGTCATTATTTCAAAAAGATGATTTTTCCCCTGGGTGACATCTCTCATAGTAGTCCCCCGCCAGCAACCTTTACACCCCACCTAGGGTAAACGACACGCTCCACATGCAACCTTGCCATCAGATTTCTGATACGAGCTACCGTTTAAGAGAAAACACTACCCCACCACATTCATAGTTTGAAAACACTTAACATTTTTATAAAATTTATTCCGGGCACGTCGGGACTCGGAATCGCATGCTGTCTTCGCGCCTAGCTCTGGAAATATATGTAGAAATATTCCAAAATGTTATAGGGAAAAAACCAGGTCTCTACATAGGTAATGTAAATATTAACTCAATTTAATTACTTATTATTATTAATTAATTGGATTATATATATTTTTATTCTGTATATTGATATAATGTAAATTTCAATCGAAAAGAAAATAGATTTATTCTTATTAATATTATTTTCTTGTAGTATATTATGTTATTTAAAATCTTCATTTATAAATATTGGAATTTTAAATTAAAAAAATTATTTTTCTTGTTGACATCATCATGGAAAAATTATCTTATATATAATTTTTTTAAATTTTTATAAAAAGATGATTTTTAGGTGAATAGTAGAATGTATTGATTTGTATAAATTTTTTTCATGTATTTCATATTACAAGATCATTAATTAGTGTAATATTTATTGGGAATATTTTTATTATAAATAATACAATAAATGTTCTTGTGACCAATATTATACATTAGTTTGGCATAAAACATTTTTATAAATAAAAATGATTTTTTCAAGAAATTCATTTTCATCTTGTTTTATGAGTTTGTTTAAATTTTTTTTATTCCACATACAATAAAATAATTAGAAAAAAATTAATCCATATTTGGAATCATAATTCCCATTTTTTCTGAAAAATAATTAATGCTTCAATTATTTTTCATTATGAATAATAACATTGGTAAAATTTCAGTTACCATAGTAAAAGGTTAGAAGGGATAAAACTGAATTGATAATGATTAAAATGGGATAAAAAAAACTCTAAATTATATTTTATGGTCAAATTTCATTCTTATATTATCTCATCTTCAAATAAAAGTTAATTTGGAACTATTTTTCTTTATTATGATGTTAATATAATTTTTTCTTTTGAAAAATTCCATGTTTTTCATCACCCCCAATTTTAATGGGACTCCCCCATAGTCAATTATTTAAACATAAATATAGCCATATCCTATACACTAAATATCCTAATTCATTAAAAAAACGTTATATGTCTTAGGGGCCCCAGTTTTATCATAATACTAGCCTATGAAGACTTAAGGTAAAATAGTAAAGATGTTATCTGATGTTGAGGTATAAATCATTACCAAGAGTTTTTATTTTTATGTATTCTTTTACCACCATAAAAACACTATGAAACATTATCATAAAATAAAAATAATATATCCGAAATATGTAAGAGTTATTATGTTTACTGTATATAAATTTTTCATCTATTGAACCATCTATGAAAAAATAAAAATATCACTCGTCTGTATGTTCAAAGTACTGCTTCATGAGAAGATGTTCATCATTTCTCATCACAAACTCTTATAGTTTTTCATAATGATTAATTATAAAAAAATAATATTATATATATGACATTAAAATTATTATTTTATGTTAAATAAATACTTTCCTTATTTCTTTACTATTGGTTGGAAAATAAAAACATAGCTTGTCTGTACATACAAACTACCACACTATGAATAGATTTATTTTATTTTTCATCATCGCCTCACTCAAAAAAACATAATGAGAAGGGTTTAATGAAATAACATTCTATTTATTATATTATTATAATTCTTATAGAAAATAATAATATTTAACTTTTTTCATACATGTTTGTTGAAAAATGGAAACATTACTCATGTGTATTTAAGAACTATCACCTCCACATTGTAACATAATTCATTTTTCATTGAAATTATATATAATTGGTTATAAATGTATAAATAATTTATACAAATTTTAGTTATAATATTATTAATATTTTTTCAATGACATAATCATGATCATTTTGACCATATTCAACTTACCATAGCCATTTTTGACTTAAAATCTGAACAATCTCAAACCACCCAACATAATCATAACAGATTTTGTAATTAAGTATAAAATATATATATGTAGAATAAATGGAATAATAAATCTGAATTTTTTCTTATGGAATTAAATAATCAATATATGTTTTTATCCAATAATATAAAAAATGTATGCGACAATTCATACTTCAGTTAAGGTACACAGAACATTAAAACCTTTTATTAAATGATTACTTTTTTTCTAAATTTTCTTAAAAAATTTATTTATACTCAAAATTATTAATAGTTTTATATATATTAAAATAAATAAATAATCAAGTAATTTTTATGTATCTTTTGACATTAATTCAATGTTTTTCAAAAAAACATTGTATTTTATACGGAACCCTTTGACTTTTTTTACAAATTTCAAATAGGAATTATCTATTTTAACATATCCCATCACCAAAAATATTATTTAATATTTTGATTCCATTAAAATATTGTTTTTTATTCAATGAAAACCCTCCCTTCATTTTGTTCTAGTTATTTTCATTTTAGAAATGTTGGTTTAATGGAAGATGATATATCAATATCCAAAAATGATTTATATTGCGTTTCAAACCTTTATTTTTAAGATTTTTATTTGAAAAAAGTCAATGTTTTATTTGTTTCATGTATGTTATGACCCTTTTACAATGTTTATGATGACAGTTGAGCCCATTATATATCTCCAATTGTTTGTGTAGTTGTTATTTTCTCTAGAAAATAATGAAAGTATTAACCGAGTTGGTTACTCCATTTGTAAGGGTTCTTATAATGGTTTTATGAAGATGATATCCCAAGGAACCTACATGATTTATATATTATTAATAATTATTATTCATGGAAATATTTTTATTTCATAATGTAGGACAATTTTCTTTCATTTTAAATAATTATTATGGCCTATAAATGTAAAAAAGTATGTTTTTATGAAAATGTTTTCATGTGGTCTCATGTTATATAAGAAGCCATCACAGTTATCATTTTGCCTAAATTTTTTCTCATAATTTTGTTATGAAAATACTTGGGATGCAAAGATGATTTCATGTGTAACAAAATGAATATTTAATGTCAATGATAACTATGATAATGAAAAATTCTCTTTTAAGATATCACGGTTTCTTTTCATAAATTTTTATGTCCATAATTATTTTTGGTGTGATGATTCTTTGTTTGAAAATATTTTTCACATGGATTAGTATTATTAGTAACAATTGTTAAGTAAACTTGGAAATAATGATGATTTTTATTGAAAGGAAACTATTTTTAATTTTAATATTAATCTATTGTTGAAAAACAGATATTGAGTGGAAGAGCCCACTTTTAATGTATGAGTATGTTATATATATTTTATGAAATAATTACATAAAACCCTAAATATAAAATCATCTTCAGGAATGTAAGATAATATTTTATTTTTTAAAAATTAAATTATTATTTGAATACAATTATGGTCCTTATAGTCGGTTGTCTTTATTACGTCAGTCACTAACATGCTTCACTAGGGACATTCCCTGATCCACTACCTCATTTATCCAATATAGAAGTTTCTCTATCATTAACCTTTATATTAACCTATTATTATGGGATTTGGGCTTGAGGTGGAACACATGGCTTACATTAGGATCATATGGGGTCTGGGTGTGGCAGTTTATGCAAAATCTTGTTCAATATTCTAGAATCACTCGAAATAAACATCAACCTACCTAAAAAACAATTATCCACCTATTTATAATTGTTTATCGTATATTGAAAATAAAATACACAAAAAAAACAAACTTTTTCAAACATGTAATCTAAAATACCCCCTTCTTATGTTTTTTCAACCACACATCATAAACATCCTTCATTCCAAGCTCCACCTTCATTACATAGATATATTACATTAACAGTTATAAGCCTATATATTACATTACATATTTTTAATGTATAATTTCATAAAATATTTAATCAATAAATTATATATAAAAATATTAAATTAATTTATTTTTATAATTTTAATTTATAATTTATATAAAAACATATATAATAATTATTTTTCATGAATTTATTACATACATGTTTATTTACAAAATATTAATTCAAGGGATAATGTAACATTATGGAAAAAAAGAAATAAAGATAAAATAATTATATTATTTTAAAATATATTATAATATAAACAACAAAAATATATTCCATAATAATAAAAATAATACATTGTGATAGTACAAATAATTAGTCAACAATACTAGATGTTGGAAATCCATAGAGTTGTGGTCTCCTATAAACACAACATTCATAAGCACTAATGAAATAAGAATCAAAATGATTAAAAATATGGAATGATTATTGAAAATGATTTATAGATGGCTATAACACCCCTACCCTAATTACCTAGAATCGGTGCATTATTACATAAATTTTTTTGATCACAAGAGATAATGTCTCTAAAACTAATTAATTTAGTAGCCTTTGAGGTACTAGACACAAACATAAGTTTTACATGACATGATGAAATAAAAACAACAACACCATTTTTTTCACTTTGAACAAACTTATATCCCTTAACCTACCCCTTTAGGTCAACCATAAAATACTTCTTCACATCCTGGAAAAAACTAAACATAGAAAGGGGTGATCTCAGATTCTCATCAAGGATAACAATATAGAAGAAACTTTAATAAATAAACATAAATATTTAAGGAAATATATAAGACCAAAAAAATTCCTTTTTAACATAAGCATCAGAATAATATGGGAAATATAAATCAAAATAATTACATTTACTTATTAACATGGATATTCTACAAGTCTAATGAACACATATAATATCAACGACTAATTTTATAGTGATGGAATGAATAATGTCGGACATCATAACCACAAAGTCAAGGAATCATGCCGATACTATAAATAATATTTTTTCAAGGCCTTATGTCAAGACACTTGTTTTCCCTATGATACATACTAATGCATCAAAGAGCTATATCAGGCTCCACCTATCACTTACTAAGTCCAATTCATAACATACATGAAAAGGATGAAACAAAACATAATCATTCATATTAAAACTAGTATATGAAATGCTAATACTTTAACTATAAACCATGAATGGTATAAAAATACCACATCCATAGTCAAATATATCACAATAATATCAATAAAATATTTAATATTATATCATAAAAAATAAACTTCAAATAAGTGTAAAATCCATCAAAGGACGTTGACATAGATGAAATCAAAAATATCTTAGAGAAATATCTCTTTCTATTTTGACATTATTTGAATGTAACATAATTATAAAATAGAACATTTATTTTAAAAATATCATTATAATCATGTAAGGGATTATTTAAAGGAGTTATAATGGAGGAAAATATCCACACCCTCCATATAAGTTAAAAAATAAATTCTTACCTTAATTTTTCCAAAAATGTCATGACGTACATTTTTTGGAAAACGACGGAAAGATTTATTTAATTTTTTTTAATAAAATTTCAACAAAGGGTAGAAATTAATTTAACCTATATTCTAGTAAATAGTAAAAAAAATTGAAATACATTTTTAGGAAACAATTGTGTTGATGATAAAGAAGTCCCAGTACATACTTACGTACAAACAACCTCAAAAAATAAATAGATTTTAAAATTAACCCTTACCTTGTAATTTTCCTTCATAAAGGTAATGTTATACTCCTTTATAATATTTAGATAAATGTTTATGAATTTTACAAGAACCAAATTCATAAATATTATATCATATATGATCTTTTAATATTTATTTGTTAATAATATTTCAATAGTGTCATTGTTTTCGGTGTTAACTGATTCATTTTTATTTTGTATGATTTGTTATGTAAGTCATGTTTGTAATAGAAAGGATGTATTTGATTCATATCTAGAATTATATTAACATAGTAAACATTATTTTTAATCAAAAAATGAATATTATGCTTGAATTACTATGATGGGGGAATGAATCTCATCACATTCGTGGAGACGGTAGTCCGTACGTACACACAAACGACAATACCATTCTATTGATGGTGGAATAGAATGTAATTGGTTATTATATCAAATATTCATAATAATTAACATGTTATATTTATTATTTACCTTAATTATACTCATTATTATACCCATTCAAATAATGATTTGAAGAATAATGACGATAAGCCATACATACACACGTAGGGTGAGGTTTATATTCATATGATGGATAGAATAATGAATATGGTTGTACCATATTTATAATAACATCACAGTATGTAGAATTTACTAGAGTTTTTATTTTGGTATCGAAAAAAAGAATGAGGAAGAGGAAGAATAAAAGAAATTGTAAAGTGGGGATGAAGTAATTACCTCTTCTTCGGGTTCTTCCTTTGGATTTGATCAAAAGTGCTCTTTAAGATGGATTAATGATCTAAGTAAGGAATCTTCGTTAATGTGAGGGTTGTTGAGAAAATATTTTAGCAGAGTTTGGATGAGACAAATGGCTTTGGAGGTGTTATTTTGAGAGAAGGGGAAGTACCCTTTTGTAAGAGAGGTGATGGTCACTTTAGGAAAATATTGAAATATTATTTGATAATTCAATCATATTTAGTTTATAATGGTGTCACAAGGACATATTTCCAGGCTAAGGTGGGTCTGGGTCGATAACCTCACAAAAAAATAGGTTTTAGATAGGTATAGGTCACCATATTAACCTTATCTTTTAGATTTAACTCTTAGATAAATAGTTTAACTATTACCATGTATTCTTTTATTATTATAATAACTAGATAATAAACATACGATAAAAATCCAATCGAACCCCATGTGGTTAATTATTGACATATATATAATTATATAAGTCAATTTTACCATCCATATATATTTAGTAATATTATAAAAAATAATAAAATAGTATTTGTTTTAAAACTCATTTATGTAAATTTTGACACTATTTTTTATTTGGGTTTTGTGAAAGTCATAAAAACTTTATCACTTCGAAAAAATTAATTTAATAGACCATAACATGTAATATTATCCTATAAAATTCATGGAATACATAAAAAGTCTCAATTTACAATTATATTAATATTTATATTATCAATTATTTTAACCTTTCAATAATAAGTTAATTTCTGTATCACCATTGTGTTATAATAGAATTTAATTATTTAATGTCTAAAAATTATAAATAAAATAAAATTATGTAGGAAATCCTTTTATATTTATGATGAAAATTTAGAGTCAAATTTATCTTCTGTATAACCCTATATTAAAAATGGTTGAGTTATTAAATATAAAATATAACACTATTAACTCTTCTTTAAATTAAATAATAATAAATTTCCTAATCTAATCCAAATGGACCAAAATGATCATATTTTATTCCTAAGGTTTATTTTGGTCGATATACGCTTATCCAATATAATTAGGACACATTTTATAGTAATTATAATATCATTTTTTTCATTTATTTACCCCATACACTTTTAACGGTGGAAAGTAAAATTCAAAAGTCACTATTTAAAAAAAATATTTTCATCCTATTGAATAAAATTTTACTTACTGATGTAGAAAGTTCCTCTAAAAATTATGAATTTCAAATAAAAAAAGTGATAAAATTACGTTTTATACAAATTTGGAAATGTGCCTAGAAGGTGGGTAAAAGACGGTAAAAAGTTCAATAAAATATTATATATCTAATCTTATTATAAAATGACTCCAATAAATTATTTTGAACATATATAGGTATTATGTAGGGAATTTGACCTAAAATAAATTTAAATAAAATAAATAATTATTTAAATAAAATTTCAGTTTAAAATCATATTGTAGTGTTTTATTCACTATTAATTATAAATTTAATGTTTTCAGAAAAATACCAAAAATTCACCCTAAACTAATTTTGATATTATGAATCGAAAAATTAAGTCAATTTAGAAAAATAGAATTTATAAAATTTCAAATAGTGTGTATTACTATTCAAAACGACTAGCCTTCTTGGTCGTGGTGTGCTAAAACTCGAAGTTGCGTACAACGCAAGCTAATGCATTACTCAACGAGAAACGTACTGTGAAAGCATGGGGTGTTACATTCTTCTCTCCTTGATATAATTTCACCATTGAAATTTCTATAATACTATAACATAAAAATAATCGAGTGGTTCTTCATCATATTTTCCTAATGTTCCAACTTTTCCTCTTCCGTTTTATGGTTTCTCCATAGAACTTTTACTAGACGAGTCATCCGGTTTCTCAACACTTGTTCTATGGTATCAATAATCTTGATAGTCTATTCACAATAAGACTGATCGGGTTCCAATTATATTTTATCATAGGTGAGTACAGGCATTGGGTCAGTCATGTATGTTCTGAACAGTGATACGTGGAACACATCATGAACTTTAGAGACTTGGAAGCATTGAGAAACGATATGATAAAAATCCAATTTTTTCTATAATTTCGAAAGGTTTGATGTACATGGGACTTAATTTACCCTTTATACCGAATCATACAACACACTTCCATGATGATACCTTCAAGAAAACATGATCTCTTATATGAAATTCTAAATCATTCCTTTGGGTATCAGCAAATCTATTTTTCCTACTTTGAGATGATTTTATGTGGGTTTGTTTAATCTTCATGTTTTCCATTGTTTCCTCAAAATTTTCTGTGCCTACATGTTTTTTTTCACCAACATCATCCCAACTAGTTGGTCTTCAACATCTATTTCCATTTAATGCTTCATATGGTGCCATCTGAATACTTGAATGAAAGCTATTATTATAGGAAAATTCTACCAGAGGTAAATATTGACCCAACATACCTTGAATGTCAGGTGAGAAAGATCTTGACATGTCTTCTATGGTTTGAATAGTCTGTTCTGATTTTCTATTAGTTTGAGGGTGGTAGGCAGTGCTTATATGAAATTCAGAACCTAGGGCCTTATGAATACTTTTCCAGAATCTTGATGTAAAATTAGGATCATGATCAGTAACAATTTATAGGGGTACTCCATGAAGTCTTATAACTTCATTAATATATAGTCATTCTAAACGTTTAAGAGGAAAATATTCTCTTATAGAATGAAAATGTGCTAACTTGGTAATACGATCAACAATGAACCATATTTTATCATTACTTCTAGGATTATTTCATATCACCATGACTAATTCAATCATAATATCATCCCATGTACACTCAGGTATGGGAAAATGTTGCATGAATCTCAAAGATATTGTCTTCCCGCCATAACCATTTGACAAACCATACATATTGAAACATAATCAACAATCTCTTTATTCATATTGTCCCACCAAAAACATTCCTTCAAATCTATATATATCTTAGTTCTACCAGGGTGTATAGATAAATTGGAGCTATGATCATCATCCAATAATTCCATTTTTGGATCAGTGTGTCAGGAACACAAAGTCTCTTCCCAAATATCCAAATCCCATCTTCATATAAAAAGTTGATGAATCTCCCATCATTCAGAGATTTAATTTTTTTAAACTCCACATCATCAGTCTGATAACTTTTTATTCTTTATAGTAAAGATGGTTTGGAAACCATTTGAAAAAGTATTGATGTTTCACTTTCCATGATTATTGCCATATCTATCTTTACTATATGCATGAATGTAGGATCCCTTTATCTCTCATCTTGTTCAAAACTCCATGATCCTTTCTTCTCAAAGCATCTTTCACCTTAATTTCCCTTCTTAGGTGGTAATGTATAGTGAAATAATAATCCTCAAGTAGTTTAAGCCATATTATTTGCCTCATGTTGAGTTCTTTAGGTGAGAAAATATACATCAAACTATTATGATCAATATATATCTCACATTTTTTACCATTGAGATTGTGTCACTATATCTTCAAATAAAATATTACAGATTCTAAATCATGTTTATTAGTGGTATAGTTTTGTTCATGAAATTTTAGCTATCGTGATGCGTATTCCATAAATCTATCATTCTACATAAGGACACAACCATGTCCTTTCATTGATACATCACTATAAATAACAAACCCATTATCCCTTGATGGTAGAGTCATGATAAGATAATTGAATGATCTTATCTTCAATTATTCAAAACATTTTTCACACTCTCTTTTCCAAATTAATTTAACCCCATTACGTGTGAGTTTGGTTAATGGGTTAGCCAATCGGGAAAAATTATGGACGAAACACAGATAACAATTTTCTAAACCAATAAAACTGCATACCTTAGTTACACTCACCGATGCTACCCATTATTATATTTCTCTTGTCTTAGAAGGATCAACAGAGATTGCATCATTAGAGACAATATGGCCTAGAAAAGAAATATCTTGAATCCAGAATTCAAACTTGCTTAATTTCCCATATAATTCATTTCTTCTGAGAGTATTTAGAATAGTGCGCAAGTGATTTTCATGATCTTAATAGATTTTGGAGTAAACCAAGATATAATAAATAAATACCACTAAAACTTCATGTAGACATTCCTTAAAATCTGTACTCATTAGATCCATGGAGATAGGGGGTGCATTAGTCTATCCAAAATGCATTACTGTAAAATTATAATGCTTGTACCTGGTTTGAAATGCTGTTTTTGAAATGTATTCCTTCTTCTCACACAATTGATGATATCCAGATCGAAGGTTGATCGTTGAATAATATTGAGCTCCATGAATTTGATCAAATAAATCATCAATGCGAGGTAGGGGATACGTATTCTTTTTTGTTATATCATAGATCTACCAGTATTAATTCATAACCTCATAGATCCATCATTTTTCTTATCAAAATGATCAAGGGAACCCCATGAAGTAACACAAGGGATAATAAATCCTTTATTACTCAATTCATCTAGTTGTTTATTTAGTTCAACTAATTCCACAGTGGCCATTCAATAAGGTGTCTTAGATATGGGCCTTGCACCAAAGATTAAATCAATGGAAAACTCATTTTCTCATTCTAGAGGATGTCCAGGTAAATCCTCTGGAAACACATCAATGAATTCTTGCACAATATGTATATCCTATATTTGAACATTACTTTCATCACCCATAGTTATTTCATTATCTTCCTCCATAATATTTTAATTTAGTAGAGATACTGGGGGGTGGATCTATATGAGAATCAGATGTTGATGTTTATAATCCAAAGATAAGGTACTCCTTATCATCATTGAAAATTTTATCCTTCTTTTTCATACAATAAATTTTCGCATCATGGATCGAAATCTAATCCATAATGAGGATTATATCAAATTAAATCATGTGTATGACAATGATATCAGCAGATAATGTATGTTTTTATTCCCTAATTAGAAATGATTCAAAAAACATTATTACAACAATACATCCATTAAGATCTTTGACTGAAAAATCCCCTGTTAAATCAAATTGGAAATGTCTTACTTTAATAGAAAACTGAGAAGATATGAAACAATGAAATGATATAGAATCAAATAATTCAGAGCTTCAACCTTAGTAGTAGTGATCACATAGGCTTGGCCTTTTTCCATTGGCCCTTTCTATGGTATGTTTCCCTGGCGTTTAAGACATTCATTGGCATAATGACCCATTTCTGTATAATTGTAGCATTCAACATTGATAGCCTATTTTTTCCCCATGCAATCACGAGCTTGGTGGACTTTTTCACCACACTTATAACAGACTCCCATTATATTCATGAAAGTACCATGGTGTTTCTTCCAACATTTACTGCATGATAGAAATTGAACGTTTCCCTTATTCAGGCTATTTTCACTTCTAGAGTGTTTAGTGTATCTCTTCTTCTATTGCTTTGCATTAAAGTTGTTAGACTTAGAGAATTCATTTTCTGTCTTGATATCATATGAGACAATATCTTCATATGAAGAGAAGGATTGTGAGACTAATGATCGAAAAATAAATGGTTTTAACCATTAAAATAATCGATCAATCTTACTCCTTGGGTTACGTATAAAATCTGCTACATGCCTTGCTAACCTTGTAATATCAGCCTCATACTTTTTGACATTCTCATCCTAATTTTGCCGCATAATCAGAAATTGTCTTTTCATATCTGCATGATGGTCACGAGGATTGTATTTTTATAAGAAAATCTCTTTAAACTCCCTCAATTCCATATTTGATACTTCTTCATCCTTATTTGTGTTTTGAATTAATGAACACCATTTATTTGCATCTCCTGTGACGCGTTAAACTGCCATGTAAACTTTATACCTTTTTCTACTCTCCAAAGAATGACATATTTTCACTAAGGAACTTATAAACTTCTCAGCTACAAATGGATTTGTAGTCCCATTGAATGTTTGTGGGTTTTGCCTCTTTAAGTGGTCTAACATTGATCCTTAGTGTTGTGGATCAAGGTGATCCATATGGGTAATGTTATTATTCAAAACCTGAGTGAGGTTTCCCAGTATGGTTATAAGTTTTACAACATCGGTTGCATCACCAGCTCCACTATAATTATATTGAGTAGGAGGTAAATATCTATATGGATTACGTGCATTGTTATAGTTTCCATTACTTACTCTAGCCACCATTTCTAAACAATTTCATACAATTGATTAGTTTATAAATTGCAATAAATAATTCCAAACTAGTAAAATACATAACAAAAATTGAACAATTTATCATATAATCCATAATCATAAAAAATGATTTCTTTGAGGAAGTATTTACTAATTAATCCTTCATAATTGCTTGTAAAGAAAATTTGAATTATCATAAGCATATCTCCCATGAGTGTCATAACCAAGAGTGCAGTAAGGTCTGTTGTCGTGTACCAGGATACCTCATGTCAAGCCCAAAACTCCTTATCGTGGTTTTCAATACTAGGTACGTCTGTGATAGAGCCGCCTCTACCCTCTCATATCCAGATAGAGATTTATTTTTTGTAAAACTCAGGAAATCTCAACATTACCAAAATTCTAGGAAATTATTAAATACTGATCCTCAAAGTCTCTCTTAGGGTAATGCTTTCTAATCAGAGTTTTTCTAAATCTAGTTTCTATGGCTTGTACAAAACATCCTCTGATACCAACTATAATTCCCTAAACCAAGTTACCCAGATTCGGTGCATTATTACATAAAATTTTCAGGATCAAAAGGGATCAATTCTCCTAATAACGATTAGTTTAGTCAACTTGTAAGTACTAAATACAAATATAAATTTCACATTACTTTATAAATAAAAACCATAACAACATTTTATCCCCTTTGAACACACTTATATACCTAAGCCTTTCCTTGTTGTTCAAGAATAAAATATTTCTTCATATCCTGGGAAAAATAAAACATAATAAATCGATGAGCTCATATGCTCAGTAAGAATAAAAATATAAGAACAACTTTCATAAATAATAATAAACATTTAAGGGAATGTATAAGACTAAAACAAAAGCCATATAAACAATAAATTCATCATAATATGGATAATATAAATTCAAATAATTGCATTTTCATATTCACATGGATATTCTCCTTGTTGAATAATCAAATGTAATATCAATAGCTAATTTTATAATGATTGAATGCATAATTTTGGACATGATAACCACATAGTCAACGCCTTGTTCTAAGACTATAAATAATATTTTGTCAAGGCCCTATTCCATGACACTAGTTTGTCTCATGAGACCTATCGATTTATCGAGGACCTATAGCGGGCTCCACCTGTTGCTTACTGAGTCCAATGCATTCCTAATATGAAAAGGTTGAAACATTATATAAACATTCATAATAAAACTAGCATACAAAATTTTAATACTTTAACTATAAACCATGAATGGTATAAAAATAACACATATATAGTCAAACATATCACAAAACCATTAATAAAATACGGAATAATTTATTATAAAAATGAACTTCAAACAACTATAAAAATCCATCAAAGGATGTTGACATAGAATAAATCAAAACAACCTTAAAGAAACATCTCTATCTATTTTGAAATCATTTGAAAGTCGCATAATTATAAAAGGAATTTTTTTTTGAATATATTCTTATAACTGTGTAAAGGAATCTTTTAAGGTGTTATAATATAGGAAAATAGCCACATAGTTTATATAAGTCAAAAAAACATTATTCCTTAATGTTTTCAAAAAGGTCCTAAAGTATCTTGTTTGGAAAACGAAGGAAAGATTCCTTTAAAAAAAATTTAAAAAATCAAAAAAGGGTATAAATGACATTAACCTATAGTATACGAAATAGTAAAAATGTTTTGAAATAAATTTTTAAGAAACACAGATGTGGATGATAAAGAAGCCCCAGTAGATACTTACGTTTAAACAACCTCAGAAAATAAAGAGATTGTAAAACTGACTATTACCCTGTACATTTCCTTGATCAAGGGTACATTAGCCTCCTTTATAATATTTAAATCATTTTTATTCAATTATAAAAGAACCAAATATATAAATTTGATATCATATATGATCTTATAATATTGTTCGGTTAATAATATTTCAGTAGTATCATTGTTTCAGGTGTTAACTGATTTGTTTCCCTTTATATGATTGGTTACATAAGTCATGTTTGTAATAGATAGGATTTATCTTATTCATATTTTGAATTATATTAATTTATTAAACATTTTTTAAGTCACAAAATTAAAATTTTTCTTGAATTATTATGATTGGGAATGAATCTCATCACGTTCGTGGAGACGGTAATCCATACGTATGCATGAGTGAAAATACCATTCTATTAATGGTGGATTCATATGTAATTTTATGTTATATAATATATTAAGAATAATAAAAAAATTATATTTATTATTTACATCAATTATACTCATTATTATACCCATCCAAATAATGAAATGTTTAATAACAAACTATTCCACAATGTGGAGACGGTAAGTCCTATGTACGCACGTACGGTGACGTTGTCATTACAAGGATGGATAGAATAATAAATATGGTTGTTTCATATTTATAAAAACATGAAAGTATGCATATGGTACTTGAGTTATTAATTTGGTATGGAAACAAAAAAGAAATAGGATGTGGAAGAAGAAATGAAATTTGAAAGAGGTGATGAAGAAATCACAACTTCTTCAGGTTCTTCCTTTTGATATGATCAAAATGGCTCTTTAGGATGTCTTTATCATCAAATTAATGACTCTAGGTTGAAGTGATTGTATTTTTTGGATATTTTAGTAGATTTTGGCAGAGAGAAATGGCTTTGGAGGTGTGATTTTGAGAGAATGGGAAGTACCCTTTTATACGAGAGGTGAGGGTCATGTTAGAAATATCTTGAAATATTATTTTACTATACAATCACATTTGTCTTATAATGGATCTAAAAGAATTTATTTCGAGTATAAGGTGCGTAGGAGTCGAAATAATCCATACCAATAGGTTTTAGACAGGTTTAGGTCACCATATTATCCTTATCCCTTATATTTAACTCTTAGTAAAATAGTTTAAGACTACCATGTATTCTTGTATTATTATAATAAATGGTTAATAAACATACTATAAATATCCAATAGAGTACAATGTGGTTAATTATTGATATATATGAACTTATCAATGTAATTTTGATGAACCTTATATTTTCATAAATATTATATCAATTAATAATATAGTATTTGTTTTAAAAACCCATTTTATGTCAATTTTGACGCAATTTTGTATTTGGTGTTTGTGAAAGTTATAAAAACATGATAAATTAAAAAAAATTATTTAATCAACCCTAACATGTCATATTAACTTATAAAATTAGTAGAATACATCAAAAGTATCAATTTACGATTATATTAAAGTTTATAATATCAATTATTTTAATCGTTCAATAATAAGGTAATTATTCCATCATCATTGTGTCACCAATAAATTAGAATGTTTAATGTCTAAAAAATATAATTAAAATAAAATTATTTAGGAAAAATTTTTATCTTTATATTTAATTTTTATAGTAGAATTTATCTTCTGTATAACTCAAAATTAAAATGGGTTAGTTATTAAAATTTGAATTTAACACTTTTAACTGTTTTTAAATAAAATAATAATAAATGTCTTAATCTAATCCAAGTGAATCAAAAGGATCATATTTTATTCCTAAGGATTATTTTGGTCGAAATACTCTTATCCAATAGAATTAGGGCATGTTATAGGGTAATTATAATATCTTTTATACCTTTAATTACCCTATTTACTTTTAACCATGGTAAATAAAATTCAAAAGTTACTATTCACTAAAAAATATTTTCATCATATTGTACTACATTTTACTTACTTATGTCAACCATGTCAGATAGGGTTTTGAAATTAAATTCATAGAGGTAGGAAAAATACATTTTTTTCATATTTTCAATTGTTCCTAGATGGTGGGTAAAAGATGGTAAAAAGTTCAATAAAATTTTATATATCAAATCATATTATAAAATGACTGAAATGAATTATATTGAACATATATAGGTATTATATATATATTTTTACCTAAAATAAATTTAATAAATTTAACTAATTATTTATATAAAAAGTCAGTTTTAAACAATAACAAAGTTTTTTTTCTCTATTCATAATAAAATGAGTGTTTTTATAAAAATACCAAAAATTCACCGAATGATATTTTTGATATTATTAATACAAAAATGATTTCCATTTTAAAAATAAAATTTAAAATTTTTAAAAAAGTGGGTATTACTATTTATAAAGGTTAGTTTGTTCGGTCATGGTGTGCTAGAACTAGATGATTCGTACAATGAAAGCTATTGCATTATTCAAAGAGAAACGTATCGTGGATGCTTTGGGTGTTACAATGACCATGGGAGAAAATTTATTGAATAAATATTGAAATAAATAAGAGGTATTTAAAAAGTATGGGTTTTTTTTGTATGACTTTGGAATATTTCAAGTATTATTTATAGAGACAGGCAATGAGACAAAGTGAGATTCTACGGCCAAGTATGCCCAGAATTTATTTTGGAAATATACTCTATATATTAAATATGATGCAATTGTAGTTTTCTTGAAAGAGGAATAACTCTCGAATATGGACTCATATTGGATATATAAGTGTACCGTTGAGTTCTGAATGTGGGATTTGTCCTAGTAGAGACATAACCATTTTTTGGTGTGGGATGTTTGTGAATGTCCTTATGGATGTAAAATGAATAAAATATTTAAATTAAATTAATTTTATTTTTCACTTTCGCATCAACATGTTTCCCTGTATAAATTCACTATTATAACCAAATTTCAGGGTTATCCTTAAAACCATTATAATTGGGTGGAGGGTGTAGAGGAACACTTGTAGACATTGGAGTATTTGATTAATGATCAGTGTACCATAATTAATTCCAAGGAAAAATCTTATTAGGAATCTCATCAATGATAATGGCATAAAATTTCGATTCATTAGAAATTGATCCATGTTGAGGTAGGTAGTTTGTTTTGTGGATTTATACCCATTTTCATCAACCACAAAGAATGAAAATTAATCATCTAACTAATTAATTCGTGGATAAATAATTTGATTAAGGAAATTACAATATCTTCTTATTTTATGGGAATTAATATTTCATTAATTTTCTTATTTCACTTCATTCATCATCCTACACCAATAAATTGAGGCCAACATTAAAATTATATAGGGTTCATTCCTCGTGTTTTTTATTCATGTTTTTCTATCTCCATTCTTTGTGTGTTCATTATCTGTATTCTTTTTTATTGTTGATCTGAAGATATCATAGAATACCGATTGATATGCATTAATTATTTGGAAAAATAGATCTTAGTCATGGGTTTAGATTTGTATTTTTAAGACTTGATAGAGGAAATAGGATTTTGATGGGAACCCAACATTGTATTGGATATTGGTGGTTTCAGATCTATGTTGTGGGGATCTCTCTAGAGGGAAGTGGTTGATGTTTCAAATCAACAAGTGGTCAGAATATTTCCACTGGTGATGATAAAATATTGTTTTTGTGAGGAAGGAATGGTTCCCATGACATGGGATGTGTAGTTACTATGGATAAAATATTGATGGATGGTTTTAGGAAGATGAACAACTAAATTCTAATTTCTGACCAACCATGGAGAGTGTTCAGTTTTATTATTATTTTAATAATAATAACATGTGAAATTATTTTTTTATAATAATTGTAAAGTATTTAATTATGTTAATTAAATAAATGATATGAAGGGAACTCTTGAAGATGACGAGGTTACTAGGAATATACCACCTTAAAAATGGTGTTATTATTTAATAATAATTATAATAATTTTAGAGATTCACAACGATGGTGTAGGAATACTCCATACGTGCATCGAGCAGAGAGATGGGGATCAATTGTGTCATTATTAATTTTATGTAATAATAAGAATATGATATTAGGAAAGGGGAAACAAAAATCAAAGTGAAATCTAGGTGGGGTACATTAAATCAGATTTGATAAGAGTTGAACATGGGTCTCACATATTGAATGTAGTTTAAATAGTAATTACAATAATAATAACAACAACGAAAATTTTTATTATTAATTTTTTGGAAATCTTGATTCACTCATTACGTTTCCATGTGACATTGGAATTGTGATCCATCTATGGCATCATGATTTTTTTTGATATGGATAAATATAGATCAATGATTTCTATTTAGGTCATACTTGTCGATTGAACCCATAGTGCGATGTACGTACATGTTATAATAATATGAGTTTTTTACCGAGTGTCCGATTTTGGATAGTGAATAGCATAAACTTAGTGTTTTTTCATGAGGATATAAATGGTGTGATACATTTATCCATTAATGTACAATTTTTATGAAATATAGGTGGGTTTATGTTTTTTCCTATTGTACCAACAATGATCTCCATACGTTCATTTGTCTTTTGTTAGAGTCAGATGCGAGCCCATGAGTAGTCCACCCTGAGTATTTTATCACATAAAAAATAGTGATGACATTTGTTTTGGTGTCAGTGTTTTGATGTTGGATAAAATAAGATAGAGACTAATTTTCAAAAATGTATAACCAATATCTGTTGAGGGTGTTACCTTGTCCTATTCCGATGAGGGTTCGGTGCGAAATCACATTCCGATCTTAGAGAGTGAAACCAATACAGAATAATATGATTAGTTTTCTGTTGGTTGGATTCCTCTTTCTATAATGTGTTGCCTCAGTCATCTTTGACAGATATCTTAGTTTCTTGAATCATGTATCCATTCAAGAGTCTTGGAGTAATACTCATATTTTTCATGTTTTAATTGATAAGTTTTTAGAATTAGTGAGACAAAAGTTTACACGGGTTTTGATATTCTCTCTATGGTTATGTTTCCAGAAGTGTATTTTGTACCCCCAGTGAGACATAAGCACTAACAACATATTTTTTTATCAAGATATGATCTTTTTGATTAGTTGTATTCCAATTGAGTGTGTATATTAGATGAACCCTCCTAGTTTTCTATGTGTCGAGAACTATAGAACATGACCTTGAGGGTGATTTTCATCAGTGGCAGTACATATCATATACTGTGTTCTCTCGGATGAACGTTTTGTAGAACCTTTGAGAAGGAATCCTATGCAATTTTATCTATTGTTATATTTACATTGAGATTATATTTAATTGATGATAACATTTTGATATTCTTATTATATCTTTAGTAGATATATACATGTGTGCAGATGGTTGTTACTCTTGATACATTGTTCTTGGATATTTCAGGGTTTCATACTAGGTATTGTTATACTCACCACAATATGGGTGCTTCCCATATGTTTTGTGTCTTATGTATATGAAGCATCATTTTGTGGAGTAATTAGTGGACTAGGAGAAGGTGGATCTGCATTGGGCTAGACATATCGAGGTTTAATTTAGTATTTCATTTGAAAGTTTTTCCCTTCATATAAGTAGGTGGTACTTTAATTTACTCTTTTTGATGAGCTTGTATTTTCCCATTTTAAGGCTTTATAGTTCTTTCATTTGTACTCTTTTTTTGGGATTATAGAAAAATGCATGAATTTTTTCAGTTATTTTACATTTAATCATTGTATGGGTTTGAAGATGTGTGTTTTCATACATATAATTATTGAAAATGACTGACATGTTTGTGATATCCCTTCATGGAACTAGTCTCTATCCCATGACCTATTAGAGGTGGGATTCGAGTAGTTGAGCCTTGATCCTCATTGGGTTAGTTTGAGATAGAAAGGTATCATAGGGGTACCAATCCTGAAGTGTTATAACACTATCTGAGATTAGGATCTATGTTTAAAGTTTCTTTTATCTAGATGTGATGTTTTGTTTGGGTACTAGGGAAATAGTGTTAACATGATTCAGGTTGGCCTCTTAGGTTAAGCTGTGAATAGTTTTTATGGTATCCATCATATTCATTCACCAAGACCTTTATATCCTTCATGCTTACTACTTATATATATACAATGGTTACTGGGGAAACATTATTACATGAATCATATAAGAATGGGTTGTGGTTTCCATTACCCTCTTAATTTAGCTCCCCAAATATACACATTGACCATGGTATATGTTGATAATCATCAATATTCCCCTGTGATGATAGTGAGATAAGATTCATATATGGTGTCATGATTATTACTAGATCAGTGATGAGGTTTCCATTCAAGTCACACTCGTAATTTTTCTATTTCCATATTGGCACCAAGGAGTTCTACCCCTTACGAAGCAGCATGTTGATACTTTTGTGGATAATTCAAAAGATCATCCACGTTTTGGGTAGATGGAAAATAATGTTTTATATTATTATGGTACATGAAGTACTGTAATGTTACATGGGATACAATGATTGGGATTTCCAAGGTCCCACAATGAGAAAAAACCTCATATGGTGGAGGTTTGACTCGAGAAAGTGGTTGGAGTTTATGGAATGTGAAGATGCCGACCGATCAGGTGGTTGATCTTGAAACCCATCTTCTTCAAGGAGTAACATTTGTATTCATTAGTTCTAGATTATAGAACACCAATGTGGAGTATACATTGAGAGTACCTGATTTATAGATAAAAAATCTTCATAGTGGTCTAGAGCCCCCATACCAGGTGGTGGAGGACAGGCGTGAGCCTATGATGTGAATGTACCACCTGGATAAGACCCATCCTTGATGGTGGTCTATTTAGGGAGTCTTTATAAGGGTGGTTCAAGGAATAAGTGTCTTCTTATGTGCATGATTTTTTGGGACTTTGGATTTAAAAGGAAGATAAAAAATCCCCCCCAAAGAGTTGCATTCTTGAAATGTGATCCAAAACTGTGTGGATGAATCATCTCCAACCCAACTGGACAATTTCACAGATTGGTGGATGAGTTTCTATGACTTTTTTGTTTCCCTAGGTAGCCATATGATCATCACATAAGAGGAAGATGAGAGCCTGATGTTTGATTTGGATTGGTATCATGTGGATCAGGTGAGACAAGGGAAACTATTCACTCTATAGAATTGGTGTATTCTTCACCCATAGGGATAGAGGTAATGTTAATCTCATAGTATGACCACGAGATATGATTTTACTAGCACTAGGTTTGAGAGGTGGATATACCATGAATTAATTCTTATATTATTTTTCGCTTATTTGAGTCCTCAGTTATTACCTTTGGTGAGTTTTATGCAACACCAAAATTTTTAGAATTATGGGACAGACACTTGACACTTCATGTATCAGTTCTTGGTAGAATCCTTTTATCGTATCCATGTGTTATCCATGGTCGAGTTGGAACAAAAAATATATTGAAGAATGATTCTTGAAATTATGTAGGAGTTCTACTTGTATGGATCTCTCATTGAGTAATTCCTTGGAATATGTCTTCTAAAACATAATAGTGATAGGGTACCCTACACAGGATGAGCATATGTGATATTGAGAGCCACACACAGTGTGGACATTTATATCTAGTGCTCACTGCTGATTTTTCTATCCATTCTTGTCAAGAGATTTGATAGAGTATATTAACTTTTCCTAGTTTACCCCTTTTGGGTGATTATAGTGAAGTTTACCTCCATTCAATTATTGTTATCCACATCCCTTCTTCAGTATGTAAGGGAGTCACAACATGGGGATATCGATTGTGAGATGTTGTGTTACCAGATATCAACTAAATAAATTATTGGTTGAATTATTTAAATGGTTGAATGACATAATCCTTTATCTAGGGGAAGACAATGATTGTAGTTATGATGCGAGAAGAGGTGCTAATGAAGTTGTTTTTCCTTGAAGAACATCTAGTGGAGGTGAGGATATTTCCAGATCTGTTGGAATTGGTTGGATAGACAAGGGAGTTGCAACATGTTTTCATGACAAACTATTTTGTCTCACCTATATATGGGGGATTAACAATAATGAATTGTGGAGAGTTTGGGACACTTGTGCATGTCATAAGTAGTAAAACATCATGAGAATTTCGACGACGATCATTACAGACTATAATTCTTAATTCATACCATGATTAAAGAGAGGATGAATGAATCCTTTTGGGGACTCATTTGTAGTTTTTCATAGTGTCTTACCCTAGATAGCTGGCCATGAAGAAAAGGATCATTCATGTTTTGGTGAACAATGTTCGAGTTTTCTTGTAAGGTTTTGACATATATCTGGGAGTATCATCTACCATTGTACGAATTTGTGTATCGTGATGATTTAATATCCACGACCAAAGTAGAACATTTCTAAGGCCTTGTATAAGGGACCTTTCGGGATACTATTATACTGGTCAGAAGAGTGGGTGAATAATCTTGGCTCCTAGTATTGGTCTTAGTGATGGTTGTAAATGGTTATGTTCATCTAGGGGAAATTGATGAATATTTAGTAAATGTTAGGGGTACTCAGTGGAGTAATGATGGAATCCATTGTAACTTGAGAGTTACAAAGTCTTAAAAAGGGTTATAGGATATCTCTAAGAAACTCATTCCCTTTTTTCCAACTTATATGTTTTGTTAGAAAATTTGTGTTTCACTTTACCACATGACCATAGTAGTTTTGGAATGCCTGTTTCTCCACAAATATTTAAATTGAGGAGGTATTTACACAACTCATTGTATGATATCGACCAGGTTATGTTGGGTCACAAGAGTGGAGTTTTCTTTTTCAAGGATCCAGGGACATTAATGACTATTACGAGATAAATCCATTGTGGGAATTTGTATTCTTTGGGAGAATTTATTTTTGACAATATAAGGAACCATTGGGAGAGAAAATGGGAGTAGGAGATCCAATGAAGATCTTATTATCCACCCATTTTCTTTATATTTTTCTTTTCAAATATGAACATCCTTATAGAACATAATAATATAATGTCTTGGTTTATTCCATGTAAAACTTTGGAATATTTCCAGATTTAGGTGCTGAGACTATGTATGATTTGGAGGCCCGATGTGACCAATAATTATTTTTAAAATATACTATATATATATAAATATATTAAATATCATAGTTGTGATATTTACTTGAAAAGTGGAATATCTCCTAGATAGTGTCCCAAATCTACAATTTCAAAGATTTGTTGAATTTAGAAGGTTGAATTTACACTAGGGGAGACATAACCTTTATCGGTGTGGGATTTTTGTTTAATATTTTTCACTCACATAAAAAATCAAATAAATAAATTTATTTATTTTTCCCTTGAAAAATCAACATGTTTTTCTCTATAAATAATCCATTATAACCAATTTTTTAGTTTTATCATCATAACTCTGACAATTGAGTAGAGAGTGTCGAGGAATTATAACAGACATCAAGATCATGGATCAATTATATGAGTATAGTAAAGAACACCAATGACTACATTGCATGGGGATCTCATCGATGAAAATGGCATGCCATCATTCTTTATCAATGAATGATTTAAATTGACGTAGGTTGTTTTTTTTGTGGATTTATCTAAATTTTCATTACCCATACAGAACAATAAGTAATCACCTATCAAATGAATTTATGGATTGATAGTTTGATTAGGGAGATGGATTTATATTCTTGTGCTATTGGAATTTATATTGATTTATTTTACTTATTTCTCTTCATTTTTCATCCTATGATAACGACTTGAGGGCAACATGAACATCATATGGGTGTTTTTCCTTATGTTTGGTTTTTTTATTTTCTATCTCTGTTCTATTTGTATTAATTATAAATATTCTTTTTGACTGGTGATTCAATGATGTCTAGGAATACCGATTGATGTGAATTAATTATTTGAAACGTCATATCATCGTCATGGGATCTTATTTGTAATTTTGATAAATTACCAAGGTATGAATATTGCGAGGGAAACATAACGCTAGATTGGGTATCGATAGTCTTCAATCCGAGTTGAGTGGATCTATTTGTAGGTGCATAGATTGATTTCTATGAGAAATGACTGGCCAAAATCGGGCCACCAAGGAAGATGATGTCTAATGTAGTTGTACAAAATAAACATAACACGACATTTGATGTCCATTTACAACACATAAAAAATTGGTGGATGGTTTTCGGGCGAAGAACAACTGGAATGTGATTTTTATCAGGATGTTGGGTGTGTTGTGTGTTATTTTTATATTAAATAAGAATAACATGTGAATTTTTTTTATAATAATAGTAAAGTATTTAATTATGGTAATTAAATAAATGATATGAATGGGATGCTTGAAGTTAAGGATACACCTAGGAATTTAACACCATAAGTATAGTGTTTTTATTTATAATGATTAATAATAACAATTTGGAGATTGGTGGAGGTGAAAATTAAGAGAGGAGGAATAATACTTAGGTACACAAGCCATAGAGATGGGGGCAATTAGGTCATTATTACTTTTTATCTAATAAAAATAATATTATATAATGATAAAATGGAAATGTAAATGAATGGGAAATCTAGTTAGGGGCACACTAGTTGGGGTTTGATATGAGTTGAGTGTAGTTATAAACATTGAATATGGTTTAAATAATAATAATAATAACAATAATAACAAAAACAATAAATAAAAAAACCACATAGAATATTTTTATTATTATTGGTTGTAAAATATTGATTTCTCCATTACATCTTCATGTGAAATCATAGTGGCGATCCTTTTATGGCATTAAGATCTTGTTATTGATATGGAAGTATCAAGACTAATGATTGATATTTAATCTAGACTCATAGCTGAGGACTGAAAAGTGAAATACTTACATGTTATAATGAAATGTGTTTTTTACTATGTGTCTGATTGGAGAAACTGAATAGCTTGACTCGAGTGTTTTTACAATAGGAGATCAATATTGTAATCCATTTATCCCTTCATTTACATTTACAATGAATTTTCATTTGTTTTACATTTTTTTGGCATGAGACTAATCATGATCTCCAAATGTTCATCAGGGTTTTTTAGACTAAGATGTGAGAATACATATAGTCTACCTGAGTAGTTTTCCATGTATAAAATAGTGGTGACCCTTTTTTAGCATCAGAGTTACGATTCATGGTGATGTAAGTGAGACTATACATTAGTGACACTTAACCTGTATTATTTGACTATATTCCCTTGGTATATACCTATTAGGGTTCGGTGAAAAATTGCATTACTATCCTAGTGGGTGATCCCACTACAGGTTCCTCTAATCAGAGTAGTGTGGGTGAGTTCCGTTATTATAGAAATATTATCCTCAATCCTCTTTGATAGATATCAAAATGATTTGTAGTATGTATCCCTCTATGAGACATGAAGAAATCCTCATATTCTTCATTTTTCCATAGATGGGGTTGTTGGAATTTTCATGACCATTATTTACATGGGAAACAATCCCCTATCAAAGAGTTTGCTTTTAGTATGGTCTAGTGCCCCCAGTGAGCCTTGGTAATTGAACCCTTATCTATGTATTGAGATATAATATTTACGATTAAGTGTAATCTGATGGAGTTTTTATCTCTGATAAACCCTCTTAGTTTCTTTTATGTTGGGACTAGATGAGTGCGACCTCTATGATGAGTGTTGTCAATTGAAGCATAGGTCGTGGAGTGAGTTCTCGTGGATAATGATTGTGTGGAACCTTTGTGTATGAATCCTTGCATGAAAATTATGTTGTGATCATTACTTTGAGATTATGTGTCTTTGTTGAGTATTTATAGATATTCATATTCTGTGATGTATAATGATAATTATATAGAGTGGATGGTTAATCATGATTATTTTTTGGTTCTTTCAGGGTATCATACTATGCATTTTTATACTCACCCCTTCATTGGATATACCTGCACGTGTCATGTCTTATCCATATAAAGGTTATTTTAGAATATTCCTTGGTGGACTAGGAGCATGTGAAACTAGTTTGGGCTAGACTGACCAAAGTGCATACCAGTGTTTTATTTCAGATTAGTCACCTCCAAGTGAGTAGGTGTGAGTTTTCCATCTAGTTTTGGTGGGGATTTTATTTGGTCTATTTTTGTGCTTTCCAAAAATATTCATAGTACGATTGTTTTGGGATTATAAATTTAAGCATGAATATTTTTTAGTTTTCTTAAGTTTCAACATTATATGGGCTTGGAGATGTGTCATTACATATATATAATTATGAAAAATTCATACAATGTGTGTGATATAACTTCTTGGTGCTAGTCAATACCATTATCCTATTAGAGGTGGGATTTGGTTAGTTACATATAAATTCCCCTCACGTTGGGTCGTGATAGTATTTATAGGAAATATAAGTAATATATGATCCTGAATATAGTAACTAACCATTTAAATTGTAACAGGAGAATTATTATAGAATCCTGACCATTAATTTTACAACACCAATTAGAAGTAACATTGATGATGAAAAAAAATATATAAATCTAAAAAATAGAATAAAATAAAATAATTTTTTAAATTACATTAATAAATCACTGTGGGAATGTGAATAATATTAATGCATGTTTTTAATTTTTCAGTAATAAATTAATTTTTATAAAAACAATTAAATACTAGAATTAACAAAAGTAAAACAATAATTATGATAAAATTAACTTAATTTTAGGAATAATCATTACAATATTTTTTAGGGATACTTTTGTTGGTATATTTCTAAAAAAGATTAATTTTACTTGAATATAAAAAAATAATGGTTTTTACTGGACTCTAGGTTTTATGACATCATTATGGTATACAATTTGGTTAGTAATTTATAAAATATATTTGATGAGTTATCATTTATTTAGTGAGTAAAATAATTTATTTATAAATAATAAACATTATTTCCAATCCTATATATCTATTTTTGATGTCTATGTTATACATTATTGTTTTAGAAATATAGTATTTGACTCATAAAATTAGACGATATATTATAATTATACTTTTCATTTTGGATGTGTTTAAAAATAAAGAGAGAATATTTTATATCAAATACAATTATTTGATATATGAATCAAAACTATTCTTATTATTGATCATAATTAATAAATTATTCATTATTTTATTCAATGATACACATATCCATTACCTTGGATAAATCTATCCTCTACAAATTTTCCCAATCTTCCAAAACATATAACGTTGATAAATATATTCTAAAATCTCTCTATAAACCCTCTATGATTCATTATACATATTATTTCCAAACCCAAATACCCTCATCTAAATGCTTATTTTCTATTCCAAAGGAAGAATTTCATAGAGCTTTGTAAGGGTTCAAATCCCACCCTTAGTAATTTCCATTCTATATATACATTATATAAAAAATAAACACATAATTACAATCACATTAATAAAATATTATAATTATAATCTATTATATTTAGTAAAATAAATAATTGATTATTTCTATTGTTCTTTTAAACTCTCTTAAAACATTAATCACCCATTGTCAATCTATATTAACGATATTGATGATGATGTTCTATTTTAACTTATACACTTTATATATTTTTTAAACATTATTTTCATTTGTATATATAATATTAATAAATAAAGTATGTTATATTTAATATTTTAGAATCATAAAATAGAAACTATACTATTAATAATAATGAAAAATTCACATGATCTATTCAGAAAACTGAAACAGGTTTTCTAAGAAACCTTATGTGATTTTTAAATATTTATATTACTAAGAAACCTTTTTATTACATTAATTTAGTGAAAACGATGTGTTAAAACCTATAGATAATATAATATAATTGTAAAATTACTTAATTTTAAAATGATAAATAATAATTTTTTTACTATGTGATTAAAATCTTAGAATGACTGATATAAAAAAATCATACCAATGAAGGGATAATAAATTATTAAAAAAGTAGAATAATAATGAAATAAATATGATTGATTATTTTAGTAAATTAATTAATAAATAGAATTTTTTATTTAGATGGCTAAAGGACTTGAGAAATTAATCATGACATGTGGTATGCCATTGTCATATTGAATCAATTTCTTTGAGATATATTTGATATTTCCCATTTATTATATTTTATATTGTTAATATATTTCTTCATTGGCAAAATTTATCAGGATTTATTTATTATTAATAGGATTTAAAATTTCATTACATGTTCCCTCATTCATTCTTCTTAATTTAATATGTTACCAAAGTCATATGACCTTCCCCAAATGTTTGTTTTATTCGTATATTGTTTCTCTATTATATAACTTCCCATATATGTTGCACCTCACTATCAATGAACGTATAAATAATTTATTAGTATTTTTTTGTTAGATATTAATTATCTACTTATATATCTCATTTATTAATATTTAATTCCCTATGTTTTTACAGAGCGGAAATATTTCTCTCTCAACAAATATATTGGGAATTTTCTCTTGGCCATTATCTCTTGGATTCATACAATTTTCTAATACAATTTTAAAATATTTCTATATAGTTTCTACTCAAATTCTCATTATAATTTTATTGTGGCCCATTTTGGGGGATACTTAATGTGTATATTTATGTTGTAGTTATAAATTTCTTAGTGGGGTTTATCACCTAGTATTTCACATTGATATTATATACATATAATATTTCATTATATATTTTTTATAAAAATTACACAAAAATTACCATATTAATTATCTTATTTTCATTATTTATATTTACATGCATTTTTACACTTTTCAAATATATATATTTCCTATTATGATGCTCAAAACCTAATATTTTCTTCACATCTCTTTTTGAAAGGATATTTGTCTTCCATGTCCATGTTCTCTATCTCACTATTGTATTTTGTATCCACACAAACATACCTATTGCGTTATGACATTTAATTTCTTATGAAGTTAGCAATATAATTTTGTCTCTTTATTTGTTTAATGATTCTCATTTCATCCCTTTCTCTCACTAAAATATTCTATCATCCTTTTATTTGTTACCATGTACGTTTTTTTATTCAATTTTCTTTAAATAAAATTTATTTTCTTACTCCATACATTAGATTGTATTTTTATTATATTATCCTTACTTATAAAAAATATACAATGAAAAATTTATTTTTAGGGTTACAGTTCTCTATTACTCTAATGTTTCTTGCCTTTTCAGAATCTATGTATTAATATAACAATTTTTCAAACACCATTTAGATATTGATACAAACCTACAATTTGATTAACTATAGAAATATGTTAACATTTTTATATATAATTTTATTCTAATTTTTTTGAATACACTATTATTAATTATTATTGATTGGTATTTTACTAGAAAACCATACCATTAATTTTAATATGGAAATCCTTACAATCTGTATACCCATTTGATGTATGAATAATTACTGATTAGTTTTCCATTTTCAAATAAGATTTTTCCTTAGCGAATATTATGAAACATAATATTTAAAATTATTTTCATATAATGAATGAACCATACATACTTTGTTATAGGTGGGCCCAAAATTTATATAACTTATTGATAAATTTATAGCTCACATGAGACCAAATAGTTTTAGTATTGGTTTTCTGCTTACCCCATGGTTTATAATGTCATTGATCGAGGTCATGATGATTTAGTTGTGATATAAATAACTATTTATTCCATTATTTTGAGATATATTATTTTTATATGTGTTATAATTAATTTCTATTATTATTTCATCAATGTATGTATAAGGATTATGTTATAATTTATATATCCGCACTTTAAAATTTATTATTTCCATATTATTATGACATGTTTATTCCATGATAGCTTCAATTACACACTACCCCATACTGAGTGTATAAGATAACCCTTTATATTATCTCCCAATTTCCATAAGAAACCATGAAGGATACAATATATTATCTACAGATAATCTTGTAGGAATAAAAAGATTCATTTAATGATATTATATAATTTATGATTATGTTGTAATGTATTGTTTATGTACGTATTTAGTCTCTTGAAACCCAAAAATATATGCATCATGTGTATTCTTTTATTATGTATTTTATTAATAATGAAATGAATAATTTTGGGACATTTATTATTAGAGTCATGTTTCTTATAGTTTGTATCAAACCAATTATTATAGAAACCTCTGAAACTAGATTAAGAAGAACATAATTATATAACAAAAAAATTATGATAATCCCAAAATATATTTTAATAAATCACATAAAATTGGTAGAAAAAATGACATTCAATTATAATAAATTCATGGGAATTCATAAGGCACATATTAGAATTGATAATGTTATTAATAATATAATTATATTATTACACTTTTTAGATAATAGAACCTGATTAATGAAACATGAATAGTATCAATAGTAATTTTCGTTAGATGGATTATCATAATTATGCATAGTTTTCTATAGATAGTATATTTTAGAATTTTTTGGAGATAAAATATGGAATCCATATGATATAAAATCATGGTAAATATACCTTAAATTCTATATAAATTGTTTAAGTATAAATTTTATAGAATATTATCTTGAATATTTAAGCTATATTTATATTGAGCTATATAATGTTCTGATAATAGCTTTTATAATACCTATTATAGTTATAAAACATACAGTAACTATTAATAAAAGTTTATCATTAAGTAAGAATAAATAAAGAATGATTGTTTTATTAGGGGTTGTAAATCCCCCAACCATTACATGGTTATTTCCCACCTAATTTTAGTGTTTAATTTCAATTTTCATATGATTTTATATTGGGAGTGAAACTAAAATAATTTGGAAATTAATTCAATGAATAATGAGAAATATGGTGTGGTGTAAATATAACTAGGAAGCTAGTGTTCTGGAACCAAGTATCAGATGGAGGTTTGGTGATGTCTATGGTTTTGTATTAACCATCAGCTACCCAGTGGCCCTTTATTGGTTACCATATAGACAATGGGAAAATAAGTTTAAAAAGGGTAAATTTTTAACTCTAAAACTAAATATTAAACCCCAAAACTTCCCCCAATTATAATTTTCATTATTTCCATTATGCTGATATTTTGTTCAATTTATCCCTCTCCTCTGATTTACCCCATTTTAACCTATCATATTCATTGTTCCAGGTTGGATTTTATTGTCTATATGAGTTAGTTTTCAATTATTTTTGGTAATTTCTATCAACTATTTACTATTTTTCCAATCCATTCATGTCTATGTGAATTAATTATCATCCTTAAAATTTGGGTCTTTTGAAATCATTTGGATTATTCGAATTATTCTACTAAAGTTGGTGTGATATATTAGACTGGGTGAAATATAGATATTTATATGGTTCTATATTATATATTTTATCATATATGATAGCAACCTCTTATCACTAATTTATCTACTAATTTAGTTTGGTTTAAAGTTTGAAGTGGTGGAATATTATTCTATATTACGTCATCAAGAGTCATTGTATATTTCATATTCTAGGTGAAACCCTTATTAATCTCATATAAAATGAATATTAACCCAACAATGGTTCATGGATGAGTGATTCCAAAATTGGTAATGTATATTTTCAAATAAATTTTTTCGAATGATTATTCATTGAATGTATTGTGTTTTTTGGCTAATTCTATTTATAATCATCCTTTTATCATGTCATTCCTTAATTTGGTATGTTTTATTATTTATATTATATAGGCATATAATGCATATAATTTAACTATATTTATTAAACCAAGTAAGGGGAATAAATATATTTACTAATATTTTACACTATGAATTTAAGCGCACCTACCAAACAATTTCATGCTTTGGTTTCTAGGATTGTGGTACAATTAATAGCATAGTCTAACAACCTTTTTGATATATGAATATATTATTATATATGGATTTAATAAGTTATCCATAGGTTGATGAATACGTTTATGTAGGAGGATGGTCTCATAATTTCCTTGATTGTTAACTCGTTCCCATATTCCTAAATGTGTGGGCTAGATGAGTTACTTGACAAAAAATAAATAATTCCAATTCCCTGAGGAGGGTGATTAGACCTTTCCTTGGTATGAACACATATGAATTTATGTGAGGGTGAATATATATACATGATTGTGGAATAATAATTTTTTTTTCATAAATCTATTTAAGGATGATACCGGTACGATATCTTAGGTTAGGTGCTGAGGATCAAAGTTAGTATGTCTGTACTGACCCTCTTGTTATAGGGTGTTGATTACAATAGTAAATAAATCTTTTAAATGATATGATCACGCATATTTATTTTTTATTATGTTAATAAAAATATAATTTTACTAATAATATAAACCCACTTGTTTATTATAGGTTTATAGGGTATAACACCAAAATATTTTATGTAATTTTTCTCATTATAAAATTTAATTTCATAAATATATTGTTATATACGGAAAACATTGTCAAATTGAATTATAATTTATTATAACATTATAAAAAAACGTTGAATTTGATATGTGAATAAGAATTTTTTATAGAAAATTCATATTGGTTTTATGTAATAAAATATTTTTTATACAAAAGTATTCAAATTTTTAATGGCATTATGTTCATTTAAAAAATCAATTTTCTTCAAAAATTGGTTTTATTGCTTTTTGTGAGAAAATAATATATTAAATATCATGATATTTGATATAAATTTTATGAAAAAAATTAAACTAATTTATTTTAATTATAATGTCAAATTTATCTTAGTGTATATTTTTTATTATTTTCCGAAAAGTTGATTTTTTTTATGACTAGTGAAAAATGATGATTTTTATTGAAAATTGCTTTTTCATTTTTAGAATTTTTGATGTTACATTTTAATTAAGAATATTTATATAAAATTATATCTTATATATTATTAATAATTCAATTATGGTCATTGGAATAAATTGTTTATTGTATTTTTGTAAAAAAAACATTTTATACATAAGAATACATTTTTCTGGGAAACTGCTTTTCATAACATTTTAGCAGATTAATAGAACATTTAATTAATTAAAGTTTATGAATTTAGAATTACAAATAATATTATATATTTGTAATAATAAATTATAAATTTTTTAATGATTCCACTTTAATTTTTGTTTATAATGAATAATGAAAACATTAAAAAAAAATAAGTTTATTAAGGTTAAAATTGGTATACTGGGGTTTAAACCAAATGATATGGGTATTTTTTCCAATTAAAAATAAATAAATACTATTATATCTCTATATCAAGAACTCATAATTTTAAAATACGCTTATATATAAATTTAGAAGCATTTTTATTTAGTATTACATTATTATATTTAAATCATTTATGAAATTACAAGTGTGTATTTTCCCAAAATTAAAAATGGACGCCTATTAGTTATTTTATTTACACCACATTGAATAATATACATCAACTAAAATAAGACAAATTCTATTCTAGACTTCCTTATCCATCATGTAGAGGTTATTTTATTCTTAAAAATCCTTTCCAAGGGTCCTTAAGAGAGAATCTAAAGGAGACTTGCCGGTGAAGAGGTAATAATCCTTCCTTAGGTATTTAAAACTATATCCTCTTATACCCCTATAAATCTTTTATATTTATAGTAAATTATTAACTTATGTATGAAAAACATACTATAATTTTTCATTGATTATTTATTTTCCAATATTCACCCTTCATTCCCTTAAATGGGATGTGAAAGTATCATTCTTACGTATGTGTGAACTACTACATCCACCTAGATATAAAATTCATTTTCCATCACCATATTTTATTTATGTTTATAATAAAGGGTTTAATGTTTATATATTTTATTTATAATATAAATATATATTATTCCATAATTATAATATAATTTCAAAATTCATAACATCTCATCCATCAAAAAATGATAATGTCTCTCGAACATACGTGTGGATTACCACCTCTACAAAGTGATGTGATTATTTTTTTATTTTCACTTTAAATGAAAGGTAATAGATATAAATTTAATTAATATATATTATATATGTATGATTTATTAATAATTATTAAATTGTGACTTATTATTTAAATTTCTTTCATTCCATTAATTAAAATGTGAAAACATCGTTCATGGATACATACAACCTACAATCTCCATCAACTGTTTAAATCATTTTTCTATCTATGATATTTATGGATTAATATATATATATAATTATGATATATTATATTTATATCATGATAAACATTATTATTTTTATAGAAAAATGATCAAAGTAAAAGGATTGTATCTTTCAAACCGAAATTATCATGAAATAAAAAATAGTTAACACCTAGAAACAATGATTTTTAAAATGCATTATTAATATGTTGGTGTTGAAATTTAATTAGTGTATCATATATGATATTATTGGTATGTATATGATTCTGTTATATAATTAGAATAAATTAAAATATGTTATAAAAGATGATATATATATTTCAATGAAATACTAACATGAGGTAAGAGATTTATTTTACAATAATATTAATTATTTGGATTGTTTTTGATAAAAATTTTAATGATGAAATTTTATGAAATATCATTCAATAATACCATTAATATTACTAACCTATGGATTTTTCTTGATAATAAATTATTTCCTTAAATTTTACACCCTTTAGGAACTTAATATACAATGATATTTCATTTAGGGAAAGGTGACTTTATTTCTCTCTTCGATCATGAATCCTTTTTTCCTTTATATTCATGTATTATAAAATATTTTCATTGTTTTTTACAAATAGATGATGATTGTATAAATCCATTTTTACCCATGATTGATTTATTTAGAAAAAAATAAATTTAATCTAATTGTAATTTTAAAAATGATGAACTTTTGTCTTTTTACATAAAATGTTAGAAGAATATTTATTTTCACATAAAAAACATGAATGAAATTTCCCACCATGATGACTAATCAATGAATTTAATATTAAATTACATTTATCTAAGGATATATTCAATGAAATTTTTTTCTTAAAATTTGGGAATTTTTCTCTAATAAACATGTGATTTTAATGTGAAAATTTTATTTTCCTCTAGAAATATACCGATGAACTTTCAACGGAGTTTATGAACTATTATAAGATAATTTGATGCTAATTATGTATTAACGTGCATGGAATTAAATTATTCTATCACATTTTAGTCATTAGATGTCTTATGATGATGGTGATTTAAGGATAATTCTATGAAACACAATGTTTTTCCATGGGATGATATTTTATGGTGAAACAATTATAAAACCCATGTATTTTCCATAGGTTATGTTATAATGAAATGATGGAATGTTTTTTAATACCATTTAATATCCATTAGTTATGCTATGATAAATATTTTAAAATATTTTAGAAATAATATATAATATTTTCATTATGTGATGGGTGTGGATGCCATTATATACCCCTTTACTGAATTGAGAAATTATGGATATATCCTTAAATAAAAAGAATTGGAAGGGGAAGTGAAACCAGTTTGAAATAGGACATTGTCCACAATGATTGTATTTAGAGTAAAACTTGATAAAGGATATATGGGAGTGAACCCAATCTAATATGAAATTCTTTTTAGTGATCCTTGACTAATTAAATTATTTAATTTTTTTATATTTATGACAAATAAATTCTGTATAATTCCAATTTTATAATCTTATGGATCATGTTCTTTCATTCCATTATCAATCATGTATCATGAAAAGTCAATATTTATTTCCATATCTTTCATTTTGATCTATGACATTCTTGTTAAAATTTTAATGTTTTAATATCATATTCCCATACCGTTATTCTCTTGTTATGATTATGTCCTTAGGGATATATCTCTAATTTCCGCTTATTGCATAACTAAGCTCACGCTTTCTTATGTTTCCATTCCCTAGGTTATGTTGAAATGTTTAAAGTAAGAAATTTCTATTAAGGATTATTATTATGAAGAGTATAGTGGGATATGATGCATATAACTTACAAAAAAGTTATTTATGTATCCTTGTTTCCAAATATACTAAACCTATAAGATTATGGAATGGAATTTTTTATTATGCATTGAATATTCATTTAAAAAGTTGAAATATTTAAGTAAGAAATTTATATGTCTCTATAGTTGGTATCAGAGAAAGGTTGTGTTACCTTTATAAACTATGATTATAAAAATTTATAAATAACCATTATGATAATCCAATGTATAAGTGACTATTTTGTGTTATGGTAATGTAACTATATAGTTTTTCATCTCAAAACATTCACATCTCAATATTATACGTGTATGGGTTTTTAAAATAGATTTATCTTGGGATAATAACCCCAAAATGAGTTGTTTGAGTTTATCTCTACCGTTATTTTGGTTTACAGATATTGTACCCTAACTATACACCTGGTTTGACACTCTCAAAAGATATACATGGGTAAATTAAATATTTTATTATAACCCATTATGAGTGATTTGAAAAGATGGTAATTATGGATAACCAAGATTATACCAATAGTTTCATAAAATTTAAATAATAAGGATTCATGATTTACGAAAAATACAGTTTTCTTCTTTTGGAAAATGTGGCCTCCCACTAAGATTATTATTTCTAACACTATATTTTTAGGTTTTAGTCAATGACTAGACTTATGTGGATTTTCATTAATGTTGTATTTGAATGATAATGTGGTGATTATGAGACCCAAATTTGATTATTATTGGAGTGAAATATTTTTTTTTATTCTTAATAAGCTTCCATGAATAGTATAGTGTAAGGAAATGAATATCATAAATGGATCCATTTTTAGTTCAATTTATGTGGGGAGATTGGGCATTCCTTGAGTCAATGTCTTCTTTTAAAGGAACCCTTATGGTCTAGGAAAGGGACTATATCATGTTGAATTTTTCATGAATGTGCCTTATGAAAAAAATTTTTTTGTAGAATTTGATTTTATCTCAAGCATGAATTGAATTTAATTTGATAAATAATTGATCAATTACCGAGGAATGGATGTTATATTTGATATTCAGATACATCCTACGATTGTCTATTGGTGAGATGCTAAATATAATCTTTGAATGGAAATTACATTCATTATATATGACTTTATTCCTATCAAAAGTGGTCTTTATCTCAAATGGTTTGAGAGAAACTAAACATATAAGATATGACATCAGTATCAGTGTTTTTTATTATTTTTCTTGAATAATTTCAAAATACTCCTCTAAACTGTGAAGTTGAGTTTTCAATAGAACTCATATCGGGTGATACACCTATTTGAAACAATATTATACAATGTCCTTAATTGAGTTACAGATATTAAAGAAGCAACTCAATGATAATCTTGGTAAGTGATTAATTATTCCAATTGCATCAACATGGGGTGAGTCTGCTAATTTTTTTAAGAACATATTGGTGCTAATAGGACTTCTTATTGTTTTAGTAACCTAACAAGATCACAATAAAATATATGTATACTCTTCCTCATATTAATGATTATTTCTATCGATTATGAGGTTCTAAATATTATTCCATGATTGATCATTAATATAGATTTTATCAATTGTGGGTCAAAACAGAATATATATTCAAAAAGCCTCTTGGAAATGGTATGGATACTATGACATTTTATTAATTCCATATTTTCTGGCTAATTCCACAACTATCTTCATGGATTTAATGAATAGATACTTTAGAGATTAACTTGTTTAGTTTGTGGTAGTCCTTATAGATGACATTATTTTATATTCCACGTGTAAGTATGGACATTAAGATCATATGAAGATTTCATTGGAATCCCTAATTAAGGTGATGTAGTTTGAAATTTTTTTCAATTGTTTATTTTGGATAAAAAAATATTCAGTTTTGGGTTACATACTCTCACTTGAGTGTATATTTTTTTGATCCAACAAAGATGGAACTTATTGAATGTTGGCCCAAACAAACTAATATGTCTAAAATCTGTAGTTTTTATCTTTTAGATATATATATTATTGATTCTTTGAGGAGGTTTTATCATACCCATCTAATCAACTTTCCATGTTAACTCCAAAGGGATCCAAGTTCCTTTGAACATATTAATTTGAGGAAAATTTCAAATGAATTTGATTGAAGGTTAGTCAGTGCACATATAATTACACTACCTTATAATGTAGAAGGGTTTCTGATTTATTTTGAGGCATTAAAAAAGTTACTTGGTGGATTACACCTTTACAATGATATGGTTAAAACTTATTCATCACAAAAGTTGAAAGTTCATGAGTAAATTTAGAAAAATCATGATATAGAGTTAGATTTGGTAATTTTGACATTAATAATATAGAGGAATTGTCTTTACTTATAGATGTCTTATTATTGGATCATAATTGTATGTAAACAGATTCAATAAGTGGGGGTGGGGGGTAAATTGTAGGTTATAATAAACATACAATTAAATTTTAATTCTTATTCAGTTTATCAGAATGAATATTTTTCCAAAATTCTAAATATATTATCAGATAAAATTCATTATGATACATTTATATAATCAATGTGATAAAAAAGTTTATAAAAAAAGTCAGTGTTTCCTTACGCAAGAATAATAGTAATAAAAAATGAAAAAATAAAAATGTAAGACATTTTAAATTTATAATGAAAATCATGTAGAAAATTTATAAAATAATACCAACCCTTTAACAATAAGTATAATGGAATTCAATCACCTTCACTTATAGTATCCAAAGTTTAAACTAAACATTATGTTGTGTCTTTTTTCCAGAATAAATTCCTCAGTAAAAATGATCGTAATAGCATTGCCTTCCTAGAACTAGAATCTCATGTTAATGAATACCATATATAATAGTCTTCTAATACCAATAATATTTTGATAAAAATCAATTAGATACATTTCTTAAAAATGAAAAAAAAAATTGAGAAAATTTATATCCTCACTTGTTTGTCATAAAATTTGAAAACTCTCTATTGATTAAAAATAAATAACTAGATACAAGATTCCAAAAATATAAAAATTAAACATCATAATGATTTAGTTATAAGAGAATCACCTCCCTTTTCCTCATATAAACCTATATTTGTATTCATAGCTCCAATTTTCATATATATGATTCCTAGAATTGGTTGAAACTACTTCATATAAACATTTCATTCTCTTGAAATGCTCTGTACAGACTTCGCTTGATAGTCGTACTGATAGAATCATTTAAATACTGTAAAATTTTCAATCGTATAGAGTAAAAAATGTTTTTATAATAAGACTAATTTTATTCATATGGTGGATGGAAAGTCATCATCTTATATATTTTTGAAATGTTTTTTTAAAAGAGTATTTCTACCTACATTTGATGAATGTTTATCTAGTTAACAATGTTAAACTTCATCCGATGAGAATTAGTTATACATTGTATTATTGAAATAATCAAAAAATAGTTAAATGAAATTTGAAATCATAAATCCAATGTACAATGAATATTTTGTGTGATTATAATGTTTTTATAATTACAAATATCATCTGATTATGAATACCATTTTATTATAAATATTCCCAAAATTTTAATGATCATTTTATTAAAAATGATTTTTCATCTAGAAGAAAATATATGGTTTCTATAAAAACAGTCTCAAAAACATTTAATGTTTAATGTTAGTAAATCATTGTATTTAAGAAACTGTGTTGTGATTTTGAAAAATACTATTAAAGTGTTGAAATTATAAAATTTGACTAAAGATATCACCTTTTCTAAAGACCAAAAAACACAACCCTTAAATAGAAAACTAAATTTAATAAAATTAAAAATCATACATTCAATTTTTACATATCAATTTATCAAATTCATTCTTCATTTATTATTCAAATAAAATATTATTTATTATTTTTTTGACCCCTATTTTTATTTCTCCCCAATTTTTTAAAAATAATTTTTGAATGATTCTATTGAACATTCGGTTTTCCCAAATTTCATAAGAGTGGTTTTTTTATTAAATTACACAATTTTCCAATTATATAAAAATGGGATTCTTCTAAAATATAAATATTTAATCAAAATTGTTAGATAAAAACAATTCTTTGAAACAAATTAGTATAAAATAATATTCATCCAAATTATAGAGAGAATATTATTCTAAAAATTAAAAAACATTCATTCAAAATGATATAGATAAACATTAATTGAATATATAGTTTCATATTAACAAATCCATAATTAGTCAAGAGAAACAGAAAAATTAATCATTCATAGAATTATTCTTCACAATGAAATTCTTTTTATAAAATTCATCTTGGAACTTATATAATTCTAGGATAGATTATTTGATCATTTAAATATTATCTAAAAGAACCCGAATCATTATATTCTCCATCATTAATTTAAATACATCTTCATCAAGAAACTGAAATTTACTATTCACCACCTTCAACATTAGTACTTCTTCTTACATATCTTGATATATCTATATTTTTTCTAGGATTCAATCTTATTAAATCATTTCATGATTCTTTATATTATCTACTTACATTTTATTTTTGAAAAATTCATAAGAGAAATATTTGTAAAACATTAATCACCGAAGTAGATTTCGTAAAACCAACAATATAATCATCACGATACTTGATATCTACTTCCATTTTTAAGAATTTCATAACTTGTTTCATCCTTATTCATTTATTTCCTATGAACTATCTTTGAATGATTTAAAATAAGATAAATTTAGAAATACTATCTTTATAAGATGTTTTAATGAATTTTGATTTCTCAAAACATCTAATTTTACATGAATTAATTTTCACCATGATTTAATATTTTTAAAAATATTTATGAAATTTATCAAAAAATTTCTGAACATCACTAAATTATGTAAAACTTATCTCTATAATTTCATGAGAATCACATTTAGAAATATGAGCTGAATCGGATGATCATCTGAATATGATATTTAGATGATTCAAATTTTTCCTTCCATCTCTTATCATTTAGTAAATTTAAAAAATTTTAAATTTCCACCTTTTTATCAATATTATGTTTTTCTAAATCCATTGTATGAAAATATTTATATTCTTATTATTATTATTCTAAAAAAATGAATTCTCTTAAAACTGAATCATAATTATAATCCATTTGATATTTACAAGATAAATAGGTAGAGGAATAAAATAAATTTTATTCTTATTGATCCACATCTTATTATATATCATTTTCAATTTGGTTATAAGTCCTCAATAATCTTTTCCGTGACTACTTAACAAATTCATGACATTGTTTTTGAGCTTGTTTTTTTATATACTCTTCTTCACGGACTTATTTTATATATTAATTCAAAATGGTTGGATAAACTTATGAACTATCAAAATGACATTCATCTGGAGTAATAGATTGAGGAATGGATATAAGGGGAATTGGTAGACAACTGATAATGGAAAAATCTACAAGGTTTCTTCTTTGGTTGAAAATTGAAAAGTGTCATGATCTTGCTCTACTCCTTTTAAAAGACATTATAAAACCATTTATTCTAAAAACCATTGTTTCCATATTTTTTTCATCCACTTATTTATGATTTTTGTACATTAACTCTTTTAAATATAAATCTGCTTCTATATCAAGACAAAAATTCAGATCACATAGCTTCTTCTATTATTTCAATTTCATTAATTATTTAAAATCCAAATATAACATTGTATTTTTACTCTATTTTGTGGATATAGTGAAAAATATCTTTATTTCCCATTTTCATTGTATATTTCTTAAAAAAATTTCTTTGGCTTCGAATGAAGATTTTTCTAATTTATCCAAGAATTACTTCCACTTATGAATTTTAAAAAAAATTATTTCCATTAATTAGTTATTCACTAAAGTAGAAAAAAATTTATCCAATAACTATTTCTCAATTCATGATATTTTTATCTTTCATAAATATAATAAAACTTTTTTATTAAACATGGAAATTGAAGGATATTCAACATAACTGTTCCCTTCTTTTCTCTATCCATATACTAAAATTTGAATTTTACTAAATATAAATTTCACATTTTGAGAAATAATTAATGGACATAATTTTATTTTATATTTTATATATATTTATCCAAAATTATTAGGATTATATTTTTCTATATCCTTAATGGAACAAATCTTTAATTATGAGAAAGATGAATTACTTTCCTCACAATAACGTATGAATAAAACAACAGAGTTTCTACCCTTATTTTTCTAAAGATTCTCACTTAGCCTGATACTTTTGGGTAAAAATATTAGCATCACCTTGACATGGTGATCCAATTTGATCAAGAAATTTTTGAAAAAATAACTTGTAAAAATATTTGAAGAAATGTAATGTTATAAATTTCACACCTTCTTCTTCATTGATAACTACTAAAGAATAGAATTCACATACAATAGATGGATAATGAAGATCAACATCAACCTTTTCAGAAAAATATCTTCCCATACTAATATGAAAAATAAAAATATTCAAAAAAAATTAATATTTACTGAAACATCATTTCCCTATTAACATTTAATTATCAACTTCCCCATTATCTAAATATTCTGAATTTTTCATCTTTCTCAAATAGATCAATGATACTGAATAGAAAAATCTAAAAGAAACATATTGATAAGAATCATAGTGTTGAGAGCTTGTAATATAAGATAATTGATGGTGGATAAGTGATAACCCACATTCCTATTAATTGGGCTCCAATTGCAGACTCTTCAACTTTTTATGATCATGTTGGTCAAAAAGAAAAACGTTTGACATCCAATGGTTGATAATTTTATTTGAAAGGATTAGTATATTTTTCTTATCTCTTGATGTTTTTATAAATTTTACTTAATGATGAATATTTTAAAAGAGTGTCATTATAGTTTGTAATTTGTTTATAAAAATAATAAAATTGAAATTTTTTGAATATAATAAAGTAAAATTAAACAAAATGTAGTGATGATTAAAGATTATAAATTTCATATCGAATTAAAATTCTGTCATTCAGTAAGAAATTTTGTCAATAATATGTTATTTTTTTTCATAAATAATGTATTTTCCAGATACATTCCAACAAAAAAACTTTTGGCATATTTTTAAGAAATACCTTTCTATTAAACATTATATGAAATAAAAATTAAAAAATATTTTTTTAGAAAACTAAATATTTTTTAAAAATAAATATTTTATAAAACTAATTGTTTTAAAAGAAGATATATTAGTACTCCACCTTTTTAAATGAAATAATTATAGTAAAGATATGACTTAAAGAAGTTTAAAATAGGAATAATCATTTTTATATAAAATTCCTAGTTTATATTATATATATTCAAATGTATCAGAATTTATTGGTTTTATAAATATATCAAAAAGTTGTTCATTAATTCAAATTAATTGTAAACAATATATAATTTTTATGCGTGATACCAATAGAAATAGAGCTTTATACCTTTGTGATTATATCAAGTGTTATCTTATGGGTTTTTACGTAGAACTATAGAAGTTAGGTTATAAAAAATATGTTTTTTTATAAATAGTCATGAAAAAATCATTGAGTTTTTCCTTCATAAACAACACTTGATCACAACATATTCCTTCTACAGTAAATAATTATTCAATAGTGGAATTTTTTGGAAAATTTTATTTCCTACAAGAATAAAAAACGAAATCCTCTAATATTAAATGAAAATCAATATAATTACTTTTTCAATCCATTATACATCAAACAACGATAGCATCTTAAAAGATATTATGTTCCAAATCATTTCTTGAAGAATACAAAAAATAAATATCTATAGTTCCTATAATATAATGTAAAATTTTTTTCACATCATTAAGATGGGATTATTTTCTATTAACTTGATATATATCAAATAAAATCCTAGAAAACATGAAATATAGAAAACTAGACGTTATGGTTAGTAAACTTCCAATCATTCCACTAATAATATTTTGATCAAATGGTTTCCCAATGAAAAGAATGTCAAATGTTCTTGAGGATCTAATAGGATTAATAATATAATTTTTATTTTCAAATCCAAATATTTTAAAAATATCCTTTATATATATATATATTTAGATTAAAAAATTCAGATATTTTTAAATAAATATGCAACAAATATAAGTAAGTCCACACATTATAATCATCTCAAACATAGATTTCATTATATCAATAAAGGAATCAATAATATATTTGTGATTTAATAAAAATATAATGTAATCAACATCGATTTGAACAGTGGTTGTTTTATTAAAACACGTTTAATAAAAATATACGGATTCCGATATCCATTAAACACATTATTTTTGTTAAAATATAGTTAATCTATAATTCTAAGATCTACATGAATGTTTATGTCTATAATGTTTCTTATAATTTCTTAAAACCTGATCCATACATATTTTTTAAAAAAAATTTGGGTTTTTGACATAAAATTCTTCATGTTCATATCCATTATATAAGTCACACTTCACATCCTTTTAGAATAAATTGAAATTTACTAATTATATATATGAATTAATTATATGAATACATTTAGGTGTAACTATTTGAGAATAATATTTTTCATAATAAATTTATTCTTATTAATTAAGAACATTACAAAAAAATCATTATTTATTTCTAACTCTGCCACCATTTTCAACATAATTTATTTTAGAAAACCAATTTTATATAAATTTTAGGAAAATCATTAATATGTTTAATAAATTTTCAAAAATTAATCCTATCAAATTATTTGAGTTCATCTTTCATAGAGTATATCAAATATTCATTACAGAATTTCTTATTTGGAGTCTTATGTTTGAATTGAGATAAAAATATACAATGTTCATATTCATTTAATAAAGAATTTATAGTTCTAACTGGTTGACCTAAATCACCAATGACATTATCTGTAGGATCATTCTAATGTATTAAAGGATTCCTTAGGTTAGTAAAAATATTTTTTCAAATACTAGGTTCAATTTCTTCTTGAGTTAAAACATTATAAATATTTCCTTCAATTATCTTTTCATAATAATATACTTCCAACTTGGGTTGAAATTCATATTTTAGAAGAATATTTTAAGATGTGGGTTTCAGTTGTTTGAAAAAAAGTGGATTTATTTCATTAAATTTAACATGGGATGTTTAATCAATTGTACTAATATTTTTTTCAAAATTTATATAATCCTTACAATTTTTATAATAACCTAAAAGTATTCATTAATTAGTTTTGGATAGAATTTATGTAATGTATCATTAGTATTTTAGATGAATAATTTAAAAAACATTTATTTATGATACTTTTAACTTCGTTACTATCCAAAAATCATACTGATTTTTAATAATAAAATGTCAGAGTAAAAGTCAATTTATAGTACTACTAGTAGTAATAAATTCTTCATCACTTTTTTTTAAAAAAAAAATTGAGTGTTAAACAGACATGGTTTTATAATATACAAAATAAAACTTTTTTATTTCAACTACACCATTTTTGGTATTGTTTTAGGTTACTAGAACTTATTTATTATAGCTTTCGAGTGAAATGGAACACACTTAGATGGTATGAGAAACTAAAATTTTAGTCTTAAATAAGGCATAATAATTTATTTACATGATCAAAATTCCATGTCCAATGAAATCAGTAGATTTGATAGTCTATAATAATAAACTAGAACTATAGGTAGAGGCTATTCACATGAAATTTATAATTAATTTATAGGAAGATATACAATTATAATAATAGTTAATTAAAGTTTCATTGATAATTTGATGGAATTATATTTGTTTAACAATCATTATATTATAAGATTAAAGTGCATAATTTATAATGAACCTGACTTGTATACCCTCACAAATCTACACCAGAACCAAACTGTCTTATAACCAATGTTGGATCCTGATCCCCACTGGATGTTGAATAGGACATCAACATCACAAAAAAATGAGGGAATGATTTATCCCATCCTGAAATAGAGAACATGAATAATATATGTATATAAATACATATTAGGAATAAATAAATGAAGATAATGAAATAAATATATTTTATTGTAAAAAGGGAACAACATATATAATACAACACAGAGGTAGAAAAATAATATCCAATGTACAATTCAAATAACAATGGAACACTAAAACTAAAATAACTACTCCATGTGTTAGATTGGATAACCGCCACTATCCCACCACTGGGTACCTAGACCCAACTTTCAGAAAAATGACAACCATAATGAAATGCCTTTCATTTCCATGAATTGAATGACATACCAAGGTTTACACACAATCAAAGGGGTGCACATCGTGTAATCTAAATAGAGTTAGTAGGATCCCACCCTAGGGTTCCATAAAAAGTCTCTATACATCAATCCAAAGAAAATTAACATTAATGAAAATAATGTAATATAATTAGTTCAATAGTTTACTTATAAAAACATAGTATATAAATTCCCCGTTTCCACCCAGTTAAAATCATTTCAAATCATATCACATATATCAAGTTAGTTTATAAAATGTATGACATATAATTTCAAATTCAACATAGTGAAAACCAATGAATTGGTAAATAATTCTAAGAATCACAATAGCCCAAGATTTTTTGAACACTCGTACCCAAACATATGAAATCATGCACATGAAATCTTTCAAAATATGAATTGAATATATAAAGCATGTGTAACATCCTCGGAAAATGAAGAATATATCATTTTCATATTTATTAATATTTGTGAATTAAATATTAATTTTACTTTAAAGGGATGATATTTTCAATGGAGTACCCTATAAGCAACAATGGGTTTCTTTGAAATCATACATTACACACAATGTTGGGTCATACTGAAAAATAATAATATAATATTATTTTAAATGGTAGTTAATGACTAGCTACTACATTGTAATGAATGATTATAACTAACTACAATATTATTATACATGTTTGTTAATTTTTTTTACATTTATCCAATAAATTTTTGAGGCTTCAAATGTGAATGAATCTAATTTTAAGCATAAATACTTTAATGCTCTTTAAAAGGACAATTTACAGCCTATTAATAGAGAACCCTCCTTAAATCTAGTTTTGATCACTTTTATATATTATATTTGTCAAAATAAAATTCTTATTTAGAATCAAGATATCAAAATTTACATAGGGTAAATTTTTTGTATTTTTCTGATAAAATTAATATTTTAATGAATAGTGAAAATAATGTATTTTAATTCAAAAATGACTTTCAATATAAATTATTAATATGTATATATTATCTTTTTAATTTGTTTTAATGTATAATTAGATTATATTTTTACTATTTAATCTAATTTTTTCCATTTGAATAAATTTTACTTATAAATTGGACATAAACATGTGTCAATCTTTTGATAGTTATTATTTCTTAAAAATAGGCCTTTTGTTTTTAACAACGGTAATTAATTTTAAATTAATTAATGTAATTTCTATGTTTTGAAGTTTTTAAAATAGACATAATTTTTGAATTCGGAATATCAAATATATCTTAGGCTGTATTTTTGATATATTTATGATAACCTTCAAATTTTGATGAATAGTAAAAACACTAAGTAGTAGTTAAAAAATAAACTTCCCCATTTAAATGAAATTTTACCACTTATGTGAATTTAATTTTAAAAATAAAACATACATGGTTGTTATCAATAATTAAAATTTGGTTCAATAAGATTAAAATAATTTTTTCGTGAATAGTAACTTTTGACATTTATATTCCACGGTTAAAGGTAAATAGGGTAATTCAAGGTAAAATTAATATTATAATAATATAAAATTACCTTATCCCTTGTCCTAACCTTATTGGATGAGTCATGTCCAACCAATACAATATTTTTGTGATATTTGTTTCCTTTGAAAGACATCTGGGTATGATAATAATATTAATAAATTTTTATTTAAATTAAAAAATAATTATATCATAAACATGTATTGTTTTGCTAAAACAATCATAATGTGGGGATATATAATTGATATATTTGTCTATAAATATTAATTATAAATATATAACAATTTTATACATCATGGTATTTTATTTATAATTTTTATACATCAAATAAATAAAATTATTTATGACACAATAATGATGTAGTGTTTACCTCATTAATGAATGATTTAAATAAACATGATTATAAAAATTAAAAAAATATGGAAAACCTGTCCAATTATTATTGTATGATTTTATTTCAAAAAAGAGTCATCTTATCTTCTATTTTATTATGTTTTAGACCTTCCGAAACTGAAAATAATTACATAATAAAATAATATTTTCAAACATTCCTAAAGAGCCCCTCCTCCCCTTATAAAAAAACCCTTACCTCTATCCCATTACTCACACCTCTCAAGCCCATTGGATCATCCAAACTTTTCCAAATAATCTCTCAAGACTCATATCATCCACCTAGAAACATTACATTAGGAATAAGGCACTTCAAGAAATTCCTTTTGGTTCAAACCAAAGAAAGATACCCAATTTAAAGGTAACATACCAAAGGGAGTTACACGATTTAAAGGTAACGTCTTCTATTATGTTATTTTCTATTATTTTACTTCTATAACCCCTTAATTTTTTTATTCCTTTAATTTATAACAACACCAGTATCCTAAATATACTAGGTTTTTGTTATGAGAAGGATTCGAACTACACTTACACACACCTCTCTCTAATGGATACAAACATACTGTTTCTGTGGATGGCGAACTACTGCCTCATGAAACAATGATAGTTCGATTAGGTCCTATTGCCTCTCATGGGGGAAATTATGATGGAACTATCTTTATATGTGAAATATTTTATATTTATATTGTTTTTATTCTACTATATGTTTCATTTATAGTATACCTTTATAGTTTCCATAATGGGTAAATAAGATAATTTATTTGAGGAAGTGAGGACTACCACCCCCTCAATGTGACATGACTCGTTCATATCATACATGGAACATATAAATGATGGTGTTAATAAACTTATGTAATGTATATAAAATATTATACTTTACTATTATTATAATATACCTATGTATCATTTGGTTTTTATTTCTTTAAAAATGAAAAAAGAAATGAAAGTAGCATTAATGCGTACGTATAGCTTACCGTCTCCATGAACAGTGCATTTCATTTTCAGATATCCAAATTATATGGAATAATATATATATATATATATATATATTGGATATATATGATTTATATGATAGTTAAATCATGAATATCATTCTGTATATATTGAACATTTGACCACATGGGCAACTTGTTATTATAATTACTAAATATTGAAAAGATGACCGTTATTAACTTAAAATATTTTTTAATGTTTATAACGTGGTAATAAGTGATGTAAAAGAATTATTAAACAAGAAAATTTTTCTGAAGAACATATAAATTAACTTTACTTAATTATTCAATAAATTTTATGAATGAACTAGTCAAGTCTGACACAAGGTAAGGGGTTTTCATTTCACTTTTTATTCCTGTTAGATTCATGCTATATTTTTTACTATTTACTTTTGTGTTGTGCATGTACTGACCATGATTCTAGTCATTGGGTAATATACATTAATTTATGGGTATTTACATCTTTATTGTATGATCCTTCTTTCATGTGGTGTATGTTTCATAAGTTACCAAATCGGTAAGGGAACCTTTCACACTTCCTCTTTTTGTCAATGACTTATTTTATGTTAACTCTTTAAATTTCAATTTTGAAATTATGGGATATGTTATTTTATCCTTATTGTTGTACATTTTATTTCAATGTGATGAGAGATCCTTTTCTCTCTCATCAACTCATTTTCTGAATTATTAAGTGATGTCATTAGGCTGTCGAATTTCTGTAAGGGAACTTCTTAACCCAATTTCAATTATTTGGGTTAAACTTATACTTCTTGATTATGTCATGCTATGAATATGTGTGAATAGTCTCTGATTTTTTTACAAATAATTTCCACTTATATTGGGTGGATTATTATTTTTCACACATTATTATGTCATTTATTTATCCATAATCTAAGAATACGATCTTTGTAAGGGACATTGTCTCAATTTACATTCCCTTGATTCTTATATGTTGTTATACACCAATTCACTTTTATATGGTGTATATAATACCCTTTTACAAAGTATATCATGAATATCCTTATACTCATTATATTATAATCAGTTTTTAATTTATTCTGTAATTAGTTTTATTTAAGTATTTTCTCAAGTGGTAAGGTACTCTTTAGCTAAACCATTGTTATAAATGTTTTAATGATTTATTATTCTAAATATTTATCATTAAAGTATGTGTTTTCAAACTGGTTTTAATGATTTATTTTTATGGACATTACTTCTTTAAAATTATTTTTTCTTTTAAAAGCATAAAAATAGAATGGGACGCTTTGAATCCAAAATCACATTATTAAATGTTACAAATGGTTTGATAAAGCATTGATTATGTAAATATCTTAAAATGATATATGGTGATTGTAATGTGGAAATGATATCATTATTTTATTTTTGTTTAATGTGTTATGAATATGTTATGGTAATTGGGTATCATTTATGCACACGAGTGGTTCCGTGATAATCCTAGGGCGGGTTAGCCCGATACAGCTCTCTCATGCATCAGGTAACATGACAGAGGTAAACAGTAATGTTTCTCCTAATAGATTTAGGGAATATACTATGATGAGTATTTCAAATGTAACTACCTATGAATATGTGATAGCTACAACGTATGTATGACATGGATTCCACAAGATAGCATTATGATTTATGATTTCTATGTGTTATTCATAAATCTTATTATTTTGTAAGGTATGTTAAAGAAATTTTGTTTTAAGATTGAAAGGTTTGATTTCGTTGATTTGAATTTATCCCTTGAGTAATGTTTTCTTTTTTTATTTTATATCCCTTACTGAGCTTTTTATGATCATCCCATGTTTTTAAATGTTTTCCATAGGACATAAAGATGAATAGGGTCAAGGATGTGATCATGGAAAATTCATGCTGTCAAAAACATAGAACTAGACATGTTTCTTTTCATTTAAGAATTTTTATATAATGAAAAAATAGATACTGATTAGAAATTTCTATATTTAATATTTATGTTGTAATGTATATATTATGATCTGATTCTATAAATCTCTAACCCTAAAAAAGATCCTCAATGTGAATTATTAAATTTATTCAAGATTTTGTGATGTTTAAGGCCGAGGCCTTATAGTTGCTATAAAAGGAAGGTTTAGATAACTTTATAGTTTATGGTATTATATAAGCATTAGTGACATAACCATAATGTTTAGAATATTAGAAATATGCGTATTTATTTTATAGGTGAAAATGGTTATTAAATTTTTCGGTTCAAAATGAAAGGTATTAGATAACCTTTCAGGATAAAATATGTTATGGTTATTTTTGAGAAACTTCTCTCATTTGTTGGAATGTTATAAAATTTTATAATTTTTCAAAAAAGGAAAACACATAGACCGTGTGACAACCCATCACATCTGACAAAGCTATGGGAATCGAATCCACAACCAAAGTGTGATTTGTATTTATTTCATACCAATGGACTATGTGAAATCCCTGGTTAGTATAACTAATTATTTTTTGTTAAATGATTTTATGGATCAAGAATAAGTTTATTTAGGATCTTATATTTCTTATCAACGGGACATCCTTAGTAAAGGAAAATGATTTGGTGATTAAGTGATAAATGTTATTTTGGAATACATTCTCTAATTTGGGGAAACACTATATGCCTAAGGAAAATAGAATAATTTGGGATTTCATTTGTGGAATAATGGTCGAAATTTTATTTTAGAAGAATCTATGTTCAGTGGATATTTGGGTTATTTATGGAAATGATTAACCTATCATAGAGAATATTTTATTTGGTTAATTTCACTTTGGTATGAGAATTTAAGATTTGACGATGTTATTTAGAGATAAATTAAAAGATTTTTTATAAAAGACTATGTGATTAAATTCTTCTGAGTTTTGGGTATCAATCATTGTTTGGTTTAATTTGAAGAATTTTATGGATAGTTGTTTATTGAATGGTATTTGTTGATATTTGCTTACTATTTGTTGAATTTTGGAGATTAAGAGTGGCAATTCTTTTTATAAAGTATTGTTATTTTTTGGGATTATATGATATTATAATAACCATTTTGGTTTTGGTTAATGTATAAAGACATGAAAAATATATAGTTCTTATTTTTTGGATTCAGTGATTATCTAAAAGTTGATATTATAACTTCAGGTGTGATCATGTCATCAGGAATACCCATCATTTGGAGAAAAGATGAGTTAATGGTAGATATTTATTAGAGGATGATACTCTTCTTGAAAGGTAAGAATATTTCATTATCTTCTTAGTCAATCTCCTAAATAAATTTATCAAACATTATGAAACATAACTAAAAATAATGTTGTCCATTTATTTTTCCTGCAGGGGAATCAAAGACCCTTTAACCTATCATATGTTTATGGTTTTCTACGACTTATCTTTCCCATAGATCATGTTTTATATCACTCTCTATCAGAAATTGACACTTAGTTTCTCCTATATTGCCATATTTTCATGGAATCCTAGTGTAGGTTATCTCGAGTGACATTTTAACATCTTTTTCTTTTTTTATGTGATATTTTTATTAACTCTTTTTATGATTTTGGACTTTTAATGATGTTTCTGAGCCCAATTTTAAAATTGCAAGGATGCAATTCCCAAAATGGGGTAAGGATATAACATCCCAGGTAAATAAAAAATATAATATTTTCATATTAATAATATTTTTGAAATAAATATTAATTTTACTTTAAAGGGATGAAATTTTCGATGGATTAACCGATAAGCAATAATGGGTTTTATTGAAATCTTACATTTCACACAACGTTGGGTCATTCTGAAAAATAATAATATAATATTATTTTAAAAAGTAGGTAATGCCTAGCCGTTGTATTGGATGGAATTTTATAGACCAGAAGCTTGACGTACATGGACATTACATAACTTTTTCGGAATACTTAGTACATAACAAAAACACACACATAAGGATCGTAATAGTTTAGTGTCATTGGAAACTCGGAATATAATATTCTAATCGTGGTGAAAGATCGTCAACATCTCCCATAAAGATATTCTTTTTTTTACCTAAAACCTTTCTTTATATCCTGGGGAAAAGAAAACATAAAAGGGTGAGCTCAAATGCTTAGTAAGGGTAAACAAAAGAAATATCAATCACATCATATTTAGAAGAACATAACATTTTGGAAATCTTAACCTGCAAAAGAGAGCATAATTTCATAACATGGGATAAATCATAGTAGTGAAATGAAATCCCAATAATCATAACTTAAAACATGAAACTTTTTGTCATACACACATAATCATATACAATCATATATTATTAGTCCAGACTCATTGCCAAAACTATCTTAGTGGACAAAGTCCATTTCTGAAGCGAGTCACCCTCGTTTCAGTCCTGTTTCACTGAATCGGTATAACCTACCATTCCAGACATGTCTATTTCATGAGATATAAAATATTTACCCAATGAATTGGAGGGAGATATAGGTCCCACCCATCTCATAATGATACAATTATTATGTGTTCCACAAAATCATAAATCATACATCATTACATAACCCATGTAATAAAAATGGGATTCTTAAACAACATGACATCATAAAACAATTCATATAATATAAAGGAATTCAAAAAAATATAATTCCATCACAACATAATCAAATCAATAGGGATAAAAACAGAACCCTTTATTATCTTAGATGGAAAATAATTTTGATAAAACACTTGAACTCCATTATTGAGGAAAATATCTTTTCTGCTTCAAAAACACTTTTCCTTTCTTAACATGTCATACAATTCTAAACTTAAGAAGTTGATTAAATATAAACTTGAAAACATTTAAAGGAAGCTTCTGGGAAATAATGTTTTAAAAATCCATTCATGCCGTATAAGTTAAGAAAAACATTCTTCGTACTTTTGTCGGAAAAGTCAAAAAAGTACCTCGTATGAAAAACGACAAAAGATTCCTTTCATATCTTTTACTAAAAACTCACTGAAGGGTAAAATTGGATTTAAACAATTGTAGGTGGATGGAAACAATATTACATATTGAGGAATCATGGATGTGGATGATAAAATACACCCCAGTAAATACCAAAGTATAAACAATCTCAGATAAAATGAGATTGTGATATTTTCCCTTACCTTAGGTCCAATTTTCATCGTAAGTGTCCGAACCTCCGGTATAATGATTTAAATAATTTCTTGACTTATTACAGAATCATATTCATTGTTATTATATCATATATGGTTCACTTATGACTTTATATTACCCGTTCTTTTGTAAATTCATGTTAAAGTAGCATTTTGGGTAAAACCATCTCATTTTTCGTTCGTGTTTGAACTTGTAATTATTCATATGATTACATAGATCGTGATTACTTAATTCCAGAATATAAAACATTATTTATATATAATATATATTCATAATATACATATATATAATAGATCGATAAATGGAAAGAAATACACCGTTCATGGAGACGGTAGTCCGTACGTGCGCATGAACGCTGTTTTCCTTTTCCTATTGTCTCGAATGGAAGTAAGTAGATGAAATACATATATATATATATATATAAAAATCCAGTATATTTAAAATGTCATATATTTCATTATTATTCATTTTATATACTTTATAATTATTCATGAATGGTTAATGTGGAGAATGAATCTCATCGCATCGTGGAGACGGTAGTCCGTACGTACGCACAAGAGATGATATCGTTCGCATGATCGTGAAATTGTGTTGAAGTGTATGTATAATATTTCAGTATCAATATCAAATTATAATAATCATATATAGTTACTCATTACACAATTATACCCATCCAATTAAGGTCGTGGTGGAAAATAGATTACACCACGGCGTGGATACGATATTCCGTACGTACTCACGCGCGGTGATTTCCTTTTTCCGTAGGATGGATAAAAGGTTAATTAGGGTTGTTTAATATTTATAATAACATATTTGTATATAAGAAATACTGATGTTATTACTTTATCATGAAACAACTAAATAAGAAGAAGTTGAAGAAGAAAGAAATTGAAAAAGATCGGTAAGGGATATTACCTCTTTTTGATGTGCCTTTTCTTAACCTCCACTTAAAGAACTAAGGATGGTCTTTGAAGAAGTCCAAGACCTCTAGGATGATACTAGGGAAGTAGAGAAGTTATTTTGTCAGGGGTTTTCCGAGATTTAATGCTCAAATTGGTGTGAGGATGAGAGGGAGGAGGTGCCCTTTTATAAGGGAGGAGAGGGGCACCTTAGGAAAATCTCAAAATATTATTTTATATTAAGGTTAAATTCGGTTTATAATGGTTACAAAGGGTCTTATTTCTAAGATAAAGTGGGTATGGGTCTAAATACTCTCATCCAATAGGATTTAGACAAGTTTAGGTTATTATTTTAACCTTATCAATTAGATTTAACTCTAAGTTAAATAATTTAACTTTTACCGTGTCTTTTTGTTTTCTTACACTATATGGTTAATAAACTTAATATATCAAGCCAAAATAACCCCAAGTTGTTTATTATTAATATATATAACCTTATATAAGTCATTTGACCTAACCATAGATATTTAGGAATAAAGTAACAATTAATCATATAATATTTGTTTTAAAAACTAATTTATGTCCATTTTGACACTATTTGGTACATGATTTTTATGAAATTCATAACAGAATTATAAGTTCGAAACAAGTTACTTAAATAAACTATATCATGTAATATTAACCTATAAATGTAGTGTAAGTCATAAAAAGTCTCAAATTACATTTATTTGTGCATTTATAACATCAATTATGTTAATATTTTCTTAAAAAGGTAATTACTACATCATCGTTGTGTCATAAATAATTTAATTTATTAGATGTCTAAAAATAAAAAAAAATACTATCATTTAGGAAATATTTTTATCTTTCCAATTAATATTTATAGTAAAAAATATTTCTTATATAACACCATATAAAAATTAATTACTAAAAGATTTTTGTTTATGTCTATTTTGCCTTTACATTAAATTAATTAGTCTAAATTGTCATTTTCACTTAATGGGGTCCCAAAATAGACCCAAAGATGACCATGGTCGTTAATGACTCAAAACATAATGTTTGGACAAATGTTAAGGTAATTTTGAATTATTATAATATTATTTTTTAACCCTTATTTACCGGATTTACCCTTAACCATGGTAAATAAAATATTTACCGCAGTAATTATTCAAAATGTCTAAAAATAAAAGTTACCTATTTACACAATTTGAACATAATGATTCCAAATATGGAATCCATTTTTCCAAATTCAAAAGACATTAGTGGCAGAAATTAATTTAAAATTAATTCTCGTTGTTAAAACAAAAAGCGTGTTTTTAAGAGATAATAAATATCAAAAGATTGGCACTTGTTTATGTCTAGTTTAATTGTGAAATTATGTCCAATGAAAAACATTTAATTAAATGGTAAAAATATTTTCTAAATATACTTTAAAACCACTAAAATTCATAATTTATCAATATAAATTATTTTGATTAAAAAAGTTGTTTTTAATTAAAAATTAGTAATTTTCACTATTCATCAAAATAATACAGTTATCTGAAAAGTACCAAAACTTCACCTTTGCTAAATTCGATATTCTGAACCCAAAAATGAATTCTATTTTACCAAATTCATAGAATAGAAGTTGCATTAATTAATTTTATAATTAATTCCTACTGTTAAAACAAATAGCGTGTTTTTAAGAAATAATATCTATTAAAAGATTGACACTCGTTTATGTCCAATATCAAAGTGATATTAATTACATTGACCTCCATTAGATAAACTGGTAAAAATATATTCTATTTATAATTTAAAACCATTCAATATTATAATTTAACCATATAAATTATTGTGATGAAAAAAGTTGTTTTTAATTAAAATATAGCGTGTTTTCACTATTCATCAAAATATGAATATTACCAAAATAATATGAAAAATTTATCCAAAGTAAATTTTTATTTCATGATTCCAAATAAAAATTTTATTTTGTCAAATTTAACTTATAAACATATCAAAAACTAGATTTAAAGTGGGTGCGCCATCAAAAGGCGGTAAAACTGCATTTTTTGAAAAATACTTATTTTACCCGAAAAATTTATTTTGTTCTTATACCATGATTTAGAAAATGTGTAAGACGAATAATAATGTTATAAGATTCTATATTTAATTAATACTATTCATAACTTCTAGTTCATAATAATATTATAATAATATATCGTTGTTTAGTAAAACCCGGTATTGCGTACAACACACGCTATCGAGGAAGGTCGTGATTGCGTGTAATGCAAGCCAAGTCAGAGTTGCGTGCTATGCAAGAATCATCCGTTGTTTCGTATATCATAATCCAAACATATTTAATTTATACATTGAATATATATATATATATACTCAATGTTGCATACAATAACTATTATCAAAATTGTGTGTAACACGATCCAAGAATAGTGTTGCGTATACTGCAAGCTAATACGGTGTTGCGTATAGCGCAAGGTAATCTTGGTGTATCATACAACACAATACATTAATGAAATTAAAAGAATATTTTTCATAAAATCTCGGGGTGTTACATTCTACCCCCCTTAAATTGAATTTTGCCCTCAAAATTCGTCGTGGTTATAAATGGTTTACTATTCGAAATTTTCTTTAATAGAAACCCACATCGTAAAAAGAAATACCAAAACCAATCTTTAAAAACAAAATTATGAAACGTAACAGTTACCAAAATAAAATAATCACTGGTTTTCCACATAGGTGAAAATATGGATATGGAAGAGAAATCTAACCATCATGTTCTGATGGAGAGTGGTAGAGAACATGGCTATGGAAGATCCAGAAATTACAAAGCCATAAATTTGTGATGATCTAAGGTACCATCTGATTCATGAGATATAAGAGCACTAGGACAACATTTTTGGTTTTCAAGATCATTTCCCTAAAGATGAAAATTTTGAATTAGAAGAAATTATTACTTGATTTTGGTATAATCTCACTGTTGTTCGTGCTTTGAACAATTTTCACTTCATCTCTTAAAGAAATGAAGTTGAATTTGTTATTCATGAAGTTTTAACAGATCATGTGATAGAATGATGGGTCATTCCATCTGTTTCAAACAAAAGTTTAGCAATAGTTATCAAATATACATAAGTCCATCTTTGGTGAGGTTAATCATATACGATTCCAAAAATGATCTTATACTTCATATATAATACCTCTTAATAAAATAAAACTAGTTTCTACTAACCAGAGACTTTTTGTAGGCCAGTGGTATGCGATAAAGGCCCGTCACACTTTATTTGTGGGTTTGATTCCCATAGCCTTGGCAACGCGATGGGTTGTCGAACATCCTGCAGGTAGACTTTTTTCTAAAAGTACATTATTATAACATCCCATCAACAATATCAAAAAAAAACTTCTGTCCTTAAACAATACTAACTTATGTCCAACATAATCCATTCCAATCTTTAGGCTTATCCATAATACTGCAGTCCACTCTCATAATATAGTGAAAATGATTACCAGAGATTTAATAGCATCGTTGATCCCCATATATCATAGGATATGTCTTGTTGGTCACATTCCAAACATTCGAAGGCCTTAATAATGTATTCTCTTGAAAAATGAATACTCATTGAACCTTATTGAAAACATGAATGCTGTTAAAAGTTAACTCTTTCCACATACAAAAATACTCAAACAATGATATAACTATTTCCTTATATCAGTCATGATCTCATGAATACTGTCAAACATTTCATTTTCTCCCTATCCCTTCATTATTCACATATCATCTTTTTTTCCAAAAATATCTCAATCACTTTCCATGGTTACCGGTACCATAAAATTATTGAAAACCAAAGTAGACCAATACATAAATATTAAAATATTCCATGATACTATATACAACATTATTTTGGTATCCCATTACATAAACACTTAATCATTCCACCACATCGTTGTCATATTCAACATCGCCAATAGTGATCGCATGTGACTTCCCTTTGTCCTTTGCCTTAAGCGGTTGCTCATGTCGATCATCACTAACCCTTGGATTAGGGCATTTATTAGCATAATTCCCCATTTCCTTTCACTTGAATCATTGAAGTGTTGGTGGTGCATTCTCTATAGTGTTTGATTTATTGACATCATTAGAAACCCTTTTTCCATTACTTTGACACTCAGCTGCTCGATGACCTTCTTTTCCACACATAAAACATTTTCTAGTCCCTTTAAGACAATCTTCACCATGCTTCTTTCCACACTTTGTGCATAAGGAAACATTCATCTTCTTTTCACCATTATTTTGAGATTTATCCTTGAACTCCATCTTTCGTTTCTTGTCAAAACCATGAGATGGATATGTAACACCAACTTCCATTTCTCCCTTGATAGCACAACGCACAATTTCTTCATAGCTACTGATGTCTTTTATAGCTAATTCCCTTCGAAGTCTTGGTTTTAAGCCACTGAAGAATCGATCAACTTTACTTTCAGGTTGGATGATAAATCCAGATGCATACCTTGCAAGCCTTGTAAAATTCACTTCGTATATACCTACAGATTCATCATCCTTTTGCTTTAGTTAAAGAAACTCCTTCTCCATCTTTGTTCTAAGAATACGAGGGAAGTACTTATTGAAAAATAAGTTCTTGAACTCGTCCCATTCCATGGACTCAATTTCATCTCTTTGCCTCATATTCTTGATAATATTCCACCATTGATCAGATTCACCTTCCAAAAGATATACTGCTAAGATGACTTTATCATGTTCAGAACATTGAAGAACTGAAAATATCTTTTCAGTGGTACTGATCCATTGTTCAGCAACAAGTTGATCAGAAGACCCACTAAAAGAAGGTAGACGTTGCCTCATGAAGGACTCAATAGAATGTTGTTCCCTTATCTGATTATTTGGAAGTCCAGAATGATTCATAGCTTGTGTAAGTATAGCAATAAGATTCTGCACTCCATCTCCCATAACATTTGTTTTTTCATGAGGACAATCATTGCATTGTCCATTGCATTGATCAACACGGTTCCTTCGGGTTCCAGCCATCGTCTAAAACCCAAAAAGAATAGTGTGAGAGGCAAAAATCATACTAGGGAAAACAACATAATAAATGGGGAGTACCTTCAATATCTAACATCTTAGGTTTAATTCTAAGATCGTTAGTGCAATTCTAGGACTATAACCTATACTTATACTTAACCATAGGTACTTCCCTAGACATACCTTAGAAATATCTCTAGGGATCCCACTAAAGTTCTTGCATCCTATTTTCCAAAGGCTGACTAAACCTTTCCTCTAATACCAACTGTAGAGACCCGAAGCTTGACATACATGGACATTACATTACTTTTTCATAATACATAGTACATAAAAAAACACACACACAATGATCGTAATAGTTTAGTGTCTTTGGAAACTCAGAATATAATCTTCTAATCGTGGTGAAAGATCTTCAACATCTCCCATAAAGATATTTTTTTTACCTAAAACCTTTCTTAATATCCTGGGGAAATGAAAACATAAAATTGTGAGCTCAAATGCTCAGTAAGGTTAAACAAAAGAAATATCAATCACATCATATTCAGAAGAACATAACATTTTAGAAATCTTAACCTGCAAAAGAGAGCATAATTTCATAACATGGGATAAATCATAGTAGTGAAATGAAATCCCAATAATCAGAACATAAAACATGAAACTATGTGGCATACACACATAATCATAGAGAATCATACCTTATTAGTCAAGACTCATTTCAAAGACTATCTTAGTGGACAAAGTCAATTTCTGAACCGAGTCACCCTCGTTTCAGTCCTGTTTCACTGAACCGGTATAACCAACCATTCCAGCCATGTCAATCTCATGAGATATAAAATCTTTACCCAATTCATTGGAGGGAGATATAGGTCCCACCCATCTCATAATTATACCATTCTTAAGTGTTCCACAAAATCATAAATCATACATCATTACATAACCCATGTAATAAAAATGGGATTCTTAAACAACATGACATCATAAAAAAATTCATATAAGATAATGGAATTCATAAAAATATAATTACATCACAACATAATCAAATCAATAGGTATAAAAACAAAACCCTTTATTATCTTAGATGGAAAATAAATTTGATAAAACACTTGAACTCCATTATTGAGGAAAATATCCTTTCTGCTTCAAAAACACTTTTCCTTTCATAACATGTCGTACAATTCTAAACTAAAAGAAGTTGATTAAAAATAAACATGAAAACTTGTAATGTAAGATTCTTGGAAATAAAGTTTTAAAAATCCATTCATTCCCTATAAGTTAAGAAAAACATTCTTCGTACTTTTGTCAGAAAAGTCAAAAAAGTACCTCGTATGAAAAATGACAAAAGATTACTTTCATATATTTTACTAAAAACTCACCGAAGGGTAAAATTGGATTTAAAAAAGTGTAGGTGGATGGAAACAATATTACATATTGAGTAATCATGGATTTGGATGATAAAATACACCCATGTAAATACAAATGTATAAACAATCTCAGATAAAATGAGATTCTGATATTTTCCTTTACCTTAGGTCCGATTTGCTTCGTAAGTGTCCGAACCTCCTGTATAATGATTTAAATAATTTAATTGACTTATTACAGAATCATATTCATTGTTATTATATCATATATGTTTCACTTATGACTTTATATTACCCGTTCTTTTGTAAATTCATGTTAAAGTAGCGTTTTGGGTAAAATCGTCTCATTTGTCGTTCGTGTTTTAACTTGTAATTATTCGTATGATTACGTAGATCATGATTACTTAATTCCAGAATATAAAACATAATTTATATATAATATATATTCATAATATACATATATATAATGGATTGATAAATGGAAATAAATACACAGTTCATGGAGACGGTAGTCCGTACATACGCATGAACGCTGTTTTCCTTTTCTTATTGTCTTGAATGGATGTAAGTATATGACATACATATATATACATAAATAAATACAGTAGATTTAACATGTCATATATTTCATTATTATTCATTATATATACTTTATAATCATTCATGAATGGTTAATGTGGAGAATGAATCTCATCGCGTTGTGGAGACGGTAGTCCGTACGTACGCACGAGCGATGATATCGTTATCATGATCGTGAACTTGTGTTTAAGTGTATGTATACTATTTCAGTATCAATATCACTTTATAATAATCATATATAGTTACTAATTACACCATTATACCCATCCAATTAAGTTGGTGGCGGAAAATAGATTACACCATGGCGTAGAGACGGTATTCCGTACGTACGCACGCGCGGTGATTTCCTTTTGCCGTAGGATGGATATAAGGTTAATTAGAGTTGTTTCATATTTATAATAACATATAAGTATATAATAAATACTTATGTTATTTCTTTATCATGAAACAACTAAAGAAGAAGAAGTTGAAGAAGAAAGAAATTGAAAAAGATCGGTAATGGATATTACCTCTTTTTGACGCGCCTTTTCTTAACCTCAACTTAAAGAAGTAAGGATGGACTTTAAAGAAGACCAGGACTTCTAGGATGATACTAGGGAAGTGGAGAAGAGATTTTGGCAGGGTTTGGCCGAGCTTGAATGCTCAAATTGGTGTGAGGAGGAGAGGGAGAATGAACCCTTTTATAAGGGAGGAGAGGGGCACCCTAGGAAAATCTCAAAATATTATTTTATATTAATGTCAAATTCGGTTTATAATGGGTCCAAATGGTCTTATTTAGAAGCTAAAGTGGGGATGGGTCGAAATACTCTCATCAAATAGGATTTAGACATGTTAAGGTTATTATTTTAACCTTATCAATTAGATTTAACTCTAAGTTAAAAAATTTATCTTTTACCGTGTCTTTTTGTTTTCTTACACTATATGGTTAATAAACTTACTATATCAAGCAAAACGAACCCCAAGTTGTTTATTATTAATATATATAACCATATCTAAGTCATTTGGCCGAACCTTAGATTTTTAGGACTAAAATAACAATTAATAATATAATATTTGTTTTAAAAACTAATTTATATCCATTTGGACACTATTTGGTACATGATTTTTATGAAATTTATAACAGAATGATAAGTTCGAACCAAGTTACTTAAATCAACAATAACATGTCATATTGACCTATAAAATTAGTGTAAGTCATAAAAAGTCTCAAATTACATTTATTTGGGCATTTATAACATAAATTATGTTAATATTTTCTTAAAAAGGTAATTAATGCATCATTGTTGTGTCATAAATAATTTAATTTATTAGATGTCTAAAAATTCTAAAACAAATACTATAATGTAGGAAATCTGTTTAGATTTCCAATTAATATTTATAGTAAAAAATATTGCTTATATAACACCATATAAAAATTAATTACTAAAATAGATTTCTTTATGTCAATTTTGCTTTTACATTAAATTAATTAGTCTAAATTGTCATTATCACTTAATGGGGTCCCAAAATCGACCCAAAGATTCCCATGGTCGTTAATGACTCATGATATAATGTTTGGACAAGTGTTAAGATAATTTTGAATTATTATAATATTATTATTTAACCCTTATTTACCGGATTTACCCTTAACCATGGTAAATAAAATATTTACCGCAGTAATTATTCAAAATGTCTAAAAATAAAAGTTACCTATTTACACAATTTGAACATCTTGATTCCAAATATGGAATCCATTTTTCCAAATTCAAAACACATAATTGGCAGAAATTAATTTAAAATTAATTCCCGTTGTTAAAACAAAAAGCGTGTTTTTAAGAGATAATAACTATCAAAAGATTGGCACTTGTTTATGTCTAGTTTAATTGTGAAATTATGTCCAATGAAAAACATTGAATTAAATGGTAAAAATATTTTCTAAATATACTTTAAAACCACTCAAATTCATAATTTATCAATATAAATTATTTTGATTAAAAAAGTTGTTTTTAATTAAAATTTAGTAATTTTCACTATTCATCAAACTATTATAGTTATCTGAAAAGTACCAAAACTTCACCTTAGGATAAATTCAATATTCCAAACCCAAAAATGAAGTCTATTATACCCAATTCATAACATAGAAGTTTCATTAATTAATTTTATAATTAAATCCTGATGTTAAAACATATAGCGTGTTTTTAAGGAATAATATTTATCAAAAGATTGACACTCGTTTATGTCCAATATCAAAGTGATATTAATTACATTGACCACCATTGAATCAACTAGTAAAAATATATGCTATTTATAATTTAAAATCATTCAATATTATAATTTAACCATTTAAATTATTGTGATGAAAAAAGTTGTTTTTAATTAAAATATAGCGTGTTTTTACTATTCATTAAAATATGAATGTTACCAGAATAATATGAAAAATTTATCCAAAGTAAATTTTTATTTCATGATTCTAAATAAGAATTTTAATTTGTCAAATTTAACTTATAAACATATCAAAAACTAGATTTAATGTGGAAAAGGTGGCAAAACAGCATTTTTTTAAAAATGCTTATTTTACCAGAAAAATTTATTTTGTTCTTATACCATGTTTTAGAAAATGTGTAAGACGAATAATAATGTTATAAGATTAAAAATTTAGTAAATAAAATTCATAATGGCTAGTTCATAATAATATTATAATAATATATCGTTGTTTAGTAAAACCCGGTATTGCGTACAACACACGCTATAGAGGAAGGTCGCGATTGCGTGTAATGCAAGCCAAGTCAGGGTTGCCTGCTATGCAAGAATCCTTCGTTGTTTCGTAAATCATAATCCAACCATATTTCATTTATGCATTGAATATATATATATATATATACTCAATGTTGCATAGAATAACTATTATCAAAATTGTGTGTAACACAATCCAAGAATAGTGTTGCGTATACTGCAAACTAATACGGTGTTGCGTATAGCGCAAGGTAATCTTGGTGTAGCATACAACACAAGACATTAATGAAATTAAAAGAATATTTTTCATAAAATCTCATGGTGTTTCAGGAATGGTTAGACCTAACTAAAATATGATTATACATGTTTGTTGAATTTTTTTTACATTTATCTAATAAAATTTAGAGGCTTAAAATGTGAATGAATCTAATTTTAATCATAAATACTTTAATATTCTTTAAAAGGTCAATTAACCATCTTTTGTTGGAGAACCCTATTTTAATATAGTTTTGGACACTTTTATATTTTTATTTGACTAAATAAAATTCTTCTTTATAATCAGTCTATAAAAATTTACATTGGGTAAATTTTTGGTATTTTTCTGATAAAATCCATTTTTAATGAATAGTGAAAAATACTTTATTATAATTCAAAACTGCCTTTTAATATAAATTATTTATATCGTTAGTATATATTTTTAACTTTTTTAAATTTTAATTATATTATATTTTTTCCTTTTAATCAAGCTATGGTCATTGGAAGAAATTTCACACTTAAATTTGACGAAAACAAGTGTCAATGTTTTGATAGTTATTATTTCTTAAAAACATGTATTTCGTTTTGACAATGGGAATTAATTGTAAATTAATTAATGAAACATAATTTTATAGAATCTGTTAATATAGACATCATTTTTTAATTTATAATATCATACATATCTTAGGCGGAAGTTTTGGTATTTTTTGGAAAACCATCAATTTTTGATGAATAGTGAAAACACTAAGTAGTAGTTAAAAACAGATTCTTCATTTAAATGATATTTTATCACTTCTGTTAATTGAATTTTAAAAATCTGAAAAAAAAATTATCAATAAATAAAATGTGGTTTAATAATATAAAAATTATTTTTGGTGAATAGAAACTTTTGACTTATTTACCGCGGTTAAATGTAATTAAGGTAATTAAAGATAAAACTAATATTATAATAATATAAAATTACATTAAAACATTTAATAACATTTTTTTATGAGTAATAGAAGACCAATACAATCCTTGGGAGTGAGATTATTGGCATTTGAAATCCATTTGGGTAAGAGAGTGACATTAACAACTTTTTATTTAATGTAAAAATAAAAATATCATAAACTTGTATTTTTTTGCTAAAACAATCTCAATGTGGGTTATATAATTGATATATTTGACTATAAATATTCATTTTAAATATAAAAGGATTTAATATATAATGGTAGTTTCTTTATATTTTTTAGACATGAAATAAATAAAATTAATTAAAACACAATAATGATGCAGTGTTTACCTCAATAATGAATGATTAAAAAAATAATAATATTATAATTAAAACAATTTCCAAAACCTATTAAATTAATATTTGATGATTTTATTTTGAACAAAATTCATCTTATCTTCTACGTTCATATGTTTTGTACCGTTAGAAACCAAAAATCATTATATAATAAAATAATATTTTCAAACATTTCTAAAGAGCCCCTCCTCCCCCTTATAAAATACCTTCAACTCTAACCCATTACTCACACCTATCAAGACTTTTGGCTCATCCAAAATCTACCCAAATAAGCTCCAAATATACCTATCTTCCATCTAGAATTCTTACCTTAGACATAAGGAACTTCAAGAAAGACTTTTGGTTCAAACCAAAGGGAGTTACCCATTTTAAAGGTAACATCTTATATTAAGTTATATTATTTTATTTTACTTCTAAAACCCCCTAAACTCTTTTTATACATTTAATTTATATCAAAAACATTATATTCAATATAATAGGTTTTTTTATGAGAAGTATTCGAACTACACTTACACACACCTCCATCTAATGTATGCGAACATATTGTTTCTGTGGACGGTGAATTACTGCCTCGCAAAATGATGATTTTTCGATTATCTCATACCGCTTATAATGGTGGCGATTATGAAGAAAATATATTTATATGTGATATATATTAAATTTAAATTTTTTATATTCTTTTGTATTTTTCATTTATATCATACATTATGGTTTCCCTGATGGGAAAATACGATAATTTAATTTGAGGATGTGGGGACTGCCACCCCCTCAAACTGATATGACTCGTTCAAAATATACATGTAATGTATAGAGTTTGGTGTTAATAAACATATTTAAAGTATATAAAATATGATATTATATTGTAATTAAAATATACCTATGTATCATTGGGTTTTCATTCCTTTAAAAATGAAAAAAAAATGAATTGAAAGAAGTGTTCATGAGTACATACGAGTTACCATCTCCATGAACGGTGCATTTCATTTTCATATATCCAAATGATATGAACTATTATAAATACATATATATGGGATATATATGATTTATATGATATTTAAATCATTAATATAATTCTGTATATAATGGAATTTTGGCCACAAGGTCAACTTGTAATTATAATTAATAAATATTGACAAAATGGTCGTTATTAACTTAAATGATTTTGTAATGATTATAACATGGTATTAAGTTATGTAAAAGTAATAATAAACTTGAAAATAGTTTCTAAGAAATTATAAATTTACTTAAGTTTATTATTCAAGAAATTTAAAAAATGAACAAGTCAATTCAGACATTAGGTAAGGGGTTTTCATCTCACTTTTTATTCCCGTGAGTTTCATGCTATGTTTTCCACTATTTACGTTTGTGTGGAGTATTTAATACCAATGATTGTTGTCATTGTTTAATATAATATAATTTATGGACATTCACCTCGTCATTGTATGATCCTTCTTTCATGTGGTTTATGTTTCATAAGTTACCAAATCAGTAAGGGAATCTGTCACCCTTCCTCTTTTGGTCAATGAATTATTTTATGTTAAGTATTTAAATTTAAATTTTCAAATGATGGGATATGTCCTTTTTTATCCTTATTGCTGTACATTTTATTTCCATGTTATTAGAGATCCTTTTCTCTATCATCAACTCATTTTTGGAAATTTATATGTGATGTCGTTAGGCTGTCAAATTTCTCTAACAGAACATCTTAACCCAATATACATTCATTTGGTTAAACATATAATTCATGATTATGTCACGATATGAATATATGTGAATGAACTCTGACTGTGTAACACTTAATATAAACCTATATTGGTTGTATTCTTATTTTTCACACTTAATTATTTCATTTATTTGTCCTTAATCTAAGGATACGATCTTTTTAAGGAACTTTCTCTCAATTTACATTTCATTAAGACTTATTTGTTGTTATACTAAAATTCATTTTTATATAGTGTATATACCGCCCTTCGAGATATTATATAATGAATCTCCTAATTCTGATGAAATTATTAGCATTGTTTAATGTTATTATATAATTTTTTTATTCAATTATTTTCACATCTGGTAAGGGGATCTTTAACTATTTTTTTAAATGTTTTAATTATTTATTATTATAAATATTACTCATTAATATCCATGATTTCATATAGGTTTTAAGGATTTATTTTTATGGACATTAATGCTTTAAAATTATAATTCCTTTAAAATAGTTGAGGTGGTTTGGGACACTTTGATTCAAAAATATCTTTAAAAAAAATTTAAATGGTTTGATGAAGCATTGATTATGTAAATATCTTGATATGATATATTATTATTGCAACGTGGAAATGTTATATTTACTTTATGTTTGTTTTTTGTGTTATGAATATGATATGGTTTTTGGGAATTGATTATGTACATGCGTGGTTCCATGATAAACCTAGGGCAGGTGAGCCAGTGATAGCTCTCCAATGCATTGGGTAACATGATGGAGGTAAACATTTATGTTTCTATTAAGAGATTTAGGGAATATACTATGATGGGTATTCCAAACATAACACCCTATGTAGTAGTGATAGAAATAATATAAGTATGATGTGGATTCTGCAAGATACCTTTATGATTTATGATTTATATGTTTTATTCTTAAATCTTATGATTTTGTACGTTATGTTAATGAGATTATGTTTTATGATTGAAATGTATGATTTATTTTATTTGTTTGTATCCATGGATTAATGTTTTCTTTACTTATTTTATATCCCTTACAGAGCTTTATATACTCATCCCATGTTTTTGAAATGTTTTCCATAGAATATAAAGATAAATAGTGTAATTGATGGGATCAAGAAGAAGTCTTTCTGTCTAAAACACGGAACTAGACATGTTTTTTTAAGAAGTTATATTTTATGAAAAAATGGATACTGATAAGAAGTGTCTACATGTAATATTCAAGTTGTTTTGTATATGTTATGACCTAATTCTCTAAATCTCTAAACCTAAAAAGATCCTAAATGTGAATTATTAACATAATTAAAGATTATGTTATGTTTAAAGCTAAGGCCTTAGAGCAAGGGATCCCCCAAGCAAGTGATCCACCCAACAGGTTTGAGAAGTCCCTCAAAAAATTGGCCAAGGGACTATAGGAACACCCCATGAGTGATCCCATTATAGTATCAAGGGATGAAGTCAATTACTACATCTTCTACCAAAGTTCGCAAGGCTTTCCTTATACTATATTTTTCGAACCATTACATTAAAACCATGCATTGAAAACCATTTATTAAATACATTTTAAAATCCTTCGAAAATAAATGTTACCTTAAAAAAGGGAAAACCATATTTTCTAAATAAATCATACTTCTACACACATAAAAATCAATCAATCAATCAATCTTCCTATTTTATTTATAAAATAATTTATATAAACAAGTGAAATCATTGTTTATCCAACATAGGCTAGAGATAGAGCCACATGCATCATAATTGGGCCGTACATACCCACAATGGGTTACATCAACATAGGAGAACATGATGAAAAAATAGGGCCTTAGAATTAATAATTACATCCCGGAATCGAATCATTGAGAAAAACACTGGTTGGAGAGGTTTAAAAAATTGTATCTCAAGAAACTCACACATCACCACAAAACCAACTAAAAGTTTATATTTTATATAAATATCCCCAAAATAATCTAGAATGGATCAAGGGAATTAACACCACAAGACCAATGGATCTAAAAACAAAGAATAATGGTGATTATATGATGAATGGAAAAAATAAGCAGAAAGATCACTTACGAAGAGAAACACTAGAAAAGAGAAACAAAATATTAATCACAAAATGAAATAATCCAACAGGATTAGAGATCCCTGATATCATATGGGGAGATCATAGGTTTAGAGAGAGGATAATGTTTCCAAATAAAAAAATATAAGACATGTATCACTTGAAAAACTACATACAAGGAAGATTTAATTTTTTTTAATTTTGGATTCATTATGGGAAATATATAAATTTAATATACTCTAAAAAAGGTCTCAGATTAATTTAAAAATAAATGATCAATATTTTTACAACATAAACCAGTTTGTCAGTCTAAACATTTTCAAAATCTATAAAAATTCTTAGCATCAACCTACAGAAGGTTTTATATCTTGTAACCAGTTGACGGTGTAAAAATTACTATAATAAAAATTTTCCACACACATTTAGAAAAATCCATATTTTAACCAGAACAGTAGTCAAATTCTTATTACGAAATCACCACATTTATACCCAAAATTTATTTATTACTAAAAAAATATCCCTGAACATTAGATAATTTCCTACTTTAAAAAACTCACCATCCTAGAATGTTCAAAAAACACACCCAAAAAAAGTTTCAAATTAAGTAAGAGATGAGGAATACATAATATTAGGTAACATGATGTTAAAAACTCCCCACTATAAGACATTGCATACTTGGGAATTTATTTAGAAGAATAGAATCCATAAATAGGCGAGGCCACTAGTACCTCATCAAAATCATTCCCTACCATTTATCATGAGAATATTATATGTGTCATTATAATAACTGGATCATCAAAATCGACATCCAATGCAATTATTTCACATGAGAGTCAACCTTCTCCATAGGTTGCTCTAAAATCAAAATGACTATCTCCATCTCAATTTCTTCCCAACTCAGAATTTGTGAGGATATATAACTCTATTTAAAATGATGATATCTATGGAAACATCATAAATACCCATCAACATAATTAGAAATTCCATCCAATAAGAACATTTATTGGATCCAACATCCCTGGTTTTCCAATCCAATTGTGACCCGACCATGGATAAACCTTACAGAAAACCCAATGACCAATTAAAAAATTATATGGATTACACCAATGATATGTATATGGTTTCTTATGACTCTAATATGTAACTAAACACAGAAATATGCTATGAATACTCATCGATATCTATTTAATGATACTCAGTTCTTCTGATATTTCATCGTCCACCTCTTCCAATCAAAGTAGTAATCTGCATTAGAGACCAGAAATATCTTATAAGGGAGGAATTCTGATTTATGATTGATAATTTAAGTTTTAAACAATCAGACCCAGATAGATATTCAATGATTCACCAAAATCCACAAAGTAGGCACGAAGTATATCCTCTGTGATTTGAATAGAATGAGTAGTTTGGCAATATGTGAGTTGATGGTATCTGGCACTCAACATAACCCAATTCCCAACCACATCCAAGAGATACTTAAAAAATGTGAGGTAATCCTAGGATCACTATAAAATACAATGAAATAGGTAAACCCATGTAACCTCACTACCTCATATATATAATGAATGCACAGTTCTTCAACATTAGTTGTGTCCATAACTAGAATGAAGTGAGATGATTTAATCTTTTTATCAGTAAACACCTGGATAGAATTCATTCTATAGGTAGTCCATGTTAATCCAAAAAACATTCCATATTCCCAATTTTCATTTACAAATAAGCACCGTAAGAGGTTGGAGAAAGCAAGAAGGTTTTAGATGTTATTTTTTGACCTATTGGTAGGTGTAACAATGAGACATGTATTCTTATATTTCATTCTTTATACCCATCTAGACTAGTAACCATATCATTTCGTAATACATCTTCATATTTGTTTCTATGAATGGACCAAAAAAACCGTGATAGTTAAAAAATGTGGTCTTCACATATATTGTGATAACAAACTGATATCCAAAATCGAGGATACCATCTAGAGAGAGACACCCACCAGAAATGGTCTCCCCACCATATAGGGTTTCTTGATTTCCCATAACATCATCATCCTACTACGTGTCCTACAGAATATACTCAAGGACAGATGATGATAAATAATCACTCGTTAGAACCATCGTTGAAACATGTTATTATGCACTCATGTGAAACTGAGAGAAGATCCCTATAAGGTTCCACTCCTCAGTCGATTCTAGGGCTGCCAGTGATAGTACATTACTATTAAGAGTGTCTGTAATGACATTCCCCTTCTTTGGGGTATAGGTGATGTCGAAGTCATATGTTTGAAGGTATTCTACCAACCACCTTAGTCTAAGAATAATATTTTTCAAAAAATGATATAGCTCATACTCTTATGGTCATAAAAGTATATGCTCCTATCCCAAAGAAGATAGTGCCACCAAAATTTATGTGTGTGAATAACAATAAAAAACTATAAATAATGAGTGGTGTAATTAATCTCCTTATTTTAAAGATGGAAAGATCCAAAATTCACTACATAATCTTTGTGTATATGCATGAAACACAGACCAACACAAATAGTGTCACAAAAAACCACATACCCATTATCAGGGTTAGGAATGATCCGAATATGAGTTAATGATAGATGTAATTTCAGATCATCAAAATAACATTGACTTTTGTCATCCCAAAATAATATCACCCCATCCAAGCAATATTAATAAATGTTGATGAAAAATTTTAGAAATACTATAAAAACCATATGTAGTACCCCGTAAGATTAAGAAAGATCAAAATCTCAAATAAATTTTGTGTCTCTTATCTTGATAAGAAAACCATCACATTTTGATGATCAAATAATTCATTCTTCTTATAAATCATGTGCCACAGGAATTTCACTTCATGGATCTATAAATTTCATTTCATTAATTTTCTATTAAACTGTGACTCCTAATGATTTCCAAAAACAAAAGTCAATTGATTATCATTATCATGATAAAATATTGAATAAAAAAATATCATCCATGCAAAACTTCACCAAAAGTGTTTAGATACTCATGGAATATATGATTCATCAAATCCATAAAAACTAAAGGAGCCCCAGTTAGACCAAATGGAATCATAATTTATTTATAATGGTCTTACCTAATCTAGAAATTTTTCATTGGTACATTGGAATGTTGAACTATGAGATGATGATAACATGAACAAATATTGATCTATGAAAACCACTTTTCACCCATTAACTGGCCAAACAAATCATCCACAAGGGAGGATATGTATTCTAAACTGCTTCTTGGTTCAACTTCTGATACTCCATAGAAAATCCGAGTAAACCATTTCCTACTTAGAAAAGAGAATAGGTGTTACCCTATGTGAAACACTAAAAAAATGTCTATACATTCAATCATCCAATTGAATGAAGAGCTCTTTTAGCATTATTGGTGTGATACCATAAGAGGGTAGAAATATATGTTGTGTATCAAGCACTAGAAAAATTATATGTTCTACTCCCTCTCAGAAATAATACATGAAAAAAATCCTAGGAAACATCATCAAAATCCATAAAAACCCATTAAATAATACCCACAAACGAAATATCATTAGGATCAACTAAAAAATTAGATTAAAAACTCATGTTCTCTGAGTGATAAGGTCTTCCATGACTAAACCTCACATCCCACTCTCATGGAAACTCAAGAGATCTCCCATAGAGTGAAAAAACTCTAAAATTTAGATAGTAAAAATCAATATTATCATGATGAGTGATATGAAAATATATCCTTATGATGGAACAAAAACGATCCAAATTGAGAATGAGAAAATCATAGACCAACTCTACATCTGCAATTGAATGTGAAAAAAGACACAAAATCCCATGAACATTCCTCTTTTAAATTGGTCTATCCAAATGTAAAAATGAAATATGTTCTATTGGAATTATAATTATATAAATATAATTGTTAGATATAATAGATTGTAATTCCATGTTTTTAAATTTTGAAGTCACTAATGAAGATAAAAAAATATGGAATTTCTCATTGTTGCAAGATCTGCAGTGGCCTTTTCTAGAAAATATTCCACTGTGTGAATTTGATTTAATACTAAGACATGTGGATTGATCCCTCTAGAATTTAATGCATATAACATTCCCATAATATAATTCAGAGAATATCATTTTGTCCATAATGAGTTAAATACATATACAGACCAAAATATTGTATATGGCTATAATTCCAGCAACGATTACACATCTTCACTGGTGAAGAACATGATATTTTGGTGTTCCCAAACATACCACAATGATAGTATGTCAATGGGAAACTACTAGATAAATCTAAAGGTGAATAAGTGGCATAATACTGAGAACCAACCCGCCACTAATGAGATGATCAATCCATTTCCCCTTCCTCCACTACAAGCTATGGAAGCATCCACTAGGTTGAAAAGATGGAATATAATAACAAACCTTGACTATTATGTATAACTCTACCATTATATACCTATCTAATATCACCTAATTGTTATAAATAATCATCATAAATACCTATGATATGATATTTGGTCAGAAACACTATAAGAACATTTGATCCCCCAATGGATCATTATTTATAACCTCAAGAGAAAAAAATCCAACTCTGTAAACCAACTGGTGTACACAAACACCGAATGCTCTCCCTATTTTAAGGAGAGAAACTCTAAATACTTGATTATCATCAATGAATATGGAAAAAATTGTTGAAACAAGTGGGTCTTGAAAATAATCCAATTACATAAAATATGTTTTCCCACATTTACAATGTAATCCCACCATTTTTAACTGGGATACTCAAGTATAAATACTACACACTCTACGTTGATATTATAATGTGTGTCTTGGAAGATGAATATATGATCGATCCTATCCAGCCATTCCTCCAACACATGTGATTAATTTGTACCATTAATTTATTGTGGATTCTCACATTTGAACTCCTGCGATCAATCAATTTTCCCTAAAACTCATGGATGTACCCCAACGACTGTGATATGGACTTGAATTACACTTTGTTCTACATTTAGAACTACTAATACATTATCCTTCATTAGATTTGTATCTGGAGGAGGATTCACTTGATGAACATCCACTATACCCTCTATAGGATCTCGTGTAAGATATATCAAATCCATACCACTACACATCATGACCTATGAAATGAACAACAAATAAGATAATCTCAGATAAACCAAAAAACAACAATAAGAAACATAGATTATGATATAAAACTCAAAATATGAGACACATATCCCAACATCCCATGGTAAATTGTGTCTCGTAAAAGAAATAGCTAAATAGACAGTTATCATAACATACCCTGCATGTCCCAAAAATCAATCTACAGTTTACCAACATCCCAAAAGAGATTATAACCTGCCTTTGATACAAAATTATAATGATACTCACTCACATTACATTACAAATATGTACTCAAATAGAACTATCACATACCCAAATGGTATTCCCAATCACTACGGACTGGTGTCAAGCACCTGGTCATAAAAATAACTAGAGATAATGATATATCATCTCCTCTAGAAAAAAAAGTAATATATATATATATATGAATAACATTATGAAATAGAAAAAGAGTAAAAAAATAAATATACCAAAAATAAAAAAGAAAATATAAAAGCGATAAAACTCAAATATATCTCAAAAATATCCAATGTTCATGTCCAAAAAAATGACAACTAAAATAGAAATAACTATTCCATGTGATAGCATCGAAAATATCCCATAATTCTCACTACCAGCTATCCAGACACAACTGAATAAAACCTAAACACCTCACTATAGAATCTCTTCTTTCACTTAATCGAAATACATAACAAGTCATATGAAACATTAAAGGGGTGTTAAATAATTGAACTAAACTATCCTGGATGGATCTCACTCAGGCGTTCCATAATAAGTATTTTTACAACAATATGAACAATGCTCAAATTTAATGAAAATAAGGCTTGATAATTAGTGAAGTTGTTTTTATATCAAAATCATGGTGCACAAATTCCCTTTTCAACATTTTCAAAAAATATAGGTAATATAGTTTCATATCATATCATGTATATCAAAGAATATCAAATCATTTATCACATATCATATCAAATACAAATCAGTTAAACCCAAAGAATAGGTAAATGATGTTAGGGATCACAATAGTTCTGGAAAGCTATAAAACTCATTCCAAAACACATACAATCATTCACATCAAGTATATAGCTTTATGAATTGAATATAGAAAGTATATGACAATCCTATCATGTTAATAATCAAATAGGTCTAATAAATCAATAGAACAATGGGATTTGGGAGTAGAGAAACACGCCTTGACTTAACCCCCTCAATAGTATCAATAGATGAGTTCTATTACTAAAACTTCCACCAAAATACCCATGTAATCCCATGTGATATATTTTCCAAACCATTTCAACAAAGTCGGACATTGAAAATCATTTCACAAGTCCATTTCATAATGCTCAAGAAATAACGTTTACTTTTAGAAAAAACTAAAAATCATCTATTCTAATATTTTTATTTTCACACACCCACACACACAAAAATAAATAAACCAAAAATTCAATTATATTTATAAAACAATTTATCCAAAATAGAGAAATCATGTTTCTTCAAACATGGTCATGAGATGGAACCGACTATCTCAAATTGTGGTCATACATGCCAAAAATAGGATACATCAACATAGGTGATTGAAAACAAAACAATGGATGTTTAATAGATAGATATTTATAAAAAAGAAAATTATATTATATAGGCATACAATAATAAAAAAATCTTAATTTGTTGATAAAAAGAAATAATTTATTAATGGTTTTTTTCACCTTTTAATGGAAGACTTATTTTAATGATCAATTTAGACACTTTTATAAAAATTATTTTAAAAAATACTATTTTTATTTGGAATAAATGTTTCAAATGTATCATAGGGAGAATTTTTTTTATTTTTTTGAGAAGTTTCTTTTTTTGATGAATATTGAAAAATACTCAATTTTAATTATAAATTGACTTTTAATCTAAATTATTTATAATGTAAAATTATATTTTGAAATTGATTTGAATTAAAAAATGTTAAATTATTCATATATTAAAATATTTTTAATTTATTGTAATCATTTTTATATTAAAATTATATATATATATTTTTGAACTTTTGATCATTTTCACTTCAAAGCCCCTCTATCTTGTCCGGAATACAAGAAACATTTTAAATTATATTCTACCATATATGAGAACTTAATTGGAAAAAAAATGAATTCTATATTTGGAATCATTATAATTTATAGAATCTTGTATGGTAGAATTACTAATTTACAAATGTTATTAGTGAATTTTTTTTAATTAATTACAATAGTTATGAAAAAACTTGGTTTACCTAGGGGTTAAACATAGAATATATGGTGTTTACATAACACAAAACATTTCCAACCTTCATTGTTAGGACACATGTATACCCTTTTGATGTTATGATCAAAAGGTATGAGTTTTTTTGGAGACTATTCCATGAATGTGACCAATATAATAAGATACTAAATAGACAAGACAATAAACGTACCATTCTTCATATTAATTTCTATAAAGCCTTAATGATAGAGAAAAATTATGTAAGAAAAAATATAAATTTCATCTTGAAATATAAATGTTGTTTTTTGTCCTAATGTTTTTAAATTAATTCTTAGATATGATATAATTTCATTAAATTCATATAAATCATCATCCCATGGATTATTTATTCAATAATTAAATAAAGGAAATTAAACTTGAAATATTAAAAGTAAGGTAAATAGAATTAATTTTTAAATTCCATTTTGAATTAGATTATTATATCACAATGCATAGATATATATTCAATATATTTTAAATCCAATATTGATTTTATAATTTTTTAATTCAAATTATACTTATAATGTCTAAATTGACATTAATGTTATTTTTTAATAAATGATATATTATTAGTTTATTTAAAATTACTAAAAATTATAACTTCTATAATGTGATTTTTAAATGTTAATCGATATAAAATATTTTACATTTATTTAATAATTTATCTTCTATAATTTTCATATTTACCCCTAAATAATAAAAACATTATTGCCATGGTTAGGGTTAATGTAGTGTTTTTGCGTGTTCCATACGCTTCTATTAAATTTAATTTCTAACACAAATGATATTTCTATTTTGTAATTTACAAATAATGATTAAAATTATAGGGTTTAAATATTATTAAAATTACCATATTCATTTAGTCTTAATGGATAAATTTCGTAGGTTAAAAAATGTGTTACCTTAAAGAAAAATGAAAATGAAAAACAAAGTAAAATTAGGAGTTATAGAACAAAATTTTTATCAAATATATTTATATTGTGTTTTAGAGGTGTTTATTGACAAAATAATACCTCTCGTTCATTATAATTTAATTTTTGATGGACATGATATAAGGGAGTCCTCCCAACAGTAAATACTTTTGTGTATTTACAAGAATGTCACTTCTCGTCAACTATAAAAAGTCACTCACTATCCCCACTTCTAAACACCTATCAATAAATTTGAATCATTAAAACCGAATTCTAATCACATAAAAACATCCCTCCCAAAATCCTATAAGAAATAGTTTTACATCAATGAAATCCTTTCTAGATTTTAGTGAAACCCCATAGAAGATACAGGAATAAGTGGTAATGTTTTTCTGAAAGTGAATTTATTTTATTCCTTCTCCACCTCCTTCAATAATTATTATAAAATTATTATCTAATAACATTAGTATCCAAAATATACCGAAATTATTTTATGTTAATGGTATAAAATAAACCCACACGCACTTCAATCATATGTGTTTAAAAATCATTATTTGTGTGTCTGGTGGATTAGTGAATCACAAAAATGATGTTGATCATTTTTCAATTACCACCTATCACGGTGGGAATCATGATGGAAATAATATTTTTATATTATCTTTAAAATATTTAAAATATATTATTTTAATAATATATATATATATATATATATCATATAAGAACATTTTAAATTCCATTCTATAATGGATACGATAGCATTTCTCGTGCGTACAACTGACTACCACCTCGCAAAACGATGTATAGAGTATCCCACTATCTTTTCACATTGATGGTAATAATTTTAAACATAAATAATATTAATTAAATAAATATATTTCTGTCAATATAATATATTATTTTTTTCATACTTTTTTTACACAGCAAATATGTGATAATGTATTTCATGGATGTGTAGTCTATCGTCTCCTCAATGTGATGTGATTCCATTTACATCATTATAATGATTTATAAAATTATATATAATTAAATATAATTATATTTAGAATATTATTATCATTTTTTAATGAAAGAATATTACATACCTTTACTCCATAAAGATCAATGAAAAATGTAAGTGTTATTAATTTGTACGTACGACCTACCATATCCATGATTGTAATGTTAGTAAAATTTTCATTCAAATATTTCATGAATGGTTTTAAAAGTATACTTTTCGTAGAAATATGATTCATATATCATTTTTGTGATTCTGGAAATGTTTAAATAATTATCTTCTCCCCATATTCAATCCATAAAAGTCATTATAGACACATAATCCAAATATAGACATAACATATAAGATAAATATAATCGATTAAGTTATTATTTATAAAATATATATAAATTAAATAAAAGTAAAAATAAAAGTTTGAATCCTCATGTGTTAATCATGTTTTAATGATCTCAAATCCTCTACATTCTGTAGATCTTTTTAATCCTTTGTTATCTGTCTCAAATCATGTGTACTGTTGATTAGTATCTTTATTCTTTAAATAAACTTATCCAAGATCATAATTGTTATACATTATGTCTATATTTAATGTACTTTTTAATAAATTATTTGATGAATGATTAAGTCTAAGAGATTCTATGAATATCACTATTTAATTCTATATATAGATATGTGGCTAAGTTTGAGAAACCATGACCAGACACCATGACCCAGACACCGTGACCCGGACACCGTGACCAAACATCATGACCATCCAAACACTGTGACCATCCAGACACAGTGATCATACACTATGATCAAACACCACATATCTTCTACTGGTTCTTGATCTATATACAACTATCCATCATGATGATCTCATCGCATAAAGGAAAAGAAGGAGACACCATTTCAAGGAGACCCCATTTCAGGGAGACACCGTTTCAAAGAGACACCATTTCAAGGAGACATCATTTCAAGGAGACACCATTTCAAGGAGACAGTGTTTCAAGGAGACGCGGTTTCAAGGAGATGGAGTTCCAAGGAAACTCTATTTCTTAGAGGCACAGTTTCCAGACAAACTGTGACATCGTTTCATAGTCAGATTTTTCATTTTTTAATTTAATTTATAAGGGTCATATTTGATGATTTTAAATGCATTAAAATATCTATTGTTTCCTTATTGAAATTTCACCTAATAGTACGTGGTATGAGGTGCAGAATACATTTTTCCTGTCGACCCCAACACATACATTCTATGAATAAAAATAACAACATGGTCCAAAGAAAGAATAGGTGAAAAAACGACAATAGTGACAACATAAAAACATGTGTGTGCATGATAATAAAGAATCAAGAGCATTCATGATAGAAGAACCGACACATGAAACCTGACAGTACTGAAGAACACACAAATCATACTCGAATCCTAGAGTTGAGGACATTTCTGCACTATCAACTCCACGAAGAACATGATCTAGATCTAGTTGACTTGTGATACTCTGTTTTCTTCAAGAGGATTTTATTTATGCATCTGCTTTATACTAGAAGTCTAGAACTGTATAGACTAACACCCAAAGCACTTCTAACCTTATCTCTCCATTTTTTCTCTGTTGTGTTTTATTTTTCTCATTTTAGCAGTGTGTTTGTGTCTATATAAAAACATTCATAGTATCCTGCATTAAACTAAATGATACAAGATATCCTTTCTCATACATCTTTTTACACTTGTGTATTCCCACAGATAAGTGTGGAAGAGGTCCCTATTTTACCTGATAATGTTTATACCCAAGAAGAATAGTGGAAGAGGTCATGTGACCTAGAGAGTCATGTGTAATATTATTAACCCCGATAAATGGTGTGGATAAAGTTTATTTATACAAACTTCATGGAGGTAAGTGATCACCGAGTGATGTGGATTAGGTCTCGACTTGAGACTAAACCACATGTTTAATATCCCTTGTGTTGTTTAATTTAGTTTTCACTTTTTAACTATATAAGTCAGAAATCACTAAATTTTCCTTGATAGTTAATCTTGTAAAGAAGATATAATTGTTTCTACTTATTATAATAACTTCAAAAGTAATGTTAATAACTGATATTAAGATTACTAAGACATAATCAATATTAAGAGAAGTTCTTTAGACAGGAAAACTTTCATAACCATATTACATTTATTAACTGGGTGATATTTAAATTTATTGGGGAACATTTTTAAGAGAATTTTTTAAACAATTGTTTTTATAGATTCTCAATTAATCCTCCCCCTTGAGAATTCTACTCCGACCAACATTTGGTATCATAGTATTGTTTTTTAAGACTCTGTTTCTGACCTTATTAATCTATTATTGTAGTATTATTATAATGATATGTGAATTTTTTTTGTTCAATATTTCTATCCCTTTTAATGTATTTCTTTATCATGTATAATATATTTGAAGGTGCTGCAAAAAAAATACCACAATTCTTCAAAGGAACCAATTATTCTTAATGAAAATTCAAAATGAAAATTCATTTAGAAAGTATGGATTTTGAAATTTGGTCTTCAATTATAGATGAATATAATATTATTTATACTGATAGAATCACCTAGGATGACCCTACCAAGACTTCTTACAATAACAATTGTAATGCCATGTATTATTTATATTTCTCTTTATAAGATGAGTAATTGAATAGAAATTCTTCTTGTAAAACTACCCCTAAAATTTGGGATACATTTTCAGTTTCACAAGAATGAACTTATAGTGTGGAAACAATGAGAATTAATACTTATACTATTAAATATGGTAATATTAAAATTAAACCCGATGAGCATATTTCTGACATGTATCTTAGGTTTAACCAAATTTTCAACACAATGATTTCTCTTGGAAGAGAAGTCTATACCAAAGAATAAATTATGAGGATTCTCATATGCCTACCTTATAGATGGATAAGAACCTCTGTCTCTATTATAGAATCAAGTGATATCAACAAGTTACATATAAAAGAAATCATTGGGAAACTGATGATGTATGGAGAGAAGATGAATGTCAACAAGGAAGATGAGGATTAACCCAAAAGAAAATTAGTTTCATTCAAAACCACCACTTCTAAACACAAATAGAAAGAAAATTTGGATGTTTCAATAGAATGTTCCAACATTGAAAAATCATCACCTGAGAGTAATGAAGAAATGGCTCAATTAGACCAATGATTTAAGAGATTTTACAAGAAGAATAAATTTTTCAGAAAGATGAACATCAAGGGAAAATATGATCAAAATGTAATCAGAAAGAAACATTGGAAACCAAGTGAAAATTCTTAAGAGATCGACTGCTATGAATGTAAGTGAAAGTGACATATCAAGGATAACTGTACCATGCTCAAATACAAAATGAAATATGAGGGCCAAGAAAAAAAGTATAAAAAGGAAATGAAATCAACATGCAGTGCTTTTGAGGATTGTTCATGTGACCCAGAATTTCACAGGATGAACATGATAACAAATCCAATATGTATTTTATGAATATGAGGTAACACTGAAATATCCGATACAAAACTCTTATTATTCTTGAGATGAGAGTGAATCTGAAAATATTTCTAATGCAGAAATTATTGAGTATAGTTATATTATTAAAGATATAAGAAATGAATTAAAAGATAAATACACGTCTTTGAAGAAACAACATGCTCTTACCTTAACTATTAAAACTAAACATAGTGTAAAAAGGGAAAAAATGATCAATTACATAAAGAGAACAATGTACTAAAACTATATAATGAGAAACAAAAAAAGGATCTGGAAAGATTTACTAAGGGTAAAGATACCTTGGTACAAATTTTAGGTAAACAGATTGCTCCTAAGTATACTACATGAATTGGATATAATCATGGTAAAATAAATTTTGGATGAACTATTTTTTTTTCTAAATCTCGGACATACAAATTTAATCCCAACTATGGAAAACATTTAGAAAGTTTATGTTATGATACACTCTCTATAGTTTCAAGCATTTCTAGACCAAATAGAGTTTATTTTTCAAGTACTTTACAAAATGCCTATTGTAAATCTATTAGGAAGATGTGGGTTCCTAAAGTACTAGTCACAAATATTACTGGACCCAAAAAGGTATGGGTAAAAAAATCTATTTTTATTTGACTATTTTGTATAAAATATGATTAAGAGTTCCTGTAAAATCTTATGGAACATGGACAGTGGGTGTTTAAGACACATGATAGAATATTATTCATGCTTTAAGAAATTAATATAAATTGATGGAGGATATGTCACTGTCGGTGACAATGCTAGAGGAAACATTATTGGCCTTGGCCAAATTGGTAACTATAACTCATTTTTAATTTCCAAATTACTTTTTGTTGAAGGATTGAAATATAATATGCTTAGAATCTCACAACTAAGTGATGATGGATTTCATGTTAAATTTGAAAATGATTCTTGAAATTTTTTGAATTCAAAAAATGAATTAGTGTTTTTTGCATTAAAAAATGAAATTGTTTACTCAATTAACATAAATTCTTTAGCTTCTCAAAATTATTCATGTTTAAGTGTGTTTCACAAAGAGTCTTGGATTTTTCATAGAAGACGATGACAATATAATAATCACTCCCTTAGAATGTTAACTATAAAAAGCTTTGTCAAAGACTTACTCAAACTTGATTTTCTAAATGATACAATGTGTAATCCCTGTCAAAAAGTCAAGAAACAAAAAACTTACATCAAACCAAATAATGATGTGTCATTTTCTCAACCACTTGAATTTTTTATCATGGATTTTTGTGGTCTATCTAGAGTTTCTAGTTTAAATTGGAAGCACTATGTTTATATTCTTGTAGATAAATTTACTAGAAATACTTGGAATTTTTGTTTGGCTAAAAAAAGTGAATCCTACTCACATTTTACCAAATATTCCCAAATTTTAGAAAATAATGTTGGGCATAGATTTAAATACCTAAGAATTGATCATGGTCATGTGTTTGAAAATCATGTGTTTGTTTCCATTTTCTTACAAAATAGATATAGTCGTAATTTCTCGGCCCCTAGAACACCTTATCAAAATGGGGTTGTAAAAAGATGAAATATAACACTGAAAGAGATTCCTAGAACCATACTTATTAAATATGACTTATTTATTTTTGGGATGATTCTGTAAATACAAAATGATAGATAATTTATACAGTGCTGATCAGACCTATTCTTAGAATAACTCCATATGATTTAGGGAGAAATAAAAAATGCAAAGTTACTTACTTTAATATTTTTGGTCGAAAAGTCTATAATCTTAATACTAAGGACAATCTTAAAAAAATTTCATCCAAGAGTGATGAAGGAATATTTTTAGGATATTTAATATCTAGTAAAGACTTTAGAGTGTTTAATAAAAGAACTAATTGTGTGGATGAATCTATCCATGTCAAATTTGATGAATTAGATCCACATGAGCCTAAGAAAACTCCAGGGAACATTGAGGATGATTCATTAAATATTCAAATTAATTCAAAATCCTTTAACCATCAAATGAAATAATTTGTGAAAACTTCCAATTCTAGAAATATTTTAGACTCAAGTCACAATGAACCTAACCCTATTGAAGAACCTTAAATCTCTAGTCCTTCTTTTTCTATAGCTGCTAGAACTCGTAAAAACCATTATTTAGATGTTGTTTTATGATACATAGATAAAAGAACTAAAACAAGAGCTTCTCTTAGAAATGAGGTTGAATATCAAGTCTTGTGATCCTCAATGCTGGCTGTTGGTGCTTATGGCAGGCCAGGAACCAGGCTAGGTATGAGGGTATTTCTTCCACTGACAGGACCATCGTTATGAGGACGAAGAGTCTATTGGTGGACTTGGCTACGGTATTAAGAAACTGGCAAGAAGCCCCGTCCCTGAGGTTTCTCCATTCTGTCACATCCGAACCACAAGATCGTGGAAGATGGATAAGCTGACATCCCCCCGCCAATGGCTTCAAGTTGAACACGGATGGGTCATGTATCTTGGGTGACACGCTAGGAGGAGGACTGGTTCGGGGCATAGGGGGAAGTGTCTTCCTAGCTTTCACTGCATATTTTGGTATCGGAACCCCTATATAGGTAAAGGAAAATGTAGTTCTTACTAGCCTAACCCTATTTAAATAGAGAGACCTGGTGCTCACACATGTGGAAACAGACTCGATGATTCTACATGACTCCCTGCATGGCACCAGATCTATCCCTTAGTCGATTGAGTACACCATCAGAAGATGCAAAGATTTTCTCAACCATAACATCTAGGTTACTCATACATGGAGAGAGGGTAACAAAGTAGCGGATCACTTGGATACTTTTGCAGAGCATGGCTCCAGCATCAGATGTCTCTCTAACATTACTACCCTTAAACCGGAAGGCGTCAATTTGATCTGCTGTGATGCACTTGGCCTTCACTATTTTAGGCTCCCATAGGGAGGGGGCCCTTGCCTCCTCGCCCCCTTTCCCTTGCTCTGTACTTGATCCTTCAGAAAAAATATAATAATAATGATGATGTTATCCCAAATTGAACCTAAAAACATAAATGATTATTTCAATGAAGAATTTTAGGAGATGGCTATGCAAGAAGAACATAGTCAGTTGGAAAGGAACAAATATTAGAAACTTTTTGAGAAACCCAAAGGCACTGTCAATATCAACACTAAATGGGTGTATTGAAATAAGGTAGATGAAACTGGAAATATTATTAGATACAAGGATCTATTGGTTTAACAAGGCTATAGTTAAGAAGAGGTAATTGGATTTGAAGAGACATTTTCAACAGTATCTAGACTTAAAGACATCCAAATTCTGCTTGCTTATGTTATACATCTTAATTTTAAACAATATCAAATGGATGTCAAAAGTTCATTTCTAAATGGGTATATAGCTGAGGATGTCATTGTTTAGAAACAACCTTATTTTACAGAACCTCATTTTTCAAATCATATTTATAAATTATAAAAATATTTATATGGTTTAAAATAATCTCCAAGAGCATGGTATGATATATTATGTACTTTTTTATTTACAAAGGTTTTACAAAAGGAATAACAGATTCTACCATTTTTACAAAATGAATTTCCAATTATGTTTTATTAGTTCAAATCATGTAGATTATAATATCTTTGAATCTTTAAAAAATTAATTTTGAATTTATTTTTATAAAATAATGAAAAAATAATTTAAAATGTGATAAAAGGGAGAACTGAAATTCATACTTGGATTTAAAATCATTCAAAAGTATGATGGTATTATTTTAAATCTAATAAAATATACTAGCGATATTCTAAATTTTTTTGGTTTATATATCACTAAAACCAGTGACACTCTAATGAGTACTTCTAGTATGTTGGATCTTGATGAATATGGAAAATATAATGATCAAACCACTTATAGAGTAATGATTAGAAGCTTACTCTACTAAACTACAAGACGCCTTGACATTATGTTTAGTGTATGTATGTGTTATCATTTTCAAGAAAATCCTAAGAATTCTTATCTAAATGATGTTAAAATAATCTTCAAATACATCAAGCATACACCCAATCTAGGACTGTTTTATCCCAGAGGACAATCATTTGAGTTAGTGAGTTATTCTGATGCTAACTTCAGTGGCTGTAAGATAGATTAAAAAGGAACCTAAAGAACATGTCACTTTTTCGGCAAGACACTTGTTTCATGGTTTAGTAAGAAACAAAACTATGTTTCATTATCTACAGCAGAAGTAGAATACATAACTGCTGGTAGTTTTTGTTCACATATTTTATTTATGAAATAATCATTACAATATTATGGAAATCAATTTAGATATGTAACTATAATTTGTGACAATAAAAGTGCTATTAACATATCAATAAATCCTTTTTGACAATCTACCAAAAAACATATTGATGTAAGATAATACATTTTGAGAGATCATTACCAAAAAGGTTATATAACATTGGAATTCATTGGAACTAAATATCATCTTGCTGATATACTCACCAAACCATTAAATTCCGAAAGAATAGATTACATCATACATGAATTGGTAATGATAAATCTTATGTAGTATGTTTATTGTTTCACAGTTTACTGTTTCATGTATACGGTATAATTGTTACTGTCTGGAGCTTACTCTCTTAAACAATACAGTCACACAGTTTAGAAATCACATAGTAACGACCTCACTGTGAAAGTTAGTTATGTTCTCATGGTAAATACACATTATTGTTTTATTTATACATTATTCCAAATATCACAATAATTAATTATTTTACCCTTTTACTTTCTCACGTTTTTGATCCTGCGTTGCTTGATATACCTAAATGATAAAATAAATGAACTTTCAATCATTCTTCACTCGAGCTCTGTACTCTCAAACTGTAACCATTCTCTCACCCCTTCAGTTTTCTCTCTCTCTCCCATGAACTGTTGTTGAATTACTAGAAGTAAATTACCATAATTGTTAACTCTTGAGAAGCAATGATCTAAGAAGAAGATAAAAATAGCGCTGAATTTAGCAACCGAAGTTCCTCTTAATCTGAATCTGGTGAATAGAATAGTGGTTCATAAAAAGTAAATTTTCCCCATGTGGTTTCTGTCAAGTATGTCATTATTATTGAAAGTACATAGGGAGAAAGGATGTATGGATTGCTTCACAAAAGAGGATAGACTGATTTACATGAAACTAGTTTCACAATTTTACTAGTATGTCCAATTCCCTTTTGATACAAAAAATTTCTATATTGTGAAAAGTTGGATCAATAGCCAAAGATGAACCTTTTCTTCGAGGTTATGGTTTTCATGCCTTAGGATACCTCAGGAGGGTATTTGTGAGGACTACTATAGATGTCCTCTACCTCCAAGTGAGTTATTAATTTTAGAAGAAGCATTGGAAAGCTTAACTGGGAATGAAAAAAAGCGAAATGTCATAGCTGCCGAGCTAGAAGGGGAAACCAGACTCTTATTTATGTTTGTTCAGAATTTTATTAGTCCCAGAAAAGTTTTTTATATATAATCAAGTATTTGTATATAATTTTGATACATATGATGAATAATGGACACAATATTAATCTATTCAAATATGTTATACTCCATATGTGTGAGTTGATCACAAAAAACTCCAATTCAACCTCGTTGTTCTTCTCAAGATCAATCTCAGCTATGCCTCATGTAAAAGGGTTGGTTGGACCAGATGATGAATCTATTAATGATTATGTGTTTTATGTTTCAGAATTTAATGTAAATAGAATGAAAATTAGATGGAATCCTTGGATAAAATCTTTGTTTGAAGATAATTATAGGGTTCATGAAAAGTTCAATCAGGTGGAAGACTCTTCAAGAACTAAATATATTTATAATACTGGTTTGGAACCATATGAGATTGTTGAGTATTATGATGAAAAAGAAGAAGATGAAGTTGTTTTACCTTCAATAGAAATGGTTATGCTTGAGGAAGATAGTGAATCTACTCTTCAAGTCATAATTGAGAAGGAAATGCATGTTCCTGAAGAAGTTGTTGATCTAGAAGAAAAACCTGCTTCCAAAAAAGAACTTGTTGATAAGGTAAGTGAAAAGGATGTTATAGAAGATACTATAGAAGAAAATATTTCTATTTTGCATGAAGCTGGTCTTCAGGAACATGCAGAGGAACCAGCTATTCCTTAGAATATTCTATCTGCTGAAGAGTGAATGGAGCAAGTCTTTTTGTTGGATAGAAAAGAAATGGGTGAGGATATCAAGGATGAAATCTTGGAAATTGATCAAGTAGCTAAATATCTCAGTCCTGATAAAGATGAACCTATGTAGTTGGAGCGCCACCCAAATCAAAAAAATGTGGAAGTGTATAATCCGATTGATCCAAGATCAATGGATACATGGTATAAATTCCCTTGTTATTTTTATGTGAATGATCCATAGGAAGTCTCACTAGAAGGTATTTATCTATCTACTATGTTTCATTTGAAACTGGCATCTACACCTAAAGCTATCTAAGCTAAGAAACACAAGCCTATCTAATCCATTATTCATGAACCCTCAGATAGACCTCTAAATTTGGTGAGTAAGGTTGATCTAAAAGCATTGGATCTACCCTATTGTATGGGGTTGAAAAGATCTAGAATAATCAACCTGCTCTAGTAAAATATCTGAGGGAAATATGTGATCCATTGTTCTGGGAAAGGATTATATGGAAAATTCATCCCATGATGCATCATGAGATTCAAGAAGTCATAGTTGAGAATAAACTACTCAATGATGAATTAAATACTCTCAGAGGTACGGTTGATGACATGTACAGAGTGATAAACTCAAGACCAGAACATGTTTCATATCATGTTGAGGACGTTAGTGGTCAGATTATATAGGAAGTAGCCTCCTTAAAACAACCTAATCTTACCTATTTAGCTGAAAAAGTAGCTGAAAGAAACAAGAAGATTGTTCAAGATATGTGGGAGCTTATTATTTATATTAACAAGTTAACTGATGAGTATAAAGGATGTCTTCAAAAGTACTGAATCAACTGAAATCCGTTACTTTTTTTGTTACCACTTCTCATACATCTGGAAAATCATCTAAACCCTCTTTTGATAGTAATATTATCAAAACAATTGTTAATGAAAAACATCAATCCGTGCTTAGTGGCTTTGACCGGGCATCTCTATATGAAGTTTTCAAGAACATTGACAATGTTCTTTATTTGGTGAGAATGAATTCCAAGATTTCCAATTATTCTCAGTAATAAATTGCTAAGGAGGTGGATTTATACTTCAATCAGATCTTCTATAATAATGATAGGACTAACCATTTCATGTACCTATCAAAGAATTTGAAAATCCCTCTTGTTACTCAAGATTTCAAAATTCAAATCCAAAAGCTCTAACATTTCAATCCAATATTGGATATGTTTATGGAGGAAAAGGATGCCTTTGGGAAAGCCATGCAGTATGGTGGTGAGATCATTGCAGAATTCATCATAATTTTGAGGCCTTACCTTCATGTATATAGTATTTCAATTGTCGCTCCTGCAGCTGGACCCCTAAGATTTGGTTTTCCTACCCTCTCATATGCTACCCTTATCTCTACATCTACGTCTGTCACTCAGGCTCTAAGTCAGATCAGGCCATCCTTGATCAAAACGTTCCTCGGTCTTCCACAACACCTACCTTGGCCCCTTCTGTTTTTTGAAGGACTCCATTTACCTTCTCTATCAACTGGTTCACTCCCTTCTTCCACTTCTACCTCTACTCGTATTTCTTCTTCTTCTGATGCTACTGCAAGGGGAAAAGATAAGACAAGCTAGTATTGAAGAACATTTACTACTATCTTTTTATAGGGATGATTTTTATATTTCCTGTTACTAACTATTTGTAATGACACTTTTTATCCGTCTAATTTATTGGGAACTTTTGTTTTCTCTTTCTCATTTTACTCTTTTTGATAATATCAAAAGGGGAATAAATATGTATTCTATATGATCATTAATGAAGAGAAACATTACTTATGAATATGTCTCTCACTCAGATGATTTTTGATCATCAAAAGGGGGAGATTTTTGGACTCCTCACGCATTAATCATGTTTTAATGACTGCAAATCCTCAACATTCTATAAAACATGTTAATACTATGTAATATTTCTCAAATCATGTGTAAAGATGATTAGTATATTCTTTCTTTAAATAAACCTATCTATGATCTGAACAGATATACATTAAGTCTATATTTAATTTACTTTTTAATTATTTTTCTATGAATGATTATGTCTAATCTATTTTATGAATATCACTATTTAGGATTATATTTAGATAATTTTCTAAGTCTGAGAAACCGTGGCCAGATATCGTGACCATCCAGACACCGTGACCTTCCAGAAACTATGACCTAGAAACTATGACCAGACACTGTGACCATCGAGACATTATGATCATCTAGACACCATGATCAGGAGTTATGTTCAAACACCACATCGGTGCTACTGGTTCGTGATCTCTACATAAATATTCCATCATGAATGCCTCATCGCTCAATGTAAAATAAGGAGATACCATTTCAAGAATACATCGTTTCAAGGAGACCTTGTTTCATGGAGACACTACTTCAAGGAGACACTATTTCAAAGAGACACGGTTTCATGGAAACACCGTTTACAGATAGAATGTGACACAATTTCTTAATCTAATATTTTGTTTTTCAATTTAATTTATAACAGTCATATTTGAATATTTTAAATGAACTGAAATAATTAATTTTTCTTTTTAGACATGTCACCTGACAGTATGAGGTATGAGGTGCAGAATACATGCATCATGTCGGCTCTAACACATGAATTCTATGAATGAAAAGAACAATGTGTCCAGAAGAAAGAAGAGGTGGCAAAAGTGACAATAGTGACAACATAAAAAAAATTCTATGAGTGATAAAGAAGAAGTACGAGAATTCATTATAGAAGAACCAAAACATAAAACCTGAAACTATTGAAGAACACATGAACTAAACTCGAATCCTAGATTCGAGAACATTTCTACACTATCAACTCCATGAAGAACACGAGCCATATCTAGGTGACTTGCGATACTCTGTTTTCTGTAAGAGGACTTGATTTCTACATCTGCTCCATCCTAGAAGTTTAGAGCTACATAGACTAACACTTAGAGTACTTCTAACCTTATCTCATCATTTTTTTCTTTTATGTATTATTTTTATCATTCCAGCAGTGTGTGTGTCTGTATAAGAACACACACTATCTCCTATATTAAACTGATTGATACAATATATCCTTTCTCATACATCTTATTACACTTTTGTATTCCCATAAATAAGTGTAGATGAGGTCCTTGTGTGACCTGAAAGAGTGTATACCCATGAATAACTGTGGAAGCGGTCGTGTGACCTAGACAGTATTGTGGGCTATTGTTAACCACGATCTATTGTGGGGATCATTTTTTCTTATATAAATTTCATGGTGGTAGTTGATCACCAAGTGGAGTGTATTAGGTCTCGACTTGAGACTGAAACACTTGTTTTATATCTTTTGCTCTATTTAAATTATTTTTTTCTGTTTTAATATATATGTAAAGATTCACTAAATTTACTTTGATTGTTAATCTTGGAAGGAAGTTATAGTTGTTTTCACTTATTAGAATAACTTCAAAAGTAAGGTTAATAAATAATATTAAGTTTACTGAGACTTAATCAATCTTTTGAGAAGATATTTAAATATTAAATCTTTCATAATTGTATAACTTCGATTAAATGGACTATATTTAAATTTTTCGGGGAACCGTTTTACGAATACCTTTTAAACAGAAATTTCTATAGAAACTCAATTCACCCCCTCATTATTACTATACTCATAACAAAAATAAACATGAAAATTTTTATCAAGAAATTATTTAAATAAATATGTTTATTATTCAGTAATATGAAGAAAACCTATGACGAATTAGACTCAATATAAGGGTTTTTCACTAATAAATTTTATTTCTTTGAGACACATGCTATATTAACCAATTATTTTTGTTTTTTGGAGTATATACTAAAAATAAATTTATTTTATGATTCTTATACTCATATTAATTGGTATTTGAATATCTATTTGAGCAACAATATTTCATGGGGTTAATAGTTTTAAGATTACCAAATCATTAGGGGATTTTTTTTATCAATTTTCCTTCATTGATCTATAAGTTATGTAATAAAACAATTATATTTTATAATGTGTATGTTCTAACACATATAAATTTTTTACAGTGAAACATATAATTTTAATTATAATATATGTTTCATTTAATATACTCTTTCATTGGTTTTCCAAATCGATGATACCAATGTTGTAAGAGTCCTTTGATAGAATATCATCATTTACTAGGTTTGTGTATGATTATGTCTCTGATGTTGAATTATTATAATTATCATGAATTATTTTATCCAATGGTTATTAATTATAATTACAAGTCATGGAACATTACTTTCTTTTATTTGGTTCATAAAATGTTTTAGAAATTCATTTATGAAAACCCACTTCATTTCTCTCTTAGATAACAAATATATGTCATTTAGAAATAATGTTTTCCAAAAAAAATTTAAATAATATTTTAATTTAATTTTCACGGGAAAGGATATTAATAATTTTTTCTGTTTTAAAAAGTTTTATATATGATTTTGAAAATAATATTTTAATGTTCCCATGGTTGGTTTCAAGGAAATGGATTTTTATAATATTTAATGTTATAAAAAGTGATTTTCAAAATGAAAATAATATTTTCATAAAGAATGTTTTTAAGGATATTTTAATTGTATTTCCAATCATCAATGTCAAAAACCCTTGTTGTTATTTATAATACACAGGGGATAATCTATATTGATAGAATCCTTACTCATTCTTTGGAGGAATTATGATTTTTTCAAAGATATTTTTGTAGAACCTATTCATTTTCTACGGGTTAATAATATTTCAAAGAGACTATTGTCAAACCAATTTTATTCCAAGCGTTAGTAATTCAACTATATTTTTATGGGTATAAAATAATATTTGATAAGTTTTTATGATTAATTTTTTTTCTCCTGATATGGTACATTAGCATTATATAATATAGGTGATCCTTATAAAGCTTCTGCGAAGGGTTGATCAAAATTATAGCTTATATGTGAGCCTGGCATATATTATATTATTGGCTGATCCCAATTATTTCACATGAAGAATGGGTGAGCCCAATATATCTTATAAAATGGTTTATTCTAATTATATCTCATGGTAGAGACCGATATGGCCTATAAGAAGGGTGGGATGCATTATAGATTTCTATTGAATAAGATAATGATCATATTGGATATCGACCGTACGGTTATCCCATCAAAAATGGCATTGAATGGGTTATATGAAAATTATTCTCAAATTAACCAATAATGGTTTTAAATTGTTTTCATGGGTGTACATTGTTTCTTTTGACAAAGTTTAAAATAACAAGGTTCCTGATTAATGATTTTTATGACACTTTCCATTTCCATGTTTTCATATTTAATGACCATAGTATTAATGTGTATGAGTTAAATTATGATTCAATCGTGAACTTTTATTATTTCATCATACACATATGCACTCTTATTCTCATTTATGGAATTCAATTGTTAATTATTATCTCTAAACATGAACATGAGCCTCAGCCCGGTTGGTGAGGACTCTATAAGGGCATCCAAGAGACCCAGGATCAAATCTAGGCGGACGTATATTTCCAGGGTACTATAGCACTTACTAAAGCAGGAATTGTTTGTCATTGTACCACCTGGGACTATTCCATCATTTTGGAATTTGGGCAACTAATTTGGTCCCCGAGTCCTTTAAGGCCTTCAGGCCACCCAGGCCTTCGGGTTAGTAAGTCCGTCGGGCCACCTCAAGGACTTTAGGCCACCTTAAGAACTTTAGGACACCTTATGGGAAGATGCAAATAAGACTACCTATAAAGAATAAACTTTAGAAGGAGAATGGGAAATTTGGTTTCACTATAGTATACACTAAATATATTTCAAGCATGAGAGGGTATGGAACATACCATTTCGACAAGCCTATGCATGCCCAGGAAAGCCTTGTCGATCTGCCACATGAAGGTGGAGAGGTGATCTTACAGTGAATATGTTGGGGATGAAAAGTTCCATGTAGTTAGTCTGAGTTGTATGTAATGTTTTAAACATATGGGAAATGAATTCATCAAATGCCTATGAGCCATGTAATACTAATTCCTACAGGCCCTGTATGGGTTCCACCTCAACCATTAAAAGGTGGATTATCAAAAATAAATAAAAAATTAATTCCTTCAATCCATTAGAGATAATGTCAAGAATTACAGAGAATTTTATATCACCATTATTATGATTCATTTTGATAATGTTATAAATAATTTGGTTGAATTATTTATATCTATAATATATTTCTCAAGGATTTTGTGGATGACCTAATGTGAAATTTAAAAGTTGCGTAAAATGGGAGAAATGTTCATTTGACGACTTGTGAATTTTTATATAGGAGTTTTCATATTTCAATAAAACTTTAATCCTAAAAGGTCCTCCTGAATGTAAGTGATCCTAGTTTTCCTTTTGATATTATAAGTTGTCAATTGGGTCACGATTATCTATATCATCAGCATGAATTTAAAGTTATAAATTTTAATATAGGATCCATGTGTTCAAGTCCTTAGTTGTTATAGTTTCTCTTAAAGGATGTATATATAACTCTTGAGATTAAAATGTTTTCATTGGATCTTATATAAAGATTTATGGAAACCATCTTAGGTATATAATATTAAAAATGATCATAAGGTCAAATTAATAGGAACCAAATTTGTGGGGTTGAAGTAGTAAATTTTTTAAATTTTTTAATTTCATTTTCGATGATTTTTTTTTCAGTTGAGGTATTTGCACCCTCCAACATGAATATGATGTGTTTTTAGGTACGAATTATTTTTCCGAATTAATGGGAAAAAGGGGGAAAACCATATGATGGGTGAAAAACATTTGTATCCGACTAGGAGGTGGGAACTAAACCCATGAAAAATGGGAGTCATGGGTTTCCTTCCTACCACAGGCCTACCTGATGTCCTATTCAGTAGTAATTTTTTACAGTTAAAGATTATTTTTATTTTTTAAATATATGGGATTTTATTTGTGAAATAATGGTTGATTTATTATTGAATAATTTATGATTAGATCCTTAGAATCCTTGTGTTTTGATCCTAGTTAAGAAATGATCGAAATATTTTATTCTTAGTCATTAATGGAATTGTTTTTTTTAACATTGGGTATTAATTTTTATTGTTAATGAATATATTTATGTTTAATCATTTTTAGAATTATATTAAAATTTACAAAACATTTTATTTTTTGTTAATGTCTATTAGTATTTTGAATTGCTTCAATATTCCTTTCGTGGGTATGAGGTATTTAATAGTCAATTTTAGTGCATCATAAATTAAAAAATCATCTATAATTCTTAACATTTGGAGAAATATATGATATTGTGATGATAATTGGTTAAAGGAAGAAATTTTACATATCAAATATAAATATTTTTTTATGTTTTTATTATATATAGAAAAAATACATCACATTCAGTATAGGGATACTGAAATAAAATTTTATTCTATTGAAATATTCTGGATTATATCTATGGTATTTTCCACAAATATTTGGCTTTTGGTTTTTCTGTCATTGAATTATTCTTGACCATGTTCTCAATCACTCTATATTATTATATGGGAATTATTTTTCCCTTAAAAATACATCTATGAATTCCCCAAAAAAATTCTCCCAATGTGAAATCAAAGTTATTCATAAATTCACAAGGCATTTCTATTTCATACATTCCCTTTTAAGGGATTATTTCTTTATATTATTTGAGTAATTTTTGTTTCAATAACGAAATTATTAAATTTTTAATCCACTTATAAAAAAGATTAATTTTTAGAATAAAGTTTCTAGGTGGGGGTTAGTATGTTACACATTGAGATTTTTAAAATACAAATATATTTTATACAATAAAGATAAGAACAAATCATATTTTTTGCATGAAAAACTAAGTTTTTATAAAGGTTGTTTTTTCCACCTTTTAATGGGAGACTAGTTTAAAAAAAATACTTTTATAAATATTATTTTAAAAAATAATCAACTTATTTTTATGTGAAATTTCAAATTTATATTAGGGAGAATTTTGGTATTTCGTTGAGATGATAAATGTTTTGATTAATAATGAAATATATAATTTTATGTGAAAATAGACCTTTTGTATGAATATTTTATAATATTAAACTATATTTTCAATTGAATTTGAAGTCAAAATAGTTCAATTATACATCTATTTATCCAATTTTTTTCATTTTAATAAATTCCATATTGAAGTTAAATATAAATACTTTGTGAAATATTTCACCTTTTCACTTTAGAACCCTGATTTCATATCTCGTCTACAGCAAGAATTTTAAATTAAATTCTCTAACATATGTGAATGGAATTGGGAAAAATGTATTCCTTATTTGGAATCAATATATTTATTATTATATATTATTATAAACATCAATTTTTACCAATGGGTTTTTTGAAATCTATTAAAATTAATTTAATCGATTAAGGAAAAAACGAGTTTACATAGTGGTCAAACATATAATATATGGTGTATCAATGACCCAAAAATTGATCAAACCCAATTTTATTAACAAATTTAGTCTTTTATGACCTTAGGCATGAGTTGTATGAGTTTTTGAGACACTATTCCATAAATTTAAAATATACAATTGGTAACAAGATTAATAATAAATAAATATACATTTCATCATTTTAATTTATATGAAACATTTAGGATAGGAAACAACTACATAGCTCAGTTTTAAATATTATTTTGAAATATAATTGATATTTTTATCATAAAATTTTATCTTCAATTTTTAGAGATGATATAATTACATTAAATTCTTAAGAAACACAGACTTATGTATTTTTTCCTGAAAAATTACCCAAAATAAACAATACTACAAATATTTAGAGTAAGTTAAATAGAATAGATTTATTTATGAAACTATCATTATTAGAAGAATTTATCAGTTTAATTTTTTTTGAAATTTAAGTATTTTAATACCATTATTTTCTTGATGTTTTTGAAGTTCAAAGTAAATAAATAGTATCAAAATTGAAATTTATGATATTTTATAATAAATTTTATTTTATTAAATGATTTTAAATTAATTAATATATTGTCCTATATATTTTTCTAAATTTAAATAAATATAATATATGTTCCAATCATTGAAAAATTTATCCTCTATAATGATAATATTTTCCTCTAAATAATAAAAACATTATTGTCATGATTATGGTTAAAGTAGTGATTTTGCACGCAACATGATATTTTGTAAAATATAATTTCAACACAAAAGGGATTTATATTTCATAATTTCAATTTAATATTTTCAACCCATGAGTCTAAATTTAATAATAATCATCACTTTAATTTATACTCAATGTATGAATTAAATAGTTTAAAAAGAAATTTACCTTAATGAAAAATGAAAATTAAAAAATTTGAAAACATACGAGTTAAAGAACAAAATGATTAAAAATGTAATTATTTTGTGTGGTGGATGTGTTTATAGATAAAATAATCCATAACCTACATTATTATTCAGTTTTTAATTACATTAGGTACGGTAGACTGACCAATATTAAATACTATTGATTATTTACAGGAATGAGACTCCACCTCATCTAGAAAAAGAAACTCACTCTCCCCACTTCTACATAACTCTCATATGATTTGTATCCAAAAAAATCCCATATAACTTAAAGGAATTCCTTAACTCACACTATATGTTTTATTATGCAAATAAATAAATCCTTTTTGGTTTTTAGTGTACACATAAAGTGGATACCCAAAGAAGATGTAATTTTCTTCTAGAAGAATTTTTATTTTAGTTCATTTTCAATCTCCTTCAATTTATTTTATAGAATTATAATATAACAACCAAACTATAATAAATATACTAATATTTCTTATATTAATGGTATTACCTAAATCCAAAAAAACTTCCATCAAATGGGTTATCAAATTGCCATTCGTGTCTATACCAGACTACCGACTCATGAAATTACATTGTTCGTTTTTCCATTAACGTCTCTAATAGTTGGTAATAGTGATTCAAATACTATTTATATATGATATTTATAATATTTATAACATAATAATAAATTCTAATCATTATAAAATATAAAAACTACTTATATTCACTCCAAAAAGAATTCTAGAACACCACTCTTGTGTACGGCGAACAACCGCCTCATTGAACGATGGTCATCTTTTTCACTAATGTGTTACATGGAATGGTTATAAGGGTGACTATAATAGATATATATGGTATAAATGAAAATTTTATGATATTAATAACATATTTATATATATGTAAATTTAATATATACTTTTTTTAGGTTTTTCACACACCGTAAAAGTGATTATGTCGTTCGTGGACGTGTGGACTACTATCTCCTCGAAGCGGTGTGATTCCTTTTACCTAAAAATAATTATATATATGTGTGTATATATTAAATATAATGGTATTAATGATATAATTATAATTATTTAATGATAAAATATTACTTATCAACTTTTCTTAATTATAATTTCATAATGGAAACATTACTTATGCAAACATATGACATACCATATACATGCTCTTAATGTTATTTCATTTTATCTAACCATATTTAATGATTGGTTTTAAAAGTAAAATTTATCTAAAAATATGATAATTATTTCATGATTATTATTCTTTATAATATTAAATAATTACATTTTGACTATAGTTAACCTACCAAATTATTTTTAAACACATAATTTAATTATGCTCAAAACATCTGATTTTAACATAATCGATAATGTAATAGTATATAATTTTTTATAAGTAAAATAAAATTAATAATAAATAGGGAAAATGTTATAATAATGTAAATAATTACCATATGTTTATTATTCTGAATGATAACAAACAATCATGATGAATTCAAATAAAGGGAAGGGTTTTCTCATCTCAATTTTTATTATGATATATATTCCATATTGTCACGACCCGTCCTCAGGACCCATGTAGTGACTACCACAAGCCCACCTTCCATAGGCAAGGGGCTGGTGACTAACACCAAAGGAATAAATCCATATGTTGGGAAGGAATTTCCCTTATGAAAAGTAGACACACACAATCATAGTACACAACTGGATGAAAAACACTAAGTAAAACTGAATACAAAGGTAGTGCTGAAAGAAAAGGGGTCCGGAAATACAAGACCAATAGTAAAGTACAAGTAATAGACAAATAGGTAGAACTAAAAAAGATAAATATCTTGAAGGTGTCTAGAAGCTTCTGGATTTTCCACCACAGATCCTACCAGAAGGGTAGGTACAAATAGCTTCCTCAGTGCTCCACTTCCGTCCGTCTCCTCTGGGAACTGACTCGACATGAGGTAAGCCTCCGGGTACCATCCATTCCTCGTACACTCAACCTCGATCATTGTTGTCCACCATATGCATCCAACAAAATGAGGTGCGGGCATAGCCCGTGCAGGGTTGAGCATAACAATACTCAGTAGGGACCCCGAGATTCTCAAGGTCTCATAAAATCCAACAAGGATAAACCATGAATTATGAATCAACGGATTACCATTACTTACGTATATGCCAATATATATACCTAAGTTATCTAGTAACCCATATCAATCATAAGGAAAACACAAAGGTCGTTGACTCAACCCAAACCAGGATATTAATTATCGAAACCACGACTGCTGGAGAATTCCTCATCTGCTGAGAACAGTGGGCCTGTCACAACACCAAGGTGCTCCACACTATCCTAGGACTACTGAGGTACTCCTCCTATCGAGTACCACAAGTCTACCGCCAAATACCAGCTGCTTCTCTGCTGTGGGTCTTCCACCAAATACCAGGCACTCCTCCTAATTGCCGGCAGAGGTACTCCTCCTATCGTGTACCACGGGTCTACTACCAAATATCGGGCGATCCTACTCCATGGGTCTACCTCCAAATACCGGGTGCTCCCCACTAGGATAGTTGAATCACTCCTAGTCAAATCGGTCAAGCAGTTGCCATGTCTGTCCGCGATTAGGTCTCCGCACTCTGCCTGCTCGTCACTGGAAAGATCCTCTCCCCGAGCTACTGGGAAATACTTCAACTATCGTGAAGTTCTATGAAGATTTATCTCAAAGGTCCTCTATGTCATAGGGGTATCAACACAACAGACGACACGTCAATCAGACGCCCTTTTTGTGAGTTATTTGACTTTTGGTCCTAGGGGCCCGGTTCGTTTCATGTACAAACCAACCTAACCGTATCTCAACTATACCTCGAACTCCTGTGGAGTATTATCAAATGGACGTCTTCATGCAAATAATATAGGCACCGCTAAAGATTCATCAAACGGATGCCCATAGCCTGAGTTATGGGTGAATAGGTGTATTCGGGTCTGATGGGTTCGGGTCCGGTCCGACCCAGTCGGACCGAGCCGACCTGACTCGCGTCTGGACTAGGGTCAGACCCGGTCCGCAAGTCCAACCCAGTCCGAAGGGTTGGTCCGGCCCGAAGGCGCAGCCTAGCCCGAAGGGGCGGCCCTGCAGGTGGGGGCGGCCCGGCGGGCCGACCGCATGGCTCGGCCGGTTGCCACGTGCTGGCTAGCCATGGGGCCCGGCAGGCTGGTAGCAGGCCGGCTGGCCGGGTGGCCCGGCCGGCGAGCGGGCCGTGTGGCCCGGACGGCGGGCCGCGTGCTAGCCGGCCACATGGCCCGGATGGCCACACCGTGGGGGGGGGGGGGGGGTGTGGCACCCCCTAGTTTCCAAAAGGAACTGGAACTAGGCGTTAGTTCGGTGCATCCCGCGGGACCCGAGGGGTCCCGCAAGCAGAGCGCCCCAGCGGTCGGCTTAGCCGGCCGCCATCCCCTGTTCTTCACCGCCTAAGGCTGTGGTCCTTCTTCGGCGCGGCACGATGGTGCTGCGCCCCTGTTCTTCACTGCAGCCCGCCCTAGCCTGACCTCCCTCTCGTCCACGTAGCACAACGATGCCACACTCGTTGTCTGACCGGTCTAGCCCTCCTAGAAGCAGCCCTTCCTCCAAGCGCGGTGCGATGACAGTATGCCCCTTTGGCACCGCTGCGGGCCACCAGTCCACTGCTCAATTTTCTATATGGCTTGGCGGTGCCGAACCATTGTGGTGACCTGGAAGACTTTCGTCACCAGCTTCTTCACGCTCGTCTCGTTTCTGGTCGCCATGTGTACCGCCTCTGTTGGCGTCAAACAAGAACAAACAAAAGGGGAGGGTCAGACAGTGATCCTGCGGTCTGATCCCTCCTGATCATGGGGAACCATAATCCAGAAATTCAAATGATGGATAACTGATGTTTATACTCATATATAAAACAAACTCAAATCCTTTACCTCGCTTGTCGTTGATAGTTGACAAAGTCGCGGGATGGCGGCATCGATTCATCAATTTCGGGAAGAGTCCGGGGTAGGAGACCAAGGAAGAATCATCATTGGCATTCTTCACGGTCGGCTCCTTCCATTGATCTAGTTAAAGAAGGAAGAAGATGTTCGACGACGTTCTTTGTGTTCTTTGTGTTCGTCACATTCTTCATTGGAAGAATTTTTTTCCGTTGAGTGCTTTCTCCAAGGGTTCTCCATGCTCTGCCAAGTTTCCAACCAAAAATAATAGTGGAAAAGTATATTATTTGTTGTCACAACAACACAAGGAGTTGTGTTGAATTAAATGAGACAACTCATTTAATTAATTGGGTTTGAATAGATTCAAAATTAAAATAGGAGAGGGGGAGAGTTTGAAATAAATTAATAGAGGGTTGGCACAATTATGGGAGAATTCCAAGAGTTTCAAGGTGTTATAGCTGGTGTGGTCCCCATGTTAATTATCCTCCCAAGACAGGTTATGTGCTGGTGGGCTGCACCACCATAACCTATCATGGGAGGTTATGGTGTGGTGGCCCCCACCTCCAACCTCCACTAGGAGGTTTCAACTGCAAAAATAAAAATAAGCCACACTTATTTTTATTTAAATTTATTCTTAAAAACTAGAAAAACTAACATCCATTCTCATTAGAACGTAACTGTGGTGAAGGTCTCACTACGAAATAGTCGATGTTGCGACCTCAACGGTGCCCATAGATTTCAATTCTAATCATCGGTTCAAAAGTTATAAAATCTCGAACATACGTTTACTGAACGTACCTGAACAAAACATTAGAATTTGATTCCAGGCACACCGGGCCTCAAAATCAAGCACCGTCAAAAACTGTGGACTCTTAAAATACCCATGTATTTATGAAAAAACGTTCCATTTAAATTCTGTGTTTTTACATTCTCTCTACCTTAGGGATTTATGTCCCTGTAAGCTACATCTCGATCTAAGGTAACAAATGGGGGCATTGAGCATGCATCTGAGCCTCCCACTCCCATGTGCTCTCATGGAGGTTCATGTGCTCCCAGCGAATGCGCACCAGAGGTATCGACCATCCATGTAGGACCCTCTATTATCAATCCTCAATCTCTACTGGGACCTCCATGAAATTTACCCCATCATCGATGTCTATCTATCCATGGTCGATGATATGGGACAGGTCATGCATGTATCTCGTCAGCTGAGATACATGGAAGCCGTCGTGCACATGATGCAACTAAGGTTGAAGATCTAAGGGGTAAGGCACATGGGCTACATTGCTGAGGACCTAGAATGGTCCGATGAATCAAGGAGATAACTTCCTGCCTTGGCCAAAAATCTACAGACCTCATCAACGTGAGACCTGTAGGAAGTCGTGGTCGCTATCCTCACACTCTAGATGTATCTGTATTCTGTCAACATACGACTTATGTCTACTCTGTGCAGTCTTCCTCCATTCCTGGATGATCTGCACCTTCTCTGTTGTATCTTGTACCATCTTTGGTCCCACCAGTGCTGACTCCCCAGGGTATGTCTAGCATAGTGGTGATCTGCATGGTCGACCATACAACACCTCGAAAGGTGAAATCCCTATGGTGGTGTGATAGTATTTGTTGTAGGAAAACTCCACCAAAGCTAAGTGGTACTCCCAACTATATCCAAAGTCAAGGACACATGCACGGAGCATGTCCTCGATGGTCTAAATGGTCTTCTCAGTCTGACCACTTGTCTGAGGATGGAAGGTGGTTCTTAGACATAGTTACATCTTGAAGCCCTCCTGTAACCCATTCCATAGTTGGGATGTAAAGAATGCATCAAAATAGGAGACAATAGAAGAAGGTACTCCATGTAAACACACAATATTCTACACATAGACACATCCCAAGCTCTCAACTAAGCCCAGCTCTCTGATCAGTAGGAAGTGGGTCGACATGGTGATTCAATCAACAATCACCCATATTGAATCATGAATCTTCGATGTATGTGGAAGAACTATCATGAATTCCATGGATATTGCATTCCAAATCCACTCTGGGACCTCTATTTGTTGTACCATGTCTGCAAGTACCTGGTGCCCTGCCATCACTTGTGGACAAGTGAGGCATCGTGAGACAAACTCTTCTACCACCTTCTTCATACCTAGCCACCAATGATGTCATCGAAGGTCCCGGTACATATTCTCTACACCTGGATGTACTTCAAGAGGGGAAGTGCGGAACTCCCTCAAAACCTCCTCCTAAAGTGAAACCGGTACCATGGTTTGTCCTCTGAAGAAGATGAAGTGCTCCCCACCTACAGAAAATCCATCAGGTTCCTATCTTGTAGATATCTGAGCACGTCGCGTCTCGCAGTCAGAGTCCCCACGCTTTGCCTCCTTGACTCACTGAAAAATGGAAGATTGACTGTAAGAGATTGAAGATAGGATGCTCCATCACTATACACAAAGGATATCTGTAAGGCATCTAGAAATTCTATTTATTCTCCTAGTAGGTGAATGCCTGATCTCATGCAGAGATCATCCACAATAACATTCCCTTTCCCAAGAGTGTAGACTATCTTGAATTCATAGTCCTGGAGGAACTCAAGACAAAGCTACTCTCTCAGGTTAAGGTCCTTTTAAGAGAAGATATACCTGGGACTCTTGTGATCAGAGTACACGGTAAAACGATCTCCCATCAGATAGTGAAACCACATCTTCAAGGCAATGACCACTGTTTCTAACTCCAGGTCATGGTTAGAATAGTTCTACTCGTGATTTCCTAGCAGCCGAGAACCATAAGCGATCACTGGTCACTCTTGCATCAGGACACACCCAAGTCTGGCCCCTGATGCATCGCAGTAAAATACATACCCTACTCCCTCCTCTAGACGCCTCAATATGGGGGCACTAATCGAACTCTGCCTCAGATCCTGAAAGATCTAATGGAAACCCTCTGACCACATGAAGGGTTGCCCGTTTTTCTTTAAGGCTGATAGTGGTGTTGAATCTCTACAGAAGTCTGGGATGAATCTCCGATAGTATCCATCCAAGCACAAGAAACGTCGTACCTCCGTCACACTCCTAGGTGGATCCCAAGAAAGTACCACCTCAATCTTCGCTGCTTCCACTATAAATCCATCCTCTGAGATGACAGGTCCTAATAAGAGAACCTATAGAATAAAAAACTGGCACTTCAAGAGCTTACCATAAAGCTGGTTCTCTCAGAGTGTATCTCGTACTACCTGTAAACGGAAGGCATTCTCCTCCTCAGTAGTTGAGTAAATCAGAATGTCGTCGATGAAGAACACGACAAAGAGATCTATGTAAGGATGGAAGATCCTATTCATGAGACTAAAGAACACTACTGGAGTGTTGGTTATGCTGAAGGGCATAACCAAGAACTTGTAATGGCTGTACCGACACCTGAAGGCCGTTTCGGCACATCCTCATCTCAAACTCCGAGCTGGTGATAGCATGATCTAATGTCTATCTTCGAGAACCATCGGGCTCCATTGAGGTGATCAAAGAGGTCATCAATTGTCATAAGTTGGTACTTGTTCGTAACAGTCTTCTAGTTTAGGTGACAGTAGTCGAAACAGATCCTTAAGCTCTCGTATTCCTTCATGGAGAACAAAAATGGGGCTACCTTAGGAGAAACACCGGGGCAGATGAATCCCTTCCCATGCAATTCCTCAAGTAGTACCCTCAGCTCGCGAAACTCAGCACGAGCCATCTGATATGATGGAGTAGATATGGGTGTCGTCCCGAATTATAGGTCATTGTAGAAGTCCACCTCTCTGTGAGGAGGTTGTCCTGGGACATCGTCAAGGAAAAAATATATGTATTGGTCAACCACTACAGGATAAGTCGGACTCTCCACATCTTCTTCTTTGAGGGTAAGGCAATCCAAATGGTGATTGATCGGTTGCACCCTCCTCCAAGTAAGTTCTTCATGTGCTGTAAAGGTCCCTTTCTCGCCGGTGAAGGTGAACCTGCTCCCATCTATGCAGACACACCACACTTTTCTCCAAATACAGTTGATCTGAGCATGGACAATACATAACCAGTCCATACCCAATATGACGTCGTAAGGCCTCGACACTACTAAAAGGATATCTCATCCGAATATCTCACCTCCTAGAGTAAGCTCACACTGCCAGAACCAGTGCGTAATCGCTGAGTCTACTCTCTTAGGTGTTTCTAGCTGTATGGATTGAGCCAAAGGCTCCATACGAATTTCAAATCTCTGAACGAGGGAAGTGGCTATGAAAGATTGACTAGAAACTGTTTCTATAAGAACTGCAGATAAGGTGGAGTAGACACAGATCGTACCTATAATCATCTCTGGAGATCCATGGTTGTATGCCCCAGCTTCTTGAAGTTGAGCTCTCCCCTGTCCACCCACTCCCTGCAGTCGTCATGGACCTCCTGGTGATGGTGGTAGTAGCACCTCGTATTGCCAACAGCCGCCAGCTGCTCGACCAGCTTCTCTGCCACGTCTGCCTGTGCCCAGCAAACCACCTTGATCGAACATCTACCTCTTCCTGGGAGGTCTCTCAACTATCTTATGATCTTCTATACGTCTGGTCGGACAGTCGCGTGCTATGTGACCCTGCTCGCCACATGAGTTACATTGTTCACTCCTAGAATGTTTGGATCTGTCTCCACTACGGGTGCCTCACACATCCGATCCGGAGTCATGCGGTCGACCACCTATAGGTCTGGTCCTCTTGGACCTCTGCATCATCTGTCTACTACAAGATATAGAAGACTCAGTTGCGTTTCGACTACTGGTGGGTCTCACTACTGGAAACTACTCATCAAGGAAACAATCTCCTAGGAGGCCTTCCATAGGCTAGGGGCTGGTGACTAGCACCAATGGAGTAAATCTTTAAACTAGGAAGGCATTGACTTTATAACAATAAAACAACAAATCAGAGTACAAAAATGGAAGCAAAACACTGAGAAAACCCGTATTCAAAAGAATTCATGGAAAGTAAAAAGGCTCCGGAAATACAAGACCAATAGGAATGTACAAGTACAAATGAAAAGCAAATACAACTGAAGAAAGGTAAAGTAGCTATTGGGTCATCCTCCGGGGTTCCTACCTGAAGGGTAGGTGCAGATGGCCTCCTCAGCACTCCACATCCATCCATCTCCACCATGTACAGTCACAACGTATGGTCCAACTTTAGGTACCGACTAGTCCTGCTACTCTCTGCCTTAGTCAGTGTTGTCCATCGTCTGCAACCAACACAAAAAGGTGTGGGTGTAGCCCGTTCAGGGGTGAGTATAACGATACCCATTAGGGACTTCGAGACCCTCAAGGTCTCAAAAAAACCAATAAGGATAAACCCAAAAGTATGAAATTAACAGATAACCATTACTTTGGAATATTCCCAAAGATAAACCTTAGTTATCTTGTAACCCATCTCAGTCATGAGGAAAAAACAAAAGTCATTGACTAAGCTCAAACCATGATTTTCATTATCGAAACCATGACTGCTGGAGAACTCCTCCACTATCGAGTAAAGTGGGCATGTCATAACACCGAGGCGCTTCTCACTCACCTTAGACTGCTGAGGTACTCCTCTTATCGAGTACCATAGGTCTACTGCCAACTACCAGGAGCTCCTCTGTAGTGGGTCTGCCGCCAAATACAAGGTGCTCCCCCTAATAGCCTACAAAGGTACTCCTCCTATCGAGTACCGTGGGTCTGCTGCCAACTACCAGGTGCTCCTCCGCCATGGGTTTGCCGCCAACTACCAGGAACTCCCCACTGGGCTAGTTGAATCACACCAAGTCTAATCGGTCAAACAGTCATCTGGCCTACCAGCTACTAGGTCTTCGCACTCTGTCTACTCGTCACTGGAAGGATCTGCTCCACGGGCTGCTGTGCAATACTAAAACTATTGCGAACTGTCACGAAGAAGTATCTTAAAGGTCATCTACATCATAGGGGTCTCAACGCAACAGACGGAGCGTCTCCTACAGGTACCGACTCGTCATGAAATCCACCTCCGGGTACCGTCCAGTCCTAGTACACTCCACCTCAGTCAGCACTGTCCGTTGTCTGTATCCAACACAACGAGGTGTGGGTGTAGCCCGTGCAGGGGTGAGTATAATGATACTCAGTAGGGACCCTAGAACCCTCAAGGTCTCACAAAATCCAACAAGAATAAACCACAATGTATGGATTAACAGATAACCATTACTGAGTAATATGCCCATACATATACCTAAGTCAACTAGTAATCCATCACTATCATAAGTAAAACACAATGGTCATTGAATCAGATCAAACCAGGATTTTAATTATCGAAACCATGACTGCTGGAGAACTCATTATCTGTCGATAACAGTGGCCTTGTCGCGACACCAAGGTTCTCCTCACTAACCTAGGACTTCTAAGGTAATCCTCCTATCGAGTACCACAGGTCTGCCACCAAATACCAGGTGCTCCTCCACTGTGGGTCTGCTGCCAAATATTGGGCGCTCCCCCTAATAGCCTGCAGAGGTACTCCTTCGGCCGAGTATCATGGGTCTGCTGCCAAATACTAGGCACTCTTCCACTAAGGGTCTACTGCCAAATACCGAGAGCTCCCAACTAGTCTAGTCGAATCACTCTGAGTCAAATAGGTCAAGCAGTCATCAGGCCTGTCATCTATTAGGTCTCCACACTCTGCTTGCTCGTCACTGAAAGGATCTGCTCCATGAGCTACTGGGAAATACTCAATCTATTGTGAAGTTCCACGATGAAATATCTCAAAGGTCTGCCATGTCTTAGGGGTCTCAATGCAACATACGCCATGTCAATCGGATTCCCAGTCTGTGAGTTATTAGCCTTTTAGTCCCGGGGGCCTAGTTGGTTTCGTGTACGAACCAACCTAACCGTATCTCAACTATACCCCAAACTCCCTTGGGGTATTCTCAACGGGAAGGCTTCGCTCCATGAATATCGGCATTGCTGGCTTCTTGGTGGTCAGCTCGTTGATAGTCACCGCGTGTACCGGCTCCATAATCATCAACAAGAACAAAGAAAAGGAGAAGGTCGGAATGTGTTCGTGCAGTCCGAGCCCTCCTCGTCATGGCGTACCATAATCTAGAAATTTGAACGACTAAGAACGGATGTTTATACTCATATATAAAATTAACTGAAATCCCCCTACCTCTCTTTTCATTGATCGTTGATGAAGTTGTGTGATGGTGGTGTTGATTCATCGACGTCGGGAAGAGTTTGGGGTAGGAGACTGAGGAACAAGCATCGTTGACGTTCTTTGCAGTTGGTGCCATCTGTTGATCCAGTTGAAGAAGGAATAAGATGTTCGACAACATTCTTCACGTTCTTCGCATTCTTCACATTCTTCGTTGGAAGAATGGTTCTCCATTGACTGCATTCTCCAAGGGTTCTCCATGCTCTACCATGTTTCCAAACAAAAATAATAGAGGAAAAGTATATTATTTGTTGGCACAACAACACAATGAGTTCTGTTTAATTAAATGAGACAAATCATTTAATTAATCGGGGTAGAATGGATTCAAAATTTTAATAGGGGAGGGGGAGAGTTAGAAATAAATGTAGAGAGGGTTGGCACAATTATGGAGGAAGTCCAAGAGTTACAACGAGTTAAAGCCCGTGTGGTCTCCAAGTTAATTATCCTCCCAAGGGAGGTTATGTGCGGGTGGGCCCCACCACCATAACCTGTCATGGGAGGTTATGGTTTGGTGGCCCTCACCTCTAACCTCCACTTGGATATTTTAACTGCCAAAATAATAATAAGCCACGCTTATTTTAAGTCAACTTTATTCTTAAGAAGTCCAAAAACTAACATCCATTATCGCTAGAATGCAACTGTGGTGAATGTCTCACTAAGAAATCACTGATGCTGCGAGCTCAAATGTGCCCTCAGATTTCAATTATGAGCACCAGTTCAAAACATATAAAATACCGAACATACGTTTACTGGACGTACCTGAACAAAACTTTAGAATTTGATTTTCGGCACATCGGGCCTCGGAATCAAGTGCCGTCAGAAACTGCAGACTCGTAAAATTTCCATGTAATTAAGAAAAAAATTTCCACGTAAATATCGGGTCTTTACACATATTCACCACTTATTTATATTTTTTGGTTTATATAATTCCAGTGAATTTATTTTATGATTTTTATCCTCTATTTAATGGGTATTTAAACAAAAATTTTATTATTTCTCTATCTATGGGTTTTCAATTTCAATTTTACCAAAGTGTTATGGGATTTTTGTCTCAATTTTCCCTATTTGAGACATAAGTTATGCTATAAACCAATAATTTTTTAATAGGATATATATTCTCCATATTTTACATGTTATATAATGAATCTCATTATATTCATGGTATTAAATTTTTAATTTCATGATATTATTTCATGTGTATTTTCAACCAATAATACCAATGTAGGAAGTGTCTTTTATTACAATCTAATTATTTGTTGGGATTTTGTATTATTATGTCACTGATATTTAATTAATAATATTATTATCAAATATATTATTCTTTAGTTATGTCTGATACTTCTATTTATTCTACCATTTTATCACCTCTTTTTTACTTAAAACATTTGCTAAATTATTTTAGGAAATTCTGAATTCATTTCTCTCTTCGGTCATAAATAAATGTTCTATAAAAAAATTATTTTCTATTTATTAATTGATATTTTAATATCATTTAAAAGGGAAAGGATGTTGAAAACGATTTTTATTTTAAAAGTTATTATAAATGATTTTTAAAACATCCATTTTATGCTTCCATGTTTTTTCTCATAGAATATTATTTTTATAATCATTTATGTTTAAAAATGAGATTTTCAAAATGAAAATAATATTTTACTAAAGATTTTTTTGATATTTTAAGGGTATTACAATTCATCATCATCCAAAACACTTTTCCTTTTACTCCTCTAAGAATATTCAATATTGAAATAACCCCCTTTCATTCATTGGATGGATTAGGATTGTTTCGAAGATATTGTTATGTAACCCATTCATTTTCCACTAGATAATCATATTTCAATGAGATATTTATTACAAAAAATTCTCTTTAAATGTTAAATTACGTTAATAAGAGATTATTATGGGTTTAAATCATTATTTCAATGGTTTTTATGATGAAATTATTTTATTCATGATATATTATCTAAGTGTTATTTGAAACTGGTGAACCTGATACAACTTATTTAATGGGTTGATCTCCATTTTAGAACATGGTTGAGCCGAATATATAATCTATGAATGGTTAATTACCATTATATATCATGACTAAGGGGTGTCACTGGTATATCTTATAAAAAATGATCCCCATTATAGCTCATGGGTGATCAAGATATTTCTTATAAGAAGGGTGAGCCATATTATAGCTCTCTAATGAATTGGATAATGATTATTCCCAAATTCATCCATGTGGTTATCCGAATTAAAATTATTTTGAAATGGTTTTATGGAAATGACACTCTAAGTTACCAAAAAGGGTTTTAATTTCATATTAGAGGTTTACAATGTTTTTAATTATCGAGATTGATATCACATGGCCCATGATTATTGATTATGATTACTATTTACTTTTGGAAGTTTTCATATTTTATAATCAATGTATTGATGGTTATGAGTTCCTTTATGATTATATCATGTAATTTTATGATTTCATAAAACCCTCATTCAGTCTTATTCTCATTAAGGAAATTATATTTTTAATGAAAATGTTTCTGCTTACTGAGCATTTAAGCTCACCCTTCTTAGGTTTCATTTCTACTAGGTAATAAAGAATGAAGTTGAATGATTTATGCCTATAAATAATTTTAGAAGGATAATGTTGATTACATAATGAGAAATAGTAAAATTGTGGTTAAAAAGAAGAAATGTTCATTTCAAGACTAGTGTATTTTTTATATAGGTGTTGTATTAATTATCTAAAAGTATAAACCTAAAAAGTCTTCCATAATTTATGTTATCTAGTTTTCCTTTTTAATTTGTATTGTTTTGAATGGGTCTCAATTATTAGTATCATATCTGAGAATGTAAAGTTATCAATTTCAGCACGTGATTTGGGAGTGAGAGTGAAGATCTATTATAAGAGGCCCTAGAATCAATCCATATATATTATAATCAATTCATCAAGAAAAAAAGTCAGTGGAGATGATAATACAACACATACCTAATGAAACACACACACTACACCAAAACCAAGCCAACAATCAGCTTCGAGGGAAAGATCAAAAAATTGATCTAGAGAGGATCAATAGAGTCAACAACAAAGGACTAATAGATTATAAAGCATAGTGCAATTAAGCTAATGTGACCAAAAATAATGAATTTTTAGAAAGACCACTTACACACAGAGATTTTTTGCACCCATAATGAAGAACAATAGTTTGATGAAAGGACACAAAAGGATCTGATATCCTCAAAATCATTTGGGAGACACCTAGTTTTTGATAGAGGTTTATGTCATTGAATGAAAATAAATGCATACATGTTTCTCATAAAAACCAATAGGTTTTAAAACATTTACAACATGAATCTTTGGTACAAAATGTGAAAAACATGAATGTAATATAAACCAAAAATGCATCGACTCAATTAAAAAAATGGTTATTCTTTTGAAAATGAAAACCAATTTCACGATGTGCAATTTTTAAAAACCCTCTACCATTTCTCGGCATCATCTTGATGATTTTTTCAAATAATTTGACTAATTCATGGAAAATAATAATATTCCCTAGAACCATTTTGAAAAAAATATCTCAGTTCATACAAGTCCCAAAATGACACACCCTTAATCATTTTACACATTTATTCTCGGACTCCCTTAATTCCAAAAATAACATACATGCCTAAACAACAAGAATATTTTCCTAGAAAAGGACCTCTATCATTAGACATCCCAAAGAGAACCAAAAAAATAAAAATAATAAATAAAACATGTATGGAAAATACCTTAAATAAGGTAATGTAATGTTAATGAATCCCTCTAGTGGTGATCCACACATGCACCAAAATCTCTCACCATTCTAGTAGAATTTTTAGGTGCTATCATTACCGATGTTGATAACATGTGTAGTTCATGGTCGATCATTAAAGTATTATTCCAAATGATGAATACCCTTTGTTTTATATCTATGTCTTAAGAGAGGAGGGAGAGAGAGATCACTCTAGGTCTTAGGATAATATCTCTTTATATGTTGTGTGCATGAATTGTGAATTTGTAAATTGAAATAATTAGATATTTATTTTTTGAGTTTTTTTGTTTGAAAATCAAACACAAGAACCCAAAAATATATAATATTCATAATTAATCACATATTCCATAATAATAATTATATTATTATTAGTCACTTTATATGTGAATCATATTATGAAAATAAATAAATAGTAATTATTTCTAACTTGACCATTATCCTTGGTCTGGTTGCCATCATTGTATTGTACCAATCTTCGAATAATGAGTATTTTATTAAATAAATGTCCGTGAATTTTTTATCATTAAATATAAAAAATATTACATTCTTCAAAATTTAGAATAAATATTTATCATTATTTAACTCACTCATTATTTTTAATAACTTGGGTCTTAATTTATATACCCATCCAAAACTTAATGGATATTATTTATTCTAACTTATTAAATTAAATGCTACAATTTAAATGAGAATTTGGATAAATATAGTCTGTAACCCTCAAGTACTCTTTCAAAGTGGAATTAAGAATAAAGGACCTTATGATAAAGGTTATTGTCCATAATTAGAACAATTCATCGATAAAGGAAGAAGGTAATGCTATAATTACATCCAACCTCTTAGGAATGTCTACTTTATACTATTATCCTATTATCATAATATTTCAAATAAATAAGGATCAATGTTTTTTACATCAACCAATATTCTCTACGTACCATTATTTTACTTTCTAGAAATGAAATATCCCATTGAACACCATCTCCCTACATTTATTCAGTCTTTTCTATTCTTATCAAAAGGATTGAGATATTAACATACATAAAGAGATAATATGGATAAATCATTTCTCACATATCCATTAGTGTTATAACACTGGTGACTCTCACAATGTATATTAATTCACTATGAACATTTGAATCCATAGTTTCTCCCAATTCATCAAAGTAGTTGATTCATGATATCCATTAATAGAAATATTAAAGTATATGGATCAATACAGACACCTTTAAATATGAACATTCAATGACATGTGAATATGTTTATTTCATATTGAAAGAAATGTTCTCAGAACAACTTATATTAGATATTAACAAGGGAGAATACCATTATAGGATGTATCATTTTCTTATGATCATCCCGCACCTAATATCATGTTCTTTTTATTTATCATTGGTCATCATACTCTGACCACATAACATGGTTGAAGAATATTGTCATAACACATCTAGGTTATCATTAAAGTAGGAAACAAATACGAACACTTGTCCTGAAACATATTCTATGGACATTATTGCATTAAAATTTCATGGAGAATAATAATAAATATGTGATAATAACAACATATTTAAGAAAAACATTTAAATAATGTACTAAAAAACATGGTTATAGGGAACAAACTTAAGCAGACTCCTACATTCTCTAGTGGGAACAGATAAAATTTTTTAGCCCAGAAGATCTCAAATGATTATCATACTTTTTCTAAGATTAATCCTTCATCGAGGGGTCTACCACAATTTCATCCATCTATACTCTACTCACTACAAATTTAAATCATTGAGAAAAAAATACTTAATAGATGAAGCATCAAAAGTATATGCTTTATCCTTTGGTTTGACCTTGTAATTTGGTTGAGAGCCACCATTATGGTATTATAACCGTAAACTGTGATATGGTATTTACTATTAATCAAAATATTAACCTTATAGAAAGTGATAAAAGTCCATACTATTTCTTTTTCTACACTGGAATCCACAACATACTCAGACTCTACTGTTGAATTCGCAATAATTGACAACTAAGAACTATTCCATATCATAGATCCAACATTAAGAAAAAATATATATCAAGAATGAAATTTTTTATCTTCATAATCTATTTTAAAGAATAAATTTTTTTAACCCCTGATGACTTGATCTTCTTCTCATCCATACACTAGGAACATAATCATAGTTTAACTAAGACACAACATGATAGTTTCATTATTAGTACAATTTTATTCTCTAAGACCTTGTTGATATCTTCCTACCAATTTTAAAGCATAGAAAACATCACCCGACATTCATAACATGGAATACATGATTTATATTATCATAAAAGAATATATTTTATTACTAATTTTCTCTCTTTCCACTTTTTCTTAAGGATACATTTTTGTGGGAAGATGTATTGCATGAGAAAATAGAACTAATCCCTTATTATATTATTCCATACTAAATGAATTCACTATCCAGTAAATGTATTTACATTAAATTATTCTATGAACAAAATTGGATGTATCAAATGTGACATTGATCCATTTAAAGTAGTCCACATCACCAAATTCCTTCATGGAAAAGAACATTCTCACTTACGCATTATCCTCTATTAAAAATGATATATCACTTACGATTAGTAATATATCATCTAAATGTACTACTATGAAAAAATTATACTACTATTAATCTTCTTGTAATCATGTAGATCACAATAATTCTTAATAAAAAAAATTATTTAATAGCTTAATATAATCTAATGTTCTATGACCTTGAAACTTGCATTAATCCATATATGGATCTCTTCAAATTGCATAACATTTTTTCATTTCCTAGAGTCACAGACCCTACATGTTTTTTCATATACACATCCTTATGTTGGTTTTGATTAATTAAATTTCTTTTTTTCATCCATTTACCATATATTTTTATCAATATAAACTATTATGTAATGAATTATTTCATATATATTTAAACATTACAATTGGGGAAAAGATTCATCATAGTCAATTCCAAGAAAGTTTCCAAACCATTTGGCCACTAGTGATTATTTATAGGAATTTACTTTTCCTTTCATGTAAATTTTTATCTCAAAAACCCATTTACAATCACCATTAATTACATTAACTAGAATATTGATCATAACCCAAACATGTTTCTGATACATGAACACATATTACAATTCATGCCCTCTTCCCATCTTGTAATATATGAGCTATCTAGTACCTCCATCTAGGTGAGGGGATCATAATTATAAACAAATAATGAGTCTACATCATTAGTTACTAAAAAATATGATGATGGTTATCTAACATCTCTTTTACAAAAACATAACACTTAGGTTTTAGACTGACATTCTTCCATGGGGGGATGTGGAATCACTTCTTGTATCAATTATTTTGTATATATAGCATCAAATTTATAAAATTTGATTTTTCTATAACTATCCTTTTTGAGTATGTGATTCCTCTCAATAAATATGATCTATATTGTGAAAGATACATTATTTTTTAAATGGTTGTATATATAACATCCCCTTGTTTCCATAGTATAACCTCTATGGATACACATCATGCCTCATGGTGTTAGTTTGTTTATTTATCTAGAGTTAAAAAACAACGAAACCCCATACATGAACATGTGACGATACATGTTTATTATGAAAACATAACTTGAATGGAATACAGTTTCCCAATTTTATTGGTACTCAATTTAGTACGTATAATGTTATTTTGTAATGAATATACCAAAATGGCTCATGGAAGACTTGCACCACTCAACATAAACCATACCATGTCTAATTTGGTATGGTTCTTTATTTAATTTACATCATGACACTATATAGTATAAGTTTGGTTGATCTGAGATAAAATCACAAACACTAGTAGAATGCAGATAATGTATTTTTTTAGGATATTCACTACTTACACCTGAACAATATGTATCTTCTTACCAAAACGATTCTCAACCTTATTCTAGAACACTTTGAATGTATCAATGGATCTAAACATGTTCCTCATTAATAAATATAACCAAATGTAGTCAATTGATTGGTAAATGTAACAAATTATGAGAACCCCCCTCCATATTCAACTTGAAAAAGATCAGTACACATTGGTCATTACCAATTATAGAAAAATTGTGGTCCATTCACCATTATTGTTGTATGTTGGGTTGATTATTTGTACTTGTAAATAAGCATGACATATTATAATTTGTTTTTTCTCAATACATTCTATGTATTTATCTTAATAGATATTTTTCAAAAAAAAAATTACATAACTAGGATGATGATGCCACAACTTGGTGTAATACGAGTCAAGCATATTTGTTTCTGTATCTATTTCTAAAATTTTGTTTTCATATTTTAATACATAAAGATTATTATTAAATTAATCCACACTAAAAAATATTAAATTTTTATATAATTAGTTATTTTTATTTACGAATATGAATATAAATCCATCAAAATAAAGATACGAAACAAAAATAATATTATTGTTATCAATAACAACATAATAATAGTTCATTAAAACCGAAATTGATCATATCAGAAATTTGAGATGGTAGTCGCAAATGGAAAAATAAGATATCCTCAATCCATTCGAATCCTGTAAGTCCACTCCTCTATACAAATCTTCCAAAATCTATATGGTTCATATTTTTAGATTCAAATGTGAGTAACATATGAAGTATCTTACACCCAAATTTATTGATATATAAATAAAAAACCCGATAAATAATTCAACCAAAGATCCCCTTTTATAAATATCATGGGTGATATTTTTCTTCCATTGGCCCTATTTTCCAAATTTAAAACATATATGGTATCCATCCCTTTCCTCTAGATATTGTTCATCATATTGGGATGGTGATCTAGATTATTAGACATGGAATGAGTCTTTAACCCATTTTACTTGTTCTTGTTCTTTTTATTCACCATTATGAAAATGGGTTTGTTATGTATGATGTCATTATCCACATGATGGATAAGAGTAAGAATTTTTTATAGGGTATTCTCATTATTTCTCATATTATAATTCATAATGAAAATAGATAGAAAATCGATAATGAGGAAAAAATGAGATATGTGTGTAGCTCAAAAAAAATTGTAAAACCTAAGATATCCACATACTCAATATGGTCAATCATGTTGACTACATGTGAACCTGTTGGAACCAAATCACCAAGATTTAACATAAATATTAATTTAGAGATAGTAGTTCACTTTCATCTCCCCTAATCCAGATAGAGATCCCAATGATGCGAATCTATGGTATATGCCTCAATATCCTCCCATTGATTTGAATGATCATTAGACATGGAAGATAAAATTAAAAACTAGATATATATTGGATCATACACATACTTTATATGGAGAGATACATATTTATTAAAATCATATTTGGTAAAATACTAATGAAGTGGGGTTTCAAGAATATATCATTTCCGTTCATGATGTTGTATAATTCTCAAGTTCTTATATAATTCCTAGAAATTCATGTGGGTGAGAATTTTATCTTTCTATTGTAACTATTTTAGTGATATTGTTGATGTATTATTATTTACCATATCAAAGTCTATCTCATATATTATTAAAATATGAAGGGGTATTTTGTGAAATTATATTATAGTTGTTCACACATGGATGGAGGGAGTCAAGGTAGAAGATTTCTAGGCATCCAAAGCATTGCATCATGAGAGGGATTTTTTCACATAGTACGATCACTCTAATTATAGAGGGGTTGAATATTGTTGCGGCAGATTCATTTGGTCATCATTACTTTCAGCCTTCCTAATACTCAGTTTTATTATCCCATGTGGTGTTTTTTATTCGGTGGACCTTTTAGTGAAATAAATATGATGTTAGTAGTTTTATTAATCTCTCAGTAGTTTCAAAATCAATACCACACCATATGTTTTGGAATATTTCTTTCCTTAGATATTTTAGTTTAAAGGTTCCATAATAAATTCTCATAACCTTATGTGGTTTTGACATTATATTAAGGGGTTTTAGGAAGAACAACAATAAAAATACATTAACTCATAGTTCTATGATCTTTTGAGGGGTCTCCCAATACCAAAATATTATATCAATATTTCATAAATCATTTCATCTTAGTTAAACTATGTCCTACCTTGTAAGAAAACACATGATTCAGTCTATGTTTTCTCAACCAAAAACATGAAGCTAAAATTCCTATAGTAACTGAAAGAACCCCATCTAGGGTTCTTTATGAACTTTGTACTATGAGGTTTATTATAAATTATGTCGGGTAAGGCTAAGATGACATAGTATTTTAAAAGATCTCATTTTTATCCTTATGCATAAATAAAATTCTATCCATTTACATATATTTTGTATATTGTGGGGATTTTATATATTTTATTTAATATTTATTTTAAAACATTTATTCATAATCCCATTATAATGTATTCAATATTACATTCTTGTTAATTAATTTATTAGGTGATTGGAAATATTTAAAAACATAAAGAATTAACCATTAAATTTATTTAATAAAATATAAGTTGGATGATAATGAGATTTTCCCAGTTCTTAATTTCCCTAGAAAATGATAAAGTAAATGTTGATCTTGTGGAAAAAACCTAGAACTACAGCTTGGATTGTGTTTCATCATTCATCCTTTGGTTCCATTGTCTTATACTTATTGGTTTCACCTTAGAACCATGACCTAGACATCCTCGAATCACTTGGGAGATCCATATTGTTATATTTGATACTTCTCAAACATTTGAGAGTGTATCAAATGGATTGGATAAATAAGGTCTGCATAAAATAATCAATGAGCACCATTCCCTTACATAATAATCATGAGGGGAGGACTTTTAAACCATCATAATTTATTTAACAACAATAAATTAAAACAATTCAATCATACATAAGGGATGGTCTACTCTCTTGATCATCCATAAATCAAAGAATGAGTAATCATCTTCAATATTAGTATTAGTTTCATAGAATCATTATTTAATTAAGATAATTCCCCACAATTTTATCCAATTAATTATATTGGTACCTTTTTGGTTGGAGATGTTTTTCAGATGTTGGAAGATGTTTCTTACCGAATGGTTTGTATTTTGTTTTCATTATGTAAAATATCATAACATTGTTTGTTTTTGTGATCTGTTGATGTGCGTATAACAATAATTTTATTGGAAATATATTTATAAATAATCATCATTTATTAGTGATTTATTTTGTATGTAATTTTTTAGGAGAACATGTTTTAAGACCAGATTTTTCAGAATGAACATTCATTGAATTGATTGGGTTGTTATTTAAGAAACAGAATGTATTTAGAGATGTTCAACACAAAATTGGATTCTTCTTTTCTGTGGTAATGTTCTCAGTAGAATTATTTAACTAAAAATAGGTGATCAAATATTTTTGAAAGAAGGGGTAATAAAATTTTTCTGGATATAAAAATCTGCTCTCCAAAAATTTATAGGAGAATAAATTTTATGATGGTATACTGATATCAATATTCTAATAATATTAATGAAGACATGATACAAGTAAGAGTATTTGGAAGGAATGACGTTGATGTTTTTAGGGAATTCATCATCATATCATGGGGTAGTAGATGTAGATGTTGTTTTTGGATTGGGAGTTTTCATTTTAAGAACTCAATGGTTCTTAAAATGTACTGATCAATTGATCCAATGGATGGGTTGATCCATCTAAAAAACATGACCATTGAATGATACATCAGTTATTGAGTTTTTAATAAAAATAGTCATTTTCCATAAAGGTATATAAAAAAATTTCTAACCCCGATCAATTAGGTGACTGGTTGACACAAATAAGAAATTAAATGAAAATTCCCATCGAAATAAAAACATCAAACTACTAAAATAATATTTTATATACTATAATTATTGAGCATGATTGAACAAAGAAGTTTTCATGTTGGCTATTCAATTAATTTATTGTCACCAAATTATAATATGGGAATCAATGACTGATAAATTTGATGAAATAAAACTACAGACACAACCATTTTAAAATTTTTTCAATATACATCAGACATGGTTTGATACTGTTAATCCATTGAATGCTGATTTTTAATAGATGCCATTTCTTTATTCTGGGGTTTAATTTAACAAATGAATATTGAGGTTTACAATAAATTTTTGTTCATGTGTACTTTCATCTTCAGATATTACAATGATGTTTAGGAAAAATCTATTTTAGTTGGAGCATTAGAGTGAGATATCTTGATAATTGGAATGTCAAATAATTTCAGATTGAGAATTTTGAGGCCACAACTTTCTGGACAATGATATTGAGAATCCCTTTTTCAAAATAGGTTGTGATGCAATATTTTTAGGATAATGAATATGATTCGTGAAGAATTGCGAATAGTCCTAAATAATGTGGAAATTCTAAAATGATGTTTGAATTTTTAAATTATTTCTGAATTGTGAATTTTTTGAGAGGGAAATTAAGTTTTGTCTCCCACCTTTTTTTCTAGGGAAATAATATATCTGGTCAAATTAAAATAGACAATGACATTGTTCTCATTTGAAAAAGAAAGAGTGTTAGATTTTTTTTAGAATAAATTTTTAATGGATGATTTTTGGACTGAATAATTTTTTGAAGTGTTAAAGTTGGGAGTTATAAGATCAGATCAAGAAATTTGATTTTCATTTTCGGGAAAAGAAAGTAATAGAAAATAACATATTTTGGGACAAGCGAATCAGGATTATTATCAGCTATGAAATCGGTCTAAGAAATATGCCTGAATAAATTGACTTATGATCCCTATGATGTCTAGAGAAGTTGTTATACCTTCAACTGGGTAAAAATGTGAAGAATTTTTTTTCTGAATATTTACAAAATTTTATATTTTTAAATATTCATAATTAAATATTTAGAACCTATTCGTGAGTGACTCTAAAGATGTTATAATATATTTTTTACATATTTCATTCTAATAAGTGTACATGTACTATTATTTTGATAATAGATCTAAACTAGTGTATTGTTTTTCCCTATTTATTGTATAAAAATAGGATTTTATTCCTGTGTATTGTGGGGGTATTGGATTGTTTCTAAACCATGCCATGGACTTTCTACACTTATTGAGTAGTGAACGTTTAAAATTCTTATGTTCCTTTGGATGTGTGAATTTTTGGCTTTCTACAATTTGATAAATCATTAACATGTGCCAGTGGTTATTATCCATGAAACATAACTGAAATGAAATTGATAGAGATGATTCTCCCACTCCACATTTAAGTGGTTTCATTCATCATTTATGGGATTTTTAGTTGGTATTAATGTAAAGGTTCCCTTTTTTTAATAATTTTTTTCATGTTTTTGAAGAGACATTATTATGGATATTTTGAATTCTGTGAAGTGTAAGGGGATTCCAATTATCATTGGAAAGATCTCACATATCTGTAAATATAGAACTTTTTAATATCATATATCTTTTGGTTGTGATGTTCTGTAAGCTACTTCAAATGGATTTCCTCCTCTAAATAAATCTTTTCCTATCACATATATTGATAATAGAATTATAAATAATGATGGAAGGGATAAAAATAAATTACTTTCATCACTATCTAAAATTTATTTTCATGGATAAGGGAGACTGAACAACCAAATGTATTTGGGAAAAAGATGAAATATATATTGGAAGGGAATATAAAAGTGAAGAATGAAAAGTTAAAATTCGAAGGATAATGTATTAAGATCTAAAAATAGGTGATTATGATTTTTTGGTAGTAATATTTACAAGAGGGAGTGATACAATAAGCCCCATATGAAATATGTATGAGAAGAGGGAATATTGAATAAATGTTTAGAATATTTTAGAAATTATTATTGAAAATATTAATGCAATAGTGTCATCTTTAGAAGATATAGATCACAAAAACAAATCATTGTATGAATTACCTATCACTATCACTACTAATGAATTTAGTTTAGACAACATTATGAAAAAAATGTGTTATCAAAAAATATCATTCCAAAATTCCATGAAAGGAAAATCAAATAATGTTCTTAGAGAGGAAGAAGATATTTACTATGAAACCAAATATGAGGTTAGTAACAATTTTGAAATTTGTTTCCTTGTTTTATAAAAATTATTAAAGATGCACATGTATGTAAAAATCGATGTTACAACTAAAATAATTTCATTCTGGATCTATTACAAATTTTGTTGAAAAAAAGACCGGAGGAATGAATGAAAAAGAAAGTGATAAATATTATATAAAGTTAATAAGATATCTTAAGATACAAGACGAAGAATAAAAATCTAATTTGAAAAAATATATATAAAAAGTTATATATATATAAAAGGATATGTTTTTTGTCTAATGACTATAAAGATGATGATAGTGATGTGGAAGAAACAAATATACCAGAAATTACCATAGAAATCCCATTTATTGGATATGTAATTTATGAGTAGTTTTTTAGTTATAAAACTATGGGTTTTGATGAATACAATACTTTTTTATAGTTTTTTACAAATTTTGGTTTGAAATAATGTGTTAGAAATGTTATAACAATTGAATGTGAAATCAAGAATTTTAAGAAGTAAAGAACAATAAAAAATTATGAAGATTATTTTCATTAATAGAAATATATGTTACTAGAAAAGATTTGTCAGATAATGAAATCTCATTAAAATGAAATGAATCAGAATAAATATCATGGGAAAAGAAAGTTGTAAATGAGGAAGAGTTAGAACACATTCAAAAAAAGTTCTTGAAAACTAAGCTGATGGATACAAGATTCAAAATTCTATTTCTAATGTTGTTGAAAGTTATGAGAAGTTTGAATCTATAGAATATAAAAAAAAAAGTTATCTTAAAATGATTAAAAGAAAATTAAATATGTTATTATGAATAAGAAATATCATAATATAAAATATGTATCCAAAACCAAAAAAATGAAAATGAGTAAATATCTAAAACATAAAATTCTAAATATAAGGTTTCTAGTACTAAAAATTATATTCATGTTTTTATGAAAAAAAATTGAAAAAAAAATATTTTGAGTAATAATAGAATGTTTTGGATAAACAACGTTCTGATGTGGAAGGTATGAATGTTAAAGAAATACATTTTTACAACTCCAGGAAGTATGTATTCTATTGAGTAAAATACTAATATTAGGGCTACTGCTAATATTTTATAGGATTTTTACATATATTTAATATTTGTTTGTTTAACATAAAATATAATTATTATTTAATGAGAAATTGGAATCAATGATTGAGTGTCATTGAATCCTCTCAAATATGGTATTGTGAGAATGTTTTTTTGAAACATGAAAATTTATTCTAACATATGGAATATATTCTTGAAGGATGTGAACACCCTGTAAATATTTCCAAAGTATGTCTTGTTCTATTACTAGAATAAAAACATTTTTTGAACAACTCTCAAAAGATTGATGTTACAGAATATAAATGGTAATAAAAATTTCTTCTTATATAAATTTCTCTCAAACATAAAAAAGTTGAATGACCCTAAGTTTTTTATAGTGTATTATCTACACATATGAAATGTGAATAGAGGAAGATTATTAGTTATAATGTTTATAAAGAAGGAATAGTGACATTTGGAAAAGATGAATCACAGAAAATCAAAGGTGTGATATCTTCTATAATTGGGTAAGAAGAATTGAAATCTAAAAATTTGTCACATGTTCATAGGTTCAATCAAAAAATTTTGAGTTTATAAAAAATTTATGATCTCAATAATTTTTTTATAAAATAATGTTTTTTGTGAAAAATTATGGAGATAGAAAATTTGTTATGAGAGGCCAACATATAAAGGGAAACGATTCATGTTAGTGATGTCCAAAATTCGTGTTACCTGATAATGATGGAACAAAATAAATTTTGGTATAAAAGGACAGGAGATATGTGTCAGAAGAATATGTGAATGTTTACAAAGAGATATAGTGTTCATGATATTTATGATATTACAAAACTAAGAGATTGATGTCGATCTATTTTTTAAAAAGGAATAATTATAAACTAAATACATAAGAATGTTTTTTTCAATTCATCCACTAGGACTAATTCATTCTAATATTTTTATCCATATGAGTCAATAATCACATTTAAAATATAAGTAATTTGGTTCATTAATTTATGAATTTACTCACATTACATGTATTATGTATTTTAATCATTTATCAGATTTTATTAATTTCTTAAGACTTTCAGGAGTACAGGAGAAAAAAGTGTTTATATTCTATGAAGAAGTTATGAAATGATAGAAGTTGGGAATAAAAATATTAATAAATTCAAAGGTTCTCTTCAAAAACATGGAATACAATAAGAGTTCAGGTCACCACACCCATTACAATAGAGCGGTGTTTCCAAAGGGAATAATATATGTTTGTTGGAGATGATACACATGGTGTTAATTTTACAATGTCTTTATCACTCCTTCTAGATGAAGGTAATGAGTAAAATATTTTTTATTTTGAATTTTTTGTTCTATATTATATTTTTTGATATGAAACCTTATTAAATTTTCGAAAATGTAACTCCATGTTTGAAACATTAAAGGGTTTCTGGGCATCCCTGCATCATAATAAACAAAGGTGGAAAGCTTATAAATTTGAACAAACAGGTGAAGATGTAATCATTCATGGCTATACTAAAATATTGGAGAGTATATATTTTTCAAGAAAAGACTAAAAACATTAGTTGATTCTTTTGATTTAAATGTTCTTTAAAATGTCGATGAATATGTTTACAAATACACACAAAAACGATATTTGGTGAAGATGAGTGATTTCCCTTGATAAAAATGATATTAATTAAAATAATGGTGATTCCACTCAAATTAAATAATATGAATCATTTATTTATTTTAATGAATATGAAATTTTAAAATCTCATCATAGGATTGGAAAGCAGGTGTAAGTATAAAACATCATCGGTGATCGAAAATAAATTGTTCAAACAAGAAGAACATCAATGTTTGTTGCAAATATTTATTTATATTAAAATGTATATCCACAAGATTTTAATTATTATTTTGTGAAATAGGAGTGGAATCATTTTATTAATATTTAATTTTATTAGATAAATAATAATAATACATGGTAACTTGTACTCGATCCAAATGGAAAAAAAATTATTTGTCCAAATTTGGAGTTCCAAAACATGTTAAATAAAGATAGTGATGTAATAATAAATGACTTGTCTATAAAAGTTATTAAATACATAAGGTAATGATTTTTATGAGACTTTTTCTCTAGTTTCAATGTTAAAAATAAATAAAATATGTCCTCAAATTTCTTCATGAAATTTTAAAATATTATTCAAATGGATTTTATGTCTTCTTTTTATAATGTAATTCTTGGTATAGAATTTTATGTTGAAAACCCGCGTTTCTTTATTATTATAAAAGATGAAAGTTATGTATTCATTTTTATGAAATCTCTTTATGGTTAAAACCATTAATTAAGATATTTTTAATCAAAATTGGATGCTTTTATAATGAATGTTATCATTAAAAATAGTAATTATTAAAATATACATCAATGAAAATTTTGAAATCTATCTCACTGTAATTTTTCAAGTTTATGATATTATATTTTCCATGAACTATGAAAGGAAATGTGAAAATATTTTTTAAGAGATAATGATTTTGTTTGAAATTCTTATTCTTGGTGAAATTAAATACATTCTCGGGTTATAAATCTAAAAAAAGAAGAAATACATTTTTCAATTTCAAGAGAATTATGTTGAGGAACTTATTAATAATTTCAGCCTGGAAAATTAAAAATTGGTTCCCACAAATTATTTTTGGGAACCATGTTATCTAATGAAGAAAAATAAAAGGATTTGGATTCTATATAATTTAGAGAAATGATTAGAATTTTGTTATATCTTATTGCTTTTAGATCAACTGTTGTATATGTGGTTTCCTTATGTACGATATTCCAAATTGTACCATACTAATATAATATATTAGAATGGAAAATCCAATATATATCATAGGAAAAATAGATTTTATAATTAAATAGTATAACATAAGAACTATTTATTTATTTTGGGTATATAGTTGCTGATAATAAACGAAGAGTGGATGATATAAAATCTATAAATGGTTATTTTTTCTTTCTGGAGGAATTTTGGGTGGGTTGGAAATGTAAAAATAGAATTTTGTTACTCTTAGTATTAACAAAGATGAATATGTTTCTACAAAACAAAATTCAACAAAACTTTTATGGATGAAAATTTTGTTGGGATATTTTCTAGTAGAAGTGATGTTACAAATTCTCTTGGTTGGTGATAATAAAAATTCAATAAAAATGACAAAAAATATAGAATAAAATTATTATTTAAGAGAATATTTATATCAAATATCACATTATCAAAGAGAATTTGGATATGAATAAACTCAATATTGAATATGTTCATATAATGGAAACATTTGTTGATATATTTACTAAAAATTCAACAATGTATGATTTTTAAAAACTAATTGTGAAATTGGGTGTTAACCCTTTTTGTCTCCAAGGTTGAGGTATTTTTTCCCCCACTCATCTCATATTTGTATAGATTTTTCATGGGAGAGAAAATTTGATTTATAAATCTATCCATTATTATGTCCTAAAGGATTTAAAGAAATCATAAGTTAGGGGAGATTTAAAGTTGTAATGTTTTATCTCAACAAGTGTAATTTTTAGTTATTTTAATATTATTTGGTGTTATTATAGGAATTTATAAAAATAAAATGTCATAATTTATGGAGAGGTGGAAATTTTGATGTTTAAGAAGATGTTCATAAGTGAATTATTATAGAAAAAACATTTTTTATCTATTGAATAATTTTTGATTTAAACAATGAGTTCACTCACATAGGATTAGAATTTTTTGGCTTAGTAAACCATCAATTGAGTTAATTTTTTTAGTAGTTTATGAAGGAAGGAAGAAATAATATCCAAAGGGTTATATTGGTGTGACTAAGGTGAATATAGATGTTTTTAAGATTCTAGATGATGTTGTTTTATGATTTTTTATTTTTTTGTTATTTCAAAAACACACCATAACATTTACATTTTGGTGATAAAAAAAGTGAGTTTATTACTCAGATGATTGAGGATAGTTTTTATAAGAAATTCCATCGATTGATGTTTTGTTTTCTAGAGATGATTTTGGAGAATCTGATTTAATACATGATCATTCAGAATGATGTTTATTTGAATAATGTGGGATATTATTGCAGATAAATAATTTATTTATAAATGCTCAAAAAAATATGATGGTGATTTTATGTGATAAAAGTTATCAATAAAATGAGTTGATTGATATATTGTTATTGAGAATTTTCTAATGAAAAGGGGGTAAAATTTGTTATGGTGTTCAAAGATGTTTGATGATAAGTTATGGGAGAATACATTTGATGATTTTGTGAGGATATCAATGTCATATACATCATGAATATGTATTTATACAAGAGGTAGTTTTTGTATGGAATGATGATGATGTTTTTTGGGTGTATATCATTTGATCTAGGTACACAAGAAGTATAAGATTTTGTTTTTGCAGATTTAGAGTTCTCATTTGCTGAAGATAGAGATTTTGTGATGGTGTTGATCTATTGATCTGTTAGATTGGTTGATCCACTAGATTATCTAATAAAATTAATTAACCATCATTTGATGTGTTTTTTGAATGAGAGTCAATTACAATATAGGTCCATCAAACAAGTTATTCCACTAATACATTAGGCTAGTGGTTGACATAAATAAGGCATTAGATGAAGATTTCCATCATTTGAAGAACATCAGACTACTCAAATCCTATTAGATGGACCAGAATTGTTAAGTCTGCCTGAGAAGTGAAGTCATTGATGTCGATCAATCATTTGAGTTATTGAACCTGATGAATTTTATCATAATTATATACTGATCAATTAGATTAAACGCAACAATTTTGTCAAACATTTTATTTTGGGTCTATATATATTAGACAGTCTTTGATACTAACATTCAATCAGATGCTAAGTTCCATTGGATACCATTTAATCGGTCTGGGGAGTAGTTGAAAAAATAAATATTAAGGTTTCCACTAGACTATTTTTGAATTGAAATGAAGTCTTTATAAGTTTCAATGATTTTTGTGAAAAAAAAATTTGTTAAAACATTGGTGAGAGAAGACGTGGGATTTAGAATGAGAAATAGTTTCAAATTGATAGGGTTTAGACTATATATTTCTAGACTGACAAATAAATATGAATTTGTTAAAAATAATTTTTAAAGAAATATTTTCTTGAGAATTCAAGATTATTTGATAAGAATACCAAATAGCTAAGAAGAATTACTAAGTGGTCAAATGATGTTTTAATTTTCAATTTTTTTTGAACTGTGTATTTCATTGACTGAGAAAATGAATTTGGGTTCCCAAATTCTCTATTTCCATGGAATATATATAAATGGTTCAAAGTAAATGATAAATTGAAACTTTTTTACTTTTCAATAATATAAAAAATTAGAGTTTTGTGACATTATTTCCAAAGGATGATTTCTATGATGAATAATATATTAGAATTGTCTTTGTTTGGAGTTATTGGATTTTATTGAGGAATAAGACTGAAAATTTAAAGAAAATAAATAAGAAGAAAAGAAATTGTTTTAGGGAAAGAGAAATAGAATTCTTCTGGACTCAAAAATTGGATTTATAAATCTAACTGTAAAATAAAATGGAGATTTTGAATGAAGTTGAGAGAAGTTTTTCTTACCTACTTCTATGTAAGAAACTGAAAAAAATATTCATAAGAATTATAAAAGAGGAAGTTAATAATGTCTTACAAAGACATTTTATAAACCAATTGGTGTAGGTTTATATATTTTGAAAACATAATTATATCATTCGTGCTAGAATAATCACATAACCTACATTATTAATCATATTTTTGAACATGTTTAATTGTATTTTGTACTTGTATTATCCAAAAAAATGATTATTTTCTATTATATTGTGTGGTATTAGATTATTTACAAACCATATCAGGGATTGGTTACACTTATTCAGTAGTGGAACATTTAAAAACCTGTGTTCCTTTAGATTAGTGAATATTTATTTTATTGTAAAATAGATAAAATTTTAATATAAGGAAGATGTTGTTATATAATAATGATAACATAAGAGTAAATGGAATCACTGATTCAACCCATCACCCTATCTGTGATTGTATTAATCATAGTTAGACCTTTTCAATTTTAACTTATATAAATTCAATCAAATCATCCTTAACTCACTATAATTTATAATTTTAATCAGAATTAAATTAACTTAAAATTAATGTAGAACACAAGTATACTTCGATGAAACCTCATGCATTCTTATAAATTTTTATGTGGATATTAATTTATTATATTATTGTAAATAATATGACATTCCTTATACTATAGAATTAACATTGAACAAAAAACATAATCAATAAGACTAATAAAAAATTTAATTCTAAATTCTTTAAAAAAAATTAGAATGTAGCATGGGAGAATACTGTATTGTGTGTACTTATCTTCTACCCATGTTTGGGGAACAAGCCTCGATTTGACCATGTATCTTACCATGGACATATTTTAAGGACATGGTTTTTACTTGAAATACACAATATGTATCCTCTATGTTTCCTAGCATGTCTATCCTCATGTCACATATCCCATACATAGCTCAATGAGACACAATTTGTTCCCAGCCATGAGGAGACAATGACTGCAAAACATGTAAATTATGTACACAATGTGTAGTTCTACATGTCGTGTTCTAGTCTATTAGGATACTGATCTGATATATTATGATATTAGATCTTTTTTTCATACCAAAGCTAATAGAAAAATACAAGGATGCGAGAACTAAACCATGTAGCTTGTACACTATGAGTGCATGACCAGAACGATGCTCTGTTGGAAGATCCTTTGGAACCTAGAAAAGGAAATATCCTAATGATTTTCATTTTTATTCAATAATAGAATATTTATTTGATTTCAAGAATGTATAAAATAATAGATGACATTATTATATTATTAAAAAATTATTTTAAGTAATATAATGTAAAAACAAGAAATTAATCAATAAATAATAAATATCTATAAATTAAATATGTGACCTCTCTGATACCACTAGTTGGATCCAGGCATAGGGGAAGCATCCATTTCTAGTATGAATAACAAGGATTTTATTAATAGATTAGTTGTAATTATTTCATCACATGACCAAACCATTATGTCCAATGAAAAAATAGATTTAATAAACTACATTAATACATTTAAATCGGAGGGAGGGTATCCATGCATGCAATGTATAATTATTTTATGAGAAAATATAAAATTAACTCAATATTCAATTATTGTTTTAGTTTTAATTAAATATAAAAAAATTAATCATAGCATCATTTATGTACATTATTAATGTATAAAATCCTCTAGCAGTGATATACACATAGATAAAAATCTATAATAAAAACTGTAGAATCAACACGTGCTAGAACAATCGATCTGAATCTCTTACATTGTTCATGGTTGATCATAATAGCATTGTTAATGAAGGATGAAGAAACCTTGGCATTATCTCTATTGATTGATAGGGGATTAGGAGAGAGCACACTCTAGGACTTGGGATAATCCCTATTATTCTTTTCCAAACAGAAACATTGAATTTGGAATGATATATAAATAGATATTTATTATATCTCATATTGGGTTGGGAAATAAAACATAAACCTTTAACCATCATTAATATTCTCAATTGACCTCATGCCCATTCATGATAATAATATTATTATAAATCTATTGTAATTTAAAACACATTAATAATATGAAAAAAATCTAACTATTTCTAATTGGACCATTAACCTTAGTATTATTTCCTTCGTTGTCATTTACCAGTCCTCAAAAAATGAAAATCTTAATAATAAATGTCATCAAATTATTTTTGAAAAATATAACCAAAATTGGAAATAAATATTTACTATTACATAACTCTATTATTATTTTATGTAAATTTTTATTAAACTATGGAGATAAACTAAATAATAATAAATATGTTTTATATTAACTTGTAATATTCAATAATAGAATTTAACTAAGAATATGGATACACTCAGTGTGACCCTCTAGGTCTCATTCTCATTAGAAATAGACCTAACCACTTAATTTCCAATTGTAGAATCTATCAACAAAAAAAATAAAACTATATATAATGATGTTAATGTCGCAATGATATCCCAAATCATATTAAAATATACCATGTAATATAGTCTCTTTATAACAGTATCACAAACCATGTTGGTTGAACACAAAATTAGTAGCCTGAAATTGGGAAAATGTTGAGGATGAAGCACTATAAAACCATCCATCGGAACGTATGTTGTGCTAATGTGAACGGTGACTAGAAGTCCATGTTGCTATAGTGAAAGTTGGAAACCAAATTAAAAAGTTCTATAGTGGATGTCAGTTGGAAGTCCAAGGAGCTATATTACTATTTAATATGAAGTTTGATGTACTATAGTGCATTTTGATGTCGGTTGGTCATCTTATATATATTGGTCAGAGTCTCAACATATCCCACAAAATTTTGGCTGGGTTCCTTTAGGCCCCAATGTAGGGGTGTAATTCCCATGAAACCCCCCAATGATCTCACCATAGAGCTCGACCAGAAAATGTTGTGGACTGGTTCGTAGTAATATACATAATCATTCGACCAAACTGGGTCAGGCTACACCAAACCAACACCTTTAACCTCCCAAATGTTAGGTGCTTCTAATATTCTAGGTGTGGATAAATATTTTACCTATCCCCATCCTTATCCAACACATTGGAAATGTGAACACCTCCAATGGTATCATCTTCATTCCCATAGAACTCAGTCCTTATAATGGACATCACTCAACATGAAACTTTTCACCCACTTTTTCAATCATGGATTAGGGTCTCAAGCTGTCACATGTAAAGATCTACCTTTTTGGGATCATCATCACAAGATATGTCATTGGGAAATGACATATAGCTGATTCTAGTAAGGGAAAATAAAGTCCACTAGAGAAAGCACCTGAAAGCATGTAAGGATTGATCCTAAAATTATTGTCTAATCTTTAATGTATCACATTGCCTTCAGGACACTGGATAGACATCATGGCGGGGAATTATTCTCTAATATATAGTGGTAGAACCGACAGTCTCGACGGCTTGAGTGGTCACACCCCAAGATCTGAAGACCTTTCTCGGGGTTCCATAATTGAGAGACATCAAAATAGATTATCCTTGTCAATAATTCTCAATAGTTTCCATTTGTTTTCCCTTATCCCAAGATGACTTGGGATTCGTAAAAATGGAATCTAGGTATTCATGTTAGTTTTTTTGTATATGAATGATATCATCTATCCCCAAAACATTTTGTTAGAAAGGGAATAGAACCCTTGGAATCTGGAAGATTGATCTTGCACTGAGTATCCTCTCTGGTAAACATTAGCCATAAATGTCAGGATATCATAAGTTGATTTTCCTAGTGCTTCCTATTGATATTAGGGAGGATATAGCATTTTAACATAGATAAACTGAAGCATAAATCTACAAATTTCATATCCCTTGTAGATAAGTACCCTATCAACAAAAGAAACCAAGAAACACTCTCTTAATAAAAGGAGGTAGGGTCTGTTAATGATGTCTTTTAATATAGAAGTGATAATGATACTACAATGGGATTTGTAAAGATGATAAGTAAAGAAGTCAAGAGAGTTTATTTGAGTAAAAAATCATGTTAATTCCATTCCGTATGGTCTTACAAATTATGTTGTGCATCCCTACCCACTAACATAACCCCACTAATACTCTGATGATACGGTCAAGGAACAATATGTTAAATCTCTAGAGAATTGATAAAAGTATACCCCCCTATGTGGGATTATATTCATCCTAGAGGAAATGGAAAGGTCCAATCACCCTAAGTGTTATCCTCTACTCATTAACTAGGCCTAGTAAGCGGTAGATTTTGGCCAATACTAGAATGGTCGGGTTAATGCATTTTCTAGTGGCCAGTTTAGCCATCCTGATAAAGGTTGTGACTCCCAAACCACCAAAGTATCATATTGGTAAAAACCTAATACTTAGAAACATGTTCAAGAAAGCCACCAACTAGAACAATAAATTAACAAAGGGGATAAGTTCTCATCCCTAATCTCAAAAATGAACCTCCTATAGGGAAGGATAGTAGGAACCTACTTTCCTACAAGTTTCCTTGGTTTTTAGGACCTTGGTCTACATGCATCGTGCTCTAGGCCACTTTTCTTAGTAAAGGCATTAATCCGATATAAGAAATAAATGCCTTTATTTGGGCAAGGATTGATTACCTTTGACATTTTTTGTTGGAAAATGAGCCTCTTAGACAGAGGAGTCCTCTACTCATCATCCAAGGTGTAAGGGGAGGTAGAAACTCATCATACATATCCACGACAATGGGGACCTATGAAATTAGTCGAACATCCCAGAGGATAATGCCAACTTCTTCCTAGAATAAAAGAAAGGTATTGGTATCTAGACTCAAATACTCAAAATCCACATGATACATGCACTGGTTTGATGAGAATAGATCTGGGATACTCAGACAACCTCATATAAACACATAGTTTGTAATTCAACCTGGAATTCATCAAAGATATAATGAATCTAGAATGGCCACCCCTAATCCAAGCAAAAAAAACTCTCATAACAAATGTTCCACTTTGATAACCATCCATGTTGATCATTTGTTGTGGCCCTTCATGAAATGTTATGGTAGAAATGGACCATTTCATCTGGCTTCCATCATGCACTCTCTGGATATCATGTGTCATAGTTCAATAAAGACTAAACAAAAACATCCTTTTGTATGAATCATCATTTTATCGAAATAAGGGACTTAGAAATGGTGCCCTCAAATATAAAAGCAGTAGGCTTCTAAGTACAACATGTTTCTAGAATCTTTGTTTCAAATAGTAGAAAAAATCCATAAATGGGATACCTGACTTAAATGGGACACTCCCTCAATCCCAAAGTAAGCATAATCGGTAAGGATTGATGTAGTTAAAAAACATGGATAATTTCTTCAACAGATTTGGAAAAATTCTACTTCTTTTCATCAATAACTAAAAGTGGAGTGGAAATAGTATGAGTAACGACAACATAATTAGTAACAACCTGTAGAAGATCTATCCCTTTTCTCAATAAAATGATCATACAAAAATTCACTCTGATAAAATCATTGAAAAAATAACAAAAATTGGAAAAGGATAAAAGGAGATCACATAACAAATTAGTCCGCATACAGAACTGCGAAAATGGTTCACAGAAGGGATTACCTAAGAATCGATAGTTATTATAATGATCCTCGAGGTGATGTCCTGCAAAGAATTGGCTAAGAAACTACAATAATTTATAAACTGGGAGAGCCCTGTACTAATCCTTGCTATGAAATTATCCAATACATATAGTATGAAGACTTAATGTTCAGTTTGAAAATCTAAATTCTAGTTCACATATTTAAAAAATTAGTTCACGCATGAGGATGATTATTAATTTTCTTCGATTAGGATAATACAAAGAACATTTCGGAGACATAGGATTTTGTTAAGAGTCTTCGATACACAAAAGTAAGAAGAACTAAGATCAGTTTTCAGAGAAATTTTTTCCAAAATATTCGGTAAATGAAAAATGACATGAGACCCGTATATATAGAAATCCACCCTTATATTTCCACCATTCTACCATAAACTAGTTCAGTTCAAGACTGTTTTCTACATCAGAATAGCTTCCTCTTTAACCTGATCAGAACCCATTTTGATAGGGGAATTTTTATGGTCTGAAAAACATTGAAAAGGGAAAGTAAATATTCCCCTAATTTTGGAAATGGATTGAAAACAAATTATATGAAGGATATAAAGAAAATTGTGAAAGAATCCAAATTTGGAAAAAGTCATAAAGTGGTCCACATACTAAATACCAGGAATGGTTTACAGAAGGGATTCCCAACAAACCAAGTAGTGCATGGAATAATGAATACGACACTGAGAGTCACCGAAAATGACATAGTTGTCATAATGGAGGTGGATAATTTTGACTCTGTATTACACTCCTACAATAAACCACATCGTTGTCAAAATGGATACCATGAATTTTGCCTCTGTGTATGACTCCTACCGAAAACTGCATCGTTGGTGAAATGGAGGTGAAGAATTCAACCACACATACCATTCCCAAGTATTGTATTCTTAGAGGAATTAAGGCAGAGAAACTCGGTCATGTATATCATCCCCACAAACTCAAAAGTTTACAAATGTGGAAATACTAGCAGCACCCTATGAATAAGACAAAGTTCTTCGTGGGACCGAGGGGTTGATCATTTCCATTGTGAACTTCATCCCCACAGGCCTCTATAAATGGAGTATTCGCGGGCCAGATGATCTCCCTATGGGATTCCAAAAAATCTACCATGATTTCCAAAGATCCAACGTCCCCAACACTATATAAATGTACCCCAAGGTGAGCGGAAAAAGGACCAATTTCTAGAGGATTTGACCGATTTTGAGACAATCTAATAAATAGATCATTCTATGAGGTGAGAACCTCTTCAGATGAATTCTAGTAGATATAATATTGCTTCAATGTAAAAAAAGAAAACAGTTTTCCCGCCTCAAAACTAAATTGGTGAACCGAGAATAATATGCACTTTATTGATGAACATCCCATGAACTCCCGAACCAATTCCCCTTCTTCACTCAGGCGCCCCACTTAGAACAAGGTTACATAGGTGGAAGCCAACTCCGTATAGAAACTATCTATGTAGATGGAACTAGTCATCACATAGCATCATGCTATGCGTCCTGAAACTAGTCAGACATAGAAAAACCCTATGCAAGCCATGTATAGGTCATTGTACCATAATGGTATATAGATGTCCCCTCCACCCACATAGCAACAAGATACACGGGGAGTACCCCGTCCCTCATGAACAAATGATATATAGAATTGGGTACCTTTTGTTTGTCCACCCTCTATTTACGATCATTTCCTTCTATTTATGTTGCCTCATTAGTTTTCCCCTCAAAACACCAGTACAATGAAGTTGGGCCAACACCTTTTACAAATCCACTAGACTATATGATAAAACCCCTGGGAATATCCCCACATCCTTTTGAGCATACATACCATGGTACGCTGAGTCACGTGGGTAATCCCCACAATGGTATAAAATCAGGGAATATCCATAAGTCTATTTTCCCATGGTAACCTGGGGTCCAACCTTAGGATACTAGGGTGAACCACCCTAATCTGGGGTCAAAGGTTAGTCACAGTCATTTCCCTTTGATGAGGTCTAGTTACGTATGAGAAAAAAAATTCATTATTTTACCTTCAATGATATGTGAAATTCCTTCCCTTTCCTATAACCACTTCAAGGGACCACCTACTTTTGTCATCCCATAAGTTTTCTTTTATGAGGTTTCATTAGTGCTCCTCTCTCGCTTTGCCCAGGGCATCCCTATATAAGTTGATCTGACTATCCATGGTCTAAAGACAAAGAGAACATGGGAGCGTATAATTCTCTCCTCTCTTCCTTCAGGCATTAGTGCCATCTACTAGTAAATGATGTGGGACACACAATCTTTAGATTCGCTGCCTTCTATTGTTTCTCACACCAAGCATAATTCACAGGGGCATTGAGGCTGTTGGAGATCATGATATTCACATAACCCCATGGCATGGGACTCTTCCTAAGTATAATCACTAAATTAACTGGGTTACGAGTAAATTGATTCTTTCTCTGATTAGGATATGTATGATTCATACCTAAGGCCCGAGATCAACGGACATTCTCATTAAAATCCACTCTAAATAAAATTCCCCCAAACTCATTAGGGAATCCTCTTTTGGAGTAATCCCCAACTCATTTCTCTCAAATCGTAAGATCCCATGTGTAAGCCCAAATAATGCCCCCTGCCCCCCACAAATGAGCCACCTTAAAGATGTAAGTCCCAACTCAAACTGAATTATGAGGGATTTGATTCCCAACTAATTGGGATTTTTGGGAAGCCTCTCTAGGTTCCAAACCTAATACCCCAAATTACCGTAATTTTTAAGGGGCCATTTTCCCGGTAGGATCATATCTACGTTAGAGACCATATATATTTTGGTCATCTTGGGGAACATTGGCATATGTCCCACATGAAATCTTGACTGGTCATATTCTGCATAGACATCCGGGATGCATGATGTTAATCTACATGGATGATTCCATGTCACACAACCTTAAAAGGTGATGTGTCCAAAATAGCGACATAGAACTATGTGGAATCTGATTCCTATCAATGGGATATGGAGGAATCCCATCTTGTGGGTTCAATATCAATAGGAAAACAACATCCACCCTGGATAATGATAAACACCAGAGAACCTCATCACATGGATTAATATATCATTGTCTCAGTAATTACTCATCCAATATATACATGATTTATTTTTCAACCAAGAGGTAATCTATAAAAAAATCATTTTAATGAACCAAGGATTCACGAACAAATGAACATTTTTTAAATATATAAGAGAGTCTCTAAACAGTCAATAATTTCCCAAAAAATGGTGACATGATCCTGATATCCCATCCTCTCGACCAATGGTGTCCTTATGTTTAATTATACAAATCATCCAATGGGTACCTACCTTTGGAAATTAGGTTCATCAATCATGGATAAAAGGGCCATTGGGTGTTTTTGGATCCACAAATAAACCCACTGAATACCATCCATGGACATTGTTCCTAATGTGGGATGATTTCAAAAACACCAAACCCCCAATAATCACCCACTAGGACCACTCAACTGTGGAACCTACTAAAAAACAATAGAAGGATATAATGCCCAATCTCGGTACAACCATATCACCCACCAAAAAGGGTCACAATGAGAATCAGGTGGAACAAAAATGCTTAACTAGATGTGAAACCATGTATAGTAATAGACTATTGGTTACTATCTATCGAGACACTTTGTTTACCCTGGTAAGATGCACCTCAGGCTGAATCAAAAATGGTGATCCCGAAATGAAACTCTCTATAACAATAGGCATTTCATTCGTATCTGTCTAACCATTTTGTTTTCTCCCACACACACACCTTGAGATGCAAATACGTTCAACGTAGATTGAACACATGGCTCAACAACTTTTTATCACATAGATGACTGATGTGGGAAATAAAGAATATTTAATATATCTTAGTGATTGAATTATATTATATTTCAAATATAGAATGTATTTTTATATCATCTTCATCATCTCTGATAGGGAATGTGAATATGATAGTGATGTATAGGAGTGTGAATTCATATTTCGGTTCTAGTTGATGTGATCATCATGGATTGTTTACTATTCAGTGATGTGACCACCAAGAGTTTGAATTTTTATCATTTTCTTGATTCTCATGCGCTTTTGAATAATTTCAGTGGCTAGGATAATAATTTGATTTTAGGGTTGGAAACACACATGACTATGGTTGGTGATGGATTATAACTGATAGAATATAATAGTTAATATTCATCATCCAAAACCCCACCTAGTTTTGGTCTTTTTTACATTCCTTTAATTATATTATAAGGGTGGATTTGGATATCAGTTTCATAGTTTATAGAGGATTTGTTATTTATAATGAATATTTCAATATTATTTTATGATATACTTATATATCATTCTTCTGAAAAACATTAGGACCTCTTAATGCAAGCTAATCACTCACTTTATCCTTGGAGAATGATGAAACAATATAACCCAAATGATTGTATGTTCTAACTATAACTCTTTACTAAATATTTCATGACATTCGACACCCAACTCACTTGAATATGTCATATGTAAAAAAAAAATTAAAGAAGGGACATAACAATGATTTAATGGTGCTCGAAGAGAGTTTTGATCTATAAAAAATGAACAATAAACATTTTTTCTCCCTCTAAATCATAGAAATAATGCATCTTACTACATCTACTTGAATAAACCTTGTTATTGACTTATAATTGTAACACATTAATATTTTATGGTATGGACCTTTTTAACATTAATTTCTTCTACAGAATAGGTTTCAAAAAACACCAAACCTAATCAAACAATGAACAAAAATTAAATATCATTATTTTAAAATGACCATTATAACCAAGAAATTTAATTGGTGGGCATGAATAACATTTTTAAATTTATATACTATATCAATTCATTATAAGAATCTATTAAATTTTACATATTAAAAGGCTATATTTGTCAAAAAAAACTTTACCACCTTATAATGGAGTACATGTTTTCGACATAAATTTTCCACTTCGATGAATTGACTTTCAAAAAATAGACATACACTCTTACGATCAGTACGATATTTAGAGTATAAAAGGATCGATTTAAGTATTTTTTGAATAGTAACTTGACCCTAGGGAATAGTAATGTTTCCCACAAGCATATTAATATGAACCTTATGAATACTAAATTGGAAAATGATTAATAAAATTATCCAATAATCTATAAATAATATTAATTAATCTTATAAATAAAGGTATGATAAAATTATATCATAGTATAAGTAAAGAATATTTAAAAAATGTTAAATTTAGTATTATTATTTTTGTAAGTCATAAATAATTAATTACAATTTTATAATTAATAAAATGGTGTAAAATAAAATTTATTTACATAAATATTATTCATAAATTCACATAATGTTATATTGTTATTTTAGGATAATTTTATGATACCTTAGTTAATTTTTTAATATTTTATAAAACCACTTATAGATCTAAAATATGTTTTTTTTCAAGTAAATGTTAGTTTTAATTAAAATTTTAATTTCTTGTATTTAGAAAATTATTTTCATAAAAAGGTGTATATTTTTTAATTCTACATGTTGAGAAATGGTTAGAGTAAATTTTTGGAATTTTTCTAAAATACATGTATTTTTTGTGAATAATAAAATACGACATTTTAAGATAAATGAGAAATAAATGATTTATTGAGTCACAATTGATGTGTATATGATATAAGAACCCTTTTTTCAACTCAAATGAACTTGTTACTTCACATATTCACAAGAATATACACTTTTTCTAGTCTTGAGGGCAATTATAAAATAATGACTAAAACAGTGGGATATCACCCCTCTCCTCCACTATAAATACTACCTCTCATCGCCCCTTCTCCTCACACTATTCAATCTTGGATCATTGTAAAAAAATTTCCAAATACTCTTCCCAATCATATCCCACACTTCCTAGAGATATAGTTCTAGAAGATATCAAAACAAATCCCCTTAAATAGGATCTTTAAGGAGGAGTATTCAAGAGGTAAAATCCTCTTTTATTTCCATTTATTTTTTTTCATGTTCTTTTATTTTATTATTATCCTATCACCCACTCTATTAAAATGAACATGATATCTCCAAAATCATATTTATATTATAAACATGTTATGTTAATGTAATATCCATCATCAGCCTTTTTACAATCTCATTTATTTTAAAAACAAAATCATCGTCCGGGAGGTGCTGATTTTAATCCTTTATGGATGAAGAACTCTCATTCATTAATATATAATTAAAGGATGGTAATGAAAAAACTTTTGTGGTTGATCCCTATTTTAAAATATGTATTAAATAATTTTTAATTTATGGAACAATTATTTATATATGATATTAAATAATAGAACAAAACTAGTTCATTGTAATCGAAAAACAGGTAAAATTATGTGAAATGTTTATAATTCATACTCATATATAGAAATAAATTAAAACATAATAACAATTAAACTTCTCATTTTTCATAATATCATATAAACTCAATTCAATTGAATTATACCCATTCCACATGAACTTCCATTCACATAAAAAAGTATACTGATCGTGGAAACCAAGCAAACGAATGCTCTTGAGCGATCAAATTGTATATACAACTCATCAAAAAGGAAATAAATGATAAATATAATATTATAATAAAGTAAATAATTTTATATAAGCTTAAGAATTAATAAATTTATGGTTTTAATTTTATTATCTAGGATGTTAAGGTCTTTTGAGAAGACATTCCAACATAAGTTAGGAGTTTTCTTCCCGAACCTCTATTTTCATTTGGGTTATACATTATTCCTCTATACATTAGTATAAATATTCATTGTTTTTATATATTTACTCTAAATTTAATACATATGTTCCAAAATAATATATACAGATCAATTCCATCTATTTTTTTGGAGAATAATTTATTTACAAGGTCACATTCTAATTTCATCACGATACACAAGCCCGATTAAAGAGAACATCTCGATTTAAAACCCATTTTTAAGTACCATAAATTATATATTTTATGAAACCATTGTTATTATTAAATAATTAATTTTGGAATGAAAAATTAAATTCTTTAATTACTGATTTTATAAAAACAATCTCGATAAATAAAAATGAATTTTTCAAAAGAATTCTTTTTAGTAAAGTAAAAAAGGGTAACTCTCTCAAGAATTCATTGATGATTTTATTTGAGTAATTTCATCTATTTAAACTCCTTTTATTAATTATATGATTTATTGAAGTTTATTTATTATTTTAATAATCCACCATATTTTATTAAATGTTTAATGATCAGTTTGGAAATGGATTAGCTATCTTGACACTATTCACCATACTACTAATAATGAATAGTGATTATGTGTATAGTTTTGGGGAATGTTATTTACATGTAATATGTATATGTTGATAATTTTATCTCCATTCATATTAGAAATTCATTGGACATATTATGTGATTGATGGACCCGTTATACCCCTCGATGCATCAGTAGATCTCATGAGAAAAACTAGATTGATATTTTACCTATTTATGTATTGTCCTGGCACGAGACCTTGACAGTATAGTTATAAAGTCCCACATTATGCATTACATCACTATGAAACATGTAATTGATACTCCATGTGATTATTCAACTATTGGAATATCCATGGTTTTGTTTTATTGGGGTATTATTTATTCAGGCTTTATTCATGCCATATTATGCTCAATATTATGTTTTAATGGCACATGTTCATTAGTTATTAATCATAAATTATTATTTATAATTATGTTGTATTATGTAACCTAACCGGTCTTATTAGCTAACGCATTATATTTATTTTCCCTTAGATTCCAAGGCCAATTTTATGAATGATTTAGAAAGATAAACTAGAATAATAATATTATTTCCAAAGGAGTTTTTATAACGTATTTAATTTCATGTTGTAATATTAAAAATATGTATGTATGTATTTTTTCAAATATACTATACTATTCATTCCTTTTGGATGTTTCTTCCATTTTTATATTATAATATAATAAAACAATGCATTGGCCATGAGCTTTTTTGGTCATGGTGTTAGTGTTGGTATCAGAGGATGTTTAGTAGAAATCATAGAAACTAGATTTAGAGTACATAGATTAGGGAATATAACTCTAATATAGACAATGAGGATAATAATAGAAGAATATAATAGAATTTTTTGTTGGTATATATTATCTATAAAATCCTATAAATACATCCATGTATGGATACTAGAAGTGAACGTGGTTCTAGATTAAATGTATCTTGGGGTAACAACTATGACAAGGTGTCCCAAGAGTGATTGGATATAAACTAGTACACAAAAATGTGACATACTATGAATATAGTTTGACAATAATGGGGGATATTCTTAGGATAACTCACATTTTCATTAAAAATCATTTTGATGGATTTAAATGTAAACATGTCCTCAAAGAAACCATAATTATGATTATGAGATTAGCTACACAATTTTTTCCCCAATTTATGTTAACTATTTCACACGTATTGGGATTATATATTATGGTTCTTAATGTTATGATATAATCAAGTTTATGAAATTGATTATAAATTAAATATACCCATAGTAATGGGAACAATATTATTGCGCATTGTATAAAGAGTAATAATTATAATTTCTTCAATCAGTTTACGACCATCATTCAAAGGGAACTAGTATCTCCAATTTTATAATCATAAGAGTATATAATACAATATTTTAACAAAAAAAAGAGAGAATTTTATATGTATTGTTTCTTATGAAGTAAGAAATTGAAGAAGAGTAAACCTTGGAAAATGATAGTTATATTGAAGATGGGGAAGAAGTATTTTCTCATATGTGATAATTAGGTAAAGAAACACACTAGTACTTTCCAAAAAGGAATGATTGTTTTTTAAAATTTTAGAGATAAAGGACACCATGATTGTGATTTCAAGGATATGAAATTAATTATAATGTAAAATGCTTCATCAGCAAGGGAATGAAACACTATTCAAATCAATTTCTCTAATATCAAAGGAATACACTACAAAAGAGGATAGTGGATCATGGGAAACCCTATGCTACCATAATAGATGAAGATTAGTGATTAATATTATTATGTTTGGATTCGAGAAATATTATTTTCGAGTATTTTATAAATAATGATTTTGTTATAAAAATCATAAGATATATATGGATTGTACTGTAGTTCTATATCATTAAAGATTTATGAATGTGTGATGGTACCATGGAAAAGTGAATTAGATGAAATTTAATGTTTTGGTATTGTATATGGTTGAGGAAAATACAACATTTTATATTTTACTAATACTAATATATAGATTTCATAATAATGAGATGATTTATTTGGATAACATAAATTATATACCAATCACAATCTTAGATCTAAATAATGGACTATCGACAAAGGGTTTTATATTGTCATTAGTAGAGTATACCACATGTTGGATTTAAGTAATATATCAAATTTTCAATGTTTTACATAAGTAATATGAAATAATAAATGTATTAAATAATGTATTATGGTACATTAAGTTATTTATTAGCTATAAAACAATACATGTAGAATTAAATCACTTGTTGGTTTGTGATTATTAAGAGCCACTTCATGTTGATTAATACGTTGATTGTGGAAATTCAGTGACATTGTTTCTCAAGTGTAGGATCTTGATATTTTGTAAAATATTAATCATTTATGAAATAGTTAAAGTTGATCATTTTATGACGAATTAGAGGATGATGTATTACCTCACCACATAATTAAACTTGTTCTAAGAAATAGAGTATAGATAGTTTGAGGCACAAAAATAGGATAATATTATGTTTATAAAATAGAAATGTATATTTATACTCTTATAGTGTGAAATAAATCCTCAAATCTAAGAAATGTATCTAAAACAAAAATTTTATATTATCCTAATTATTTTATCAATGATATTTTCTATAGTTGTAGTTTATGGTTATGGGATGATTAAATTTCTAATGACCATGTCTGATATAATTCTCCACTATAACATGATGGCTATATTTTTTATTCATTTCCATGTTTTCACTTCCCAAAAATATTATTCTACTTGAAAGTATAATTTTATTGTTGTCACCTCATTTTCCATAAGATATTTTTAAGGGATATTTTATTTACTGTATTTCTAATGTGGGATTCCCAGAGGGTAATTATCAAGTATCAACATTTCACTTTCTATGTGTAGTTTCAAATTGAGAGAACACAATTTATTGAGGGAGAAGAGAATTTAATATCCCATGATATTATTTTATGGCCCTTATTAGATTTAATATCTTCCACAATATAGGTTTGAAACAACACCCAACTTAAAAGAACAATGATAAACAATTAAATATCATTATTTTAAAATAGCCTTTATAACCTAGAAATCAAATTAGCGTGAATGAATGGTATTATTTACTTTATATATTAAATAATGTTTTTTTACAAGAATGAATTAAATTTTACATATTAAAAGGCAATATTTTTCTAACAGAAATTTTACATCCTTATAATGGCAAACATGTTTTAAATATAATTTTCTTATTCTATGAATTGACTTAAAAAATGAACATACATGGTTGAGATCAGTAAGATATTTAGAGTCTAATATAATCAATTTAGTTTTTTGTGAATAATAACATGACACATGGTAATTGTAATGATACCATTATGAAAAGTAATATGAACCTTATGAATAGTTAATTGACCAAATGAATATTAACATCACCCATGGATGTATAAATAAAATTTACACAACTTATAAATTATGGTATGATATTATTATATCATAGTATAATTAAATGGATATTTTAAATATTGTTTAATTAAGTGTCGGTAGTTCTGTAAGTAAAAAATATTAAATTATACAATTATAATTAATAAAATTGTTTAAAAGAAACAATATTTATATAAATTGTATTCATAAATTAACATGTATTTATATTATGATTTTATAGATAATTTTACGAGACTATAGTTAATTTTTAAAAATGTTAAAAAATCAGTTATGCATTAAAAATCTGTATTTTTCAAGTAAATGATTGTTTTAATTTCAAATTAAATTTTTCATATTTATAAAATTATTTTAATAAAATGGACTTCATTTTTTAATTATACATGCCAAAAAATGGTTATATTGAATTTTTATAATTTTTCTAAATTACATAATTTTTGGTGAATAGTAAAATATGATATTTTGAGATTAATGATAAATTTATGATTTAATGACTCATAGGTGATATTTGGATGACGTAAGATCCCAGGTTCTGAAATCATGTGCACTTATTACTGTACGTATTCACATTAATCAACACTATTTCTTGTCTTGAGAAAAAAAATAATGAATAAATTAATGGGAAATCACACCTCATCCACTATAAATATACACCTCACCACCCCATCTCCTCACACCTTACAAGCTCTAGAAGTTTTCAAAATTCTACCCAATACTATTCCCAATACCCTCTCCCATGTCTAGGAGATCTTGGTTTAAAAAAAATACCAAATACAATCCCCTTAAGGAGGTTCACAAGGAGGAGTGTTCAAGAGCTAAAATCATCTTCCTTTTACTTTTATTGTCTTTTCTTATTCTTTAAATTTTTTATTGTATACCCAACTCATCTATCCAAATTATTCTTATCACTCTTTTATAATCTCTATACTATAATTATATCACTTTAATGAAAGATCCAACATAAATCTCTTAACTCTCACACTATTATTTTTAAAATGAAATCATCATTCGGGAGGTGCTAATTCACAACCTACTTGGAAGACGAACTATTTTCCTTAAATTTATCCTCTAAGTATGGACATGAAACCTTTTTTGTGGTTGAGAATGATTATAAAATGTGTCTTATATCTTATTTGTGGTTTTCTAACCATTATAAATATATGATATTAAATAATATAACAAAACTAGTTCATTGTGATCGAGAACCCGATAAAATTATACTAAATGGCTATCATTCATGATTCCTCATAATATATAGAAAAAATAATAAATAATTTTAATTAAACATCATTTTTTTCATTAAAATCATATAAATTCAATTCTATAAAATTATACACATGCCACATGAACATCCATACTCATTTACAAGTATAACGATCGTGAAAACCAAGGAAATTAACACTCTCGAGCGAAACAATTGTATCTTATAATTGATCAAAAAATAATAATAAATAAACTTAATATTATTAAAATAAATCAAATACATGTATATAAGGTTATTAGTTAATTAATTAATCGATTTAATTTGATTATCTATGATGTTAAGGTCAAGTTTAGAACACAATTAGAAGTAAGGCAAGAGTTTACTTCCCAAACCTCCATTTTAATTCGGGTTATGATTTATTCCTCTATACACCAATGAAAATATACATTAACATTATATATTTTTTATAAACAATATATATATGTTCCAAAATCAAATTTCCAAATTAGTTCATTATTCTTTTGTTGTATAATAAATGTTTTACAACGTCTCTATATCATTTCTTCTCGATACGCAAGCCAGATTAAAGGGAACATCTTGGTTCCATGCCAATTTTCTGGTACCATCAACAATATATTTTATGACAACATTATTTTTATAAAACAAATATTTTTCCCTGAAAAATTATATTATCTTAATTAATGGTTTCATATAAACAATCAGGTAAAAAACAAATTTTCCAAAAGGAATCTTATTTGCAATGTAAAAATGGTATTTCTCTTAACAATTCGTTAATGATTTTATGAGATAATTTTCATATATTTCAACACATTTTTATAATTATATTATTCATTTAGAATTATTTATTATGTTTATCATTGACCATAGTTTATTAAAAAGTTTTATATTAGTTTAGCGGCGGATGAGCTATCTTAACACTATTCACCCTTTTACTTAGAATGGTTTGGGATTATATTTAATGTTTGGGTAATGTAATTTAAATTTCATATGTATATGTTTTTTTTATGTTTTCCCCATTAATATTAATAATGATTTGGACTTATTATGTGTCTTATTGGGCCCTCTATAGCCCCTTAATGCATCTGTAGGTCTCATGAGAATAACCAATTTGGGTTTTTACCCATTTATGTATAGTCTTCACATGAGACATTGACATCATGTTTATGAGGTCCCATATTATGCATTAACATATTATGAAACAAAAAATTTATATTCCATGAGATTATTCAGCTTTTATAATATCAATGGTTATTTTTTATTATGTAATTATTTATTTAGCTTTTATTCCTTCCATATGATTCTTATGATTTTGTATTAATGACACTTGTTATTTAGTTATTCCTCATGCATTATTATTTATTCATTTCTTGTATTATGTACCCTAACTGATCATATGATCTCACTGCATTCATTTATTTATTTTCACCAGGATACAAAAATGTGTTTTATGAATGACATGAAATGATAATATAAGAGAATAATAGTGTTTCTAATGGTGTTTTATGATGTATTACATTTCAAGATATAATATTGAACGTATGTATATATATGTTTTTTCCAAGATACTAAACTATTATATACTTTGGTTCATATTCCTTGTTTATTTTATAATTTAATAAAATAATTCACCAGATTAGGGATTCTAGTGTCAGGGAATTATAATAATTATTGAACGAGAGGAACTAAGAGAGGGGGAAACTACACAACGATGATAGAGAACTCATAAAGTTCACATATAAAGGAAGAAAAACCAATAAAATGAGATGAAAAAAATAATAACAAAATTAAACATAAAAAAATTAGATATGAGGATCTAGAATACTTTTACACATTATATCTGGTCTTAGGGATTCTAAGGTAGATCATGGAGCTTGTGGGTTCAAAGACCTATTGAAAACTAGCTGAGGTGTGGTGCTACGTTTGGATACTTGGATCTATGATTCATATGGTTCTATACTGTGAGTAGGTAAGGTGGAGTGAATGGATGCTTCGTATGAGAGCTACTATAGACATGGGTGGAATTGGCCTATAATGCTGGAGCTACATTGACAATGCTGAGGTGTGCCTTGTTGTAGATTGTGAATGCTGAGAGATGGTTAGTGTTTTGGGTTTATGTGAGGAGCCATATTATATTTTTGGAATTATACTAAAATCATCATTGTGAACATTATTTTATAATTAATTAACTTTTTTTAGGAATTAATAGTATCTCACACCACTAAAAATATTTTCATTTTAATATTTGATAAACATGATTAATGGTTTCTGTGGTCTCATATTATTGGAGTTGTTGTAATTGACTCATAGTGTATTTAATTCATTGTTTGTGTCATGATCATTATTATCTCTATTCAACTTCTTTTTTTTCATAATTTGTTTTTTAATAGTTCTCTTTTTGACCATGTATTTTTTTTACTTTTTATAAATAAAATCAATAATTCTCATAAGGCATTTTGGGAAAAAATTTGAAAAACATTTTAATCTCCCATGTTGTTGGTCAATTAAAAAGATATCTATTATCTTCTATGATCATAAAATTAGAAATAATGCCTTAAAATTCCAGATTTTCAGTAATATAATTATGAAATGAAATTAAAATTAACAGCACCATGTATTTTTTTATAATATACCACATAATCATACAGTTTTGGATCCTTCTAACTTTGAGTGCATTGCTTAAATGAATTCATTATGAAATTTATTCATAAGAATATTTATTATAAATTAATACTAAATGAGATTATATTAAATTAGAACAATATATATACTTACTTATTATAAAGTAATTAAATATAATATCGATGTTTTGTATAATAATTAAAAATTAATGACATTCGAAAACATGATTGACTTTATTATTCAATTTTTTCATTTATTGATTCTATTTTATTATTAAACATGTCTAATCATTGAGATATTCTTGTTTAAAATGTGATATTGAGGATTAAATACTTCCATGAGCATATAAAAGAAATGGTAATTGATTATATTAGTGGGAAAAATTTCATATTCCATAGAGGATTGAAATTATGGATAACTTGTTCCATTATTCCAATGTAGTGGACTATAAGTTACCGTTTCCATTATGTCTATGTTATGACCATGTGAGTGAACTATATGAATGTACTTTTTCACTCATGTCAACCATGAAAATGAGACATGATATGTGAGAGAAACATATGGTAGATGAAGTTTTATTGTGTTTCAAGAAATGTTTTTTGAGATTGAACATGTTTTTTTTATTTTTATTGGAAATTAAAGTTTGGATTGTGTTTTGAACATTTTTTTAAATAAATCCACTAATTTTGGGAGACTCATATAATCTAATTTAATAATTATTATATATTTTATCATATTACGTTCATTGAGGTTCAATTATATTAAACACAGACATACAAAAGACACACAAACATGGAAGGTTGGTAATATCCCCCAAAGAAAAATATTTTGTTATTATCAACATATAAATTTGTGGTATGAGTCTATTTCAAACTAATTTAACTAAAAAATATATTACCTATTGGTATTATTATAACTGAAACTGAACTATTTTATATGACTCTATTACATTTAGTTATATATTTTTTACCAAAAATCTGTAGTAGGACCATTTATGTTGGAAAAATTCTTTACCAAGATAAAATGAACATTTACTAATATATGTACCTATGTTGGAAAAACTAATTATTATTTTACTGAGTCCTGAACTTTTGGATAATACTCAAAATAAATATATCATCAAGTTTCACTCTAAATACAAAATTCAATTACTCTTTTAATTCTTCTTTACTTGTAAAACATTTTATATTTTCTTTCCTCTTTTCCATACATCTAATATATTTAAAAAATATTATAATATATATCCGTTTCAAACATTAATGATATTTTATCTCAGAGGATCCATTCCTCTCATTTCATCATTTAAAAGTTTTCTTATACTTGAATCCAAAATCATTCAATAAAACTATATTATTTATTCTCTCTACTCGTTGAACAATTTTTTTACATTCTTTAGAAGAACTACTTTTAGTCTCAACATTTAAATTTTTCTTCTTCAATATTTTAGTAAATGTTTCTACATATGTTACCTATTTAGAAATCAGACATATACATATAAAATCTGCTCCAATTTTCTTTTTCATATTTTTATTATTTTTCTTCAATAAACTCTCATACTTCAAGAGAGTTACTATTGGATCATCTATACTCATATTCATAATTTTATTTATATGTTTATGAGCTTTTCAATTATATTCCCATTCTATGGGTATAATATCAATGAACTTATAATCTAAAATATTATCAATATGATATTTATCACCAAATTATTTTAAAATATTAAAAATATTCATTAATATTTGAGGAATTATAGAAAATAAATTTAGGTAAAAAATCCAAATCTTGGTAGTCATATCTCATGATACCTCTCGAGGTCTCAATAACATTGGATATACCAAGGTGAGTGACTTCCAAATTATTTTATATAAAATTAATAGCATAAAATGATGATATATGACTATATATATTTAAATTGAACATAATAATGTGTTTATATATCTATAGTTCACTTGATATTCCACCTACTCAAAACTCATTAAGGAATAAGCTTCTTTTCCTAGAATTAAATAGTTCCCCATATGTATGAAAAAAATATCAACTCCAGTTTTTCTAATGAATGTCTTTATCAAATCCCTCCAATTAATAAAATAAAATTCATAAATACTTTATGGTCCATTTATATTAAGGTTCTCAAGAGTCCTTACATTCATACATTCCATTTTTATGAATCAAAAAATACTCATTATACAAATACAGGTTACTGTATAATAGTATTTTAAAAATATTCTGAAAAAAACTAATAGACATAAAAACATGTTTGAGCTAACAAAAAGAAATTATATCAACATCATGAATGAAATATCAATATAAAATTTTTATTAACACTCTGATATTTAAATTAATATTTTATCAATGAAATTTAATTTCTTCGATAACATAATTTTCAAACAACAATGAGTTTAGACGAACCATGATATACTATTAAAATATTTTTTATCAAATATATGTTGGATTTTTGGGTATTAATAGGGGTAAAAAATTATGAATATGTAAGTTTTACACATGTATAAAAGTAATTCATTAGTTATTAAGTAATTATTAATGAATATAATAATCATTCAAAAATAATGCTATTTTTTTAAAATTTGTTTTATGTATGCAATGTATTTTTATACTTATAAAATAAACTCATCATTATTTGTAAATCATTTTTTGAAAATTTATATATTTTATATTAATTATAATTTTTATCATTATTATAAAATATTTTTTATAATGCAATGTATAATAATAAATCCATTTTTATGCTTAAAAATGTATTTTTTCTAAAAGAAATTATCATCAAATTTTTCACAGTTACATTGAAATAAATTTTTTTATTTATAGGAATTGAATTAGATAAAACCAATTGAATATTTATAATTAGGATGTTAAAAAATTTAAAATATGATCCTTTACTTTTTTTTCAATGTGAATAGCAACCATTATAAAATTTATCATATATGTAAAAGGTAAATTGGGTTAGTCTAGGTTAAAACTAAGTGGTAAAGAATAAAAAATTCATTCTAATTATTGGTATATGATAGTAATTTTACTATTATCACAATAGGATTAATATATGTTAGTTTAATGGACACATGCCTATAAAAATGGCCTATGTAATATTTAAATCAACGGATGTTACAAAATGCTACTTTCATTGTTTTTAATATCTCATTTCTATCCTAATAGGGAAAAAAGAAAGTCATAAATGATTAGAAGAACCAATTTTATATTAATGAAATTATTTTCCTGATATAATTTTATTATTATTTTTCTTAATAATATAATGAACTTAATTTCTTATTAAGCACCAATACAATATTTCCCAATTTAAAAGAAAAAAATAATGAATTATTTAAAAAAAATTAAAAGTTATATACTTTGAATGATTTAATGAATCTATAGTATTTTCATGATATATATGTCATATATTGGTGGTATTGAAACATCTAATTCGTATTCACCCATTTTGTTTATGAGTTTGAAGATAAATTAAATGAATAGTGCAAAAAATTACATGAATGATATTTTATGTTAAATATTATTTCATAAAGTAATAAAAATTTTATAAAAATAATATATTATTCACCATTAATGATATATAGTTTTAGAAATCAATGATGGTTCATTTTTTTGTCATTTTTCATTTTATAGAATCATTATTAACCATTATACTGGAGAAAACCTTAAAATTATTACATTTTTCAATATTTTTAATAGGTGTTAAAATAAAACAATAAGTGTATAAAATATGATTTAGACATGTTCAGATATTATTTTATGATACTATTTATAATAATAACCATAGTTTATTTTAATATTCACAATTATTATTCATTTATACATAAAATGAATTTATATTAATTTAATAATATTTGAAATTCTAAGGAATCCCCACCCATTAATAATTAAAGGGAAACACATTTCTTTTCTTCCCAACAGTTTTATCCTTATAGATCAACTTACCTCATAAAATTTGAAATTTATAAATACTTATAAATATCCAAGAGGGTTTTTTCATCCCAACAAACCATCCCTAGAGCCTAATAGGGGTTTTTAAAGGGGGGCATTTCAAACAAGTGGTAATCACCCTAACCATCCACAATCCATTAAATTTATATTTTACCTATAATAAATCTATTATATTAATCATATGAGAATAAATATATAATCCTTCATATACTATAATGTTATTAAAATTTTGAAACACACCATTATAAACCCTCTTTTCTATCAAATGGGAAGTGGAAGTACCACTCATGGGTAAATACTAATTACTGTCTCCACGTAGTGAAATAGTTCCTTTTCCATCAATATATTTTCTGGATGGATATTTTTTGAATATATATTTATATATTGTATAACTATGAAATAATTGAAATTATATCATTATTAAATCATTTATAATTTTTTCCCATCCAGTCCTTTGGTAAATGAGATCATTGTCTTCACGTACATGTAGACTACAACCTCCCCAAAGTTATTTGATTTGTTTTTCATTAATAATTTAATTGGATAGTAATGAGTTTTAATTTAATTAATATATAATATGTAATAATAATCTTGTAATATTATATTAATACCTAACATTGTTTTTTCCATTATTTGTAAACTGAAAACAACGTTCATGTGTATATATGTATTACCGCCACCATAAATAGGGTAATTCATTTTTATATACCTAACTTTTATGGATTAAGGTAAATATATATATATATAATGAATATATAGTATATTGACCCAATTATTTATATTCCAGATATTATGTACCTATCATCAAAGTACAATGACCAGAACTAAAAATCCAAAACATCCATGAAAAATGAATCAATTATAACTCCTAATAGTGATTTTAATAAAGAATTGTTAATTAATCAGTTATACAATGATAAATGTAAATAATATATAGTTTGATATATATGAATAATTTTATAAAATAATATGGGTAATTAACCAATATTTATTATTCAATAGTTTAGAAAATGTACAAAGGTAGTAGAATATGAGGAAAGGGATTTTATGTTACAATTTCATTACTTATTTGGATTGTTTATGATTATATTATGATGACACAATATTATAATAAAACTGTTAAGATACTCATGAACATTATTAAACTCTTTTATGAATTAAAAATACAAACTTACTTTAATTTTCTTCACCTAACGTAATCATGGATATCAAAACATATTTTCATATAAAATAAACATCATTTTTCTCTTTTGTTTAAAAAACTGTTATTCCATATAAATAATTTCTAAAAATTATATAAATGTTTTTATTATTATCCTAGGATAGTTTAAAATCATTCTATATATGTTTTACTTTTTAAAAAAACATTTAATGGTATATTCTATTAAATTTGAATCGAATTCCTTGATGAATTTTCTGAAAATATGTTTGAAATTATTGTTTTTTAACTTATATTGAATGAAATAAATTTCTGGCCATCATTTCCACTCAATTTTTTTAGTAATCCATTAAAATTTACCATAGTTATTTTAAATTTAAACTATTTATATTATATTTTTAGAAGTTTTAGATGTTGAAGATGTTATTACAAAATAGATTATTTATTTTCTATAAGAATGTTTTAATTGTCTATTTAGTCATCAACCTCAACGAATTTAAATATTTATTATGTATTATAGGGAATATGATCCCATGATTCCATAAGTTTTTTTTATCTAGATGGTGTATGTTTAATATTTCATGATATTTATGAAACCTATTAAATTTCAATGGGTTACAGTATAAAAATCATTATAAAACCCTTTTTTATAAGATATATATGACTAATTGTTTGTGATCTTGGGGAACAAATATATGTTTTTTATTATGTGATGGTAGGGAATAATATCCCCCTCCAATTCATTGTGTATTTCTTGTTATCTGATGAGATAAATGGGACAATATTGGAGAGTGATCCAATGTCTATTAGGGACTTTGTCCACTTTGATAGTATTGGGAGAGAACCATGACTACTATGATGGTTTGAGTTTTGAACCCATTCCACAGTGATATTTTTTAATGAATAGTAAGTATATATGAAATTATTTTTTATACCTATGTGTATACCAAATTTTTTTATCGTATGACTATATTAGGTTTTCATTGATCATGTTTATTTAGTCATTTATGATTCAAGTCTTATAAACATCCCTGATTTATTACATGACTCAAAATCATGAAATATGATATAAATGGAATGTTTTTAAAAGGATAAACTAATGTTCTCATACACATTTTCTCATGTGATTCTTACATGATCACTCATATATCCTATATTTACCCATACCGAGATTTAGATATCATATTTTATTATGTTTCCATTCCTAATATATGAAATATGGTTTTACTTATGATATGAATATAAGGGTTATAGTTATGAATAAATATATGAGAGACGATGTAGAACTATTATAAATGATTTATTTATGTTTCAAGGTTTCCAATGATAATAGAACTATATGATTCTAGAACTGATTGTTATGTCATGTAAAGATTATTAATCTTTGTAGATGTAATATATATATATATGTAAAATTATTGGGTTATAATAATTGGTATCATAAGAAGTTAATTTATAATTTTTAAACCAGGATAAGAAAATATTAGGTAGAATAATGGGGATAATTCTATTTTCTAGATTAAATCCTATGGTTTTTGTAATCAACATTAGTGAATAAGGAAAACATATTTTTTTTAATAATGTGTAATGATATAAGCATCCAATAAATGATATTTTATGGTGTATGTGGCTTCCACCTATGAATGTTGTTCATCACACAATGATTTTGATAATTGTCATTGTATAGAACCAGAAAGAGTCTTTTTAATACTAAATGTGGTGGAAAAAGAATGGATTATCCTTCTGATCAATCGAATGTTATGGGGTTTGGAATGAAAAACACCATTGTTATGATCAAAAAATATTCCCAAACTATAGATTAAACTAAACATCCAATATAACAAAAAAGGGAATAACGATCCCCTTATTCCTTCATGAGAAAACAACCACCATTTAGTGGGTTCAATGATCAATAATAATCTGAGCAAAGGATTAGTACTATCAAAAATATATTTTCTGTTATACATTTTTTCGATCATGATATAGTAATTCTATCTATTTATCCTTTAGATGTAAAAAAAATATCAATGTAATAGTTTTATCAAGAACAAGAACATATAGTTGGATATCAACTCCATGGATAATGATCATTTTAATTACATATTTCTCAGTAAGTTGTTTTCTCATATTATTTGAATGAAAATATGGAATGAAATCCTTGAGTTGAAAGACATGGATGATGAATCTAATCATACATGTGATGAAATATTTAAAATACTTATGAGGTATACTTTGTGTAGTATCATCCAACCTGGATGTATTATTGAATGATTCTTTAGTGGCTTAAAACCATGTCTCTAATTGGTTTTAGCCACAATAGATATCCATGGATGTAAAAAATTATTTTATATTCTATATATGTTTTGAAAGATATTGGAATTACCCATAAATATCATGTATTTTGAAATAAAAGAAAATTTTAATTCAATGGAAATTATAAAACCCTAGAGAGAAGTAGATGAGATTTATATTTATGCTGGAAATGTGGAAGGAAACATTGTATAAATTATCATAAGGGAACTGGTAAATGTTTTATACTTATAATGGAAGGTCATAAAAAAACCAAATACCAATGTGATGGGATGATGTTATAAAATGATGTGAACAGAGACAATGAACCAAAAAATTCCCCACCCACAATCATGTATTTTAATTACAAGGGGTACGGTCTTTATGATAACTTTCTCCCAAATATATTGATTTATTATTATGATTGAAATAAATTTAACACTTAGTCCAAGAGAAAATTTGAAATCACATGTGATCACTTTTTTTGATAAGGTGTATAACAAATACATGGGGGAAAGGAACACTTTTATCCACATTTGAACTGTTGTTATATTATGTGATTCTAGAACTATGCACTAATTTACATCAAAATAATTTTCTATGGGTATCACAGTACCATCCCCAGAATGTAATTTTTATTTATTAGTAAGAACCCAAAATGGTATGATGATCTCATCCCAATTATATGATTCTTATCTAGTAAAACATTGTGGGAATGTGTTTCCAAAAAATCACCATATTCCCCATCTAGTAGAAGTCAAGGTTATTTTTTTCACTTATTGACATTATTTACATAAATACAACACAAATTTTCAAGGGATGTTAATTTAGATATTCCAAACTGACATATGATCTTCTATTATTTTGATGAAAAAATTTCTATCTAATAGAAATTATATCCATCACATGGTTCGTGATTTTAATGTAAATGTGGTGCTTATCGCAGATGGTGGGGTCGCGAAACTCAACATAGAAGATATTTTTATTTTGGGGGATATTATTGATGTCTTCACATATTAATCTCTTAGTCTTACCCTAAACCATGTTGTTTTTTCTATATTACTCATAGATGGTGTTTCACCTATTTTCAAGACTCCATATTTAATTCTAATTATTTACATAAAATAATTAAGGAAGAAAATCCTAGAGAATATTGACAATGGATTCATTCGGCTATGTGATTATCCTGAGGGTGAACCTATTTTGTTTTTTAGGAATAAAATAGAACAACGTGACTCTAAAATGATTATGAAGAATATAACAATATTATTATTGAAAAATTATCTTCTACCATGTTTTGATGAATATCTTAATCAACTATATAGAGACCAATACGTTTCCAAAACTAAATTTTATTCTAGATATCATCAATGGATGATCAAGAATGATAATATACGTAAAACAGCATTCTATAAATGTTGTGGACAATATGAGTTCATATGATTCTATTTGTTTATACTAATTCTTTCATGAATTTAATGAATATAGCCTTTAAAGAATACAATGATATGTTTTTGGTTGTCAATATAGTTAATTTTTTTAAATATTTAATGAGAAAGAAAGAGCTTGAAGATCACATAATAATTTTGATTAAGACCTTTAGGAATAAGAATCCTTAAGAAAATTTACCATGTGTGAATTTTGGCATAAAAATGTTCCATTATTGGGTCATATAATCTCATATATGGGAATATATGTGGACCATTCAAATATAGATATTATTTAACACTGTATGAGAACAATGAATGTGATTGAGAGATATATTTTTCTTTGTTTGTATGGATATTGGGTGATTTTATGGATAATTTTACATGGATATAAAACAAACTCACCAAGTTAAATCAAAAGGTATCCATGTTCAGTTGGATTGATGAATGCGTGAATTTTTTTAAGTATATTTATAAAACGATAGTCATCCCACCCATGATAACACTACTATACTGTGGAGAAGTGTTCAAATTTCTAGTGATGAATCAAATAAGGTAAAGTGATGTTTCCTCATGCATAATTATTTGGTTATTGAGTATGCCTTATGAAAATTTATGGTCCTTGAGTGACATTACCCGAATCATGATTTGGAGTAAAATGAGGTAATTGTTTCATTTAATATATGAAAGAAATATATTTATAGAGAATGTTGTCACATACATACCAATCATAAATTTTGAAGTATATTTTTTGTAAAAAATATATATTAACATGTGACAAGGATAATGGTTGGGTCTAATTAATGATTATCAACACTCAACACACTACTATAGTGGGAAGGGATCAAGTTGGGTGACCTTATGATTCAAAAAAAATATTTCTAGCTTTTATATGATGAGGATCACCGAAGATCTGATATTTTGGTAATTTCTTTGTATGTATCTTGAAATATTTGTGGAAGGGGTGAAATATTATTACTCTATAATGACTATTCAACCATCTGTATAAGTTAATATTAAATGGGAATTGAATTAAGTTGTACAATTGAAAAAGAAAGTGAGATATGTATCTAGGTTAAAAATTTATTTTTAAAGACAAATATTTTTTATGAACCATGTACCTATCCATTTTGTAATATATTTGAAGAAGGAGTTGTTTGTTAGAACTCATATTTCTTCATTCTCAATAATTCCAAGAAGTATCAATATATATAGATATTTAAATAATAATGTTTTGTGGGATGGTATGAAGAGATATATTTTAGAGTATATTTTCAAAATCATGGTATTTCATGATGTTATGGATGATACGAAGAATTCTAATGGGATGTCACAACCATTAACTTTACCATTAAAGAGATGAGAAAACATCACCATATATTTTGTCATCTGAATCCCCAAAACTCTTAAAGGGATTAATACTATATGAGTTATAGTCGATCAATTTATTAATTCATGACACTTTATTTGAATTTTACAATATTTTTCTCCTGATTGACATACTCGTTTATTAAAAAACAAAGTGGTATTAATTCATTTTTTACCACCATTAATAATATCTAATTTGGATCTTAGATTTACCTTGATGTTTTAGAAAATTCTTCAGTATGATTTGGTTATAGAGTTTAGTTTAAACACTACTTATCATCATCAGATATATGGTCAGTCTATGAGGACCATTTAATCTCAACAAGTCATGTTAATAGACTTCTATATTGATTTAAATGGTTTTTTGGTTCATAACCATCCTTCGGTGTAATGGTTTCACAAATATTCCTTTCACTACAACATTTATAAAACTCCTTATGAAGCCCTCTGTGGTTGAATGTGATGAACTCCAACGTTATAATTTTTTTTGAGAATGCAATTAAATATGACCTTAAATAGATAATAATATGTTAAAGAATGTTATATCCATTAGACACAAACAAGAGAATCTCAATGTTGAATAAAAGTAATGATGACATTAATTATAAATATATAATGTTTGTTGTTTTTGAATATTTATTCATATAAATATCTGCCACGAACATGGTGATGAGATTTGGAAAAATGTAATTATATTCCATTGGAATATCTATAGTTTGAAATTTTTTATTTTATCAATATATTTACATATAAATTTGATCTCCCACTGAGTCCCTCTATAGTTCGTGATGTGTTCCAAGTATCTATCCCAAAAAACTAAATCGTTGATCCTTCACATATACTTAACTTGTAGGTCATAACACTGAATAAATATATTTCATATAATGAGTGGTTCTTTTATATTTTATAAATATAGTGCTACAAATCAAGACCACTCACACAATATATGTTGTTGGGTGAAACCACCAATTTTACAATTCTATGTGGGAACCTAAGGATATAATGAAGAAAAATTATCCACCATTTTTTTAGAGTAATATAATTTCAAGGGAAAAATTATTCTAAGGTCAAGGAATGTATAATATGTGATTTTAGGAAATTTATTTTTTCAGATAAATTTAATTTCTTCGATTGAATGCTATACACATAACAACATGTTTAAAAAACCATAATATTATATTTAAATATTTTTATTCCCTAGACATTGAATTTGGGGGGTATCAATATTACTAAACAATTTTTTAAAATGTATTGTTTTTCATATGAATGAAATTAATTAATTAGTTATCCATTAATTAGAATGAAAATAAACATCATCTGAAAATAGTGACTTCTATCTAAAATAAATATTATTTGGTTAAAAATGTAATTTCATCATAATAAATTAAATTTTAACTTAATGTGAAATTAATTTTATAAATTTTTTACATAATGTATTCAATTAAATGCTTTAACAAGAACATAATAATTTTTTTATGCAATGGATAATAATAAATCTAGTTTTATTCACTTTTTTTCTTCTAAAAAATAGTTTTCCACACATTTTGTGAAACTTATTTAATATTAACTTCAACAATCTATTGGTATTGAATTAGAAAATTTGAGATAAATATTTAGAATCTGGAGGTTCAATTTTTTTTAAATTGGTCCTATTTATTTTTTGCCAACAAGAATAGTAACTATTGTAGAATTAATCATCTTGGTAAATGATAAATGGGGATAATCTAAGTCATAACTAAGTGGTAAGGCCATAATGTTTCATCAAAATTCTTACTATTTGAATTTAATTTATTTATTTTATCCATATTCTTTTAATTTAATAGTTTTATGGACACATTTACCTAAAAATAACTTGTATAATATTTAAATTAATGAATGATACAAAATGATACTCTCTTGGTTTATAATAACAATTATTCAACCACATAAGGAAAAAAAAGTAATAAAAGAATCTATTTTTCAATATTTTGAATAATTAATTAATATTCCTCAGAGAAATTATTTTTTATTATTTTGTAACTATATTTTTACCAAAATTTCTGATACAGCTCCAATGCAATATTTCTCAAATTAAGAACATATGTATATGATTTAAAAAAATTAAATGAGATATAATTTTAAATATATAATGTGTCCCATAATTTTAACAAATAAATATTACATATTAAAGAGTTTTCAAAAAATTGTATTCAAATTCCTTTATTATCCTGGTTTATTTAAAGTTAAATTAAATGAATAGTGTTAAAAATGACAATTATGATATTTAATACTAAGTAATATTTTAATAAATGATATTAAATAAATAAAAATATAATATCTAGAATTTTTAATGGGATATAGTTATAAAAATTAACTACTGTTCATTTAGGGTCTTTTTTCATTTTATTATAACATTATTAACCCTTAATGGTAGATAACATTAATATTACTATAATTTTCTAAAGGGTTAGGGGGTAAAACAAAAATATAATGGTAAAAACAGGATCCAAAAATGTATAATTTTTATTGTATTTGAGTATTTAGACTCATCATCAATTTTTCTTATAATAGTATTAATTTGGATCCATTTGGAAATCAAAATTAATTTTTATTAAAATAATATTTTATGAAATTTCAAGACGTCCGTCCACTCAACTATAAAATGGAACCCTTATTTCCCTTATAAACTTAACGTTGAAACATATAGACATAAAAACTCTACTAATTTATCTTATGCACTTCCCATGACACGACCTATCAGTTATTGTTGTAACACCCCAAACCAGGGTCCACATAACCCATGCCCCAATCCAGTGGTTCAATTGGCCTCACGTGTGCCTCCCCATACACAACAGGATGCGGATTAGCAAAGATGGTTTTTAGGTTATATGGTGGGGAGACAACACCATCTTATTAGAGTGACATAATGGATATTACAATAAACATACAATAGTTGATGGGTATATATATAGAATGAATAATAAGTACAGAAATATGAAACTGAACAACTAAATAAGAACCAAAATCCACTAGGTGGGGTCAGTTTCATAAATGCATGGAATGATTATATATAAAATGGTACCATGGGATTGTAATATATTATCATGTTAAAAAAGAACAAAATGGAAAAAAAACTACTCCACTAGAATCATGAGCATATTCTCAGCTAAATACTTTTATGCTCTAACTATATGTAAAGTGTATCACTGAATAGTAATATAAAGATATCCCTTATTAGAACCTATATAAAAATAATCTACTCGTGTACAAAAGACAACTTATTTAGGGTGTGAGATAAAATCCTGTAGGATCAAAATATGAATGTAGATTCTCAATTACAATAGTGGTGAATTGTATGTTTAAAAACATTCTTTTTAACCATATGGACAACTATGTTTAAAATAGATAAACAAGGTAAATTAACAGAACCTATTTTAGTTCTACAAACATGATAGGTTCCAGAAATGTGGTTCCAGAAATGAAACTTAAGAAAAGTTTACAAGAAACGGATTCTACCTTAAAGCTTTTAGAATCTAACTTATCAGACTATATAAAAGAGAAAGAAAGTATTAGTAGGTTATACATTCTACATTTATAAAAACACAATGGAAATAAACTTGAAACCAAACATGTAAAATGTATGATATCTTTTAACCCAAAGAGTAGGCTATCCAACATCCTTGGATAGAGGTCCCTTGATTTAATCTTTCAAGAAAGTATATCTTACCCACACCAGGGTAAGCACTCGATAGGAATATAGGAATCTATCTTTCTATCCCCACAAGCCCTCGAACTTCAAGGTAGTTGACACCTTTGTCTTTTTATCAATGGAAGTCCTAGGACTTTAAGGTATTCGGTAACTCTGTCTTCCTATCCATAGAAGCCATTGATTGTACTCAGAAATAATCGGAGTGTCGTAAAGAAATCTCAACAAGATATTCCATATGCACAAAGAATGAGAGTCTTTCTCTCTCTCTAGAAATCACTTCGAAAACATTAAATCTCTAGAGTGATCAAAAGGTATTGAGCTCATTCAAATGAACTCCTTTTTATAGTCACATATCGAATAGTCGGCTCCTTCCTCAAAAAATCATATTTTTCTTTGAATCTCATAGGGACCTGTACACATGCCAATCAATCAAAGGTTAGTTAGAAATTGATTTTACAACACCATTTTATATCAATAATAAGAGTAATCAAAATAAGGTTTCTTAACCAACTCAGGTTTTCTGAGTTTAAGAAGAAAATAAAGATTAAAATTTAAGAAAATAAACATTTATAGACTATAAATCATGGGTATTTGGATTTTTTTTTTCAAGGACTTCAAAACCCAAATTCTATAGATTTTAGAGTCTAAATTCCATTGAATTCTGTGTCTAAATTCTGGGAAATTATGAGTGAGAATTTAGAAGAATTCAATTTTGAATTATGTGGAATTCAGAGTCATAATTTTTAGGAATTCAAAGTCCAAATTTTAGAGAATTCATATTCTAAAAATAGAATAATATATAACCAAGGATTTTTAGGATTTTGAGGTTTTAGATGTGAAACTGAATTTTACACTTAGGTAAAAAAAAGAGTTAGATTTTAGAGAAACCATAAAACCGAACAATGAGAACATGGGTATTGATAAAATTTACATGGGGAAATAAAAGCATTACTTATAAAGATAATTCTTAGGGGAAATATAATTTTCCTTATGATATAGTGTTTATGATTCTCAAAACATTGAGGAATGGACAGGTAATAAGGAAACCTTATTGATTCAACAATATCCCCCTTTTGGAAAAAAAAAACATCCTTATGGAAAATAATATAAGGACATAGAATTTTTATAGACTTGAAAATAGAAACCAATATCTATTTACATATGAATCACAGGGAATGCGGCATACTCCCCCTTAGGTTTTGAAATCCCTAAGGATCATTTTCTTTAATTACTTAAATGATTTTTATTTTCTTTTATAAAAAATCTACTTTGATGAAACTCCACCTTAGATAGACACCCCCTTACATAGGGAATTCACTTCATTACATAGAATTAATTATATCATTCTTTTCTTTCCCTTTGTTATTTTCATAAATCTATAATGGGAATTTTAAAAAATATGTTACCTGAAAAATTAGTTATATACCACAAAACACATGATGAACAACCAAAAAATTTCATTATGATAGGAAAAATTTTTACAAATAAAGAAATACAAAAAATGATCAGTTTGGGGGAAAATTATTCTTCTTTCTCCTTATATATTTACTTTTTTACAGTGGTTTTTAGCATCTTTATCTCCTTGTGTTATTCTTCCACATGCTTGAGAAGCTGATCTAGATCATACTTTTTCTTCTCTAAGGATTTTATCTTTTCTTCTTAATCCTTAAGAATATATGTCTGAGCCTTCAAGACTTCTTCTTTCTTAATAAATATTTCTTCAATCTTAATTCTAAGATCCATTTCCCTCTATTTATTAAAATCCATTGAATTAAACTTCACATTCATGTCCTTGACTTCTTGCGTCTGATTTGTCTGTTTGAGAGTTAGAGTTCCACAATAATATTAGTAAGATCATTAAACATCCCATATTCGGTGTTGAAAGTATCCTTCTCATTATCTTGAAATTCAGTAATAAATCTCATGTTGTTTATTTTATTCCTTGACTAGTTTGTAATATTCTTTAATGATCTTTTATGAGCTTCATAACCAATGAAGAAACATTTGAAATTTCCCTCGAGTCAGAAAAGCTTTTCTATAAGCAAGGATACCGAATCTAAATTCTGATTTATTGAATTTTGAAGCATCTAGAATCTTGATATAATACATTGAAATGATGTAGTAGTATAAACTTTATTTTTGAATGACTATACCACACAATCAAGTCCAAGAGAGGATGATTCTGAATCATAGTGTTTTGTTGGAGAGGATTATTTTTTATCTCTTCACCTTTCCTCTTTGACGAAACAGCAACACATTTCTTTTTCCCCAAAAATTTTCTAGGTGTATCAACCAACATATGCTTTCCCTTATCAACTCTGGGAATAATCTCTTCTACTTTGGGTTATTCATTCTCACTATCTTATAGTTGAACAATTTTATCTTCTTCAAGGTTTTCTTTCTCAACACCTATCACAATATCCTCTAGCTAAATAAAGTCATGGTTTATACTCTCTTCATTAGATATTTTATTCACTTCTTCCTGACCCTTTTCTTCTTTTCCTGGATTATCAAGTTTCGATGATTCTGCTTCAGAAGTTTGGATTGATTGTTTCTTAGAAGGACTCTCATTCTCATGATAATCCTCTATTTGCCTTATCATGTCATTTGTATCACCACTTACTTCTTCTTCTTCTTCTTCCACTTCTTCTCTTGAAATATTTATTCTTCTCATTCTGGTTCTAGAATCACCATCTTCATTCCTAGAGTCATAGGAAGTAATTCTTTCAAAAATTATTCTGGCTCCAAAATTTGTTCAGAGACTTTCTGAGAAACCTTGTGATGCGATTGAATGATTTCAGCCTCCAACATCTTCTTTCTCTGCTTATTTTCTTTATCTTGTTTCTCAATATCTTTAGTACTCTTCAATTTCATGGTTCTTTCCTCATCAAGGTATAATAAAAAACTAGGTTACCCTTCCTTCATGTTCTTATTGTCCTTTATCCACTTAGAAACAACTTTATCTGGATAAGTCTTTTGCTTCTTTGGCTTTGGTGGTGCTGATTGAGTTTCAGTAGCATTAGGGATTTTCTCTTAGACTTCGGGTTCCATTATCTTCCTATTCCTTCCACCCTTCTTGTAACAGCCCAAGATTTTATAAAAAAATATTCATTTTAATTTTATTAATGTCTTGTGTTGTACGCTACACCAAAAGGAGCTTGCACAACACGCATCCTTGACTTGCCTTGCATTACACGCAATCGTAACCTTCCTCGATAGCGTGTGTGGTACGTAATCCTGAGTTTCACGAAACAATGATATGCTATTAAAATATTATTAAAACTAGCCGTTATGAATAGTAATAACCACTTTTTAAATTTTAGAAATTTTAACTCTCAAAGTGGACTTCATTTTCGGATTCGGAGTATCGAATTTAGCCTAAGGTGAAATTTTGGTACTTTTCAGATAACTTTCATATTCTGATGAATAGTGAAAATTACTAAATTATAATTAAAAACAACTTTTTAATCGAAATAATTAATAGTGATAAATCATTAATTTGAGTGGTTTTAAAGTATATTTAGAATATATTTTTACAATTTAATACAATGTTGGTCATTGGATGTAATTTCACATTTAAACTAGACATAACCAAGTGTCAATCTTTTGATAGATATTGTTTCTTAAAAACACGCTATTTGTTTTAACAACAGGATTTAATTATAAAATTAATTAATGAAACTTTTATGTTATGAATTTGGTAAAATAGACTTCATTTTTGAATTCGGAATATGAAATATAGCTTGGGATGAAATTTTGGCATTGTTCTGAAAAACATCAATTTTTGATGAATAGTGAAACTACTAAGAAGTAGGTTAAAAACTGAATTTTGCATAAAACTTAATTTTACCGCTTCTGTGAATGGAATTTCGAAAATCCGAGAGACACAGTTAATATCAAGGACTAAAATGTGGTTCAATGAGATGAAAATAATTTTTTGGTGAATAGTAACTTTTTACTTTTTTTACCACGGTTAATAGTAAATAAGGTAACTAAGGGTAAATATGATATTAATATTACCCTAACACATGTCCTAACTCTATTGGACAAGTGTAATTCGACCAAAAACAATCTTAGGAATAAAATATGACCATTTAGGCCCACTTGGATTAGATTAGGACATTTATTATTAATTTATTTAAAGAAGGGTTAAAATAGTTAAAATCAAAGTTTAATAAGTAAATCATTTTTAATATGGGGTTATACATAAGATAAATTCGACTATAAATATTAATTAGAAAGCTAAAAAGATTTCCTACATGATGGTATTTTATTTGTAATTTTTAGACATCAAATAATATAATTTATTTATGACACAAAAATGATGCAGTAATTATCTTATTAATGAAATATTGACATAATTGATAATATAAATACCAAAATAAATGTAATTTAAGACTTTTTATGAATTCCACTAATTTTATAGGTTACTATGATATATTATTGTTGATTTAATCAACTTGGTTAGAACATATAATTCTGTTATGACTTTCACAAAAATCATATATCAAATAGTGTCAAAATTGACACAAAATAGTTTTTAAATCAAATATTATATTATTAATTGTTATTTTATTCCTAAAAATATAAGGTTCGGCCAAATGACTTAGATAAGGATATATGTATTAATAATATACAATTTGGGGTTCGTTTGGAATGTTATAGTAAGTTTATTAACCAAATAGTGAAAGAAAACAAAAAGACACGGTAAAAGTTAAATTATTTAACTTAGAGTTAAATCTAATTGATAAGGTTAACATAATACCCTAAACTTGTCTAAATACTATTGGTTGATAGGATTTCGACCCATCCCCACTTTATCTTCGAAATAAGACCCTTTGGAACCATTATAAACCGATTTTGACTTTAATATAAAATAATATTTTGAGATATTCCTAAGGTGCCCCTCTCCTCCCCTATAAAAGGACATCTCCTCCCCCTCCTCCTCACACCAATTTGAGCACTCAAGCTCGGCCAACCCCTGACAAAATCTCTTCTCCACTTCCCTAGAAACATCCTAGAGGTTCTGGTCTTCCTCAAAGATCAATTCTAGTGCCCTAAGAGGAGGTCTCAAAGAGGCACTTCAAAGAAGAGGTAATTACCGTTACCAATTCTTTCATCTTTATTTCTTCTTCCACTTCTTCTTCTTAGGTTGTTTCATTATGAAGTAATAACATCAGTATCACTCATATACTGATATGTTATTATAAGTATGAAACAACCCTATTTCACCATCTATCCATCCTACGGAAAAAGAAATCACCGCGCGTGCGTACGTACGGAATACCGTCTCCACGCCGTGGTGTAATCTATTTTCCACCACCACCTTACATGGATGGGTATAATGGTGTAAAGAATAACTATACATAGTTATTACAACATCATATTGATTCTGATATATTGTATAATCCACTCCAATTCAATTCAATATTTATAGAAATGATATCATCGCTCGTGCGTACGTACGGACTACCGTCTCCACGACGCGATGAGATTCATTCTCCATGTTAACCATTTAAGAATGATTATAAAGTATATATAAGAAATAATAATGGAATATATGAAATTATAAAGCTACTGGATTTATGTATATATATATATGTATGTCATCTACTTACTTCCATTCAAGACAATAAGGAAAGGAAAACAGCGTTCATGCGTACGTACGGACTACCGTCTCCATGAACGGTGTTTTTCATTTCATTTATCTATCTATTATATGTATATATATACTGAATATATATGATATATAAATCATATTTTATATTCTGGAAGTAAGTAAATCATGATATAAGTATTAATAATGTCAATAACAACAAGTAAAATCACCTATGATAAATGAAACGATTTTACCCAAAACGCTTCTTTAACATGGAATTTACAAAAGAACGGGTAATATAATGTCATAAGTGAACCATATATGATATCATAACAATGAATATGATTCTGTAATAAGTCAATGACATTATTTAAATCATTATACAGGAGGTTCGGACACATACGAAGCAAATTGGACCTAAGGTAAGGGAAATATCACAATCTCATTTTTATCCGAGATTGTTTATTCGTAAGTATTTACTGGGGTGTATTTTATCATCCACATCCATGTAACCTCAATATGTAATATTATTTCCATCCACCTACAATTGTTTAAATCCAATTTTACCCTTCTATGAGTTTTTAGTAAAGGATATGAAAGGAATCTTTTTTTCGTTTTTTCGTACGAGGTACTTTTTGACTTTTCCGACAAAAGTACGAAGAATGTTTTTTTTAACTTATACGGCACGAACGGATTTTTACGGTTTTATAAAGCCTTATTTTCATGAACCTTCCTCCAAAATATTTCATGAATATTTTTAATAAAATCTCTTTCTTTTAAAATTGTATGATGTTTTGTGAAAAGAAATTGATTTTGAAGAAGAAAGGATATTTTCCTCAAGAATTCATTTCAAGTGTTTTATCAAAATTATTTTCCATCTAAGATAATAAAGGGTTCTGTTTCTATCCATATTTTTTACATTGATTTGACTATGTTGTGATGGAATTATGTTTATGAATTCCTTTATCTTATATGAATGGTTTTATGATGTCATGCTGTTTAAGAATCCCATTTTTATTACATGGGTTATGCGATGATGTATGATTTATGATTTTGTGGCACACATAAGAAAGGATTCATTAAGAGATGGGTGGGACCTATATCTCCCTCCAATGCATTGGGTAAAGATTTCATATCTCATGAGATAGACATGGCTGGAATGGTAGGTTATACCGGTTCAGTGAAACAGGACTGAAACGAGGATTACTCGATTCAGAAAGGGACTTTGTCCACTAAGATAGTCTTGGCAATGAGTCTTGACTAACAAGAAATGATTCTCTATGATTATGTGTGTATGCCACAATGAGTAATGTTTTAAGTTATGGTTTCATTTTCACTACTATGATTTATCCCATGTTATGAAATTATGCTCTCTTTTGCAGGTTAAGATTTCCAAAAATGTTATGTTCTTATGAAAATTATGTGATTGATATTTCTTTTGTTTACCCTTACTGAGCATTTGAGCTCACCCTTTTATGTTTTCTTTTCCCCAGGATATAATGAAAGGTTTTAGGTAAAAAAAAAGGAAGATCTTTATGGGAGATTTTGAAGATCTTTCACCAGGATTAGAAGATTACGTTCCGAGTTTCCAAAGACACTAAACTATTACGATCCTTGTGTGTGTGTTTTTGTTATGTACTAAGTATTCCGCAAAAGTAATGTAATGTCCATGTACGTCAGGCTTCGGGTCTCTACAGTTGGTATCAGAGGAAAGGTTTAGTCAACCTTTGGAAACTAGGATGCGAAAAAGTTAGTGAGATCCCTAGAGATATTTCTAAGGTATGACTAGGGATGTCCCTAGGGATAAGTATACGTATAGGTTATAGTAATAGAATTACGCTAACGATCATAGAATTAAACCTAAGATGTTGGATATTGAAGGTACTCCCCCTTTATTATGTTGTTTTCCCTAGCATGATTTTTTCCTCTCACACTATTCTTTTTGGGTTTTAGACGATGGCTGGAACCCGAAGGAACCGTGTTGATCAATGCAATGGACAATGCAATGATTGCCCTCCTGAACAAACAAATGTTATGGGAGATGGAGTGAAAAATCTTATTGCTATACTTACACAAGCTATGAATCATTCTGGACTTCCAAATGAGCAGAGAAGGGAACAATATTCTATTGAGTCCTTCATGAGGCAACGTCCACCTTCTTTCAGTGGGTCTACTGATCCATTAGTTGCTGAACAATGGATTAGTACTACTGAAAAGATATTTTCAGTTCTTCAATGTTCTGAACATGATAAAGTCATCTTAGCAGTATATCGTTTGGAAGGTGAAGCTGATCAATGGTGGAATCTTATCAAGAATACTAGGCCAAGAGATGAAATTGAGTCCATGGAATGGGACGAGTTCAAGAACCTATTTTTCAGTAAGTACTTCCCTCGTATTCTTTGAACAAAGATGGAGAAAGAGTTTCTTGAACTGAAGCAAAGGGACGATGAATCTGTTGGTACCTATGAAGCAAATTTTACAAGACTTGCAAGGTATGCTTCTGGAATTATCATTCAACCTGAAAGTAAAGTTGATCGATTTTTCAGTGGCTTAAAACCAAGTCTTCGAAGGGCATTAGCCATAAGGGACTTTAATAGTTATGAAGAAATTGTGCGTTGTGCTATCAAGGTAGAAATGGAAGTTGGTGTTACATATCCATCTCATGGTTTTGACAAAAAAACGAAAGATGGAGTTCAAGGAGAAATCTCATAATAATGGTGAAAAGAAGATGAATGTTTCCTTATGCACAAAGTGTGGAAAGAAGCATGGTGGAGATTGTCTAAAAGGGACTAGAAAATGTTTTAAGTGTGGAAAAGAAGGTCATCGAGCAGCTGAGTGTCGAAGTAATGGAAAAAGGGTTTCTAATGATGTGAATAAAGCAAACACTGCAGAGAACGCACCGCCAACACTTCAATGCTTCAAGTGCAAGGAAATGGGGCATTATGCTAATAATTGCCCTAATCCAAGGGTTAGTGATGATAAACATGAGCAACCACTGAAGGCAAAGGACAAAGGGAAATCACATGCGATCACTATTGGAAATGTTGAATATGACAACGATGTGGTGGAATGATTAAGTGTTTATGTAATGGGATTCCAAAATAATGTTTTATCATGGAGTATTGGAATATTTATGTATTGGTCTAATGTGGTATTCAAAGTGATTGAGATATTATGCGCATAATGAAGGGAAAATGAGAAAATTAATTGTTTAACAGTATTCATGAGCTCATGATTGATATAAGGACTAAGTGATATCATGGTTTGAGTATATAGAATTTTGAGGATTTTGGTATTTGGAAAGTGTTAACTTTTAACTGCACTCATGTTTTCACTAAGGTATTCAAGAGAATACACGATTAAGGACTTTGAATGTTTGGAATGTGACCAACAAGACATATCTTATGATATGTAGGGATCAACGACAGTATTAAATCTCTGGTAATCGTTGTCACTATATTATGAGAGTGGACTGCAGTATTATAAGCCTAAAGATTAGACTGGATTATGTTGGACATAAGTTAGTATTGTTTAAGGATAGAAGATTTTCGATATTATTGATGGGATGTTATAGTAACGTAGTTTTAGAAAAAGGGACAACCTACAGGACGGGCGACAGCCCATCGCTTCAGACAAGGCTGTAGGAATCGAACCCACAACCGAAGTGCGACTGGCCTTTATCGCCTACCACTAGCCTACAGGAAGTCCCTGTTTAGTAGAAACTAGTTTTATTATATTAAGCAGTATGATATATGAAGTATAAGTCCATATGTGATTAATCTCACTATAGATCGACTTATGTATATAATTTTTCTAACCTTTTGTTTGAAACAGATGGAATGACCCGTCATTCTATCACATGATCTGCTAACACTTCACGAATAACAAATTCAACTTCATTTATTTAAGAGATGAAGTGGAAATTGTTAAAGGCACGAACAACAGTGAGATTGTACCAAAATAAAGTAAGTATTTATTCTAATTCAAATTCTTTAACTTTAGGGAAATGATCTTGAAAACCAAAAATGTTGTCCTAGTTCTCTTATACCTGATGAATCAGATGGTACCTTATATCATCACAAATCTATGGATTTGTGATTACTGGCTTTTCCATAGCCATGTTCTCTACCACTCTCCATCAGAACATGGTGCTTAGATTTCTCTTCCATATCCATATTTTCACCTATGTGGAAACCCAGTGATTAGTTTATTTGGGTAATCGTTACATTTCATACTTTAGTTTTTAAAGCCAAGTTTTGGTATTCCCTTTTACTATGTGGGTTTCTATTAAAGAAACTTTCAAATAGTAAACCATTTATAACCCCGACGAATTTCGAGGGTGAAATTCATTTTAAGGGGGGTAGAATGTAACAGCCCAAGATTTTATAAAAAAATATTCATTTTAATTTTATTAATGTCTTGTGTTGTACGCTACACCAAAAGGAGCTTGCACAACACGCATCCTTGACTTGCCTTGCATTACACGCAATCGTAACCTTCCTCGATAGCGTGTGTGGTACGTAATCCTGAGTTTCACGAAACAATGATATGCTATTAAAATATTATTAAAACTAGCCGTTATGAATAGTAATAACCACTTTTTAAATTTTAGAAATTTTAACTCTCAAAGTGGACTTCATTTTCGGATTCGGAGTATCGAATTTAGCCTAAGGTGAAATTTTGGTACTTTTCAGATAACTTTCATATTCTGATGAATAGTGAAAATTACTAAATTATAATTAAAAACAACTTTTTAATCGAAATAATTAATAGTGATAAATCATTAATTTGAGTGGTTTTAAAGTATATTTAGAATATATTTTTACAATTTAATACAATGTTGGTCATTGGATGTAATTTCACATTTAAACTAGACATAACCAAGTGTCAATCTTTTGATAGATATTGTTTCTTAAAAACACGCTATTTGTTTTAACAACAGGATTTAATTATAAAATTAATTAATGCAACTTTTATGTTATGAATTTGGTAAAATAGACTTCATTTTTGAATTCGGAATATGAAATATAGCTTGGGATGAAATTTTGGCATTGTTCTGAAAAACATCAATTTTTGATGAATAGTGAAACTACTAAGAGGTAGGTTAAAAACTGAATTTTGCATAAAACTTAATTTTACCGCTTCTGTGAATGGAATTTCGAAAATCCGAGAGACACGGTTAATATCAAGGACTAAAATGTGGTTCAATGAGATGAAAATAATTTTTTGGTGAATAGTAACTTTTTACTTTTTTTACCACGGTTAATAGTAAATAAGGTAACTAAGGGTAAATATGATATTAATATTACCCTAACACATGTCCTAACTCTATTGGACAAGTGTAATTCGACCAAAAACAAACTTAGGAATAAAATATGACCATTTAGGCCCACTTGGATTAGATTAGGACATTTATTATTAATTTATTTAAAGAAGGGTTAAAATAGTTAAAATCAAAGTTTAATAAGTAAATCATTTTTAATATGGGGTTATACATAAGATAAATTCGACTATAAATATTCATTAGAAAGCTAAAAAGATTTCCTACATGATGGTATTTTATTTGTAATTTTTAGACATCAAATAATATAATTTATTTATGACACAAAAATGATGCAGTAATTATCTTATTAATGAAATATTGACATAATTGATAATATAAATACCAAAATAAATGTAATTTAAGACTTTTTATGAATTCCACTAATTTTCTAGGTTACTATGATATATTAGTGTTGATTTAATCAACTTGGTTCGAACATATAATTCTGTTATGACTTTCACAAAAATCATATATCAAATAGTGTCAAAATTGACACAAAATAGTTTTTAAATCAAATATTATATTATTAATTGTTATTTTATTCCTAAAAATCTAAGGTTCGGCCAAATGACTTAGATAAGGATATATGTATTAATAATATACAATTTGGGGTTCGTTTGGAATGTTATAGTAAGTTTATTAACCAAATAGTGAAAGAAAACAAAAAGACACGGTAAAAGTTAAATTATTTAACTTAGAGTTAAATCTAATTGATAAGGTTAACATAATACCCTAAACTTGTCTAAATACTATTGGTTGATAGGATTTCGACCCATCCCCACTTTAGCTTCGAAATAAGACCCTTTGGAACCATTATAAACCGATTTTGACTTTAATATAAAATAATATTTTGAGATATTCCTAAGGTGCCCCTCTCCTCCCCTATAAAAGGACATCTCCTCCCCCTCCTCCTCACACCAATTTGAGCACTCAAGCTCGGCCAACCCCTGACAAAATCTCTTCTCCACTTCCCTAGAAACATCCTAGAGGTTCTGGTCTTCCTCAAAGATCAATTCTAGTGCCCTAAGAGGAGGTCTCAAAGAGGCACTTCAAAGAAGAGGTAATTACCGTTACCAATTCTTTCATCTTTATTTCTTCTTCCACTTCTTCTTCTTAGGTTGTTTCATTATGAAGTAATAACATCAGTATCACTCATATACTGATATGTTATTATAAGTATGAAACAACCCTATTTCACCATCTATCCATCCTACGGAAAAAGAAATCACCGCGCGTGCGTACGTACGGAATACCGTCTCCACGCCGTGGTGTAATCTATTTTCCACCACCACCTTACATGGATGGGTATAATGGTGTAAAGAATAACTATACATAGTTATTACAACATCATATTGATTCTGATATATTGTATAATCCACTCCAATTCAATTCAATATTTATAGAAATGATATCATCGCTCGTGCGTACGTACGGACTACCGTCTCCACGACGCGATGAGATTCATTCTCCATGTTAACCATTTAAGAATGATTATAAAGTATATATAAGAAATAATAATGGAATATATGAAATTATAAAGCTACTGGATTTATGTATATATATATGTATGTCATCTACTTACTTCCATTCAAGACAATAAGGAAAGGAAAACAGCGTTCATGCGTACGTACGGACTACCGTCTCCATGAACGGTGTTTTTCATTTCATTTATCTATCTATTATATGTATATATATACTGAATATATATGATATATAGATCATATTTTATATTCTGGAAGTAAGTAAATCATGATATAAGTATTAATAATGTCAATAACAACAAGTAAAATCACCTACGATAAATGAAACGATTTTACCCAAAACGCTTCTTTAACATGGAATTTACAAAAGAACGGGTAATATAATGTCATAAGTGAACCATATATGATATCATAACAATGAATATGATTCTGTAATAAGTCAATGACATTATTTAAATCATTATACAGGAGGTTCGGACACATACGAAGCAAATTGGACCTAAGGTAAGGGAAATATCACAATCTCATTTTTATCCGAGATTGTTTATTCGTAAGTATTTACTGGGGTGTATTTTATCATCCACATCCATGTAACCTCAATATGTAATATTATTTCCATCCACCTACAATTGTTTAAATCCAATTTTACCCTTCTATGAGTTTTTAGTAAAGGATATGAAAGGAATCTTTTTTTCGTTTTTTCGTACGAGGTACTTTTTGACTTTTCCGACAAAAGTACGAAGAATGTTTTTTTTTAACTTATACGGCACGAACGGATTTTTACGGTTTTATAAAGCCTTATTTTCATGAACCTTCCTCCAAAATATTTCATGAATATTTTTAATAAAATCTCTTTCTTTTAAAATTGTATGATGTTTTGTGAAAAGAAATTGATTTTGAAGAAGAAAGGATATTTTCCTCAAGAATTCATTTCAAGTGTTTTATCAAAATTATTTTCCATCTAAGATAATAAAGGGTTCTGTTTCTATCCATATTTTTTACATTGATTTGACTATGTTGTGATGGAATTATGTTTATGAATTCCTTTATCTTATATGAATGGTTTTATGATGTCATGCTGTTTAAGAATCCCATTTTTATTACATGGGTTATGCGATGATGTATGATTTATGATTTTGTGGCACACATAAGAAAGGATTCATTAAGAGATGGGTGGGACCTATATCTCCCTCCAATGCATTGGGTAAAGATTTCATATCTCATGAGATAGACATGGCTGGAATGGTAGGTTATACCGGTTCAGTGAAACAGGACTGAAATGAGGATTACTCGATTCAGAAAGGGACTTTGTCCACTAAGATAGTCTTGGCAATGAGTCTTGACTAACAAGAAATGATTCTCTATGATTATGTGTGTATGCCACAATGAGTAATGTTTTAAGTTATTGTTTCATTTTCACTACTATGATTTATCCCATGTTATGAAATTATGCTCTCTTTTGCAGGTTAAGATTTCCAAAAATGTTATGTTCTTATGAAAATTATGTGATTGATATTTCTTTTGTTTACCCTTACTGAGCATTTGAGCTCACCCTTTTATGTTTTCTTTTCCCCAGGATATAAAGAAAGGTTTTAGGTAAAAAAAAAAGGAAGATCTTTATGGGAGATTTTGAAGATCTTTCACCAGGATTAGAAGATTACGTTCCGAGTTTCCAAAGACACTAAACTATTACGATCCTTGTGTGTGTGTTTTTGTTATGTACTAAGTATTCCGAAAAAGTAATGTAATGTCCATGTACGTCAGGCTTCGGGTCTCTACACTTCTTCGAAGTTTCTGGAACTTCCATTGTCTTTGATAAAGATTCATATTTTTCTTCTGGTATCTCATAAAATTATATGGATTCATTAGAGAAGACAACCTTCATCATTCTCAAGGTATCATCACAAAGCAGCATAACATTGTAATTTCTTGGCATATAACTACAATGGATTTTGAACGATTATAAATAATGATCTATAATTTTGGGGAGAATGTCCGAATACATGATGATTTGAGACATTAATTTTCCATTATTGATATTCTCAATTTTAATCAAGATATACTTCAATAAATTTATCTCCTAGAGTTTTTCTATAAATTCCATAATACAGATCTCTCTTTTCTTCACTGTATCCTTATCTTCTTGTCTCGGAATAATAAAACCTTGAACCTATCATTATTGAATCTGGATTCTTGTATGGAGATGGATAATCTTTAGTGTCTTCACTTATTTCAATCCATGGAACTCCAAATCCTTTTCCTTCTGAAATAAACTAGAAACAAATGGAAATTTATGGGTTCCCAATGCAACTTCACCTTGATATGGATTTCCAATTAAACTTACAGCCTTATTATAGGAAAGGGAATAGATATTTCTATAGATATTCATGGAAAACTTATATCTCCCTCATTTGAAGAAACTTATTGATTTCTAGAATTCAAGCAACATTATTAGATAAACCAGATCTCGTACCTTCGGTTTGGTATACATAGGGTCTACTAGCTATTCAGCATGATTTTCCTTGAAATGATATAATCATATATAGAAAATAAATTTGGATCGACTAAACTCCTACAGTATATATTCCATTAGGATATTTCCATAACATATGAAATTTATTTCTGAAGAGAAGCTTTCATAGACATTCGGAATTGAGGAAAACCTAAAGATTCAGAACTACCTTAAATAGAGTATTAGGGATTCAACACACTGAAGCTTTGAGAATAAATGTGGGACAACAATTAGGGGATCCCTATATAGGCATTTGAGATGACAGTTTGGCTTCCTTGACTGATCCAACGGTTGAAAAACTCTTAATCATATATGACGTTTGAGATGATAGTTGAAGAAATAATTTGGTCGGTTCTGATCATTTGAGGTTTTAAAGGTAAACATTCAGATTTAAGAAAAAGTGAATCTGAGGAATTTCAAAAAAAATAAATAAAATACCAACCAATAAAAAAAATTTGAACGATTTATGAAGGAAACATACAATCCAGATTTCTAGAAAAATTATCCATAATGAGGAAAATTATTCTTTAATAACTTTAGATTCAATTTTTTTTTAAAAAAAGGTTAAGAAAATGTTGACTACAAAAATTTTGATTATGAAAATGTTGATTATGAAAATTATGATTATGAATATAATGATTAAGAAAATTTTGATTACAAAAAGTTTGATTATGATAATTTTGATTACAAAAATTTTTATTAGAAAAATTTGGAATAGGAAAATTTTGATTATGAAAATTTTGATTAAAAAAATTTTGATTATGAAAATTTTGATTACAGAAATTTTGATTATGAGAATTTTGATTATGAAAATTATGATTAAAAAATATTTTGATTTTGAATATTTTTTTTATAAAAACATTGATTACAGAAATTTAGATTTCAAACTATTTGATTACGAAAATTTTAAATACGAAAATTTTTATTATGAAAATTTTGATTGCAAAAATTTTGATTAAGAATATTCTGATTAAGAAAATATTGATTAAAAAAATTTTGATTACTCTAATTTTTAATATGAAAATTTTGATTATGAAAATTTGGATTATGGAAATTTTGATTTTGGAAATTTTTATTACGAAATTTTGGATTACAGAAATAAATTGACTAATAGGAAAATGCACTCCCCTTATGAAATAGAGTTTCTTACTATACGAAGATAGGTTTCAACAGGAAGTTAGTAAGAAATATCATCTCACATTTATAATTACTGACATTTGATTAATGTATTCAAATCTATTAGATGGAAGTAATTTTTTGAAAATATCAACAAGTTGATCTTTTATTCAGATAAATTGCATAATTATATCTCATTTTGTTTTGATAATATTTTCAAATAAGTTTTTGTTACTAGTCATTTTCCAGAACATCCACTATCTATGTACCATGTATTTTTTGTGTACTTTATTTATTTTCATAAAAATATAAGTGTTAGACTTTCAGAACCAAAACATATATTGATCTAGAAATTTCAAAATGAAAAATATTAGGTATCCACATTTTCTTAGAAATATAATCTTTAGGAAAACCAATAGATTGGGTTTTGTTTACAGAACAATTTTTCACCAAAAGTCCACCACACTGACATTTAGTGAAGAATGGAGCACTTTGACAAACAAAATAATTTTTACAAAAACTGGTTTAGAATTGGTATAACGAAAAACAAAACGATTCCTTATAGGTCTAATTTAGGAATATATCTTGTCAATGTTTTTCTTTACCAGAGGTAAAGTTTGAAAAACACTTTGTCAAGGAAAATATTTTTTAATTTAGTTTATTAACCATGTTTTAATGCTCAAAACAGTAGTTTTATTACGAGAGTTAATCTATAAATTATTTTTCTTTGAAATTAAATTTTCAAGATCCTTAGAAATTTTCGCAATCTTAGAATTAACATCCAAAAGTTTTTTTTGAAACACTTTCAAAATAAAAATTTTTCTTATAAAAATATTTTGAAATATCTAATACTTATTTTGTAAGAATATAAATTCTAGATATTACCTTATCAAGCTTTTTCTTTAGTTTTGAATTTTAATTCTCAAGAAGATTGGAAAACCTAGACACTTCATCAAAATTTGGTAATATTTTATCTTCATTAGGAGAAGACTATTCATCTGAAGATTTATAATATTTATTATTACTATAATTTTCATTCAAAGATACATTAGTTATGTATTCATCATTGTGTAACTTTGACATTATACAATTATTTTCAATGTGAGGTCTAGCTAGAGGACCAAGATTCTTCTAATCAAGAGATTCATACTCTGAGGATTCATCAGAAGAGTTACCACCACTGGAACTCCATGAGTCATTGGCTTTCAAAACATTCTTAGAATTATCCCTGTAGTATTTCTTGTTATTCCTTTAAGAATTCCTTTCCTTTCAATCATTTTTATCAATCATAGGACAATCTGGCCTTTTGTGCCCTACTACTTTTCATTCATTGCAAGTGACATCCAAGTCTTTCTTATACTTTCTTTAATTCTTATTATATCTATACTAAAAGTATTTCTTCAAAACTATCTTGTTCATCCTTCGAGATATATTCTCTAGATCATTCCCAGAATGTTCACTTTCACTATTATCGGATAAAACAATGACTTTCTTAAATGTGGATCGTGTATCCCTTTATGGAGTCTTGGATTTAGTAGTAGTTAAGGCTACACTTCCATTTCTATTCTTGTTCTTTTTCATATCATCATAACTTTTAATTGTTGCCTCTTGATGAATATGATTTCCAAAATGTTCATCAAGAGTAATTTGAGATACGTTGGTATTCTCATCAATAGCTATTCTCTTAGATTCCCACTCATTAGGTATGATATCTATAATATTTTCCACCAGATCTCCATCATATAAACCTTTCTCAACCATAGATTTTAAACTGTTTACAATTATCAAAAACCATTGTTGTACCTTACACACTTTTTCTCCCTATGGAAATAGAAATCCATGATATTCTGCTCTAAGCATAGCTCGTCTACTTTCTATAACTTTGGATATACCAAAATGAGTAACTTCCAATTTCTTCTTGATATTTCTTTCATCTTAATAAGATGAAATCTGACTATATATATTCCTTGTCATATAACATAACAAAGTATTGTGTAAATTATAATTTAGTTGATATTCTGACATTTCTTGATTGGTAAATTTTTTTTACTTCCATATCAGAATCTTGTATTCTCTAGTAAGAATAACAATGTTTTCAACTCCAGTATTAATAAAAAAAGTCTTCATACAATCTCTCCAATCTTCATAGTCATTACAATAAAAAATAGGTGGTATTGTAGGATTTAGATTTTCAATCGATCAAACATTCAATCATTCCATTATAGAATAAAAATATCTTTCCACAAAACGTGTTAATAGTAAATTTTAGTAAACAAGGATAAAAATCATTAGTAAAAAATTTGAACGATGAAAACTAGAGTAAGAAAACATTAATGTGAATATAAGTATATCAAAGTCCTACTCTAATACCAATTGTAGGATTAAAATATGAATATATAAGATCAATTACAATAGGGGATGAATTGTACATTTAAAAACATTCATTTTTACCCGTAAGGAAAACTATGTATAACAAAGTTAAATAAGGTAAATTCACAAGTCCTCTTTTAGTTCTAAAACCATTCTAGGTTTCGGAAATGTGGTTCCGGAAATGAAACTTAAGAAAAGTTTACAGAATATTCAAGCTTAAAGGGTATAGACTCTAAATTATCTGACTATACTAAAGAACAAGAATGTATAAGAAGGTTATACATTCTTCCTTTATCAAACCACAATGGAAATAAACTTGAAACAAAATAGGTAACAAGTATGATATCTTTTAACCAAAAGCGTAGGGTATCCAAAAACCTTGGATAAATGTACCTTCATTTATATAATTATGAATGTATGTCTTACCCACACCAGGGTAGGCCGTCGATAGGAATATCAAAATCTGTCTTGTTATCCCCACAAGCAATCAAACTTTAAGGTATTCGGCACCTTTTTTTTCTTGTCCATTGAAGACCTTGAACTTTAAGGTAGTCGGTACCTCTGTCTTCTAATCCACAGATGCCTTCAATTATACTCGGCAACAATTAGAATTGCATGAAGCAATCTGAACAAGATGATCAGTACGTACAAAGCTTGACTGTCTCTCTCTAGAAATCACATCATCAACATGCAATATATAGTGTGATCAATACGTATTGAGCTCATTCAAATGAGATCCTATTTATAGGCTCTTCTCCAATGGTCATATCCCTCCTCCAATGGTCATATTTTTCCTTCAATATCAGAGGGACCTGTACACATGTCGCTCAAACAATGGTTAGTTAGAAATAGAGTGTATGACACTATTTCATAACTATATCAAGTGTAAGAAAAATAACGCTACCTAACCCAATCTGTTTCTTGGAATCTAACAAAAAACTAAAGGTCATGATCTATGAAAATAAACATTTGGAGACTATAAATCATGGATATTCAAATTTTGTTTTTCAAGGAACATAGAACCTGAATTCTAAATATTTCAGAGTCTAAATTCAAATTTATTTGGAGTCTCAATTCTAAGGAATTCATTGTGTAAATTCCGAGTTATTTGGAGTCTAAATTCAGAGGAATTCATAGTCTGGATTCTGTGGAATTTGGAGTCTGGATATTATAGAATTTGGAGACATTATTTTAGAGAATTAAATGTCTGAATTTTAGTGAATTCATAGTCTATGTTTGAGAGAATTTGGAGTCTGAATTTCAAAGAATTCAGAGTCTGAAAATAGAATAATCTATAACCAAGGATTTGTAGGATTCCGAGGTTTTAGATGTGAATCCAAATTTTACACTTAGGAATAAAAAGTAATTGATTTTAGATAAACCATAAAAATGAACAATGAAAACATGGGTAAGGATAATATTTCCTTGGGGAAAGAAAATTTTCATCATTATGATAATTATTAGGGGAAATATAAATTTCCTTAAGATAGAGTGTTTGTGGTATTCAAAACATAGAGGAATAAAAAATTCAGAAGGAAACCTTATTGACTCAACCATTCCCCGCTGGTCACCACCAAAAATTAATATAAGTAATTCATGAAGTGCTCATAGCTAAATACTTTGTTGCTATATGTTATTAATTAACAATGATTAATAAGTATATAACACCCCAATCAGATTCCTAAAGGAGGCATGGAGTCTCTACCGGCTTTGGATCATGGCCACAATGTGCATATGATATATATATATATATAGTAATAATATAGTTATATAATATAGTTATATATTTGATATACCGATATGAACAAAGTAGGTGCGGATTTATGTGGGCACATACCATGAAATCTAGGTTCTTGTAGTACTAGAAAATATCTCAGACATCCATAATTATTCTGAATAACCCTATACGCTCAACCAATAAGTTATATTCCATAAATCTCATAAATAGTGGGAGAATCCATGATTATCCCTCGAGATGGTGAGTGTTCCATCATGTCAACACTCGGAGGAAGGGACATGGTGCATCATTCCCACCCTCTAAATACTGTAAATGGTACGAGATGTCATGTTGAACACCTGATGTAAGGTATAATATAAATTTATTCCCCAACAGAACACTAACCATCATCTAATAACCTATATCATGGGAAAATAATATTTTTAATATTTTCATGATGCAATACCTCTCTTGCATTTCATTTATAAACACCAAATACAGCAATGCATTATAATTCATATTAAAAAATGTTGAAGGATACAAAAAATGGAATGACCTTTCTACCCTTTATAAGTCATTTTATTATAATCTATCCAATTTATTTAATAACTTTATAGAAAAGGAAATATCTTGAACATACCATTCCATAAAATCAATCCATTTAATTCACTAAAAAATAAATTCAACTATAAGGCTCAATGAACACTTAAAATGTTCCATCGGAAATTGGTATACTACTAATAAGTGTAGTTCCCTTATTTAGTAGGGACGAGATCTTTGGAGGTTCCTTTGGTTCATTAAACAATCTATTAATAGATTGAAATTACATTTATAAACTAATATAATTTATTATAAGGAATTATTAGATAATAAAAAATAAACATAATGGAATGTTCAAGTTGACACACCCAAGGGGTGTTCATAATGAAGTGAAAAAAACATCTAATATTTTAAAAAAAATCAATGGGAATGATTCAAGATGCGTAGGTCAATTTAATATGTAGAAATAAATGAAACCATGATTCTCGAAATGGTAGGCATGTGGAACAATGAAAAATCTATAAAAATCAAAAACACATGGGGAAAATGACAAGACCACCAACATTATGGTCATTGATGAATACTCATCTGATAGTGGTCACATAATTGATGTAGGTTGGGAGGTATTAATGAAACGATCAAATACCCTAAAATATGTAGAAAGATATTACAAATAAATACCACAAAAGATACAAAGATAGACTTAGATTTTAGGGAATACAACTGGAGATATCACCTTAAGCTATCCAAAACATTTGACAGATCTTGGTTCAAGACACTAACATGAGAGTTTTTAGAGATCATAGAGTGAAGGATATTGGATCATAATGGGAGGATAAATATGAGGCAATCCACTAGAAAAAATTAATAATAAGGATAAATAGGTCTTCATATTTAATTAGGGGAAAATTAATTTCAAAATCAAATATTGGGGTGCACTGTTTGACCACACAATTGTCCAAATAGTGTGCCAACCATGCTCAAGCCACTGCCCAATGATGGACCCCAGATGGTTATGACATGTAGTTTCCCTAACTGTGTGAAAACAATATGAAATTACCTTCTAATACATCCTATAGTTTTTTCCAAGGGTGTGAACCTGGAGTTTCATGGTTTCATACAAACAATGAATGTCCTACCGACCCACAATTTTCACAACATGGTTATTAGAAACCATGGAAGCTAGGTTGCACAATTTCTCCTAACCATGTGGCCAAATATTTTTTCTTCTAAATTCTTGGATTTTGGGTTCTAAAAGTGCCCATATCATCCTTGTGACCCTCATGACTTCAATATGTAGCATTATATGGTCCATTTAAAGTAATTTTAAAAAAATATAATTCATACCTTCCCAACAATATTAGTAATTATAATCACCATTCCTTAAAGAAACTTGTCCCTATGTTATCCTTCTAAGGGTCAATAGGTATCTTCAGAAAATTTCTCCATTCGCTGAGCTGATATATCAACCCCTCATTACTTGGTCTTATCTTATACCTAGTTTTGCTTCCATAAAATCTGTACTAAATGAAATTACATCCCTTATAGTGTCTTCCTGACCCAATAAACAATAGAAACATGATACTTCTTGATGGTTTAATCTATATCCAATTAAACCCTATTAAGATGAAATACAACTGAAAGGTCTTTATAATATCAGATTAGTTGAGATACGTGGAATACATCATGCATATAATGGTATCACAAAGGATGTGCTATCTGGTAAGCCACTAGTCTGATCTGTTTCCGAACCTCAAAGGGTCTGAAAACATATGTGGGAGACTACTGTAACACTGAATACATTTATGGTACAACTTGGGATTGAGTCGTAGAAAAACCTAGTCATTAACCTAAAACTCAAGAGGTCACTGGTGTATATTGGTATACGACTATTATATGGACTGAGATTTCATCAGGAAATTTTTGATCAGCTGGACATTCTTTGTAGTATCTTGTATGAGATGTGGTCTAAGCATAGCTTCCTTCTCTACCTATAGCTATCACATAGGTGAATGTAAATACTTACCATGTAATTCTTCATAAGGATCCATCTCAATGGTTAAATGAAAGTTGTTATTATATGAAAAATCAAAAAGGGAATGTGTTTCTCCTGTGGGGCCCCAAAAGTAAAAGACACATGTTTGGTGCATGTCCTCTAGAACCTGAATCATACACTCATTCTATCAATTTGTTAGTGAGTGATAGGTAGTGCTCAAAATCACATGTTTACCAATGTCCTTCTAAAACCCCTACCATATAAATTAAAAAAAGAAAGTGTCCTTGTTAGAAATGATTGAATGAGGAGATCCATGAAGACGTAAAACCTCCCTAACAGACAGTATCCATAGCTTGTGCATCAAGAAGGTCCCTCACACAGGTAATAAGTGTGAAACCTTTATCTAATGATCAATGAAAACTGATAGTGTATCATTTCCATAAGGTGATCTTGGTAAACAAGCCTCAAATCCATCAAAAAATTGTCCCATTTCCACTTAGGAATAAGAAATTATTGTAAAATCATTGTTGTACATTGATGTTTTAACTTCACCTGTTGATAGGTGGAAAACCGAGTGAGGAAGCCAATAATTTCATATATCATACTAGGCCACCAATATTAGAACAATAGATTCGAATACAATTCGGTAACATCGGGGTGAACCACCCTTGCTGAGGTGAGGAATTCCCACATAAACTCCTCTATGATATCTTCTAGGACCCATACACATTCATGGAATAATAAATTATCATCCCCATCCATTTTCCAATATAAAGATGTATTGTAACACCCCATTATTCCATGGTATGCTTCTCTTTGAATAATACAATAGCTTGCGCTGTTTGCAACTTTGAGTTCTAACACACCACGACCAATCAAACTAGCTTATATGAATAGTATTACCCACTTTTTGAAACATTATAAATTTTATTTTTCAAAATGCACTTCATTTTTGGATTTGGAATATCAAAATTAGCTGAGGGTGAATATTTGGTATATTTTTGAAAACATTCAATTTTTGAGGAATAGTAAAAAACACTGTGTTATTATTTAAAACCAATATTTTATTTGAATAATAAGTTATTTTATTTAAAATTATATTAGGTAAAAGTAGATATATAATAACTATATATGGTCAATTTAATTCATTGGAGACATTTTATAATAATATTAGATATATATAATTTTATTGAATTGTTTATCGTCTTTTACCAACCTTCTAGGCGCATTTGGAAATTTGCATAATATGTAATTTTACTGATTCTGTGAATTTAATTTCAAAAATCCAAGATACACAGTTTACATGAGTAGGTAAAATGTTTCTCAATAAGATGAAAACATCTTTTTTTGGGAATAGTAATTTTTTACTTTTATTTACCACGGTTATAACTTAATAGGGTAATTAAAGGTAAAAAATGATATTATAATTACCATAAAAAATGTCCTAATTAAATTGGATAATTTTATTTAGACCATAACCAACCTTGGGAATAAAATATGATCTTTTTGGTCTAATTTTATTTGATTACGACATTTATTATTATTTTATTTAAAGAAGAGTTAAAAGTCTTAAATTCAATAATTCATAACTAAAAAATTTTTTATATAGCGTTATAAATAAGATAAATTCTAAAATAATTATTCATTATAATGCTAAAAGTATTTCCTATATAATGGTATTTTATTTATAATTTTTAGACATTATATAATTAAATTTATTTTTGTGACAATGATGATGCAGTAATTATCTTTTTAATGAATGATTAAAATAATGGATATTGTAAATATCCAAATAAATATAAATTGAAACTTTTGATGCATTACTATAATTTCATATGTTAATATGACATGTTAGGGTTGATTTAATAATTTTTTTTCAATGTTATAATGTTTTTATGACTTTCAGAATAACAAAATACCAGATAGTGTCTAAATTGACATAAAGTATTTTTAAAACAAATACTATATTATTAATTGATATAATATTCCTAAAATACTAATGTTCTCCCAAAGGACTTATATAAGGATATATATATCAATAATGAACCATTTTCAGTTCTCTTGACTTTTTATTGTATGTTTATTAAACATTTATTAAAATAATACAAGAATACATTGTAAAAGTTAAACTATTAAAATAAGAGTTAAATATAAAAGATAAGGTAAAAAATGGTGACCTAAACTTGTCTAAAATATATTGGTTGGGTGGTTTTAGACCCATCCCCAACTTGACCTCAAAATAAATCATTTTGGAGCCATTATAAATCGAATATGATTGTATATTAAAGTAAAATTTCAAGCATTTCCTAAAGTGACCCTCACCTCTCTTATAAAAGGGTACATCCCCTTATCTCAAAATAACATATCCAAATCCATTTGGATAGGCCAAATAAGGCTAAAATATCCTCCCAACTACCCTAAAATCTACCTAGAGGCCTTACATTGATCATAATTCCAATCTATTGAGTCCTTTTGGTGAACTAAAAAGGAAACACCAGAAAAAGACGTAATAATTTCATCACCTATTTAAATGTTCTTTTTTTCTTCAACTTCCACATTCATTGTTCTTTACACACCAAAATAATGAATCTAGTACCTTAAATATATATAGATGTTATTATAAATATGGTACAACCATATTCATTATTTTATCCATCCTATAAATGACAAGCCACCATATGTGCATATATACGTCTTACCGTCTCCATGTCATGGTGTAGTTTGTTATTCAAAAACATAATTTTTTGGAAGGGTATAATAATGAGTATAACTGATGTAAATAATAAATATAACATGTTAAGTATTATATATATATATTATATACCATCCTATTACATATGATTTCACCATCAATATAATGATATTATCGCTCATGCGTACAGATTACCATCTCTAAGAACATGATGAAATTAATTTCCCATCGTAACAATTCATGTATAAATTTAATTTAATGATTAAAAATATTTTTTAAGAACATAATAGCATTATGTATATGAATCAAATACATCCTATCCATAAAAAACCTGGCTTAAGTAACCAAGAATATAAAAGATCATGAATTAATTAACTCTCGAAACATTTATACTACTAAAATATTATTAACAAATAAGTATTAGAAAACCATATATGATATAATTTCTATGTTTGTGGTTATTGTAAAATATAATAAAAGATATTTAATTGTTATACATAAGGTTAAAGTACCCTTGATTAGAGAAATGTACCAGGTAAGGGTTAATTCTACAATCTCTTCATTATCTGATTATTTTATATGTGAGTATCTACTAGGACCCCTTTGTCATCCTCATATGTGTTTCTTAAAATTTTATTTTGAAACATTTTTACTATTTCCTAGAATATGGGTTATAGTCATTTATATGCTATTTTACTTTTTATGAATTTTTTAATGGAATCTTTTCGTCATTTTCCAAACATGGTAATTTATGATCTTTTTGAAAAATTAAGGTATGAATGTTTTGTTACCTTATATGGAGGGTGCGGCTGTCATCCGCCATTATAACACCTTAGAATCATCCCTTACAAGATTATAAGAATATTTTCAAAATAAAGGTTTTATCTTACAATTATGTGAATTTTAAATGATTTCAAAATAGAAAGAGATATTTATCTTAAATAGGATCGATTTCACCTATATCAACATCCTTTGATCAATTTTAAACTTGTTTGAAGTTGATTTATTATGATACAATATTCCATATAGCTTTGAAGGTATTTTGATATGATTGATAGTGTATGTGTTCTTTTTATACCATTCATGGTTTAGGGTTAAAGTATTAACATTTCGTAAGCTGATTTTAATACGAATGTTTATGTTCTATTTCAAACTTCTCATATGAGGAATGCATTGGACATAGTAAGTGACGGGTGGAGGCTGCTATATATCCTCGATGAATCGGTATGTCTTATGAGACAAACTAGTGTTTTTGAACAGGGCCCTGAAAAAATGTTTTTTGTAGTCTTGGAAGGAGGGATTGACTTTGTTTTTTATTATGTCTAGAATTATGCATTCTGTCATTATGAAATTGGTTATTGATGTGACATGTAATTATTAAACTAGTAGAGTATCCATGTTAATAAGTAATTGACTTATTTGATTTATCTTTATCATATTTTTCTGAGGTTTAAGTATAAATTTTTTTTAGTTTTATAAATTTCCTTAAATGGTTATGCTAATTCATGAAAGTTTCCGCTATATTGTTTCCTTACTGAGCACCTGAGCTCACCCCTTTCTATGTATTATTTTTTCCAAGATGTGAAGAATAATATTATGACTGACCTGCAGGGATAGACTAATGGATATGAATGTGTTCATAAGATGTAATTTTGTTATTCTTTTTCATTTTATAATGTTATTTAAAACTTATATTTGTATCAAGTAATTACAAGGCTACTAGACTGATTGGTCTTTTGGGACAAGATAACATGTAACATGCCAATGTTATGTAATATTTCACAGACTCTGGGTAACTGGGGTTGGGGCATTACAGTTGGTATTAGAGGATTTTTAGTACAAACCTTCGAATCTAGATTTAGAGATACTCTGATTAGAGAACATAACTCAAAGATAGACTTGGAGGATTAGTATTGAAAAACTACCTAGAATTTTCATAATGTATATATTTTTTATATTTTCCAAGCAATAAATCCATATCTGGATACGAGCAGGTAGTGGTGGCTTTGGAACATATGTAACTAGGAGTGTAAACTCTTACAATGAGTTTCTTCATTGACCTGGGGTATCCTAGAACATGAAAACAGGCCTAATTGCAATCTTGGATACGACCCTCCCGAGGGATATGCTTCGGATAATTCAAATTTTATTTACAAACCATTATGAAGGATTTATTACTTTATAACTTCACAAGGAAAACATTTTTATGATTATGGATTGTATCCATAAATTTTTCAATTTATGTCAAGTGGTTTACAAGTTTGGAATTATGTATTGCTATTCGTAAACTAATCTAGTGTATTCCATTGTTTTGAAATGGATCCTAGTGGAAGGAATGGAAACTGTATCAACACAGGTAATCCATGTAGGGATTTCCCTCTTACTCAAGGTAATTTTTGTAGAACTGGTGATTCTACTAGTACTGATCAGATCATCCCAATACTGGGAATACTCACTCGTGTAATGAATAATAACCTTACAAGTATGGAGCACCACGATCCACAATGTGGAGGATAAATGTTTGACATTTTCCTAAGACAACAACCACCAACATTCACTAGGAATAAAAATCCATTTGTCACTGAGCCATTTATAAGTTCCTTAGTGAAAATATTTCATGCTTTGGGGATCAGCGAAAGGGAAAAAGTTTCCAATGCAGTTTATCGCCTCATGGGAGATTCATATCAATGGTGGTTATTAATTCAAAACAAAAAGGAGTATAAGGAAGTATGAAATATTTAATGGATGGAGTTTAATGATATTTTATTAGAAAAATACTTCCTCGTGACCATCAAGCAAATATGGAAAGATAATTAAGGATTATGAGGAAAAAGGATGATGAGAATGTCACAAAGTATGAGGCTAAGATTACATGGTTAGAAAGGCATGAATCAGATTATTTACGTAACCCAAGGAGTAATATTGATCAATTCATTGATGGGTCATAACCATTTCTCCATCAAGCATTAGTATCAAAATCCTTCTCATCATATGAAGATATTTCCTCTTGTGCTATCAATATAGAACTAGAATTCTCTAAGTCTTACGACTTTAATGCAAAGCAAGAGAATAATATATATGTTTAACACTTTTGAAATGGAAATAAGGGGAATAAGGGAGAAGATGAATTTCTATACGGCAGTAAATGTGGTAAGAAACACCCAGAAACTTTCCTAAAGGGAATGGGGGTCTATTACAAGTGTGGTGAAAATGGCCACCAATATCGAGATTGCGAGGGAAAGAAAGAGGCTGTCAATGATGAATTCTACAATTGTAGAGAAATGGGGCATTATTCCAATGAATTTCCTAGGCTCCAACGAAACATACCTCAAAAAAGGACCTGGGATCACATACAAGCTTATATGATCACCACAACTATGGTTAAAGATCCAAAAGACATGGTGGAAGGTAATTTAATGGTTTCCTCATGTTTAACCAATGCTGTATTTGATTTTGGATCATCGAATTGTTTCATTTAATACCTGTTTACTATGAAAATTAGATATTTTAAATTTTATTTAATAAGGGAGTCATCAATAAAACTTATAAGGGAAGTATCATTGCAACAATGTTTTGTGAATCAGTCCCCATTAGGGAATATAAATGTTTTTTATCCACTGATCTCATCATCATACCCATTATTGAATTTGATATAATCATCGGTATGGATTGTATTTCGGACCATGATGCGAAAATTTATTGTATGAAGAATGAGGTTACAATTTTCAATGATGATAAAGAGTACCTTTTCTTTAGAGCAGAAATGTCACCACCTGATTATTATCCACAGTAGCTCTACTAAGTTCAATTATTGGGGAGGAAGAAAATGAATTAACTATAGCTGAGAATGTACCTATTATTCAAGAATATTTTGATGTGTTTCTAGAGGATTTACCTAAAATACCTCCAGAATGAGAAATTTTGTTTTCCATTGATTTAATTCCAGGTTAAAGGCCCATATCAAATACCCCTTATAGAATGACCGTTGTAGAATTAGTGGATCTAAAGATACAAGTAGAGAAATTGAGTAATTATGAATTTATTTACCCTAGTGTTTCACCATGGAGAACCCCTATTCTTTTGGTTATGAAGAAAGATGGATCTATGATGATGTGCATTGACTGTAGGGAGATCAATCCTATAACAATAAAGAACAAGTATCCCCAACCTCGCATTGACGATTTATTCAATCAACTATATGGAGCTCAATATTTTTCAAAGATTGACCTTTGATCTAGATATCACCAGTTGTGTTTGAAGAAAGAATACATTCTAAAAACAGTGTATCAAACTCGGTACGAGCATTACAAGTTTATAGTAATGCATTTTGGACTGACTAATGCTCCCTTTGTCTTCATGGATCCAATTAATAGAGTTTTCAAGGAATATCATGATGTCATTGTGGTTGTATTTATTTTTGATATAACGGTTTAATCCAAAATCTGTAAAAATCATGAAAATCACTTACGTACTATTCTAAAGACTCTTATAAGAAATGAATTATATGGGAATTTTATTAAGTGTGAATTCTAGCATCAAGAAATTTCTTTTTCAGGCCGTATAGTCTCTAAAGGTGGAATCACTATTGAACCCTCTAAGACAAGCGCAATACAAGAATGGCCAGAACCGATGAGTATAACTGAGGTACAGAGTTTTATTTGTTTAGTAGGTTATTATTGGAATTTCATCTAGAATTTTTCCTGATTGGAAAACCCAATAACCATTCTCACACGTAAATGGGTTAATTTTTTTTGGAAATAAGTGTGTGAAGAATGTTTTGAAGAACTAAATAGAAGAGTAGACAATGCTTTTATATTGACTCTACAATCAGGGAATGACGAGTTTTTTATTTATAGTGATGCTTAAATGAAAGGAATTGGTTGTTTACTTATGAATAATGATAGAGTTATTGCCTATACATCATGACAACTAAAAAACAATGAACAAAACTGTATCACTTGTGATCTTGAGTTAGCAGCTGTAATGTTTTCTTTGAAGTGATGGAGGCACAATCTCTATGGTAAAAAATGTGAGCTTACACCGATCACAAGAGATTGATATATACTTTATCACATAAAGAACTCAAAATGAGGCAAAAAAGATGGCTCAAACTACTTAAATATTACGATTTCACTATACACTACCACCTGGGGAAGCTAAATAATGTGTCAGATGATTTGAGAAGAAAGGATCTTGGAGTTTTGAACAATATGAGAGTTGAATGGATTCCTATGTTAATGGATCTAGTAAAAATGGATATGGGAATAATCATGTATAGTGAAAGATCAATGCTTTTTCAAATGTTTTCCAAACCAATGTTACTAGAAAGGATAAAAAGTTATCAGACAGATGATATGGAGTTTCAAATGAAAATTAATGCTGTGAATGATGAGATATTGATTGAATTCGTTTATGAAGATGGAATTTTGGAATTTGGGAAGTGACTTTATGTTCTACATATAACTGATCTAAAAAACAAATTGTTGGATGATGCTCATAGCTCCAATTTCTATATTCACCCTCATAGCACTAAGATGTATAAATATTTGAAGGAATATTTTTGGTTGGAAAACATTAAGAGGGAGATTTCTGATTATGTGTCAATATGTATGGTTTTTCAATAGGTTTTATCTAGATGACAACGTCCTGGAGGAGTCATGAAACCTCTTACCATACCCGAGTGGAAATGGGGTGATATTACTATTGACGTTGTCATGGAGCTACCAAAGAATCCTATAAAGAATGATGCAATATGGGCCATTGTTGATCATTTGACCAAGACAACAGATTTTCTTTCTATAATAGATGATTTACCACTTGAACGTTTAGAATGATTATATATCAATAATGTTGTAAGACTTCATGGAGTACCCTTATCGATTGATTCTGATCATGATCCCCATTTTACATCAAGATTATGGAAATGTCACCAGAAGGCCTTGGATACTAAATTCATTTGAGCAATGCCTGTCACCCTCAAACTGATAGACTATCCAAATGGACTATTCAAACCTTAAGAAGTTATGTTGGTATCTTGCTCATATGACTTTGATGGTATGTGAGATCAATATTTACCTTTTCGTGGAATTTTCCTATAACAATGGCTTCCATTAAAATATTTAGTTGTCACCATATAAAGAGTTATATGGAAAAATATGTCAGAAACCATCATTTTAGGATGATTTTGGTGAAATAAAACTCTTAGGTCAAGAAAATGTTGAGGAAAAAATGTTAAAGGTGAAGGTTACCCCAACCCACATCCAAGCAGCTCAAAGTAGGAAATAGAACTATAATGATAACTAAAAGAAATATTTGGAATTTCACGTAGGAGATCATGTTTTCTTGAATGTATCTTCATGTAAGGGTGTTATACGATTCATTAAGAATGTAAAATTATGTCCCAAGTACATCAGACCTTTCGAAATTCAAGAAGGAATTGGAGTTGTATCTTATCGTTTAGAAATGTTTTCAGGTATCTCCAAAATTCATGATGGGTTTCACGTATCACTGTTATAAAAATACATGTATGACCCAATGCATGTACACACCAATGAAGAAATAGAACTGGAACTCGATCTTTCTTATTGTGAAAATCCTGTCAAGATTCTTGATACCAGATAACAAGTGTTGAAAAACCGGGCAACTTGTCTGGTGAATGTTTTACGGAGAAACCATAAGATGGAAGAGGCAACGTGGGAACCTAAGGAACCTATGATGAAGAACCACCCGAATCTTTTTATGTAATAATATTCTAGAAATTTCGAGGAAAATTTTATTTGAAGAAGGGAACAATGTAACACCCCAAACTTCTACAGTACGCTTCTCTTTGAATAATACAATATCTTGCACTATACGCATCTTCGAGTTCTGACACACCACGACCAATCAAAATAGCCATTATGAATAGTAATACCCACTTTTTGAAATTTTATAAATTTTGTTTTTCAAAATGGACATCATTTTTGGATTTGGAATATCAAAATCAGCTTAGGGTAAATTTTTGGTATTTTTTTGAAAACACTCATTTTTTGATGAATAGGGAAAAACACATTGTTATTGTTTAAAACCAACATTTTTATTAAATAATTAGTTATTTTATTTAAATTTATATTAGGTAGAAATAGATACATAATACCTATATACGTTCAGTTTAATTCATTGGATTCATTTTAAAATAATATTATATATACAAAATTTTATTGAACTTTTTACCATATTTTACCCACCTTCTAAGCGCATTTTAAAATTTGTGTAGAATGTAATTTTACCAATTTTGTGAATTGAATTTCAAAAAACCTAGAGAGATGGTTAAAATTAGTATGTAAAATGTGGTTCAATAATGTGAAAATAAGTTTTGGTGAATAGTAACTTTTGACTTTTATTTACCGCAGTTGAAAGAAAATAGGGTAATTAATGGTAAAAAATAATATCATAATTACCCTAAAACATGTCCAAATTATATTTTATAAGTATATTTTGACCAAAAACAGTCATAGGAATAAAATATGATCCTTCTGTTCCATTTGGATTAGAATATGACATTTACTATTATTTTATTCAAAGAAGCGTTAAAAGTGTTAAATTAAATGTTTCATAACTAAACCATTTTTAATATAGGGCTATACATAAGAGAAATTCAGATATAAATATTAATTTGAAAGATAAATAGTTTTTCCCTATAATCGTAATTTATTTATAATTTTTAGACATTAAATAATTTAGTATATTTATGAGATAATGATGATGTTGTGATTACCTTATTAATGTAAGATTAAAATAATTGATATTATAAATATCCAAATAAATGTAAATTGAGACTTTTTATGAATTAAACTAATTCTCAAGGTTAATATTACATTTCTTAGTTGATTAAATAAATTTTTTTCCAATTGATAATGTTGTTATGACTTTCACATAAACAAAATATCAAATAGTGTCCAAATTGACATAAATGAGTTTTAGAAAATACTATATTATTAATTGATATAATATTCCTAAAAATATAATGTTGTGAAAAAGGACTTATATAAGGTTATAAATATCAATAATGAACCACTTGGGGTTCACTTTTCTTTTTATAGTATGTTTATTAATCATTTATTATTATAATACAAGAATGCCTAGTAAAAGATAAACTATTTAACTAAGAGTTGAATCTAAATGATAAGGTTAATATGGTGACATAAACCTGTCTACAACCAATTGTTTGAAATTTTTTCAGCCCATACCAACATTATCTTCGAAATAAATCATTTGTGCCATTATAAATATAATTTTATTGTATAATAAAATAATATTCCAATATTTTCCTAAAGTGCCCCTCACCTCTCTTATAAAAGGGTTCTTCTGCTTATCACAGAATCAAATCTCCATAGCCATTTAGCTCTACCAGATCCTGATCAAATATCCTCCGAACTACCCTCACAGAGACCTATAGGCATTACATTGATTATAAAGCCATCCTATGGAGCCCTTTTGATCCACTCAAAAGGAAACACCCAAAGAAGAGGGAGTAATTTCACCACATCTTTCAAAGTTCATTTATTCTTCCACTTCCTATTTCTTGTAAGTATCCATACCAATATAATAAATCTGGTACCTTATAAATACTATGATTTTATTATAATTATGTTACAACCATATTCATTATTTATCCATCCTATTAATTACAAGTCACTATACGTTCGTACATATGGCTTACTGTCTCCACGTCGTGGTGTAGTTTGTTATTCAAAAACTTCATTATTTTGATGGGTATAACAATGAGTATAACTGATGTAAATAATAAGTATAACATGTTAAGTATTTTGTATATATGATATAATATCCAATTAAATACAATTTCACCATCAATAGAATGATATTGTCGCTCGTGCGTACGTATGGATAACCATCTCCACGAACACGACGAAATTATTTCCCCATCTTAACCATTCAAGAATAATTTTAATTTTATGATTTAAAATAATTATTAAGAACTTAATATCTTTCTGGATATTAATCAAATACATCATATCCATAACAAACTTGGCTTATGTTACGAAGCATATAAAGGAAAACGAATTATTTAACACATTAAACAATGATACTACTAAAATATTATTAATATTGGAATATTAGATGATCATATATGATATCATATTTATCTATGTGGTTCTTATATAATTTAATAATTATTATTTAAATATTATACTGGAGGCTAACCTACCCCTTATCAAGGAAAAGTACAAGGTAAAGGTTAATTCTACAATCTCTTCATTATCAGAGGTTGTTTTTACTTGAGTATCTATTGGGACCTCTTTATCATCCACATCCATGTTTCTTAAAAATGTATTTCAGAACATTTTTACTACTTCCTAGAATATTGGTTAATTTCATTTATACCATTTTTTTTACTTTTTATAAATTTTTTTGAATGGATTCTTTATATCATTTTCTAAAAAAGGTACTACATGATATTTTCGAAAAATTAGTGTAAGAATGTTTTTTAACTTCTATCTTGGGTGAGGCTATCTTCCACCGTTATAACACCATAGAAGCTTCCCTTACAATCATATAAGAATATTTTTAAAATAAATGTTTTCTTTTATAAATATGTGAATATTAAATTAATTCAAAATAGAAAGAGATGTTTCTCTCAAATAGTTTTGACTTCATTTATGTCAACATCCTTTGATGAATTTTACACTTTTTTGAATTTAATTTATTATTATACAATCTTCCATATTGTATTGATGGTTTTGTGATATGATTGAATGTGGATGTGTTGTTTTTATACCATTCATGGTTTATGGTTAAAGTATTAACATTTAGTGCACTAGTTTTATACGAATGATTATACTATGTTTCATCATTTTCATATGAGAAATTCATTAGACTTAGTAAGTGATAGATGGAGCTTTCTATAGCTCCTAGATGCATCGGTAGGTCCATGGAGACAAACTAGTGTCTAGGAAAATGGCCTTGAAAAAATCTTATTTTTAGTCTTTGAACGAGTTCTCGACTTTGTGGTTATGATGTCCGACATTATTCATTCCATCATTATGAAATTGGCTATTGATATTACATGTGATTATTCAACTAGTATACTATCAATGTGAATAAGTAAATGGAATTATTTGAATTTTATTTTTCTTTTTCTACTGAAGTTTATGTTTAAAAGGCTTGTGTTTTATTCTTACACATTTACTTAAATGTTTATGCTTATTTATGAGAGTTTCCTCTATATTGTTATCCTTAATAAGAACTTGAGATCACCCCTTTCTATGTTTTTTCCCCAAGATGCGAAAAAATATATTATGACTGACCTAAAGGGATAGTCTAGGGGATATGAATGTGTTAAAAGGAGACAATGTTGATGTTTTTTAATTTTATAATGTAATGTAAAACATATGTTTGTTTATAGTACTTTCATGTCTAATAAATTGATAGGCCTTTCGGGACAAGATTCCTTATATCATGCTAATGTTATGTAATAATGCACAGACTCTGGGTAACTGGTGTCCAGGAATTACATGTATTATCTCATGAGATTATTTCCCTTATTAAAATGAATTTGGGATCAGATAATTGACTCATTACTACCTGCTTTATAAGAGTATAAGTTCTTTCTAAGGAGGGGAGGATAATCAATCCATGTATTTCATAATCCTCAATGTGAACCATTGAGAATGAGGCCATGATATACCAATTTCAAATGGCCTCTTGGAATACCTATGTATGATTCTTCTAGATTGTTTCATCAACTATAACATTTCCATTACCAATTGTATAAGAAATCATGAAATCAAACTATTTTAGGTAATCAACCCAACTGCGCTACCTAAGATTCAGATCCTACAGAGTAAAGATGTACCCATGGTTTTTTTATTAGTGTATATTAAAAAAATATCTTCGTGTATATGTTGTCTTCATCAATGTATATTTTTAACTACAATAACAATCTATATGTCACACATTGGGAAATTTGGCTCATGAGGCCTCAGCTAATGAGACCTATATTCTATGACTCACTCATTCATCATCAGAACAGCTCCACGCATGATAAATAATGCATCATAGAACACAATATATCTCTCTTGAATATCTAAAAAAATTTGTATTGGTACTGATGTCAATTATCCTTTCAATTCCTATAAGACTTCTTTATAAGCTTTTGATAATACATATTCCACACCTTCCATTATAAATCCCGTATGTGACACTGAAAAACCTGAGAAATCATGGATGAAAAATATTTAATATTTAGATAGTCCCTATATAGATTTAATGTCAATGATATTTTGGGATTCTCTTAGGAATCTACATCTATCAATTTCTCCTTGCCTTCTTAAACTCCTGACACTGAGATAATGTGACCAAGGAAGTAGATTTTGTTGATCCATAAGGGGAATTTACTAATCTTAGTATTGATATAGTTCTCTATCAGTGTATTTATAATTATCTGGAGATGGATATCATGTTCTTTTCTAGAGCATGAATACACCAAAATATCAGTAATAAATTCTTCCATGAATGAATCCAAATATGGGGGGAAAATCAGATTCATAGGAGCCATGAAGAATACTGGTGCACTTGTGTGACCGAACAACATGACAAGGTACTCATATAGATAATAAGAACTACTAAATTTTGTGAAAGGTATTTCTAATGAACTAATATTAACTTGATTATTTCCCAACTTCAGACATATGTTAGAAAAAAATATCGCTCATTAAGACTAATCAATTAGGTCTTCTATTCAAGGAAATGGATGATGATTCAATACTATGATGTGGTTCAAATAATGTAATCTATGACTAAATTGAGGGAATCATCTTCCTTCATGTAAAAGAGACAGGTGAAACCTAATGAGATTTTTTGGGGCATATGAATCTCTTAGCCTCTAGATCAACTAATTTCATCCTGAGTTCAATTCTCCATTGGGGCCATCCTATAAAGAGGAATGGTCACTAGTGTTTATATTAGAACTAACATAACGTGTAATTATACGTCTTTTACTGGAGGTAGAATAGATAAATAATTAGAAAATCTGTCCTTGAAATTTTTCACCACTGGGAAAAAATAATGGGCTGAAACCCGCTGTCATGTAGGAAAACATTAATGACTTTAGATGTCACACTACACAACCATTGATGATTGGGTCCTAATTGCTTATCTTGAAGATCCCATTCACCATTTATCATGTTCATACTGCCCTATTGTGATGAAGAAGTCACCCTCTAATGATAACCATATATAAGAGATCAATAGAGGACTATACAATCCTTCACAATGATTATGTCAAATCCCATCATGTTGAGAATGGAATAATTCCACATGATGATCTATGTGCGTACCTCATGAAGAAAATCATAAAATGGTGAAGATAAACTAATTGGGTACCTAACGGGGTATCTTGAATTTTAAATCCAGAGAATCATTCAATATTGGGGCCCAAACTACTCTTGGTTTCCTTTGATATAAATGATTTATACATGCCTTTATCAAATAAAGCTGAAAAAATTAGAGGCTACTAGAGAAGTACCTAAAACTATTGAATGTCTATCACTATGCTCCCCCAGTATATGTTGTAATGAATGTAACTGACCAACACCACAACACTGAGTGATTGACTTACTAATAGGAGTGAGTATGATCAACTAGACTGACAGTTCAGAGTCTAACTAAGTCTGCCTCGACTACCACGATGGCCTGATCAAAATTTTGTATAACAGTTTTCTTCCTATTTGTGATATGGTTGGCCTCACTCCAAAACATGGGTTAAGAGTAGATCCCCACATGCTAGGTGATTATATAAATGTCTTGAAAATATGATAGATATGGATCATCCTTAAAAATTCTTTTCATTCCTATGGATCTCATAGTAATTGAGGTTTCATGTGCCCCAACATCCTACACTGGTGACATATCGAAATGATGTAAACATGAGGATCATGACTGTTTCTTCCTCCACAACTAGCCTCAAAACCTATACTTCTCCTAGAAGAAGTAAAACCAATGTTCTACGTACTAAACCACCTTGACTCACATCATCATCATCAATCCAATTTCTCTCCAAATTAACAACATGTTTGACTATCTCTGAGATACTTGTCAACCTGAATACATAACATAACACTGAATGGCATAAAATAGGCCACCCTCAAATCTTAGGAAGGACATAAGTTCATCATTCGCTAGAGGGTTGTTGAACTGTCTATGTTTAATAAAACAATCAAATTATTCAATAATAGACATGATTCAATGATGAAGGTTCATGAATTCTCTATCTCTAGTAGCCCTTAGAGTCTGAGGATGAAAATTTCATAGAATATAGATTGGAAATATGACCAAACCATATCTATATGACGACCTTCCTAGGTAATAACATCCAAACACCAATTATCATAATACCATATCATATATTATCTAGTCATACCCCTTTGGTCTGTAATAAAATCATGATGCTCGAATATAGAAATAATAGCTTCAACCAAAGACTCAATAGAGTGAGGTCCTCCATTCCTAGAAAAGGTGGGCTGATGTTTTATCTCTCCTTGGTCAACCATTCCATACTTGGGAATAGTCTAGTGACACATTTCATATTATGAAACATATGTATAACACCATCTTTGAATAGGGATTCATTGTCCATATCTGAAATAAGGAGAGGTTCCATAGGTGGCCCTTCAGGAGGGATCATTGGTGGCACTAGGAACTCCGCCTCAGGTGCATGGTCAACAATGCCTTCAGGGCATGTGACTGGATGACATCATGGTAGCATGATACTATAATTATAAATGCATCCCATTAAAGAAATATTGACATTATAAATGGATACTGTTAGAAAAATATGAAATGTGTATTTCTTTCGTATAAAAATGAACATTCCTCTCTACCTATTATAATTTCTAGGTCTAGGTGGAAGAAGAGGCCATAATGTCCATAAGAATGTAATAGATTCCTCACTACCCACTACTAAGGTCGGGTTTATGTTTAAGTCTCTATTTAAAATTTATAATATAGTCATTCTATCTTTTAGAGACATATTTATTTTAAATAGCGATTTTATGCATTTAAATATATTTAAATGATTAAAATAGGTGGACTATCACATCCTATCCTAGGGTCCAATAATCCATATGAACCAAAATGTTGAATCTACTTAACCTATAGCAAAAGATGTTCCAGCCCATGTGACCAATAATCACTGGCTCAACATGCCATAATTAACTACTTAAGGGTTTTTATTTTATCCATGTATGAAGATACAATTGGGTTAAGAAATTCACTTTCAGTTTCAATCTTTTTTTCCATTCCTATCAAGAAATGTCACCAGACATAAGTATAAATTTATGGGAATAAAAATTTACAAAATAAAAATGAAAAATAAAAATAGATGTGGCTTGGAAAAGCACATGGAATATGTGTACTATTGTGGATATATGGATGCATGCAATGAAAAACTCTCATTTCATCAGGACTAGTTAAAAGAAATAACTATTTTAGTAATGCCAATATCAATAACATCATAAAACATCGATGTCACACAATGGATAATTATTATCAAACACAAATTGTATAATCAATAACTACAATACCCATGTCGGGTCATTTGGATTTCCCCTATACAAGGGATAGCTACATACAAGAAGAAGGTCATTTCCATACTCCTTAAACTCTTAGTACCTTGTCTAATAAAAAATAGTAAGAAAGGGAAAAATAAATCTCTGATACAATATTTTAAGGTCCCAAACAAGGGCCTACAGAACTTTTTCCCTAATATGGTGGGGGTAAATGGCCTTAAGCACACGTCCCCATATGCTAGAGGCTTCCAACTAGCAGTGACGGTGTATATATACTATGGTGGGGAGAATATACCCTCTTATCAATGTGGCACAATAAATACAACAAAAACCTAAAATAATATAAGTCTATATAAATAGAAAAAATTAATATATAGTGTAAGAATAAGTACCTAAACCATTATATAATAACCAAAAGCCACTAGAAAGTTTCATATGCATGGGTACATGGAATTATGGTGTAAAAAAGGGAAAAGGTATAGTTGTATAAATCATTATATAAAAAAGTATTAAAAGGAAAAATATTGATGCATCAAAATCTCAAGAATATGTTTTGTCCTATAGTACAATGATCCAAATATATGTAAATAACATTAAAGGCTAGCAGTATGGTTCTTTCCCTTATCAGTACCTATAGAAAAATAATCTACTCAAGTACCAAATTCAGTCCATGTAGGGTTGGAGATAAAATTCCATTATTCCACATCCAATGGTTTCTAGAATTAATCCTAGTAGTGCTCAAAGATAAAAGTTTTACATATATATGTAATTAATTAAAAATACCAAATAAAAAAATAACACCCCTCTGGTTCTTAAAGGACACTTGGAGGATATAACTTTATCATCTCATAGTCTGAATGTGCGTCATATCAATAACAATATTATGTATATATATATATATATAGAGTATAGTTATATATTTTATCCACCTATATGGACCATGTATGTGAAGACATAAGTGGACTTATACCTGGAATACTAGGTATTGGATGGAAAAGAGTGTAACTCGGACATCTATAACTAGTTTAAAGGATTCTATAAGCTCAATCAATAGAGTATATTCCAAACATCTGATAATGAGTGTGAGACACTATGATCATCACTCGGGATGGTGAGGGTTCTATTTTGTGAAAACTCAGTGAAAGGGACGTTGTGCATCATGCCCTCCATAAAAATAGTTCCATTGATATGATATTACATGCTCAATGCCCAGTGTAAGGGGGCATGTAGCAATCGTGCATAATATAACCCTTACCATTTTCTGTAGCCTTTATTAAGGAATAATCATATTTTAAATATAGGCATAGAGAAATACCTCTCAGGTGATTCATTTATGAATCCCAAATATAATAAGGAATTATAATTCATAATAATCATTCATTGAAGGATCCAATTATCAGTGTGGCCTTTCCACCCCTTAAAACTCATTTAAATTTAGTTCATTCAATTAATTTTATCTATTTAAGGAAGTAAACACATCATGAACATATGATACCATATAATCAATACATTTAATTCATTAAAACAAACCATTTCAATTATAAGGCTCAATGAACACATATAAGGTCTCATAGGAATGTTAAAAAAATCAATAAGAGAAATTACATTATTTAGTTGCGTCAATAACAAATGATGTTCCATGGGTTCATTATAAATTCACATAATATTTTTAAATTCCATTTCTAATCCAACAAGAATTGTTTGATGGAATTTTGGGAAATTAAAAAATTAACTATAAAAGATAGTTCAAGTTGTCACACCAAAGGGGATTCTATAACTGAATGCCACAACCTCTATTCAGAAAAATAAGCATCAATATAAATTATACGATTTATTATGAATAAACCAATTAAACAAGGACGATCCAAAAATGTTATCATGTTTCACAATGAATTAGCTATGAAAACACCAAAAATAATGTGGATAATAATGAGAACACCTACCTTAATGTATTTGATGACTCATCATATAATGGAAATCTCTGATTTATAGTAGGATGGGAGAAATTGAAGAAACTATTCAATTACCAGAAAATTGTGCAAAACATATTGTAGATAAATAGTGAAACATGTTCGATGATCGTCTTATATCGAAGGGAAAAGAACTTAAGAGTCCACCTTAATATATCCAATGACATAAAAATATCTGGAAGTAGCCAATAACTAGTATATTTATTAGAGAACCTATATTGAATAATATTGGATCGAAATGGGAGGAGAAATAGCCAGCCATCTGCTAGAGAAAATAAGTTTGAAGGTGAAATAAAATAATAGATTAATTGAATGTGAAAATAGAATTTCACCCTCAAATATATGGGATCTTGGTTTTGTCACCATGTTTTATAAACTATGGGGTAACTATTATCAATCCACTCCCCAAGGAGATACCATACCCAATCATGGATAATAGTTTCCCTAACCATGCACAATGTGTGTGAAATGATTGTGTCAAATTTATTCAGGTTTTTATACGAGCCGGAACCTGGAGTCATAAAGTTAGAGAAAAAATGTTCATCTTCTACTACTCCTCTATTTTTCATCACGTGGTTAGTAGAGATAATGGAGGTTGGGATATATAGTTTATTCTAATCTTGTGACCCAGGCTCTTTTGAAAATTCTAGGTTTCGAAGCTCCGAATGATCCCTAAACCCCCTCATGACCCTCGTGAATTCCTAAGAAAAAACTCTAAGGACCTTTTAATGGAATGTTATCCAAAAACAATATTCTTACCATTGTAAAAAAAAGTTTCATTATATTGGACTACTCAAAAGGCAATCCCTAGGACCCTCAATAGGAGATATAAAGGATCTATTTCAAAGAAGAGGTAATTTCCTTAACCAATAACTTTATTTTAAAAATTTATTTTAAATCCCATGAACCTATTATAATTGACTTAACATAATATCTTTCATATCCTATTTTTTCAAACACTTTATTATGAATTTTAAAACACCATTATTCACCCTCTTTTCCATCAAATTTGAAGTGAATGTATCGGTCTAGTGCACATACAACTTACTAAATCCCCATAATTTTATAATTCATGTTTCATCATTATAATTTTTGGATTAGTATTATTACGAGTTTAATATTAATATATATTTTATTTATAAACCCATTATACTTATTTAATGATAATATCTCATATACCATCTTATCATTCAATTCTTTGAGAAATGATAACTACACTTGTTTGTACGTGTGGAGTACCCCACCATGAAGTGATGTGATTAATTTTTAATTGATATATTAATTGAATAAAAAATAGGATGAATTTTTTGAATACATTTGAATCAATAATTATATTTTAATTTTTAATTAATATTTACCATTTGTGACTTCTGTCCAATGAAATATTAAAATAGTTTTCATGCCTACATATGACTTAATGTCTCCACGAATAGTGTAATTCCTTTTTCTATCCTTAAATTTTATGGATGAACATAAATGTTACAGATATTTATTTTAAAATATATTTACACCATGATTAATAATATTGAGATTATTTAAAAAATTTCATTGTATAATGATCAAAACAACCAACTTAAAACTTAAATTAAAATGAAGCGAATATAAAAAAAGTGATTTTAATAACGAAATGTTAATATAAGTGTGAAAAATATGAAATAAAATAAAATATGGTCTGATATATATGATTATGGTTCCTTAAAATGATTTATAATAAACATATATTTTTTATACAAGAGGATTTAAAATTTATGATGGATTGTGGACCACTATTTTATGGGGTTTTATGTTGTAATTTCATTGTTTATCGAGATTTTTCATGATTATGTTATAATAATGAAATCATATGATAAACCTAAAAACGAAATCATGAATTTTATTTTCATATGGTATTTTCTTGATCATAAATTCTTTAATTTCATTTTCATCACCTTATGTACTGAAGATATTGAAAATATGTTTTTATGTAAAATAGAATTCATTTATCTCTTTGGTCAAATTTTTTTACTCTATATCTTTATTTTTTAAAATTTATTTCATGAAGGTTTTACTGTAATAATATTATATATAGTTTAAATTAAACATATTTTTTCTTTTTATAAATATTTTTGAGATGAACCATCATGTCATGATCCAAAATATGATTCCTTGTAAATTTTATGAAAACATTGTGGACATAATGTTTTTTAAGGTTATGAGCGCATAAGAAGCATGTGACCCATCCATAACATAATCTATTTTTGACATGATAAATTATTAATATAATTTTCAAATTATTTGATTGATTTCATATAATCAATTAATTTATAAAAATGATTAAATTTCAGAATGAAAATGTAGGATCGTCACATATTAATTATAATAATATTAAGCTATTAAAAAATTAACTTGAACGAATTTTTTTTCTTAATTGATGGATCTGATCATTGATTTGTGTTTTAATTTAATTTAATTATAGTAGTAATGACAATATTCTCTTTATTATTGATCTATATGCATTACACAAATCTCTGAACACCTCTATCGGAATATTCGGGTTCTAGCACGATAAATCCTATAACTTGCGTTATTTTCCATTGATCTGCCCAACGATTGCATCCAAGGGATTCTCAATGATATATCATGAATCAAGAGTATATTTTAGAGTAGTATAACCACTGAATCTTGATGTTTTAATTGGATAAGGGGGGACTCTATGGATTCAAAAGGATTCTTTAAATTTTGTTGTGGAAAAAAATTGAATTGGCTATCTTGAAAAAATTAAATAAATAGGGTTATATAACACTAGGGTTAGAAATAATTAATTTCCCAAGTGAAAATTATTATTTATTTATTAATTAGAGAATCCCATTATGATAGTAAAAATAATAATATTATTTAATGACATGCAAAAAAATAGGGAATTAAAATTAAATATCATTTATTCAAAAAATATTAAGTATATATTATTTCTCACTGAACCATTAAACAAAGTTTGTATTCATCGAAAATATCTTTCAGGCCAAGAGTAGTGAATAATTATTCATTAAATAAATATCAATGATTTATTCACCAATATGTAATTAAAATTATATTCTCCAAATTATCTCACAAAATATTTTATTAAATAACTAGTGATAGAATATATGATATCATGAAAATGTGAATAATTTTTAATTCATGTGAAGAAATTTTTTTATTAATTGTTTAATTAATAAATTAAAATATAATATTTAACTGAGATTCTAGAGGCACTTAGTGTGTGACAATCCATGCATTTTTCTAAGAGGAATTAGGTGATGTAGGCTAAATTTTGATATCAGAATCTGGAAATATTATATAGAAACAATAGAGAAATAAATTAATGATACAATGACATAATACGTCTAATGAATGCTTATAGTGTAATATAACCCCTTTATCATGATATCTTTAATCAAACAGGCTGCATGCTGGTGCCAACAGCCTATGTGTTCCATATCTATCTATTTGACATTCAAGAAATTGAACATTCCTATAAAAAGGGTATATTGATTTATTTAGGACATATATTTTCCATCAAATCACAAGTTAAATTAACATACATTAAATAAAATAATTGAAAAATCCAATCACTTATTATTAATTAATAAAATATTACTCGTGACACACCCAATATATCCTACCTAAAAAACATATGTCGTTACTATTTTTAACAATACATCAAAGATCGTTACATATAATACTCATTAATAATAATAATAAAGTATAAGGACCAATAAAAATTTCTAAATATAGGATTAACTAATGAAACATATAAATTGGGATTTCCTACAAGTGGGTCTAATTCACAAAATAAATAACACAAGATATTACTAAGAGAAGAAACCATGAGAAGGTTGCTCAAATCATATGAGTCTCCACCCCTAATAGACTATATCATTTCATTCTTTTTAGGGATTTCATAAAACTAAATAATATATATTAGAAAATAATTTCATTGACATTTTGTTTTATCATCTTAGCGTGTAACTGCAATGACATTTTAGTGTGGAAACTACACTAAAAACATTATCACATACAATGATACATATATGAAAAATCATTATGTGATAAATATTTTGTGAATATTAAAAAATATGAATACATGTTTTATAATGTTAAAATGAGTTTGTCGAACCCACTCAAATTGATTACCACTTGTGCAAGAGAAAACAACTAACAACATTTAGTCTGTTAGCTCTCACATGATATTTTTTGATTCTACTGAGAAAAGGTTTTAGTCAAAGGGTCTTGAATATTTTTTTCTATGGTAACTCTATATACTTCAACATAACCCCTATTATAAAAATCTCTCAAGTGGTGAAACTTTTTTGTATGTTATTTTTCCATTGATGCGATGTTGATTCTTTTGTAAGATCAACCACTATAATATTATCACAATACAATGTGATGGGGTCATTATTTCTAGGTACTAGATCATTGTACTAAAAAAATATTCATATCGAAATTGATTCTTTGGATACATCATATGCCTTTATAAACTTTTACTCCATTATAGAATCAATGGCATCTGGATTCATTTAAATTATCCAACTCACAACTCCTTTGTTGAGATATAAAGAATATATTTACCACGACTTCATATCATTATGATCTATTTGAAAATTGGCTTTATTATATTCCCTTATGACCAGTTACTCATCTCTTATGTACACTAGTAACATATCCTTAGTTATTCAAAGATATATGATGATATCCTTAATATCAAACCAGTGTTGTTCACTTTGATCTTCTTGATATCACCCCAAAATTCTCAATGCATATGAAACATCAAGTCTAGCATATAATATTGAATACAAGATTTATCTTATCACTGAAGAATATGGGATCCTACTCACACCATGTCTATGGTAACATTTTCTTATAATGATTTATACCATGTTACATTGGAAATAATCCCCTCTTGGATTGTTCCATACTAAATACCTTAATATCAGGTCAATGAATATACTTTAGCATAGTAATATTAGCCTCCTATATATATCATGAATGATCATGATCCTTATAATATAGAATGATTCATAAAATTCCTTCATGGTCAAACACTTTTCATCTAGTCCTTAGTATATTTTAATACTTGTATGACATTTACAATGAGTAATATTCTATCGAAAAATTCTCATAGTATAACACCCCTACCCCAGATGCTCAAGGCTAGTGTATTATTTTATTACATTAGAATAAAAAAAATAACACACATCCTGATGTACCAAATAGTTTAGATGATTTGGAAAACCAGATACATATATATTTTTAATTATACAACTTGAAATTAAATACATCATAAAAACTCCATTCGAAAAACTATTATTCTTTTAGATTATCTTTTCATATCATTCATAAAATAAATCATGGAATCATATAGAAAATAAAAATAATAAATGGGCGAGATCATATGCCTAGTAAGGTTAATTAAAATATCATAATAATAAATAATATGCCATGCCAAATAACTATATAACTCATGCCATTAAAACTAAATCAATAGAATAATATAGAAGGATTAAAATATGACTGAGTAATGTCATAATAAAACATAACAATTGATATTATAATAGTTGATTAATCAATTATAAAATCAATTACTAGTTCCATAAGGATGGAATGCATAATGCTCAACATCATAATGATATCGTCAAGGACTCAACCATGACACAATAATTAATAGGTAAAAACCCAAACAAGTTTGTATCATGGGATCTACTGATGCTCCAAGAGGTTATAGAAGGCCTCACACATAAATTTATTACTCTAATGAATTCCTCATATGAATGGGGATAAGATAAAAACATATAAATATTAGCTATAATTAACATCCCCCAATAGTAAATATAATTATTAACAATTCTGAGTAGTATGTTAAACAGTTTCATGATAACTCATCCATAGCTAATATAATTTTAACCATTTTATAAAATATGGTGGTTGATAAAGATATTCGATAAATTTTAATAAAAAATTAAAATTAGAAGATACGTTGAAATATATGATTATAATGTAATATAATCATCGATTAATTCTTGATAAAAATATCACTTTTTACTTTGTAATGAAGAGTTCTTTTGGAAAATTCATTTTTATTTATCATGATTTTTAGTATAAAAATAATAATGAACATATATAATTTTTCATTACAGAAGAACTTATTTTTTAGAAAAATTATGTCTTAATATAGATTAGGGTGGGTGCATTTAAATAGATAAAAAATCGAGATGTTCTCTTTAATCGGACTTTCTTATTAGGAAGAATTTTGATGGGAGGCTTGAAAAACAAGTATTACCCCATTAATCAAAGATGAAATGGAATGGATATATGTGTTTATAACATTTAAAAAAAATATTGGTATTAATTAAAAATAATGAATAAATAAATTGGTGTATAGATGGAAAATCCTAACTTTAATGAAAATTTAGGTTCGGAAGAAAACCCAAACCTTATGTCCGAATGTGTCCTACTCTTGACTTTTAAACCCTGGATAATCAAATAAAACGAAATTAGTTAATTAATTAGTAACCTTATATAAATTTATTTTATTCAGTATACTTTTATTATATTCATTTATGGCCTTTATGATTAGTTATAAGATAACATTTTATCGCTCAGTGGCATTCATTTCTTTGGGTTTCACAATTTGTAGACTTGTATATGAGTATAGAAGTTCATGTGAAATGGGTATGGTTTTCCAGAATTTAATTTATTTGAAATTAATTAACAAACAACAGTATAATTGGTATTATTTTTTATTTTGATTCCATATATGGGGAAGAACTATTAATAATAATAACTTACATTAATTTTAGCAGTTTTTCAATCACAATAAACTAGTTTTGTTCTATTATTAAATATCATACCTATTAAATGGTTTTAGAATATTAAATTAGATATAATAGATATTTTATAAAAAAATTCAACCATAAAATTATTTTCATGACAATCCTTAAAGTATAAATTAATTAATGAAACTTCATCATCCACAATGGATGTAAATTAGTACCTCTCGGATAATGATTTGGTTTTTAAAATAAAAGGGAGAGAGTAAAGTGATTGATGATATTAAATCCATAAACATGAAATAATTAAATAATATATGTGATAGTGGCATATCTATATAATTTTAATATAAGAAGGTGAGGATTGGATAGGAAAAGAAAATAAAGTGAAATGAAATAAAAAGAAAAAGGATGAGGGTTTACATCATGAATTATCATCCTTTATAACCTCCTTATGAAAAGTCATTTTGGTCTTTTGGAAAGACCAAGACCTCATAAATGTGGGTGAGAGACTAGGACAGAATACATCAGTAGACTTTTGACAAGCTTTAATCCTCAGAGGTGTGAGGAGATTAGGGGCGAGGGGTGAGTTTTATAGAGTTGAAGAGTGTTGATTTCTCAATATTTTTTCCAATATTTTTTTATTTTTCTAGTTAAAATGAAAAATATTTATTATTAAAAATAAATACTATAATAAGTTCATTTTAGTTCAAACTAATGGTTCTTAAATCATTCAATCATCATCCATGCCTCTATAATTGATGTATTTATCATCTATCATAAATTATCATATTTTACTATACAAAAAATTCATGAATTTTATTAAAATAACAAATATTCACCCAAAAATTTATTCGACATTTAGAATTCAAAAATAAACTGCATTGTTTGAAATTAATTTTCTAAACAATATAAATTTAAAATTTAATTAAAATCATAATTGACATCATTTTTGAAATTAAAACTGATTGTTTAACACCCAAAAAAATTCACAAAGGACCAATCAAATTATCTGAAAATCATAGGACAACAAAATAATGATTTATGAGTACATTTTATGAAAAAATATATTTAAATCAATTTATTAATTATATGATTATAAATAAATATTCATTACTCACAAAAATAAAAACACTTAATTATTATTTTTTAAAATATTTACTTACTTATAATATTATATCATACATTCACTTATAGGGTGCCTAAATTTTATTTATACATTCATTAGTGAGGTTACCAATAATAATGGTCATATAACTATTTATAAGTGTAAACTTACTATGCACAAGTGTCAAGTTACAATTTACCAAGACAATTATGTTGATCCAATCAGACTCAAAATTTCAAATTGATCGTAATAATGTATGTCCGTTTTTGGAAAATTCAAATCACATAGGATAAAAAAGTATGTTTAATGGCGAGGTTATAAATGTTTTTTTAATAATTTTATTAAAAAAGTATTTTTTTCATAGATACTCAGTGTTGTGTGTATTACCTTCTATATTAATCTTTTTTTTAAATCCTTGGGGTGTTACATTCTCTTCTCCTTCAATAAATTTCTTCCTCGCAATTTCAAATTGCACATAGAATGTTAAAGGATGATACTTTTAAATTTCCTAGTATGAAACCCACATTGGAAATAGGTTTAAATAAATATCATCTTATAATGTGGTTAAGGTAAATGAGCTGGTCACCATAAGATTATAAATTCAGGTGGAAAAATATTATCGAGATGTGAAAAAATGGAAATTAAATAAAAATATAACCATCATGTTTTCATGGAGAATTATAAATGACATGGTCATTTTAATGTTAATCATCTCAAAACCATAAACTTTAGTTATGTAAAAGTTCATTGATAAAGAAAATATGATAATAAGAATAAAATTTTTTTAAATTTCTTTTCCTAGAGTTGAGAAATTATGTCACTTTATAAGAGTATAAATATATGTTTCTATTTTATAAACACAATATTATCCTATATTTTTTTTTCACAAACTATCTATTCTCCCTCTATTAGCATAGGTTACATCATGTGGTAAAGTAATACATTAACCTCTAAATAATTTTACAATGGTCAACATAATCCATTTCATAAATGGTTAAACTTTTCCAAAATATCATGATACAACACTTTTAAAACATGTCATTGAATTTTAATAATGAATTTATTAATCACCATGAAGTCGTTCTTAATAATAAAAAACTAACATGTGAGTGAATTCTCATTGTATTCTCTTAAAGCATGGTAAACCATTAATTACCACAGTACTATATTTAATATGTTTTTGATTCTTTATTCCTTATATAAAACCTAAGAAATTGGATATATTCTTTAAATACAAAATTCTATAGACTCTACCAATGAAAATATAAACCCCTTTGTCTATAGTCTATTATTTAGATACATGATAAGAATTTCTATCCAAATTATGTTATCTAAATAAATTATCACTATTTTCCAAAATCTATATCTTAGTATTAAGAAAATATTGAGGGTTTCCATTCACTCAAACACATACTTTCCCAAAATATTAACTTGATACTATGTCACTTTTCCATGTCCCTATAATAAATTCTAAAATCCTTAATGAAAAAGCACTTCATTAAAATTCTTATATATCTCATGATTATTATAACGAAAATATTATTGATATAATACTCAAATAACATAATTCATGATTCTGAACTCAAGCAAATTATTCAGTAGTATTCTCCTATGGTGGTTGGAAAGGATTGACCATGATACATTGTCCCCTTTTTGTGTATTTTAATTCGATGCTGGAGACATTGATTTGTATAGTGTCCCATCAACTTGTAGTTGAAGTCGTTTACATTGGACATTTTTTTTATTATCAATTAAATTACATGTTTGGTATCCTTTCTCTCTAAATTTATATAAAGACATACATTAAATTCACACACGTTCCATTGTGTTTCTTTTCATAATTATCACATGTGGTAAAATAATTCTTCCTCTTATTCCCATTATCTATCATTTTCCTAGTTTTCCTATTTGTCTTTTTCTTCATCCCAAATCCATAATACTTATAAAATTTTTTTGTCTATTATTATTAGAACATAATATTATCTCCTCATTTGATGAGAACAATTTAAAAATGAGTTCCATTTTAAATATTATCTTAAAAACATCAATTAAATTGTCATTATTACTCTTTGGATTATGAGCATTGATGCAATTTCCAATATTTTTAGTAGGATTTATTTCTAAGAAATTTAATACACTATATTAGATTATAAAATTATGAATCACAATTTATAATCCAAATACTAGTGAAATACATAAAATAAATAGAAAAATTTATGCGTAACTAATATCATAATCATGAAAATGGTTTATTTGTAGAAATATTTATATTTAAATACATCAAAATGGTTTGCATTGAAATTGTAAATTATCCAAAGAATATCCCTTGGTAATTTCAAACTAGGTTTGTAGTAAGGATCGTTTTCATGTACCATGTTTCCCTGAGTCTGGGTTGTGCCACCTTGTCATAGTTGTTACTCCAAGGTAAATTTTTGCTAGAACCATGTCCACTTTTAGTGACCAAAAAAGGATGTATTTACATTAATATCCACATAATCACTAACATACCAAAAATATATGATTTTTATTTTATTACTATCTTCAATGTCTATCTTTGGTATATGATCACTAGTCATTCTATTCTAAATCTAGTTTCCATGTTTTCTAATAATATTTTCTTTGAAACCAACTATAACACCCCAAGCCCAGTAGCCAAGAGAAAGTACGTTATTTTAATACATTGGAATATAAATCAGAATGACACATCCCAAATGACCAAATAGTTTAGTTGATTTAGAAAACTAGATACATTCATAAGTTATATATTACAAATTGAAATGAAATACATCATAACAACCCTTTTGAAATAGTATTATTATTCAATATTATCTTTGTATGTCCTTCATAAAATTCATATTGTAGTCCTTGGGAAAATAAAAATAACAATGTGGTGAGATCTGATGATTAGTATGTGTAATTAATACGAAATAAGTATAAATAATTAGTTAGGATGAATAACTAATGAATACAAACAATTAAATAAAATATTGAGTGTAATACGGCATAATTAAAAGATTTATAAATAATTCCATAACAAAACATAAGCATTGATTCTATAAAAGTTTAATAATCACATGGAATATAAATTACCATCTTCATAATGATGCAATTCATAATTTCATAAATCTCAATAACACCGTCAAGGCCTCATCCATGAAACAATAAATAATGGAAAAACCCAAACTACTTTGTCCCATGAGACATACAGATGCATCAGGGTCTATATTGGGCCCAACCCATCAAATACTAAGTACAATTAACACACATATTAGTGGGGATAAAATAAAACACACACACACATAGATATATATATGAAATGTATATAACTTCCCCAAACTGTAAACATAATCATTCACCATTAAGAGTTGTATGGTTAATAGTGTCATGATAGCACATCCATAACCAAACATATCTGAAACTATTTAATAAAATATGGTGGATGATAAAAATAAGAAATAAACCTCCATAAAACATAATATTCAATATATGTGTTGATATATATGAATATACTATAATAAAATCATCGATGAATTCTTTGGAGAAATACCTTTTTTACATTGCAATAAAGAGTTCATTTGTAAAAAACATTTTTATTTTTCATGGTTGTTTCTATAAAACCAGTAATTAAAAAATATAATTTTTTCAAGAAAAATGTACATATTTGAAAAATAAAGTGGTGTTGTAAAATAAATTATGATTGGTACTTCAAAATGTATAACACAATGAGACATTCCCTTTAATTGGGCATGTGTATCGGGATGAATTGAGAATGAGATTTGTAAAACATGTATTAACCTAAAAATGAATGATGAAATGATATGAATATATGTTTTTGTAAGATATATACAGAATATATAAGGATTATATAAAAACAATGAATAATTTTAGTGGGGTTTAAATGGAGAAAGCATTACCTGAATGAAAATGGATGTTCGATAAGAAACCCCTTACCTTATGTCGGAATGTGTTTTGCAGTTGACCTTAACATCCTCGACAATAATATAAAATCAATCAATCAATTAATTAATAACATTGTATACGAGTTTTTATTTTATTATATTATTATTATGTTAATTTCTGTCAATTTTGATGAGTTATAAGATACAATTTTATCTCTCAGGAGTGTTCGTTTCTTTTGTTTTCAGGATTGGAATACTTGTATATGAGTACAAATGTTCATGTTGAATGTATATAATTCTCTAGAATAGAATTTATATGATATTAATGAACACAAATATGTTTAGTTGGAATTATGTATTAATTTTTTACATATATGAGGATGAATCATTTATGATAATCATTTAGCATAATTCTAGCTGTTTTTTGATAACAATGAATTAGTTTTGTTCAATTATTTAATATCATATTTATAAAATTGTTCTATAATCATAAAAAATATGTAATAAATATTTTATAATTTGGTTCAACTATAAATATGGTTTCATGATGATCCTTGAAGGATAAAAAAAATAATGAATGTTCGTTGTCCACTAAAGTTATAAATCTGCACCTCTAGGGCGATGATTTCCATTTTAAAATAAAAGAGAGATATAGTAAGGATATTGATGATGGATCATCCATTAAACTAATAAAATTATAGTATATAGTTTATAATATAGTTATCATGATAATTTTTATAGAGGAGGATAGGATAGGTTAAAAAGGAAAATAAATTGAAATAAAATTAAATGAAAGATGAGGAGGGTTTACCTCTTGAATTATCCTCCTTGAGAACCTCCATAGAGAAAGGGGTTTTAGAATTTTGGCCAGACCAAGATCTCCTAGACGTGGGTGAGAGACTAGGGAAGAGGATATATAATTACATAAGACAATCATAAATTCTTGGAGGTGTGAATAGAAGAGGGGTGTGGGTTTGTTTTTATAATGGAGGAGAGGGGTGATTTTTCATTATTATATTCATTATTTTATTATTTTTCTCAAGACAAGAAATAATATTTATTATTGAGACTAAATAAGTAATGAATTCATGGGATTTAGAAACAATGGTTCTTACATCATCAAACCATCATCGATGAATCTATAATTCACGTATTTATCATTTATTGTAAATTATCATAATTTACTATTCACTAAAAATTTGGGTATTTTTTAAAAAACTCAAAAATTATCCCAAACCATTTATTTATGTTTCTAATTCAAAAATATACCCGATTTAATGAAATTAATTTTATAAAAATGAGAAATTAAATTTCTAATTAAAATAATAATCTATATTTTTTCAAAATTAAAATTAATTTATTAACACCATGAAAAATTAACTAAGGTCAATATAAATTATCCTAAATTAATTGGACATCAAAAAATTGTTTTATCAATAAATTTTATAAAAATTAATGCCAATTAAAATAAATTTATTAATTATATAGTTGTAAAAAAATATTCATTACTCACAAATATACCACAGTTAATTATTAATTTTTAAAATATTCTCTTACATATACCATTATATCATAAATTAATTTATACGATGCCTAAATATTATTTATACATTCATGGGAGAGTTTACCATTCATAAGGGTAATATTACTATTTATAAGTGTAACATTACTATTCAAAAGGGTCAATTTACTATTCACCATGGAAATTAAGATTGTAAAATAAGACTCTAAATTTATTACTAATCACAGAAGTGTATATCTATTTTTCAAAATTCAACTCCTAGAAGAAGAAAAATTTAGTTTCGTGACTAGGTTATAACTATCTTGTATAAATACCTATAATAATATAATGTTGTTTCTGAGAGGCTCAATTTTGTGTGCATTACTTTCTATACTAAATTTATTTGCAAATCCTTAGGGTGTTACAACTAGGATACTAACTACATTCTAACTAAACCTTTTGTAAGAATATAGATCACATTCATTTTAAATGAAACCAAATTCTTTTATAACTTCATCAAATAAAATATTTAATGACCTATATGATTTTTTGACAATCCATAAATGGATCTCCACAACGTTCAAATATTTTTGGCATCTCCTATAGTCACAAACCCTTTTGGTTGTGTTGTATACACAACTTTCTAAAGGTTCTCATTATGGAATGTATTATTAATGTATATCTTCCAATTTTCATAGTTATGGTATGCTGTTAAAACAAGTTTAATTTTGAGGGATTTAGACAATGAAATTGGTGAAAAGATCTTATCATAGGAAATTCCATGACACTGTTTAAACCCTTTATCTACTAAGCCTTGATTTATTGGTATATACTTTACCCTCAATGTCTAATTTTCTCTTCAATACCTATCTTTAAGCTACATGTTCTAAATCAACTGGAACATTGAAAAAACACAAACATGGTTATGATACATAGAATCCATGTCAGAAATCAGGGATTCTTTCCATCTTGCATCTTATGATCTATCTGCTAGATTTTTCAAGAGTATAAGATCATCATTTTAAAATAATAACGAGTCTCCATATTCAGTGACTTGAAAAACATAACTCTCTAGTTCTCTAACCCTTGTAGTGCACTTATATAGTAACTGTGTTTCTGGAACTACAACTTCTATTTGGACCAGTGGAATATTTTCCTATATCAAATCTTGGATATCTCTATCATCGACATTATCAATGTGAATCATTATACCACTATTAATTTTGTGTATGTTCACCCTCTCAGGAAATATATCTTGTCTGGTGGAAATAACATTATTATCAATGGGGTTGTATAGGTTATGTGCCTTTGTTTCTCTGGGGAACCCTAAAATGATACCCTTTGTCTCTTGGGGTCAATTTTGGTTTCTAGTAAAGGTCTTATTATATTAGTCACAACCACTTACATGTTTATATTACAAATAATGATTCTATCAACTCCATAAATTGAAGGGAATTCTATTTTCTTCATTAGATGGTACTCAGTTTAGTGTGTATGACACGTTTTGTAATGCATATCCCCAAAAGGATAATGAATGATTATCATGACTCATCATAAATCATATAATGTATAATGATATACATTTACTCTTTTCAGTAATACATTCCTACTATGGCATATAGGGTGGAATGAGTTTAGATAGAACCCTAAACTCTCATAAAATGTTTCCAAAATCATGGGTAAGACATTCACCACCTTGATCCATTTTAAGTTACTTTATCATTATTTCAAGTTGATTCTCAACTTAATTCATATATTACTTGAAGATATAAAAATAATCAGACTTATAACTCATTAAGAAGATGTATCCATATCTACTGAAGTCATCTCAATACTTATTAAGTAATAATATCCATCTCTAGATTCTACAGAGAATTGACCAAAAACATTTGTGTGTACCAATACCAGAATATCAATTTTCCTTTAACCCTACCCACAAAATGTTGAATCGGTCATTTTACCTTGTAAAAAATCATGTAACGATTTATGTGGTTTTAGTTCAAATAAGTATACATAATCATATAGATATATATATTTGTCACATACTTCTCATTAAATGACCAGGACCGTGATGCCATATTTGGGTTTTATATGAATCATGTGAACATGATTCATTATCTATTTCCAATACATTGTATTCATAATTGAAACAAATAAATTCCAATATTTTAAAAAGCCATGAAAAACATATGTTATCATTATAAAAGAAAAAATTTTACTTCTATACATGAAAATCAATCCACCTAAATATGGGAATGCCTTTGAAATTAGGTTCTTAGTAACAGTTGGTATGTAATAAAAATTCCTTAAAACCAATATAATTCATATTTACAATGAATGGTGGCAGTATAAAATGTATATAGTATCCATCCCCACACCATTGGAACCTCACAAATCCACCTCTCCACTATAAAACTTTTAGAATCTACTTAGTTCGTTATTTAGGATACAAATATCAACACCACATGCTATATCATAAAATCAATGTGTATATATTGAAATATTTCATTTGATAATGAATAAACCTTTAGATTCCCCTTTACTACTGGTGATGTTATTATTCTTGTGTAATTTTGTGTCAGATTAAAAACATAATACCTCATTTTCCTTCTCGGTCTCATGATCTTCCAATTCTTGGGATGATAGTGCTTGTGGGGTTTAGATTTATTATGAATCTTGGGCTACTTTTCCCAGTTCATTATTTTATTATTCACCATAAGTAATGCAATTTTTTAATGTCTCGTGTCCTTATTCATTTGAATAATTTGGGTATGAATTTCCAAAGGATTTAACTCATTATTTCTCATGTTATAATTAACATTAAAATGGAGATGTTCTTCAGTAGAGAAGAACGTATGATATCTGTTAACATATAATATGCGAATTTAATCTCTAAGATGTATAAGAATAAAATATAGCCAATAATATTGACTAATTTAGACCCAGCTGGAATAGACTCTGTATGATTATCTGTAAACCAATCACGGGTGATCTCATATATAGTTTTTTTTCTATCTATTGTTATAGATCTAGAAGGTGAGACATCATGATATATTCATCAATATATCCCTGTTGCATTAAAATTTCATTGGTCAAGGTTGATATTATTTAATAATGAATATGTGTTATAACGAACCATACTTTACATACATGGTTATTACTTCATAATTGAAGTATATATATTACAACATATAACAAAACGATGATAGGACAATATAGGTATATTGTCTTTAGAAACTAGGAAACATAAACAACTAGTTCATAAATCATCTACATTGTCTCTCGTTTATTTCATCATATCTAGAGACTCTTTTGGAATATCCTACTTAATACCCTTATTCCTGACTATGGGAAGATAAAACATACAAATGGGTGAGCTTAAATTCTCAATAAGCGTAAAAAAGGAAATATTAATCCTATCATATTCATAAGAACATCGCATTTTGAAAATCTTAACCTGCAAAAGATATCATAATATCATGACATGGGATAAATCATGTTAGTGAAATGTAATTCCAATAATAATAACATAAAACATGAAACTTTGTGGCAGACACACATAATCATAGAAAATCATTTCATATTTTTCCAAGAATCATTTCCAAGACCATCATAGCAGACAAAGTCAATTGCTGAACCGAGTTCACTCCTCATTCCAGTCCTGTATCACTGAACTGGATTAACTTTTTGTTCTAGCCAATTCTATCTCATGAGATATAAATCCTTACCCAATGCATAGGAGGGAGATATAGGTCCCACCCATCTCATAATTAAACCATTATTATGTGTGCCACAAAATCATAAACCATACAACATATAATAACCCATGTATAAAAAAATGGGATTCTTAAACATCATGTAATCATAACATAATCCATATAAGATAAAAGTATTTCATAAAAATAATTCAATCATAACATAATCAAATCAATGTAATAATAGGGAAATAAATATAACCCTACATTATCTTAGATGGAAAATAGTTTTGATAAAACACATTAACTCCATTCCTGAGGAAAATATCCTTTATTCTTCAATATTTTTTTCCTTTCTCAACATGTCATACAATTTTAACATAAAAGAAGTTAATTGAAAATAAACTTGAAAACTTGTAAATGAAGATTCATGGAAATAATTTTCTATTAAATCATTAAAAACCATTCATGTCATATAAGTTAAAAATAAACATTCTTCTCGTACTTTGGCTAGAAAAGTCAAAGAGTATCTTGTACTGAAAATGACAAAATATTCTTTTCATATCTTTTACAAAAAATTCACCAATAGGTAAAATTGTATTTAAACAGTCGTAGGAGAATATAAATAATATTACATACTAAGGAAACATGGATGTGGATGATAAATATGCCCCAGTAAATAGAAAAGTATAAACAATCTCTGCTAAAAATTGAGATTGTGATATTTTCACTTACCTTAGGTCCAATATGCTTTATACGTATCTGAACCTCCTGTATAATGATTTAAATAATTTCACTGACTTATTCCAGAATAATATTAATTTTTATGATATCATGTATGGTCACATTATTATCTTTTTCGTAGTAATATTTCATTGTAACTTGTTATTTGGGTGTTCATTGCTTTATGTTATTATGTTTTTTTTGTCGAATAAATTTTTATTCCCCTATATAGGTTAGAGATACATAATTTACATAATGGTATTAGTATAATATATATCATATTTACTCATTCATTTAATTCATATAATCATTATTCAATGAAGATCATGTAGAACGAGTCGCATCACATCATGGAGACGGTAGGTCGTACGTACGCATGATCGATGATATCATTCCCATGATTGTGGAATTGTATTGAAGTTTATGGTGTATAATATTTCACAATAAATATAAATTTAAAATAATCATATATATTTATTCTTTACACCATTATACCCATCCATGTAAGGTGGTGGTAGAAAACTGATTACACCACGGCGTGGAGACAGTATTCCGTAGGTACGCACGCGTAGTGATTTCCTTTTCCATAGGATGGATAGAAGGTGAAATAGGGTTTTTTCATATTTATAATAACATATAAGTCTATTATTCATACTGATGTTATTACTTTATATTGAAACAACTAAAGAAGATGAAGTAGAAGAATAAATAAATTTGAAAGAATCGGTAAAGGATATTACCTCTTCTTGGACGCGCCTCTTCTTAACCTCCTATTAGGGTACTAAAGTCGGTCTCTGAAGAAGATGATGACCTCTAGTATGTTTCTATGGAAGTGGAGAAGAGAAATTTATAGGGTTTTTTCGAGCATTAAGGCTCAATAATGTTGTGATGTGGAGAGGGAGGAGGTTCCCTTTTACAAGAGAGGAGAGGGGGACCTTTGGAAACCTCAAAAATATTAATTTATAATAAATTCAAACCACCACTTGAAAACTTCCAAAAATGAGACATTTCTATGATTAGATGAGATTGGGTTGTAATCTCATCAACCAATAAAATTTAGACATGTTGGGAATTTATTTTAAATGTTATAAACTTGATTTATCCTGATTTAATATATTTAATTTTATTTTTGGTAATAGTAATTTAAATTTTAAATTGTTATAAATAACTACTTAAGTGTTGTGGATTATCCATAATTAGATAATATATGATTTTTTCGACCATATAAATTTCAATTTATAATTTTTAAATATTTTTGTTATTTTTAATCTTTTTTATAATATGTTATTTTTATAAAATAACAATAGAGTCAATTTTGACACTATTCAATTATTTGTATTTAAATAAAATCCACACAGGGAATATAATTGAAAAAAAAATTTAATAGAATCCAAAAATTTCATATTTATCTATAAAATTCGTGGAGAACATTAAATAGTTCATATAATTTTTATTTTAATATTTTTTAAAACCATTTATTTGATACTTCAATCAATAAAATAATTTCTGCATCACTATAGTGTCATCATTAGTGATGTTTATTAAATCCCTGAAAATTATAAATAAATTATCATGATGTATATAACTTTATTAGATTTCTGGAGACTATTTATATTCGATGTTTTATTATGTTTATCTCTAAATTAAAATTATTACACTTATAAGATATAAGAGAGTGACATGTTGTAATTGTCTTTGGTTTTAATAATAATTATACCATTTTCATGGTCCAAAGTCCATGAAATGAATATATTCCAACCCTTAGGTGACATGGTTCTACTTTTATTTATCAAATAGAATTTTGGCAGGTTTTGGGGTAATTTTGTAATCTTATTTTTACCCTTAATTACATTATTTACCTTTAATGGTAGTAAATAAACATTTTCTTTAGTTACAATTCATAAAAAAAAATTAAAAGTAACCTATTAACATAATTTGGACCCACTGAATCCAAATAAGGATTATATTTTTCAAAATTCAAAACACAAAAGTTGGAGCAATTAATTTAATATCAATCCCATTGTTAATAAAATTTCTTTTAAAAGTTAAAACATTTCCAAAGATTGAAATATTTTTAACTATGAATTCAATGTAAAATTAATGATAATGAAATAAATTATATTAAATGGTAAAAATTTATTCTATTAATACATTAAAACCATTAAATAATATATTTTAAGCATATAAATTATTTTGTGGAAAAAGGTTGTTTTCATTTAAAAATTAGCGTATTTTTACTATGCATCAAAATGTGAAAGTTCTCAGAAATGTATCAAACATTTATCCAATGTAAATTTTTATATCTTGATTCAAATGAAGAAGTTTATTTTGAAAAATTGAACTTATAAACTTGTCAAAAATTATATTTAAAATGGGTGCACCATCAAAAAGCGGAAAAACTGCATTTTTTTAAAAATACTTTTTTTATCTGAAAAATTGATTTTGTTTTCATACCACATTCTATAAAATGTGTAAGATGATTTATAATGTTATAAAATTTAAAATTCAGTTAATAATACTTATAACATATATTTTATATAATATTTTAATAACATATTGTTGTTTAGTGAAACTCGGTATTGCATACAACACAAGCAATTGAGGAAGGTTGCTCTTGTGTGTAACGCAAGACAAGCTAGTTTTGTGTGTAGTGAAAGATTATTTCAGTGTTTCATATAACATAAGACATAAAAAAAATATTTCTCATAAAATATCAGGGTGTTACTTTTTACCCCCCATATAATGTATTTCGCCCTCAAAATTCGTCACTTCATAACAAATAGATGAGGATACCTCTCCCTCATCATAACCTCAAGTTCCCATTCAGCGTCTTTTAATTGGTGGTTCCTTTGTAAAACATTAACCAAGAGAGTGGTCTTGTTTCTTAGTACTTTTTCTCTTCAATCCAGAATCTCTATCAGCTGTTCTTAATAATAAATATCTTACTCCAGCGGTACAACTTCTTAGCTTAGTACATGTGAAGGATAGGGTATGTACCTTCACAGGAAAGATACATGGAACACATCATGAACATGAAAGAGATTCGGTGTAAGTCCCAATCGGTAAGATACCTTCCCAACACGATCTAATATTTCAAAAGAAATTATATACATATGGCTCTGCTTTCCCTTCTTTCCAAATATCATTACTCTATTCTGAGGAGACATTAGTAAGAACTGTTTATCATCCACTTCAATGTCTAGATCATTTTGTCGGTTGTCAGCATATCTTTTTTTTTACTCTGAGCTCCTCTTATGTTTTCTTGAATATATCTGACCTTTTCTGCCATCTCATCAATAAGATTAGGTCTTAATAGCTTTCTTTCCCCAACATCATCCCATCAAGTTGGAGTTTTTCATTTCTTTCCATAGAGATCTTCATAAGGTGCCATCTGAATACTAAAGTGAAAGCTATTATTATATAATAATTCCACCAAATGTAGGTGTTTATCCCAACCACCTTTGAAATCCATAGAGAAAGCTCTTAACATGTGTTCTAGAGTTTGAAATTTCCTCTCAGACTAATCATCTGTCTGAGGATGATAAGTAGTGCTGAAACTCAACTCTGTATCTAGAGTATGCTTAATATTTCACCAAAACATCGAGGTAAACCCCGGATCATGATCAGATATAATGGAAAGTGTTACTCCATGCAATCTTACCACTTCATTCACATATATCCTGGAAATATTATCAAGAGAGAAATCTTCTCTAATAGCAATGAAGTGTTTCGAATTCATAAGACGATAAACTATATACTAGATAGCATTATTGACTTTGGATGTTTTAGGAAGTCTAGTGAAAAAGTACATAGTTATGTTTTCCCTTTTCCATTCTGGTATAGGTAAGGATTGTAACATCCCCATATATTTCTGTCTCATAGCTTTAACTTTATGAAAAACCATGCATCGAGAGACATATTTAGCAACATTTACTTTCATTCCATCCCACCAGAAGTACTCTTTCAGGTCCCTATACATCTTCGTGCTTCCATAGTGAATAAGGAATGAAGAACTATGAGCCCCATTCAATATTTCCTTCTTTAATTCTGTGATAGGAGGAAAAAAAACCCGATTCTTGAACCTTATTATTTCATCACAATCAATGTGGAATTCAGGAACAATTCTCACATTATTTGGTAACTCTACATCTTCTTTTTGTGCCTCTTTAATCTTCATATGTATATATGGTTGAACATTCATTTGAGAAAGATATGATTTTTCCCATTCCATTATAATTCCAAGATCCATCCTTTGTAAATCCATAAATATGGGATCTTTTGTGATCCTCATCATGGATAAGCTAGCATGGTCTTGTCGACATAATGTGTCTGTCACCTTGTTTTCATTCCCAGGGTGATAATGAATTGAGTAGTCATAATACTTAATCAGATCCAAATATATTCTTTGGCACATATTCAGATCCTATTGTGTGAAAATATACATAAAACATTTATTATCAGTATAAATATCACACCCTTCACCATAAACATAATGCCTCTATAATTTTAATGCAATGATTATCATGACTAACTCCAAATCATGAGTTGTGTAATTTTTCTCATGGATTTTCAACTATCATGAGGCATAACCTATCACCATATCATTTTTCATGAGAACACACCCCAAACCCTTCTTGGATGCATATGGGTAGATCACAAACCTTTTTCCACTATAAGGAAGTGTGAGCATAGGTTCACTGGATAACATTCTTTTTTTAACTCCTTGAAATTCTCTTCACACTCCTCTATCCAAATGAACTTAAACCATTTTTAAGTCTACCCGGTGAGTGGATTAGATAATCGTGAAATATCTTTCACAAAACATTGATAATATCCTGCCAAACCATGAAAACTTCGGATCTCAGTTACTGTTTTTTGGTCTCGACCATATTTTGATAACCTCTTTTTTTACTGGATCCACAGATATCCCCTCTTGAGATTATGTGACCCAAAAATGAAACTTTTTTAATCCAAAATTTACACTTTGTAAATTTGGAAAAAAGCTTATCCTTTCTTATGGTCTTCAATAAATTTCTTAAGTGATCTTCGTGTTCTTCCTTTATCTTTAAATAGATAAGAATATTGCCTATAAATACTACCACAAACTGATCAAGATATCCTCTAAAGAGACTATTAATTAGATCAATTAAGATATTAGGGGCATCAGTAAGACCAAATGGAATCACTATAAATTCATAGTGTTCATATCTTGTACGGAATGCCCTCTTTGGTATATCATCCTTTTTGAACCATAATTGATGATACCCTGAATGAAGATCAATCTTGGAAAAGTATTGAGCTCCGCGGAGTTGGTCAAATAAGTCATCAATGCGTGCGAGGTGATATTTTTTCTTAATATTGATCTTGTTAAGTTCCCGATAATCAATGCAAAGTCTCATTGTTCCATATTTCTTCTTAACAAAGAGGACAGGTGCTCCCCAAGGTGACAAAATAGGGTGTATGATCGTTTATCAAGAATCTCTTGGAGTTTCTTCCTCAATTCCTACAACTCAATTGGGGTCATTCTTTATGGTGTCTTTGAAATAGGCATAGCACCCGGTATGAGTTCTATTGAAAACTCAACTTCGAGATTTGGTGGAAGACTTAGAAATTCCTCTATAAAGACATCATCAAACTCCCATACAATGTGCATATTCTTAATCGTGAGTTTCTCTACAACTGTTTGAGATAAATGACTTTAATTTATTGGAATCAAGACCCATAAGATGGATTAAATTTACACTGGAAGGTTATATTCATCATTGCATCGATAGATGATCGCAAATTGATCTGGAATATGAAATGTGACTTCCCTTCTTTGGAAATTGATATGAACTCAATTTAAATAATGCCAATCCATTCTATGAATCACATAAAATTTAACTATAGGAAGTATCACAAGATTTGCAGGAAGCACATTCCCACAAACTTCAATCGGAGAAGAATTGTACAATTTTGATGCGACTATTGTTACATTAGGGGATGTCACAACTAACTCATTATATAATTTATGAGGTAATATGGCAATACCCTTAGAAAATTCTTCAGAAAAAAAAGATTTTTTTGATCCAGAATCAAATAAAACATTTTCTACTTTATATTGGATGGTAAGTGTACCCTTCACCCCTTCATTATCGTACTACACATCGTCGATATAAATTGCATGAGAATTTCCTTTGTCTTTGGATTTAAGAGTTTGTTGATGTTGATCATCATAAAAAACCCTTGGATTATGGAATTTATTTGAATAATACCCCATTTCCTTGCACTAGAAACATTGAAGTGTAAGAGGTGCATTTTGTGTAGCCTTTTCTTTGTTCGCATCACTAGACATCTTTTTCCCATCCCTGCGGCATTCCATTTACTATTGACTTTATTTTACACATTTAAAACATTTACTTGTCCTTTTAAGACAATTTCCACCAAGTTTCGTTCCACACTTTGAGAATAAGGGAAAACACATCTTCATTTTAGTGTGGTCTTTAGATTTTCCTTTAAATTCCATTTTCCTCTTCTTATCAAACCCATATGACGGATGGGTTACTCCAATCTCCATCTCAATCGTGAAATAACATCGAACAACTTCCTCGTATCTATTGAAGTCCCATATAGCTAACGCCCTTCTAAGACTTGATTTTATGTCACTAAAGAATCGATCGATTTTACAATCAGGTTGGATAATATTTCTGGAAGCATACCTAGAAAGTCTTGTAAAAATATTTTCGTAGGTACCAACAGATTCATCATCCATTTTTTCAGTTCAAGAAACTATTTCTCCATCTTATTTGGAAGAATACGAGGGAAGTACTTATTGAAAAATATGTTCTTGAACTCGTCCCATTCCATGGAATCTATTTCATCTCTTTGCCTCGTATTCTTGATAAGATTCCACCATTGTTCATGTAACGCCCCGAACCCTGTTACCCAGAGTCGGTGCATTATTACATAACATTTTCATGATCACAAGAAAGATCAAATCTCGAAAGACTGATTGGTTTTGTAGCCTAGGAAACACTAGATATATTCATAACGTTTTACATTACATCATGAAGTGAAAAACTACTACAAAAACATATTGTCTCCATAATCCACACTATTATCCCCTCATAAAATCTCTACAGGTCATTCATAATTTACTTCTTCACTTCCTGGGAAAAATAAATCATAGAAAAGGGGTGAGCTCAAATTCCCAGTAAGGATAAAAATATAGCGGAAACTTTGAAAAATAAGCATAAACATTTAAGGAAATGTATAACTAAAACAAAAGCCTTTTAAAATTGAACTTCATCATAGTATGGAAAAAGTAAAATGAAATAATTCCATTTACTTATTCACATGGATATTCTACTAATAGAATAATCAAATGCAATATCAATAACCACTTTAATAATGATGGAATGCATAATTCCAGACTATCATAACCACAGAGCCAAGGCCTCGTGCCAAGACTACAAATAAGATTTTGCCAAGGCCTTGTGCCAAGACACTAGTTTGTCTCATGAGACCTACCGATGCATCGAGGAGCAATAGCGGGCTCCACCCATCACTTACTAAGTCCAATTAATTACCATATGAAAAGGTTTAAACATAACATAAACATTCATATTAAAACTAGCATACGAAATGTCAATACTTTCTCCATAAACCATGAATGATATAAAAATAACACATCTATAGTCAAACATATCACAAAACCTTCAATACATAATGGAAGTTCTGTATCATTATAAATCAACATCATATAACCATAAAATACATCAAAGGATGTTGACATAGATGAAATCAAAACTATTTGAGAGAAATATATCATTTTTTTGAAATCATTTAAAAGTCACACATTTATAAAGGATGTAATTAAAAAGAGATTTTTGAATCAAAGTGTCTCATACCATATTGAAACTTTTGAAAGGAATTAACATTTTAAAAACATTCATGTCCATATAAATAAATCCTTAAAAACCATTTTTAAGACATGGACATTAATTAAAAAGATTTAGAAAGATAAATCTTTAAAACATTTAAAATTCTGATTTTGATAAAGAGTAGCTATCCTAAATTGGTAAAATATTCATTTTGAAATCATTTAAAAGTCACATAATTATAAAATAAAACATTTAATTTGAAAATATCCTTGTAATCTTGTAAAGGAAGCTTTGAAAATTTTATAACATTGGTAAATAGCCGCACCCTCCGTATAAGTTAAAAAACATTCTTACCTTAATTTTGTCGAAAAGGTTAAAAAGTACCTTGTTTGGAAAAAGACGGAATGATTCCTTTATAAACCTATTATAAAAAGTCAAAAAAGGGTAAAAATGACTTTAACCCATATCTTAGAAAATAGTAAAAATGTTTTGAAATTCATTTTTAAGAAACATGGATGTGGATGATAAAGAGATCCCAGTAGATTATTACGTATAAACAACCTCAGATAATGAAGAGATTGTGAAATAACCCTTACCTTGTACTTTTCCTTGGTTGGGGTAGGTTAACCTCCTGTATAATGGTGAAATAATTTTTATTAAATTATAAAATAATCATATATATTAATATGATATCATATATGATATTTAAACATTGATTTGTTAATAATATCTTAGAATTATCATCGTTTCGGGTGTTAACTTACTCATTTTCTTTTATATGTTTTGTTACATAATCTGTGTTTTTTATGGATAGGTTGTATCTTATTCATATCCATAATGATATCAATTCCTTAAACATCATTTTTAAATCATCAAATGATAATTAGAATTGAATGGATATGATGGAGAATGAATCTCATCGCATTCGTGGAGACGGTAGTCCGTACGTACGCACGAGCGACAATATCATTATTTTGATATTAAAATAATATATAAATGGATGGTATATCATATATACAGAATCATTAACATGTTATATATATTATTTACATGAGTTACACATCATTATTATACCCATCCAAATAATAATATATTGAATAACAATTACACCACGGCGTGGAGACGGTAAGCCGTACGTACGCACGTATGGTGACATGTTATTCAAAGGGTGGATAGAATACTGAATATGGTTGTACCATATTTATAATAACATCACAGTATATATAAGATACTAGAGTTATTATTTTAGAATGGTAATAACAAGGAAAGAAGAAGTGGAAGAAGAAAGGAACATGAAAAGCGGTGGTGAAAACTTTACCTCTTCTTCGGGTTCTTCCTTTTGATTTGATCAAAAGGGCTCCATAGGTTGGCTTTATGATAAAACTAAGGCCTCTAGGTTGTATTGAGGGAAGTTGGGAGAGTATTTGGGCAGATTTTGTCCGAACCAAAAGGCTTTGAAGGTGTGAAGAAATGATAAGTAGGAGTGTCCTTTTATAAGAGGGGTGAGGGGAACCTTTGGAAAAGCTAGAAATATTAATTTATAATAAATTAATTTTCGGTTTATAATTGCTCCAAAGTTGATTATTTAAATTTTAAGGTAGGGATAGGTCGAACACCATTCAACCAATAGAATTTAGACAGGTTTGGGTTACAATATTAACCTTATCTTGTAGTTTTAACTCTTAGTTAATTAGTTTGACATTTACCATGTCACTTTGTATTTTTATAATATATAGACAATAAACATACTATATACATCCAAGAGACCCCCAAGTGGTCCATTAATGATGATCCTATCATTCTATAAGTCTCTTGGCCGATCCTTAGATTTTTAGGAATTTAATATCAATTAATATTATAATATTTGTTTTAAAAACTCTTTTATGTCAATTTTGACACTATTCAATAATTGATTTTTGTGAAACTCATAACAGAATCATTACTTCGACCAAAGTTAATTAAATCAATCCTAACATGTCATATTAGCCTCTAAAATTATTTTAATTCATTAAAAGTCTCAAATTATATTTATTTGGGAATTTATAATATCAATTATTTTAATTTTTCACAATTATGGTAATTACTGCATCATCATTGTGTCATAAATAAATTAAATATTTAAAGTCTAAAAATTATAAATAAAATATCATTATGTAGAAAATATTATTTTATTTCTAATGAATATTTAGAATTGAATTTATATTATGTATAACCCTATATTAAAAATGTTTTAGTAAATAAACTTTGATTTTAACTCGTTTAACTCTTCTTTGAATTAAATAATAATAAATGTCCTCATATAATCCAAGTGGACCTAAATGATAATATTTTATTCCTAAGGTTGTTTTTGGTCGAGATACACTTGTCCAATAGAATTAGTCCATGTGTTAGGGTAATATTAATATCATTTTTACCCTTAATTACCCTATTTACTTTTAACCGTGGTAAATAAAAGTAAAAAGTTACTATTCACCGAAAATTATTTTCATCTCATTGAACCACATTTTACTTCTTGATATTAACCATGTCTCTCGGATTTTCGAAATTCCATTCATATAAGCGGTAAAATTATGTTTTAGGAAAAATTCAGTTTTTTTAAATACCACTTAGTAGTTTCACTATTTATCAAAAATTCAAGTTTTTAAGAACAATGCCAAAATTTCACCCTAAGATATAATTGATATTCCAAATTCAAAAATGATATCTATTTTACAAAATTCCAAAAATATAAGTTTCATTAATTTATTTTATAATTAATTCCCGTTGTCACAATAAATAGCGTGTTTTTAAGAAACAATATATATCCAAAGATTGACAATTGGTTAGGTCTAATTTCGAAGTGAAATTAATTATAATGAACACCATTGGATAAAATGGTAAAAATATATTATAATTATATTTTCAAACCACTCAAATTCATAAATTATCGCCATTAATTATTTTGATTAAAAAAGTTGTTTTTAATTAAAATTTAGTAATTTTCACTATTTATCAAAATATTAAAGTTATCCGAAAAGTACGAAAATTTCACCTTAGGCTAAATTCAATACTCCGAATCCAAAAATGAAATCCATTTTGAAATATGAAATATATATAATTTCAATAATTAGGTATTACTATTCATAACGGCTAGTTTGATTGGTTGTGGTGTGTGTTAGAACTTGAAGTTGCGTACAACACATGCTACTATATTATTCAAAGGAAAGCATACTATGGAAGCTTGGGATGTTTCATTTTAAATTTTATTGATGTACCCATTTAGTCAAAAAGTTTAAATTATTGTATATAAAAAAGGTTCACAATTAGAAGTTGGTAAAAGTGCAATAGTGAAAATGAATTTGTTCTTACATTATGTCTAAGAAACTCATAATATGGATTCTATGATTATAAGGATTATATAAAGTTTAAAATTTAGTTAATACTATTCATAACCTCTTTTGAACGGCTTGTTTGGTAAGTCATGGTGTGCTTGAACTCGGTGTTGCGTGTAGTGCAAGTTATTGTATAATTTTGAAGAAATAACACACTATGAAATTTTGGGGTGTTACATTCTCCCCTCCTTCAATAAATTGCGTCCTCGCAATTTGAAATTGTTCTTCGAAAATAAAAGGTTGAAAATAAAAAATATCTTTGTGGGAAAACCCACATCGGAAATTGGGTACCTAAAATTTAGTCTTAATATGAGGAAAAGAGAAATGAAAGGGTCACCACCAAATTATGATCTCGATTAGGAGAACATTGGTGGAAATTAAAGACATATAATTGGAGGAAAAACGTAAATATTTATAGGTAGTGATTGAGGTCATCAATCACAAAAAAGTTTAAAATTGAGGTCCTTAAATTCATCAATCTACGATGATTTAAAATACCATCGATTCAACAAAACATAAGGTATTAGGATAACACATTTTTGACGTTTCAAAATATCTTAGTTGAAATCCCACATCGAAAAATGAATTAATGAGGCCTCCTTTTAAAATAAAGAGTGGAAAGTATGAAGATTACCGAAAATAACACATACTAGGGTTCCATGTAGGAAAATATGGATATGGAAGAGAAATATAACCATCAATTATCTGATGGAGAGTGGTAGAGAACATGGCTATGAAAAGTCCAACAATCCCAAAGCCATAAATTAGTGATGATTTAAGGTACCATCTAGGACAACATTTTTGTTCTAAGTTCCTTTTCTTAATGCTGAGGAATTTATTTATGAGATTGGCTAAGATCATAAGAAGATATACTTACTTTATAATTAGAGTTTTATCCATTAATAAATTTCTACCACAAACTCAACTTTCACTCCTAAAAAAATTCTATTTATACTATTCGTACAGGGTTCCAAAATAAACGAATTTATAATTCATCTACATGATCTTTAAAAAAACTACATTACTTAATCCAGGACATCTCGTGGGCCAGTGGTAGGTGATACACCCTTGTCGCCCTTCGGTTGCGGGTTCAAGTCTCGCGGCCTTGCCGGTTGCGACGGGTTGTCGCCCGACCTCTGGGGTGTCCTTTTATGGAAATCAAAAATTAATCTCAACTAGAATTTATCCAAAATACTTCTGTCTAAACTCACAATCCAATATTTATAAGGAAGGTAAACTTAATGTAGATCCTTTTTACCCCGTAATAGCATATGAATACCTTCATCATGTATTCTTTTAAAACACTGAAACATCCTGAATTACCATAATATGTATTGATTACATTCATGCTCCCATATTCCATATAGAATGCTGGATATACATCATCAATCCAAAAATGTTTTAAACCCCAATAATGATGGAATATACAAATCATTAATCAGCTTCAAGGTATTCAAGAATATCCAATATAATTTATCCAAATCAATCATGTATTATTCTAAAATCACTACCTCGGTATCAGAACCATATTATGGTTTATCTTTCTCTCAACCATATATTTTCCAAAAATTTAACCTGTTATTGAGTCACTTTTCTTTGTTCCACACAATCTCAAGTCCTTAATGAAATAGTACTTCAGTACAATCCTTATATACTCCATAATTATTATAACATGTACATTGTTGATACAACACTCAAATGACATAATCAACATAAGAACTCTAATCATTCCTCTTCATTTTTGTTAGTATCATAACATGATTATTATCCAATAGCATCATTTGTGACATGGTTTGATGACTGGGACATAGGTTCGTGTAGTGTCCAAACTCCTTGCAAATGAAGCATTGTACATTTGAAACCATTTTATTACTCATGCAGTCACGTACTTTGTGCCCTTTTCCTGCACACTTATAACAAACTCTCATTCCCTTCAGACAAGTTCCAGGGTGTTTCTTCCCACAGTTATCACATATGGGAAAATTCTTATTTCCCCTCTTCCCTTTATCCATCGTTCTCTCTTCCATGCTTTTCTTCTCTTGCTTCCCTTCAAAGCCATAGGACTCAGTAAAATCTTTACTTATCTTATCAACACATGATATTATTTCTTCATATGATTATAATACATTGGAGAATATTTCTCTTATAAATTCTGGCTTAAGACCATGAAAGATATGATCCTTCTTTCTCTTTGGATCGTGCATTGCTGGAGTTCTCATTCCTTCTACTGGGCGCCATTTATAAACAATGGCATACACTAGATTAGTTTATGAATAACAATACCTAATCCCAAACATGTAAGAAACATAACATAAATTAAATATTTTATGGATATAATCCATAATCATAAAAATTTCTCCTTTGAGGAAGTAAATCCACATAAACCCTTTATAATGGTTTGTAAAGAAAATGAGAATTATCCTAAGCATATCCCTCCGGGAGTGTCGTAACCAAGAGTGCAGCAAGGCCCGTTGTCGTGCACTAGTTCCCATTCGAGTCTAGCTCATAGCGGTGTTTTCGGGTTTTACCCCTAGGTACATCTGTGCCAGAGCCGCCTCTACCTCCTCGTATCCAGACAGGGATGTATTGCTCAGAAAACTCACAAAATCTCTACAATACCAAAATTCTAGGAAGTTCATCTATACTAATCCTCAAAGTCCATCTTAAATCTATGTTCTCTAATCATAGTTTATCTAAATATAGCTTCCAATGTTTGTACTAAACCTCCCTCTAATACCAACTGTAACGCCCCGACCCCAGTTACCCAGAGTCGGTGCATTATTACATAACATTGGCATGATAACAGGAAAGATCAAATCTCGAAAGTCTGATTGGTTTAGTAGCCTTGGAAACACTAGATATATTCATAACGTTTTACATTACATCATGAAGTGAAAAACTACTACAACAACATATTGTCTCCATAATCCACACTATTATCCCCTAATAAAATCCCTGCAGGTCATTCATAATTTACTTCTTCACTTCCTGGGAAAAATAAAACATAGAAAAGGGGTGAGCTCAAATTCCCAGTAAGGATAAAAATATAGCGGAAACTTTCAAAAATAAGCATAAACATTTAAGGCAATGTATAACTAAAACAAAAGACTTTTAAACATGAACTTCAACATAGTATGGCAAAAGTAAAATGAAATAATGCCATTTACTTATTCACATTGATATTCTACTAATAGAATAATTACATGCAATATCAATAACCACTTTCATAATAATGTAATGCATAATGCCAGACTATCATAACCACATAGCCAAGGCCTCGTTCCAAGACTACAAATAAGATTTTTCCAAGGCCTTGTGCCAAGACACTAGTTTGTCTCATGAGACCTACCGATGCATCGAGGAGCTATAGCGGGCTCCACCCGTCACTTACTAAGTCCAATGCTTCCCATATGAAAAGGTTTAAACATAACATAAACATTCGTATTAGAACTAGCATATGAAATGTCAATACTTTCTCCATAAACGATGAATGGTATAAAAATAACACATCCACCGTCAAACATACCACAAAACCTTCAATACATTATGGAAGTTTTGTATCATAATAAATCAACTTCATATAATCATAAAATTCATCAATGGATGTTGACATAGATGAAATCAAAACTATTTGAGAGAAATATCTCCTTTTTTTGAAATCATTTAAAAGTCACACATTTATAGAGGAAGTAATTAAAAAGAGATTTTTGAATCAAAGTGTCCCAAACCACTTTGAAACTTTTGAAAGGAATTAACATTTTAAAAACATTCATGACCATATAAATAAATCCTTAAAAACCATTTTGAAGACATGGACATTAATTAAATATATTTAGAAAGATAAATCTTTAAAACATTTAAAATTCTGATTTTGATAAAGAGTACCTTTCGGAAATTCTTAAAATATTCATTTTGAAATCATTTAAAAGTCACATAATTATAAAATAAAACATTTAATTTGAAAATATCCTTGTAATCTAGTAAAGGAAGCTTTGAAAATTTTATAACGGTGGTAAATAGCCACACCCGCCGTATAAGTTAAAAAACATTCTTACCTTAATTTTGTCGAAAAGGTTAAAAAGTACCTTGTTTGGAAAACGACAGAAAGATTCCTTTATAAACCTCTTATAAAAAGTCAAAAAAGGGTATATATTACTTTAACCCATATCTTAGTAAATAGTAAAAATGTTTTGAAATTCATTTTTAAGAAACATGGATGTGGATGATAAAGAGATCCCAGTAGATTATTACGTATAAACAACCTCGGATAATGAAGAGATTGTGAAATAACACTTACCTTATACTTTTCCATGGTTGGGGTAGGTTAACCTCTTGTATAATGGTGAAATAATTTTTATTAAATTATACAAGAATCATATATATTAATATGATATCATATATGATCTTTTAACATTGATTTGTTAATAATATCTTAGAATTATCGTCGTTTCGGGTGTTAACTTACTCGTTTTATTTTATATGTTTTGTTACATAATCCGTGTTTGTTAGGGATAGGTTGTATCTTATTCATATCCAGAATGATATCAAGTCCTTAAAAATCATTTTTAAATCATCAAATGATAATTATATATAAATGGATACGATGGAGAATGAATCTCATCGCGTTCGTGGAGACGGTAGTCCGTACGTATGCACGAGCGACAATATCATTCTTTTGATATTAAAATAATATATAAATGGATGGTATATCATATATAAAGAATCATTAACATGTTATATTTATTATTTACATGAGTTTCACATCATTATTATACCCATCCAAATAATAATATATTGAATAACAATTACACCACGACGTGGAGACGGTAAGCCGTACGTACGCACGTATGGTGACATGTTATTCAAAGGGAGGATAGAATACTGAATATGGTTGTAACATATTTATAATAACATCACAGTATATATAAGATACTGGAGTTATTATTTTATAATGGTAATAATAAAGAAAGAAGAAGTGGAAGAAGAGAGGAACTTGAAAAGGGAAGGTGAAAACTTTACCTCTTCTTCGGGTTCTTCCTTTTTATTTGATCAAAAGGGCTCCCTAGGTTGTCTTTATGATCAAAATAAGGCCTCTAGGTTGTAGTGAGGGAAGTTGGGAGAGTATTTGGGCAGAGTTTGGCCGATCCAAAAGGCTTTGAAGGTGTGAAGAAATGGGAAGTAGGAGTGTCCTTTTATAAGAGGGGTGAGGGGCACCTTTGGAAAAGCTAGAAATATTAATTTTTAATAAATTCATATTCGGTTTATAATGGCTCAAAAGTTGATTATTTAAATTTTAAGGTAGGGATAGGTCGAAAACCATTCATCCAATAGAATTTAGACAGTTTTGGGTTACTATATCACCCTTATCTTTTAGTTTTAACTCTTAGTTAATTAGTTTGACATTTACCATGTCACTTTGTATTTTTATAATATGTAGTTAATAAACTTACTATATACATCCAAGAGACCCCCAAGTGGTCAATTAATGATGATCCTATCATGATATATGTCTCTTGGACGAACCTTCGATTCTTAGTAATTTAATATAAATTAACAATATAATATTTGTTTTAAAAACTCTTTTATGTCAATTTTGACACTATTCAATAATTGATTATTGTGAAACTAATAAAAGAATGATTACTTCGACAAAAGTTAATGAAATCAATCCTAACATGTAATATTAGACTATAAAATTATTGTAATTCATTAAAAGTCTCAAATTATATTTATTTCGGAATTTATAATAACAATTATTTTAATTTTTCACAATTATGGTAATTACTGCATCATCATTGTGTCATAAATAAATTAAATTATTTAAAGTCTAAAAATTATAACTAAAATATCATTATGTAGGAAATATTATTAGCTTTCTAATTAATATTTACAATTGAATTTATCTTATGTATAACTCTATATTAAAAATGTTTTAGTAAATAAACATTGATTTTAACTCTTTTAACTCTTCTTTGAATTAAATAATAATAAATGTCCTAATATAATCCAAGTGGACCTAAATGATAATATTTTATTCCTAAGGTTGTTTTTTGTCGAGATACACTTGTCCAATAGAATTAGGACTTGTGTTAGGGTAATATTAATATCATTTTTACCCTTAATTACCATATTTACTTTTAACCGTGGTAAATAAAAGTAAAAAGTTACAATTCACCAAAAATTATTTTCATCTCATTGAACCACATTTTACTTCTTGATATTAACCATGTCTCTCGGATTTTTGAAATTCCATTCACAGAAGTGGTAAAATTATGTTTTATGAAAAATTCAGTTTTTTTAACTACCACTTAGTAGTTTCACTATTCATCAAAAATTAAAGTTTTTCAGAACAATGCCAAAATTTCACCCTAAGCTATAATTGATATTACAAATTCAAAAATGATATATATTTTACAAAATTCCAAACATATAAGTTGCATTAATTAATTTTATAATTAATTCCCGTTGTCACAACAAATAGCGTGTTTTTAAGAAACAATATATATCAAAAGATTGACAATTGTTTAGTTCCAATTTTGAAGTGAAATTAATTATAATGAAAACCATTGGATAAAATGGTAAAAATATATTATAATTATATTTTGAAACCACTCAAATTAATAATTTATCACCATTAATTATTTTGATTAAAAAAGTTGTTTTTAATTAAAATTTAGTAATTTTCACTATTCATCAAAATATTAAAGTTATCAGAAAAGTACCAAAATTTCACCTTAAGCTAAATTCAATACTCCGAATCCAAAAATGAAGTCCATTTTGAAATATAAAATATATATAATTTCAAAAATTAGGTATTACTATTCATAACTGCTAGTTTGATTGGTTGTGGTGTGTGTTAGAACTCGAAGTTGCGTACAACACACGCTACTGTATTATTCAAAGGAAAGCGTACTGTGGAAGCTTGGGATGTTTCATTTTAAATTTTTTTGATGTCCCCATTTAGTCAAAAAGTTTAAAATATTGTATTCAAAAAGGGTTCACTATTAAAAGTTGGTAAAAGTGCAATACTGAAAATGAATTTGTTCTAACATTATGTCTAAGAAACTCATAATATGGATTCTAAAATTATAAGGATTATATAAAGATTAAAATTTAGTTAATAATATTCATAACCTCTTTTGAACGGCTTGTTTGGTAATTCATGGTGTGCTTGAACTCGATGTTGCATGTAGTGGAAGTTATTGTATTATTTTGAAGAAATAACACACTATGAAATCTTGGGGTGTTACAGTTCATCTTCACCTTCCCTATGATATATTACTTTGATGACATTATCATGTTCAGAACATTATAGAACTAAAAACATCTTTTCATTGGTACTAATCCATTGTTCATCAACTAATGGATCAGAAGACCCGATCAATGAAGGTGGATGATGCCTCATTAAGGATTCAGCAGAATGTTGCTCCATCCTTTTCTAATTTGGAAGTCTTACATGATCCATATCTTGAGACATTGGTGTGATCATGGCTACAAGATTTTTCATTCGAACTCCCATAAAGTTTGGTTGCTCAGGGGGACAATCATTGCATTGCCTATCACATTCAGCATTAACACAGTTCCTTCAGGTTCCAACCATTGACTAAAACCAAGAAGCATAGTGTGAACATTACTAATTAAAATAGGAAAACCACATAATCGGTAATAAAATTTCACACATTAGGTATTATTATAGGTTATTCACGGTCATTTAAAAAACACTAATTTTGTGTTCCATTCTTAGAAATATCCTTAGGGTTCTTACTAGGGCTTTCACATCCTGGCTTTAAAAGGATGACTATACCTTTCCTCTAATACCAACTATAACGACCCATACTTTACAAACATGGTTATTACTTCATAATTGAAGCATAAATATTACAACATATATCAAAACCATGGTAGGACCATATATGTATAGATTCTTTAGATACTGTGAAACATAAAAAACTTGTTCATAAATCATCTACATTTTCTCCCATTTATTTCATAATATCTAGAGTTCCTTTTGGCATATCCTAATTAATAACCTTCATCTTGAACTAGGGAAAAGAAAAAATAAAAAAGTTTTAGCTCAAATTATCAGTACGGGTAAACAAGGGAAATATGAATCATATCATATTCATAAGAACATGACATTTTGAAAATCGTAACCTGCAAAAGAGATCATAATATCATGACATGGGATAAATCATAGTAGTGAAATGTAATTCCAATAATCAAAACTTAAAACACAAAACATTTTGGAACACACACATAATCATATAAAATAAATTCATATTTAGTCAACACTCATTGCCAAGACAATTATAGCAGAAAAGCCAATTACTGAACCGAGTTCACTCCTTGTTCCAGTCCTGTATAACTAAACCATATTAACTTTCTGTTCCAGCCATATCTATATTATGAGATATAAATCATTACCCAATTCATTTGAGGGAGATATAGGTCCCACCCATCTCATAATTAAACCATTCATATGTGTGCCACAAAATCATAAACCATACATCATAGCATAACCCATGTATAAAAAATGGGATTCTTGAACATCATGCCATCATAACATAATCTATATAAGATAAAAGGATTTCATAAAAAGAATTCCATCATAACATAATAAAATCCGTGTAACAATAGGGAAAGAAAAATAACCCTATATTATCTTAGATGGAAAATAATTTTGATAAAACACTTAAACTCCATTCCGGAAGAAAATATCCTTTCTTCTTCAAAAATAGTTTTCTTTTCTCAAAATGTCATACAATTTTAATATAAAAGAAGTTAATTGAAAATAAACTCGAAAAATATTAAATAAATATTCCTGGAAATAATGTTCAATCAAATCATAAAAATCCATTCTTGTCGTATAAGTTAAAAATAAATATTTTTCTCATACGTTGGCTGGAAAAGTCAAAAAGTATCTCATACTGAAAATAATAAAAGATTCCTTTCATATATTTTATTAAAAATTCACTTATAAATAAAATTGGATTTAAACAGTTTTAGGAGGATAGAAATAATATTACATATTGAGGAAACATTTATGTGGATGATAAATATGCTCCATTAAATACAGAATTATAAACAATCTTGGATAAAAATTTAGATTGTGAGATTTTCCCTTACCTTAGGTCCGATATGATTTGTACATATTAGAACCTCTTGTATAATGATTTTTATAATGTAATTGACTTATTCTAAAATCATATTAATCTTTATGATATCATATATGGCCATATTCTTATCTTATTATTAGTAATATTTCATTGCTACTTGTTATTCGGGTGTTTATTACTTTATGTTCTTATGCGTGTTTTGTCAAACAAATTATTATTACTCTTTTTAGGTTAGAGATAAATCATTTAAAGAATGGTATTATTATAATATTAATCATATTTACTCATTCAATACATTCATATAATCATTTTTCAATGAAGATCATGTAGAACGAGTCGCATCACAATGTGGAGACGGTATGTCATACGTACGCACGAGCGATGATATTATTCCAATAATTGTGGAATTTTATTGATGTGTATGGTGTATAATATTTCACAATAAATATCACTTTACAATAATCATATATAGTTATTCTGTAAACCATTATACCCATCCAAGTAAGGTGGTGGTGGAAAACAGATTACAGCACGGCGTGGAGACGGTATTCCATACGTACGCACGCGCGATGATTTCTTTTTTCGTAGGATGGATAGAAGGTTAAATAGAGTTGTTTAATATTTATAATAACATGTTAGTATATTATTCATACTGATGTTATTACTTTATAATGAAACAACTAAAGAGGAGGAAGTAGAAGAAGAAATAAAATTGAAAGAATCGGTAAAGGATATTACCTCTTCTTCGACGCGCCTCTTCTTAACCTCCACTTAGGGCTCTAAAGATGGTATTTGAAGAAGACCAGGACCTCTAGTATGATTCTAGGGAAGTTTATAATATAAATGGAGAGGTTTTTTCCGTGCATGAAGGTGACAAAATGTTGTGTAGAGGAGATGGATGAGGTTCCCTTTTATATGGGAAGAGAGGGACACCTTTGGAAACTTCAAAAATATTAATTTATAATAAATTAAAAACCAACATAAAAACCTTCCAAAATGACTCAATTACAATATGAGATGATATAGGGTTGTAATATAATCAACCAATAAAATTTAGACATGTTGGGATGTTATTTTAAACCTTATAAACTTGATTTAACATTATTTAATCTATTTAATTTCATTTGTGGTAATAATATTCTAAATTTTAAATTGTTATAAATAATTTGTTATGTTTTATTAATTATCAGTAATTGGATACTATCTGAAATTTTTCGAACATATAAATTTCAATTTATAATTTATAAATATTTTTGTGATTTTTAACCAATTTTGTAATATGTTATTTTTAGTAAATAACAATAGTGTCAATTTTGATACTATTCATTTATTTGCATTTAAATAAAATGCACACAGAGCATATAATTGAAAAAATAATAATAGATTCCTAAAATGTCATATTGATCTATAAAATTAGTATAGAACATTAAATAGTTCATATAATATTTATTTTAATATTTTTAAAACCATTTATTTGATATTTCTATCTATAAAATAATTTCTACATCACTATTGTGTCATCATTAATGATATTTATTTAATCATTAAAAATTCTAAATAAATTACCATGATGTATATGATTTTTTTATATTTTTGGAGACTATTTACATTCGATGTTTTATGAATTTTATCACAAAATTAAAATTATTACACTTATACGATATAAGAGAGTGGCATGTTATCACTTTCTTTGGTTTTTATAAAAATTATATCATTTTCATGGTCCAAAGTCCATGTAACGAATAAAATCAAAACCTTAGGTGATATGGGTCGAATTTTATTCATCCAATTGAATTTTGGTAGCTGTAGGGGTAATTTTATAATCTTATTTTTACCATTAATTACCTGATTTACCTTTAACAGTAGTAAATAAAAATTCACCGTAGTTACTATTCATAATATCTATAATATAAAAGTAACCTATTAACATAATTTAGACCCACTGAATCCAAATATGGAATGCATTTTTCAATATTCAAAATTATGAAGTTGCAGCAATTAATTTAAAAATAATCCCATTGTTAAGATAATGAGTTTTAAAAGTAAAAACATTTCCAATGATTGAAATGTTTTTACCTATGAACTCAATTTAAAATAAATGTTAATGAAATAAATTATATTAAATGGTAAAAATATATTATATTTATGCTTTAAAACCATTAAATAATATATTTTAACCATATAAATTATATTTATGAAAAAGGTTGTTTTCAATTAAAAATTAGCATATTTTAAAATTCATAAAAATATGAAAGTTTTTAGAAAAGTATCAAAAAAATACCAATGAAAATTTTTATATCCTGATTAAAAATAAGTAGTTTATTTTGTAATATTTAACTTATAAACTAGTCAACAATTAGATTTAAAATGGGTGCACCATCCAAAGGCGGTAAAACTGCATTTTTTGAAAAATACTTCTTTTATACAAAAAATTGATTTTATTATCATACCACATTCTAGAAAATGTGTAAGATAAATTATATTGTTATAAAATTCAAAATTCAGTTAATACTATTTATAACAGAAAGTTTATATAATATCTTAATAACATATTGTTTTTTATTGAAACTCGGTATTACGTACAATGGAAGCTATCGAGGAAGGCTGCTCTTGCGTGTAACGCAATCCAAGCTAGTGTTGTGTGTAGTGAAAGCTTCCTTTGGTGTTGTGTATAACATAAGACATAAAAAAATATTTCTCATAAAATCTTAGTCTGTTACATTCTACCCCCCTTAAAATGAATTTCTCCCTCTAAATTCATAAATTTATAACAAACAGAAGAGGATACCTCTCCCTCATCATATCTTCAAGTTCCCATGTCGCTTATTCTAATTGGTAGTTCCTCCATACAACTTTAACCAAGTGGGTGGTCTTGTTTCGTAGAAATTTTTATCTGTGATACAAAATATCTATCGGCTGTTCTTTATAAGAAAGATCTTGCTCCAGTGGTACAACTTCTGAGCTTAGTACATGTGAGGGATCAAGTATGTACTTTCTCAAGAGAGATACATGGAACACATCATGAACTTGAGAGAGATTCGGTGGAAGCACCAATCGGTAAGCTACCTTCCCAACATGATCCAGTATTTCAAAAGGACCGCTATACCTATGGATCAGCTTTCCCTTCTTTCCAAATCTCATTACTCTCTTCCAAAGAGATATTCATAAGAACACTTTATCACCCACTTCAACCTATAGGTATTTTTTTTGGTTGTCGGCATAACTTTTTTGTCGACTCTAATATTCTCTTATGTGTTGTTGAATATATCTGAAATTTTCTACCATCTCATCAATAAGATCGGGTCCTAATAGATTTATTTCCACAAATCATCCTGGCAATTTGGATCTCTACATTTCGTCCATAGAGAGCTTCATAAGGAGCCATATGAATACTGGAGTGAAATCTATTATTATAAGAAAATTATACCAAAGGTAGGTGTTGATTCCAACCACCTTTGAAATCCATAGAGAAAGCTCTTAACATGTCTTCTAGAGTTTTAATTGTCCTCTCATACTGACCATCTATCTAAGAATGATAAGCTGTGTTGAAACTCAACTCTGTATCTAGAGTATGCTAAAGACTTCGCCAGAACATAGAGGTAAACCTTGGATCCCGATCAGATATAATGTAAAGTGGTACTCCATGAAATCATACCCCATCTTCCACATATATCCTGGAAAGCTGATCAAGATACAAATATTCTCTAATAGCAATGAAGTGTGCTAAATACTTAAAATGATCAACTATAACCCAGATAGCACTATTGCCTTTGGATGTTTTAGGAAGTCCAGTGACAAAGTCCATAGTGATATTTTTCCATTTCCATTCTAGTATGGTTAATGATTGTAACATCCCCTTAGACTTCTGTTAGTCATCTTTAGCTTGCGGACAAACCAAGCATCAAGAGACATATTTAGCAACAACTCTTTTCATTACATCCCACAAGAAGTACTCTTTCAGGTCCTTATACATCTTGGTGCTTCATGAGTGAACAGAGAATGAAGAACTATCAGCCCCATTCAATATTTCCTTCTTTAGTTCTGGGATGGGAGGAACAGAAACCCGATTCCTGAACCATATTATTTCATCACAATCAATGTGGAATTCAAGAACATTTCTCACCTTCATTTGTAACTCTAAATCTTATTTTTTGGCCTCTTTAATCTTCTCATGTATAGATGGTTGAACATTCCTTTGATAGAGATAAGATTTCCCCCATCCATTATTATTCCAAGATCCATCCTTTTTAAATCTATAAATATTGGATCTTTTGTGATCCTCATCATGGATATGTTGGCATGGTCTTGTCGACTTAATGAGTATACCACCTTGTTTTCATTCACAGGGTGATAATGAATTGAGCAGTCCTAATCTTTAATCAGATCCAACCATCTTCTTTGGCACATATTCATCTCCTTTTGGGTGAGAATGTACTTTAAACTTTTATTATCAGTATAAATATCAAACATTTCACCATAAAGATAGTACCTCCATATTTTTAATGCAAAGATCACCGCGGATAAATCCAAATCAAGATTTGGGTAACATTGATCATGGATTTTTAACTGTTGTGAGGCATAAGCTATAACCATATCATTTTTCATAAGAACACTCCACAAACCCTTCATGGATTCCTCACTGTAGATCACAAACCTTTCTCCACTATAAGGTAGTGTGAGCATAGGTTCACTTGATAACATTCTTTTCTAATCCTTGAAATTCTCTTTACACTCCTCCATCCAAATGAACTTAACTCTTTTTCGAGTCAACCTATTGAGTGTATTAGATAATCATGAAAAAACATTCACAAAACGTCGATAATATCATTCCAAACCTTGAAAAATTCAGATCTTATTTATTGTTTTTGGTCGGAACCATCTTTCTATAACCTCTATTTTTTCAGGATACATAGATATCCCTTATTTTGAGATTATTTGACCCATAAATGAATCTTTTTGAAGCCAAAATTAATACTTGGTAAATTTTTCATAAAGATTCTCCTTTCTTAGGGTCTTCAGTAAAATTATTAATTGATATTCAAGTTATTTCTTGCTCTTTGAATAGACAAGAATATCATCTATAAAGACTACCACAAACTGATCAACATAGCATCTAAAGACTTCATTCATTAGATCCATAAAGATGGTAGGGGAATTAGTATGAACAAATGGCATCACTAAAAATTCCTAGGGCCAATACCTTGTAAAGAAATATGTCTATGGTATATCCTCCTTTTGAGCCTTAATTGATGATACCCTAAATGAAGATCAATCTAGGAAAAGTATTGAGCTCCACAAAGTTGGTCAAATAAGTCATCAATGTGTGGGCGAGGATATTTTTTCTTGATAGTGATTTTGTTAAGTTATCAATAATCAATGAAAAGTCGCATTGATACATCTTTTTTCTTAACAAAGAGGTCTGGTGCTCCCCATGGCGATGCACTAGGGCATATGAATCCATTATAAAGATTCTCTTGGAGTTTCTTCTTCAATTATTGCAACTCAATTGGGGCTATTATATATGGTGTCTTTGAAATAGGCATAGCACCCAGTATGAGTTCTATTGAAAACTCAACTTCACGATTTGGTGGAAGACCTATAAATTCCTCTAGAAAGACATCATCAAACTTTCGTAAAATTGGAATATTCTTAATTGTGAGTTTCTCTCCAACCATTTGAGATAAATAACCTTCATTTATTAGAATCATGACCCATAAGATGGATAAAACTTCCACTGAAATGTTATATTCATCCTTGCATCGATAGATGATCGTAGATTGATCTGGAATATGAAATGTGACTTCCCTTATTTGGAAATTTATATGATCTGTATATAAAGAAAGACGATCCATGCCAAGAATCATATCAAATTCCATTATAGAAAGGATCACAAGATTTACAGGAATCACTTTCCCACAAACTTCAATCGGAGAAGAACTGTAAACTTTTGATGTGACTTTTGTTCCATTAGGGGTTGTCATAGCTAACTAATTATGTAATTTCTGAGGTAATATAGTGATAAACATAGAAAATTCGTCCGAAAAAAAAAGAGTGGGTAAATCCAGAATCAAATAAAGCATTTTCTACTTTCAAGTGGATGATAAGTGTACCTTTCACCCCTTCATTATTGTAATCCACATAGCCGATAGAAATTTCATGTGACATTCATTTTTATTTGGCCTTAAGAGTTTGTTGATGTCGATATAATCAACAACCCTTGGATTGAGGCATTGATTGGCATAATTCCCAATTTCCTGCACATGAAACGTTGACCTATAGGAGGTGAATTCTGTATATCTTTTTCTTTGTTTTCATCACTAGACATATTTTTCCCATCACTACAGAATTCAATTGCCCGATGACCTTCTTTTCCACATTTAAAACATTTACTTGTCCCTTTAAGACAATTCCACCGATGTTTCATTTCTCACTTTGAGCATAATGGAAAAATCATCTTTTATTCAGTGTTGTCTTTAGATTTTCCTTTGAATTCCATTTTCCGCTTCTTATCAAACCCATATGATTGATAGGTTACTCAAATCTCCATATCATCCTTGAGAGCACATCGAACAATTTCCTCATAGCTATTGAAGTCCCTAATGTCAAATTCTCATTGAAGAATTTATTTTAATCCACTAAAGAATCTATTGATTTTACACTCAGGTTGGATAATAATTCCAAAAGCGTACCTTGCACGTCTTGTAAAATTTTCTTCGTAGGTACCAATAGATTCATAATACTTTTGCTTCAGTTCAAGAAACTACTTCTCTATCTTTGTTCGAAGAAAATGATGGAAGTAATTATTGAAAAATAAGTTCTTGAACTTGTCCCATTCCATGGACTCAATTTCTCCTGTTTTCCTCGTATTCTACAAAATATAATACCATTGATTAGCATCACCTTCCAAACGATATACTACTGAGATGACTTTATCATGTTCAGAACATTGTAGAACTAAAAATATCGTTTCAGGGGTACTAATCTACTGTTCATCCACTAATGGATCATATGACCCACTGAATGAAGGTGGATGCTCCTCATGAATGATTCAACAGAATGTTTCTCCTTCCTTTTCTCGTTTGGAAGTCCTGCATGGTCTATTGCTTGAGAAAATTGTCTGAGCATGGCTAAATGATTTTCCATTCTAGCTCCCATAACGTTTTGTTGCCCAGGGGGACAATCATTGAATTACCCGTCACATTCGTCATTAACACGGTTTCTTCAGGTTCCAACCATTAACTAAAACCAAGAAGCATAGTGTGAGCAATACTAATTAAAACAGGAAAACCACATAACCAGTAATAAAATTTCACACTTTAGGGCTTATCATAGGTTATTTATGGCCATTTTTAAAATACTAATATTGTGTTCTATGCTTAGACATATCCTTAGGGTTCTTACTAAGACTTTCACATCCTAGTTTCCATAGTTTGACTATAACTTTCCTCTAATACAAACTATAATGACTCATACTTTATATAAATAGTTATTACTTCAGAATTGAAGCATACATATTACAACATATAACAAAAACATGATAGGACCGTATAGGTATAGTGTCTTTAGAAACTAGGAATCATAAACAACTAGTTCCTAAATTATCTACATTGTCTCTCATTTATTTCTTCATATCTAGAGTCCCTTTTGGAATATCCTACTTAATACCATTCTTCCTGACCTGGGAAAAAGAAAACATACAAACTGGGGAGCTCAAATGCTCAGTAAGGGTGAAAATAGAAAATATCAATGATATCATATTCATGAGAACCTAACATTTTGAAAATCATAACCTGCAAAAGAGATCATAATATCATGACTTGGGATAAATCATAGTAGTGAAATGTATTTCTCATTATCATTAATTATAACATGAAACTTTTTGTCATACACACATAATCAATGAAAATAATTTCATATTTAGTCCAGACTCATTTATAATAACATCATAGCGGACAAAGTTCATTTCTGAACCGAGTTCACTCCTCGTTCCAGTCCAGTATCACTGAAATAGATTAACTCGACGTTCCATCCATTTCTATCTCATGATATATAAATCTTTACCCAATGCATTGGTGGGAGATATCAGACCCACCCATCTCATAATGAAACCATTTTTTGTGTGCCAGAAAATCATAAACCATAGATCATAGCATAACCCATGTATAAAAAATGGGATTCTTAAACATCATGACATCATAAAATAAACCATATAAGATAAAATAACTTCATAAAAATAATTCCTTCATAACATAATTAAATCAATGTAATAATAGGTAAAGATCTAGAACCTTATATTATCTTTGATGTAAAATAATTTTGATAAAACACTTGAACTCCATTCCTGAGGAAAATTTATTTTCTTCTTCAAAAACATTTTTCCTATCTCAACATGTCATAAAATTTTAAACTAAAAGAAGTTAATTAAAAATAAACATGAAAAATTATAAATAAAACATACGGGATATAATGTTCTATGAAATCATAAAAATCCATTCATGTCGTATAAGTTAAAAATAAACATTCTTATCGTACTTTGGCTGGAAAAGTCAAAAAGTATCTCGTACTAAAAACGACAAAAGATTCCTTTCATATAATTTACTAAAAAATTACAAATATGTAAAATTGGATTTAAATATATTTAGGAGGATAGAAATAATATTACATATTGATGAAACATGGATGTGGATGATAAAAATTCCCCAGTAAATACTGAAGTATAAACAATCTCGGATTAAAATTGAGATTGTGGGATTTTCCCTTACCATAGGTCTGATATGATTTGTACATATCTAAACCTCCTTTATAATGATTTAAATAATGTCATTGACTTATTCCATAATCATATTAATTTTTATGATATCATATATTGTTTTATTATTATCTTTTTATTATTAATATTTCATTGCTACTTGTTATTCGTATGTTCATTTCTTTACGTTCTTATGCGTGTTTTGTCGAATAAATTATTATTCCTCTTTAATGTTATAGATACATCATTTAATGAATGTTATTAGTATAATATATATCATATTTACTAATTAAATTCATTCATATAATCATTATTCATTGAAGATCACGTAGATCTAGTCGCATCACATCGTGGAGATGGTAGGCCATACGTACGCATATGCGATGATATCATTCCCATGATTATGGAATTGTATTGATGTGTATGGTTTATAATATTTCATAATCAATATAAATTTACAATACTAATATGTAGTTATTCTTTACACCATTATACCCATCCATGTAATCTGGTGGTGGAAAATAAATTACACCACGACGTGGTGACGGTATTTTGTACGTACGCAAGCGCGGAGATTTCGTTTTCTGTAGGGCGGATAGAAGGTGAAATAAGGTTGTTTCATATTTATAATAACATATAATTATATTATTAAAATTGATGTTATTACTTTATAATGAAACAACTAAATAATATTAAGTAGAAGATGAAATAAATTTGATAGAATCGGTAAAGGATATTACCTCTTCTTCGATGCGCATCTTCTTAACCTCCTCTTAAGGCACTAATGTTGGTCTTTGAAGAAGAAAAAGAACTATAGTGTGTTTCTAGGGAAGTGGATAAGTGAAATTTATAGGTTTTTTCTGAGCTTGAAGGATAAAAAATTTTGTGAAGAAGAGTGGGAGGAGGTTCCCTTTTATAAGGGAGGAGAGGGGAACCTTTGGAAACCACAAAAATATTAATTTATAATAAATTAAAACCCCACATAAAAACCTCCCAAAATGACTCAATTATAATATTATATGATATAAGGTTTTAATCTCATAAACCAATAATATTTAGACATTTTGGGAATTTATTTTAAACCTTATCAACTTGATTTATCCTTATATAATCTATTTTATTTTAATTATCGTAATAATATTCTAAATTTTTAATTATTATAAATAATTACTTATGTTTTGTTAATTATCCATAATTGGATACTATATGAGATTTTAGACCATATAAATTTCAACTTATGATTTTTAAATATTTTTGTAATTTTTAATCTATTTTATAATATGTTATTTTTATAAAATAACAATAGTGTCAATTTTGATACTATTCATTTATATACATTTAAATAAAATCCAAATAGAGAATATAAATGAAACAAAATATTTAATAGATTCCTAGAATTTCATATGTATCTATAAAATTCGTGGAGATCATTAAATAGTTCGTATAGTATTTATTTTAATATTTTTAAAACCATTTACTTGATATTTCAATCAATAAAATAATTTCTACATCACTATTGTGTCATCCTTAATGATATTTATTTAATACATAAAAATTATAAATAAATTATCATGATGTAGATAATATTATTAGCTTTCTGTAGACTATTTATATTATAAGTTTTATGGAGTTTATCGCTAAATTAAAATTATTACACTTACAAGATATAAGAGAGTGACATGTTGTCACTTTCTTTGGTTTTAATAATAATTATATCATTTTCATGGTCCAAAGTCCATGAAACGAATATATTCCAACCCTTAGGCTAATATGGTCAACTATTATTCATCCAATAGATTTTTTTTCAGGCGTTGGGGAAAATTTGTAATCTTATTTTTACCCTTAATTACCCGATTTATCTTTAATGGTAGTAAATAAAAATTCACCATAGTTACTATAAATAATATCAAAAAATTAAAAGTAACCTATTAACATAATTTTTACCTACTTAATACAAATATGGAATCCATTTTTCAAAATTCAAAACACAGAAGTTGCAGTAATTAATTTAAAATTAATCACGTTGCTAAGAAAATGGGTTTTAAAAGTCAAAACATTGCCAAAGATTGAAATGTTTTTACCAATAAATTCAATGTAAAATTAATGATAATGTCATATATTATATTAAATGTTAAAAATATATCTTATTTATACTTTAATACCATTAAATAATATATTTTAACCATATAAATTATTTTTCTTAAAAAAGTTGTTTTCAATTAAAAATTAGCGTATTTTTACTATTCATCAAAATATAAAAGTTATCCGAAAAGTATCAAAATTTTATCCAATGTAAATTTTTATATCCTGATTCAAAATAAGAAGTTTATTTTGTAAAATGGAACTTAAAACTTGTCAAAAATTATATTTAAAATGGGTGGGCCATCAAAAGGTGGTAAAACTGCATTTTTTTTTAAAAATACTTATTTTATCTGAAAAATTGATTTGGTTTTCATACCCCATTCTAGAAAATGTGTAAGATAAATTATAATGTTATAAAATTCAAAATTCAGTTAATAATATTTATAAAAGCTAGTTTATCTAATATTTTAATAACATATTGTTGTTTAATGAATCTCGGTATTGTATAAAACGCAAGTTATCGAGGAAGGCTACTCTTGTGTGTAACGCAAGCCAAGCTAGTGTTGTGTGTAGTGAAAGATTCCTATGGTGTTGTGTATAACAGAAGACAAAAAAAATTCTCATAAAATCTAAGGGGGTTACATATGTAGTATCATTAAAATTATTATCATAGAGAGATAAATTTATTCACTAACCTCCTTACCGAGCGCATCAAGAATATGTTTCTCCGTCACATACAATTTCACTTCATGGTGTAGGCTAACACGAAGCACCTTTTCAACTCTTGGAAAGTTGTGTTGCTGATAAGAATATATTTATCAAGTATCGATCATAGTGAAATTTTTTAATTCATTGTTTTCTATAAGTAAAATGTGTATAGTTTTAGAACACTATCACATAAACTTTAGAAAAATAAATAAATATTATTTTTATTAATCAACCACTATTTGTTTGAAACCCAATAACCCTCACTACTAGATTTAGAATATCATATTTAGTAGTAATTTTAAGTAAAATGATCCATATTCCCCTTATCATTACCCTAATGTTAGATGGTAAATAAATGTGAAGGGGTTTTTGTGGGTATTCGAAATTAAAACTGCATTTACTCATAGTTCCTTGATCTATTGCGTGTACTACCAAATCATGACATACATAAATTTAATTTCATCAACCCCTTCCTCTTAGTTACACAATGTTCCTCTTTGGTTATATACCGTTATGGTATACTAAATTATCTCAACCCAAAACATAATGTTATAATTCGCCAATATTTCAAAGCACCCCAACATTGGCTTGTCAAAGCACTTCAAACTATTCTTTGATTTTAACTGATGCAGTGGAAGGGTGTACTGAAAAATATATATATAATTGAGATAATTTTTTTATGCATATTTTTAAAATTATCATATTCAGTAAAATATTAATAATATTTATTTTATTTTCTTAAATGATTTACCGTGTCTTAGATAATATTTTCATATATGCCAACTTATTTTAGTTCCATCTTGCGTGCTTGTTAATACATCAATTAATGTGATCACATCAAAACAAAAATAAAAAAATATCCATGAAACATGATAAATTTAAAGTAATAAATTTGAATGATATTTAGATTTTGCTAATGGTTTTTTAACTAGAGGGTGATAAACTAACAGTTTAACTTGGGTAGAAAACCTTTAACTAATGAATGTTTGTGTTACAGCTTTCCAAATTCACACCAATGTTTCGCTATTGCATTGGTTTCACCTCTACTCCAATCTTGAACCTCATCCGCTAACTTGGGAGCCTAATCCATTAAGCATTCATTTACGAACACACAAGTGATGGGAACCAAAATATTTGTTAAGGTGTTCATATAAAATAAACGATGGGTATATGTGCCATTACTTAATTAGATGGGTGATGACACACGAAGAAATTATTTAAAATAATAATAAATTAAATAAAACCTTTCATATTAAATTTTCTGGTCAAGGATCATGATAATCCATAAGAATTTAATAAAGTATGTATTTAATAAAAATTGAATACAATTCCTATCATTCATATTTTAGATAAATTGAGCTTGAATTAATTAAATTTATTTTTCAAATAATCCATTATTTTTTATCATAATTCTCATCCAAATTTCTGTATGAGTCTCCTCAGTCAAAATTTTAAGCAAATAAAATAAATAATTTATAATTATCTATGTAGAAAAATGCACCTTATAGGAAACATGGTGAGTAGCCATAAAAACTAACCAACATTTATTATACTTGAATACGTTTTACTCTAGAGATATGTGGTATACAAAAATTAGCAAGTGATTTCATGATTTGTACTATCAACTTAATGATCACATGGTTTACAAGACTTTATATTTTTGTATGTATCATATAATTTATCAATAAATATATATTAACAACTATAATATGACTTATATAATATTTCTCAATCCAAAAATTACATAGAAATTTTTAAACACGCCCACAAATATATATAAATCCATCAAATGGAATTCCCAATAAACTAAATGACCACGCACAAGAACATGTTGATACGGTTAACGCAATATAATAAATTAATTTTAATTCTTTGTAAAATTGGTACAAGTATATGGAATGTAAAATTAAGATAAAAAGCATGCATAATTCTCTCCATCTATTAATGATACATGCTGAGAAACTCAATGTGTAATTGTACCACAGAAAATTTTGGGGTATAGGATGTGTACATGGGCTATACGGTGTGTGGTCTCTGAGTTAAATGACCACTAGTCATATAGGACATGTATGACGATACGTGGCCCATATATGACTATAGGATTACACACCATGTAATTATGTAATAAAAAATGTTTTCCAGCTGACCATGTTCTAGACTGGCCTAGTAAATACACGATGTATAATTATATTAATTGTGTGTAATAAATTCACACTACTTGAAGTAATTTCGATTTAATTATTGTAACATTAAATAATAGTATATGATGTGTACCTTTGGATCACATGGTGTGTACTATTGTGTTTTTTCATCTAGAATCCATATCATCTCTAGATGAGATATTGGAATTTATTTCATTCATAAAATTAATCAATTTGATTATATTTACATGAAAAAAGGTGTGAGAGAATAGATTTCTCAATTTATATTAAAGAATGATTAAAATGGATATTGTTTCACTTCAACAATGCATATTTTTGTATTTTCTAAGAACACATTTTAAGGCTATGTGTGAACCTTGAAAACTTCCAAACCCAGTGGTAAAGAAGTAGACAAAATTCAAATTGAAAAAACTACCAAAAAACAAAATTTTCACTTATTTCCAATTAAAATCATAATTAAAATTAAAAATAACAAAAAACACTTTTCACCTTCCACATCACGATCATCCAAATCCATCATCATGGAAGGTAGAAATTTCATATTTCAAACACCAATCCAACCGATGAATTGAAAAATATACCACAAAAACCTCAGGTTTTGAAATCATAATCCCTCAATCCGCACCGTGAGACATCGCCGCTGACCAACCATTTCTATGAACAATGATCAATCATTGTAAACTAGAAACCAAACCATCCTCCAGCTTCACCATCAGGACTCCCCAAACCAACCCAAATTGTAAATCCATCCAGAATTAATAGAATGAAATAGGGGCTTGAAAGAAGAAGAGTCATATGACATAATCACCTCCTAGATTACTAAAGACCGCATGAGCCACTCCTCCCAAAACTCTGAATGGACCGTCACAGTAGACCAAACTATAAAGGGATACAATCCTTGAATTCATGGTGGGGCAGAGCGGATGAAGGAAAATCAACCCATAACCATCGACACCAGACCACAAATCTATCCAAAGAGAGAAGACGGATAAACCATCACAGAACCATAGAAAAACAAGGAAATGTTGAAGTAACACAAAAACTGCCACCACTACCACCATCTACACTATCTTCGGAGACCACACCAAATCAAACAAATGACATAGATTTATTCAAAACCAAAATTTATTTGTGCACCACTAAAATAAAATGACAATATCCCTTCACCATTAGCAAGTATCATCCGGCGAGAACTGTTATAGCTGAGATCAAAGCCAATGATGTGTGTGCCAACTAAACTACCTTCAACCGAACATAAACAACCTCCTAAATACCCATTAAACCACTATAGAAAAATAAATGGGAGAGATGTAAAGAATATTATAGGGAGGAGTATGAGCAAACAAACCTCCCCAAAAAATATTGAACTCACCTAGACTACTGATCCCAACCGATGAAGCCACTTCCAATAGAAGACACAACATAACATATAAGAATGCTGGAGTGGGTAAAATAGGGAAAAAATGAAAAAAAGAAATTGAGTAGGAGGAAGGAAAGTGAGAAGCTATGGGATAATAAAAAGAGAATAAAGGAGAGATGGTGGAAGGGGAGATGATTCTAGAAGTGGTGCACATACCTCCCCCTCCTAAATCCCCCCCAAGGAAACCCAAGAATGAGATGGAGGGGAGAGTGAAGCCGTATAGAGGCTTGGTAATTAAACTTGAATTAAAAACAAATAATAACTGTTTAAATTAATTAAATTTCTTAAAATTATAAAAAATAAATATGATCCAACTCTAACAACACATGAAGGATTCTGGTATAGCTGAAGAAGTTAATGGGTCATTCCCATTTTTTATTTTTTTCATGATCAATTATTATTATGAGACTCAAATGAAGATAAATATCACGATCAATGGAATAGAATCATTGAATATATACAATTGATAAAATGAAAAAACCAAAGTGTTGGATCGCCATATATTATTTATAATTAATTAATGAAATCAATGAATTAACCCGTGAGAAATTCATTCTGTATTGATGGATCTAACAATGGATCTATATTGTACAATCATTGCATTGCAGGAATGAATATTAGATTCCCTTTAATGGTGAGCCACATATATTCTATAAATATATAAACATCATCATATTAATATATGGGTCATGGCATGGAAGATCATATCACTAGAATCATTAGCCGTTGACCACCTCAATAATCATGTCCAAATGATTCTTCTTAATATCTCTTGACTCGCGAGTGGAAGGTGGTGGATGATATATCTCCATTATTAAGAGAATTTTTAATAAAGGGAGTTCTCTAGTTATTCAATGGGGTTATTTGGATATCATTTTCCCAAAAAATGGTTGTTTTAGAAAAATAAAAAAATTTGGTTTATAAAACACTAGGGTTAGATATAAATAACTAAACAAGTTCCCTTTATTATTTAATTTAACCCTACAGAATCCCATGTCTATAATAATAATAATATAATTATTTCTAGACAACCTCTAAATTCATGGAATAAAATTAAATATTATTTATTCAAATATTATTCAATATATATTATTTCTCACCAAAATATTAAACTCTGTGGGTATGTCCTCTATAATATTTATTGTGACTTGAATAAAGATAATATGGTTAGTAAATAAATATCACTACATTATTATATAATAAATAAATAAATATTATATTCTCAAATTATAAAATATATATTTATAAAATATTTTACCAACATAATTCTATGATATGTACCTATAGACTATTAAATGTCCATTGAATACTATGTAAATGATTTTCTATAGTTTTGTGTATGCCATATTTCTATGTTTTTTGCCTATATTATTCTCTCATGGATAATTATCTGTGATTAAATTTTGATTCATCTATTATTAACTCCCAGGATTTATGTCATAACTCAATATTATGATCTAATATATGAAGGGTATGGTTTTCAAATGTTAAAAACATTTTATAGTATACTTTTTCTCATATTATAATTACAAGATCATTCATATCTCCTTTATTTACCCTTATAGTGCATAAGAACTCACACATTCTTATGTTTCCTTTCATAGGATATGAATAATGGTTTTAGCTATGATATATATAAGAATTCATATAACTATAATTATCTATATGGATTACTATGTAGAACTATTATGAACCAGCAGTTTATGTCTCCATGTATTCGTAGATACTAGACCTTTACAATTATAGTTGGGATTATCATTTTATTTAATGAATACTCACTTATATTGATGTAATGTATTTGTATGAATTTTTAGGTCACTATATGATCTGATATCAAATAAAAGATTGAAAGAGTTTGTAAATGGATACTAGAGGGGGGGATATAGTTTATAAAAGTAAAACATAAAATTACCTTTAACTTTTTTAGTGTATGAGACTGAATCTATTTCTAATCATTAAAAATATATTAATAGGATTAATTTTTTCTGATACATTCAAATAATCACATTGATCATAAATATTTATATTGATGTTAAACATTCGTTATATATTCACAGGGTAAATAAAACATGTAGAAACAAGGAAAGTAAAACATTAAAATGTTCTACATAAAAACATAGATAATATTTATAAAATAATATCAACACATTACCCTTAAATATAATTGAATTATATCACAATTAATTAAGAAATTGGTTGATTAAAATAACCATAATCCCTTATCTTAATTTATAAATAAATCCTTCAACCAAAAATATTAAAAAAACATTGTCTTTCTTGCCTTGAAACTATCGATCAAAAATATTAAACACAATAATAATCAGATCCACGGAATCCCTAGATAAATCCTTCAAAAAAGTGATTACAAATGAAAAAAATGATTTATGACATTTAAAATCCTTAAATGAATCTCTTAAAAAAAGAAAAAAATCTATATATTACATAGTTCTATAAGTAACAATATGTTATATATAAATAAAGTATATTTCAAATATATTGAGTAAAAAAATCATTAACTCCTTTCTTCTTGAATCCACCTATAATTATATGAATAAAACCAACATTCTAATCAATTATTAAGAAATTTAGTTTCAAAAAATTCAATTGAACTCTTCCTTATTATAGAATTTTCCGTACAAACTTTGTCTTATGTTCATAATGATAATATCATTACAATGCTCTAAAATATTCTTTCATGTAGAGTATGTGTTTCTTGTTTCATAGGATTAACATTATTCATATGGTGAAATAAAAAAGTTTGTGAGATGGTTTTTAAAAAGATTTATTTTGAGAGTATATTTACATACATCTGATCAATGTCCACTGATTTAATAATGTTTATCATCATCAATGTGGACTTTGATGTACATTAAAAATTATATATAATAAAAAAATTCATTTGATGAAATATTAATTTGTCTATTTGAGGTAAAAAATACATCATTATCCTATTATATATATCAATCCAATTATTAATATCATCCAATTTTGATGATCATTTTATTATAAATATTTTTTAGATTATAAATATCCTAAAATCAACAATTTTTCTGCATCCAGTAGTAATATTTTTTTTGTAAAAAATCTAAAAAATTCAAATGTATAGATTTGGTAAAACATTTTATTAATATGGTGTGTTGTGATTTTCCAAAAAAATATTAGAATTTGTGGAATGTATAACTTTTATCTCAATAGTGACATATATACTTATCATAAAATTTTAAAGTATACAGTAAATCATAATGATATAAATTTTATTTAGAGAATATTGATGGAGTATATTTTAATTTTTTATTTCACAATACATTAACACCCCGGGAAATCAAGAAATGTGGTTGATACCCTAAAATGAATGGATAATGCAAGATTATCTATGATGAGGGTCAAAAAATATTCAATATTATAGGAATTTTAAAAGATGGACCCGGAAATATTTAAGGAAGGGGATAAATCAAATCATTATTAAATGAGTTTTAAACCATCGATCCATGGAACAATTATAGTGGAAAACAACGGAGATTTATAGCTAAAAAAGTATATCAAAAGTGTTCATGAGTTCAACCATGATTATTATAGAATGATCAGGTTATGGAACCATGTTTGTGTCTATTCCATTCCATATTTGAAGATGATGTAGTGGGATGAAGGTCACTATTTTTCCTTCTTTATTCATCCAAGATGTATGGAGATGTTTGGAGATTTAAAATGGTATTTCTGGTTGGATAACGTGAGGAGAGATATTAAAAATTATATATCTCAATTTTTGTTATATTAAAACTTTATACCAAGATACATAAGTCTAAGGAGATGTTAAAACCATTACCTAAACTAAAATGGAAATCTAGGAAACATCACCAATGATATTGTAATCGTATTCCCGAAAACATATAATGTCTATAATGCTATTTGGGTTGTATTTTATCATTGTACAAAGTAATCACTCATTAGTTCAATCATAGAATATTTCAATCATGATTGTATTTCTAGAATATACATTAAATAACTGGTAATGTTCGATGGAATACTGTATTCTATTTTATCTGATCAGGATCATAAGTTTACCATGATTATATTTAGAAGTCATTGAAAAGATGTAGATTCAGATTTATATTTCATTACATCATATATTTCTGAAAAAATTTGTTAATATGAGAGTATAATTTAAACCCACAAGGATTGGACGATGGGTTGTTTTATGGATTTCAATGGCTGTCGGGATCAATATTTTTTTTTAGAAAAGTTTTCGTATAATAATACTTTTCACATGAACATTTAAATAAATCCTTATGAAGACATATATAGCGATATGGGTGGAATTACATTGTATGGGGATGATGTTAGAGGAATAAATCTATTGGGTCATGAGCTAGTAAACGGAATAGATGAAAAAGTTAGATCTATTTAGTATCACATCAATTTAGTTCATAGTGAATAAGACTGTTTTGTTGAAAATAACTGGTGAAATGTGGAATTTTTTATTATTGAGAGTATATTCCTAGAAATTTATCCATGGAATAAATTTATGGGATTAATAAATAATGTAATGTTAATACCTACATATTATGCCACCTTCTATATTATTGATTGAATAGGGATGGTAGCTTATCCCCTCGTTCTTCCATAGGACCACTCCCAAGTTCATGATGTTTTCCTTATGTCTCTATATATAAAGTCCACAAATGATCTATAACATATAATGATCATTTAGGTGATACTAAAGGAAAACCATCTTTCCTATTATGAACAACCTTCATATATCTTATATCATAGAGATAATGTGTTTTTGAACAAGATTAATCACTTTGGATAAGTTTTATAAAGGAATAATAAATTCGAAGAAGCTACTTGTGAACCCATGGATGTGTAAAAATATCCATTTTTTATTTGAGGGAATGAATTTTGATGATATAGTTCATTTTTTGGGGGTTTGAGTATTATACACTAATATTTTACGATATATTTATCATAAAAAAATAATTTTTCTGTATCTTATGATACATGCAAACCTGAGACTAAATAAAAAATAATATAGTATATCGTTATAACCTATGTATTAAATTGGATGAGTAAATAATTATAAAAAATTTATGGTAAATAATTAATACTCTTAGATTAATCAAATATATTTATAAATAAGTAATAATGTTTATTAATGTCATTATATGTTTTAGAAATAAAATTTTTTCCTTAAAAAATGTATTCATTACATTTTTTTTTGAAAATAATATATTTAATTTACACCCTTTTTTGTAATTGTTTTTAAAAATAATCATAATTTTTGACATTATAATGTAAAAAATTTCATCGAACGATTTTTTTTTAGAATTATCAAAAAATATTGATGTTTTGATGAATAGGGAAAATATAATTTAATTGAAAATTATATTTTTTTTTAATGGAATTTACAAAGATAAATATTTTTTAAAATAGTTTTAAATATAAATTTAGTTTAATTATATCAGGAATAATCCAATTATGTTAATTTTAATATGTTATATGATTGATTTTGGTATGAAATCATTTTATACATAAGAAAACATTTTTTCTTGAAAAAAACATATCATCACCATTTGTTAATTTAATTTTAAATTAAAATCACCCAATCATATGAATTAAATATGATAAAATGGATTAAAAATTTGAAATCCTATTTTCCAAATGGGGTAATGAGTTCATTTGGATTTTGGTTACAATGAGTAGAAAAAACAATAAAAAATTATCACTCATATTAAGGAAAAAATAGGTACACTGAGGGGGGGATAAACCAGTAGATAACGGTTTCTGTGAAACTTTAACTAGTATAAATACTATTTTACAGATATATGTATAAAAATCATATCAAACCATAGAATATTTATCCACTTGGAATAATATTTCATTATAATGACATTTTTATATTTTATTATTTGAAGAAATATATTATTTTTACCATTCTCTACTTAAAAATGGACTCCCCTATATTCTATTATTTTCATAAGATATTACCAAATATAAATACCAAAACCTAATAAATTATTTTCTACTCATTTATATCCATTAATTATATGGGATGGACTACTTAAAATTCCATTCTAGAGGTCCTTAAAAAGATATAAAGGATGACAAAAAAAGAAGAGGTAATCAACCAACCCAAACAACTTCATATTATTTATACTTATACCTCCTCTAAATACATGATATTTTATAAATATTAACATTTTTATCCTCAATATAACAAAATGTTATTATTATTAAGGAATACCATTTTTAACCCTTTTATCCATCAAATGGGGAGTGAAAGTATCATTCGTATATACATTTGGACCACTGCTTCCATGAAGGGATACAATTCATTTTACATCATTGTGTTTCTTGGATAGTTATTGTAATAGTTATGATATTTATAATGGTTTTTTGGAAATAAATATGACTTTTAGGTATAATTTTGTATCTACCTTTATTTATTTTCTTCAATCTGAAAATGATAATGGGGCTCACGTGTACATGTTGACTACCACCTCTATAAAGAAATTCGATTAGTTTTTCAATTTTCTATTTAAATGGATGGTAAATACGACAAATTTAATGAATATATATGAGATGTGTAACATAATAATTATTATATAATAGTGACTTATTATTTATCTTTCTTTGGTTCCATTCCCCAAAAAAGTAAAAAAAATATCGATGCTTATATACTACGTGTTGTATCCATGAATGACGTATACCATTTTTATATTGCTGAATTTTATGGATTTGTATATATATATATTGAATATATATTATATTCATATCATGACTAAAATTATTTATATTATGGATCCATGAAAAAGAATAAAGACTAGAAATACATAACTAAAATTCTAATAAAAAAATAAAATACATAACACCTAAAAATGATGATTCTAATTAGAAATTATTTATAAATGGTTGTTGAAATTTTTTTAGTGGATCATATATGATATTAGAATAATTTAAATTATTTTTTTATATATTTATAATTAATATATATTTTAATATATTTTATATAATTATCTTTCAAAGCGTGTCAAACATGAAGTAATGTATCTATGTTAAAAAATAATTTTCTATCGGGATTGTTTATTTTTATGTTTTTATTATAGATATTTTATATCTTATCTCTGGATAATCCCATAGTTTTTCTTTTAAAATCATTATTTTTCGTTGTTACATGTTATAAATTTATTTTCCAATATTTAGGAACTCAGCAGTCTTGATATTATGTTTCATGAAAACGTAATTTATTTCTCTCTTTATCCGAGAATCCTTTTTAATCCCTATCCATACGTTTAAAAAATAAATCAATAAATTTTCCCCAAATATCTTATTATTTTTAAGGTAATTTTAACTATTATATACTTTTAAAAAATTTATTTCCAAATGAATATTCATTTAATCTTCCAAATGAGTTGCTATAGAGTTTTTATTGAATTTATGAAAGTAATGATTTTTTTATGTATATAACATGAATATAATTTCACACTATCATTCCACTCAATGTTTTGATGTATCATTTACATGTTTCTAAATATTATTTTAATATAAAATGATTTTATTAATATTTAGTAATGTTTTAGATTTTAAATAAGTGATATCATTGTGAAAATATTATTTTCATCAAGAAATGTTTGTGTGATCCTTTAACAGAATTTTTAATCTATGATATCATCCTTTAATGAAAAATATTATTTACTATGGATATAACCGAATTGTTATTTCTATATTCTTACATTTAGTGGATAATTATGAGGAAAATTTATGGATGATTATATGAAACGTTTTCTCTATGCCAAATTTTGATTAAGTTATGATTAATCCTTTATGAAACCCATTTCATTTGCCTTATTTTTTATATAATGAAATGATTAAATGTTTATGAATCCTATTTTCATTGCACATGTTATGTTATTATGAATTCTTAATGAACATACCGACCATATAGGTATGGTTCTAATTATGTTATTGGTGGTATATAAATTATATATCCCTTTAAAACATTAGGGGAAGATGGATTATAACACCTTGTTATTTTAAATGAAGATTATTATGTTCAATTGTTTTTTCAACATGATACACTGAGATTAAAAAACATACAAAATATAAAATTGTTATAGTCATAATGATAAATTAGAGGATTTAAATTATATTAACTAATTTATGATATATATATATATATATAACATAATAAATTTTAAATATCTGTAAATTTCAATTGAATAACAACTTAATTTTTTTTAAACAATTTTATTCTTCAAAAAGATGATCTTTAAAATTATTAGTTTTTGTTTTTTGGGGGAAATAATATAAATAATTTATAGAAATTTTACAAAATAATTGATATTTTTTTTGTTTTTGAAATCAGTAAATAAAAATTAGATTAACGTGAAATTATGGGAATTTTTTAGAAAATATTCAATTTTTAATGAATAGTGAAAAATATCTATTTTTGAAAAATGATTATTTAATTATAAATATTATATAATTTAAAAGTATGATAATATTTTAAATTTTATTTCATGTAACATAAGTTTTATTTATTTATATTTAAACCACATAATTATAAATGAATAAAATTTATATTGGTTTTCTGTATAAGCTTATTTTTCTATTTAAAAATGAGATTTTTTTATCGGAAAGTTCTTTTAAAGTGAACTATTTTCTTCCTTATAAATTAATATTAAAAAAATTATTGCAGAATTATTTTGAATAAATTTATATATTAGATTTTATTAAATAATAATTTTTTTTCATAAATTTATTATCATTATTCATTTAGTTTTTTAAATCATCCATCTCATAGAAAATAAACTTCATGAAACCTCAATTTTCATCATGTATATGGGAATAATTTTAAATATAATTTTTAAATTTATGAGAATTTAGTTTTTTAAAATGGATTTAATAAATTAATTAATAATAATTAATTTTATTTAATTAGTTCAATATAGTTTTTCATCACAATGAATGGTGAAAATAGTAAAAATTAATTAGAGGAGTTAAGGTTAAAACTGGTTTAATGTGGGTTTAAATTAAAAATATAAATTCTAGAATGATTTAAAAACTTATATATAATATATTTTACGGAAATATATAGACTATATATTTTTTATGTATATATTATGATCCATTTTTTATTATTTTATTTAGTGAAAAATGTGGGTAAATCCTTTTCATTTCAAACTTTATAGGTGTGCTGTCCACCTCACTTTTATAAGGTTACTCCATATCCTCCCTTATTTTCAAATTAAAAACCTTTTTTGTTAGCCAATATCTACACAGTTAACATAACGAATTCCATAACCATTATCTAAATCCATTTTTTTGTCATATTCTTTGATAATAAGTCTTTTGGTTCTTACCTAAGGAGGTTGTATGGAGAAGAGGTATCATTCTTAACCAAGCAATGGTATTTTATTTGTTATTCTACCTACTTAAAATAATTTTCAGTTATTATGATATAATAACACCAATATATCACATATAATTATATTTTATAATATTAGTTTAATAAAATACATATATATCCTCGTCCATTAAATTCGATATAAAATCATCATTAGTGTGTATGATAGACTACTTCCTCATGAATCAATGTCATTCATTTTCCGTCATCACCATTCAAATATTTCTATAACGATGGATTTATAGAATACATATGTTATTTTTTACATATTTATAATTGTATTTATAATAACACATACCCCAATTTAATTTCCATTCCTTGGAGGATATGATAATGTTGCTTGTGTGTACGATAAACTACTACCTCACGAAGTGATATGATTCATTTTTTCACTGACTCTTTATATTTATTGTAATAATAAAAATGTTAACAAATATATGTTATATTAATGAAATTATTATGATATTAATGAAATATTTTCCATTTTTAGAGATAATATTTCATTTTCTTTTTGAAACTAAAAATTTATAATGTCATTAATTTGTATGTGTAGACTACTACCTCCATGTAACGATGTGATTTTTTCATCATCAAATCACATTGATGATAAATATTTATATTTATTTAAAATAATAATATGATATTTACTTTATTATTATCATTCCAGAATTATAAAATAATAAATAACTTATTTCCCTAATTATCATTGAAAAATGGAAATGTTACTCATGCATACGTACAACTTTTCGTCTCCATGATCGTAATGTAGTTAATTTTTCAGAAACATATTTCATGATTGTTTTAAAAAGAATTATAATAGATATGTAAATATGATAACTAATTCATAACTTTTATTATTGATATGTTTAAATAATATCCTCTCCGACCACGGTCAACACAACAAAGTTGTTTTGATATAATGAACAGAACATCTTCAAAAAACCCGACATGAACTTACCTTATTATATATTAAAATATATCATTATAATAAATAAAATAAATTATTTATGTAAAAGTTAATATACATAAAAAATTATTAAATAATATATTTAAAATAAATTTATTATATAGGAGGTTCGAACATGAATGATGAATGCCATATTGGAGGTAAGGTGTTTCTTATCCCACATTATTTGTGGGAGAAATTATCCATGTTAATGATTTTTTTGAGTGGTGCATATACTTTCTCTAAATTTATATTATGAACCACTTCTTGAAAATCATTTTTATTTATAAATCCCTATGAGGGTATCCCTTTTCAAGATGTTTTTATCTAGAGATTACAAAATTAGTAAGGGACTTCATCTCAATTTTCCTTCATTGAGGAACATTAAATTGTTATGTACCGATTTTCCTTTATATAGTGTATATAATTCCCCAATTTTTGTAACATAATAAATACATTTAATTTCATGTTACCCTCTATTTTAAAGAGAATTATTTTAAACAAGAATATTTTATTTTAATGTTACCAAGTAGAAAATGGTTTATTAACAAAATTTATTTTCATTGGATTATTACACTTAATCATTGACACTATGATGAAATTATTATGTGTGAATAGATTAATAATTTATTATTATTTATTTCCAAATGTTTTTCAATCACATTTATTAGACACAATAACTCCATGGATTAATTCTCAATTAATTATATTATATTATTAAGGGTTATTTGTCTCAAATTATCCTTCTTTGGGATATATGTTGATGTTATAAACCATAATTATTTTATGAGGTGTGTATACATACTCTATGAAATGTAATATCTTGAATATAAGTATGATCTATATATTTAATTCATCACTCTATGGTATTATTTTATGGTTCTTATAATTTGAATGATACCAAACTAGTAAAGGATTTAAGTTTCAATTTCCTTTTTAATTATGATAGTTTATTTAGGAATTTACATTAAAGAAAATTATTTAATAATTATCTCAAAACCCATCTAATTTTATTATTATTAGTTTATTCTTGAAATTTTAATGTAATATTACTGTTTTCCACTATTTTTTACTTAAAATTATTTAATAATTTTTTGGGAAAATACTACTTCAATTCTCTCTTCAAACTAAAATCAGTGTTCTTCCAAATAAATATTTGCTAAAAATATTTTATAAAATTATTCACTATGAATGTTTAAATTAGTTTTTACCAATTATTTTATTTTTACATAATAATTAAAAGGAACATTCTTATCAATTTTTTAATGATGTTCATTTTGACTTTTACTAAAAAATTTAAGGGAATCATTATTTTAACATTCTCGATATGAACATAATTTTCCACCATCCTTACCATTATATTCATTAATGTTTACTTTTTATGTTTGGATCATTATTCATGAAGAAATTTATTTATTTAATGTTTTAGGATTTTATATATTATAAATTAATGTTTTCAAACTGGAAAGGGTATTTCCATTATGAAATTCTCTAAGTGTCCTTTAAAATAAATTTAACATCTAAGATAATATCCTCTGATGTTTATCAAAATGAAAATGTTATTTGAATCAAAAATGGTTTTAGTAATATATTAATGGTATTTACATTAATCAACATTAATAACCCATGTTGTTACATATGATTCAATGGTTATATTTTTTGTTGATATTGTCCTCATTATTTTTCTAGATAGATTGAGATGAATTTAATGGGATTGTGAAAGAAGAAATTTATTTTACACTAGTTAGTTAGGATTTAAAGATATTTTCAATGAATCCATGTGTTTTAAATTGGTTAATTAAGAAATATAATAACACTAACTTTTGTTATTATTGAAAATTGAAGGTTTTTAATTATTTTTATTTCAGATATGGTTCCTAGACATCATTTATGTTGATGGGTGGTTCCTTGGTAAACAACGGATGAGTTGTTCTATTATAAACCATGGATGGGTGGTTACATTTTAGTCTAAGTATGGGTTGGTCTCTGATAAACTAAGCAAAGATAGGTCTGTGATATCCTTCCAATGAATTTGTTATCCTTGAGATGGAAGTCGAATATATTGGTTATTCCATTTTTAATAAGTGATATAAAGATTATTTCCAAAGATAAAAAAATCATTTCATTATGATTTATAGGATCTTAAATGTTTGCACTGACCCTAATTGATATCACATTTCTAATATTTATTGATTCGGATGAATCTTTTAATTTTTAAATCCTTGTTCTATTTTTTCCATGGTGCATGATCTAGCTTTTGATGGGTATTAATATGATAATGTTATCCTTATGCACTTTGATTAGGTTATCATACCATTATGATATTCTTATACACAATGATAGAATTAAATTTATAATTCGTAGGTTTATACATAAATAGAATTTGAGATCACCCATATTTTTTTTATTTTCTATAGTTCATCAAGAAAGTTGTTGAATGAATTATTTTTGAAAGAGATTCATATGGATGATGATGATGACTTCATCTGAAATAATAAAGGTTAGTTAAGTAGTATAAATTATAATTTAAATACAATATTATTATTTATGTAATAGTTATTATTAATTATATTAAACTTTAAAAATAAAGAGTTCCTTGATATTGTAAGTGATCTTATATTTACTTTTTATGTTTTAAATTTTGGATGGAAAAAATATGGGTCACCTTAGTCGATATCATAGTCATAAATGTAATGTTTATTTTTAGCAAATTATATAGATATCTAGGATCGATGATATTATAATTAATATTAGAGGATGTTTTAGATAAATTTTGGGATTTAGATTTTTTCATGTCATTTTAACTTAAAATTTATAGACTCCATCATGGGGATAGAAATTTTAGGCTAATCATAAGTTCATGAATATGACACCACCTTTAAGGTTTTATATAATTAAAATTTGTTAATGAAATTTTGGGATATGTTTTTTGGGGAGGGTATGTGTAACACAAAGGTTCTATATGGTATATTATTTGACTATGAATTATCTTTCTATAAGTTTAATGTTATTGGTAACCTTCAGTGTTTATATGTTCATTGATCCATAATTTTATTTTTAAGTATTTTAATCATTTTTATATGAATTTTATAAGGATATATGTTTTGTAAAAAGGAAAACCCAAGGTTGGGTGACAACTCCTCACATTCAAAAAGCCCCTAGGCTTGAACCCACAATTGAAATACAAAATGGGAGAAGTGCCTACCACATACCTATGTGATTTCCTAAAGAAGATCCATATATTGTTGGAATGTGACGAAAAATATATGAAAAATACATTGAGGTTAATAAACATTATACTATTGAGGATTTTGATGTTATTTTGGACATAGTTTTATTTATTTATGGAATGTTTTTGGTTGAACATTTGGTATTACTGTTGAATTTTGGAGATTAATGTATTATCTCATCATATGATGGTTTATTCATTTATCAAATTACATAAACATTTTATAACCATTTTGGTTTTGGTTAATTTCTACGTATAGAAGGAAAATATTTTAAACCATATTATGGTTATGTGATCCATTATAAGTTGATTATAGTGCTTTAGACATGAAAAAAAAATTATTGAATACTCATAATTTGGAGTTAAATATTATATTGTGTTCTAAATTGATAAAATGTTGAAATTATGCTTATAAGGTTTGTATAAATAATTATTCTCATTGTCTTAATTGAAAAGTAGTTACTCAACTCCCAAAACATGATCTTGAATCAAAAGTTTATCATATTACAATTATTTATTATGATATCAAAGAGCATGTTTATAGATTTTTGGTTTATAGTTTTTTGGTTATTCATTTAATCATGATCATTAAACTTATTATGATTAATTACCCATATCACAATACATAATTATTTATTCATTAAACTTATCTTCCTTGACTAAATATTCACCAACCATATATGTTATAATATTTGTACTACCACTTTCATGAATATATATGATTTATTTTCAATTGATATTTTAATTGGATTTTAATGAGGACAAATTTAATAAAAATATATGATATAATGATATTAGAAAATTTAGTAAATATTTATATTTCATTCTTTCCATCAATTAACAACTGAAAATATTTTTCATAGGTACGTATAGATTAACATCTCCATTATTGGTGTAATTATTTCTTTAACCTTAAATTTTATGGATGACTATAAAAATATATACAATGATTATATGTGATAAATATTCTGTGACTAAAATTATGATTATGATTGAATAATTTTAAATGTTTAAGGACTAAAACTACAAAACCCAAATGTACATGGAAAACGAAGTAATTATCAACTGAAAGAATTATTTTATTATTTAATTGTTAATATGTGAGTGGTAATGGTTTAAAGTCGAATAATATATGTTTATATATATATATGATTATTGTTATCGAATAATATGTGTAATAAAAAAATATTTTTATATAGGAGGTTTTGAATCATATGATGTAATTCAGACTTAAGGTAATGGGTTTTATGTAATAATAACATAGTTTTTTGAGATTGATCATGATTATGTTTTGATAATGAGACCATATAATGAACCTCCAAAAATACTCAAGACTTTTTTTCTAATCAATTTATTTTGTGAATTTTTTCCTTTCATTATCCACACCTTATAAAATTAGGATACGGAAAATAATTTTTTAAATAAAATTTTATTCATTTCAATATTTGGCCAAAAACATTTTTCCAATATATCATTGTTTTTTAAAAAAAATTCTTGAAAATTTTAACATTAAATTATTATTTTTAACTTAATTTTGAACCAACATTTACCTTTTTAAATTTTCATAATGTACCTCTTGTCATTTTCAAAATGAGATACTTTGTAACTTTTCTATCCTAAGTATTGATGAAATATTTTTTACTTAATATGCAGAATAAATATTTACATAAATCATGTATAATAATTTTTTTGAAGTTTCCATTACATGTTACCATTTCTATTTCCAATGAAAAGGTTTTCCATAAAATTTAGGGAATTTTTTGATTTTGAAGAAGTAATTTCCAAATAAAAAGGTTATTTTTCTAAAAAATTATTCAATAATCATTTGATTCATCAATGATAATATCCTTCAATGTAACTAATACTATATTTGTATTATAATCCAAGGATACAATAATACATGATTCTTTATATTTTTTATTCTTATAATTGAATGATGTTTATAAAACTCCTTATTTTTAACCATGTCATTCAATGATTAATGGTTTATATAACCTATTTATTTCCATATCTTCTAATATAATGAAGGGGTTTTGTTATTTTGGAACACATTTTTGTGTTTTTTATTATGTTATAGGTGGGTTATATTCCTCCATGTAATTAATTCGTAAAAGTATGATATCTCGGGAGATTAACATGAATCTAATGGAGATTGAACCTAGTTTTGGAAGGGACTTTATCCTCATTGATTATCTTGGCAGTGAACTTTTATAATTTATATGGTTGGGGGGTGAAAAAATTCCACTATATTAGAGTTGTAAAATAACACTAAATACTAAGTAAATTATTTTTCACAATTATCTATATGAAAAAATTCCATTTCATGTGTCTATGTTATGCTCTCCTAGACCACGATCAGTCATTATTTGAAGATTTTTGTCTTATAAACTTCTAGGATTTATGACGTGACTCATGACTATGATTTATGATATGATGGGTATGGTTTTAAAATGATTAAATCTCATTCTCATGCATTTTATCTCATATTATTCTTATATGATAATTTAGAATTCCCTTGTTTACCCTTATGGGGTACTAGAGATCACCCATTCTTATTTTTTCCGTTCTCGGGTTATAAAGAACGTTTTCAGATATGATATGTCTAAGAAGAGTGAATTATATTAATATCTAATTGAGAGATGATGTAGAACAATTGTGATTCAGGTTTTTATGTTTTCATGCTTCCAAAAATTATAGACCTATATGATTCTAGAAGGGGTCGTTATTTTATCTAAAGAATATTAATCTAACTAAATGTAATATCTATTTATAAATTGATTAGATACCTATATTCTTTGATACCAAATTTGGTATTATAGGAGTATGAAAATGGATATAGTATGGGGATTAATTTTATTTAATAAAAATTATAATTATAATATCTATTAACTATATTTTTGTCTTAATATCTTTCTGATTATTACAAAGATATTATACGGATGACTTTTTTCGGATACTTTTATATAATCTATTTTATAAAAAAAATTATAAAAAAGATAAAAGTTCCGTACATATTCACAATATAAATAAAAGATGTAAAATCAAGAAAATAAAATCATTATAATTCTATGAATAAAAACATACATAAAAATTATAAAATGTTGGAATCACCTGTTTTGATAATCCCAAATCATGCTTAAACATTGATTATGATGTATTAAACCTTTGCATTAATCTTATTATTCTATGCGTAAACGTATTTTATTCTAAACAGTTCATATTCTTACTCTCATAACTTTACTGTAATAGCTTACAGTAGTGGTTACATAAGTTTGGTATTGTTAGCTAACAGTCAGCGCTTTCTTCTCAAAGTCACAGTTACAGTTAACTGTCACCTTAAGTTACTGTTGCAATAAGTTCACAGTTACAAGGTTACAGTCGAAGACTAATACAAGCTTACAGTTACGAGTCTACTGCTATCTATTGTCAAAGCTCACAGACGAAGGTCACAGTTACAAGACTTCTGTTCAAAGCTTTCTCTGCTCAAGTTCACAGTCGAACAAGTCTACAGTTGGAACAAGTTCACAGTCGAACAAGTCTACAGTTGGAACAAGTTTACAGTCATAAGCCTACAGTCATAAGCCTACAGTCAAGGTTACAGTTAGACAGCTTCTGTCTACTAAGTTTACTGATGATCGAAGTCTGCAGTTGACAAAGGTTACAGCTCTACAAATTTAATGTTACAAGTCTACAGTTAGAGAGGCTACAGTTACATGGAGTAAAAGCTACCATTGCAAGCCTGCAGACAGCAAGCCTTTTGTTGAAATCAGCAGTCAGAAGGAAGTCCACAGTTGGAAGTCCACAGTTGGAAGTCCACAGTTGGAAGACCACAGTTGAAGTCAACAGTGACATACATTCTCGACTCACTGTTTTAATTTCTTTATTTCCTACATTTAATTTATTTAATTTATCTAACGGTCATATCATACATTTTGATGTTTTGTCAAATATCTGATAAAGGTTGTCGGATGTCAGGAACCCGTACCTCGTACCTGCTGAAAAGAAATATTTTCTGTCCCTTGTCGGGAGATAAATACGAGAAGACTACGCTGCCCAAAAAAAGAGATAATGAGAATACGAATGCGAACAAGACTAGTGCGTTGTGGACGAAATACACCAGAAGCACAAGAAGATAAAAACGAGTTCCATCAAGAACACAGAGAAGCATATAGACAATCAAGTATACTCGAGAAGTGTTCTGTGCATACAAGAAGAACCCTGAAGAACTTCATCGACTACATTCTCACTACCTGTGAACCTGGAGCATACGACACTCTGTTTCTCAAACAGAAACGAGAAGAGGACTCAAACTCTCTTCTGATCGAATACAAGAGCTACACTGAGATCACCAGAACCACTTCTAAACTCTACATCTCTTGTTCTGTGATTTATTCTACATTTTGAGCAGTGTGTGTTATCTGCTGTATTAAACACACACACTGACTCCTGTACTTTCACTGGAGGATCTGTAAATCCTCAGCAAATCTTTTTGCACTCCATTTCCCACTGTGGATAGTGGTAGAGGTCTTGTGACCTGGACAGCTTGCTGCTGTTGTTTGTTTTCCCACGAAGAACTGTGGTAGAGGTCTTGTGACCTGGACAGTGTGTTCACTGTTGTTAACCCCGATCCAGGGTGTGGATCATTCTTATATAAAATTTTGAGAGGACTAAGTCTCGGCTTGAGACTGAACCTCTTGGTTAATTTTCTGTGCTTATAGTTATACTCTATATCCATACTATACATATTTATTTCATATTCCGCTGCTATTACTTTGAAATATAATCTATCTTCAAAGCTACTTTGATAATTAAATTCGCAAGTGTTTATATTTGTTATAAATCAGTAAGTTAGTTTCAAAAGTTAATTTAATCATAAGATTAAGTTAACTGAGAATTAATCAATCTTTAAGAAACTAATTGAACCTTTATAATCTATATAAATTCACTACAGTTTAATTTGTTTTTGAAATTGGGGGATTTTAATAGAAATTGTTTTTAACAGAAATTTTAATTGGAACTCAATTCACCCCCCCTCTTGAGTGTCCACTCCGACCAACATTTGGTATCAGAGGTTGTGTTTAGCTCTGTTATACTTGCTCAAAGTTTTATTTTAACTCTGTTTTTAAACTGTGATTGTAGTTTTATCTAAAAGATCTTAAATTTCTGTTAGTTCTAAATTTTATCTCTTTAAAACATTTTCTAAAATTTCCTTATGGATAATAGACTAGAAGGTGCTGCTACTAACAGGCCACCCTTCTTTAATGGTGTGAATTATGCCCAATGGAAGCTCAAAATGAAAATTCATTTGGAAAGTATGGGTTTTGATATTTGGACTGCTATAGAGTCTCAATACAAGATTCCAGAAACTGAAAGAATAACTTGGGATGAACCTACTAAAGTAGCTTACAATAATAATTGTAAGGCTATGAATGCTCTCTACTGTGCTCTAGGAGATGAGGAATTCAATAGAATTTCTGCATGTAAAACTGCTTTTGAAATTTGGGACACCTTAGCTGTTTCTCATGAAGGAACAACTAATGTCAAGGAAATGCGGTTAAACACTTATACTATCAAATATGATAACTTTAAGATGAAAGCTGATGAACCTATTTCTGATATGTATCTCAGGTTTAATGAGATAGTCAACACAATGAGCTCACTCGGGAAGATTGTTCCAGCAAAGGAGCAAATCATGAGATTATTGAGATGTCTGCCTGACAGATGGAGAGGCACATCCGTTTCAATTAGAGAATCCTGTGATATTGGAACTTTGCCTGTCAAGGAGTTAATTGGTAAGCTGATGATGTACGAAGAAGAGCTAAAGGTGAATAAAGAGGAAGATGAGGAACCAAAACGAAAATCTGTAGCCTTTAAGTCTACTGCATCAAAGAGCAAAGACAAGGAGAAAGTGCATATACCAACTGAAAGCTCATCTAGTGAAGACTTAGATTCTGACAGTGATGCCGAGATGGCACAAATAGCAAGGAGATTCAAGAAGTTCTATAGGAAGAAGAAGTTCTTCAGAAAACCAAACTACAAGGGTAAGTATGATAGACAAGGTAAGTGGAAGAAAGATTGGAAGAAAACTGATAAAGAAGAAGACATAGTTTGCTATGAATGTAAAAGGAAAGGACACATTAAAGCTGACTGTCCTAAGTTAAAATTCAAGAAGAAATATGAGTACAAGGACAAGAATTATAAGAAAGCTATGAAGGCCACCTGGAGTGCTTCAGAAGACAGCACAAGTGAATCAGAGTCCAGTGATTCTGAAAGAAATCGTGCTAATATGTGTTTCATGACAAACACATCTGAGGTAACCTTAGACACTCCCACTTTAAACTCTTATTATTCTGAAGGTGAAGCAGAATCTGGTTCTGATTCTGAAAATATGTCTAAAGATGAATTGACTGAATACTGTAATATGCTGGAAGAAACGTGTAATGAACTAAAGGATAAATATAAGTCTTTAAAGAAACAGCATGCTCTTACTGCAAGTGTCAAGTCTGCACTTGATGTAGAAAAAGAGAAAAATGTTCAATTATTAAAGGAGAATACAGAACTGAAACTATCTAATGAACAACTTAGAAAGGACTTAGAAACATTCACAAATGGAAAAGATACTCTAACCCAACTGCTAGGAAAGCAAGTTGCACCTAAGTATGCTACTGGCTTGGGATACCAACCTGGACAAAGACAGTTTACTAAAACCCAATTTATTTCCAAGTCTGGAAAAAATCATGCTAGTTCCAGTTTTGGAAATTCGTATGCCTCAACTGGTTATTTAAATAGTTGTCGATCAAGTAAAGTATATCTCTCTAAATCTGTTGCATCTATTAATTGTATGGGACCCATAAAACAAATCTGGGTACCTAAATCCTTGATTGCTAACATATCTGGACCCAAGAAAATCTGGGTACCAAAGTCATTTCTTGTCTAATCTGTTTTGTAGGAAATCTGTTTGAAAAGCAATTACAAGAAGGTATGGTACTTAGACAGTGGATGTTCAAGACACATGTCTGGGGACTATTCGTGCTTCAAAAGCTTAATAAAGGTTGATGGAGGATATGTCACTTTTGGTGATAACTCAAAAGGAAAAATCATCGGCTTAGGCCAGATTGGTAACACTGACTCAGTATTAATTTCCAAAGTTTTATTTGTTGATGGACTTAAGTACAACCTGCTTAGCATTTCTCAATTGTGTGATGATGGCTTTAATGTCAAGTTTGAAAACAACTCTTGTGATGTTTATAATTCCAAAAATGCTTTAATATTTTCTGCCTTAAGAAATGAAAATGTTCATGCTGTTGACTTGAACACTTTATCTAAACATAATGTTACTTGCTTAAATGCTTTTCATAAAGAGTCTTGGCTGTGGCATAGGAGATTAGGACACTGCAACATTCACTCACTTAGAAAACTCTCTAAGAAACACATAGTTAGAGACTTACCTAAGCTTGAATTCCCAAATGACAAAGTGTGTAATCCCTGTCAAAAGGGAAAACAACACAAAGTTTCTTTTAAACCAAAGAAAGAAGTTTCAACTTCTCAACCACTTGAACTGGTTCACATGGATTTGTTTGGACCATCAAGAATTTCAAGTCTAAATGGGAAGCACTATGTATATGTTCTTGTAGATGACTTTTCTAGATATACTTGGGTATACTTTCTAGCTCACAAAAGTGAAGCCTGCTCTTCCTTTGTTAAATACTCTAAGTCTGTAGAAAATCTTAGTGGACTTAAGATTAAGACCTTGAGGAGTGATCATGGCCGTGAGTTTGAGAATCAAGAATTTGAATCTTACTGCTCACACAATGGCTATGCTCACAATTTTTCTGCTCCTAGGACACCTCAACAGAATGGTGTAGTAGAAAGAAGAAACAGAACCCTGCAAGAAATTGCTAGAACTATGCTTAATGAATATGACCTGCCTGTTTACATTTGGGCTGAAGCTGTAAATACAGCCTGCTATGTTATTAATAGAGTCTTGATTAGACCGATTCTTAAGAAAACCCCTTATGAGTTGTGGAATAATAGGACGCCTAAGGTTAATTACTTTAGAGTTTTTGGTTGCAAAGTCTTTATTCTGAATACTAAAGATAATCTTGATAAATTTCCTCCAAAAAGTGATGAAGGAATTTTCCTAGGTTACTCTATGTCTAGTAAAGCCTATAGAGTGTTCAATAAGAAAACCAAATGTGTGGAAGAATCTGTTCACATTAAGTTTGATGAGACTGATCCACATGAGTCGAAAACTTCTCTTGAAGATGTTGAAGAAGACTTATCTGTTCTGGACCTAAATGACGAATCTAAAGAACCCGTAATAAAAACATCCAGTTCTGGAATTTTTCCAGAATCTTCCTCTGTGGAACCCGAACCTATAGATGAACCTGAAATCTCTAGTCCAACCTTTACCAAATCAACTAGGATTCTAAAGAATCATCCTTTAGATGCTGTTGTTGGTAATCTTGATAGAGGAACACAAACTAGAGCTTCTCTAAAAAATCAGGTTGAACATCAAGCTTTTCTTTCACAGCTTGAACCCAAAAATGTCAATGATGCTATCAGTGATGAATTCTGGGTAATGGCTATGCAAGAAGAACTAAATCAGTTTGAAAGAAACAAAGTTTGGGAATTAGTGGAAAGACCTAAAGACACTCTTACCATAGGCACTAAATGGGTGTTTAGAAACAAAGTTGATGAGTTTGGAAATATAATCAGAAACAAAGCCAGGCTAGTTGCACAAGGGTATAGTCAGGAAGAAGGAATAGACTATGAGGAAACCTTTGCACCCGTGGCTAGACTAGAGGCCATTAGGATATTACTTGCTTATGCTGCTCATCTGAATTTCAAACTATATCAAATGGATGTTAAAAGTGCTTTTCTAAATGGATATATAATTGGGGATGTATTTGTGGAACAACCTCCTGGTTTTACAAATCCTCATTTTTCTAATCATGTTTTTAAACTATCTAAAGCTTTATATGGTTTAAAGCAAGCTCCAAGAGCTTGGTATGATAGGCTCAGCTCTTTTCTTATTTCAAAAGGATTTACTAAAGGGATAGCTGATCCTACTCTTTTTATTAAATGGATTTCTAAAGATGTCTTAATAGTACAAATCTATGTGGATGATATTATTTTTGGATCTTCAAAAAATTCTTTATGTGTTGATTTTTCAAAAATAATGCAAAATGAGTTTGAAATGAGTTTAATGGGAGAACTCAAATTTTTCCTTGGATTTCAGATCTTTCAAAATAAAAATGGTATTATTTTGAATCAAAGTAAATATATTAAAGATCTTCTAAAACGTTTTTCTTTGGATGGCACCAAAGGCAGTGACACACCTATGAGCACCACTTGCAAGTTGGACAGTGATGAAACTGGTGAACCAGTGGATCAAACCAATTACAGAGGTATGATAGGTAGTCTACTGTACCTTACTGCTAGTAGACCTGACATCATGTTCAGTGTATGCATGTGTGCTCGATTTCAAGCCAATCCAAAAGAGTCTCATTTGACTGCTGTTAAAAGGATTTTCAAATATCTAAAACATACTCCCAATTTGGGATTATTTTATCCAAAAGGACAATCATTTGATTTATTAAGTTATTCTGATGCTGATTTTGCTGGCTGCAAGTTAGATAGAAAGAGCACCTCTGGAACGTGTCACATTTTAGGCAAGTCACTAGTATCTTGGTGTAGTAAGAAGCAGAATTCTGTTGCATTGTCTACTGCCGAAGCTGAGTATATAGCTGCTGGTAGCTGTTGTGCACAAATCTTGTGGATGAAACACACTTTACTAGACTATGGATATCAATTCAAACATGTCTCTATAAGGTGTGACAATACAAGTGCTATTAACATTTCAAAAAATCCAGTATCTCATGCTAGGAAAAAACATATTGATGTGAGACATCACTTTCTGAGGGATCATTATCAAAAAGGTGATATCACTCTTGAGTTCATTGGCACTGAACATCAGTTAGCTGATATTTTTACAAAGCCTTTGAATTCTGAGAGATTAAGTTACATCAAACATGAGTTAGGTATGATCAACTGTAGCACAGTTGAAACCTCACAGTTGAGACCTCACAGTTAGACCTCACAGTTGAAACCTCACAGTTGAGACCTCACAGTTAGACCTCACAGTTGAAACCTCACAGTTGAGACCTCACAGTTAGACCTCACAGTTGAAACCTCGCAGTTGAAACCTCACAGTTGAAACCTCACAGTTGAAACCTCACAGTTGGACCTCACCGGTGTACCTCACTGTTACATCTCTCTGTAGGCTGTTTCGCTGCTTAATCTTATTTTATTTTTGCGGGAATTCGAACCGTTTCTTTTCTTTATATTTTTTTTTCTAAATCCCTAAATGATAAAATTGAGAACATCGAACATATCTCAATCCAATCATCTCGACCTTTGCCCTCTCAAGTCCTAAACCCTAAACCTTCAACCGAACCTCGAAACCTCATTCAGTTCCAATGGCCAGAACAAAGCGACCCCCGACTGTCAACGAAGATGCACCAATGCCAAAGAGGACTCAAGTCGAATCCAGTGGCACCGGGAACGCCTCGATAAGACCTGTTAATCCACATCTGACTAAGAGAGAAATAGTCGCTGAGAAGGAGCTAAGTGAAGAGTGGATTTTATCGAGCAGATCATTAGTACTGGCAGTGCTTAATGATCAAGGATGGACCGAATGCTTCGCAAACAATAATGGACCATACTACCCGAAGCTGGTGAAGGAGTTCTATGAATATCTACAGTTCGAGGAAGAGGATGATCAGCATAGACTGGTATCCAGAGTAAATGGAAATGAAGTCAGTTTTTCATCAGTTGAATGGGCTGCTTGTTTAAGAGTTCCTCATGAGGGTATTTACAACTACTATTCTGGAGCGGCTCCTCCAAATAGTAGAATCTTTGATCATGAGACAGCTCTGGAAGAATTGACAGGCAATGGCACTGTAAGGAAAATTATTGCTACTGAAATGAATGGAGAGGACAGGCTTCTGTTTAAGTTTATTCAGCATGTACTGAGTCCTAGAAGAGGAGATTTTGCAACTCTGAAGCATCAGGATATTTACTTGATGTACTTATTAAAACATGGAAGGAAGTTCAACCTTTGTAGGTTGCTGATGGCTCAGATGGAGGACATGATAAAGGCAAGCTCAAAATCAAGTGCCTTGTTTCATGCTAAACTCATTTCGGTTATGTTGAAAGTGAAAGGTGCAGCTGGAAGTCAGGAAGAGTTGATAGTGGCAAAGAACAGTGTATGTATCTCGAAAGTAATCTGCAAATTCATGAAGATCAGTTGGAATCCCTGGAAGAAATCATGGGTGAATGATGAGGAGAGAATCTATGAGAATTTTAGCCCTTCTACTCATCCCTCTAGACCGAGAGATAGGAGAGATCCAGGCTTAAAGCCTGATGAGCCTGAACCTGTATACTCAGATGATGAACAGACTGCAGTAGTTGGTAACTCTGCAAGAGAGAACACTCCAATTGATGAAGGGAGTGATCCTGATACTACTCACAGTCCTGTCAGGACAGTGACGTTTGGAGCAGCAAGCCCTCCAAAAGAACTACCTAGTAGAGAACCTGTTCTAAGAGACAGTGAGACTGAGTCTACAGAAGAAGAAGAAGAATCTCAATATTTTGTCAAGGACACCTCTGATGAGGGTGATACAGTCGAAGCAGAAGAGGCTGGAACTTTAAATGAAAATCAAGAAACTGTTGCAGAAGAACCTAGTATGAGCCCTCTGATAGGGTATACAGACAAGTCAGTGTCTGACCAGGAAGAAGGAGTGGTATCTACTACTGTTGTCATGGAAGTGGTTGACGACCCAACAGAGAAGGAGGCTAACCTCACTGCTGAACCTACAGAGGAAGCAAGTATGGAACCTGCTAGAGCTACAGAAGAGAACTTAGAATTACCCAGAGTTGAGCAGATAGTAGAAAGTGTTCAGGAAGGACCTCCAAGTGAGGGGGAGCGTGTTGGTTCAGTCTCTGTACTGTATGATATAGAAGGATGGACCTCAGATCCAGGATACATGGTGTTAGGACTCAATTATGAGGATTCAGATGAGGAAAACCAACCACCAAGAAATCCAGTCATCCTACCTAACAGCTCTCCAGTGTTAGAAACTGAAGGATTGGCCACCAAGGAAGACCTTGAATCCTTAAAGAATGAAATGAAGGAGACCATCAGACAGTCTGTTGCTGAATTGAAAACCAGTCTTTTTGATGAGCTGAAAAATGTAGAACAATCCTTAGAACTATCTCTAGGATGTGTTGTGGGAAGTCCAATCAAAGAAGTGATGGATGAAATGAAAGTGTGCCACACCCAAATTGAAAGCTGGACTGGAGCAGTAGTGGCCCTCAGACAATCAGTTTCTTCTTTAACTGCCCTGAGCAGTTCTCAGACACAAGTGGCCAGTGAGATTCGATACATCAAAGAAGTGGTCAAGAAGTTTGTGGAAGTATTTGAGGCTTTCAAGAAATCAGTAAAAGAACACTTTAGCAATCAGGATGCTGTCATTCAGAAAGTGATTGGAAGTCTGACTCAGTCTTTCAAGGAGACAGTGGCATTCTCAGTCAAGTCCCTTCCTTCATCTAGCTCTCCTGTGGACCTTGAGCAGTTTAGAAGCCTGCTCAGAGAAGAGCTTACTCAGGCCCGTGCAAATGACACATCAGACCTACAGATCCTTGCTACTACAAGAGAAGTCAGTGGCTTTGTTCGTGAGCACCTGCAGGCTGCTACTGCTTCTCAGGAGGCCATCAAAAGTAAAGTGGATTATTACTTTGATCGGATTTTCACCAAGCATCAGTTGAACAATCACTTCAAGCTCATGCTAGAGACTATGAAGCTGCCTCCTGTAACTCAAGCCTTCAAAGAACAAGTTAGCAAGCTACGAGAGTTGACCCCGGCTTTGGATAAATTCTTGGAAAACAAAGATGACTTCTTATCTGCCATGGACAGAGGAGGAAACATTATCATGGATTTCAGAAATCTGCTCCTACCTTTTCTTCATGTGGACTGCACACCTGTTATAGTTCCTCCTGCCCTACCTGTCTCCAACCCCAGTGGTTCTTCCATCATGTCTCCTGCTGATGCCCTCAGAAGCCTTAGACCACTGATCCCTCGGCAAGCTACTCACTATCGGCCTTCAGGAGCATCTGTTGCTGCCCCTCCAGACATTCCTGCTGCCATTCCTCATCCTGTTGATCATTCACCTCCTGCTCCATCTTCTTCCTCCAAAGGAAAAGATCCCTTACCTCCAGATGAAGAGGATTGAGTCTGTTTATTTTTTTTGATAGGGATCATGTATTCACATTTTGGGTCATGTATTGTACTCCTTATTTAATACAATGTTTCTTTTCTCTCTCTCTGTCTTTCTTTTTGTTAATCACAAAGGGGGAGAAATAAAGAGAAATAGATAGGGGGAGAAATGGGGAGAAATAGGGAAACTCAAGGGAGAAATGAACCTATACAGAGAGGAGAAATCCTTGCGGATTATACCTCATTTTTGCGCTCATATTGCTAATACTGTGTTTTGCACACTTCTCTCTGATACTTCTATATTTCATACTGACATAATTTGTGATTATCAAAAAGGGGGAGATTGTTGGAATCACCTGTTTTGATAATACCAAATCATGCTTAAACATTGATTATGATGTATTAAACCTTTGCATTAATCTTATTATTCTATGCGTAAACGTATTTTATTCTAAACAGTTCATATTCTTACTCTCATAACTTTACTGTAATAGCTTACAGTAGTGGTTACATAAGTTTGGTATTGTTAGCTAACAGTCAGCACTTTCTTCTCAAAGTCACAGTTACAGTTAACTGTCACCTTAAGTTACTGTTGCAATAAGTTCACAGTTACAAGGTTACAGTCGAAGACTAATACAAGCTTACAGTTACGAGTCTACTGCTATCTATTGTCAAAGCTCACAGACGAAGGTCACAGTTACAAGACTTCTGTTCAAAGCTTTCTCTGCTCAAGTTCACAGTCGAACAAGTCTACAGTTGGAACAAGTTCACAGTCGAACAAGTCTACAGTTGGAACAAGTTTACAGTCATAAGCCTACAGTCATAAGCCTACAGTCAAGGTTACAGTTAGACAGCTTCTGTCTACTAAGTTTACTGATGATCGAAGTCTGCAGTTGACAAAGGTTACAGCTCTACAAATTTAATGTTACAAGTCTACAGTTAGAGAGGCTACAGTTACATGGAGTAAAAGCTACCATTGCAAGCCTGCAGACAGCAAGCCTTTTGTTGAAATCAGCAGTCAGAAGGAAGTCCACAGTTGGAAGTCCACAGTTGGAAGACCACAGTTGAAGTCAACAGTGACATACATTCTCGACTCACTGTTTTAATTTCTTTATTTCCTACATTTAATTTATTTAATTTATCTAACGGTCATATCATACATTTTGATGTTTTGTCAAATATCTGATAAAGGTTGTCGGATGTCAGGAACCCGTACCTCGTACCTGCTGAAAAGAAATATTTTCTGTCCCCTGTCGGGAGATAAATACGAGAAGACTACGCTGCCCAAAAAAAGAGATAATGCGAATACGAATGCGAACAAGACAAGTGCGTTGTGGACGAAATACACCAGAAGCACAAGAAGATAAAAACGAGTTCCATCAAGAACACAGAGAAGCATATAGACAATCAAGTATACTCGAGAAGTGTTCTGTGCATACAAGAAGAACCCTGAAGAACTTCATCGACTACATTCTCACTACCTGTGAACCTGGAGCATACGACACTCTGTTTCTCAAACAGAAACGAGAAGAGGACTCAAACTCTCTTCTGATCGAATACAAGAGCTACACTGAGATCACCAGAACCAATTCTAAACTCTACATCTCTTGTTCTGTGATTTATTCTACATTTTGAGCAGTGTGTGTTATCTGCTGTATTAAACACACACACTGACTCCTGTACTTTCACTGGAGGATCTGTAAATCCTCAGCAAATCTTTTTGCACTCCATTTCCCACTGTGGATAGTGGTAGAGGTCTTATGACCTGGACAGCTTGCTGCTGTTGTTTGTTTTCCCACGAAGAACTGTGGTAGAGGTCTTGTGACCTGGACAGTGTGTTCACTGTTGTTAACCCCGATCCAGGGTGTGGATCATTCTTATATAAAATTTTGAGAGGACTAAGTCTCGGCTTGAGACTGAACCTCTTGGTTAATTTTCTGTGCTTATAGTTATACTCTATATCCATACTATACATATTTATTTCATATTCCGCTGCTATTACTTTGAAATATAATCTATCTTCAAAGCTACTTTGATAATTAAATTCGCAAGTGTTTATATTTGTTATAAATCAGTAAGTTAGTTTCAAAAGTTAATTTAATCATAAGATTAAGTTAACTGAGAATTAATCAATCTTTAAGAAACTAATTGAACCTTTATAATCTATATAAATTCACTACAGTTTAATTTGTTTTTGAAATTGGGGGATTTTAATAGAAATTGTTTTTAACAGAAATTTTAATTGGAACTCAATTCACCCCCCCTCTTGAGTGTCCACTCCGACCAACATAAAATAATATCAACACTTTAGAATTCAGCATAAAGTAATTCAATCGCCATGACATAAGGTATCCATGGATTAAAAATACTTAGTTATATTTTTTTCCTTCACAAATATATCCCTTGTTCATAAAGTCTATAATAACTATACCCTCCTAGCCATGGAATACCTTAACCATAAATATAAGATAAAATAATATTCATATCCTTTCAGTCCCATGATCATACTATACCATACCCAATGATTACGAATGAAAAATTGTTTTCTGATATTTCTAATCGTTTCATGGATTTCTTAAAATAGAATAAAAATCCAAGTATTGTAACATTCCAAATAATAACCAGATGTTACAAACAATCTAAGTAAACATCATAATTTGGGATTTTAACAAACATGACCTCCCTCTTTATTCAATGCACCTCTATTTATATAAAAATATACAGCATTCATATCCATGATTCTTAGAGATAGTTGCATTGAAATCAGATGAAATCTTCCTTCCCATAGAATTATCTATAAATGCTTTATATTATGTTCCTATAAATAACATCATCACAATGTAGTAATATATTCTATCTTGTAGAGTAACATTTGTTTTCTTATAGTATTATCTTTATTCCACAGGAACAATTAAAATTTTCATCCAATATTTTCTTACAAATATATTTTTTTAGATTATGTTTACCTCCACCTAGTAAATTTCCACAAATTTAAAAAATTATATGTTCATCTAGTGAGGATTAATTGTAATTTTTAAGTTATACATTATAAATACTACATTTGGTGAAATATGAAATCTTTTTTTAATATTAAAATTACATTTATATTAGATTATAAAGTTCCATCTAAATTAAAACGATATTCTTATTATTGTTATCGTCCAATAATATTTATTCTTCTATTGGTAAATAATATCAGATTTAATACATTTTCCATATCCAATAAAAATATATCTTTTAAAAAAACAAAAAAAAAAATTGAATGTATAGATACAATAGAACATGGTCTTTAATAATGTGTGTTTCAATTTTGAAAATATATATTATAAAGTCCTAAAATTATAACTTTGGAATAAATAGTGACATATATAATGATAAAAAAATATTTATGTATATATTCACTGGGGAAGAGATGAATATTCACTATATAATATGGATGGAGAAGCATACTGATTATGATTTCTCAATATGTTACCACCTTAAAAAATCAGGCAAGGTGGAGGATTCCATAGGTTGAGAGGATCATTCTTTCTTATATGTGATGTGGATCAAAAAAGATTCAATATTTTATGATTTTAAAAATATGGTGTAAGAAATATTAATGTATTGGTCTAAATATTATATATATTAAATTATTGTTCAATAATCAATTCATGATATGATAAATGTGGCACATAAGGATGATGTATATCTAAAAATGAATCTTAGAACTATTACTATGTTTATGATTTATTTTGATGGGGTAATATGATTATAAAACCATGTTTGATTCCCTTCCATACTAGATTTTAATAAAGAGTTTATGGATATATCTAATTGTTCTTAATTATCTATTCATCATGTAAGTATGAAGACATATAGAGATATGAACGGGTTTTTATAAAGGGATAATATTAAGAGACATATTAAAAAGTCTATTTCTTGATGTTTTGTATCAAATTTCATTTGGAAAGTAGAAATGTGTCTAGGAGTTGTAAAAACCATTGCCCATACCAACATGGAAATGGGAAAACATTAAAATTGATTTTTCATCAGACTCTAAAAAACATTTAAATTTCATAAGTCAATATGGGTTATAGTCGAATTCCATAAAAATTCGTAAATCATTATTTATATTATAGAATATTTATCTTTTTATAAACATTCAACAATATACATTAAATTAGTGGAAATGTTCCATGGAGAACCACATTCTATTTTTTGATTTATATCATATGTTTACATCGATATACTGAAGAATTCTTCAGTAAGCATGGGATTCACATTTGTGTGTCATTAAATATTATATTTCATAAATATCAATTCTATCCAAGGGAAATATTAAAACCCCATAGCATATGTCAAGGGATTTTTTTATTTAATTTAGAGGTGGTTGGGATCGAAACATTTTTCAAGTCATGTATACATACAACAATAGGCTCCATACAAACATTTAGATTTCTCAATATGAATCCATATATTGAAAGTAGTGTAAAACATTAACGGGTTTCGATAAATTTATAGAAATAAATCTATTGATGCTTGAGCTAGTTGAGGTAATGGATGATAATGTATGATCTATTTATAAAAACATCAGTGTAGCAGAGAGTGAATAGAAATGTTTTGTTGAAAATCACTAGCGAAATAAGGAATTTGATGTCATTCAAATAGTATTCCTATAAATTTATCCAGGGAATAATGTTATTGGATTTAGAGAGAATGTAATGAGATGATCAAGGTATGTTGTCCCCACTGAGATTATTAATCCTGTAGGGATGGTATATTATCACTTGGTTCTTCCACTAAACCACTCTCAAGTTCATGATGTATTTTATTCATCTCTTATAAAAATGTACATACATGATCCATCATATTAACAGAACTCAGAGGTTTTACCACTAGATATTTATAATTAATAATAGTAAAACCCTAAATATACCATAAATATATGGGATAATATGTAGCAGAATAATATGATTAATTTTGGAAAAGTTATATATAAGAATAATAAATTGGAAGAAGCTATTTGGGAACATATGGATGTGTAGAAATATCTTCATTTATTTGTATATAAGTGAATGGATTTTGATGGAGAAATTCATTTTAAGGGTCTTATATTGCGCAACCCTAATATTTTATGATATATTTAACTTAAAACATTGATTTCATTCCATATCTCGTGAATCATGAAAACATAAGTCCAAAAAATCATAATATAGTATATCATTACAAAATTTCCTTTATATTATCTAACTAATTAGGAATAAATAAAATTTTATTTTTTTATAATTTTACAATTTTAGACATATATGTTGATAAATAAGTACTCAATATTTTATAAAGACATTATATGCATTAAAAATAATTTGTTTCCATAAAAATGGTAATCATTTTTTTCAAATAATATAATGACTTTTTACCTCTATTCTAGAATTTATTTTTCCAAATAAAATTTATTTTTAAAATCATCATCTTATATTTAATATTTACTAATTTTGTTGAAATATTTTAGAAAATAATGATATTTATATGAATAGTTGAATATTTATATTTTTATTGAAAAATGTCATTTTTTGATGGAATATAAAAAGTAAAATAATTAATTAAATAGAGTATTAAATTTATAATTTTCCATTAATATTATTTAAAATCAAATAAAATTCAATTTAATCAATTATATATTGGATAATATAAGAAAACAGTTTTTATAGTAATGAAATTGTTTTCTATTAAAACACTTTTCATCATGTTATGGGGGTTTAATTTTAAATTAAATTCACCTTCTAATGTGAATTGAATTTTATAACACAGATTGGATAATTCTAATCATAATTTCCAAAGGGTGTAACTAGGCCACTTTCATTTGTCATAATTGGTCAAAAAACATTGAATTTTTTTCATTGTGGTTAAGGATAAAATGGGCCGACTTGGGGGGGGGGTTCATCTAGAAGATAATGGTAAATGTGAAAATTAAAATTTTATAAATCAAATTTTATAGTAATATGTATAAAACATCACATCCCATATTAAAATCTATATAAAATTGGAAAAACATTTCATGAGTATGAAGTTATTGTATTTTAATCTTTTAAAAAATTTCATGTGTGTCCACTCCTACACTTATATAGGAAACCACTAAATTATCTACTTTTAAACACTATGAACCATGTATATATACCAAAACCTAATCCATTTTCTTATAAAATTCTGTATCCATGAATTATATGATACATTCTTCATAAAATACACCTCCAAAGGTCCTTAAAATAGATATAAAGGAGGACCATTGAAGAAGAACTAACTTTCTACCCAAACATCGTGAAATTATTTCCTCTTCTACCTTCTATAAATACATTGTATTTATTATAAAGAAAAAAATATATTATACCCAATATACTTAAATGTTATTATTATTATTAAAATACTATTATTTATTATATTTTATCTCAAATGGGAAGTGAAAGTATTGCTCTTGTGTATTTGTGGACTACCGCCTCCAGAAAGTGATAGAAGTCATTTTCCATCAATATCATTAACAGATGGTTATTATGATGGTTATACTGTATATATTCGATATTTTTGAAATAATTATTTATTTTATCATTATAAAATCATATATAACTTCTTAAAATCTCATCTGTTGGAAAATGATAACTTCTCATGGGTGTATATTTGGACTACCAACAATATAAAGTGATGTGATTAGTTTTTCCTTTTTGATTTACACGGATGGTGATATGGAAATATTTAATGAATATTTATGATTTATGTGATAAAATAAACGTTAAATAATAGGTAATTTGTTATTTAACTTTCTCTAATTCCATTATTTGAAAAGTGAAAACAACATTTATGCATGTTTACGATCTACTATCTCCAGGAATGGTGTGTGTCATTTTTCTATCTCTAAATTTTACGGATGACTATAAGTTTGTGTAGAATGAATATATATTATTTTTATTTCATGATTAAAGTTCATTATTTTATGGAACCACGATAAAAATATAATGTCTAGAACCACCAAAATAATATTCTCATGTAAAATAAAATACTTAACACACAAAAATGATGATTTGAATATGAAATTATATATAAAATGGTGTTGAAATTTTTTTAGTGGATAATAATTGTTGTTAAATAATGTAAAATTTTTTATAGAAGAATACTAAATTAGGTTTTATTATACAGGGGGTTATATTACTTTTAAAAAAAATTCAAACATGAGGTAAGGGATTTATATTACAAATCATTGTTTATCGTGATTATTTATGATTAATATTTTATTGAATTCACTTTATACATGTATCTCAAGAATCACATGAGTTTATTTATACTTTTATTATTTTATGTTTTTACATGTATTCAATATATTTTCCTCTCATTAGTAACTCATGATATGTGAGTAATCTCTTTAAGGAAAATTTACCTTTTTTATAAGTTTGGTCATGACTCATTTTTAATTCATATCCAGTTTTTATAAAATCATTTCCTGAAATCCTTTACCAATATATAATTTTATTAATTTCATTTTAACCCATTATTGACTTTTAAAAAAATTAAATGGAATCCTCATTTCATTTTCTAGACTAGTTACTTTTGATTTTTTACTAAAAATATGAAGGGAATTTTTGTTTTAAAATATAGGTAATGAATAAAATTTCATTTCATAATTACCAATATGTAATTTAAAGCATCATTTACTAGTTTGAAGATTTATTTTCAAAGAAAGATTTTTATTTTTTATTTAGGAATTTTTATACTTTAAAAAAAATTAATGTGAAAAGGGTACTTCCCTCATGAAATATACCGATGACATTCTAAAGGAATTTTTGATCTATGATAACATCCTTCGATGATACATATTCATTATTAGGATATGATCCAATAATGATATCCACTATTATTATTTACATGGATTCTAATTATCTAAATATATAAATGATTTGATGAAACACATTTCTTTCTTATGGATTTGTTATGTTATGATTAATCCATTATGAAACCCATGTCTTATCCATGGGTTATGAAATAATAAACTTATTAAATGGTTATTAGACCCATTTATTTTCCAAAAGTTATGCTATTATGAAATTTTTATAATCTTATGGCACAAATATTTATTATTTTAATTATGTTATAGTTGGTCCTCAAATTTTATATCCCTCGAACACATTTGGTAGATATGGATTATAATACCTCAAGATGTTAAAAGAATATAATTATGTTCCATTTATTGTTAATATTATTTCACCAAGACTAACTAAACTTGTGTCTATTGCCTCTTATTTTTAATAGTAATATGGTTTTAAATGTTATTTGTGGTATCCTAATTCCATTTTAATGATTATTATATTTTTCTGCTCATCTCTGGTTGATGTTGTTATGTATGGTTTTTTACATTTTTGAGTTATATATTAAATCCATGGGGCCTTTTTGGTTAGTTTCATTTTTTCAGCTTCAATATAGTGGTTTGTTTTATGTTTTTTACAAAGGAATGATGTCTTATGTTTACTAATCCTTGTTAATTTATGAACTACTTTTTCAGAAGTATCTACTCGAATTCATGGTTCGGTTTGTAACAGCCGAAACATTCATTAATGAAAATTCGTTTTGATCTAATTAAATCTATTATTGTGGTTATATAAAATGTGAACTTCTTTGGTTTTATGTTTATTTTTAAATACTATTAATGATTCTAACCATTGCTAATATATCTGTTGAATAGTGATCACATGATTAGTATAAATATAGGGCTTTAACGAATCCAATTTACTCAGACAAAGGATTCGATGGCCACATCTAGTAGACTTAACCCGTATGAAGCCCATTTGGAGAAGCTAATAAAGGAGGTGGAGTCATTGGGCTTATCTCTTGACCATTACCAAGCCGAGATTCAACATGTTATGCTCAAACGGAATCACCAATGAGCAAAGTGGAAGTTTATAGAGATTACCACCCGCGCAATGTTATCAAAGCCACCCAAAGAGTTTGTCAACATCGCACACCTTAATCTTCGGTCTTATGCTAGAGTTATAAGGGGCTATGTGTCAAGACCTTAGAACTATGATTATGTGCATTATATTATATATAATAATGAATATACATTCATTTTACTATTTTTACTTTGTAAATTGTTTCTAAAGTGAAAATAGTATTTTTAGTTAATACTTAACCAAGATGAATATTTTGATGAATTAATGGATTTTTTGAATTAAATAATATTTTAATAAATTATTTTTATTATTAAATTACATTTTATTAAATATAAATTATTGTATAATTTTATGAAAGTAATTGTAATTTTTATTACGGTTTGAAAGCAGTTTTTTTCAAAACCCATGAATTTTCGATAAATGGGATTTTTTTTAAAAGTGAAAATTCAAATATTTAAAAAAAATTATTTAGATAAAATGAATATTTTTTTGGAATCAGGATATAAAAATTATCCAACGGTGAATTTTTCATAATTTTCTGAGACAGTCGAATTTTTAGGTAAAAATTAAATACCCTTTAAATATATAATGTGTTTTATGTCATCTTAATGACCCAATAGTGGTGTAATAAACTACTATAAACACTATGTCCGGACAATATATGGTTTACCATTAATATAATGAGATTTTTCGTTTGTTTTATTTATTTTAAAATGATTTAGTGGACCCTTAAAGGCATATAATACATTTTGTCTTTTTAAATTGTTTTCCTTTAGTGAGTGACTCACCTCCACATAAGAAACCCTATTTTTTTAATAAGTTAGACAATTGGCCTTATAAAATATAGTTTTATACTCCCTATTTACAAAAACCATGGGTTGGGTTGTGGATTTTATTAATATCTTGTGAGGTGTCCCAAACCTTAATAATAAAGAATTCCCTCTCCTTTCCTATATAATCCCACCCAAGCTCTCAGTTCCTATTCACTAAAACCCTTTTGAGTTCGACCAACCCCTGAAACCCTCCCTATATAATCATCCCAAGGTTACCCAAGCTCCCAATAAGCCTTTCTCAAGCCTCTCCAAAGATTTTCGGATCGCACTTCCAAGTAAGGGATTTCTTCCTTTCTCATTTCTGTCAATTTTTTTAAGTTGTTTTCCCTTTTATTTTCATTTATAAATGATGGGGTTTGATTTTTCACCTCCTCCATACTTCCCTCTTTATGTTTTAATGATGGGAGACCATTATCTCTCTCATTAGTGCCCCCCATGTACACCTGTTACCATGCAAAAATTTTGTAAGGGATTTGTCTCTCCTCTTTTACATCCAAGTAACACTTTGGTATTATTAATATAAATTCCATTATGTTTTTTGGGACATGTGTCTATATGAAACCCTTACTGACCATTTTCATGTACATATGATGAGACACCCATTTCTCTATCATCAACAATTTTCGTGAATCCTTATGTCACGTCATTATGCTGCCAAAATTACACCGCATTTTTCCAAGACATGATCATTATGTAGGGAATAGAATAACCATGTCTCTATCAAGGGTATTCAAAATTATTCAAAAATTCATATTTAATGGTAATTTCAAGAATTTATTCAATAATACTTAATTTTGGAATAACTTATGATGTATATTAATTCCATTATATATGATCCATGTTCCACAATAATGAATGAGATGAAATGTTTAAGAAGGGTGCACCCTAAAAGTGCTCCAATGCATTGGGTAAAGTATAGTATCATGATATGTCATGTGAAATAAGTGATGAATCATGCTAATTCATGTGAAATGAGGGTTTACTCATGCTTCATGTGCAAGGAGGGTTTACTTATGCTCCATGGGCAATGAGCCTTGGATCATGCTAAATTCCATGTTAAATGTTGTTGCCATATTTCCATGTTAGGATTTTTATGATTTATCATGCCTTTATGTTCATGTTTCTATTATTCTCCATTGAAATTCATATTGTCTAACATGTATTTTATTCCACTTTTTATTCCATGTTAATTCCCTTACTGGGATTTATAGCTCACCCTTTTCTTTTTCATGTCCTCAGGTTATCCCATGCAATGTTAAGTACAAGGGAATGTAATGGTCCTGTGAAAAATGTTTTAAATAAAGTTGTTTTATTTCATGTTTTAAATTGTTATGTTATTTTATTAATTCCCAAAGTCATTGGACCTATTGATCTTCGAGGTTTTATCATGTGAATTTTATGAATTAAATCATGTTTAAGTGTGTAATAAAGCACATGGTTGTTATAGTTGGTACCAGAGGATAGGTTGAGTTATTTTTGGGGTTAGGATTAGAAAACCCTAGTGAGTACTTAGAGACAAGTCTATATACAAAAAAAACATCCCTATGTTTTGGTGGGTATTGAGTAAGTGGTTTATCAAGAAAATGCATCCCAGTCTGGAAACGAGCGGGTAGAGGCGGCTCTAGCACAGATGTACCTTAGGGTAAAAACCTAAAAAAGGAGTTTTAGGCTTGACCTGGGGTATCCTGGTACACAAAAACAAGCCTTGATGCACTCTTGGTTATGACACTCTTGGGGGATTTGTATTGGTAAATTCCCAAGATTAGTATGAACCATTATTAAGGGAATAAAAAAATCCCCCAGAATATATAATATAAATTAGATCATGGATAACATAGATTGAACCCTATAGATTCATATGTTAAGGCATCAAAATCTATTTATAAGTCCCATATTTTTCCCTTGTATTACCCTTTATGTGTTATCCCTATCTTTTCTTTTATTCCATCCAATGGTCGGTAATAGGTGGAATGGGGTAACAACTGAGTGATGATCATTGTGATGACTGTGCTAATGAGATGCCCAATCAAATGAGATTAGAAGTAACAGAAATTTCTATGATTCTCTCTCAGTTAAACCCAGATTTGAATAGAAACATTGATCAAGAGGTATGTTCAATTCCCCCAAATAAAGAACAGGTTGTTATCGAGAGCTTCATGAGACAAATGTATCCTACTTTTAATTGATCATATGATCCTTCAATTGTTGAACAATGGATCGACTCCATTGAAAATATCTTATCCATCCTTCAATGCTCCTAAAAAGAGAGGGTTCTTCATGTTTCTTATCGTATGGATGGTGAAACTAATCAATGGTGGGTATTGATCAAAAATACAAAGCATGAGGTGGAGATCAAGCCATTGGAATGGAAGGATTTTCAGAAGATGTTTTTTGAAAAATATTTTCATGAACCCTCCTACTTAAGATGTAAAGGTACTTACTTTCCATCAAGAAAAGAGAAGACAAATCTGTCAGATCGTACGAGGGAAAATTCAAAATTCTTGCATGATACGCTTCCGGCTTTGTCGTTGCCCCCGAATGCAAGGTTAGAAACAACTTTACTGGGTTGAAACCTTTCATGCGGAAATCCCTGGTGATTCGTGACTTCAACAACTATAATTAAATTTTATGATGTGACCTCAAGGTTGAAATGGAGATTGTTGAACCTCAGGGTTATCAAGGGGATATGAAGTGTAACATGGACTTCAGTTATAGCGATCCGATGGATAAATCCAATGGTTCTATGAAAATTCAGCACCCTAGTTTCCAAATGTGTGGAAAGAAGCTCCACAGAAATTACCTGAAGGGGACAAGGAAATGTTTTATGTGTGGAAGAGAAGGGAACCCCACCATTAACTACTGACAAGAGAAAACCATAGTTGTGAAAGAGGAGAGGAACACTACGTTCAACTCTCAATGAGTTGTTAATTACTTCAACTGCAAGGAATGAGGGAATCTTGAAATCTAGTGCCATAATCCAAGGGTTTTCAGAGGCAACCAACAACCTCTAAGATAGTAAGGGAGATCTTTTTCCATCACTACTACTGAAGTGAACCCAGAAAAAAATGTGGTGACAGGAATTCTTGTTATTCATTCATGAATAGTGAATGTACTTTTTGATTCAGGTTCTGTGCATTCTTTTATATCTTGAATGTATAGTAGAACAATCCCAACCCCACAACAAATCATGGAAGTAAAGATATCAGCGAGTACATAAAAAGGGGAAATCATTCCATCCAATTAATATAAATCCTCCCCTATCTTAATCAGTGGATTGAACATCCTAGAGAACCTCTTCATACTCCCTCTGGAATAATTTGATGTAATTATTGGCATGGATTTTCTTTCCTTATATAGAGACAACAAAATTTCCGTGAGAGGGAAATCACACTCCATGTGTAGAATCGACCCCCCAATTATATACAAGTGCAAGGAAGAAGATTAATATTCTTTAGCTTCACCATCTCAAGCATCGAAATTACTACCCAATGAGCACGTGTATTTAGACCAGATGATTGATTCTAAGGAGGAAACCACTCTTGAAGACATGCCTATTGTGAGGGAATTCACTGGAGTGTTTCTTGAAGAATTTCCTAGTCTTCCTCCTATAAGAGATATTGAATTCTCAATTGATCTTATACCTGGGGCATTGCCTATATCCATGACACCAAATAGAATAGATGCTGAGGAGCAGAAGAAACAACTATAGGCGAATCTGGATGAAGGGTTTATACTCCCAAGAGCTTCACTATGGGGTGCACCATTCCTCTTCATTAAGAAGTTGGATAGGTCAATGCGCCTTTCCATAGATTTTCGTGATCTTAACAAAATCATGATAAAGAACAACTATCCTCTCCCATGAATTGATGACTTGTTCAACTAAATTCATTACAAACAATACATTTCCATTGTATATTTGTAGTCTGGATATTATCATGTAAAGGTGAAGAAGGAAGATATTCTAAAGACTGCTTTTAGTAAAAGGTACGGGCACTATGAATTCATTGTAATGCCTTTCGGACTCACTAATGCTCCAGAAATATTCATGGACATTATGAATATTGTCTTTAGAGATTACCTTGACAAATTTGTGGTAGTCGTTATAGATGATATTCTAATATACTCCAAAACCAAGGAGGACTGTAAGGAGATTCTAAGAACTTTACTAGAGACCTTGTGAAAGGATAAGCTCTATGAAAAGAACAAAAAGTGTGAGTTCTGGATGTAGGAGGCCTCATTAATGGGCCATATAATCACAAGCAATGGGATATCTATAGATCCCTCTAAAAAAGATGCAATTGAGGGATGGTCGAGGACAACATCGGTAACAGATATCTGTGGCTTCAGGGGGGTAGCTGGATATTGTCAACAATTTGTGAGAAATTTCTCATGATTTTCCAACACTCTTACAAATCTTAATTATAAGGGAGTAAAGTTTGTTTAGAGTGATGAATGAGAAGAAAGCATCAAGGAGTTGAAATGGAGGCTTATCACTGCACCCATACTCACTTTACCCATAAGTGGAAAACTCTTTGTGGTATTCAGTGATGCTTCGATGAAGGGACTGGGATGTGTGTTGATGAAAAATGACAATGAAATTGCCTATGATTAAATGAAATTGAATGTTAATGAGCATAATTATCCATCACATGATCTGGAGTTGGCTGTGGTGATCTTCGAATTAAAAATTTGGCGGCATTATCTCTTTGGGTAGAATTGTGAAATATAAAGGGATAACAAAGGCATCAACTATATATTCACATATAATGAGTTGAACATGAACCAAGGAATATGGTTAGAGCTGATCAAAGACAATGACTTCTCAATCCGTTACCACCATGGGGAATAGAACATGGTGGAAGATGATCTAGGTTGAAAGGACCCAGTGATTCTATCATTAATAAGAATTGAGAAGGATCTGATATTCTTAGATTTGATGAATATGGACATAGGAATCACAAAAAAGGGAACATCATCAATCCTTTCACAATTGATTGCCCAACCATATCTTTTGGAAAAGATAAAGGATACTCAAAAGGATGATGTGGGAATTCAGAAGAATGTGGAATCTATCAAAAAAGGTAAATCCTCAGAGTTCAATGTTGACAAAGAAGGAATTGTGAGATTTCGGAAAAGCCTATGGGTTCCATCAAGTCCAGGGATGAAGAAGGACCTACTGGACGATGCACATAGTTCAAATTTCTCTATTCACCCAGGAAACACAAATATGTATCAAGATATCCGAAAGCATTGTTGGTGGGATAATATGAAGAAGAAGATCACTGAGTATACATCAAAGTGCCTAGTGTGTCAGCAAGTGAAGGCAGAGAGGTAGAAGTCTAAGGGGATAATGTAACCATTTCATATAACATCATTGAAATGGAATAAAATCACTATGGACTTCTTCACCGAACATCTGAAGATTTGCAAAAACAATAATGCAATCTGGGTTGTTCTGGATTGTCTTACAAAGGCTACACACTTTATTTCAATTTGGGAGGATTTCTCATTGCATCAATTGGAACAAATATATATCAGGGAAGTGTTAAGGCTGTATGGAGTACCACTGTCTATTGTATCCAATCAATATCCAAGATTCACCTATATGTTTTGTAAGAGTCTTCTAAATGCTCTGGATAATGAAACGAACTTCAATACGGCCTATCGTCCTCTAACGGATGGCCAATCTGAGCAAACTATTCATACACGGGAGGATATGATAAGATCATGTTCTATGGACCTCAAAGGAGAGTGGGACCAATATTTTCCAATGGTTTAATTATCATATAATAATATTTTCCACTTGAGCATCCGAATGGCACCTTATGAAGCCCTGTATGGGAATAGGTGTAAAACACAGGCATTTTTGGATGAAGTCGGTGAGCATATGATGCTTGTACTAGAAATGGTTGAAGTAATGGTGGAGAAGGTGAAAACCATTTAGCATCATATCAAGGTAGCCCATAGTCGATAGAAGAGTTATGATGATAACTATTGACAAGAACTTGAGTTTAAATATGGATACATCATATTTCTATGCATATCTCGGTGGAAGAAGGTCATGAGGTTTAAAAAAAGGGATGTTAAGTCCTAGGTACAATCGCACCTTCAAGATTCTTAATCATGTCGGGGTTTTGGCCTATCGACTAGAAATTCCACTAACCATGGACAAAGTACATGATGTCTTTCATGTATCCATCTTAATTTAGTACATACCATACCCTTCACATGTACTCTCTTCAGAGGTAGTACAACTATAGGATAATCTTTCTTACGAGGAGAAACCAATGATGATCTTAAATTGTAGTGAAATGGTTCTATGAAATAAGACAAGGCCCCTCATGAATGTGTTGTGGATAAACCCCAAGTTTTAAGAAGCGATGTGAGAATCAGATGATGTGATGAAGCGACGTTACCCAAATTTGATTTAGTGTGGGAAAATGAAATTTTTAGGGTGAAATTTCTTAAGGGGGGAAGATTGTAACAACCCAAACATTCATTAATGAAAATGTTTGTTGATCTAATTAAATGTATTATTATGATTATATAAAATGTGAACTTCTATAGGTTTATGTTTTTGGATATGAAAAACCCGTTATGAATTATGACCTTTTCGAATATATGCATTGAACAGTGATCACATGATTAGTATAAACATAGGGCTTTAAGAAATCCAATTTTCCCAAATGAAGGAAGTGATGGCCTCATCCAGTAGACTTGCCTCATATGAAGACCATTTGTCAGAACTCACAAATGTGGTGTTGTCATTGGTCTTCAATCATGACCGAGCCCAATCAAAGCTTCAACATGTTATTCTCAAATGGAATCGCCTATGAGAGAAGTGGATGTTGATAGATATTACCACCTGAGCAATGTTTTTCGAGCCACCCCAAGAGCCTGTAACCATCACACACATAACTCTTAGGTATTATGTGGGTGTTATAAGGGGTTATGTAACAATACCTTATCACTATGATTATGTGCATTATTATATATATAATAATGAAAATACATTCATTTTATTATTGTTACTTTGTAAATAGTTTTTAAAGACAAATATCATTTTTAGTTAATATTTAACAAAGAAATATATTTTGATGAATTAATGGATATTTTAAATTAAATAATATTTTAATAAAAAATTATTATTATTAAATTAATTTTAATAAAACATGAATGATCGTATAATTTTATGAATGCAATATTAATTTTAATTAATGTTTGAAAGTAGTTTTTGTCAAAACCCATGAATTTTCGATAAATGGTGGTTTTTATTTTGAAAGTAAAAATTCACATATTTAGGAAATTATTTAGATAAAATGAATATTATTTTCTTAATCAGGACATCAAAATTATCCAATGGTGAATTTTTCATAATTTTCTACAACAGTCGAATTTTGGTGTCAAAATTAAATATCGTTTAAATATATAATGTGTTTTATGACATCATAATGACCCAATGACGATGTAATAAAACACTATTAACATTATGATCGGCCAATTTATTTTTTACCATTAAAATAAATTTATTTTGGGTTTGTTTTATTTATTTTTCAAAGCTTAAGAAGACCCTTCAATACTTATAAAACATTGTGTCTTTTTAAATGGTTTTCCTTTAGAGTGTGACTCTCCTCCGCATAAGCAACCCCATTATTTTAAAAGGTTCTGCCATTGGCCATATAAAATATTTTTTTCCAATCAAATTTGAGAAAAACTGTAAAGCCCCAAGATTCCATGGTATGTTTCCCTTTGAATAATGTAATAGCTTGCATTATATGTAACTTCGAGATTCTAATACACCGCGACCAATAAAACTAGCCGTTATGAATAGTAATACCAAATTTTTTAGATTTTATAAATTCAATTTTTTAAAATGAACATAATTTTTCAATTTCGAATATCAAAATTATCTAAGGGTGAGTTTTTGGTATTTTTTAGAAAACATTCAATTTTTTATGAATAGTGAAAAACACTTCATTATTGGTTAAAACTGACCTTTTACTTAAATAAAATTTATCTTTAAAAAAAATTATTTTTAGGTAAAAATAGATACCTAATACCGATATAATTTCAATGTAATTAATTGTAGTCATTTTATAATATGGTTAGATATATAAAAATTTTATTGAACTTTTTACCGTCTTTTACCCACCTTCTATGAGCATTTGAAAATTTACATAAAACATATTTTTACCACTTCTGTAAGTTGAATTTATAAAATCTGAATGACATGGTTAATATTATTAAGTAAAATTTGGTTCAATAAGATGAAAATAATTTTTGGTGCATAGTAAATTTTGACTTTTATTTACCATAATTAAATATAAATAGGGTAATTAAGGGTAAAATTGATATCATCATTACCACAACACATGTCATAATTCTATTGGGTAAGTTTAATTAGATAAAAAAACATAGGAATAAAATATTATCCACTTTGGTCCACTTGGATTAGATTTGGGCATTTATTATTATTACATTTAAGGAAGAGTTAAAAAAGTTAAATTCAATGATTAATAACTAAACCATTTTTAATATAGGGTTACACACAATATAAATTCGACTATAAATATTCTTTAGAAATATAAAAATATTTACTACACAATTTTCTTTTATTTATAAATTTTATACATTAAATAATATAATTTATTTATGAGAGAATGATGATACAATAATTATATTATTAAGGAAATATTAAAATAATTGTTATTACATATATCTTAATAAATGTAAATTGAAACTTATGATTAATTCCATTAATTTTCTAGGTTAATATGACATGTTAGGGTTGGTTAAATAAATTTTATTTGAATTTATAATGTTTTAATTTCTTTTAAAAAATCAAATACTTAATAGTATCAAATTTGACAAAATTGAGTTTTTAAAACAAATACTACATTATTAATTGATATGATATTCATAAAAATATAAGGTTTGGAAAAATTACTTAGATAAGGTTATATATTTTAATTATGAACCACTTTGGGTTCACATTTTTGTTTACAGTATGTTTATTAACCATATAATTTAAAAATACAGACATGGTAAATACCAAACTATTTAACTAAGAGATAAATCTACAAGATAGGGTTAATATGGTGACCTAAACTAGACTAAAACATATTGGTTGAATGGTTTTAGACCCATACCCACCTTATACTCCATATAAATTATTTTAGAGCCATTATATATGGAAAATGATTTTATTATAAAATAATATTTCAAGCTTTTCCAAAAGTGACCCGCACCTCTCTTATAAATGGGCACTTCCACTTCTCTTAATTTCACACCTCCAAAGCGATTTGGATCAGACACACCCTGACCAAATATCCTTCCACATTTACTCCCTTCATCATAGAGGCCATCCTTTGGTCAAAAATCCATCTGAAAGAGCCCTTTTGATCAAATAAAAAGATAGAACCCGAAGAAGAGGTAAATATTTCATGACCTCTTTCAAGTTAATTTCTTCTTCCAATTCCTCTATATTTGTTTTTTCCATTTTAAAATAATAAATCTAGTATCTTATATATAATGTTATGTTATTATAAAAATGGTACAACCATATTCATTATTCTATCCATCATATGAATGACAAAGTCACCATACATGCGTACGTACGGCTTACCGTCTCCACATCGTGGTGTAGTTTGTTATTCAAACACATTATTATTTGGATGGGTATAATAATGAGTAAAACTGATATAAATAATAAATAAAAAATGTTAATTATTCTGTATATATTAATTACCATCTAATTATATATGATGTCACCATCAATATAATGATATTGTCACTTGAGCGTACATACGAATTATCTTCTCCATGAACGCGATGAGATTCATTCTCCATCGTAATCATTCAAAAATAATTTTCATTTTATGATAAAAAATAATTTATACGAACATAACATCATTTGGTATATGAATAAAATACATCCTATTCATAACAAACATGGCTTACATAACCAATCATATAAAGGAAAACGAATTAGTTAACACCCGAAATGATGATACAACTAAAATATTATTAACAAAGCAATACTAGAGGATCATTCATGTTATCATATTAATTTAAATAGTTATTGTATAATTAAATAACCATGTTTTAACCATTATACTAGAGGTTATCATACCATCGACTAAGGAAAAGTACAATGTAAGGGTTAATTTCAGAATCTCTTAATTATCCGAGGTTGTTTCACGTAAGTATCTATTGTGACCTCTTTACCATACATATCCATGTTCTCATAAAAATGTATTTCAAAATATTTTTAATATTTACTAGACTATGGGTTAATGTCATTTATACCCTTATTTAACCTTATATGTTTTGAAAGGAATTTTTCTGTCGTTTTCCAAAGAAGGCACTTTATGACCTTTTTGACAAAATTAAGGGAAGAATGTTTTTTAACATATGTGGAGGGTGCGTATATTTTCAGCCATTAAAACATCATCGAAGCTTCCCTTACAATATTATAAAAATATTTTCAAAAAAAATTCTTTTATAATTATGTGAATCTTAAATGCATTCCATATAGAAAGAGGTATTTATTTCGAATAGTTTTCATTTCATCTATGTTGACAACCTTTGATGGATTTTTAACTTGTTTGAAGTTGATTTATTATGATACAAATATTCCATATTGTATTGAATGTTTTGTGATATGTTTGACTATGGATGTATTATTTTTATACCATTCAAGGTTTATAGTTAAATTATTGATATTTTGTATGCTATTTTTAATATGAATGTTTATGTTATGATTCATCCTTTTTATATGAGGAATGTATTGGACTTAGTATGTGGTGAGAGGAGCCCACTATAGATTTTTGGTGCATCAGTAGGTCTCATGAGACCATTATATGTGGAATTGGAAGAGGACACTCCCAATTTTGTATATTGTATTGGACGAGGCCTTAATCATATTTAGATGTCCTGGTCAAGGCCTTGAAAGAATGTTTCAGAATGTCCGACATTATAAATTCTATTATTATGAAAATAATAATGATGGTTCATGTGGTTATTCAACTAGTAGAATACCTAGGACTAGGTTTTATTATGGCATTATTTACTCATCTCATATTACTTTCTTAAAGTGTACATGATTATTATTTGTAAAGGCATGTGTTTTTAATTATTCATCATTCCTAATGTTTATGTTATCCTCCGCTATATTGCTTACTCTTACTGAGCATTTGATCACCCCTTTCTTATGTTTCATTTTACCAGTATATGAAGATGTTAGTTATGAGTGGATTTTTGGCATTATCTAAGAGGCTTGGATGTTTCTAATGGAATAAATTAGTTTTTTATTTCTTTTCAAGTTGTAATGTTGAACTTATGTACGTATCTTGTTTCCAATAATACTAAACTGATGGGTCTTTCGGGAAATGATTCCATGTATCATGCCAATGTTACGTAATATATCACCAACTCTATGTAACTGGGGAAAATGAATTACAGTTGGTATTAGAGGATGCTTTGTATAAACATTTGAAACTAGATTTAGAAAAACACTGATTAGAGAACATTATCCCAAGATAGACATTGAGGATCAGAATAAAATAACTTCCTAGAATTTAGGTATGGTGAATATTTTGTGTGTTTTCCAAGGAATAAATCTCTGTATGGATATGAGCAGGTCGAGGTAGCTCTGGAACAGATGCACCTTGGGGCGAAACCCAAAAACACCACTTTGATCATGACTCGAATGGGAACTATTTCATGACAATGATCCTTGATGCACTCATGGTTACAAAACTCTTGTTGGATATTCTTAGGATAATTATCATTCTCTATACAAACCATTATGACAGATTTATGAGTATATAACTCCTTAAAAAACATTTTATTTATTATGGATTACATCCATAAACTGTACAATTTAGATTAAGTGTTTAACATGTTCGGAATTAGGTATTGTAGGTCATAAACTAATCTACTCTATGACATTGTTTAGAAATGGTGCCTAGTGGAAGGAATGGAAACTGTATCAACTCACGTAATCCATGTAGGGATTTACCTCCTGGTCAAGATAATTATAGTGGAGCTGGTGATGCAACTGGTGTTGATCAGATTATCACCATACTAGGACAACTCATACATGTTATGAGCTATAACCTTGCCCATATGAAGAACCCTAATCTCAAACACGGAGAATCAATATTAGATCACTTCATGAGGAAACAACTACAAACATTCAATGGGTCTAAAAATCCATTTGAAGCTAAACAATAGATAAGTTCCTTAGAGAAAATATTTCAGGCTATGGGGAGTAGAGAAAGGGAAAAAGTTGTCATGGAAGTTCATCCCCACTCTGGAATGCAGATCAATGGAGGTCATTAATTCAAAACACAAAGGAGGATATAGAACTATCATGTATGGAATGGAGGGAGTTTAAATATCGTGTATTAGAAAAATACTTTCCCTATGACCATCAAGTGGATATTGAGAGGACATTTTTGAGTCTGAGACAAAATGAGGATGACAATGTCACAAAGTATGAAGCCAACATTAATAGGTTAGCAAGGCATGCTGCATATTATATATGTAATTAAAGAAGTAAGATTGATTGAACTTTTGATGGGTTAAGACCATTTCTTTATCAATCAATAGTCTTGCAATCCTTATCATCATATGAAAATATTTTCTCATGTGCTATAAAAACAGAAAATGAATTCTCTATGTCTACCGACATTAAGGTAATGAAAGAGATGAAGAGATCCACTGAACACTCTGGTAATGGAAATATGGAAACTGGGAAGAAGGTAAGAGTTGAATTTTCACCCTGTGATAATTGTGGAAGGAAGAACCCTATGCCTGTCGAAAAGGAAAAGGATTATGCTATAAATGTTGATATAAAGGACATATTTCTAATTATTGTAAGTAGAAGAAAGAAGATACCAGTTTTCAATGCAATAATTACGGGGATATGGGACTTTTTACAAATGAATGTCCAAAGCGTCAGGGAAACATACCTCAGAAAAGGCCAAGGGATCAAGGCCAAGCTTATGAGATCACTACTGCTCAGGATGAAGCTCTGAAAGATGTGGTGGTAGGTAATCTAATGGTTTCCTCAAGTTTAGGCAATGATTTATATGATTCATGATCATCGCATTGTTTCATATCTTCCCAGTTTTCTAGGAGAATTAGATATTTCCAATTATATTTAACAAGTGAGTTGTCAGTCAAAACTCTTAAGGTAAGTATCATGGTAACAAAGGGTTGTGAATCGGTCTCCATTATGGGATATAAATGATATTTATCTACTAATCTAATCAGAATACCCATGATTGGATATGATATAATTCTTGGTATGGATTGGATTTCAGACCATGATGTGAAAATTTATTGTAACAAGAACGAGCTTACAATTCAGATGATGATAATGAGTACCTTATCTTTAGAGAACAAACATAACCATTTGATTCTTATCTAGATCCACCCCCAGTATCTCTACTAAATTCAATTATTGGGAAGCATGATAATGAAATAATTATGTGTGAGGAAAATAATGTTAGAATAGGGGATGTACTTATTGTGAAAGAATATGTTGATGTGTTTCAAGAGAATTTACCTGGACATCCTCCATAATGAGAAATTGAATTTTTCATGATTTAATTTCTGGTTTAAGGCCCATAACGAAGACCCCTTAGAGAATGGCCACTATAGAATTAGTGGAACAAAAGAAACAACTAGAGGAATTGAGTAATAATGGATTTACTCACCCTAGTGTTTCTCAATGTGGAGCCCCTGCCCTTTTTATTATGAATAAAGATAGATCTATGATGTTGTTCATTGAATATAGGGAGATCAATGTTATAACAGTAAAAACAAATATCCCCTACCTATCATTGATGATTTATTCAACCAACTTTATAGAGCTCAATATTTTTAAAAGGATGACCTTCAGTCTGGATGTCATCAATTTCATGTGAAGAAGGAAGACATTATGAAAACAACATTTCGAACAGGGTACGAGAATTAAGATTTTACAGTAATGCCTTTTGTATTGACTAATTCACCCTCTGTCTTCATGGATCAAATGAATTGAGTTTTCAAGGATTATCTTGATGAATTTTTAGTGGTATATAAGGATGATATCTTGGTATACTCCAAAAGATATGAAGATCATGAAAATCACATACGCGTTATTCTATAGACTCATAGAAGAAATGAATTATATGGGATGTTTAGCAAGTGTGAATTCTGGATACATGAGATTTATTTTCTTGGCCATATTTCCTCTAAGGAAGGAATCTATGTTGGTCCTTCAAAGACCAAGGTAATCCAAGAATGGATAGCACTGAAGAGTATAACTGAGGTACGCAGTTTTATTAGTTTAGGAGGTTAATATTGATGTTTCATCTATAATTTTACCCAGTTGGCTAACCCATTAACCAAGCTCACACTTAAAGGGATTAAATTTTATTGGACACAAGAGTGTGAAGAGTGTTTTTAATAACTGAATATAAGATTAGTTAATTCTCTTATCTTGAATCTTCCATCAGGGAATGATGGGTTAGTTATTTTTAGTGATGCATCAAAGAAAGGACTTGGTTTTATCCTTGTGTAGAATGATAGAGTTATTACCTATGCATCACGAAATCTAAAAATTCATGAGAAAAACTATCCTACTAATGATCTTGAGTTTGAATCTCTAATCATCACTCTAAAAATATGGAGACACTATCTCTATGGTGAAAATGTGAGGGTTATACTGATCACAATATTTTAAAATATATTTACTTAAAAAAATAACTAAATAGAAGGAAAAGAATATGGATTGAACTAGTCAAGGATAATGATTTCACAATACACTACCACCAGGGGAAGGAAAATAAGGTGGCAGATGTTTTGAGAATAAATAATCATGGAGTTTTGAACAATATAAGAGTTAAAAGAGATACTATTTTCATGGATTCAGTAAAGATGGATATGGGAATAACCATGGAAGGTGAAACATCAAAACATTTTTCAATGGTTTCTAAACAATATTTACTAGAAATGATAAATGGTTCTCAGACTGATGATGAGGGGTTTCAAAAGAAGATTAAAGCTGTAAATGATGGGAGATTGAGTGACTTCGTATATAAAGATAGAATTTGGGAATTTGGGTAGAGGCATTGGGTTGTCGATATACATGATCTAAAATGGGAATTGTTGGATGATGCTCATATTTCCAAATTCACAATACATCCTTGGTGCACCAAGATGTATAGTGATTTGAAGGAAAATTTTGGGTGGGACAACATAAAAAAAGAATAAATTTCTGATTTTGTGTGAAGATGTATGGTTTTCTCACAAATGAAAGCTAGAAGACAACATCCTAGAAGAATAATACAACCTCTTAACATACCTGAGTGGAAATGTGATGATATTATGATGGACTTTGTCATGGGGATACCAAAGGCTCCTAGAAGGAATGATGAAATATGGGTCATTATTGATCGTCTTACCAACTCAGCACATTTTCATGCTACAAGAGAAGATTTACCACTTGAATGACTAGCAAGACTTTATATTAATGAAGTTGTAAGACATTGTGAAGTACCCCTATTGATTGTTTTTTATCATGATCCCTGTTTTACATCAAGATTCTAGAAAAGTCTTCAGAAATCCTTGGATATTGGACTTCGTTTGAGCAATGCCTACCACCCTATAACTGATGGACAATTTGAACCGACAATTCAAACATTAGAAGACATGTTGAGATCTTTATCACTTGACTTTCATGGTATGTAGGATCAATATTTACCTTTGGTTGGATTTCCTATAATAATAGCTTCCATTCAAGTATTCAGATGGAACCATATGAAGCGTTATATGGAAAGAGATTTCTCACACCAACATGTTTGGATGATGTTGGTGAAGGAGAATTTGTAGGTCAAGAACATGTTGAAGAAACAATGGAAAAAGTGAAAATTATCCAAACCCACATCAAAGAATTTCAAAGTAAGCAGATGGGCTATGGAAATAACTGAAGGAATGGTTTGGAATTTTAGGTAGGAGATCATGTTCTCTTGAAGGTATCTCTATGGAAGAGAGTTATACGATTCGGTAAGAAGGGTAAATTATGTACTAGGTACATCGGACCTTTCGAAATTCTAAAATGAATTGGGGTTGTAGATTACCATTTGAAAATGCCACCAAGTCTCTCCAATGTTCATGATGTGTTCCATGTATCACTATTGAGAAAATACATTCCTAACCAAATTCATGTACTCACCTATAAGGAAATATATTTGGATCATAATTTGTCTTTTTTTGAAGAGCCTATCAGGATTCTTGATACCATAGAACAAGTGTTGAGAAAACAGATGACTCCTCTTGTAAAAGTTCCATGGAGAAACCATAAGATGGAAGAGGCAACGTGGGAACCAGAGGTACTTATGATGAAGAACCACCTGAATCATTTTGTACGGTAGTATTATATAAATTTTTAGGATGAAATTACTTGTATGAGGGAATAATGTAACAACCAAATCTTCCACGATACGTTTCCTTTCGAATAATGCAATAGCTTGTATTATACACAACTTCGAGATTCTAACACACCGTGACCGATAAAACTAGCCTTTATGAATAGTAATACCCAATTTTTTAGATTTTAAAAATTTTATTTTTCAAAATGGACATCATTTTTGAATTAGGAATATCGAAATTATCTTAGGGTGAATTTTTTGTATTTTTCTGAAAAATTTCAATTTTTGATGAATAGTGAAAAACAATCTGTTATTGGTAAAAACTGACTTTTTGTTTAAATAATTATTTATTTTATTTAAATTTATATTAGGTAAAAATATATACATAATACCTATATATGATCAATGCAACTCATTTCAGTCATTTTATAATAAGTTTAGATATATAAAAATTTTATTGAACTCTTTATCGTCTTTTACCCACCAACTTGGAGAATTTGAAAATTTGCATAAAACATAATATTACCGATTCAGTTAGTTGAATTTCAAAAATCATAAAGTCATTGTTACTGTAAGTAAGTAAAATGTGGTTCAATAAGATGAAAATAATTTTTTGTGAATAGAAACTTTTGACTTATTTACCACAGTTAAATGTAAATAGGGTAATTAAGGGTAAAAATGATATCATAATTAACCTAACACATGTCCTAATTCTATTGGATATGTTTAATGCGACCAAAAAACATCGGAATAAAATATTATCCCCTTTGGTCTAATTGGATTGAATTTGGACATTTATTATTATTTTATTTAAAGAAGAGTTAAAAGAGATAAATTCAATGTTTAATAACTAAACCATTTTTAATATAGTGATACACACAATATAAATTTGACTATAAATATTATTTAAAAATATGAAGATATATCATAAATAATGGTATTTTATTTATAATTTTTAGACTTTAAATAAATTTACTTTATTTATGACACAATGATGATGCAGTAATTACATTGTTGATAAAATATTAAAATAATTGATATTACAAATATACAAATAAATGTAAATTGAGACTTCTGATTAATTCCAATAATTTTATAGGTTAGCATGACATGATAGTGTTGGTTCAATAAATTTTATTCTAAGTGATAATGTTTTAATGGCTTTAATAAATATCAAATAATAAATAATGTCAAAATTGACAAAATTGAGTTTTTAAAGAAAATTCTATATTATTAATTGATATGATATTCATAAAAAACTATGGTTCGGCCAAAAGACTTATATAAGGTTATATATTTTAATAATGAACAACTCAGGGTTCTCTTGGCAGTTTATTGAATGTTTTTTAACCATATAATATAAAAATACAAAGAGACACGGTAAATGCCAAACTATTTAACTAAGAGTTAAATATAAAAGATAAGGATAATATGGAGACCAAAACCTATCTAAAACCTATTGGTTGAGAGTTTTTAGACACAAACCTACCTTATTCTCTAAATAAATGATATTTAGTCCATATAAACCGAAAATTATTTTATTATAAAATAATATTTCAATCTTTTCCAAATGTGACCCTCACCTCTCTTATAAAAGGTAACTTCCCCTTCACTTGATTTCACACCTCCAAATCCATTTTTCTCGGCCAAACCCTAAACAAAAATCCTCCAAACTTTTCTCCCTTTATCCTATAATCATTCCTTTGGTTAGAAAACCAACCTAAGGATCCATTTGATCCCATCAAAAGGAAGAACCCGAAAAAGAAGTAAATATTTCATTACATCTTTGAAGTTCTTTTCTTATTCCACATCCTCTTTCTTTGTTGTTTCAATTATAAAATAATAAATCCAGTATCTTATATATATTTTTATATTATTATAAAAATGGTACAACCATATTCATTATTATTTACATCCCATGAATGACAAATTCACCATAAGTGTGTGCGTATGTCTTATCGTCTCCACGTCGTGGTGTAGTTTGTTATTCAAACACTTCATTATTTGGATGGGTATAATAATGAGTATAACTAATATAAATAAAAATTATAACATTTTAATGATTCTTTATATATGATATATCATCCAATTACATACGATGTCACCATCAATAGAATGATATTGTTGCTCGTGTGTACATACGGATTACCGTCTCCACGAACGCGATGTCATTCAATCCCCATCGTAATCATTCAAGAATAATTTTCATTTTCTGATTAAAAATATTTTTTATGAACATAATATAATTATTCATATGAATCAAATACATTTTATCCATAACAAACATGGCTTACATAACCAAGCATATAAAGGAAAATAAATCTGTTAACACCCAAAATGATGATACTACTAAAATATTATTAACAATGCAATATTAGAGGATCATGTACGATATCATATTTATTTATATAGTTATTGTATAATTTAATAACAATGTTTTAAATATTATATAGTTGGTTAACATACCATCTACTAAGTAAAAGTACAAGGTAAGGGTTAATTTCACAATCTCTTTATTATCCAAGGTTGTTTTTACATAAGTATCTACTGGGACCTCTTTATCATCCACATCCATGTTATCATAAAAATCTATTTCAAAACATTTTTACTATTTACTAAACTATGGGTAAATTTAATTTATACTCTTATTTTCACTTATATTTTTTGAATGTAATCTTCTCGTCGTTTTCCCAACAAGGTAGTTTATGAACATTCGATAAAATTAAGGAAAGAATGTTTTTTTAACTTATACGGTTGGTGCATCTATTTTCCACTGTTATAACATCATAAAAGCTTCCCTTTCATTTTTATTAGAATATTTTCAAAATAAATGTTTCTTTTATATTTATGTGACTCTTAAATGGTTTCAAAATAAAAAGTGGTATTTCTTTTAAATATTTTTCATTTCATCTATGTCAACATCCTTTGATGGATTTTAAACGTGTTTGAAGTTGATTTATTAAGATACAAATCGTCCATAATGTATTGAAGGTTTTGTGATAGGTTTGATTGTGGATTTGTTATTTTTATACCATTCATGGATTATGGATAATGTATTGACATTTTGTATGCTATTTTTAATAAGAATGTTTATGTTATGTTTCATCCTTTTCATATGAGGAATTTATTGGACTTAGTATGTGATCGATGGAGCTCGCTATAGCTCCTCGGTGCATTAGTAGGTCTCATGAGATAATTAGACATGGAATTGGCCGAGAACATTCCCAATATGATATATGGTTTTGGCCGAGGCCATAATTATATTTAGACGTCTTGGATGAGGCCTTGAAAAAATGTTTCAGAATGTCTTGCATTATACATTCCCTCATTATGAAAATAATAATGATGGTTCATGTCGTTATTCGACTTGTATAATACCCATTACTATGTTTTATAATGTAATTAATTAGTTAGCTCATATTCCTGCCATAAATTGTTCATGTTTATTATTTGTAAAGGCATTTGTTTTGAATTATCCATCATACCTAATGTTTATGTTATCTTCCACCGTATTTCTTACCCTTACTGATCGTTTGTGCTTACCCCTTTCTTATGTTTAATTTTCCTAGGATATGAAGAAGTTAGTTATGAGTGAATTTCAGGAATAATCTATGAGGCTTGGATGTTTCAAATAGAATAAATTAATTTTGTATTTTTTTCATGTTGCAATGTTGAACTGAAGTATCTATCTTGTTTCCAAAAATACTAAACTAATCAGTTTTTTTGGGACATTATCCCTTTTATCATTCCAATATTATTTAATAAAGCACCGACTCTAGGTAACTGTAGTCTGGGCCTTAAAAATCCATGGGAAAAAACCATGGACTGGTTTTTGGTTTTTATTAGTTTATTGTATGGTGTCCCAAACCTAAATAATAAAGAATTCCCTCTTATTTCCTATATAAACCCACCCACGCTCCAACATTATCTTCACAAAAATATTTTGGAGTTAGAACAACCTCTTCCCTCTTATGTCTATAATCTTCCCAAGGTTCCCCAGTCTTCCAAGAAGCATCTCTCAAGCCACTCTCAAGATTTTGGGATCGCACTTCCAAGTAATGGATTTCTTCGTTTCTCTTTTTGTCAAATTTTATTTAATTTGTTATGCCCTTTTGATTTCAATTATAAATTTTGGGGTATGAATTTTTACGTCCCCCATAATGCCCTCTTTATGTAAGAATGATGTTAAACCCCTTTCTCTCTTATTAATTACTCCCATGTACACCGATTACCATGAAGAAATTTTTTATGGGATTTCACTCTCATCTTCTACATCCATGTAATTCTTCTGTATTATGCTTCTAAATTCCCTTACATTTGTTGGGACGTATATCTATATGACCCCTTACTATCCATTTAATGTAAATATTATGAGACCCCCATTTCTTATAGGATCGAATATGTAAAAAATAGATGCTCAATATACAAGAGGGGGTGAATTGTATACATTATAAAGTCCTTTGGAACCTTTAAGGTTAAGTTTAACAAGGTTAAACAAACATTCAGAATACTTATGAAAGAAAAATTTTCTAATTTCTTAAATGAATGATTCTATATTAATGCATATAGAATATTTAATATAATCAGAGTAATGGAATTACAAAGTCTAAGAAATCTATACATTCTAACTTTAACAACGTTACAAATACAATGGAATTAAAACAACTTGAAATAGGAATCATGTAACAAAGGGATTATTTAAACCCAAAGAGAAGGGTATCCAACAACATTAGATAAATGTTTCTTGATTTATACTTTCAAGAAATTCTATCTTACCCAAACCTAGGTAATCCCTCAATCGGAAGATCGGTATCTATCCTGCTATCCCCGCAAGCCCGTGACATAGAAGAAAATCAGAACCTATGTCTTCCAAACCCGGAAGCCGATGATCAGCACAATCTGAGTCTTCACTAAGAAAGTATGAACAAGTTGTTCACGCCAGAACAAGTTGTTAACAGAATTTGCAGGAATCACTGAGAGTTATAAGAGCCTCTCTCTCTAAAATCACTTCACAAGCTTGTTCACTGTCACGTACTTTTCTCATTCAAATGAGCTTGTATTTATAGGCAAAACTTCTCAACTCTTGGTTCCTTTCCAACGGTCATATTTTCCTTAAATTTCAGAGGGACCTGGACAAGTGGAAAACATACAACTATTAGTTTCTAACAGATTGTACGACATTGTTTCAAGTAATAGAAATGATGTTCATTTAAATATAAATGTTTGGTATAAGAAATCTTTGAATCTGATATCATTGGAATGATACATTAGGAAACTCTAACATTATCAAGAAAATGTAATCATAAGATATTAGGAAAATAGATTCTTTGAAATAAAATTCTCAATAAAATGGAATCATAAAATTGGTGTCACCTATACACCAGATTTGGTATTGAAAATTGGCATCACATATACACTGGAATCAGTATTGAAAATTGGCATCACATATACTCTGGAATTGGTATTGAAAATCAGCATCATATATACACCCGAATTGGAATTGAAAAAACTGAATCACATATACATCGGAATTGGTATTGAAAATTGGAAGCATATATACACTGGAATCAGAATCATAAAAACTAAATCACATATACACCAGATACGGAATCATAAAAAATGAATCATATATACACTAGATTCAGAATCATAAAAATTAAATGAAAATTTGTAATGACTGATTTGTAAGTATAACAGAATGAAAATTCTAGATCATAAGAAAAAAAACAGATCTTAAAAATATTCAGAACATAGAAAAATTGTTTTTTAGTTTCAAAAATTAAAAGGAATGAAGAAGTCATAAGATATACTTATTGACTCAACAATCTCCCCCTTTTTGGAAATCACAAATAACTTTGCTAAGGAATAATATATTGACCTAGGTAAACAAGTAAGAAAAACATATCTCCCCCTTTGAATGAGATTATAAATGAATACGACTAACTCCCCCTTAGGTCATGTTTTCCTAGGATTGTATTCTAGATCTTTAAATTCTGTGTTTTCTTAAGGGAATAACTCCCCATTATATAATCAACTCTTCTTAAAAGAAAACTCCCCCATACTAGGACATTTTCATTTCATTCCAAACTCCCCCTTAATAGATTCTCCCAATCGGTGATTAAATTCTTCCTTTAAATAAATTTTTCCCCTTTTTGATTTTCAAAATGGGGGAATGGAATGTAGAAGTATAAGATGTACCTAAAAGGTTAAGAAAGCATACATCAAAAAAAATATATATGCATGAAATTTCCTAATAAATTTTGAGAAATAGGGTTTATATTAAAACAAACCATCGTAATGTAAATAAAAGTCATCCATTATTCTTCTGCTCAGAAAACATCTTCTTTATTAGATATTTGAGATTCTAGAATTCCTTATGATCATCTTGAAACTTCTCCAGAAATATCTCCTGATCCAGGTTCTTCATTTTAAAGGAAAATTCATTTCTTCTAAAGCAATAACCTTTTTCTCTATTTCAGCTCCGACTTCCTTTTAATTGCAAACAGAACGGGCAACAGAATTGAGTTGACTACCCTTCTCAGATATTGGAGGCTTACCCTTCTTGAATTCAGTTTCACAAGAATTAAAAGTTCCCTTTGTTGATTCAGTGAAATCACCAAAATGCCTGAGCTCTTTATTGATGGTTTTAGTGTGGTTAAAGACTTTCTTAAAAGTTTCCTTCTATGATTTGTAATCAATCAAAATATTATTGAAGTCTATTTATTTCTTGACAACCATGTCCATAAGCATATTGGTTGATTCCATATTTTGATTCAGAGTATTTTGCATCATTGGACTCTCGACATCTATGTTTTCAAGAATGAGAATAGTACTGACCAACTTTCTTAGAGATAGATTGAAAAAATCATTCTCAACTGATGAAGAGGACTCGGATCTTGAAACATATTTTCCTTTATAAACTCCTTTTGGTGTTAAGTAAGCTTGTCTCTATATTCTATTAGAGGACTTCTGGGGATATTCTTTATCCGATGAGGTAACCAAAACACTCTTGCCTTTGTAAGGATTTCAGACTGGGGTTTTTTCATCATATACTTGGATAACATTTTGATCTTCCTATTCATCATCTTCCTTTTGAAATTCTTCCTCTTCATCACCTTGATGTTCAACTTCTTCTTTATCTTCTTCTTCCACTTCAGTTTCTACTTGTTCTTATTCTTCTACATCAATTTCATCCTAAAATTCTACCTCTTCCAAAACTTCTTCTTCAATTTCTTCTTCAACCTGTTCTATGATTTTTTCTACAGATTTGGAACTTGAACTCAAACAAGTTCCAACGTAATCTTACACTTACCTTAAAACATCATCATCATCTTCATGGAATATCTGATCTTATAATTATTGAACTAGTTCTGATAAAGTTTTAACATTCTTAGCTTTATCTATTTCTGGAGTGGCCTCTGGTTTCTTATGAGAAACTTCAGATATCGAAACTTATTGAGACTTCTTTTCATCGACATTAAATAATTACTATCACACTAGAGTTTTTGAGGATTTATTCATTAATTTATTCTCCTTATTTTTATTTCTCAATATTTTTAGCTTTCTTGATTCTCAAGTCCTTAACCTACACAGGATTCAAACCAAAATAAGGATCTCCTTCCTTTCTGGTGGCTGCCATTTCTCTCCACTTTGCAACTATTGCATCTGAATAGCCATTCAGGTTCTTAGCAGGAGGAGGTTTTGATACTGGTACATCAGGAACTGGTACTGGAAAGCTTGGTTATTCATTTTTTCTTTTCATGGATATTGGATTTTAAGATTCTAGAACATCACCCTTTTTATGGACAATCATTTCTTCAAAATATTTCTATTCTGGTATAAAATCTACCTTCATCCTCCTTAGAGTCTCATCACTTAGAAAAAATATCTGGAATGGATTTGAGACTGATCGACATTAAATATTCATTTCTTAAAGACAAAAAACAATTATCCTCTAAATAGTTGCTAGGAACATAAGGATATGAGATCTGATTGATCTTCCTTTTATTGACTGAATAGTGAGAAAGATGTAATTCACCAAGTTGAACTTCTGTAAGTTTACAAGAATGTCTAAAATAAAGATATCACATATCATTAGAGAATCATTATCTACTTTTTATGGAATAAGAAATCCTTGCATCTAGAGATCAACCATTTTGTGGTTCATTTAAAGATTCGTGATATTTGTATTCTTAACAAATTTTAGACCAAGAAAATTCAGAGCCTTAGATTTTTCAAAGGAACCTTCCTTCTCATGTTGTTTTTGAGAGCATAGAAGAGATTCCCCTTCATATGGAATATTGAGAACATTTTCTTCCTTCTTGGAAGGAACTGTATACATATTATCATATCACATTAACTTAAACAGATCCTTACCAACTTTTTGGGAGAAAGAAACTGATTCATATAATTGAATAAGGATATCAGGATAAACTGGATCCTGAGATTACTCCTTAGCAACACAGACACTTTCCTATCCAATAGATCTTATTACCATAGAAATAAGGGAATCATATTTCTAAAAGAACATAAGTCATACCAACCTTTCTCTAATTATTGACCTATCCTTTATCTCAGTACTAATCGGCATCTAATCTACTAAGGATTCTGGAGTCATTCCGAGAAGGAGAACTTCAAAATGAAAGCTTTGATGGCAACAAAACATCAGTACTAAGATCTGTAAGGATGGTTAAATACTTGAAAAAAAGGCACCCCTTATATAGACATGGATATGATTTTTTCAATTCCAAAATATAATCAAATGGCTGAAAAAAGCCTGATCTGATCTGACAGTTGAGAATGGATATAGAAAATAAGAATTCAAATCTTTTGAAGTAAGGTAAACCAGAATTTAAGAAATTTTGAAATACTAACAACCAAATCTTAAGATAAATAAAATAATGATTAAGAAGGAATATCTTTTGAAATACTTTTAGTGATTTATTGGTATTATAATAATTCTTCTTATGAGTTTTTAAATCCAAAAATATCTGAAATTTTCAAATCTGAAATTTTAAAATTTGATGTTTTCAAATCCGATGTTTTCAAATCTGAAATTTTCAAATCGAAAATTTTCAAATCTGAATTTTTCAAATCCAAAATTTTTAAATCCAAAATTTTCAAATCCAATGATTTGAAATCAATAAAAATAAATATACATATTTACTACCCCTGAAATAAGGAGTAGTTTAATGTAAGGATATGATTTAAACAAGAAATAGATATGAATGATTACCTTACAGAAATCATTCCTAGCCTCTGTTTAACATATTCAAATCTATCTGTAGGTAAAGGTTTTGTAAAAATATCATCAATTTGATCTTGAGTTCCGATGAATTGAAGAATAATATCTCCTTGATATTTATCACCCAAGGTCACCTTTCCACCTTTTGTTTTTAAATTTTTTTTGAAATAGTATTTGTTATCAGTCATGTGTCGGGAACATCCACTATCCATGTACTATAGGTTGTTGGTACTTCATTCATTCTCTGGGAGAAGAAATATTTAGATATTTGGAATACAAATTAGCTTTGATCTGGAATTATTAGATAATAGGATCTTGGGTAAACATATTTGTTTGTAAGAATAAGCTTTATGAAACCTACGGGATTAAACCCTATTTAATGAACAGTTTTTCATCCAATGCCCGCCAATTTTGAATTTTGAACAAAAAGGGGCTCTTGAATGAACACAATAATTATTTTTAAAGATAATTTTTTCATGAGAATATCCTAAACCCTGACTATTAACATGAGGTCAGATCTGGGAATACATATTGAAAAACATTTCCACACCAGAAGTGAATTTTCCAAGAAGTTTCTTCAAGGAGAATTTCTCAGATTTTAGTCTCATGAATAAATTATTATCCTCAAGAATTATAGATTTAGATTTATGTTTATCCTCTAAAACATATTTTTCTAAAAAGTTATTCTTAAGATCCATAGAATTTTTTTTCTTTCTCAGAATTGACTTCCTCAAGTTTCTTAGAAAGATTTCTTAAAACAACATTTTTCTCATCATGATAATTTGAAAGATCTATTTTTTTTTTTGTCAAAATGTATTCTCTAGATTTTAATATATCATGTTTCTTAGAAATATTACAATTTATCTTTTCCAACAGCTTAGCTAATCTAGAAACTTCATCATATGAAGGATAATAATTATCATTATTTGATGAAGAAGATTCTCCATCTAAAGAAAAACCTCTATCTAGAAAATTTTTACTTAAAGTCTTATTGGTTAAGGATTCAACAGTTCATACCTTAGCCATAAGATAATGATTTTGAAATGGAGCTCTAGCAATTATACCAATATTCTTTTTCCCAGAAGATTAATATTCTGAAGATTCATCAGAAGAATCTCCACCACTGGAACTCCAATTGTCATTGTATTTCAAGACTTTCTTAATATTTGATCTCTATAACTTCTTCTTATTTATTTCTGAATTCCTGTCTTTCTTATCTCTCTTTTCGAGTAATGGACAATCAGGTCTGATATAAACAGTTCTTCTACATTCATAGCATGTCACTTCTCCATCCTTCTTATCTTTTCCATATTTCTTCTTATACTTATATTGAAAGTTCATATATCGAACAATCTTGTTCATCCTACGAGCAATATTTTCCAACTCATTTTCTGAAGCTTCACTTTCACTGGATTTAGATTGAATACTGATCTTCTTAGATTTTGAATTTTTTGTTCTCTACAGAGTCTTGACTTTCATATGATTTGAAGTAGTTGTAAAAGCAACTCTTCCATTTCCATTATTCTTCTTAATATTATCAGTATCTCTCTTCATTTTGGTTTCATGTTAAAGAAGAGTTCCAAATAGTTCATCAAGAGAAATATGAGTAAATTTCATATTCTCATCTATAATAGTCCTCTTGGATTCCCATTCATTAGGAATGATGTCAATAATCTTATCTAAAAGAGCTTCATCATCTAAACCTTTTCACCCATAGATTTTAATTTGTTGACAATAGTCATAAATCATTGTTGTACCTAACATACAGTCTCTCCATAAGGGAAGCAGAAACAATGATACTCATCCGTGAGCAGGGCTCTTCATGTTTCAATAACTTTGGATGTTCCAAAGTGAGTTACATCAAGATTCTTCTAAATACTATTTGAAGCTTCACATGATGAAATCTAGATATAAATGTTTCTAGTCATTGATCATAGAAAAGTATTACGTACCTTAATGTTCAGCAGATATTCCACCTTTTCTGGATTAGTAAAGGTTGTTAGTTCTTTATAACGAATATTATAATCTCTATTTAACATAATGTAGTTATCTACCCCTGTTTTTATCAAAAATGTCTTCATTATATCTCACCAGTACTCAAAGTCATTTCCATAAAAGATCGGTGTTCTAGTAGGATTGAGATTATCTAGAGATCCAACATGCATACCTGCCTTACTAAAAAGGTATTTATTTCTACAAAACGTATTATAAGTAGCAGTTTAAGAGCAATTATGAATAACTTCATAAAAGGGAAACTTGAGCAAGAAAACTTATACGTGGATATAAGTATTTCAAAAACATCCTTTGATACCAATTGTAGGATCAAATATGTAAAAATGAGATGTTCAATATACAAGAGGGGGGTGAATTGTATAATTTAAAAATTCTTTTGGAAACTTTTAGGTTATGTTTAACAAGATTAAACAAACATTCACAAGACCTCTTAAAGAAACATTTTCTAATTTCTTAAAAGAAAGATTCCATCTTAAAGCGTATAGAGTATGTAATATAACTACAATAATTGAATTAAAAAGTATAAGAAATCTATAATTTCTAACATTAACAAAGTTACAAATATAGTGGAATTAAACCAACATGAAATAGGAATCAAGTAAAAAAGGGGTTATTTTAACCCAAAGAGAAGGGTATCCTACAACTTTGGATAAAGGTTTTTTGATTTATACATTCAAGAAATTCTGTCTTACCCAAACCCATGTTAGCCCTCAATCCAAAGATTGGTATCTGTCTATCTACCCCCGAAAACCAACAATTTAGAAGGAAATCGGAACCTATGTCTTCCAAACCCGGAATCCCATGATCAGCATTATCAGAGTCTGCACTAAGAAAGTCTGAACAAGTTGTTCACAACATCTCCCCGAAGGACTGAGATTTGTAAGAGCCTTTCTTTCTCAAAATCACTTCACAAGATTTTTCATTGTCAAGTACTTTGCTCATTCAAAAGATCTTGTATATATTGGAAAAAATTCCCATCGGTTTGTTCCATTCCAATGGTCATATTTTCCTTAAATTTCAGAGGGAACTGGACACATGGAAAACATAAAACGGTTAGTTTGTAACAGATTGTACGACATCGTTTCAAGTAACAGAAAAAATGCTATGTTAAAGATAAATGTAAGTTATAAGAAATCATGGAATCTAATATCATTGGAATGATATATTAGGCAACTATAACATTATCAAGAATATTTAATCTTAATAAATCATGAAAACAGATTCTTAGAAATAACATTCTCAAGAAAACAGAATCATAAAATAGGAGTCACATATACACCAAATTAGGTACTGAAAATCAGCAACACATATACACCAGAAACAGTTTTGAAAATCGGCATCACATATACACCGGAATCGGTATTGAAAATCGGCATCATATATACACTGCAATCAGTATTGAAAAAACTGAATCACATATACACCAGAATCGATATTGAAAATCGGCATCATATATATACCGGAATCAGAATCATAAAAACATAATCACATATACACCAAAATCGGTATTTAAATTTGGCATTAATATACACCAGAATTGGTATTGAAAATTGGCACCATATATATACCGGAAACAGAATCATAAAAACTGAATCACATATACACCTGATTAGGAATCATAAAAACTGAATCATATTTACACCGTATTCTAAATCATAAAAACATAATGACAAATCATAATGGTACATCTGTAATTATAATGGAATGACAATTCTGGATCTTAAGAAAAAATAACACAACTTAAAAATATTCAGAACATAGAAAAAGTGTTTGTGATTTTAAAAACATAAAACCATAAGAAATAGAGAAGTTATAAGATATCCTTATTGACTCAACATTTATATCTCAACAAAAACATTCATGAATATTTATGTCATGCCGTTATACTGCCGAAATTGCACCGCATTTTTTCAAGCCAATCTAATTGTGCAGTGAATACCATACCCATGTCTCTATCAAGGTTATTCACCTTTTGGCACAAATACATTTTGAATGGTACTTTAATTTATTTATTATATATTAATTAGGCATGTAATAACTTATTATTTATATTGATTCCATGTTATATGATCCATGGGGCACACTTATGCATGAAATGAAATGTTTAAGAACGGTGCGCCCTGAGAGCGCTGCAATGCATTGGGTAAACTATAGGATCATGATACGTCATGTGCAAGGATTATTGACTCATGTTAATTCAAGTGAAATAATGGTTTAATCATACTTCATGTGAAATGAGGTTTTACTCATGATCCATGTGCAATGAGCCTTGGCTCATGCTAAATTCCATGTTAAGTGTTGTTGCCACATTTCCATGTTATGTTTTTCATGTTTTATCATGACTCTATGTTCATGTTTCTCAAGAGATCCATTGATATTACTATTTTATAACATCCAGTGTATTCCAAATGTTATTCATTGTTTATTCCCTTACTAGGATTTATATCTCAACCTTTTCTTATACATGTCCCCAGCTTATCCCATGTAATGCTAAGTACAAGGGAATGTCGTGGTCATGTAAATGATTTTTTCAATAATGATATTGTATTTCATGTTTTTAGTTGTTATGTAATGGTCCTAAGCCCGTAAGACAGTAGACCTCTCGATCTTATATGTTGTATCAAGTGAATTTTATGAAATAAATCATGTTTTATGTGTGTAATAATGAACAAGGTTGTTATATGGTTTGTGTCTCGGAAGGGGCCTTTTATGGTGATATTTTTTGTAACATGCTCTCACTTTTTAACTGAGATTTAAAATATCTTCAATTTTTTCTTATGAATTTATCTATTTTCTTTTTTAATTTCTGTTCATCTCAATTTGATTTTGAAATGAATGGAGAGGCCTATTTTTTGATCACCATTGATAATTCTTGAAACTGCAATTCAAGAAGTCTCTTATTTGATGTTGGATTTGATCGCATTGGATATTTAGGCAATCATAAAGGGGAGACCCTGTGAGCACAGGCTGCGGATGGTTAAATAAAAATAGGCCCATCATAGGGGGTCGGTGATGTGGCTGAGTTCTCCAATGTCTTCCAATTTTGGACTTAAGAAAGGGCAGGACTCCTCCATCTATTAGCGGTTCATGGGGAGCTGATCTATCAATCTCGAGTAGTCAACCTCGTTGATTTTAAAGGAATTAATGGAGTGCATGGAGCATCCTTTTGATTTTGAAAGCAATGAAGATCCTACTGTTGACATCCATAGCCCACCTCACATAATTGGGTGATTCCTGATGCTTTTATTTTAATGTTAGGGATTTTGATATCCAAAACCATAACTCTTCCATTATGGTTTTTGGGTGTTTCATGATTGTATATTTTTCCTGTGAACTATTTTATTTTTTCTATAATAATCTTCCATTTAATTAATTAGAGGTAATTCATAATATTATATAATGTATGATTTATATATATAAATTTAGAAATCAATATAAATTAATGATAAATTCATAGTAAATTGTCAGCTAGTTTTTATTAATGTAATTTTATTCCTGTGAAATATGATTTCTTGAAAAAATATTTTTATAAATTTTTTTGAGAAAATAATATAATTAATTTTTTGAAATTTTATAAAAGGTTTTTATAAAATTAACCTTATTTTAAAAATTATCAGGTCAATATTCACTTATGGTGACATTTTTTACGTTTCAAAAAATGTATATTTTTTTGTGATATCGAAAAATACTGATTTGTTTAAAATATTTTTTATTTTCAATAAATTAAATCAATTAAAAGTCCAATTATGTGTTGAATATGATTTAATGTAGCACATGAATTGTTTAGTGATATTTAATATACTTATTTTTTGTTGAGTTATATTTATATTTGATTTTAGTATAATATTATTATTTGGGTTTAAACATGGTATTTTTCTGAATTTTTTTAATGTGAAAATTACATCTAATTTTTAATTGATTAAATCCAGTCTTAATCATAGATTATTTAATTTTATATTTATATGTTAAGTATCAATAAATATTAATTATAAATTATACAATTTATATTATTATCCATATATTTAATATAAAATCACCTTTTACTTGAAAAATAAGATTCATGAAAAATACACTTTTTAATCACATCTTGAGGTTTAATTTAAAATTTAATTTTCCACTTTATTAAATTGAATTTTAAAAAATGGATTAAATATTTTAAATCTTCATAATTTATTTAATATAATACATTCAACATATTTTTATACCACAACCAAAGATTAAAATAATAAAAACTAATTACCATAGTTGTGGTAAAAATGAGTTTACGAGAGATTAAACTAAAAATAAAAATGGTGAAGTGACCTGAAAACCTTGAAAATTTATTTTATGGATATATATTGACCCTATTATGTATTATGATTGATAATGGTGCATTAATAATCCATTTATATTGTGAAAAAACATGGGAATGCTATTTTCTTTTACAAAACTACAATTATCCCACTCACATCACATATAAAAGGCCACCCCCTTGCGTCTCATATACTCATCTTCAAAGGAAATTTATTATGTCAATACCTAACCAATTAAAATATCTATATCTGTAAAAAAGACCTAGATCTGTTGTTTTTATCATAAATATATCCTAAGAATACTTTTCATGCTTACTTAAAGATCTTGTTTGAAGAAGAGGTGTCATGCTAAATATAGAATTTTTATTTTATTTCTTCTTACAACTCCTTCAAATATTCATAAATTATTAAAAGGTAATATCATAAGTATCTATAATTTAATTATATTTTATTATTTTATCTCAAAAACCTAAATCCATCTGTTCTCTCATTAAATTTCACATGAAATCAACATTTGTGTGTACGATGGACTACCACCTCACGAAACGATGTCATTTATTTTCCATCATTTCCTTTACAATCCTGTTATTATGATGAATGTTGGGTATATATATATTCTATTTTTAAAATATTTATACTATGTAGTGATGATATTACATATACGTACCAAATTTATACTTTATGGGATATGATAATGTTTCTCATGTGTATGGAAATCTACAACATCATAGAGTAATGCAATTTTTTTTCACTAACACATTATATTAAATGTAATAAGGATAGTGTCAATAAATATATGTGAAAAGGTGGTAAATATTTTTATATTCTTAAAACATCTAAAATTATTAAGAGGTAATATATCATTTTATTTTTTATACATAAAAATGATAACATCATTCATGCATACGTGTGGACTACCACCTCCAAGAAGAGATGACATTTTTTTCATCACTACATAATAGGATGATATAATTAAGTATAATTGATGAAATAATATTATATTTTTTATATTATGATCATTATGTAATGATTAAATAATACATAACATCTTTTAATAATGATCATTGAAAAAATGGAAACCATCCTCATGTATATATACGACATATTATCTCTATGATCTTAGCATAATTTATCTTTTATAATCACATTTCAAGATTGTTTTATTAAATATAAATGATGTATAATATTAATAATCATGTCATTATTATTGTTATAGTCATGTTGAAATAATAACCTCTCTTACCATGGAAAATAGAATAAATCTATTTTGAAACAATGAACCAAATATCATCAAAGCACCCGATTTGAACTTAATTGATTATGTATTTAAAGAGGTCATTAAATTAAATCAAGTAAATTAATAATTATATGGTGTTAAAATGGTAAAAGTTTCTTTTGAAATAAAAAAATTAATATGAGATAATTAAACAGGATTTCAAAACATGTACGATGAAATTTTCACTAGAGGTAAGGGTTCTCTCATGTAACATTTTATTTCTATGTGACATATGAAATATTTCCCAATTGTTATTATTTATTGGTGTATATAATAACCATTAATATATATTATTTTTTATTTCATTAATTTTATGTAGGATTTACAAATCGCAATGATTTTCTCCTTTTCATGAGGTTTTGATCTTGATATTACTAAGGTAGTTGGAGACATCGCCTTAATTTTCCATTATTGAGGCATATTTTTTTTTCACCAAATTACTTTTATTTGGTATATATACACCCACTTTTTAGAATATATATCAAATCCTTCATAATTCATGTTATTTTATGTATCAACTAGAATTATTTCATCCAAGGGGATTTGATTTCAATTTAACCCTATTGTAAAGGGTTTCTTTAATCATTTTCCTTTTTTAGGATTACAAATATTCATCATTAAAATTATTATGATATAATAATGAGTGAATTGGTGATATTTTTTATTTCATTATTTTAATATATTTTTAAATTTACACATATTACAAACAATCACTCCACAGATTAATTATCAATTTTAGTAGATGATATTAGTGAGGGTTATTCATCTCAAATTCAAATTCTATGTTCGAGATATTTAATGATTCATTTGAAGTTATTATTTCATGGTTCTTAGGATTGAAATAATATCGAAGAGGAAAATTATTTATGTTACTATTTATTTTTAAATGGGATTGTTTTTTTTAATTTTCTTTAATAGAAATTATTTTATCATTGTAAAATAAACCAATTTAATTTTATTCTCCCATTGGTATTTATTCAATTTTTATATAATATTAAAATTCGCATCTCATTGGTATATAAAATTATTTAACAAATATTTTTAGAATATATGACGTTATTTCTCTCTCCAGACTAAAATCTTCTTTCTTCCAAAACGTTTTTGTCTAAAAATGTTTTAAAAAATGGTTTACAATGAATGTTTAAAGAAAATAAAAAACATAATTGTATTTTTTACAATCTTTTTTAAATGGAATCTTCCAATAATTTTTTAAAATTTGTAAATTTTGAAATTTAAAAAAATGTGGAAAGAATATTTGTTTTAAAAAACTTGACATGAATATAATTTTACACTGTCGTGTCCATTCATTATTTTAATTATTCATTTTTATGTTTCAATGTTAACTTTAAAATAAAATGATCTATTTATTTTTTTTAGAAAGTTTTATATTATAAATAACTACTTTGAAAATGTAAACGGTATTATTTCCATGAAATTTTTCATGTGATCTTTGAAAATAAATTTTCAATATAATATGAAACCCTCAAATGACAGTCAAATGGAAAATATTATTTTACCCAAAAAAATTTAATGATATTTTAATGGTATTTCCATTTATCAACTTCGACAACCCTTATGTCAACTAATGAGTATATGGGGATATTTTATAATTACACCATTCTCATTTTTTATCTAGATGTATTATAATTATCTAAGAGGGATTTCTAAGGAACCCGTTTCTTTTCCATGTGATTATCATTATTCATTTAGATTCTCATGGAACATATTTATTTTTAAGGGGTTAAATAAGAAAAGACATAATATTTATTTTCATTGTGATTTAAAAATTAATGTTTCTAATCGTTTTATTCTTGATAGGGTGCTTGAAAATTGTTTTTGATATCGTTTAGTTATGTTATTAACCATGGATGAGTGTTTTTTTAATATACAAGGATGCATGGTAACATTTTTAAGAATGTAAGAGTAGTTCAGTGATAAACCAAGGATAGGTGGGCCTGTGATATATCTCCAATTAATTGGATAGTCTATAGATCTAATTCAACCATATTGGTCATTCCATGGGTAATAAGTGATATAAAGATAATTCCCTAAGATACCAATATTTTTTCATTAAACTTTTTATTGGTATAAATATTTCCATCGATCAGGAATGATATCACATGGTTAATTATTATTAATTATGATGACTCATCCCATTTGAAAATCTATATTCTCTAATTTATTGTTTGATTATACAATATTTATGGGTTTGAAATTTGTTATTTTGTGATCATGAAATTTTATTATAATAACATAACCTTTTTATCTTCTTGTACTCACTAATGACATTCAATTTTTTATTCATATGTTTACCCTTACTAAAAATTTTATCTCACCATTCTTTTGTATAATTTTCTTTACGTTATATTTATTTTTTTTAATGAATTATATATATAAGGTTTCCATATAGATGTTGATGATGAATTAATATGAAATAATAAAATCTAGGTTATATTGGAAAAATTATTATTTAATGATAGGGGTAATATTTATGTAATAGCTTGTTCTAATTCTCTGAAATAATAATCCTAAAAGGTCTATGATAATGTAAGTGATCCAATATTTACTTTTGATGTTTAGTGTTTTGGATGGAAAAACATGGGTCACCTTTATCGATAGTAAATCAAATATGTTTTTTTTTATGTTTTTAGCACTAGATCTGGGTGTTCAGGTCTACGGAATTTGTAATTACTATTATAGGATGATTTAAATAAATTTAGATATTATAATCTTTTTATATGAATTTATATTAATAGTTTTGTATTCCTTAATGGTTTAAGATATTTAATTTTAATCATTTGTTGCAGACATAAAAACCCATTTTAAGGTATTTAGTAATGAATATATGAGGTTATTTATTATATTTTGGGTGACATTTGTTTGTATAAGGGTATGTGTAACAATTAGGTTCCACAAGATGTATTATTTTAAGAGGAATTATTTTTCTGTTGGTTTAAATGTATAGATAAACTGTTTTTTATATGATATACTACCATTAAGGTTATTTATTATGATTTTCATCATACTTTTGGGAATGTCATGATAATATAAATTTAGGAAAAAGGTTCATCTGAAGGCTGGTAAAACCCATCACATCCAAAAAATACCACGGACTTGATGACAAAATCGAAGGGCAATAAGTGTAATGTGCCTGCAAATATCCTATTTGTTGTCCTGAAAAAGATTTCAATATTTCTGGTCTTATAACATAATAGGTATGATATAAAAATTGAGGTAAAATCCCACATTAATATTGAGGTATTGATGTTATATGTGAAATATGGTTTTTATTATGGATATATTTAGGCTGAACATTGGATATTGTTGTATAATTATTGATATTAATGTATTATTTCAGTATATAATTATTTATTTATTTTAAAAATTTCCAGAAAGTATTCAAAACATTAATTTTTTGGTTAATTTATAAATATATAATTAGTATAGTTATAACCCTCTTATGCTTAGGTAAACCTTTACAAGTTGATTTTAGTGCATCACGAATGAAAAAAATCAACTTGATTACTCAATATTTAAAAAAATTGATGAGATTTTAGTATAAATTGATGAATTATATAATTATACTCATGAAGTTTGTAAATTTCATGATTCTCCTAGTCACGATGAAAATTAAATTACTAAAATATATGAAAAGGATCTCGTAACAAAATCTTCTTATACTACAACTATTTCTGAAGATATTAAATAAAATTATCACACTTGTTGGTTTATGGTTTTGAGGTTGTTGTTTTTCTCTTGAAAAATCATATTATAATGATCAATGATTTATATCACTATTAATCATTATTTATACATTATGATTTTTTATATTACAATATATTAACAAGAAATCTATTTTCTCTTATTTGGAAACCTAATTTGTGTCATTCTAGATGACCCCATAGCTCATTTCCTCTCTTGTCAAGAGGATGTTTCAATAACACTTTTTATGATGTCGGTTTCCAACATAAATATTTTTTCAAATATCAATTCCTTGAATACTTATATCATATAATAATTCCTTGTATAAAATTTATTAATGTTGTTTGGATGTAAAACCCCAATATTTTAAAATAATGGAATTATGTTCAATAACATATTCAACACGCAACACCAAAATTAAACTACCAATGGAATATGTAATTGTTATAGCCTAGCACATAAATTAGATAGTGTGAATAGTATTAACTAAATTATGATATATATATTTCCTAATTTATATAAATTATTAGTAAATACTTTGTAAATAGTCCATCAATTTTTAGTAAATTAATGTTACCCTTCAATATATGTTTTCTTCAAAAAACATTTCTGTTCCCTTTTGTGAAAAAGTATTAAAATATATTTTTTAATCATTTAATAAATTTAATTTATTATGTTAAATTATTATTTTAAACCATAATATCAAAATTAATATATTCTATAATTTTGTGAATTTTCAGAACATGTTAATTTTTTAGTGAATAAAGATAAATATCAATTTTTTTAAGTATAATTTATTTTCAATAAATTTAGTTATTTCAAATTCCCATTATGTTTTTATAAGATTTTAAGTAACATAACTGTTAATTATTTAAATAAAATTAATTTTTTTATTTTATTCATCTTTATATAGGATTTTAGAGTATGTTTAGTTTTTGGTATTCAAACTTGATTTTTATAAAAACTGTTTTAAAGTAAATAATTTTTTCCCTATTTAATTTGTTGAAAAACTTAATTAGGAATTATTTAAAATATATATATATAGATTATATCTAACTAAATATTAATTTTTATAAATATAATTATTATTATTATTCATAGAGTTAATATCAAATAATCACCTTCTTTAAAAAATATGCATATTGAATAGCCTTTTCGTCATGTTTACTAGTTCAATTTTAAATTAAAAATTTCCAATTGCGAAAATAGAATTTGGTGAAATGGATTCCATATTTTTAACAACAATAATTTAAAATATCTAATAAATTTTACATAATTTTCTTACCTTAATGAATAGCTCAAAAAATTAAAATTAATTTTCAGGGTTATGGTGAAAATGGGTTTATTAGGGGTTAAAAAAAGCTAAGTGCTCAATTTTCCTAAAAACTGATAAAAAATAAATTTAATGGCCATATTTTGTATTTATATTGTATAATAATAGATAATGGCCTAATTTTTACCCATTTTGTATGTTAAAAATGATGGTATACCATTTCCTTTTAAACTGTTAAAAATATGCCACTCACCTCACTTTGAAAAGGCCACCTTATCCTTTACAATTCACGCTTTAAAATCCATTTGAATCTTTCATAAAAAGACTAAATATATTCCATAATTTCCTAATTATTCGCTATATCCCTTAGTTTTATCATCAATGTATCATAATGAGGATTTGGTCCTTACTTGGGGAGGTTTTCCAGAGGACATGAATCAGGTATATTCGAGTACTTTTATTTTATTACTTCATCCACATCCTTAAAATATTATCAAATTATTATGATATAATAATAAAATTTTCTAAAACATAATTATATGTTATTATGTTCATTTAATAGACTAAATCCATCTCATATTCCATCAAATGGAATTAAAAAGCATAATTCAAGTGTATAGTGAACGGTTGTCTTACAAACCAATGACATGTGTATTCCATCATCACGTCTCAAAAAATCATATATTTATGTATTTAAAGTATATATATAATTTTTGTAACTTATTTATGTATATTTAGTTATTATACCACATATAACATATTACTTTTTTTATTTGGGGGATATCATAACATCGCCCGTGTGGACGACATAATATTGCCTTGTGAAGTGATGTGATGCGTTATTCACAAACCCATTACATGGAAGGTAAAAATGAGAAATTTAATAAATTTATTTGATATATTTGAATGATTTATTTTATTCATGAGATATTTATAATTCTTAATTTATAATACATTATTTTCTTTCATAAATAGAAAAACATTGACATCTTTCATGCGTACATATGGACTACCACCTCCATGAGTAGATGTTATTAATTTTCATTCCCGCATGATATTGATGACATATATATATATATATGTACAGTTAATAATAAAATATTATATTTATGATATTATAATCATTATAATATTTTATAATAACAAAAATATTATTCCAATAATTACTATTGAAAAATAAAAACATTACTAATGCGTATGTACACCCTACTCTCTCTATGATTATAACATAGTTCATTTTCAAATACCATATTTCCTTATTTTTTAATTTAAATATGTATAATAAAATTATAGTATGATAATTATTTCATGAATATTGTTATTGAGGATTTTATATAATAACCACTTTGGCCACAACCAAAACAAAAATACCATTTTGAAATAATTTATTGATCACCTTCAAAACTTATAATGTGGACTTAGAAGATTATATATTTTAATATGTCCTGAAAATTAATTAAATGAATGATTTATTTGTAATTTATTAAACATTAAAAATGTTTTTAATTATAAAATAATTAATATATGATTATTATATAATAGGTTTAAACAAGTGCAGATAATGTCAGACCAGATGTAAAGGTTTTCACATCTCACTTTTATTTCTGTGAGAGAAATTCCATATTCACCACTTGTTTTCAATCTGTGGATTATATGTTAAAAAAATAATTTATTTCATTATTATTTTTATGAAATTTATTGGGATTTATTAATACAATTTAGGTTCTCCATTTTATGATCTTTTAATCCAGAGATTACCAAAGAAGTAAGGGACCTTATCTCAATATTCATTTAGTGATGCACATTTTATTATTAGGAAAATAATTCATTTTATATGGTTTATAGGATATCCATTAAATATGTTATAAAATAAATCCTTAATAATTTATGGTATTTTATGTTTCAGTTAGAATTATTTATTCCAACATTATCTGATTTGAATGTTACCATGCGGTAATGTGTTTCTTAACTCAACTTCCATTCATTGGGTTATAACTCTTTTTCTTTGAATTTTTATGCTATGATTATATGTGAATTGATATATATAATGTTTCATTCTGTATTCATTTTTTCTATGTGGATTGAAATTTATTGAACAACCTCATTCTTTCTCTTGAGGGATTAATATTTTTTTAAGAGAATATTAAGGAACCCGTTACTTTTTCATGGGTTAATCATGTTTCAGTGAGATTGTTCTAAAAACCATTTATTTTTCAGTAGTAAAATATGAAATTTAAGAACATTGATTATTATTAGGATTCCAAATTTATGGTTTCAAATATATTTATTCTTCATACAGCTCTTAGACATTGATTGTGATGATGGATGCCTCTGTTATAAACTATGATCTGATGGTTCAATTATAAATCAAGGATAGTTGGTTATATTATTCATCATGGATGGGTGGGTCATTGATATCCCTCCAATGAATTGTGTACTATTGAGATGGATTTCTACCATATTTTTTATTCCATTTGAATAAATTATATAAGGATAATGTCCCAAGATACCAATAAATTTAATTATTATTAACATGCTAACAAATTTTTCATTTGATCAAGATTAATATCACATGAGTCATTATTATTGATTCTAATGACTCTTTCCTTTGTGAAATCTTTATTACATGTTTTCATGTTTGATGCTACATGTAATGAAGGGTATGCATATTTTTATATTATGATCATGAAAATTAATTATGTCATATCCTTATCCTCTTCTTATGACAACAAATAAATATTATTTTTAATGTATACATTTACTGTTAATATTAACTATATAAAATCCTTCTTATGTTTCATTTTCCCCATGTTATCAATAGTTTTTTAAAAAAAATTATATCTAGATGGGTTACATATAGACGGTGATGATGAATTGATGTGAAATGAGAAATGATTGATCTAGTGAGATAAATCATCATCTTAAGACATTTGTATGTTTTATATAGGATCTTTTCAAAGTTCTATAAAACTCTAAAGCTCAATGTTCCATGAGAATGTATATGACCTAATATTTCTTTCTAATTCTAAATATTTTGGGTGGTGAAAATTGGGTAACCATCATCAATTTAGAAGTTTGCAATGGAATGTTTATGTTTTTAGAACAAAATACAGATAACCAATAAAATGTTTTTGGGGCTATTATATGTAGACCGTATGATATTATAGGGATTGGAATAGAGACTATATCTATTTCAGTAATGTACTACTTCCACATGATAGTCTTGGTAGTGAACCTTGACTAAGGAAATGATAGAATATAGAGTGGACCCAATCCTCTATGATAGTCATGATATTTATCCTTGATTATAGAAATTATTATCTATGATTATGTGTATTCGACAAAATTATGTATTATGAAAATTTTATACTATCATTACTGTTGTTATTTTATTCCTATATGACTCATGTCTTATGAACTGTCAAGAACTTTTATTACATGACTATTTATTATGATATATGATAAGATGGATATGGTTATCAAATATTAATATCACATTCTCATGCCCTCATGATAATGTTATATTTATATGATCATTAATGTCTCCCCTTTATACAAATACTAAGCATATAATCACACTATTTCTTATGTTTCTTTTCCTTGGGTTATGAATAAAGGATATAAGTATGATATTTCTCAGAATTAATCTAGTAATGAATAACTAGTGGGAGATGATATAGGTGTATTTTTAACAATTTTGTTATGTATCAATGATTCAAAAGAAAATAAACCAATATAATTTGAGCATGAATCATATTTTTATTCATTTAATATTCATATAATAAGATGCAATTTTATATTTATGAATATTCTTTTCTCTATATAGTGGTGGATAGTGATCACATACTAGGAATGAAATACAATGTCCCTAAATAGACCCCTATGGCTTGTATGTAGATGTTTATCTTCATAAATCATGTAATTAAAAGGCACCCATGTAAGGAAGATAGTTTTATATTGGAGTCTAGATCTCGACTGGAGACATTTTGAATTTTTTTTGGAGGGTGTGGTTGATTGAAACGATTTATCCATGGATTAGATAGGGGAGTTATTATAAATTGGATCACACTTTTGGTTCATGGGGCCATATTTGGTATTACAATTTATGTATATAGTTTATTTAATTCAAGTTTTATACAGACTATATGATTAAATTCAGTAATACTAGAATAGAAAGTAGGATGTTGAAATGATTAAATTACAGACAAAAAAATTTAATCTTGAATAAAATCCATAAATTTAAATATTAGATTAAAATACTATAATTTGTAAAATCATGTAATTTAATGTATATATAATTTTAAATATTAATAAGGTACATTATAAAATTATATTTTAAATGTTTATTATTAAGTTAATATTTAAATATTTGAATTAATTATTTTGAAATTGAATTTTCTAAAAGAGGTCTTTATTTTTGAATAAAAAAATATGAAATAGATGTGGGTTTTTAATTTTGTTTTATAAAAATCAAAATTTTAGGGGAATTGAAAAAATATTGTTTGGAGTATGTGGAATTTGTTTATGAAATCATTATATTGTTTAAATTATACAACTTTTTGTCAGATAAATGTGGCAACATTGAGGCAGAATTTACATTTTTAATGAAATTATTGTGGAAGAAATAGACAATTCAAAAAAACTTATTTTGAAATAATTAACATATATATCCATTGGATGATAATTTATAAATTTGATCTGAGATATAAAATCAATATAAAAGTAGATTATGTGCATAATTTATTTAATTTAATTTAGTCAAGTATGTGAATTGATGATAAATGATCCAAATTATAAAGTAAAGAGAGATAAAGAACAATTGACTAGGAGTTTGTAAGTAGCATGATGTGAGCCTGTTGTTCTCTACCCATCATCTTGAAGGGTTAGCGGTATTCAAATATCTTTGTTTGTAATGAATATGAAAAATAACTCCCCAAAATCAATTTTTATTTCATTTCATTCCCTCTAAGACAAGTAAAGTCGATGATAATAGATACCCGATAGCCTCCATCAGGTTGCTGGTGTTCTACATGGAACTCTATGTAGGTATAAGTCCTCAAACTGGTAGTTGATTAACCACTATTAGGTACTTGTGGACCACTACTACATCTTACTTCTACGGTATTCACCATAGAATATCCAGTGGGATTCCACAATCTTGTTAGTGGGTCTTTTGCTTACTAGGAATTCTTGAGACATAGCATTGGCTTACTCGTTCTCTACATCAAGTTGCTAATGATACCTATTTTTTCTCATATTCATAAAATTCTTCATCCAAATTTTTCTAACATCATCTATAGATCTCCAAACATGATTCCGTAGTCTTGAAACATAGAAAACAAAATGACTAATAGTTCAAAAATACTTCAATGTATCTTACATTTATAATTGATTTAAAATAGTTAGTGTTCAGTATAAACACTAAAACTCAATTTAAGGAAATAATTTGAAACATATGCAAATTTGTTTTATCATAAATACACCATGAGATATAATTTTCTAATAATACACCCTTTATAATGATAAAAACACGTAACAAAAAAGATAAATAAAGATTATATAAGTATTAATGATATAGTAAACGTTTTTATATATTAAATACACTAAGCATGTAATTTAAAATAATAACGATGAATGTTAAAATATTTCCATTTAAAAAAATTAATCACTTTTATAATGTTAAAAAATTGTAAACAAAAAGGAAATACTTCTCCCTTTGTGATAATATATACTATAAAATATAATTTTAAAATAAAACTCTCCAAAATATTTTTAAAACATTTCACCAACTGTGAAATAATAAATAAATAAATAAATTATTTTCATGTACTTCTACCTCATTATGTTTATCAAAATGAATACAATGATATAAAGATGAAAATTACAATTTTTAAGAGAACGAATAAAATTTAAAACCCTAAAAAGGATTTGAAAACAACTCTCAACATCAAAATTAAATCTTTAGTTGAATTATATGAGAGAGAAGTAAAAAAGATAAAATAAGAGAAAAAAATGAAAAATTATATTAATTAAAGAAGTATAAGAAAATAATAAAATAGGAAAATACAGAAAAATATTTTTATATACCTTCGACACTATAGTGACATGTACACTTAATACATAAATATTACATCTTATTAGATGAGTATTCATTAAATATTGTTACAATCCATAGAATAACTAGAAAAAGAAAATTGTATTTTGAATCCTGGATGCATTAGTAATGTGTTCATAAATGATCTATAATTTCTACCACACAGTTTATTTTGAAGAGCTCGGGTCAATACTCAAACATTTTCTTTTCCTATTCCCATGTAACATCCTGAATTTTATAATACTTCCATAAATCCCATACCAAATTGATTATTTTCCCATATAATATATTCTTGTTCTGATCCATAATCCATATCGTCAGATGAATCCTCATAGAATCTTGTTCAAGATCAACATGGTCACATCGAATCACATGGTCAAGATTAGTATCATGCTTCTACAATTGAGATATAAAAAAGATATTATACATTGAAATGAACATTGATGATAAATCCAAATGATAAGTGTAGATACCCGAAGCTTGACGTACATGGACATTAAATTACTTTTTCGGAATACTTAATACATAACAAAAACAGACACACAAAGACCATAATAGTTTAGTGTCTTTAGAAACTTGGAATATAAATATAACGACCCATACTTTACATACATTGTTATTACTTCAGAATTTAAACACACTTATTACAACATATAACAAAACCAAGAAAGGACCGTGTAGGTATAGTGTCTTTAGAAACTGGGAAACATAAACAACTGGTTCATAAAGCATCTACTTTGCCTCCCATTTATTTCATCATATCTAGAGTCCCTTTTTGGAATATTCTACTTAATAACCTTCTTCCTGACCTGGGAAAATAAAACATACAAAAGGGTGAGCTCAAATTCTCAGTAAGGGTAAACAAAAGAAATATCAATCACATCATATTCATAAGAACATAACATTTTGGAAATCTTATCCTGCAAAAGGAAGCATAATTTCATAACATGGGATAAATCATAGTAGTGAAATAAAATCCCAATAATCATAACTTAAAACATGAAACTTTGTGGCATACACACACAATCATAAATAATCATTTCTTATTAGTCAAGACTCATTGCCAAGACTATCTTAGTGGACAAAGTCCATATCTGAACCGAGTCACCCTCGTTTCAGTCCTATTTCACTGAACCGGTATAACCTACCGTTCCAGCCATGTCTATCTCATGAGATATAAAATCTTTACCCAATGCATTGGGGGGAGATATAGGTCCCACCCATCTCATAATTATACCATTATTATGTGGGCCACAAAATCATAAATCATACATCATTGCATAACCCATGTAATAAAAATGGGATTCTTAAACAATATGACATCATAAAACAATTCATATATGATAAAGGTATTCATAAAAATAATTCAATAACAACATAATCAAATCAATGTAATAATTGGGATAGAAACAGAGCCCTATAGTAACTTAGATGGAAAATAATTTTGATAAAACACTTGAACTTCATTTTTGAGGAAAATATCCTTTCTACTTCAAAAACACTTTTCCTTTATTAACATGTCATAAAATTTTAAACTAAAAGAAGTTGATTAAAAATAAACTTTAAAACTTGTAAAGGAAGATTCTTGGAAATATTGTTTTAAAAATCCATTCATGTCGTATAAGTTAAAAAAACATTCTTCTCATACTTTTGTCAGAAAAGTCAAAAAGTACCTCGTATGAAAAAATGAAAAAAGATTCCATTCATATCTTTTACTAAAAACTCACCGAAGGGTAAAATAGGATTTAAACAATTTTATGTGGATGGAAATAATATTAAATATTGAAGAAACATGGATGTGGATGATAAAATACACACCAGTAAATACCAAAGTATAAACAATCTCGGATAAAAATGAGATTGTGATATTTCTCTTACCTTAAGTCCGATATGCTTTGTACGTGTCCGAACCTCCTGTATAATGATATAAATAATGTTATTGACTTATACCAGAATCATACATATTTTTATGATATCATATTTGGCCATATTCTTAGCTTCTTAGTAGTAATATTTCATTGTTACTTCTTATTCGGGTGTTTATAACTTTTTGTTCTTATGTGTGTTTTGTCGAATAAATTCTTATTCTTATATTTAGGTTATAGATACCTAATTTCCAGAATGTTATTAGTGTAATATATATCATATTAATTCATTCAATTCATTTATATAATCATTATGAAATGAAGATCATGTAGAATGAGTCGCATCACATCGTGGAGACGGTATTCCGTACGTACGCACGAGTGATGATATCGTTCCTATGATCGCTGAATTGTATTGGAGTGTATGTATACTATTTCAGAATCAGTATCACTTTATAATAGTCATATATAGTCATTATTTACACCATTATACCCATCCAAGTATGTTGGTGGTGGAAAATAGATTACACCACGGCGTGGAGACGGTATTCCGTACGTACGCACGCGCAGTGGTTTCTTTTTTCGTAGGATGGATAGATGGTGAAATAGGGTTGTTTCATAGTTATAATAACATATCAGTATATGAGTGATACTTATGTTATTACAAAATAATGAAACAACTAAAGGAGAATAAGTGGAAGAATAAATAAAGATGAAAGAATCGGTAACAGACATTACCCCTTCTTTGAAGTGCTTCTTTGAGACCTCCTTTTAGGGCACTAAAATGGGTCTTTGAAGAAGAACAGAACATCTAGGATGTTTCTAGGGAAGTGTAGAGAATATATTGTCAGGGGTTGGCCAAGCTTGATGGATCAAAGTGGTGTGAGGAAGAGAGGGAGGAGGTGCCCTTTTATAAGGGAGGAGAGGGGCACCTTTGGAATAACAAAAAATATTATTTTATTATAAAGTCAAGTTTGGTTTTAAATAGCTCCAAATTGATTTATTTCTATTCTAAGGTGGGGATGGGTCTAAATAATCTCATAAAATAGAATTTAGAAAAGTTTAGGTTCCTATTTTAACCTTATCATGTAGATTTAACATTAAGTTATATAATTTTACTTTTACCGTGTCTTCTTGTGTTCTTATACTATAAGGTTAATAAACTTACTATATCAAGACAAACGAATCCCAAGTTGTTTATTATTAATATATAAAACCTTATCTAAGTCATTTTTCTGAACCTTAGATTTTTAGGAATAAAATAACAATTAATAATATAATATTTGTTTTAAAAACTATTTTATGTCAATTTTGACACTTTTTAGTAATTGATTTTTGTGAAACTCATAACAGAATGATAAGTTCGAAAAAAGTTAATTAAATTAATACTAACATGTCATATTTACCTATAAAATTATTGTAATTCATAAAAAGTCTCAAATTATATTTATTTGGGTATTTATAACATCAATTATGTCAATATTTCATTAATAAGATAATTATTGCATCATCGTTGTGTCATAAATAAATTAAATTATTTAATGTCTAAAAATTACAAATAAAATACCATTATGTAGGAAATAGTTTTATCTTTCTAATGAATATTTATAGTCTAATTTATCTTATGTATAACCCCATATTAAAAATGATTTACTTATTAAACTTTGATTTTAACTATTTTAACCCTTCTTTAAATAAATTAATAATAAATGTCCTAATCTAATCCCAGTGGGCCTAAATGGTCATATTTTATTCCTATGGTTGTTTTTGTTCGAATTACACTTTTCCAATAGAATTAGGACATGTGTTAGGGTAATAATAATATCATTTGTACCCTTAATTACCCTATTTACTTTTAACCGTGGTAAAAAAAAGTAAAAAGTTACTATTCACCAAAAAATTATTTTCATCTCATTGAACCACATTTTACTTACTGACATCAACCGTGTCTCTCGGATTTTCGAAATTCCACTCACGGAAGCGGTAAAATTAAGTTTTATGAAAAATTCAGTTTTTTTAACTACCACTTAGTGGTTTCACTATTCATCAAAAATTGAAAGTTTTCAGAAAAATACCAAAATTTCACCCTAGGCTAATTTCGATATTCTGAATCCAAAAATGAAGTCCATTTTTCAAAATAAAATTTATAAAATTTTAAAAAGTGGTTATTACTATTCATAACAGCTAGTTTTAATAATATTTTAATAGTATATCGTTGTTTAGTGAAACTCGGTATTGCGTACGACGCAAGCTATCGAGGAAACTCACAATTTCGTGTAAATCAAGACAAGCAAGTGTTGTGTGTATAAAAAGATTCCTTTTATGATTTATATAACATAAAAGTCTCAGGTGTTACATTCTACCCCCCTTAAAATGAATTTCGCCCTCGAAATTCGTCAATTTGTAACAAACAGATGAGGATACCTCTCCCTCATCATATCCTCAAGCTCCCATGTAGCTTCTTCTAATTGGTGGTTCCTCCATAAAACTTTCACCAATAGAGTGGTCTTGTTTCGTAGTAATTTTTCGCTACGATCCAGAATCTCTATTGGTTGTTCTTCATAAGAAAAATCTTGCTCCAGCAGTACAACTTCTGCGCTGAGTACATGTGAAGGATCAGGTATGTACTTTATTAGGAGAGATACATGGAACACATCGTGAACTTGAGAGAGATTTGGTTGTAAGCTACCTTCCCAACACGATCCAGTATTTCTAAAGGACCGATATATCTAGGGATCAACTTCACCTTCTTTCCAAATCTCATAACCCTCTTCCAGGGAGATATTCGTAAGAACACTTTATAACCCACTTAAAACTCTAGGTCTTTTCTTCGGTTGTCGGCATAAATTTTCTGTCGACTCTGAGCTCCTCTTATGTGTTGTTGAATAGATCTGACCTTTTCTGTCATTTCATCAATGAGATCGAGTCCTAATAGATTTCTTTCCCCAACATCATACCAACAAGTTGGAGTCCTACATTTCTTTCCATAGAGAGCTTCATAAGGAGCCATCTGAATACTAGAGTGAAAGCTATTATTATAATAAAATTCCACCGATGGTAGGTGTTGATCCCAACCACATTTGAAATCCATAGAGAAAGCTCTCAACATATCTTCTAGAGTTTGAATTGTTCTCTCAAACTGACCGTCTGTCTGAGGATGATAAGCACTGATGAAACTCAACTCTCTATCCAGAGTATGCCGAAGACTTCGCCAGAACATCGAGGTAAATCTCAGATCCCGATCAGATATAATAGAAAGTGGTACTCCATGAAATCTTACCACTTCCTTTACATATATCCTGGCAAGCTGATCCAGAGAGAAATCCTCTCTAATAGCAATGAAGTGTGCAGACTTGGTAAGATAATCAACTATGACCCAGATAGCATTATTGCCTTTGGGTGTTTTAGGATGTCCTGTGACAAAGTCCATAGTGATGTTTTCCCATTTCCATTCAGGTATGGGTAATGGTTGTAACATCCACTTAGACTTCTGTCTCTCAGCTTTAACTTGTTGACAAACCAAGCATCGAGAGACGTATTCAGCAACATCTCTTTTCATGCCATCCCACGAGAAGTACTCTTTCAGGTCCCTATACATCTTCGTGCTTCCAGGATGAATAGAGAATGATGAACTATGAGCCTCATCCAGCAGCTCCTTCTTTAATTCTGGGATGGGAGGAACACAAACCCGATTCGTGAACTTTATTATCCCATCACAATCAAGGTTGAATTCAGGAACATTTCTCTTCTTCTTTTGTAACTCGACATCTTCTTTCTGTGCCTCTTTAATCTTCACATGTATAGATGGTTGAACATTCATTTGAGAAAGATACGATTTTCCCCTTTCATTATAATTCCAAGATCTATCCTTTTTAAATCCATAAATATTGGATCTTTTGTGATCCTCATAATGGATAAACTAGCATGGTCTTGTCGACTTAATGCATCTGCCACCTTGTTTTCTTTCCCAGGGTGGTAATGGATTGAGCAGTCATAATCCTTATTCAGATCCAACCATCTTCTTTCACGCATATTCAGCTCCTTTTGTGTGAAAATATACTTTAAACTTTTATGATTATTATAAATATCACACCTTTCACCATAAAGGTAATGCCTCCAAATCATTAATGCAAAGATTACCGCAGCTAACTCCAAATCATGTGTTGGTTAATTTTTCTCATGGATTTTCAACTGTCGTGAGGAATAAGCTATCACCATATCATTTTGCATAAGAACACACACCAATCCCTTCTTGGATGCATCACTGTAGATCACAAACCATTCTCCCCTACAAGGCAGTGTGAGCACTGGTGCACTGGATAACCTTCTTTTCAACTCCTTGAAATTCTCTTCACATTCCTCCGTCCAAACAAACTTAACTCTTTTCCGAGTAAACTTGGTGAGTGGATTAGATAATCGTGAAAAATATTTCATAAAACGTCAATAATATCCTGCCAAACCAAGAAAACTTCAGATCTCAGTCACTATTGTTGGTCTCGACCATCTTTCGATAACCTCTGTTTTTGCTGGATCCACAGATATCCCTTCTTTTGAGATTACACTACTGGAAAATGGGTCTATACCCACGGTTCTACATAAAACCGTGGGTATAGGACCCCCCTATACCTACGGTTTTGGGAACCGTGGGTATAGGGATAGTATTGGGACCTATACCCACGGTTCTCCAAAACCGTGGGTATAGGTCCCCTTTACCCACGGTTCTTGGCAAAACCGTGGGTATAGGTTTTTTTTGAAGACCTATACCCACGGTTTTTCCAAAACCGTGGGTATAGATGTTGTTCTACAGACCTATACCCACGGTTTGTGAAAACCGTGGGTATAGGTGGTATATTTTTCAAATACCTATACCCACGGTTTGTCAAAACCGTGGGTATATCGTTCCCGCGTTATGGCGGGAACGAAAAATTACGCGGGACCGAATTTTTTTTTGGGTGAAAAGACGATATGAAATAATATAAATATAGGGATATAAAATATTAAACCGTATAAAATATTTAGGTCAGTTGGTCACTCCCTGAAATTCCTTAGGACAGGTCGCGGGTTCGAAATCTCGCGTATTGTTATTTTTCGATTGTAGCAGATATATTATTATAAGAATATATAATTATAACCATATATCAATTGGGTCGTCGGCTCAGTTGGTCGCAGTTACTGTCCAGCTATTGTGAAGCGCGGGTTCGAAACCCGGAAGGCTTTTCTTTTCCATTATAACTGTTATATTAATATATTAAAATGAAATTATCAATATATACCAATAACGGTGATAGACTGGTTGGTCGCTTGGTGCGGCGCGGGCTTGAGGCTTTGGGACGTTGCAGGTTCAATTCCCGGCTGGGAATTTTTTTGAATTCAAATACCCCACGGTTTGAAACCGTGGGGTCTGTGTGTGACACGCTGGCACACCATTGTTGCAAACATTGATTCCCCCTATACCCACGGTTTTGGAAAACCGTGGGTATAGGTTGTGACCCCTATACCGACGTCGTTCCAGCCCACGGTTCCCAAAACCGTGGGTATAGCCTATACCAACGGTTTTGGGGGCTATACCCACGGTTTTAAACCGTGGGTATAGGCCATTTTTTCAGTAGTGTTATGTGACTGAAAAATGCAACTTTTTGAAGCCAAAATTCACACTTGGTAAATTTGGCATAAAGCTTCTCCTTTCTCAGGGTCTTCAATATAATTCTCAAGTGATCTTCATGTTCTTACTTGCTCTTTGAATAGACAAGAATATCGTCTCTAAAGACTACCACAAACTGATCAAGATAGTCTTTAAAGACTCTATTCATTAGATCCATGAAGATAGCAGGGGCATTAGTAAGACCAAATAGAATCACTATAAATTCATCATGTCCATACCTTGTACGGAAAGCCGTCTTTGGTATATCCTCCCTTTTGACCCTTAATTGATGATACCCTAAACGAAGATCAATCTTGGAAAAGTATTGAGCTCTGTGTAGTTGGTCAAATAGGTCATCAATGCACGGGAGAGGATATTTTTTCTTGATAATGATCTTGTTATGTTCTCGATAATCAATGTAGAGTCTCATTGATCCATATTTCTTCTTAACAAACAGAACAGGTGCTCCCCAAGGTGACACACTAGGGCGTATGAACCCCTTATCAAGATTCTCTTGGAGTTGCTTCTTCAATTCCTGCAACTCAATTGAGGCCATTCTATAAGGTGTCTTTGAAATAGGCAAAGCACCCGGTACGAGTTCTATTGAAAACTCAACTTCACGATTCGGTGGAAGACCCAGTAATTCCTCCGGAAAGACATCATCAAACTCTCATACAATGGGCATATTCTTAATCATGAGTTTCTCACCAACCATTTGAGATAAATAACCTTCATTTAGTGGAATCAATACCCATAAAATGGAAGAAATTTCCACTGGAAGGTTATGTTCATCCTTGCATCGATAGATGATCATAGATTGATCTAGAATATGAAATGTGACTTCCCTTCTTTGGCAATTGATATGAGCTCCATGTATAGAAAGAAAATCCATGCCAAGAATCACATCAAATTCCACTATAGGAAGGATCACAAGATTTGCAGGAAGCACTTTCCCACAAACTTCAATCAGAGAAGAATTATAAACTTTTGATGTGACTGTTGTGCCATTAGGTGTTGTCACAGCTAACTCAACATCTAATTGTTGAGGTAATACGGTGATACCCTTAGAAAATTCTTCAGAAATAAAGGAGTGAGTGGATCCAGAATCAAATAAAACATTTTCTACTTTAGAGTGGATGGTAAGTGTACCTTTCACCACATCATTATCGTACTCCACATCGCTGATAGAAATTGCATGTGACCTTCCTTTGTCTTTAGCCTTAAGAGTTTGTTGACGTCAACCATCATCATCAACCCTTGGATTAGGGCATTTATTGTCATAATGTCCCATCTCCTTGAACTTGAAACATTAAAGTGTAGTAGGTTCATTCTGTGTATCCCTTACTTTGTTTGCATCAGTAGACATATTCTTCCCATCATCACGGCATTCAAATTCCCGATGACCTTCCTTTCCACATTTGAAACATTTACTTGTCCCTTTAAGAAAACTCCCTCCATGTTTCTTTACACACTTTGAGCATAAGGGAAAGCTCATCTTCTTTTCAGTGTGCTCTTTAGATTTTCCTTTGAATTCCATTTTCCTCTTCTTATCAAACCCATATGACTGATGGGTTACTCCAATCACCATCTCAACTTTGAGAGCACATCGAACGATTTCCTCGTAGCTATTCAAGTCCCTTATGGCTAAGGCCCTTCGAAAACCTGGTTTTAAGACACTAAAGAATCGATCGATCTTACTCTCAGGTTGGATAATAATACCAGAAGCGTACCTTGAAAGTCTTGTAATATTTGCTTCATAGGTACCAACAGATTCATCATCCTTTTGCTTCGGTTCAAGAAACTCTTTCTCCATATTTTTTCGGAGAATACGAGGGAAGTACTTATTGAAAAATTAGTTCTTGAACTCGTCCCATTCCATGGACTCAATTTCATCCCTTTGCCTCGTATTCTTAATAAGATTCCACCATTGATCAGCATCACCTTCCAAACGATACACTACTAAGATGACTTTATCATGCTCAGAACATTGAAGAACTGAAAATATCTTTTCAGTAGTATTAATCCATTGTTCAGCAACTACTGGATCAGTATACCCACTGAATGAAGGTGGACGTTGTCTCATGAAGGATTCAATAGAATGTTGCTCCTTCATTTGCTCATTTGGAAGTCCAGCATGATTCATAGCTTGAGAAAGTTGTGTGAGCATGGCTACAAGATTTTGTATTCCAGCTCCCATAACGTTTGGTTGCTCGGGGGGGACAATCATTGCATTTCCCGTCGCATTCCTCATTAACACGGTTCCTTCGGGTTCCAGCTATTGACAAAACCAAGAAGAATAGTGTGAGCAACACTAATTATAATAGGAAAACCACATAATCAAGAATAAAATTTCACACTTAAGGTCTTATCCTAGGTTATTCATGGCCATTTCGAAAACACTAAGATTGTGTTCTATGCTTAGACTTATCCTTAGGGTTCTTACTAAGGCTTTCACATCCTAGTTTCCAAAGGTTGAATATACCTTTCCTCTGATACCAACTATAACGACCCATACTTTACATACATTGTTATTACTTCAGAATTGAAGCACACTTATTACAACATATAACCAAACCAAGAAAGGTTCGTATAGGTATAGTGTCTTTAGAAATTGGGAAACATAAACAACTGGTTCATAAAGCATCTACTTTTCCTCCCGTTTATTTCATCATATATAGAGTCCCTTTTTGGTATATTCTACTTAATAACCTTCTTACTAGCCTGGGGAAATAAAACATAAAAAAGGGTGAGCTCAAATGCTCAGTAAGGGTAAACAAAATAAATATCAATCACATCATATTCATAAGAACATAACATTTTGGAAATCTTAACCTGCAAAAGGGAGCATAATTTCATAACATGGGATAAATCATAGTAGTGAAATGAAATCCCAATAATCAAAACTTAAAACAAGAAACTTTGTGTCATACACACACAATCATAGAGAGTCATTTCTTATTAGTCAAGACTCATTGCAAAGACTATCTTAGTGGACAAATTCCATTTTTGAACCGAGTCACCCTCGTTTCAGTCCTGTTTCACTGAACCTGTATAACCTACCTTTCCAGTCATGTCTATCTCATGAGATATAAAATCTTTACCCAATTCATTGGAGGGAGATATAGGTCCCACCCATCTCATAATGATACCATTCTTATGTGTGCCACAAAATCATAAATCATGCATCATTGCATAACCCATGTAATAAAAATGGGATTCTTAAACAACATGACATCATAAAAAAATTCATAAAAGATAAAGGGATTCATAAAAATAATTCCATCACAACATAATCAAATAAATGTAATAATAGGGATAGAAACAGAACCCTATATTATCTTAGATGGAAAATAAATTTGATAAAACACTTGAACTTTATTCTTGAGGAAAATATCCTTTCTACTTCAAAAACACTTTTCCTTTCTTAACATGTCATAAAATTTTAAACTAAAAGAAGTTGATTAAAAATAAACTTAAAAACTTATAAAGGAAGATTCTTGGAAATATTGTTTTAAAAATCCATTCATGTTGTATAAGTTAAAAAAACATTCTTCTTGTACTTTTGTCGGAAAAGTCAAAAATTACCTCGTATGAAAAGACGACAAAAGATTCCTTTCATATCTTTTACTAAAAACTCACCAAAGGGTAAAATAGGATTTAAACAATTGTAGGTGGATGGAAATAATATTACATATTGATGAAACATAGATGTTGATGACAAAATACACCCCAGTAAATACCAAAGTATAAACAATCTCGGATAAAATGAGATTGTGATATTTCCCTTACCTTAGGTCTGATATGCTTTGTACGTGTCTGAAACTCCTGTATAATGATTTAAATAATGTTATTGACTTATTCCAGAATCATAAATATTTTTATGATATCATATTTGGTCTTATTCTTAGCTTCTTAGTAGTAAAATTTCATTGTGACTTGTTATTCGGGTGTTTATAACTTTTTGTTCTTATGCGTGTTTTGTCGAATAAATTCTTCTTCTTATCTTTAGGTTATAGATACCTAATTTCCAGAATGGTATTATTGTAATATATATCATATTAATTCATTCAATTCATTTATATAATCATTATTAAATAAAGATCATGTAGAACGAGTCGCATCACATCGTGGAGACGATATTCTGTACGTACGCACGAGTGATGATATCGTTCCTATGATCGTGGAATTGTATTGGAGTGTATGTATACTATTTAAGAATAAGTATCACTTTATAATAGTCATATATAGTCATTATTTACACCATTATACCCATCCAAGTAAGGTGGTGGTGGAAAATAGATTACACCATGGCGTGGAGACAGTATTCCGTACGTACGCATGCGCGGTGATTTCTTTTTCAGTAGGATGGATAGATTGTGAAATAGGGTTGTTTCATACTTATAATAACATATCCGTATATGAGTGATACTGATGTTATTACTTCATAATTAAAAAACTAAAGGATAAGAAGTGGAAGAAGAAATAAAGATGAAAGAATCTGTAACAGACATTACCTCTTCTTTGAAGTGCTTCTTTGAGACCTCCTTTTAGGGCACTAAAATGGGTCTTTGAAGAAGACCAGAACATCTAGGATGTTTCTAGGGAATTGGATAGATGAAATTGGTAGGGGTTGGCCGAGCTTGAAGGCTCAATGTGGTGTGAGGAAGAGAGGGAGGAGGTGCCCTTTTATAAGGGAGGAGAGTGGAACCTTTGGAATAACTAAAAATATTATTTTATTATAAAGTCATGTTCGGTTTTAAATAGCTCCAAATTGATTTATTTCGAGGATAAGGTGGGGATGGGTCGAAATAAACTCATCAAATCGATTTTAGACAAGTTTAGCTTCCTATTTTAACCTTATCATGTAGATTTAACATTAAGTTAAATAATTTTACTTTTACCATGTCTTCTTGTGTTCTTATACTATAAGGTTAATAAAATTACTATATCAAGTCAAACGAACCCCAATTAGTTTATTATTAATATATATAACCTTATCTAAGTCATTTTGCCGAACCATAGATTTTTAGGAATAAAATAACAATTCATAATATAATATTTGTTTTAAAAAACTATTTTATGTCAATTTTGACACTATTTAGTAATTGATTTTTGTGAAACTCATAACAGAATGATAAGTTCGAAAAAAGATAATTAAATTAATACTAGCATGTCATATTAACCTAGAAAATTAGTTGAATTCATAAGAAGTCTCAAATTATATTTATTTGGGTATTTATAACATCAATTATGTCAATATTTCATTAATAAGATGATTAATGCATCATCGTTGTGTCATAAATAAATTAAATTATTTAATGTCTCAAAATTACAAATAAAATACCATTATTTAAGAAATATTTTTATCTTTCTAATGAATATTTATAGTCGAATTTATATTATGTATAACCCCATATAAAAAATGATTGACTTATTAAACGTTGGTTTTAACTATTTTAACCCTTCTTTAAATAAATTAATAATAAATGTCCTAATCTAATCCAAGTGGGCCTAAATGGTCATATTTTATTTCTAAGGTTGTTTTTGGCCGAATTAAACTTGTAAAATAGAATTAGGACATGTTTTAGGGTAATAGTAATATCATTTTTACCCTTAATTGCCCTATTTACTTTTAACCGTGGTAAAAAAAAGTAAAAAGTTACTATTCACCAAAAAAGTATTTTCATCTGATTGAACCACATTTTACTTACTGACATCAACCGTGTCTCTCGGATTTTCGAAATTCCACTCACAGAAGTGGTAAAATTATGTTTTATGAAAAATTCAGTTTTTTTAACTACCACTTAGTGGTTTCACTATTCATCAAAAATTGAAAGTTTTCAGAAAAATACCAAAATTTCACCCTAGGATAATTTCGATATTCCGAATCCAAAAATGAAGTCCATTTTGAAAAACAAAATTTCAAAAAATTCAAAAAATGGTTATTACTATTCATAATGGCTAGTTTTAATAATATTTTAATAGTATATCGTTGTTTAGTGAAACTCAGTATTGCGTACGACGCAAGCTATCGAGGAAACATGCGATTTCGTGTAAAGCAATCCAAGAAAGTGTTGTGTGTAGAAAAAGATTCCTTTGATGATTTATATAACATAAAAGTCTCGGGTGTTACAATAAACATCTAATCATGTTGAAAGATCTTCAACATCTCCCATAATGATCTTCCCCTTTTCGTTTCCTTACCTAAAACCTTTCTTTATTTCTTGGGGAAAATAAAACATAAAAAGGGTGAGCTCAAATGCTCAGTAAGGGAAAACATAGAGAACCTAAAACAATCCATAAACATTTGAAAGAAAAAACTTGAACATGAAATCTAAACCTTAAAACCTCAAGCAAAGACATAAATCTTGGAAGTAAGTAAGGAATTTATCATAAAGGAACAACAATCATGATAAAATAGTATGGGAATAAAACATGTAACTGTGGAAACCATTCATCACTTGTTATGATTTCCATAGTAGCCAAGGCATTGCTGCCAAGACCATCTTAGTGGACAAAGTCCCTTTCTGAATCGAGTTCACTCCTTGATCCAGTCCTATATCACTGAACCAGATTAACTTACCGTTTCAAACATGTCTATATCATGAGATATATAATCTTTACCCAATGCATTGGAGGGAGATATAGGTCCCACCCATCTCATAAGGATACCATTCTTATGTGTGCCACAAAATCAAAAATCATACATCATTGCATAACCCATGTAATAAAAATGGGAATCTTAAACATCGTGACATCATAAAACAATTCATATAAGATAAAGGAATTCATAAAAATAATTCATTCACACCATAATCAAATCAATGTAATAATAGGGATAGAAACAGAACCCTATATTATCTTCGATGGAAAATAATTTTGATAAAACACATGATATGAATTCTTGAGGAAAATATCCTTTCTTCTTAAAAATCAATTTCTTTTCACAAAACGTCATGCAATTTTAAAAGAAAATTATTTTGTTGAAAATATCCATGAAATATTATGGAAGAATCTTCATGAAAATAAGGCATTATAAAACTGTAAAAATTCTTTCATACGGTATACGTTAAAAAAACATTCTTCTCGTACTTCTGTCAGAAAAGTCAAAAAATACCTTGTAGGGTAAATAAAAGAAAGATTCCTTCCATACCATGGGGTAAAATTCAAGATGGATAAAATGGACTTTAAAAATACATGAATACACTTTTATAAAACATGGACATTGGTGATATCAATAACCCCAGTAAATACTTAAGAATAAACAATCTCGAATAAAAATGAGATTTGCAAAATTATCCCTTACCTTAGGTACGATATGCTTCATACGTATGCAAAACTCCTATATAATGATTTATATAATGTGATTGACTTATTACAGAATCATATTCATTGTTATTATATCATATATGGTTCACTTATGACTTTATATTACCCGTTCTTTTGTAAATTCATGTTAAAGTAGCGTTTTGGGTAAAATCGTTTCATTTGTCGTTCGTGTTTTAACTTGTAATTATTCATATGATTACTTAGATCATGATTACTTATATCCAGAATGTAAAACATGATTTACATATAATATATATTCAGAATATACATATATATAATAGATCTATAAATGGAAGGAAATACACTGTTCATGGAGACGGTAGTCCGTACGTATGCATGGACGTTGTTTTCGTTTCCTTATTGAATTGAATGAAACTAAATAGATGACATACATATATATATACATAAATCCAGTAGAATTATTATTTCATATATTTCATTATTATTCATTATATAAACTTTATGATCATTCATGTATGGTTAACATGGGGAATGAATCTCATCGCGTCGTGGAGATGGTAGTCCGTACGTACGCAGGAGTGATGATATTGTTCCCATAATTATTGAATAGAATTGGAGTGGATGGTATAATATATCAGAATCAGTATGATGTTATAATAACCATATATAGTTATTCTTTACACCATTATACCCATCCATGTAAGGTATTGGTGGAAAAACAGATTTCACCACGGCGTGGAGACGGTATTCCGTACGTACACAGTCGTGGTGATTTCGTTATCCTTATGATGGATAGATGGTGAAATATGTTTTTTTAATAATTATAATAACATATCAGTATATGAGTTATAATGATGTTATTACTTCATGATGAAACAACTAAAGAAGAAGAAGTGGAAGAAGAAATAAATTTGAAAGAATCGGTAATAGACATTACCTCTTCTTTGAAGCACCTCTTTGAGACCTCCGCTTAGGGCTCTAAAATTGGTCTTTAAAGAAGACCAGAACCTCTATGATGTTTCTATGGAAGTGGAGAAGAGAATTTTTCAGGGTTTGGATGATCTTGAAGGCTCAAAGTGGTGTGAGGAAGAGAGGGAGGTGGTGCCCTTTTATAAGGGAGGAGAGGGGCACCTTTGAAAAAACTAAAACTATTATTTTATTATAAAGTCATATTCGGTTTTTAATAGCTACAAATTGAGTTATTTAGAAGCTAAGATGAATATGGGTCGAAATCCTCTCATCCAAAAGAATTTAGGAAAGTTTAGGATTATATTTTATCATTATTATTTAGATTTAACCGTAAGTTAAATAATTTTACTTTTACCGTGTCTTCTTGTTTTCTTACACTATAAGATTACTAAACATACTAAAACAAGCCAAATGAACCCCAGGTTTTTTATTATTAATATATATAACCTTATCTAAGTCATTTTTCTGAACATTAGATTTTTATGAATAAAATAACAATTAATAATATAATATTTGTTTTAAAAACTATTTTATGTCAATTTTGAAACTATTTGGTAATTGATTTTTGTGAAAATAATGACAGATTGATTTGTTCGAAAAAAGTCAACTAAATCAATAATTAAATGTCATATTAACCTATAAAATTTGTGTAATTCCTAAAAAGTCTCAAATTACATTTATTTGGGTATTTATAACATCAATTATGTCAATATTTCGTTAATAAGATAATTACTGCATCATCATTGTGTCACAAATAAATTAAATTATTTAATGTATAAAATTACAAATAAAATACCATTATGTAGTAAATATTTTTATATTTCTAATTAATGTTTATAGTCTAATTTATTTGATGTAGAACGTTATATTAAAAATGATTTAGTTATTAACTTTGATTTTAACTATTTTAACCCTTCTTTAAATAAATTAATAATAAATGTCCTAATCTAATCCAAGTGGGCCTAAATGGTCATATTTTATTCCTAAGGTTGTTTTTGGTCGAATTACACTTATCCAATAGAATTAGGACTTGTGTTAAGGTAATAATAATATCATTTTTACCCTTTTTACTTTTAACCGTGGTAAAAAAAAGTAAAAAATTACTATTCACCAAAAATTACTTTCATCTCATTGAACCACATTTTAGTCCTTCATATTAACCGTGTCTCTCGGATTTTTGAAATTCAATTCACAATAGAGGTAAAATTTAATTTAAATTAAAAAAAGTCAGTTTTTTTAATTACCACTAAGTGGTTTCACTATTCATCGAAAATTGATGTTTTTCAGAAAAATACCAAAAATTCAGCCTAAGCATTATTTGATATTCAGAATTCAAAATTGATGTCTATTTTTCCAAATTCATAACATATAAGTGTAATTAATTAATTTTAAATTTAATTCCCGTTATCAAAACAAATAGCGTGTTTTTAATAAACAAAAACAATCAAAAGATTGATACTTGTTTATATCCAATTTCAAAGTGAAATTAATTCCAATGAACAACATTGGATTAAATGGTAAAAATATATTATAATTACACTTTAAAACCAATTAAAAAGATAATCTAACCATATAAATTATTGAGATGAAAAAAATTGTTTTTAATTAAAATATAGCGTGTTTTTACTATTTATTAAAATATGAAATTTATTAGAATAATATGAAAAATTTATCCAAAGTAAATTTTGATATCCTGATTCCAAAGAAGAATTTTATTTTGTCAAATTGAACTTATAGACATGTCAACAACAAGATTTAAGGTGGGTGCGTCATTAAAAGGTGGGAAAACTACAATTTTTTAAAAATACTTATTTTACCCAAAAAAATTATTTTGTTCTCTTACCATGTTCTAGAAAAAGTGTGAGATGAATAATAATGTTATAAAATTCAAAATTTAGTTAATACTATTTATAATGGCTAGTTTTTGATAATATTATAACCATATATCATTGTTTAGTGAAACCCCGTATTGCGTACAACACATGCTATCGAGGAAGGTCGTGATTGAGTGTAATGTAAGCCAAGTCATTGTTGCATGTTGTGCAAGAATCCTTCGTTATTTCATATAACAGAATCCAACCATATTTCATTTATACATTGAATATATATATATATATACACTCAATGTTTCGTAGAATGACTGTTATAAAACGAACTTGAAATTGTGTGTAACACAATCTAAGAATAGTGTTGCGTATACTTCAAGCTAATACAGTGCAGCGTATAGCACAAGATAATCTTATTGTAGAATAAAAACACATGAAATAAAATAAATTAAAAAGAATACTTATCAAAAAATATCAGTTTGTTACATTCTACCCCCCTTAAAATGAATTTCGCCCTCGAAATTCGTCGGGGTTATACATGGTTTCCTACTTGAAATTTTCTTTAATTTCAACAGACATCGTAAAATGAAATACAAAAACTTAACTTCGAAAACTAAAGTATGAAACATAATGGTTACCTAAATTAACTGATCACTGGGTTTCCACGTAGGAGAACATAGGTGAAAATATGGATATGGAACAAAAATCTGACCATCAAGTTTTGATGGAGGGTGGTAGAGAACATGGCTATGAAAAAACCTACAATCACAAAGCCATAGATTTGTGATGATTTAAGGTACCATCTGATTCATCGGATATGAGGGCACTAGGACAACATTTTTGGTTTTCAGGATCATTTCCCTAAAGTTGACGATTTAAAAGAAATACTTACATGATTTTGGTAAAATCTCACTTTTTTCGTGAAATGAACAATTTCCACTTCATCTCTTAAAGAAATGAAGTTGAATTTGTTATTCGTGAAGTGTTAGCAGATCATGTGATAGAATGACGGGTCATTCCATCTGTCTCAAACAAAAGTTTAGCAAATGTTATTAAATATAAATAAGTCGATTAATCATATATGGTTCCTAAAATGGACTTATAATTCATATCTCATACCACTTAAAAAAATCAAAACTAATTTATACTATCCAGGGACATCCTGTAGGCCAGTGGTAGGCGATAAGGGCCCATCGCACATCAGTTGTGGGTTCAATTCCCACAGCCTTGTCCGACGCAATGGGCTGTCACCTGTCTTGCAGGTTGTCCTTTTTCTAAAACTACATTACTATAACATCAATCAATAATATCAAAAAAAGTTCTATCCTTAAACAATTCTATCTTATGTCCAACTTAATCCATTCCAACCTTTAAGCTAATCGAAAATACTTTTGTCCAATCTTATAGTATAAAGAAAACGATTACTAGAAAGGTCACATAACAAGAACGTGAATACTATCATTTACGATATATCTTGTTGGTCACATTGCAAACATGTGAATTCCTTAATCATGTGTTCTCTTGAAAAATGAATACACATTCATCCTTAGTGAAAACATAGATGCAGATAAAATTTAACTCTTTCCATATACCAAAATACCAAAAATTCTATATACTCAAACCATGATATCACTTAGTCCTTATATCAATCATGAGCTCATGAATACTGTCAAACATTTCATTTTCTCCTTATCCCTTCATTATGCGCATATCATCTGGTTTCCAATATATTTGAATCGCTTTTCATGGTTACCGGTACCATAAAATTATTGAAAACCATAATTGACTAATACAAAAATATTCTAATACACCATAAAAGTACCTCAACAACATTATTCATGAATACCAATACATAAACACTTCAATCCATACTCTTCAATGATTGTCCTGGATTAAGTCCTTCCTTGATTTAGAAGTAAATTTTTAGGTCAGGGCATTGAGTTGGGTAATGCCCATGTTCTCCACAAATAAAACATTGAACTCCATAACAGTATGTCACTCTATGACCCTTTTCTCCACACAGATAACATATTTCCCTCCATTTGAGTTATTCCTCAAGGTTCTTCTTCCCTTCTTTTGAAATATCAATCTTTATTTCTTTATGCTCCTCAACATGCGAACATGCATAAAAGTCTATCTTCCTCTTATTGGATTAATTAGGCATACCGCTAAATTTCACCTTGTTAATCATATATCGCGATGACTGATTCGGTATAATCACAATATCTTTCTCTCTAGGAATTAAAATTTTTTTCACATAGTCACCATTTTTTCCATTGGATTCAATGTTAACCGAATTCCTTCTGGTTCCCCCCATTGTATAAAACACAAAAAGAATTCTGTGAGAGGAAAAAATCATAGAAGGAATGTAACATAATCAAGGGGGAGTACCTTCGACATCTAACATCTTTGGTTTAATTATAATATCATTACCGTAATTCTAGGACTATAACCAATACTTATACTTAACCTTAGGGACATCCCTAGACATTCCTTAGAAATATCTCTAGGTATCTCACTAAAGTTTTCGAATCCTAGTTTCCAAAGGTTAACTAAACCTTTCCTGTGATACCAACTGTAGAGACCCGAAGCTCGACGTACATGGACATTACATTACTTTTGTGGAATACTTAATACAAAACAAAAATAGACACACAAGGATCGGAATAGTTTAGTGTCTTTAGAAACATGGAATATAAACATCTAATCATGTTGAAAGATCTTCAAAATCTCCCATAACGATCTTCCCCTTTTCGTTTCCCTACCTAAAACCTTTCTTTATTTCCTGGGGAAAATAAAACATAAAAAGGGTGATCTCAAATGCTCAGTAAGGGAAAACAAAGAGAACCTAAAACAATCCATAAACATTTGAAATCAAAAACTTGAACATGAAATCTAAACCTTAAATCATTGAGCAAAGACGTAAATCTTGGAAGTAAGTAAGGCATTTTTCATAAAGGAACAAAAATCATCATAAAATATTATGGGAATAAAACATATAATTGTGGAAATCATTTAGCACTTGTTATGATTTCCATAGTATCCAAGGCATTGCTGCCAAGACCATCTTAGTGGACAAAGTCCCTTTCTGAATTGAGTTCACTCCTCGATCCAGTCCTGTATCACTGAACCGGATTAACTTACCGTTTCAGCCATGTCTATCTCATGAGATATATAATCTTTACCCAATGCATTGGAGGGAGAAATAGGTCCCACCCATCTCATAATGATACCATTCTTATGTGTGCCACAAAATCAAAAATCATACATCATTGCATAACCCATGTAATAAAAATGGGAATCTTAAACATCGTGACATCATAAAACAATTCATATAAGATAAAGGAATTCATAAAAATAATACCAACACAACATAATAAAATCAATGTAACAATAGGGATATAAAAAGAACCCTATATTATCTTAGATGGAAAATAATTTTGATAAAACACTTGAAATGAATTCTTGAGGAAAATATCATTTCTTCTTCAAAATTAATTTCTTTTCACAAAATGTCATGAAATTTTAAAAGAAAAGAATTTTTTTGAAAATAGTCATGAAATATTTTGGATTATGCTTCATGAAAATAAGGCCTTATAATACCGTAAAAATCCTTTCATGTCGTATACGTTAAAAAACATTCTTCTCGTAATTTTGTTGGAAAAGTCAAGAAGTACCTTGTAGGGTAAATAAAAGAAAATTCCTTCCATACCATGAGGTAAATGTCAAGATGGGTAAAAAGGACTTTAAACATACATGAATACACTTTTATAAAACATGGACATTGATGATAGCAATAACCCCAGTAAATACATACGAATAAGCAATCTCAGATAAAAATGAGATTTGCGAAATTATCCCTTACCTTAGGTCTGATATGCTTCGTATGTATCCAAACCTCCTGTATAATGATTTAAATAATATCATTGACTTATTACAGAATAATATTCATTGTTATTATATCATAGATGGTTCACTTATGACTTTATATTACCTGTTCTTTTGTAAATTCATGTTAAAGTAGCGTTTTGGGTAAAATCGTTGCATTTGTCGTTCGTGTTTTAACTTGTAATTATTCATATGATTACTTAGATCATGATTACTTATATCCAGAATTTAAAACATGATTTACATATAATATATATTCAGAATATACATATATATAATAGATTGATAAATGGAAAGAAATACACCGTTCATGGAGACGGTAGTCCATACGTACGCATGAACGCTGTTTTAGTTTCCTTATTGAATTGAATGATACTAAATAGATGACATTCATATATATATATATACACATAAATCCAGTAGAATTATTATTTCATATATTTCATTATTATTCATTATATAAACTTTAGGATCATTCATGTATGGCTAACATGGAGAATTAATCTCATCGCGTCGTGGAGACGGTAGTCCGTACGTACGCACGAGCGATGATATCGTTCCCATAATTATTGAATAGAATTGGAGTGGATGGTATAATATATAGGAATCAGTATGATGTTATAATAACCATATATAGTTAGTCTTTACACCATTATACCCATCCATGTAAGGTGTTGGTGGAAAAACTAATTTCCCCACGGCGTGGAGACGGTATTCCATACGTACGCACTCGTGGTGATTTCGTTTTCCGTAGGATGGATAGATGGTGAAATAGGGTTGTTTAATAATTATAATAACATATAAGTATAGGAGTTATATTGAGGTTATTAATTCATAATTAAACAACTAAATAATAATAAGTGGAACAAGAAATAAAGTTGAAAGAATCGGTAACAGGCATTACCTCTTCTTTGAAGCGCCTCTTTGAGACCTCCTCTTAGGGCACTAAAATTGTCCTTTGAAGAATATCAGAACCTCTAAGATGTTAATATAAAAGTGGGGAAGAGAATTTTTCAGGGGTTGGCCGAGATTGAAGGCTCAAAGTGGTGTGGGGAAGAGAGGGAGGAGGTTCCCTTTTATAAGGGCGGAGAGGGGCACCTTTGGAAAAACTAAAAATATTATTTTATTATAAAGTCATATTCGGTTTTTAATAGCTCCAAATTGAGTTATTTCGAAGTTAAGTTGGGGATGGGTAGAAATAATCTCATAAAATATAATTTAGACAAGTTTAGGTTTCTATTTTAACCTTATCATTTAGATTTAACCTTAAGTTAAATAATTGTACTTTTACCGTGTCTTCTTGTTTTCTTACATTATAAGGTTAATAAACTCACTAAAACAAGCCAAACGACCCCAAGTTGTTTATTATTAATATATATAACTTTATCTAAGTCATTTGGATGAACCTTATATTTTTAAGAATAAAATAACAATTAATAATATAATATTTGTTTTAAAAACTATTTTATGTCAATTTTGACACTATTTGGTAATTAATTTTTGTAAAAATCATAACTGATTGATTAGTTAGAAAAAAGTTACCTAAATCAATAATAACATGTCATATTAACCTAAAAAATTACTTGAATTCATAAAAATTCTCAAATTACATTTATTTTGGTATTTATAATATCAATTATGTCAATATTTCATTAATAAGATAATTACTGCATCATCATTGTGTCATAAATAAATTAAATTATTTAATGTCTAAAAATTACAAATAAAATACCATTAGGTAGGAAATATTTTTATATTTATAATGAATATTCATAGTCGAATTTATCTTATGTATAACCCTATATTAAAAATTATTTAGTTATTAAACTTTGATTTTAACTATTTTAACCCTTCTTTAAATAAACTAATAATAATGTCCTAATATAATCCAAGTGGGCCTAAACGCTAATATTTTATTCCTAATGTTTTTTTTGGTCGAATTACACTTATCCAATAGAATTAGGACATGTGTTAGGGTAATAATAATATCATTTTTACCCTTTTTACTTTTAACCGTGGTAAAAAAAAGTAAAAAGTTACTATTCACCAAAAATTATTTTCATCTCATTGAACCACATATTAGTCCTTGATATTAACCGTGACTCTCATATTTCTGAAATTCAATTCACAGAAGTGGTAAAATTTAATTTAAATTAAAAATGTTAGTTTTTTTAACTACCACTAAGTGGTTTCACTATTCATCAAAAATTGAATTTTTTCAGAAAAATACCAAAAATTCAGCCTAAGAATTATTTGATATTCCGAATTCAAAATCGATGTCTATTTCTCCAAATTCATAACATATAAGTGGCATTAATTAATTTTAAATTTTATTCCCATTATCAAAACAAATAGCATATTTTTAAGAAACAAAAACAATCAAAAGATTGATACTTGTTTATCTCCAATTTCAAAGTGAAATTAATTCCAATGAACAACATTGGATTAAATGGTTAAAATATATTCTAATTAAAATTTAAAACCAATTAAAAATATAATCTTACCATATAAATTATTTTGATGAAAAAAGTTGTTTTAATTAAAATATAGCGTGTTTTTACTATTCATTAAAATATGAAAGTTATCAAAATAATATGAACAATTTATCCAAAGTAAATTTTTATATCCTAATTAAAAAGAAGAATTTTATTTTTTCAAATAGAACTTATAGACATGTCAAAAACAAGATTTAATGTGGGTGCGTCATCAAAAGGTGGGAAAACTGTAATTTTTTAAAAATACTTATTTTAACCGAAAAATTTATTTTGTACTCTTACCATGTTATAGAAAATGTGTAAGATGAATAATAATGTTATAAAATTCAAAAAGTAGTTAATACTATTCATAACGGCTTTTTCGTGATAATATTATAACCATATATCGTTGTTTAGTGAAACCCGATATTGCGTACAACACACGCTATTGAGGAAGGTCGTGATTGCGTGTAATGCAAGCCAAGTCAGGGGTGCGTGTTGTGCAAGAATCCTTCGTTGTTTTGTATAACATAATCTAACCATATTTCATTTATACATTGAATATATATATATATACACTCAATGTTGCGTAGAATGACTATTATAAAATGAACTTGAAAATGTGTGTAACACAATCTAAGAATAGTGTTGCGTATACTTCAAGCTAATACAGTGTGGTGTATAGCACAAGATAATTTTGTTGTAGCATAAAAAAACATGACATCAAATAAATTAAAAAGAATACTTATCACAAAATATCGGGTTGTTACAATATGCCACATCATCAACCCATTAAATTATCTCAAAATTTCCAACGTACCATCATGAAAAATAAACTTTCTTAACAAAATAATTATTCACCAACCATAGATAAATTTTCCAGAATTAAATATCAACCAACCCAAAGGATAAAAATCATAAAATATTATCCCTAAATGATTTCTAATGAATCTATGTCATTTACATCTTCTTTATAACCATCTAAATCTTCTCTTATGTCTATTTCACAATTCATGTTTGATAAGTGAAGTGTCAATTATTTCATCCAAAAAAGTAGAGATCAAAAGGGATGGTCTTAAATTTCCATGAAAGTATCCATGTGTATCAATGATTGAAAACTATTCTTGTATATGAACTCTACTAATGTTATATACTCCTCCCATGAGCCTCTAAAATTCAATCACACAATATCTAATCATATCTTCCAACATGGTGCCTGTCATTTCAGATTTTCCATCTGTTTGATGATGATTGGTTATGCTCATGGTGAAATGTGTTCCATGGGATTAAATCAAGGACATCCGAAACGGATATGTAGACATAGGGTCCTGATCAAGAATAATTTAATCTAGAATTACATGAATCTGTACAATTTATGAAATATAGAGAATATACATGTCTTCTACACTATTTGATTCTAAAATATGTAAGAAGTGAGATGAATTCATAAATCAATCCACAATCAACCATAAATCATCGTGTTTCCTAACCATTCCTTGCAGATGTATGAACAAGTCAATTTAAATTTGTTACCATCTCCAATTATGAATTGGTAAAGAACACAATATACCAGCTGGTTATTTCTTTTCTAACTTGACTTGCTGATAAGTGTGGCATCCTCATAAAAAATCTGCCACATTTTTCTTCATGTCAGGCCACCAAAATTATTCTCTCAAAAAATTATACATTTTACAGATTCCAGGATGAAAATTTCATCCTGAATGGTGGTGTGAAAAATGATTTTGTTCTTAATAGGTTGCACGAACCACAAATTGATATCTATAACATAACACAAACCTCCAGTCTAACACTCATCTCTTAATATTATCCCCATCATTGATTTTTGACCACATGGTCAAACATTCAGTATTAGATGTATGAGAATATCTTATATGCTAAACCAAATGATGAATGTTAAATCAGAATGAAAATTAAAAAATCACCTTGTTCGGTGTAATCTAGATTCATATCATCTATAACCTATATTATCTTGCATTGATCTAAAACCTCTTTAGCCAATGGTCATATGACATCTTACTCATTTAATGTGGTACATGATAACATTATCTCGATGTATACATCAAATATAATTCAATCATCTTCAAATATTCCAAATATTAGCATTGTCTTAGCTTCAAATCCCTTTGATAGAAAATGTGATTCAAGGTTTCATAATCCATAAACATCATTAATTTCACTTGAAAATGAAAAAGACAAAATTAATTAAGGAATGAACTACAAAAGAAATTTTTACATCATGTTTAGGGTATTTTTATCATGAACCCATAACTAGCATTAGACCTAAGCAACTACATGATATCTATACATTAAAACACAACCAAAAAATAGATCCTAATGCTTCATAACAGACTATGAGACCATGTTATAACTCTAGAAACAAAATTATTAGTCATAATTTTAGGTTAATCTTATTCTCTTGGAAATAATTATGGTACCCATCTGTCCATTGGAAATAACTTCATTTCCTTGTCAAAACTGTCATTGGTGAGGCCATTACCATAAAACCATGAACAAATAATCATAAATATTTTATTAAGCTATGGAAAAATTATATCTCAAAATACGTTCTTTTATGGTTTCTAAGAGATGATATACCTACCTTCCCCAGATCTATGGGAACTACTCTTTCAAAAATGACATCTCCAAAGGAAATGTTACTCTATTATCCAAAATGACACTCTGAAATCTTAAAATAAAGCTGATACTCTAGTAATATTCCCCCAAAATATAACAAAGAATTTTTCATGATTATCCTCAGTCCTAGAATACACTATATTATAATAAATGAGCACCACAATAAAAGAACCAATATACCCCTAAATGTTTTGAGTCAATAATGACATAAACACCATTGGTGCACTCATATGACCACGGGGAACAAAAATGTTTTCATAGTGTCCATAACAGCCTATAATGCCTCCAAAATGACAGTTGGTGATATCCAAAATGTAAATAAATTATATAAAACCATCGGTCTCCCATAAATTGATTGAAAATATTTTGAATTAAATGAATTGTATACTGAATCATTATTATAACTTGGTTGGGATATGGTAATCCATAAAAAACTTAGGAATTTTATGTACCTTATTTACATAAACATCTTGAGCTACCCAAGGGGATCTTCATGGGGAAATGAAACCTATGAATTCTATCCCTTAAACTAGGAATTTAAATTTCTATTATTATTTCAATTTAATAAAATAATATGGAAGTTAAATTGGACTAGTCCCTTGTAAAACGTCAATCACAAATTCCACTTCTATTTTGTGTGGAAACCCAGAGAAATTTGTAAGAAAGACATTAGGAAATTGGACAATATTGGATGGAAAATATTTATGTCTGGTTTTATCAATATATTATAAAGAAAATACTACCAACTAATTAGATATTATACCAATCACATGAAATAAAGTCCATTTTATTCTTTTATTCACAACCTAATTTCATATAAATAGATTTTGAATGTTGTTAGGGGAAATGAAACTATCCAGGAATGAATATTAGTTTAAGTGTGCCTTGAATTATGTAATCAAATCCATTATAAAAATAAGGTCATAATTATCCCTCTCAATAATATTTAAATCCCAAACATATTAAAACCCATCAATAATTTTTTAACATACCATACACATAGATAGTTAACAGCCATGTGGTCTTAGAGGTGTTTTACGGTTACGTATAGAAGGAATCACATTAACTTATAAAACCAAATGATCCACCACTATAGAAGTGTTAAATTTGCGGAATTCACCCATATAAAAAAGTCTTTCATGATATTATAATTCAAAATAATTGTACCTCACACCATCGAAGGATAATATTGATTATCCATGATCATCTTCAATACACTATAAATCTAATTAATATATCCTCCCATATCCTTTTGTCATTAATGATATTTCAGAGATTGGGGAAAATTTGATTTCATGGAATTACCTTTTCCCACTCAGTTCTAAGGATGATATTTTTTCTAATGAGGTCTCCTCGTCAAATAATAAGATGTATGTGAAATATTAGATGAATCTCTAGCACCATAACTTGTAGTTCCATGACAATAATTATGGGGATATCTTATATAGTTATTTTTGTGACAAGATTGATGCAATGTTGTATAGTCTTGCTTCTAATGATAATTATGACAACATTGTAAATAGTTAGGATTTATATTGGATCATGGAGTATAATTAACCGAACATTTAGTCTGATTTTGAGACATTCCACTACCTCGGATGTAGGAGTCCATATTCTACTTATTCTCAGCATTTGATTTTAACCATATTCATATGGTGATGAACATATTCCCTCCAACAATATTTCAATAAATATCTATATCAAACATAGTCCATCTCCAAAAAATATTCATATAAACCATAGTATGAATAACAATTATCTTAGTAAAATATTTGGTTGTAGACCAGGCTCCAATATGAGTAATTGGATGCAGTGATGATTGAGGTGGACCGTGATCAATATAATCTGATTAAAAATAACAAATCAAAACATACATGAAAAATAAAGGAGTTTTTGCCCGAAATGTGACATTAACATGGAATTGTTCTTCAGTGGTAAATAAATGGTCATAAGTAAATCATATATAGTATGATATATATTTGTATGATTTTGTGATATATTTGGAATAAACTTATATTTATTACATAGGAGGTCTAAACATGTACTGGGTAAGTGGAGAGTTAGGATAATGGATTTTTGTCTCAAATTTCTTTCTTTAATACATATATTGTGTTAACCCCTATATTATTTTTTGAAGTGTATATAATGATATATTTAATCTTTTATATAATGAATCTCATTTTATTACTGATATTCAAATTTAATTTGATTTTATTTTTTAATGGTGATTATGGTAAAAATGTTTCCAATGTGGTAAGGGTTTGATATTATAATCTCATTATTTATTGGTATTGTTTATGATTATGAAATCGATGATAAATTATTATGATATATTTTTCATAAAATTGATGAAACTTCTTTTCATATTTATTATTCATTAAAATACTTTTCTTCAAATAAGTTTCCTCTCTTTATGTACCCTATAGTTTAAAATATTTTTTTAATCATCTTTATTATCTCTTTAGTAAAAATAATTATTTTCTTCCAAAACCATATTTTCTATCATTAAAATCAAAAATATTTCTTAACAATATCCAAATGATTTATTTTAGTCCTTTTTCCCCATGATTTAATTTTATTAATATAATTTAATGGATTCGTTATCTTCTTTTCCAAACAAGGACCAATTGGATTTTTCTAAAAATGTGAATGAAATCGTTGTTTTACCTTGTACAACTTGAATGGAATTTCCCGACATCGTAGTCAATGTTTTTTATGATTCCTTTATATATTTTCAATATTATTTTAAGATATATACATTTTCACAATATTTTATTAAATTTTAATTTTTTTAAAAAAGTGGATTTTCAATGTAAGGATATTTTCATCAAGAAACATTCCAAGTTATTTAACTTTAAAAATATTTTTTCATATAAGATGAAATCATTTTATAAAACATAGAATTTACTTGGTATATGATTCAAGGATAAAATTTATATTATTTCTCTAAATTTTTTATTTTTATGATGAAAATATTTATAGTAAAACCTTTCACTTCTATAGGTAATACCATGATAAAATTATGTTGAAACATGCTTCAGTTTCCACAAGTTCTGTTACAATGAAATGATGAAATGATTATAAAAATATTTCGTTTCCATAGGTAATTCTATGAATAAATTTTAGTGAAACCAATTTTTTAATGGTTTCTAATATGATTAATTTATTATGATCATATGGAACACATAATTTTTTTTAATTATGAGATGGGTGAGAACTATATCATGCTCTAATGTATTGGGTAATGATTGATATCTCATCAGATGAACTAGAATTGAATGGGGAGTCAACCATGTTTAGTAAGGGACTCTATATACAATGAGATAACTGAGAGTTAACCTTGAATAATACGATGTTTTAGGGAGTTAACACATTCATCTAGTATAGTTTTAGAATTTATCCTTGAACTTCTAAAGAAATGATTTTCTATGCTTATGTGTATTCTAAAAATCTATGCCTTTTTCCAATGTTATGTTCTCATGGTTGATGTTATTTTATTATATTATGATTCATGTCTTATAAACTACCAATATTTATTCAATGACTCATGTTTATGATCTATGAAATTTATGGTATGTTTTTCAAATGTAGTTCTATTATTTTCTAACCCTGGTTGTCATTATATACTAATGTCTCCATTTTCCACCCTTATTAAGAATATGAGTTATCCTTTTCTTATGTTTACATTCCCTAGGTTATGATGATTATGGTTTGTCAAAGAAGGTTTTTAGTTATGAATAAAAATGTCGTAGATGTTGTATCTCGCCTATAGAAGAGTTATTTATGTGTCCATGTTTCCAAAGGCACTAGATGTAAGAGATTTTTAGGGGGATCATTATGTTATGTAATAAATATTCCTCTATTAAGATTTATTTTTTATGTATAAGAGGTTTGGGACTCTACATTTTAGGTCATAGAATTTTAAATTGTGTTTTGGGAATAAATCAAGTCTCTACTAAATAAGTCATCTTTTTTTATAACCATGTAAAATGTTAGTGCGTAAACAGAAGAAGGCGCAAAGATAAATTATTCACTGTATACCCCTATAAAAATCCCTGAAACTCTCTCTAGACCAGTTATCCTAAGAAAAATTAATATCAATTTCATGATTTCATCTGTTTTCTAAAAATATTGGTTCATTAGATGGTGTTGAGTCCTTTATAGTGATTCAACACTTTTTTTATATCATGTCACCCATAAACCCAATACATTATTTTTAGTTATTAATCTTCACAAACTTTTCACTGGCCATTGGTAATGAGTGAATCAAGTACCAAGGCATAAATCTTCTTGGTATTTTTTTCTATATATGGATCTACCAACTACAGGAATAAATATATAAAGTGTGAGAGACTCTGAAATTTATATTCCCTGACAACATCACGGAATAACCCTTCAATCAAATTCAGACCATAATCATCCTATTTGAACCTATTCCATAGAATAATTTCCTAATTAAATTATTTGGAGTTATTATTTACTTATCTCACAATCCAGATATACAATTGGATTTGAATATCCATGATGTAACACAATCAATAATCATGCCCATTCTCTAGGTTAGAGTATGAAATCATACTCTTGAACCTCCTATAGTCCCTTTTCAAGAACCAAAACGTAAAAACACACTAATAGAAGTACCATGAACTCAAAATTCATGCATCAACCCTTGATATGATCTATACCAGAATTAGTATCTTCATTCACATCAGGTATTACTTCACCCATTATTGGGTGGACATTGTCAAAATTTTCTATTGTAAAAATTTGTAAAACCTTAAGAACCAATGACATTTTTTGAACGCTACTTTCATGGAGACGGTAAGCCGTACGTACGCATGAACGCTACTTTCATTTCTATCTCATACTTTAATGTAAAGAAATAATAATGATATAGAGGTAAATAATAATTCCAGTATAACATCATATATAATAACATTAAATCCATCCTTTATACGTCCCACGTATGGCATTAACGAATCACATCACTTTGAGGGGGCGGTAGTCCGTACTTCCTAAAATGAAGATATCGCGGATACCCATAATGGTAGCCATAAAGGTAAGACACAAGTGAAAAATAAATAAGAATAATTAAAACATAAACATATTATATATCATATATAAAAATAGTTACATCATAATGGCCACCTTTGAAGGTGTTAAATGAGTATTGAACAATCATCGTTTCGGGAGGCACAATTTTGCCATCCACGGAAACTGTATGTTCTTTAACAATTTGATGTAGTTGTGTGAGAGTTTAGCTCGAATAAATCTTATAACAACATCCTAGTATATTTAAGATACTGGTGTTGTTACAAATGAAATAAATAAAAAGAGTTTAGGGGGTTGGAGAAGCAAGATAAAACAAATGAACATGAGAGAATGAATTACCTTGAAAAGTGTAACTCCATTTGATTTGAGCCTAAAGGCTTCCTTTTAAAGGATTATGCCCAAAGGGAATCCTCTAGGAAGAGGAGAGGGATGTGGAGAGAGTAAATGGGCAGGGGTTGGTTGTGCCAAAGGCTTGAGGAGTGTGTGAAATGAGGTAGAGGTGGGGGCCTTTTATAAGAGGAGAGGAGGGGTACTTTTGGAAAGTAAGAAATATTACTTTATTTGAAAATGTTTTTCGGTTTTAAAAGGCCCCACATTGATATAATTCGTGGATAAGGTGATAAGGGTTCGAAATACACCCATCCAATAAGTTTTGGACATGTGTAGTTCATAGATTTTACATTATCTTTCCATTTTATTTAAATCGTCAAATAATGACGTCATCACTGCATCATTATTATGTCATAAATAATTTATTTTATATAATTATAAAAAAATCACTATGATGTAGGAAATCGTTTTATCTTTCCAATTACTATTTATAATCAAAATTTTGACTTGTGTAACCCCACTTAAAAACTGTTTTAGTAAAACAACTTATGTTTGTGTCAATTTAATTTTAACATTAAATAAAAATATATTATTGTCATTTTCCAACTAAAGTGGATCCATGGGGTCCCCAAGTTGGCCCATGGCTTGTCTTGGTCGGCCATGACTCACCCAATAGGTGTAGTACAAGTGTCATGGTGTTTTCACATTCTTATAATATCATTTTTACCTTAAATGACACTAATTACCTCTAATCGCGATTAATGAAAAAAAGTTACTATTCACCAAAAAATTATTTTCATCCCATTGAACCACATTTTAAATACTAATGACAACCATGTATGTCATATTTTTAAAATTCAATACACATTAGTGGTAAACTTTCATTTAACTGAAAAATCAGTTTGCTTGATTACCACTTAGTGGTTTCACTATTCATCAAAAATTGGAGTTTTTCAGAAAAATACCAAAACTTCACACTAAGCTATATTTGATATTCCGAATTCAAAAATGAAGTCCGTTTTAAAAAATTCAAAACATATTAGTCACATTAATTAATTTAATAATTAATTCCCGCTGTCAGAGCAAATAGCGTGTTTTTATAAAACAATAAGTATCAAAAGATTGAGACTAGTTTATGTCTGATTTCAAAGTGAAATTAATTCCAACGACCACTATTGGATTTAATGGTAAAAATATTTTCTAATTTCACTTTAAAACCAATTCAAAATATAATATAATCATATAAATAAATTATATTAAAAAGAGGTTTTGAATTAAAATACAACATTTTACACTATTCATTAAAAAAATGAACATTATCGGAAAGATACCAAAAATTAACACAAAGTAAATTTTGATATCCCGATTCTTAAGAAGAGTTTTATTTGGTCCAATAGAATTTATAAGAGTGAAAAATACTATATTTAATGACGGTTCGCCATCAAAAGGTGATAAGTGAACCTTTAGTGAAAACTAGGGCATATATGCCTAAAATTGAATTCTTTTCGTATTTTAAGCCTCTATCCTTTATTGGATAACTGTAAAAACATTTAAAAACATATATAATCATATTTTAGTTATTTCTATCCATTCCCACCATTACAACGGCTACATGTTAACTACCATTTAAAATAATATTATTTTATTATTAGAGTGCAACGTAAGATTCCCAAGAAACTCGTTGTTGCGTGTTGGGTACGCCATCGAGCATAGCGTCCCCTTTAAAGTTATTTAAATATTTTATTCACAAATATGGATAAATATGAAATGACATATTCTTTATTTACCTGAGGTTTTACATCCTTCCCCCCTTTTGGGAATTGCGTCCTCGCAATTTTAAAATTGCACTTGGAAACATCCTTGAAAGTCCCACATCGGAACAAAAGTCGGTAAAACAAACACTTTAAAATAAAGAGAGATAAGTACAAAGGTCACCCGAATTAACCCATACTAGGATTCCAAGTATGAAAATATGGGCATGGAGGAAAAAACAAAGGGTCATGTTCTGATGGAGAGTGATAGAAAACATGTTTAGGAGAAAGTTAACCACGAGAAAATCAAAAACTTGTGATGGGTTAAACGGTATTCGATTCCACAGTAGGAAAAGTTAATAGAAAACATTTTTGTTTTAAGTTACTTTTTATTGAGGAATTTATTCATAAGGAAACATAATCACTTATCATATTTACTTTCAACTTTTATTAGATTCCTTAAACAAACTCATATTTTCTCCAAAAGACGAGTATTTAGGAAGACTTGTTCACATTAAGAGTACTATAATCAACTTCTAGAGAATCACCTAATCCACAAAATAGAACTATATACTTCCCATGTCTTTAGACTTTAACCAAAACCAAAACCAAAAAGGCTAGTACAAGATCAGATAATCCAGAAAAGGATAACCCTTTATAAAAAGAAAATCTATTCTTAATCTCCAAAATTTTTCCAACAAAACCCAAAGTTCAACGAGGACCATTCTATCATCAATTTGTCCATAAAATTATTCAAAGTAAACCAATATAAGATTGAAACCCAAATATTTGAAGCATTTAGTCACATAGTCTTCCAAGATAAATTGTAACATTTATCTCCAAACAATATCAGTTGCTCCTAAATTCTCGTTTTGAAAAGTAATTAACCTAATCACATATCCTCCATGATAGGTTAATCATTTTCATAAATAACCCAAAATCAACTTACTCTTAATTCATAAAATCATATAACTAGAATGAATCAGTCAAACTAACCAGGTACTTCATGTAGTCTAGTGGTAGGCGATAAATACCAATCGCACATTGGTTGTGGGTTCGATTCCCGCAGCTTTGTCCGACGCGACAGGATGTCACACGGTCTACGTGTTGTCCTTTTTCCAAAACTATATAATTCTTAAAACATTCCCCAAAATGAGATAAAATCTTCAAGAATAATTCATAACATATTTTAACCTCAAGTTTATCTCATTCCTTTCATTTCCATCATATCATAGAGTAACCCATAATTACCTAAAAATTAAGTATCATATAAACCCTAATGGTTACCTTAATAATTATTACCTGAATTTCCACATCGGGTTGGCCATCTCGTACATGATGCATTAGAGAACTCACCAAGGATGAAGTGGTTGATCATGACTCCTTGATATTTGGTTTAGAATAACCACGAGTTTCCTCATTGAATCCTCCAATTTATCTAGTATCTTAATTAGAGAACCACCACAGTTTCCTTCAAACCTGTTGTCTCTTTGGTGCCTGCTAGATCCATCCATTCACTAAAAATAGAAATGTCAGTGTGAGTATATCAACAAAACCATCATGTACTAATGAGGAAGTTAAACACTAAGATACACTTACTCATTCACTTTATCTAAAACTAGGACTCTTTCTGAAATCCTAACCATTATGGTAATGTCACTTATGCTTATAGAATACCCTAACCTCTAAAGTTATCTAAACCGACCTCTGATACCAACTATAAGGCCCCAGCCTTAAACCTTACTTAATATTGAATTAAATGAGTAATTCACATTGAGGATCTTTTCAGGTTTAGAGTTTTAGAGAATTAGGACATAACTATTACATCTCAAAAGATTACAAAGTAGTCGCTTCTACTAAATTTCCATAAAATAAAAACTCTTTAAAAGAAACATGTATAGTTCCATGTTTTAGGTAGCATGACTTTCCCTTGATCCCATCCTTGACCCTATTCCACGCTATGTCCTGTGAAAAACATTTCAAAAACTTGGGATGAGCATAAGAAGCTCAGTAAGGGATACACAAAGAATGAAAACTGTTATATTTTCAAAACAAAAAGTAAACCATGAATACTTTATCAATGTAATATTTTTCACCTTCATGAAGTAGTAAAAACTTTTCACTGAAAAAAAAATTATCATTACTTACCTTTTTGTAACCAAAGGATTACCATAAAACCCATATAAAGAACACATAACATATATAAAGGTAACTTGGGACATAAACATACTTAAGTGGAATAATCATACGGTCGACTTCCACACATATCACTTAATGGAATAGCCATACGGCCAATTTCCATACATACTTAATGGAATAGCCATACGGCCGACTTCCATACCCAATGCATTGGAGGTTATAACGTAACCACCCGTCCTGGTATTCACGGCACCACCCGTCATATGGTTTATAACGTTACCACCCGTTAAAATGTCCAAGTACCAATATAAAATCATAAAACATAAAACCAATATAAAGGAATGATAACATTTCCACATTTCAATCACAATATATCATAAATATATTGACATAACAGAATACTTTTTCAAAACCATTTTCAATACCAAAATACATAAAAGAGTATATGGTATTTATTTTATTCTAAAAACATTACGGCTTGTTGAGAAAGCCAAAGCCCAATAATACTTGCGGCAGCGGAAAAGGTTGTTGTCGCCGCATATGTTAAAAGAAACATTCCTTTTTGTCGTTTTGTAAAACGCTTCGTAGAAAAAGATTCCTTTTGTATAAAAGTAAAAGTCAAAGGGGTTTATACACCGTATAAAAGAAAGTTGTGTATAAAACGAAATATGCCTCCATGAAAGGAGATTGAGACGAAGTCCCTTACAAAGACGGTATCCTTGGTTTAAGGATAAATCAATTTACATAATTATGTGTGACAAATGAATACACCAAATATAAGTGGATATTAAGTGTAAAATAATCAAAGGTCATTCACACATATTCAAAGGATTACATATTCAATAACAACATGTTGAACCCAAAGAAATCGAAATTGGGTTAAGAAGTTCCCTTGACAGCCTAACGACGTCACATCAAAATGAGTTGATGAGAGATAAAAAAAAGGTATCTCATCACTTGGAGATAAAATTTACATCAATAAGGATATATGAGAACATATCCCAACATAACAATATGTAAATTAAAAGACCCAACAAAAGAAGTCTTTTAAAAAAAAGAGGGTGGAAGGTTCCCTTACCGACTTGGGTAACTTTTGAAAAGTACACCCCATTGAAGAAGTGTCATACAATGAATATGTAAATACCCATAAATGGAATTATATTACAATAGGATTGTAATAGTGGGAAGTACATAAACCACTCAATGGAAATTGTGGCAAATGTAGCATAAATCTCACGGGAATAAAAGTGAGATGAAAATTCTCTTACGAAAACTCGGCAGCCTAACGGCGCTACTTAAAAATTCCAAAATGGATTAATGAGAGAGAATAGGGCCTATCATCACATGAAAATAAAAATTACAGTAATATTAATATAAAATAACATCCCAATAACAATAAAGATGAGCTTTAAAAGGAATGACATAAAAGAGTGTACTTAAAAAGAAAGAGAGGTGTAGGATCCCTTACCTCGGGTCCGACTTGACTCGATCGTTCTTTAATCTCCTGAATAATAAACTTGAGTTAATTTATACTTCCTTAAGAACCTTTTTAAAGTTCATTATTCCTTTTATATCACTTATTACCATGTTATAAACATTATTTAATCATTTAATTTAATCATGTTTGTTTTGTCGATATTTGGTTCTTAAGTCGAAAGTGGACTTCTTACAATTACATGTTGTTCGTGTGGTAAAAGGTTATTCATTTCCAAAAATGACATTCCTGATTTGGATATCATATATATCATATATATCCAGCATATAGATGTATTTATAAAATAACATAATCATTTAGAGGAAATAAATGAAATGCACCATTCATGGAGACGGTAAGCCGTACGTACGCATGAACGCTACTTTCATTTCTATGTCGTATTAATGGAATTAAAACTATATGAGAGGTATGTATATTTTAATTCCAGAATTATATTAATCATTTAGATGTATCATACATCATATATATCCATTATATATATGTACTTATAATAGTACATTACATTTGGGGATAAAAAATGAAATGCACCGTTCATGGAGACGGTAAGCCGTACGTACGCATGAACGCTACTTTCATTTCTATCTCATACTTTAATGGAATGAAATAATAATGATATAGAGGGAAATAATAATTCCAGTATAACATCATATATAATAACATTAAATCCATCCTTTATACATCCCACGTATGGAATTAACGAATCACATCACTTTGAGGGGGCGGTAGTCCGCACTTCCTAAAATGAAGATATCGCGTATACCCATAATGGAAGCCATAAAGGTAAGACACAGATGAAAAATAAAGAAGCATAAGTAAAACATAAACATATTATATATCATATATAAAAATAGTGACATCATAATGGCCACCTTTGAAGGTGTTAAATGAGTATTGAACAATCATCGTTTCGGGAGGCACAATTTCGCCATCCACGGAAACCGTATGTTCTTTAACCATTTGATGTAGTTGTGTGATATTTTAGCTCGAATAAATCTTATAACAACATCCTAGTATATTTAAGATACTGGTGTTGTTACAAATGAAATAAATAAAAAGAGTTTAGGGGGTTGGAGAAGCAAAATAAAACAAATGAACATGAGAGAATAAATTACCTTTAAAAGTGTAACTCCTTTTAATTTGAGCCTAAAGGCTTCCTTTGAAAGGATTATGCCGAAAGGGAATCCTCTAGGATGAGGAGAGAGATTTGGAGAGAGTAAATGGGCAGGGTTTGGCCGAGCCAAAGGCTTGAGGAGTGTGTGAAATGAGGTAGAGGTGGGGGCCTTTTATAAGAGGAGAGGAGGGGTACTTTTGGAAAGTAAGAAATATTACTTTATTTGATAATGTGTTTCGGTTTTAAAAGGTCCCACATTGATATAATTCGTGGATAAGGTGATAAGGGTTCGAAATCCACCCATCCAATAAGTTTTGGACATGTGTAGTTCATAGATTTTACATTATCTTCCCATTTTATTTAAATCGTCAAATAATGATGTCATCACTGCATCATTATTATGTCATAAATAATTTATTTTATATAATTATAATAAAATCACTATGATGTAGGAAATCTTTTTAGATTTCCAATGACTATTTATAATCAAAATTTGGACTTGTGTAACCCCACTTAAAAACTGTTTTAGTAAAACAACTCATGTTTGTGTCAATTTAATTTTAACATTAAATAAAAATATATTATTGTCATTTTCCAACTAAAATGGCTCCATGGGGTCCCCAAGTTGGCCCATGGCTTGTCTTGGTCGGCCATGACTCACCCAATAGGTGTAGTACAAGTGTCATGGTGTTTTCACATTCTTATAATATCATTTTTACCTTAAATGACACTAATTACCTCTAATCGCGATTAATGAAAAAAAGTTACTATTCACAAAAAAATTATTTTCATCCCATTGAACCAAATTTTACATACTAATGACAACCATGTATGTCTTATTTTCAAAATTCAATACACATTAGTGGTAAACTTTCATTTAACTGAAAAATCAGTTTGCTTGATTACCACTTAGTGGTTTCACTATTCATCAAAAATTGGAGTTTTTCAGAAAAATACCAAAACTTCACCCTATGCTATATTTGATATTCGGAATTCAAAAATGAAGTACGTTTAACAAAATTCAAAACATATTAGTCACATTAATTTATTTAATAATTAATTCCCGCTGTCAGAGCAAATAGTGTGTTTTTATAAAACAATAAGTATCAAAAGATTAAGACAAGTTTAAGTCTGATTTCAAATTGAAATTAATTCCAACGACCACTATTGGATTTAATGGTAAAAATATTTTCTAATTTCACTTTAAAACCAATTCAAAATATAATATAATCATATAAATAAATTATATTAAAAATAGGTTTTGAATTAAAATACAACATTTTACACTATTCATTAAAAAAATGAACATTATCGGAAAGATACCAAAAATTTACACAAAGTAAATTTTGATGTCCCGATTCTTAAGAAGAGTTTTATTTGGTCCAATAGAATGTATAAGAGTGAAAAAAAACTATATTTAATGACGGTTCGCCATCAAAAGGTGATAAGTGAACCATTAGTGAAAACTAGGGCATATATGCCTAAAATTGAATTCTTTCCGTATTTTAAGCCTCTATCCTTTATTGAATGAATGTAAAAACATTTAAAAACATATATAATAATATTTTAGTTATTTCTATCCATTCCTGCCATTACAATGGCTACATGTTAACTACCATTTAAAATAATATTATTTTATTATTAGAGTGCAACGTAAGATTCCCAAGAAACTCGTTGTTGCGTGTTGGGTACGACATCGAGCATAGCGTCCCCTTTAAAGTTATTTAAATATTTTATTCACAAATATGGATAAATATGAAATTTCATATTCTTTATTTACCTGAGGTGTTACATCCTTCCCCCCTTTTGGGAATTGCGTCCTCGCAATTTTAAAATTGCGCTTGGAAACATCCTTGAAAGTCCCACATCGGAACAAAAGTCGGTAAAACAAACACTTTAAAATAAAGAGAGATAAGTACAAAGGTCACCTGAGTTAACCCATACTAGGATTCCAAGTATGAAAATATGGACATGGAGGAAAAAACAAAGGGTCATGTTCTGATGGAGAGTGATAGAAAACATGTTTAGGAGAAAGTTAACCACGAGAAAATCACAAACTTGTGATGGGTTAAACGGTATTCGATTCCATAGTAGGAAAAGTTAATAGACAACATTTTTGTTTTAAGTTACTTTTTATTGAGGAATTTATTCATAAGGAAACATAATCACTTATCATATTGACTTTCAACTTTTATTAGATTCCTTACACAAACTCATATTTTCTCCAAAAGACGAGTATTTAGGAAGACTTGTTCACATTAAGAGTACTATAATCAACTTCTATAGAATCACCTAATCCACAAAATATAATTATATACTTTCCATGTATTTAGACTTTAACCAAAACCAAAACCAAAAAGGCTAGTACAAGATCAGATAATCCAGAAAAGGATAACCCTTTATAAAAAGAAAATCTATTCTTAATCTCCAAATTTTTTCCAACAAAACCCAAAGTTCAACGAGGACCATTCTATAATCAATTTGTCTACAAAATTCTTCAAAGTAAACCAATATAAGATTGAAACCCAAATATTTGAAGCATTTAGTCATATAGTCTTCCAAGATAAATCGTAACATTTATCTCCAAACAATATCAGTTGCTCCTAAAGTCTCATTTTGAAAAGTAATTAACCTAATCACATATCCTCCATGATAGGTTAATCATTTTCATAAATAACCCAAAATCAACTTACTCTTAATTCATAAAATCATATAACTAGAATGAATCAGTCAAACTAACCAGGGACTTCACGTAGTCCAGTGGTAGGCGATAAATACCAGTCGTACATTGGTTGTGGGTTCGATTCCCGCAGCTTTGTCCGACGTGACGGGATGTCACACGGTCTACGTGTTGTCCTTTTTCCAAAACTATATAATTCTTAAAAAATTCCCCAAAATGAGATAAAATCTTCAAGAATAATTCATAACATATTTTAAACTCAAGTTTATCTCATTCCTTTCATTTCCATCATATCATAGAGTAACCCATAATTACCTAAAAATTTAGTATCATATAAACCCTAATGGTTTCCTTAATAATTATTACCTGAATTTCCACATTGGGTTGGCCATCTCGTACATGATGCATTAGATAACTCACCATGGTTGAAGTGGTTGATCATGACTCCTTGATATTTGGTTTAGAATAACCACGAGTTTCCTCATTGAATCCTCCATTTTATCTAGTATCTTAATTAGAGAACCACCACAGTTTCCTTCAAACATGTTGTCTCTTTGGTGCCTGCTAGATCCATCCATTCACTAAAAATAGAAATGTCAGTGTGAGTATATCAACAAAACCATCATGTACTAATGAGGAAGGTAAACAGTAAGATACACTTACTCATTCACTTTATCTAAAACTAGGACTCTTTCTGAAATCCTAACCATTATGGTAATGTCACTTATGCTTAAAGAATACCCTAACCTCTAAAGTTATCTAAACCGACCTCTGATACCAACTATAAGGCCCTAGCCTTAAACCTTACTTAATATTGAATTAAATGAGTAATTCACATTGAGGATCTTTTCAGGTTTAGAGTTTTAGAGAATTAGGACATAACTATTACATCTCAAAAGATTACAAAGTAGTCGCTTCTACTAAATTTCCATAAAATAAAAACTCTTTAAAAGAAACATGTATAGTTCCATGTTTTAGGTAGCATGACTTTCCCTTGATCCCATCCTTGACCCTATTCCACGCTATGTCCTGTGAAAAACATTTCAAAAACTTGGGATGAGCATAAGAAGCTCAGTAAGGGATACACAAAGAATGAAAACTGTTAGATTTTCAAAACAACAAGTAAACCATGAATACTTTATCAATGTAATATTTTTCACCTTCATGAAGTAGTAAAAACTTTTCACTGAAAAAAAAATTATCATTACTTACCTTTTTGTAACCAAAGGATTACCATAAAACCCATATAAAGAACACATAACATATATAAAGGTAACTTGGGACATAAACATACTTAAGTGGAATAACCATACGGTCGACTTCCACACATATCAATTACTGGAATAGCCATACGGCCAATTTCCATACATACTTAATGGAATAGCCATACGGCCGACTTCCATACCCAATGCATTGGAGGTTATAACGTAACCACCCGTCCTGGTATTCACGGCACCACCCGTCATATGGTTTATAACGTAACCACCCGTTAAAATGTCCAAGTACCAATATAAAATCATAAAACATAAAACCAATATAAAGGAATGATAACATTTCCACATTTCAATCACAATATATCATAAATATATTGACATAATAGAATCCTTTTTCAAAACCATTTTCAATACCAAAATACATAAAAGAGTATATGGTATTTATTTTACTCTAAAAACATTACGGCTTGTTGAGAAAGCCAAAGACCAAATAATACTTGCGGCGGCGGAAAAGGTCGTTGTCGCCGCATATGTTAAAAGAAACATTCCTTTTTTTCGTTTTGTAAAACGCTTCGTAGAAAAAGATTCCTTTTGTATGAAAGTAAAATTCAAATGGGTTTATACACCGTATAAAAGAAAGTTGTGTATAAAACGAAATATGCCTCCATGAAAGGAGATTGAGACGAAGTCCCTTACAAAGACGGTATCCTTGGTTTAAGGATAAATCAATTTACATAATTATGTGTGACAAATGAATACACAAAATATAAGTGGATATTAAGTGTAAAATAATCAAATTTCATTCACACATATTCAAAGGATTACATATTCAATAACAACATGTTGAACCCAAAGAAATCGAAATTGGGTTAAGAAGTTCCCTTGACAGCCTAGCGGCGTCACATCAAAATGAGTTGATGAGAGATAAAAAAGGTATCTCATCAATTGGAGATAAAATTTACATCAATAAGGATATATGAGAACATATCCCAAAATAACAATATGTAAATTAAAAGACCCAACAAAAGAAGTCCTTTAAAAAAAAGAGGGTGGAAGGTTCCCTTACCGACTTGGGTAACTTTTGAAAAGTACACCCCATTGAAGAAGTGTCATACAATGAATATGTAAATACTCATAAATGGAATTATATTACAATAGGATTGTAATAGTGGGAGGTACATAAACCACTCAATGGAAATTGTGGCAAATGTAGCATAAATCTCACGGGAATAAAAGTGAGATGAAAAATCTCTTACGAAAACTCGGCAGCCTAACGGCGCTACTTAAAAATTCCAAAATGGATTGATGAGAGAGAATAGGGTCTCTAATCACATGAACATAAAAATTACAGTAAGATTAATATAAAAGAACATCCCAATAACAATAAAGATGAGATTTAAAAGGAATGACATAAAAGAGTGTACTTAAAAAGAAAGAGAGGTGTAGGATCCCTTACCTCGGGTCCGACTTGACTCGATCGTTCTTTAATCTCCTGAATAATAAACTTGAGTTAATTTATACTTCCTTAAGAACCTTTTTAAAGTTCATTATTCCTTTTATATCACTTATTACCATTTTTTAAACATTATTTAATCATTTAAGTTAATCATGTTTGTTTTGTCGATATTTGGTTCTTAAGTCGAAAGTGGACTTCTTACAATTACATGTTGTTCGTGTGGTCAAAGGTTCTTCATTTCCAAAAATGACATTCCTGATTTGGATATCATATATATCATATATATCCATCATATACATGTATTTATAAAATCACATAATCATTTAGAGGAAAGAAATGAAATGCACCGTTCATGGAGACGGTAAGCCGTACGTACGCATGAACGCTACTTTCATTTCTATGTAGTATTAATGGAATTAAAACTATATGAAAGGTATTTATATTTTAATTCCAGAATTATATTAATCATTTAGATGTATCATACATCATATATATCCATTATATATATGTACTTATAATAGTACATTACATTTGGGGATAAGAAATGAAATGCACCGTTCATGGAGACGGTAAGCCGTACGTACGCATGAACGCTACTTTCATTTATATCTCATACTTTAATGGAAAGAAATACTAATGATATAGAGGTAAATAATAATTCCATTATAACATCATATATAATAAAATTAAATCCATCCTTTATACGTCCCACGTATGGCATTAATGAATCACATCACTTTGAGGGGGCTGTAGTCCGCACTTCCTAAAATGAAGATATCGCGGATACCCATAATGGAAGCCATAAAGGTAAGACACAAATGAAAAATAAAGAGGAATAAGTAAAACATAAACATATTATATATCATATATAAAAATAGTTACATCATAATGGCCACCTTTGAAGGTGTTAAATGAGTATTGAACAATCATCGTTTCGGGAGGCACAATTTCGCCATCCACGGAAACCGTATGTTCTTTAACCATTTGATGTAGTTGTGTGAGAGTTTATCTCGAATAAATCTTATAACAAAATCCTAGTATTTGAAGATACTGGTGTTGTTACAAATGAAATAAATAAAACGACTTTAGGGGGTTGGAGAAGCAAAATAAAACAAATGAACATGAGAGAATGAATTACCTTTAAAAGTGTAACTCCTTTTGATTTGAGCCTAAAGGCTTCCTTTGAAAGGATTCTGCCCAAAGGGAATCCTCTAGGATGAGGATAGGTATGTGTAGATAGTAAATGGGCAGGGGTTGGCCGAGCCAAAGGCTTTAGGAGTGTGTGAAATGAGGTAGAGGTGGGGGCCTTTTATAAGAGGAGAGGAGGGGTACTTTTGGAAAGTAAGAAATATTACTTTATTTTAAAATGTGTTTCGGTTTTAAAATGTCCCACATTGATATAATTCGTGGATAAGGTGATAAGGGTTCGAAATCCACTCATCCAATAAGTTTTTGACATGTTTAGTTCATAGATTTTACATTATCTTTCCATTTTATTTAAATCGTCAAATAATGATGTCATCACTGCTTCATTATTATGTCATAAATAATTTATTTTATATAATTATAAAAAAATCACTATGATGTAGGAAATCTTTTTAGATTTCCAATGACTATTTATAATCAAAATTTGGACTTGTGTAACCCCACTTAAAAACTGTTTTAGTAAAACAACTCATGTTTGTGTCAATTTAATTTTAACATTAAATAAAAATATATTATTGTCATTTTCCAACTAAAGTGGCTCCATGGGGTCCCCAAGTTGGTACATGGATTGTCTTGGTCGGCCATGACTCACCCAATAGGTGTAGTACAAGTGTAATGGTGTTTTCACATTCTTATAATATCATTTTTACCTTAAATGACACTAATTACCTCTAATCGCGATTAATGAAAAAAAGTTACTATTCACCAAAAAAATATTTTCATCCCATTGAACCACATTTTACATACTAATGAAAACCATGTATGTCTTATTTTCAAAATTAAATACACATTAGTGGTAAACTTTCATTTAACTGAAAAATCAGTTTGCTTGATTACCACTTAGTGGTTTCACTATTCATCAAAAATTGGAGTTTTTCAGAAAAATACCAAAACTTCACCCTAAGCTATATTTGATATTCCAAATTCAAAAATGAAGTCCATTTTAAAAAATTCAAAACATATTAGTCACATTAATTAATTTAATAATTAATTCCCGCTGTCAGAGCAAATAGCGTGTTTTTATAAAACAATAAGTATCAAAAGATTGACACTAGTTTAAGTCTGATTTCAAAGTGAAATTAATTCCAACGACCACTATTGGATTTAATGGTAAAAATATTTTCTAATTTCACTTTAAAACCAATTAAAAATATAATATAATCATATAAATAAATTAGATTAAAAAGAGGTTTTGAATTAAAATACAACATTTTACACTATTCATTAAAAAAAATGAACATTATCGGAAAGATACCAAAAATTTACACAAAGTAAATTTTGATGTCCCTATTCTTAATAAGAGTTTTATTTGGTCCAATAGAATGTATAAGAGTGAAAAAAACTATATTTAATGACAGTTCGCCATCAAAAGGTGATATGTGATCCTTTAGTGAAAACTAGGGCATATATGCCTAAAATTGAATTCTTTCCGTATTTTAAGCCTCTATCCTTTATTGGATAAATGTAAAAAACATTTAAAAAACATATATAATCATATTTTAGTTATTTATATCCATTCCCGCCATTACAACGGCTACATGTTAACTACCATTTAAAATAATATTATTTTATTATTAGAGTGCAACGTAAGATTCCCAAGAAACTCGTTGTTGCGTGTTGGGTACGCCATCGAGCATAGCGTCCCCTTTAAAGTTATTTAAATATTTTATTCACAAATATGGATAAATATGAAATGTCATATTCTTTATTTACCTGAGGTGTTACAATTTACATGGTACATTTCAACATAATGTTTTGGTGTATATAGTTAGGGATGAAATTACTCTTTGTGTTTTTTTCATATTTTTAAGAATCAATATGGTGAGGAAACACAATCACCTTGAGTTAAGATCCACCTCTTCCTTAGCCCCCACTCACTTGTATTTTTTCTCATTAGTACTAATAGATTTCCATATAATGTTTAAAATAATATTATCACACCATAGATTTCAATTCATATAATTTTTAATGAATCCAATTTTAAGGTGGAATTTTTTGGCACCAAAAAATGAAATCCATATACATTACCATAGTGTCCATGTTATAGTACCCATTTAAATAACACAAGTCGATTATAGGTATAAAAGTATATTTATACATGAATATAAATGAAATGGGATCAATGATATCCATATGAATTATCACACATTAAGGTATATGGTTCTCTTAATAGGGTTTCCCATGTTAGACACATAGAAGTGAGAAACTCCCACATATATCCAGCCTTGTATTTAATTTTATTAGCAATAAATATTGTATTAAAACCATAAATACATTCATGAGTATATTTAGGGAGCTATTGGCCATATAAAACAACTAATATAAGAAAATAATATAACTATGGGAATTTTCCATTTCAAAATCTTCTACTTTTCTACTCATTGATCCAAAAGAGAAATATATAAAACATGTTTTGGTAGTTTGAATTTTTACTTTTATGATGGAATTTTTTATGTACATGAATGCACCCTAGTCTATGAGCCCACATCTAGTCAACTTAGTATTATACTCCCATTTCATTTCGCATCTCCATTATACACACCACACACACCCTAGTTGATCACACTTCTTAAATACCATGATGACTCACTAAGTCTCTCATTCATCAGGCACCAGTCACAAATGTAAAATTCCTTACCACCCGTGCTTCATGTACCCATATTAGCTTATTTTCCTATAAATAGATCCAAGGTGATCCTCATTTTTCAAACATGGAAACATGAATAGGTACATCCTCAGAGAACTATCCTTTATATTTTTTAGTCACCTAAAACCATTAAAATAAATAAATAAATAATAAAAACTTATGTAATTACCCCAAAAAAATATTTAAAATATGTCACTCAAATGATTAATACACTAAAACCATCACAAGAGACCACTTTTCCCCTACTCCACTAACACTAGGAAAAGGGCCACTATTGGGATTTACATACAAAGGTTCCAAATGACCATATCTATATGATAGCACAAAACTAGGGTGACCACTTCCCCCTTCCTTCCATCGGGGGGACCATATCACCATATTCATCCACATGGGTTCCATTTTTTCCATAATCTCTCATTAGGGTGAAACTTTACCATATCCCACAAACAGGGTACCCATTCTCCTTATCCCACTACTATAGAACACCATTCTCTTTTATTATCCGATAAGGAGACACATAACCTAAGGCCACTACTAGGGAATCCCATTAACCTAAAAATTTCACTAATGAGATGACTTTCTCAAGCCTTCTACTAAGAAATACCACTAACCCTATTGTCTAAATAATGAAACACTTCTCCTTTTACCAATATGTAAACCATTAACCCTATCATTACATTATTTTGAAGCTTCAAATAGGTATCCCAAGTTGGGAACCATTTAAATATCCTCATAAATAACCTATACTAAACCCTCATGTGAACGTATCTCACTTAGGTCTCCTAAATAGGAAAATAAGATTTACCAAAAGACCATATGGAAACTCGTTAACCTATATAAAATCAATATTTGGTGGTACTCCTTTATGTATCTTCCATCGCCTCCTAAATCACGTGATAGGGTCATGAAAACTAGTGTGAACCCAATTGATTAGGTATTTCCTTCATAAAATGTCTCTCCCTCTAAATCATCCATAACTGATAGGATCCTGATGGTCATAAAAATATGTACACCCTTTGTAATGATGTTGATGATTGTAAAGATAAAAATGAATATTCCCTGGGATTTGGATAATCCTCTTGGTTACTGAGGTTTTTTACTCGCTGACTTGGTCCCATTAAAAATTCATGCACATTTCATCTCCTTCCTAGTTATAAGAATAATATGTGTTCCCATTGATGATTTCATCACTCAGACACATCAATGATCCATGGACATTCATATATGGGTATCCCATCTAAAATCTTGTATCTATTTCTGTTGTGTTTATATCCCCAATGTATATATTAATCCTTGTATCCATCATTCAATAAGAAGGAGGTATATACACTTATGGGCTTCCCATGTGTAAGACCCAACTCATCTTCTCAATGGTTCAAATTCCCTAAATGACATCCTTCTCAAAGATTCATATCCCCAATAAGAAATCATTCTAATTGGGACATATTCCATATTAGAAATACTTCATAATGTTTTATATTCAATGTGATATATCTTTCTCAATGGTCCATATTCACAATGACAAGTAAACATTATGTCCAATTTCATTACCAAAAATTAGAATGAACCATGAAGGGAAACTTGTGTGTAAAAACCACTCAATGCTTTGTTTTCATCCCTTTAAAAACTAAATGTTCAAGTCCCATGATATAAATAAACATGAAACTATCCCTATATAATGATGTTCTACTATATTTCATGGACCTAGAAGACGACCTTAAACTGTGAAACTCCATTTATGTAGGATTTTAATCGAAACAAACAAGATACATGGGTTTCCTAACTATGGATCAAAGAAAATATTCCAAACCATATCCTCAATATGGCAAGTTCTATAAGAAAGGAATCCCAACCAAGAAATATTTTCTATGAGACTCGTCCCCATTGTGCTATTTTCAATGTAAAAATAATCCTCACTTGGTTATTTTCCCTATGATCCATATCACTCTAATTCCTTGTTACATATTTCCTAATAAACCATATGATTAATTATAACTTGGTCCATATTACCATGAGATATAATTTACCATTATCCCATATAGTTATCAACTAGAAGGTTAATATATAAAGGGTGTCCCATTCACAAGTCCTACAATAACAATTCCTAGAAATATTGAATTTGGTATTCTACTCCACATTACCTTAAACTACTTGGAAGAGGAAATTTATGAATGACCCCAAAATGTACGAAAATGGACCTTGATACAGGTCTTTAAAAGGTATTACATGACCTATAAGTTTTCACCAAACAATGTGGGTTCTAATTGAACTCGTATGGATAAGTAGGAATGCACTATCAAGGGAATAGTCTCAAGTACACAATATATATTACTTTATTAGATGGAGAAAAACAATAGTGTTCCTAGATGTGTGGATTTAGACCAAATCACCATTAAATATCAATATATAGATGAATAGAAACTAATATATATAAATATATAGATGGTATTTTAAAAAGATATTTGTATACATATTGATGATCCTATTATTATAGAACATCATATACATATTGATGTTCATAAAAATACATTCAGTGATCAATCTGTAGAATGAAGGTAACCTACCCCATAGTGGGATTTGGGTATGAATCCAAGAAAATATATTAAATCATCAAGAGAGTCCCGTAGTTGAAAATTCTTCTACTATAATGTTTAATATCCATTCTATGAAGTTGATGGTAATGTCATAATGGCCACCAGGATTTCAAAAAATATATTTTTATTGATTTGAAATGGTCCATATGAAAATCCATCTGAGTTCCAACTATAAAAAATGTTATTTTAATATTTTATATAATTCGGAGGCTAGTGGGTGAATCTTATACCATAGGTTATGATTTAATAATATTAAAACTATCATACATTTATTTTCATTTCCCTATTTGATGTGTTTCGGGACTTACTATGAAAATATTCATTAAGTTGGACTGAGGTTGGGGAGTTAGAAACTCTAGGGTTAAAGTTGTTTCATATTATTATAAGTGATCTTGGAAATTCATTAGTTTAATAAGTTGTCTTGGGTCTATCTAATATCATATTTTTATTGTAGGAGGAGGTATATTGAGTTTTTTATAGGCAACTATGTCTTATTGAATGCTTATACACATTATTTATAACTGATGTTTAGGTGTTGAAGTATGTTTTATCATTGATCCCATGTACCATTTGAGTTATTAGTTCATGTTGGTGAGTATTAATATTAATTGGATAATCCCTCTTGAGTTAGATCATATGAATTATGTTTTTCACATATCATAATGCCATTTATATCTCTATGAAGACTACCATAAAATTTATTAGGATGAGTTAAATATTGATGATGAGGAAACATTTTTAAAGAAATAAATTGTGCTGTTTTATGGACATTACCAAACCACTACATCATGATTTTTTGATGTTTTAAGATACAAATTATGGCTATAGAGAAGTGGATTGAGTTAGATATGAAATTTCATATAAGAATGTGTGTTGTATAATTGACTTATTCATTATTTCATGATGAGTTGGATGGAGAGAGGATGGTTTTTCTTTAGTGTGGTGTTATTAAACATGAGTTAATGGGATATAGAGTTCTTCTTATATTACATTGAATAGTGTGACCCATGTACTTTTGACATCTTTCTATTTAGAGGTGGATTTCTAGTGGTGAAGAGAATATTTATAGATACAGCATGAAGGTTTTGATATCATTTTTATGTTGATGTGTTGTTGGTGTTAATATAACCTGGTATACTTTTACTTAACCTTTTATAATGCTTAATGTTTCACAATTTTTTTAGTCATTCTAGGGATGTATTGTGGTACTTCATGTTTATCACATGTCCTCTATTTATCTAATCTCAAGTGGGGTCTACTATGATGTGATTCTACTCACAACAGTGTGGAGTCATCGGAGGACCAATTCATGGTTTTATTATTTATTTATTTTTTCACTCTTGTGATATTTTTGAAACATGAATGTTAATAAATGAATGGTGTTAAAGTAGTTTTTCCAATAATGTTCTCGGAGAACTAAGGGGTGACAATGATGTGACATTCGGAGGTGTGATCAATTCAGCCTCATTGTGATGTGATCACAACACATTACACTATGATTCTTTTATTTTCCAGAATTAATTGAAAACTATTCCTTCACTCAAATTATCTTAAGTTAATCAATCTTAATTCTACCCTTAGTGACTAGGGGTCTGTTTTTTACAGTTGTTAGATATCCTTTTATTTTATTTTTCACATAGCTTTAAAACATCAACCCCTTGTGATCTAAGATAAATTCCTCTTCTCTTCTCTACCCTAGGAAAAAAAATGTAGGCCTTTAATTTTTATTGATTATTGGATAATACCCCTTTTAAGGGTTTGGTGGGAACCCTAACATGACCTATAGGGCCAAAGAACAAGGCACATACATTACCCAAATCCCCCGAGCCACAAGGACTAATACATGACCCCTGAAGTTCCAAACCTGACACACATAAAATAGAACCTCTCCATCTTCTGCATCTTGAAGGATCCTTTCTCCCCACCTCACATGGATGATTGGATATCATTTCCCAATGCAGAGCTACATGGTTCCTCGTGCTGAGGTTAGTTTCCATACCCGCTCATTAATGCAATCTGGTTATAACTGCTCAGTGGTTTCTACTTTTTCTCTTGAATCCTTTTCTGGTCCTACTCCTATGTGGTCTTCATGAGATTTTTCTTTGCCTCAATAGCCCAGATTCCATGTGTCATAGAGTCCATTAGTGGCCCAAATTCCCTATGAACCGAAGGACATTGGTGGCCCAGAGGCCCTAAGACCCGTAGGCCCAAACCGGTGGCCCAAAGGCCCAAATAAAATGAATAGTTTCAACTGATACAGTACTAAATAGTACCTGCTACAATACTACCACAGTGCTACTATAGTACCCTGAATATTAACTCTCACCCTATTTAGAACTAATTCCTTTTGTATGGGGAGGTATTCTATTTATAATTTTATTCAATCCTCATGTTTTATGTCGTGTTCTATTTGAGTCACTTTCTCATTCTATTGAAATGGTTGTGGATGTTTATACTGATGTAGGGGATTTAAAAATCCTCTTTTTTATTTATGTTCATGTCATGTAATCATAATTATTTTTCATTTATTTCAATGGTTGTAATAGGATAATATAAAATGTTAACGAATTTAATTAATGTTTATTTATTATAAGGGGCGATTCTTATGGTCAATATACAATTCCATAACATCGTTCAATTATTTAAGGTTTTTTGTCGTTTCTAAAAGAATATTTATCCTTCATTATGTGATATAAATATTTTTAATACTATTTCCTTTTTTTAATCACATTTTAAAATGGATTGATCAATTCATGTTGGAAATGATTTGCTTGTGTGGAAATATGGAATTAAAATCTCATTATTGAACCTCAAACCCATCTTTATCAGGAATGAATATTTGAAATAAAGTTCTTTAGTGTGATATTATATTTTGATTTTCATTGATTGTGACTTTAAATGGGTCTAAATAGATATAATTAGATGGTTTATAGATAATTTTATTGTTAGTGGGAAAGATATGCTATGTTTTTTGATGTGGTGAATATTGATTGGAAATTTTACAGATTGGTAGTTGTTTAATGGCGTGTTGAATAAAAAGGCTATGGTTTGGAGAATATTATGGTTTTGGTTGGCATAGTTCATGTGGTAGTTTATGTGTTAATGATATTAGTTATTGAAGGGTTTTATTATAGTATCCCAATTTCAAGGATTGTGGTTAGAATTAATGAAAATGGTAATTAGTGAGAGGCTGGAATTGAAGTAAACAAGTAAAATAAGAATGAATTGAAATGAGAAGTGGTTTAATGAATTTTATACATTTAACATAAAAAATAAATGCATTAATGAATGTTATGATTTTATTACATATTTAATATTAAATCCAATGAATTATTTTTTGAAATGAGAAATTAACAATGTTGTTATAGTAGTTTTTGTGGATAGATTGTGTTGGTTTTGCTGTTGTTAGGGATATAGTTGATTTTAAGTAGTATTGATAGTGGGGTGGAAATAGAGGATAATTATAATATTTTATTTAACCTATTGTGGGTATTGTGATTGAAAATATGACTATTTTATTTTATTTTATTTCAAATGCACCACCCACTGGGTGTGGTAATAGGTCTGATTCCCATAATAGGATAGAGGTTCTAGGTGGAATCCATAAAATCTAGGTTCCATAAGGAATAGATAGATGATTGATCCATATTAATTTATATCCCTTAAGATGTTGTACAAGATATGAGGGATTAATAACATAGATATATATCTTCATGTTTTAATGGATACTGGTTAGATTATATATATATATATACTGATAGACATGGTTTTTTAATTGAGAAGTGAATACATTGTAGGGGCCATGCATAGTAGGTGGAGGGTGCGAGGATGATGTCTTTCATGATCATTATACCCTATTATGATGATAATGTGATTTTTTGTTGTAATACGGTGGTTTGGTATGTGATTTTGGATACATGGTTGTGGTCATGATATGATACGTATTTATATAGATTCATGCATATTTAAGGGACTAATGAAAAGGATGTATGCCATTATGGTGATAGAGTGACCAAATTAGTGTAAAAGAGGATTCGAGGTGCTTTATTGATATATATTAATTCCATATTATGTTACTATACTTGGATTTAATATTTTATAAGTGATCCTTAGTGGGGTTGGGTGATATTTTATTAGGTGTTTTTGTTTTTATGTATTTTATTCACTATGGTATTACTTTGTCACATCAACATTTTCACAATGTTTTTTGAGGAGTAACCTATTTAGTGTAGTTGTATGATCAAACATATATAGGTAAATATATTTTTCAGTAATCTAGGAGGTTATTAGGGACTAACCTAGTTATTAATATCTCTACATGTAGATTTGTATTCAGAATCACTATAGAAGGATTTTTCATTTGGTATTTATATTTTCAATCCCATTTAATGTGTGAAATTTATATTCATTGTGGATTGGGTATTATTTTTTATTTTATGGACTTAATTTCTGATTTTATTATATTCAAAGGTTTATTAGGGTAAAGCCTCCCAATTTTTTGGGATTATACCCTTGGTGATATTCCAAAAACTAGGTCCTATCACATGGTAGTCAAGAGGCCACTCCACTGGTGCCCTGACCATGATCACCATAAGACCTTTGGAATACCTCCTCATATGACAAAGACTTACGACATCTAATGGGGATCTATGATTATATTGGGAGGATACTATACCACCGTATTAGAGTTTGAAATCATGGATAAGTACAAAAACATCATACACATCCATAAGAATCGGAGTACACATAAAGAAAACAAAAATGGAAAATGATATAATAAAATGCAGTGTAGAATACAACATGAATGGTCATGCTATACAAATAAATAGGTCTCCCACTGGACTTTCCACATATAAAAGATAATGAAAATATATAAAATATAAATTCTCTACAAAAAAATCTGATCCAAGTTGCATACCAAACCTCCATAACTTTGGAACTACTCATGTTTGATCCATGACTCCACATGAGTAGCTTTACTCTATCACACAACAAAGGACCCCTATGCTAACCATTGTGTGTCTCTTCGTCAACCTGAAATCATGCATATGGTTTTCACAAGAACTAAGGTTACCATATAGGGGTCTATAATATAATACCCAAAAGACCACCCCCAATGGTGGTCCTAGGATCTACTATCAGTCACATTTTCCAGCAATGTGATATTCCCATCCTAGTTGAGAAATAGCGACAATAAAAAAACCATTGTCGATTTTTATGACCATGAACCCTATCAACCATACATTATTCATATAGGGATAGTGTGCCCTTGATAAATCAATGATGATCATTATTCTATATAAATACCATATCTTAGCATGTAAATAAAAATTCATTAATACTAAGACTCAAATTACCAATAACTCGTGATGAAAGGATCAACTGCTTAATCACTAGAATCCTGGTAATCTCCCCCAACTCTAATATAACAAATGTCCAGAATATAATTACTATTTATCTTTAAAAGTATCTAAATAATTTTGATTCACCATGTAACCATGCATAATATCAAGATCTTAGGCATCCTAATAATTTTGATGAAGAACACAGAATTCCATAAGGCTCGACTAGAAAGATCTAAGGGATGATATCGACATATCATCATCATCATCGTTCCTAAGAATAAATTATTGGATCCTAGACATTATAGGAATCTTAGGGACCCATGGAAGATGAGTAATACTAAAGAGACCTGAGGTAGAACCCCAAAACACCAGGAATTCCTCACGTGGCTCAATAGTTAAATCTAAGGAACCACTTGGAATCCATGATGAAGCTATCATGTCTGATTAATATTATATTTATATCACATTAGGCCTAAAGATAGATCTATGAAAGAACCTCCCAGAATATATGTAGTCAACATAGTAGCAGATCACTTCAAATATTTCAGTCGATGTATTGACCTGACTCTCTGAGACCCACCTAGAAAGAAGATGACTGGTCCATTGCAACCCCATGTCCACCTGCATAGACCATAGACAGATGAAAATTTCCCTAAAGGAATAACTAATATATGATTAATTTTCTTAATGTATCTATACACACAAGACCCAGGATCCATATACAAAATATTATTAGAATAATATTAAATGATAGTAATATCTAGAGTAAAAACCATGTATGTGATAACTCTAGGGAATATAAAATACTGCCACTGTGAATCTAAAATTTAATGAAAAAAAATAATACCCACCCAAAAAAGATTCCCCAATATAAAAATAAATGGAATAAAAAATAGTGGAATGAGCTCGACTCCTGATCACCATGCCTCAACCAAAGTTTAATGTATATAGACCTAAGTATCCCTATGCTCTTCTAAAATCACCATTGATCTCTTTTTTGGTTGGATAAGATAGGATACATGCAAGAAAATCCCATGTATGGGTGACTATATATGTACCCAATAGTATTCCCCAAAAACAAAAGAGTGTGCAACATAAGACACGATAGAAGTAGTCAGTTCAATAATAAGTAAGATTGAAATGAAACCCAACAACACAAACACACACACACACAAATATATATATATATATATAATTTTAAAAAGAAACGTAGACGAGAGAGAAAATGGATCTCCACCTAACATCCTATCCCAATATGATGAGTCTTACAAAAACTTAAAATTCCCATCATAGATACCCTCCATCTCGTGTGTCTATCCAAAATAGTCATGATGAGGGACCATACCTCACCATTACTCCATAGCACGAGGGAGTGATGAATACAAGAGATAGAAGTTCCATGATACTATTGGGATGTACCATATCTATATCTAGAATATAATGTATGGGGAATGGTTCCCTAGTGTGATTGGGGATTACTTCCTCCGTAGATAGAGGACACATTCTATAGTGTGATAGGGGAGTACTGAATCCATCTAAACAATGAGTAGGAAGAACCCATGGTTTGGTGAGATTAGGGAGTACCATATCCATGGATTGAGTACTTTTATAACATCACTATAAAATATTAGAGTGCCCACACCACACAAATATAATCCATATCCATGGGATACACAACTCTCATGGAGGTCCTACACACCGCCATAGCTCAAAAATATAATGGATTTACACTATGATAGATAGAGGACCCACACCCTCTATAGTACATGGGAGTACCATCTCTATCTATATAAAGAGGGGAATCATACCCTAGTGTGAAAGGGGGTACTTTTTTAATAGATAGAGGATCCACTACCTGGTGCAATAAGGGCGTACCACCTATTCCTATAAAATTCAGTATGTGGGATGCACACACTAGTGAGACATGGGAGTATCATCCCCATGGTTAAATGAATCACACCCTACTATGACAGAGGAGTACCACATCTACCTGAAATCTCTCAGATGATCCAACCTAATCACTTCCATCATCGAGTGTCTCCAGAAGAAGTTACATGATCAGAACATAACTCACCGTATCACAATGGCCACTAAAAATCCCACCATCATGTTCTACATGAATAAATCTCATGATAGGATACTCATGGGCTGAAATATGAGTCCAAAATATGTTGATACAAGAGAAATAAGTTGAAGAGGGAAGTACACATAGTGTGTGGGGGTATACATGGTGTGTGACCCTTCATCATTACCTAATTGTGTCTCTTTTATACCTAACTCAGTGGTCATGATATAGTAAAAAACACATAAAGGGACCACATGGAATATCTTTCCCAGATAGGGAATACCAATGTTCTTTTGGCCATGTGAATGTCTATCAGGTTGTGTGATGTGCATGGACAGGTACCCAGCCATGATCGGGTATCGACACATGCTCATGTACTCCAATAGTACATGGTGTGTCCTACTATACAGGTCCATTGGCGTGTACAGCTAGCACACAGCATGGCATCCTAAGGAGGGTCTAACAACATGTGAATCAGGCACACAACATGTGATCCTTATCTTTTTCAGGAAACCCTATCAACTATAGTTGGGTGACTACACAATGTGTGTTTATCCGAGTTCACGTGAAGTAGTTAGGATTTTCTCAGAAAATCAAGATCTTCATGTGGCTTATAGATCATAATCATCTTCCCTAATTTCCACCATTTTACTTCCTGAAAATGGTGTTAGTCACATCCATCCATCATTTACCAACCTTCTATGGTTAAAAAGGGACTCCATCCATTCACACAAATCCTGTACGCATGCACCGCTACATCAGTGATTGTTGCTCAGTCTCGGATCCCAAATCCATGGGAATCATCACGCACCACCCACAAAAAAACTCATTTTATGAGAATAAACATCCCCAACATCATTCACCATTCTATTTGTGAATCTAGTCATTTGATCTTTCTCGAAACAACCACAAAAATATCGAACCACGACCCTATAGTCCAATGGTGAAGAATGAGAATAATGATGGGGAAAATCACCATAATAAGGGCGTTAAAAATTAATTGCCAAGATTTCTTTTCCAAAGATTGAAATCATTTAAATCATATGTGAGATTATAAAATTAGAAATAATAAATTGAAAAAATAATATTATTTCAAAAATGGGATCATGTGAAGGGTGGAAATATGTAGAATAAAAGGAATATAATCAAATTTCCATGCTCAAACATTGAATTAGTGGATGAAACTACAATTGATAAGAAATACCTCGATTTGAATTGGTCTCTAGCGAAGAATTCATTCACCAGTAATGGAGAATACATGTTATTTTCTCTACCTCTTGATCCACCTTGATGTGATTATCATTCATCATCTAATTCTAATTTTCCCGTGTATAATGCCCTAAATATCCTATCCAAGCTCCCAAGGTTATGTTGATGACATTGAACATTTTCTAAAAAAGACTATTTAAAGAGGAAATTTGGTTACGGGTACTAAATGGATTTATTAAAAAATTTAATTAATTAATCCACTTTATGTACATTCTAATGGATGTCTTATCAAAATGCATGGCACTGACCATCATTTCATCACGCTTAGTGTAAACCACATATTTCAGATTCAATGGTAGTCTTGTATTTCAGTTTTGATACTCTATTTATGATATATTCTATTATTTATGAAAACATGTGTACATGTGATATATATATATATATATATAATATTTTAAAAAAATCTATTTGGGGTTCACCGTGCTTTAGAATATTATGTATCCTCCGCGCCTAGCTCTAAAAATATTCTTTAATATATTTCAAAAGTCATAAAAGAGTTAAGAAATAGTATTTAGATTTTTCTCTCCATAAAATATATGCATCTAGAAAAATCAGAGACTAAAAAAACATCGATAGTATACCCACATCTAAATCTCACTCTCATGATCTCTCCTACAAGCTCTCATGCTGCCACAAAATATGAATCAAAAGAATTGGACATCCATACATTATCCTCTCTCATTGATCCTTAATCACCAGTAAGTTCTCCTCAATGGTGGAACCATCCTTGATTTCTAGATTTCTCCAATCAATAATTTTCATAGTATCATGCACATATATCCTCAAATGTGACACATGGAATATGTCATAGTATCATGCACATATATCCTGAAATGTGACACATGGAATATGTCAGGTAAAAGAACTCTTAGAAATTTTACTTTTCTATTGCTAAAAGCCAGTGGAAGTTTATGGAGGTCCAAATTTTCCAAAGCACAGAGTTTGTCGTATGGAGATAGGTACTTAAATATGGAGAGGATATTCACAATAAATATTGTCAATGAATCAGATTAATATCACCCTTGTGAAGGTCTGACCCAAACATATGGAAGGGAAATATAAACCATAGACTTGAATGCTTTCAGATCATGAAAAAGAGTATTGAAAAAATATGTTAATGATGGCTGTTTTTGCAGATCCCAACATATCGTCATTAAGACCAATAAGGAAAAAAGAGGTTTTCCCCACAAGAATGAAGTTACCACTATTTGACAAACCTGTTAGGGGGTTTGAATTATGCAGGGCCACTTAAGGACATTGGCTACATAGATAAATAATAGAATCTTTTGGATGACCGGTCTGTTATGTAGACTACTTATGCAAGGACGCCTAAGGGAACTTTCTGAATGTCAGGAAAAAGAATTCATGGGTATAAAAAAATTTGTAACCAGAAGTTAAGAAAAGGGTAATGAAGATCTGGAAGTATTTAAGGTAAGGAGTATGACACATAAAAATGGGTATTGTCCAATGCATGAAGGAGATACATATATCAATGCTGAACATAATCATGTTGTGGCTGGGTCCTGAATTGAGAAGTTGTACTTCACTACAGATCTCATTAGGATGAGAATCAAGCCATACGTAGTTCTTGAAATACATTTTAACAACGTGTGGGACGAGAGCATAGGAGATCTTAGTTTAGGGTTGTAGAGTTCAGACGATAATGAGGGAGACACATTGTGTGTTTATTATAAAACTAATGTGAAAAAAATACCAGGGTTTTCATACCACATTCAGGTTCTCACAGGGGGACTTTTCATCCAAGGGACTGGTAGTGGAATTCTGGGTTAGGCCTAAAGACTTGGGGCTGGGTTCGAGGGATTCTCGAACATTCCTACGTATCTCATAAGGATGGGAATCAATCCATACGTAGTTCTTGAAATACCCTCTGTACAGATTTGGTTCATACATGTGAAGGGTAAAAGGGTAATTTAGTGCAATCATGGTTGGATCTGAGATTAAAGGTTTTGGAATTTTCATGTATGCACGTAGTCCTTGGAATAAAACATGATTGGAGATCAATGTCAATAATGATCCCCTCTACGGTGGGGGTGTCAGAAACTATAGTAGTTTATTGTTGTACAAGACAAAAGTGTGAATAGTTTAAGTTCATATGCATGGACCGGTGCTGTATAATTTAATGTCATATTTTAAAGACGATGATGAACCAATGTGAATATATTAGTTTTGGGGGGGGATTCACGGATCAACATTGTATGAGACAGAGGTGAACTGATATGAAGATATTGGTTTTGGGCTTGAACCTTGGGAGGTTCCCTATGTACCCAGCCTAAAAGGAAAGGATCAAAGTCTAGGTAGTTCGATTGAGAATGAATTGGTGATCGAGTCGTACTTGAGGATAAATCAAAGATGGTGTTGGGACATACGCATGGTTAACGGCCCAGAGATGGTGTTATGGTTGAAGATTACTCTAAGCTTATGTGAGTCATGCTCGGTGTGAGAAACAAGAGGTGAAAACAACCCTAATGATGCACAGTTTAACATAATGTGGGACAACAGGGTGTTGTATAGTTTAGCATCATGTAGCTAGAACATATTGTAGTTTAACATCTTGTAAGACATGTGCATTGTTTAATGTCATGTATGACTTATAAGGGACTATTTCAGAGTTTAAATGTCATGTGTCATAGACATGGAGATCTTGGTAGTTTAATGTCTTGCAATGAGGACAAACAGTTTAACGTCATGTTGGACGAAAAAGGGGACACAGTTTTACATCATGTTGGATGATAGAGTGGCTATGCATTTTAATGTCCTGCAGCGAGGAAAATGGGGACCATAAAGTTTAAAGTCTGGCCTTGAGGACTAAAGGGTGTATTTGTGTTCTACAAAATACTTCTTCAAGAATATTGCATTGGTTGGAGTGGTAATGAGTTCTCCATATATTGATATTAATGACTAAGATCCATTGGAGTATACTTTATGTAATAAATAAGGTACTTCCCACTTTGTCTCAAGATTTGGAGGTTTCTTTCCTGGTATCATTGGAGTTCTGAGGACCAATACTAATTCTCCTTGAATGAATGAACGAAGATGAACTTTTTTTTTGAAATCACATGTTATTCGATTCTGATAAACTTCCATGTTTTTCAGGGTGCACAATCTTTTTTCATCTAATCGTTCCAATTCATCAAATCGATTCTGCGATTTTTCATCTATAGATAAATGATCACAAATGGATACTCTAAGTGAAGGTAATTGAATCTCAATGGGCAAGACTACTTCTGTTCCATATACCAATGAGTATGGAGTTGACCGCGTAATAGTGTGGGTGTTGGTCCTATAAGCCCATAAAGCATGAAAAAGTTTATCAGGCCATGATTTCTTATCTTTATCCACCATCTTTTTCAATATGTTTGAAAGAGTCTTATTGAAGGCTTCTACTTGGCCATTTGCTGATGCATGATACCGAGATGAATGGTTGGATTTTATGTTGTATTCTTGATACAACTTTCTCACCTCGAATGAACACAATTTGGTGCCATTGTCTGTCAATGTGGTATGAGGGACACAAAATCTGGTAATGATGTTAGACTTGACGAAGCTAGAAATTCCTTTAGAACTAACTTCTTTGAGAGGTATTGCCTCTTCCCATTTAGAAAAGAAGTCAGTAGCACTAAGAATATACTAAAACTACTTGGATGTAGCTGAAGGATAAGGTCCTACTACATCCATTCCCCATGTGTAAAATGGCCATCAGTATTTAGCTATATGAATCAACTCTGTGGGATAATTAATGAAGTTGGCACGTACATGGCAGGAATGACACTACGTAGTGAAATCAACATAATCTTGTATCATTGAAGGCCAGAAGTATCAAAGCATTCGAATTTGACCAGAAAGTCTATGTCCAGATTGGTGGGCACCACAAACTCTTACATATACATCATTCATGACAGCCATTGTCTCTTCACCATCAATACATCTAAATATAATTCCATCAAAACCTCACTTGTTGAGAATTGTTTTGTGATGTGGGCTATCATAAAGACAAAAATTGACCACACGTCACCAGACTTGTTCTTTCCTGGCACTATCAGGTGGGAGTGTTCCATTTTTAAGGTATTCACTTATAGGTGTCATCCATCCTATAGTATGACCATATGGTTCATAAATGGGACTAATTTCATTGATTTCCTCTGTTCTGATTTGAACAAAAGGTGAAACTACTTGACGGTGGGCAATACTGATGATTTTTCGTCCCGATTTGGATATTCCAAGGCTGTGGCTATATTAGCCAGTGCATCATCTTGGGAATTTTATGATCACAGGACATAATAAAATGTCGGTTCTGAGGGAAATTTCTCCATTAACTCTCTCACATAATCACACAAAGGGATTAACTCTTATTTTTCGATGGCATAATCTCCATTGATTTGTTTGATTACAAAATCGGAATCACCTTTTAACCTCAAGTGATTCACCTATGCCTGAAGCGCCAATTCCAATCCTGTAATGAGATCTTGATATTATGCTTCATTATTTGTACTGCCTTCCAAAAATAAGAAGAAATAGGGTAGCACTGCCTTTTTGGGGAAATAAGCACGATTCCTAACCCAACTTTGTTGAATTTAGGATCTTCAATTTTTTTCCCGTTGGACATCTGGAGGCACCATCAAAGTACATTTCCCATGTTTGGGTATTATCTTGAATAGATAAGACTTCCTCATCAGGAAGTTCAATATTTAAAGATGTATCTTCTACAAATGGGTTTTCAGTAAGGCAATTGGCCAGATCTTGGCCCTTTATTGCCTTTTGAGACACATACTAGATATCAAACTACTGCAAAATAACTTCCCACCTTTCCAGACGTCCTGTATGCATTAGAGGACTAAGGATAAACTTGATCGGGTTATTGAGAGATACCAATTAGTCCTCATGATGTTGCAGGTAGTGACTAAATTTATGAACATTAAAGATTAATGATAGGGATCACTTTTCAATACATGAATATCGAGTTTCTACCTCAAGCATAGTTCGACTGAGATAATGAAGGTTGTTTTTATTACCAACATCATTCTTTTGTGCAGGGAAGGCACCCAATGATCTCTCTAAAGCTTTCACATAGAGAATAAGTGGTCTTCCTTCAATGAGTGGCTTTAATACTGGTGGACTCAAGATATATCTCTTGAGAATATCAAATGCTTCTTGAAATTCTTCATTCCACTAGTAGGTGACTCCCTTCTTCATTAATTTGGTGAAGGGTAAACACTTGCCTGCCAAATTAGCAATGAAACGTCGAATATAGGCCAAGGGTCCTTGAAGTCTTCTTAATTATTTCAAATTTCAAGGAGGTGACATACTAAGGATTGATTTTTTCTTCTCAGGATCAACATCGATACCACTATGGCATACAACAAAGCCAAGAAATTTTCCTGAGGTTACCCTGATAGCACATTTAAAGGGGTTTATCTTCAAATTGTGTTGTTGATGTTTGTTGAATATGATTTTCATATCGTCCAAGTGATCAGAACGTCGACTATATTTAACCACAAAATCACTCATCTAACATTCAACAAATTTCCCTTAAAAAGGTTTGAAGATATGGTGCATGTCACGTTGATACGTTGTACCCACATTTTTTTAGACCAAAGTGAATTACCCGATAGCAAAACACACATTGAGGAGCTCTAAAATCTGTAGACTCCTCATCCAATGGGGCCATTTGTATTTGATTATAACCAGAATAACCATCCATGAAGGAAAGAGCTTCATATCCAGCTGTTGCATCAATTAAGATGTCTGTGATCAGAACTGGAAAATCATCCTTGGGACAATGTCGATTAAGATCTATGAAGTCAATGCATACTCTAATTTTTCCATTCTTATTTTTCACAGGGACAATATTAGCTAACCATTTGGGATACTAAACTTCTCTGATGAAGTTAGCATTGATAATATTATCAACTTCAGCATCAATTTTGGAGGCATAAGTTTGATGGGTTCTTCGTGCGGCTTTCTTGAATCCTCGATGTTCTTCTGGAAAACCCAAATGATGAGTGGAAACATCGATATCAAGACATGGAATATCTATATAATTCCAAAAAAATACATCTCTATTTTTCTTTTAAAATTAGGTATACAATTCTTTCTCTTCAAGATTCATGGCCACACTAATTAAAGTGGGGCTTGGATATTCATTTGTACCCAAATTTATTTCTCTGAGTTCATCCAAAGTGGTAGAGATACCCTCTTCAAATGCTGGAGGAGAATCCTTGAGTTCCTCCTCTTCTTCTTGAATATGTGTTGCTTCTTCTGCTTCTTCTTGAATAGTATATGATGAAGCAGAATTTCCATGATCAGGGGAGAAGTTGAAATTTGAACATTTTGAAGAATAGGCTACCATTTCTAACCCTATTGATGATGAAGGGTCTTCCTGGGTTGATAGAGAGGAGATGATGGATTGAGAATCGAAATCATTATTTTCCTCTGGTATTGCTATAACTTATTCTGGCCTGGTTGATGAAGCATATAATTTCTGGATTTTAGTGGAAGAAATGAAGTCATCTCTATTTAAGCTTTCATCATTGCTTGGCCAATCAACAATTTCTCCCATGCTATCTGGATCGTTCTTTGTAATTGAAATTATGAAAGTTTCCATAAGAGTGTTTGGATTTGGGTCTATCCCATCAATTGGACTAATAAAAAACACATAATGTGTACTCACATGTATGAATGGTTTTACTGGAATCTTTTCCAAACCATAAAGAGAATTAATTTTGGTGACCTTCTTCGCAGTGGATTTTTCCTTTCCTTCCACGTGATAAAACTCTGCTTCAATGTATTGAGATTCACTTGTTTTGAATGAGGCTTTGTCACCATACAATGTCCTGATTTGACCATTGAAACAATATTCTATACATTAATGGTATGATGAAGTTTTTCCACATGCTGATGTAACCAAGGTCTTCCAAGAAAAATGTTGAAAGCTGTGTCTTGGCGAACATCCATGAAATATGAATTAGAAAAAAGGTCTCCAAACTGAATTCTGAGTGTAATTTCTCCCAAGGGTTCTTGTTCATTCTTATCATATCCTTGCAACATCAAAGTAGAAGGAGATAAAATAGATTCAGTGAGGCAAAATCGATGGAGTGAATGAATAGGAATGATATTGACTCCTAATCCATTATCAATGAAAGATCATCGGATGTCTATATCATTGACTTTTCCTGATAGATACAAAGGTATGATATGTCCATGTACAACATCATCTTCATCCTCATATGTAAAAGATATCACTGCATGGAATTATACAGGATAATTCTCTATATAGTAGACTTCAGCCGCATCAATTTCAGTTTTGAATTCTTGAAGACATGAAAAAGCCTCAATGACAGCCTCCAAAAGATATTTTGATAGATTCAAGGCATCCATAATTGATAACTTGGTTGGTACATGGGCCAAATGTTTCAAGACATCATACTTTTGATCCAAAGGTCTGTGTTTCCCATCATGAAAATGTGGTTTTTCACATTCCTTAGAAGTTGATGCTTTGGAAGTTGATGCATCTCGTATCAGGGTAGGAGTTGGAAACACTCCTGGCTTCAGTAGATTAGACTAACTAGGTCTATCTATTTGATGAGTGGAATAAGGTGGGACCTCTAACCGGTCTTCCAAAATAACTGTGTCCAGACTGATTCTTCCATGTGTGGAAGATCTTTCAGGTTCCTGTTGAGCCCACTAAAGGTCTTTGCCACGAGTTTTTTTCTCATATATAGTTCTACTAGGGGTAGGATTGAAATAGCGGTTTTTGAAATTTCCACATCTACCCCTATATCCTAGACCTCTATCTCTTCCTGTAATTCCTCTATTAGATATGGGGAATTTGTGTAGAGACCCTAAGCATGAAGTACATGGACATTACATTACTTTTGTGGAATACTTAATACATAACAAAAAAGACACACAAGGACCGTAATAGTTTAGTGTCTTTGGAAACTTGGAACGTAATCTTCTAATCGTGGTGAAATATCTTCAACATCTCCCAAAAAGATCTTCAACTTTTTGTTTCTTTACCTAAAACCTTTCTTTTGATCCTTGGGGAAAATAAAACATAAAAAGCATGAGCTCAAATGCTCAGTAAGGGTAAGAATGGATAAAATAAAACATACCATATACATTTGAACTTAAAAACATGAACATAATGATTAAACATCAAAATCTTGAGCAACGACATAAAACTTGGAAGTAAATAAGGCATAGATCATAATGGATCATAAACCATGATAAAATAGAATGGGAATAAAACATGTAATTGTGGCATCTATTAAGCACATGTAATGATTTCCATAGTAGCCAAGGCATTGCTGCCCAGAACATCTTAGTGGACAAAGTCCAATTCTGAATCAAGTTCACTCCTCATTTCAGTCCTGTAACACTGATCCAGATTAACTTACTGTTCCATACATGTATATCTCATGAGATATAAAATATTTACCCAATTCATTGGAGGGAGATATAGGTCTCACCCATCTCATAATGAAATCATTCTTACTTGTGCCACAAAATAAACATACATCATTCATAAAAACCCAATGAATAAAATGGGTTTCATAAACATCATATCATCATCACATAATCCATATAAAATAAATGGATATCATTTCATAATAAGATAATTGAAACCATGTTAATCATAGAGACATTATACTTGAAACATACACATATGAAATAATGTCATCTTAGATGAAAAATGGTTTTGATAAACACTTGAAATGAATTCTTGAGGAAAATATACTTTTTTCTTCAAAATCATTTTCTTTTCAAAAAATGTCATGCAATTTTAAATGAAAAGGATTTTGTTGAAAATAGTCATGAAATATTTTGTAGGAAGCTTCATGAAAACAAGGCTTTATAAAACCATAAAAATCCGTTCACGCCATATAAGTTAAAAATAACATTCTCCTCGTACTTTTGTCGTAAAAGTAAAAAAAGTACCTTGTAACGTAAATAAGAGAATGATTCCATACATACCATGTAGTAAAAGTCAAAAATGGGTAAAAATAACTTTATAAATACATGAAAAAACTTTTATAAAACATGTACATTATATAAATAGCCCCAGTAAATACTTACGAGTAAGCAGTCTCGGATAAAAATGAGATTTGAAAAATTATCCCTTACCTTAGTTCTGATATGCTTCGTACGTATCCGAAACTCCTGTATAATCATTTAAATAATGTCATTGACTTATTACAGAATCATATTCATTGTTATGATATCATATATGGTTCACTTATGACTTTATATTACCCATTCTTTTGTAAATTCCATGTTAAAGAGCGTTTTGGGTAAAATTGTTTCATTTGTCATCCGTGTTCTGACTTGTAATTATTCATATGATTACATAGATCATGATTACTTAATTCCAGAATATAAAACATGATTTATATATATTATATATTCAGAATATACGTATATATAATATATCGATAAATGGAAAGAAATACACAGTTCATGGAGATGGTAGGTCGTACGTACGCATGAACGTTGTTTTCGTTTCCTTATTGAGTTGAATGAAATTAAATAAATGACATATATATATATATATACATAAATAAAGTATAATTATTATTCCATATATTTCATTATTATTCATTATATATACTTTATAATCATTCTTGTATGGTTAATCATGGAAAATGAATCTCATCGCGTTCGTGGAGACGGTAGTCCGTACGTACGCACGAGCGATGATATCATTCCCATGACCGTGGAATTGTATTGGAGTGTATGTATACTATTTCAGAATCAATATCACTTTACAATAATCATATATAGTCATTATTTACACCATTATACACATCCATGTAAGGTGATGGTGGAAAATAGATTACACCACGGCGTGGAGACGGTATTTCGTACGTACTCACGCGCGGTGATTTCGTTTTCCGTAGGATGGATAGATGGTGAAATAGGGTTGTTTCATACTTATAATAACATATCAGTATATAAGTGATACTTATGTTATTAATTCATAATGAAACAACTAAATAATAATAAGTATAAGAAGAAATAAAGTTGAAAGAATCGGTAACGAACATTACCTCTTCTTTGAAGCGCCTCTTTGTGACCTCCTTTTAGGGCACTAAAATTGGACTTTGAAGAATACCAGGACCTCTAGTATGTTTCAAGGGAAGTGTATAAGATAATTTGGTAGGGGTTGGCTGATATTGAAGGCTAAAAGAGGTGTGTGGAAGAGAGGGAGGAGGTTCCCTTTTATAAGGGAGGAGAGGGGCACCTTTGGAATTCTTAAAAATATTAATTTATAATAAATCTAACCCTACTTAAAAACCTCCAAAAATGACTCATATTAGAATATTATATGAGATAGGGTTGTAATCTCATCAACCAATCAAATTTAGACATGTTTTGATCTTATTTTAAACCTTATCATTTTGATTTATCCTTATTTAATCTATTTAAGTTTATTTGTGGTAATAAAATTCTAAATTTTAAATTATAACAAATAATTATTTATTTGTTGTGAATTTTCCATAATTGGTTACTAAATAACATTATAGACCATATAAAGTTAAATTTATAATTGTTAAATATTTATGTGATTTTTAAACAATTTTATAATATGTTATTTTTATAAAATAACAATAGTGTCAATTTTGACACTATTCACTTATTTGAATTTAAATAAAATATATACAGAAGATATGTTCAAAATAAAAGCTATAATATATTCTTAAAAGGTCATATGTATCTATAAAATTAGTTTATCACATTAAATAGTTCATATAATATTTATTTTATTATTTTTAATACCATTTATTTGGTTTATCTCTTAATAAAATAATTACTACAACAATATTGTATAATTATTTATTATACTTATTTGTTGCATAAAAATTAAAAATAAAATCCTATGATGAATATAAATCTATTAAAGTTCACAATAATACTTTTACTCGAATTTATCATCTGAAAATCACAATATGTAAATTATTATATTTATTAAATTTTGAAGGTGACAACTTTGGTATCATTTAAAATAATATAATATAAGTGTCATAATCACTTTTATAAGGCTCCAAACGGTTATATATTCGGTTATTGTATGATTAAGGTGTATATATACACTACCAATAAGTTTTGGTCATGTTTGTGGGCCTTTTAATGGGAATTAGTATTTCAATAAAAACTATATTACTTATTTTTTACTTAATGAATAATTTTTGTATCATTAATGTATCACCATTAATGACAATTATTTAATCCCTAAAAATTCTAAATAAATTATCATGTTGTAGATAATTTATTATATTTCTGAATACTATTCATGTTAGAAGTTTTATGATGTTTATCACTCAATTAGAATTATTATACTTATAGGATTTAAGAGAGTGACATGTTGTTACTTTCTTTGGTTTTAATAATAATTAAATTATTTTCATGGTAAAAAGTCCATTAAATGAATCTAATCCTACCCTTAGGTGATATGGGTCGACGTTTAGTCATCAAAAAGTATTTTTGGCATGTGTTAGGGTAATTTTATAATATTATATTTACCCATAATTACCCGATTTACCTTTAACTATGGTAAATAAAATTTACCGTAGTTACTATTCATAATTCCCAAAAATAAAAAAGTAGCTTATTCACATAATTTGGACCCACTGATTCAAAATATAGAATCCATTTTTCCAAATTCAATACACAAAATTTGTAGAAATTAAATTAAAAAAAAATCCCATTGTCGAAAGAAAACGTGTTTTTCTTTAAAACATTGCAAAAGATTGAATTGATTTAACCTAAGAATTTAATGTAAAATCAATGCTAATGACATAAATTATATTAAATGTTAAAAATATATTCTATTTATACTTTAAAACCATCCAATATTATAATTTAACCATATAAATTATTGCGATTAAAAAAGTTGTTTTTAATTAAAATATAATGTGTTTTTACTATTCATCAAAATATGAAAGTTACCAGAATAATATGAAAATTTTATCCAACATAAATTTTTATTTCTTTATTCCAAATAAGAATTTTATTTTGTCAAATTGAACTTATAAACATGTCAAAAACTAGATTTAAAGTGGGTGCGCCATCAAAAGGCGGCAAAACTGCATTTTTTGAAAAATACTTATTTTACCCGAAAAAATTATTTGTTCTTATACCATGTTCTAGAAAATGTGTAAGATGAATAATAATGTTATAAAATTCAAAATTTAGTTAATAATATTCATAAAGTCTAGTTCATAATAATATTATAAGAATATATCGTTGTTTAGCAAAACCCGGTATTGCGTGCAACACACGCTATCGAGGAAGGTCGCGATTGCGTGTAATAAAAGCCAAGTCAGGGTTGCGTGTTGTGAAAGAATCCTTCGATGTTTCATATAACATAATCCAACCATATTTAATTTATACATTGAATATATATATATATAAACACTCAATGTTACGTAGAATAACTATTATCAAAATTGTGTGTAACACGATCCAAGAATAGTGTTGCGTATACTGCATGCTAATACGGTGTTGTGTATAGAGAAAGGTAATCATGGTTTAGCATACAACACAAGACATTAATGAAATTAAAAGAATATTTTTCATAAAATCTTGGGGTGTTACATTCTACCCCCCGTAAAATTAATTTCGCCCTCGAAATTCGTCAAGGTTATAAATGGTTTACTACTCGAATGTTTGTTTAATAGAAACCCATATCGTAAAAAGGAATACCAAAACATGGCTTTAAAACCTAAAGTATGAAATGTAACAGTTACCCAAATTAACTCATCACTGGGTTTCCACGTAGGAGAACATAGGTGAAAATATCGATATGGAAGAAAAATCTAATCATCAAGTTCTGATGGAGAGTGGTAGAGAACACGTCGATAAAGAAGCCAACAATCACAAAGATATAGATTTGTGATGATCTAAGGGAACTAGGACAAAATTTTTGGTTTTCAAGATCATTTCCCTAAAGTTTATGAATTAAAATAAATACGTACATGATTTTGGAACAATCTCACTGTTGTTCGTGAATTGAACAATTTCCACTTCATTCCTTAAAGAAATGAAGTTGAATTTGTTATTCGTGATGTGTTAGCAGATCATGTGATAGAATGATTGGTCATTCCATCTCTTTCAAAAAAAAGTTAGCAAAAGTTATAAGTCCATCTTATGGTTAGATTAACCGTATATGGTTCCAAAAAAGAACTTATAATTCATATATCATGCCGCTTAATAAAATAAAACAAGTTTCTACTAACCAGGGACTTCCTGTAGGCCAGTGGTAGGTGATAAAGGCCATTCGCACTTCAGTTGTGGGTTCGATTCCCATAGCCTTGTCCGACGCGATGGGTTGTCGCCCGTCCTGCAGGTTGTCCTTTTTCAAATACTATATTACTATAAAATCCCATCAATAATATCGAAAAAACTTCTATCCTTAAACAATACTAACTTATGTACAACATAATCCATTCCAATCTTTAGGCTTATCCATAATACTGCAGTCCACTCTCATAATATAGTGAAAACGATTACCAGAGATTTAATACCATCGTTGATCCCCATATATCATTAGATATGTCTTGTTGGTCACATTCCAAACATTCGAAGGCCTTAATCATGTATTCTCTTGAAAAATGAATACCCATTGAACCTTAGTGAAAACATGAATGCAATTAAAAGTTAACACTTTCCACATACCAAAATCCTCAAAATTCTATATACTCAAACCATGATATCACTTAGTCCTTATATCGATCATGAGCTCATGAAAATAATCAAACATCTCATTATCTACTTATTCCTTTATTATGTGCATATCATCTACTTTATAAAAATATCTGAATAACCTTCCATGGTTACTGGTACCATTCAACATATACATTCAAATACTTTTAGGAAAAACAATAGTGTAACTATACAACATTACTCTCGATAAACATACAATCATTCCACTACCTTCTAAAAAAAGTGACTGAGCTTCAACACTTATTTCAGCTCATATATCATTTGTAGTCTCCTCATCATCATCCACATAAACACTACCCATATGACCATGTTGATTCTGTTCCATGAGATTTTCCATTAGGGAATTGGTTACCATAATTCCCGTACATTCCACATTTAAAACATCTAATCATTATTGATTTCGTAGCAATACCATTATCCTTTTCCATGGTGTTAACTGAACCTTTTCTTTTGCACTTACTGGCTCTGTGTCCTTCTTTTCCACACCCAAAGCATCTTCCAGTTCCTTTGAAACAATCTCCCTGATGCCTCTTCCCACATGATTTACTTGAGGGAAATTGAACTTTCTTTCCTCGATGATCATCATGAAACTCCATCTTTCTCTTATTATCTGAGTCAGGAAACTTACCAAAGTTGAGATTATTGATCATATTATGATATTGTTGGTTAGGCATAATAACGATGTTTGGACATCCAAATCCTGTTTCATTTGGTTTCTCATGAAGAAAATCATTCCATTGTCTATCATATCCTCCATTATCGTGAATCTTCCTGTTTCCATCCATTTTCTAAAAGCCAAAAAGAATAGCGTGAGAGGAAAAAATCATGCAAGGGAAAACAACAGAGTAAAGGGGGAGTATCCTAAATATCTAACATCTTAGGTTAAATTCTATGATCATTACCGTAGTTCTAGGACTATATCCTATACGTATACTTATCCTTAGGGACATCCCTAGACATACCTTAGAAATATCTCTAGGGATCTCACTAACATTTTCGCATCCCAGTTTCCAAAGGTTGACTAAAACATTCCTCTGATACCAACTGTAGAGACCCTAAGCTTGAAGTACAAGGACATTACATTACTTTTGTGGAATACTTAATATATAACAAAAAATACACACAAGGACCGTAATAGTTTAGTGTCATTAGAAACTTGGAACGTAATCTTCTAATCGTGGTGAAAGATATTTAACATCTCCCAAAAAGATCTTCCACTTTTTGTTTCTTTACCTAAAACCTTTCTTTTGATCCTGGGGAAAAATAAAACATAAAAATGGTGAGCTCAAATGCTCAGTACGGGTAAGCATGGATAAAATAAAACATACCATATACATTTGAACTTAAAAACATGAACATAATGTTTAAACATCAAAGTCTTGAGCAACGACATAAAACATGGAAGTAAATAAGGCATAGATCATAATGGAACATAAACCATGATAAAATAGCATGGGAATAAAACATGTAATTGTGTATTCCATTAAGCACATGTAATGATTTCCATAGTAGCCAAGGCATTGCTGCCAAGACCATCTTAGTGGACAAAGTCCCATTCTGAATCGAGTTCACTCCTCGTTTCAGTCCTGTAACACTGAACCGGATTAACTTACCATTCCAGCCATGTCTATCTCATGAGATATAAAATCTCTACCCAATGAATTGGAGGGAGATATAGGTCCCACCCATCTCATAATTAAATCATTATTACTTGTGCCACAAAATAAACATACCTCATTCATAAAAACCCAATGAATAAAATGGGTTTCATAAACATCATACCATCATCACATAATCCATATAAATGAAATGGATATAATTTCATAATAAGAGAAGTGAAACCATGTAAATCATAGATACATTATACTTGAAACATACACATATGAAATAATGTCATCTTAGATGAAAAATGGTTTTGATAAAACACTTGAAATGAATTCTTGATGAAAATATCCTTTTTTCTTCAAAATCATTTTCTTTTCAAAAAATGTCATGAAATTTTAAAAGAAAAGGATTTTGTTGAAAATAGTCATGAAATATTTTTGGAGGAAGATTCATGAAAACAAGTCTTTATAAAACTGTAAAAAATCCGTTCACGCCGTATAAGTTAAAAATAACATTCTCCTTGTACTTTTGTCAGAAAAGTAAAAAAGTACCTCGTAATGTAAATAAGAGAAAGATTCCATACATACCATGTAGTAAAAGTGAAAAATGGGTAAAAAAGACTTTATAAATACATGAAAACACTTTTATAAAACATGGACATGATAGAAATAGCCCCAGTAAATACTTACGAATAAGCAATCTCGGATAAAAATGAGATTTGAAAAATTATCCCTTACCTTAGTTCCGATATGCTTCATACGTATCCGAACCTCATGTATAATGATTTAAATAATGTCATTGACTTATTAAAGAATCATATTCATTGTTATGATATCATATATGTTTCACTTATGACTTTATATTACCCGTTCTTTTGTAAATTCCATGTTAAAGAGTGTTTTGGGTAAAATCATTTTATTTGTCGTCCGTGTTTTGACTTGTAATTATTCATATGATTACTGAGATCATGATTACTTAATTCCAGAATATAAAACATGATTTATATATAATATATATTCAGAATATATGTATATATAATAGATCGATAAATGGAAATAAATACACAGTTCATGGAGACGGTAGGCCATACGTACGCATGAACGCTGTTTTCGTTTCCTTATTGAGTTGAATGAAATTAAATAGATGAAATATATATATATATATATAAATAAATCCAGTAGCATTATTATTCCATATATTTAATTATTATTCATTATATATACTTTATAATCATTCTTTAATGGTTAATCTTGGAAACTGAATCTCATCACGTTCGTGGAGACGGTAGTCCGTACGTACGCACGAGCGATGATATCATTCCCGTGATCATGGAATTGTATTGGAGTGTATGTATACTATTTAAGAATAAGTATCACTTTAAAATAATCATATATAGTCATTATTTACACCATTATACCCATCCAAGTAAGGTGATGGTGGAAAATAGATTACACCACGGCGTGGAGACGGTATTCCGTACGTACGCACGCGCGGTGATTTCATTTTCCGTAGGATGGATAAATGGTGAAATAGGGTTGTTTCATACATATAATAACATATAAATATATTAGTGATAATTATGTTATTACTTAATAATGAAACAACAAAAGAAGAATAAGTAGAAGAAGAAATAAAGTTGAAAGAATCGGTAACGAACAATACCTCTTCTTTGAAGCGCCTCTTTGAGACCTCCTTTTAGGGCACTAAAATTGGTCTTTGAATAAGACCAAGACCACTAAGATGTTTCTAGGGAAGTGGAGAAGAGAATTGGGTAGGGGTTGTCCGAGCTTTAAGGCTCAAAGAGGTGTGTGGAATAGAGGGAGGAGGTGCCCTTTTATAAGGGAGGAGAGGGGCACCTTTGGAATTCTCAAAAATATTAATTTATAATAAATCTAACCCTACTTAAAAACCTCCAAAAATGAATAATATTAAAATATTAGATGATATAGGGTTGTAATATCATCAAACAATCAAATTTAGATATGTTTGGATCTTATTTTAAACCTTATCATTTTGATTTATCCTTATTTAATCTATTTAAGTTTATTTGTGGTAATAAAATTCTAAATTTTAAATTATAACAAATAATTACTTATTTGTTGTGAATTTTCCATAATTGGTTACATTATAAGATTATAGACCATATAAATTTAAATTTATAATTGTTAAATATTTTTGTGATTTTTAAACAATTTTATAATATGTTATTTTTATAAAATAACAAGTGTCAATTTTGACACTATTCATTTATTTGAATTTAAATAAAATATATACAGAATATTTGTTTGAACTAAATGAAATAATAGATTTATAGAAGGTTATATGTATCTATAAAATTAGTGTATCACATTAAATAGTTCATATAATATTTATTTTATTATTTTTAATACCATTTATTTGGTTTATCTCTTAATAAAATAATTACTACAACATTTTTGTATAATTATTTAATATACTGATTTGTTGCATAAAAATTAAAAATAAAATCCTATGATGAATATAAATCTATTACCTTTCACAATAATACTTCTACTCAAATTTATCATCTTAAAATAACAATAGTTAAATTGTTATATTTATTAAATTATGAAGGTGACAACTTTGGCATCATTTAAAATAAAATAATATAAAGTCATTATCACTTTTATAAGGCTCCAAATGGTTATATATTCGGTTATTGTATGGTTAAGGTGTATATATACACTTCCAATAAGTTTTGGTCAGGTTTGTGGGCTTTTTAATGGGAATTATTATTTCAATAAAAACTATATTACTTATTTTTCACTTAATAAATAATTTCTGTATCATTAATTTATCACCATTAATGACAATTATATAATCCCTAAAAATTCTAAATAAATTATCATGATGTAGATAATTATATTAGATTTCTGAAGACTATTCATGTTTGAAGATTTATGATGTTTATCACTAAATTAAAATTATTATACTTATAAGATTTAAGAGAGTGACATGTTGTCACTTTCTTTGGTTTTAATAATAATTAAATTATTTTCATGGTAAAAAGTCCATTAAATGAATCTAATCCGACCCTTAGGTGATATGGGTCGACTTTTAGTCATCCAATAGTATTTTGTCATGTGTTAGGGTAATTTTATAATATTATATTTACCCTTAATTACCCAATTTACCTTTAACTAGGGTAAATAAAATTTACCGTAGTTACTATTCATAATTTCCAAAAATAAAAAGTATATTATTAACATAATTTGGACCCACTGATTCTAAATATGGAATCCATTTTTCCAAATTCAATAGACAAAAGTTGCAGAAATTAAATTAAAAAATAATCCTGTTGTTGAAAGAAAACGGGTTTTTCTTTAAAACATTGCAAAAGATTGAATTGATTTAACCTACGAATTTAATGTAAAATCAATGCTAATGACATAAATTATATTAAATGATAAAAATATATTCTATTTATACTTTAAAACCATTCAATATTATAATTTAACCATATAAATTATTGCGATGAAAAAAGTTGTTTTTAATTAAAATATAGCGTGTTTTTACTATTCATCAAAATATGAAAGTTACCAGAATAATATGAAAAATTTATCCAAAGTAAATTTTTATTTCTTTATTCAAAAGAATAATTTTATTTTGTCAAATTGAACTTATAAACATGTCAAAAACTAGATTTAAAGTGGGTGCGCCATCAAAAGGCGGCAAAACTGCATTTTTTTAAAAATACTTATTTTACCCGAAAAATTTATTTGTTCTTATACCATGTTCTAGAAAATGTGTAAGATGAATAATAATGTTATAAAATTCAAAATTTATTTAATACTATTCATAACGGCTAGTTCATAATAATATTATAATAATATATCGTTGTTTCACAAAACCCGGTATTGCGAACAACACACGCTATCGAGGTAGGTCGCGATTGCCTGTAATGCAAGCCAAGTCAGGGTTGCGTGTTATGAAAGATTCCTTCGTTGTTTTGTATAACAAAATCCAACCATATTTCATTTATACATTGAATATATATATATATATATACACTCAATGTTGCGTAGAATAGCTATTATCAAAATTTTGTGTAACACGATCCAAGAATAGTGTTGCGTATACTGCAAGCTAATACGGTGTTGCGTATAGTGCAAGGAAATCTTGGTGTAGTATACAACATAAGACATTAATGAAATTAAAAGAATACTTTTTATAAAATCTCTGGGTGTTACAATTTGGCTCATCATAATAGAAAATACCATTGGCATATGTATCTGTTAAATGAATCATATTAACAGAACGAAAGATTAATTCTTCATCTGATAAAGATTCTCCCTGATTAGCTAATTTAAGATGTGCCGTTTGGTGAGGCGGTGCCTGTGCTTTTGAAGTAGATGGTATAAAATCTGCCAGAGTCAAAGTCAATTTAGGCTTTGACACGAACTCATTCTCTTCTGACTGTTCTTTTTTCTTCAAATTGTGTTGCTTTTTTAAGGATTTCCCATCTGATGAAGGGGGTTTTGCTATGGAATTCAAAGCATAAGACACAATTAGTTGATTCAATTGTGTTCGTAAAATGGCATGGGTTCGTTTTATCATTTTCCTGACCATCCAATCATCATATTTCTGCACATTTTTACTTTTGGCTTCATGCCACTCACCCTCTTCCTCTGGATCAGTAGCTGTAACACATGCTACCTGGGCTAAAGAACCTTTCAGTTTTACCTGTCTAGAATCCCCCATCATTCGCAGGATGTATTTGAAGACAAAACACTCATGAATTGGATTCCCCAACATCTAATTAAATGGTTAATAATTGGGGAGGTCTTCATCTATTTCCTTGTTTGTCCTTTTAGGTCTTGGAAACTAAACCAATTTTTCTTCTATAGACGAGATGAAATAACACAGAACATGTTCATTCTAGAAAGAATAAACATTGTTCTTCAAATCTTCAAATGTTTTCCGACTTTGATCTTTTTTATCATCTTGACGAGGCGACCATTATTGTTGACACTCATGAGGTGGAGCCCTTCGATATGATGAAGGTCTTGAAGTTGAAGCAGGTACAAGTTCTTGTTTAAGTGTAACTCTAGAAGTCTCTACTTTCCCTATTCTCCTTCCTGGATTTGATGGAATTACATGCTTTTAAACCTTAGTCGTTGTAAGAGAGTCTTCGATCTACTGAGAAATTGAATTAAGGTCTCGAAACTCTGCATTGTATTTCACAGGGATCAACGGTGTGCATAATTCATCACACAAATTTTCTACATAGATTAGAAACAATTCTTCTTGAGGGAGTTCTAAGCTTAAGGAATATGTTAATCCCATCTAGCGAGCAATGAAATCTGAAACTCTTTCAATCACCCTTTGATTCCAATTGGTAAGATTGAAAACTGTCGTCTTTGGCAATGTTGAGCTGAATTGAAGAAGGAACCATTGACAGAGATCTTCACACCCAGTAATTGACTGAGATTGCAAACTTGTATTCCAGACAAAATCTGGTCCTTGTAATGACTGTACAAAGCACCTGAGATTAACTGCTTCTTGTTGTTGAGTAGTTCCCATCATAGGATCACAAATAGAGAAAAAAATGTGTTCTGTGTTGTTCTGGATCTCTTAAACCATTAAAAATTGGGAATGTGGTACTCACAAAATTTGATGGTGGAGGAATTTCATCCACCCATTTAGGGTAAGCTCTATTTTCTGGTTGAATTTGTGCATGCTTTCTTTCCATAGCTTCCAACCGAGTTGTTAATGACTCAATGGTAGTTATTAATTTTTGAGAAACATCTGGTTGATCTTGGACCTGAGCAGGTGAAATAACTAGAGTTTGGATGGGTGTGGAAACTGGGACTGCCACTAAGGGTATTATTTCCGGTTTTTGCTATGTATGAACCATAGGATTGGACCTGTGAGGTTATACTTGTAAAGGGGGATATTCTTGATCCATCCCAGCAGCTTCAACAAATTCCCTTGATTGATTAACTCCAACATGCTTATGAGGAAGACTACCTTGAAGTAGTTCTACATTTAACCTCCTTAATTCATCCATTTCTTTTTGTTGTTTTGAGAAGCTTTCCTCTAATGAGAGCGATTGGACTTCACCAGATGAAGGGTGGAATGTAACTTGAATTTTACCATTTTCCTTGGTATGTGAATTTCTGGAGTACAGAAGGGCATTACCCAAAGAAATGTCTTTCCCCTGGGAAACCCTCTGTCTTCTGGTACACACACCTCCTTGATTTGTTTCTATGTGTACAACTTCTTGAATAGGAACTTCTTCATCTGATCCCTCTAAGTGAGCCTCATGTTATGGGGGATCAGTGACAACGACATTGATGACATTTATCGATGCATAACGCATTGAAACCCTTCTGTCAGTGCTTGTGCGATACTGTCTTCCTCCACGTACTTTATGTGAAATTTCCTTTTGTTTCTAGGATCCCTCATGAACTTCTTCATGAACTGTAATTTAGAGGGAATTTCCTGAGAATTATTCACTATGTTCCTCCTTTAGATTCTTCCCTAATCGAGAGAAGACTGACTTTCACTAAGGAAGAGATTGAGAATTTGAAAAAGTACCTAGTCCGGTGGACTGGGGCAGTTCCTATTTTTTCTAATCAACTCCTTGAATCATGTATGTTGATCCCTAGGGTTGAGTTAAAATATTCCCCATTCTTGCAAGATTAGGTGGCTATTGAGCTGTTACATCTTAAACTTTCTTAAAATCCCTCATGATTTTGCGGATTTTAGTTCGGAAATTGACCGGATGCATCAACCTACATCCACTCAAATCACCTGGCTCAGATGACTGCTGGATTATTTCTGACACTTCTATTACTTGATTATGTTCCTGTTCTAAACAATAAGTGTGTTTGAAATTATCATTTGCTTGATGCATGTGAAATTTGACAACATGTTCTTTAAATTCTTGACTTTAGGAAGAACTAGTTGAGGTCTTTTCGTGAGAAAACATTTGATTACACACAAAACCAGTTATATGTAGCCAGCCATGGGCAACAACATTTCATGAAACCACTTTTGGCGGGCTTTGTAGACTGGAGAGAATAATGAAATGAAATGCTCTATGAACACCCCATCCCCTGACATGAATACTAGATGGGGCATTGGTAATTAACTGATGAAACCTTTTCAACGTGCCAGGCATGAACGCTGAAGGGCTCTATGCTACTTTTCAACCTTTGTATGTCAGGAAACTGAGAGAGATGCCATGTAAATTTGGTGTTTCAACTCTTCTATTATCTTGACATGATTTTGATATTCATCATAAGATACTAATTTCTCTTTTATGTGACATAGTGTTTTCCATATGTTGATACGAATATCGTGAATACAATCTTCTGTCAACGTTTCTAGAATATCATACTGAGAGTCAATGAAAGTACAAAATATGACTGGTATTTCACCTTTCACCATTTGTTTTCTCATATTAATCACTTCCACTTTGTCATTCAATGAATATTCTTTTACCTAATTGGACCAAAACAGGTTCATCTTTGTTGCTGCTAGCGGTAAGGCATCAGACTTTACTGGCTTTGAATTTGCATATACCTCAAGATAAGAGGCTTTCTCATTACTACATTTTACATTGATGAATTTTCTAGGCAATGATAATTACTACTATGGAGAGGACTTTCACAGCTATTTTCATCATCATGGGGAGGACCACCATGGGGGGATACAACAAAATATGAAACCTATTTCTCCTTGGTCTTCTGGCCATGAAGAGGGTTATAGTAGCTCTCATATAAAGATGATACTTCGAGATTGGCTGAATTGTCATGAATCAAGCCTTCATGAGTAAGTGTCTGATGAAGACCTTCAGAATAATTCTTGTTAATTCTGGAATCTGGAAATGAGAGAGTAGAATATTTAGTTGCAACAGAAAATTGTCTGAGGGCTCCAAGAACTCCAGCATTGAGCAAGGCCTTATTGCAGATTGGATCTTTTTTTTTCAACTACAATGGATGGGACTTTTTCTTGGACACCTTCTTACTCACTTTGGAAACCAATTGTTGATAACAGTGGTTATAATGGGTAGGTGTATGTGCCTGCTCAGGAGAAATGATCAGGTTAGGCTAATTATCTTCATTTAAATCGGGTGCATGTACCTGACTTGATTGTCCGTATGACATGGGGGGAGTATGCCCCACTACCCTCCTGAACTAGAACATAGGTGTGTATCTACTCTGGAGTGACATATTGATGAGTCACTCCACTTATAGGGAAATATTTGTGTTTCTTTCCCTGTGATGTCACTGGAATTGTTATAATATTCTGACACGTATCCAGAATATGGGCAGGGATTTGTTATGCTCTTTCACCATTGTCAGGATGTGAATGGTGAATTCAGTTACCGGAATGGGAATATACATCCATTCCATGTCTAGAGTAGGTGTATGTTCCTTCTCTTGTCCTCATTTTCCTATTAATGGATTTTGACAGTACTTATGCATAGGGGAAGAGAGTCGAGTCTACTCTATATTTGTCGTCAGAGCTTTCTGACTAACTTATTTGGGTGCTACCAAATGAGGCTGTTGGAAGGCCTGATGAACATTGGAAGGTATATGCACCTCCCATGTAATATCTGTCAATTATGGTTTATGGGTTTCCTTCAATACTGGCAGACGAGACTGTTGACAAAATTGGTGATTGTAAACAGGTGTATGTTCCTGCTTACCAATTTCCACCAAATTTGATTGGCGAGATTCTCTGGATGTAGTCAGATGAGCCTGCTGACTGGCTGATGAATTATAAACAGCTGTATGTGCCTGCCTATAGTACTCCATCAGAATTGCCTGGTGGGATTTGTGTGTTACTGCTAGATGAGTCTGTTGAGCAATGAAGTCAGGACGGACGGGTGTATATGCCCGCTCGTTATTTGACATCATGTTAGATTGATGGACTCTCCAGAGGGGGAAGAGTTAATAACATGCTCCCTATTGACCGAATTTCACCTCTAGAGGTTTGTATTATGTTCTCGAGTCTGATGAATCTGATCTGATCACCAAGAGGTGATACCCTCAGCATCCTGAGCTGAACACCTAGAGGTGATACCCTCATCATGTTGAGAGTGCACTACTGCACGAGTCTGGTGGCGATTGTTGGTCGGCGTCCTCAAGAAGGACTCCTGCCTTCTTGAATTGAGGCCTTGAGTGACCTCTTCATTCCCCTCCCTATAATATGGGAGGGACTGGTTGTTGCTTTACTGGGATAACGACCCGAAACAGTTGGAAACGGTTGTTGGCACCACCTGCTTCTTGACCACTGGACATCACTGTCCGGAAAACAATGGAGAGTTGTTAACTTGGAAGGCTTGTTGAGTGGCCTCCAGAGTCGAGATGGTACCATGTTGACGGTATTTCGTCACCAATGCATTTGTGACCTAGCATTGCAGACGCTGACCATGTGTTGTCATCCTCAAAGCAGACGAGGATCCAGCAGGAGTAGCGGCCGAGGCATTCATAGGTGTGAACTTTAATGAATCCATTTCTATATAACAGAGAGATCTTTGAAAATAGTGCTGGTTTGATATAATAGACATAATAAAGATAATCTTATCTAGAATGCATCTTTTTGATGAACACATATATGTTTGATTGATTTGTTGGACCTCATATTGAATTTAATATGGGCCTAACAAATAAGTAAAACATCATTTTTACTTGGTTAAGGATTCACATCGGGTTCACCATTTATTGTTTCTTCTGTAAATGGGGATAACCTTTTTTGTTCAAGGTTCAAACTTTCCAATCTATTTCTAATGGTTTTATTCGTAGAACTAGAAACACCCAATGATTCTATATCCATTTGGACCTACTTTTCAATGTTAGGTGCTCATTAGTTGTGGACCGATGAGGCTTTATAATTTGCATTGTTCGAGAGGATGGGAGGTCAGGCTCATCACACCTTTTTGGGGGGAATTATTTCCTACTCTGGGAATCTATTAAATATTTATGTTATGTTCATGAATCCTTATTAAATCATCAATCATGAAAATGAGTTTTCCATTATATTTGGCAATCAATGATTGATATGTCTGGGATTTAGAGAATCTTTTATTTGTATTTTAGGTTCTTCATTGATAGAGAATCATCTGTATGTATTCGAGATTATTAGTCAATGGTATACTTCAATATATTATATAAATATCTCATGGTCATTATGATTACCATACTGGTTTTAAATCCACTCAGTGGGGCACTTGATATTTATTGTCATTCAGACATACAAGGATCATTTCAGTGTTGGGATCGTACCCACAGTTGGGTTACCTACGTATCCTTATTCGAAAGGAATCAGATCCCACGTAGTTCGATAAAAAGGATATAGTTTAACGTCATATGGGATGAAAATAATTAATGAAATATGGGATTGAACCTTATAAAGGCTTCTTATGTACTCTACATTTAAGGCAGGGATAAAATTCCATGTAGTTCAGGAAAAGAAAAATGGGGTTTATGCATGGTTTATGGCCCAAAAAGAGATGTCGTTATTACTTTTACACTCTAAGGGAATGTGAGTCATGATCGGTCTGAGAAACAAGAGGTATTAGTAAATTTGACAATGGTGCCATGAAAGATGAAGTCACGAGAAATGATGTAGGGATTACATATGTATGACGGCCCAAGTAAATGAATATCAGGACTTATTTCAGGAATGAAGCCCAGGAGCAAGGTCCATAAAAGTATTTTTACTTCATGGAGATTTGGAATTTTAACTCTGGACTTACTCCTAAAAAGGAATACCAAATTAAGAGGGACTTATGATTGGGTTTTATTCTGGAGAAGGTAGCCCAAATCAAAAGAAAATATGGTTGGGGCTTACTTTTGAGGAAGATTCCCAATTAAAGGGAACTTATAACCTGCGGCTTAATCCTGAGGAGGAGGCCAAATGTTAAAGGAACTTATGATTGGGTCTTACTCCTGAGAAAGAGGCCCAATGATAATGGAAATTATTATTGGGACTTACTCCTGAGAAGGAGGTCCGATGTTAAAGGAAATTATGATTGGGACTTACTCCTGAGGAGGACACCCAAAGTTAAAGGATATTATGATTGGGACTTACTTCTGAGGAGGAGGCCCAAAGTTAAAGGAACATATGATTGGGACTTACTCATAAGGAGGAGGCCCAATGTTAAATGAACTTATGATTGGGACTTACTCCTCAGGCGGAGGCCCAATGTTAAAGGAAATTCGGATTCGTACTTACTCTTGAGGAGGAGGCCCAATGTTAAAGGAAAATATGATTGGGACATACTCCAAAGGAGGATGCCCAATATTAAAGGAACTTATGATTGGGACTTACTCCTGAGGAGGGGGCCCAATTTTAAAGTAACTTATGATTGGGACTTACTCCTGAGGAGGAGGCCTAATGAATTCCTCTCAGATAAGGAAGACAACAATGGAACTATGCCATAAATGGCATTAAAGAAGGTTTTGAAGGCCATGTCTTGAAGAGGAGAGGTGAATTGGAGGAAAGCAGGTGATTAAGAAGGAGGTACACAAGTATTATTCTGGAACGCAAGTCTGGGTCATTCAAGTTGACTTACATGACATGATTCACCTTGGGCAATGAATAATCCAGAGGGTAGTACTTGGGCGACATTGAACTCAAGCCCTTTGTATCATCCCTAGATGCTTTCAAAAGTTTGGCGCCCAATTTCCCTTGAGAGGGAAAGGCGGCGCGCAAGTGTTTCCATTTCCCTTAAGGTATGGACACTTAGGCGCGCATGCATTGATGAGTTCTAACACTTAGGCCTTATTCTTTATTTTTAGAGCTTCCATTTTAGGTAAAGAATTACCTTAAAAGTGTTCGAAAGACGTCAAACAAAGACTTGGGTGACCAGAGCTTGAATCTGAGTTTTGGAAAATTAATCCCCAAAATGGGGGGCCCATAGGGGCTATATATAGGCCACCGGGAACCTTCGGGAAAAAATGGAATAGGGCGCTCAAGTGACTTGCGCGACCCATATGTGGCACAAAAGTGACTTGTGAAGTGAGAAAGATAGTTGCGTGACACCCTCCAAATGAGTTCCTGGTTCATCCCTTTGTCAATTTTTGATGTTCTTTAAAGGGTGACCCTCATTGGGCTTAAGGTATTCCCATTTTCCATTCGTTGGACTCTGTGATGGAAATGAGTGTCAACACCACAAAATGATATCTCACATTTCGGTTAGATAAATGATATCAAAGAAATGTTCCATGTAGGATAATGATAAAAACAATTGTTGGGATAAAGTCTCAACTGGGAGCTCCATCTCTTTCACAAGAGTAAGTAGTAGAAGGATTGAATTGTACTTGTTTGTACTAGTAGTGACTAAATATTACAATAAACCTAGATCATTCCTCTAATCATATTTTGATTTGTAAAGTCATAAGCCTCCAAAGACTGTAGCTGCATCTGGTCTAGACCACTGGCTCCCTGAGACTAACTTGGTCCACATAGTGGATGTGGTGGATATAACTCATAACATCGGCCCCAACCAATATCTCTTCATCATGCAGCCCTAGCTTCCCTAATTCCAGCTCCACCTCCCAAGGTAATTCCTCATCCATCCCTAGGAGAACCCTGATCATGGAGTTGTATTTTCCTTAGTATCCCATCTGCTGCTTGTCTTCCCCCCTCAACACATCAGGTCGAGCAATCACATTCCATGTAACCTCGCATGTCACATTCATTGAATCTCCCATCTATGGGATTCCCCAGTCTTCTGTGCAATCCCTTAGCCTCATGAACACATGCTTTAATCCGATCATTGATTCACCTCTACATGAATAAACTCCAACAACTCCCAGCTACTCCATAGAAAAGACTATCTTCCAGCTCAACCATCTGATCAGTCACAGTCCACAAAATTTAGAAAATATGGATCACTAACTAAATCCAATCCTCTACTACATAAGTAAATATCTCACTTTTCAACCTTAGTTTCCTCTTGTACTAGAAATGTGGGAGTTCTCCAAGCCTATGGGAATAAAAATCCTAGTTTACTGGTTTAATATTATTTTTAACAGATAGGTGTGCTCTAAACTACCCACCTAGAAGGAATATCTCAGAAAATAGCCCCTAGAAAGAGGCCCCATCACTCATTAAATCGTCATTATGATCCAAATTCGATAACCTTGGTAGATGTCATCATGGACGTATCGTGAAATTAATCAAGATAAATCATGGTTAGATGATCATATATATATGGGTAGATGAATCCAGATGGGTATTCAAAGGTCTCAATCCTATAAAACACATTTACTAATTTTCCCTACAACTAATGGTTCAGTATTATTTGTCAACAAGAAGGCAGTCAGTGTCTTTGTTAATGGATATATTGGTTTCCAGAACAACACTGGGTTCCCTAGCTTGATAGAAGAACTCGACACACTTTGACACTTTTTCCAAAATTCCTAACCAAACCTCATAGAGGGAAACTCCAAACAACATCTCAATGTCAAAACACCTATAATACCACTCTATAATGAACTTACCCAATTTGTAATACCTAGATAGTGGATGACAAGGCCATCCTAACCCCAATCCCACCTCTATAGGATAAGGGTTGGTGAAAAAATCAATAAGGGGAAAATACATACCTATCCAGAAAATATGTCACAACATAACAAAAACTAAAATAGAAAATAGCTAATAGATCCCAACTCTAGATCTCTAAGACTCAACCACCATGAATGGTCTATTCACCTGAGTATCCATATGATCCTCTTAAATCTTTGTCGATCTATCTATCAGTTTAGAAAAAAATGACATGTGCAGTAAAATCCCATGTATGGGTGAGTATATACATACCCAGTAGGATGCCTCAAAAATTAAAGAGATAGAAATAGAAGAACAGAAAGATGTATTTAACTCAACCCAAAGTAATATGGAAACTAAACCCAATGAAACAAATATATATATATATATATATATATATATTCTCATATAAGAATCCCAAATATGATTGAAAAGATATCTTTATCTCAGAGCCCATCCGAGAATGATGAGACTTCCTACAACTCTAAAGGAGCATCCTCGATACCTAGAATATCACATATTTATCTAACCAAGTCATAAAGAGGGACTTCACCTCACCACTACTCAAATCCACAAGGGAGAGTAATACCTAAAAGATGCAGGACACATTCCCTTTGTAGAAGTGTACCGTCTCTATATTTTTAGTATAGAGTATGAGGGACATATGTCCTAGGGCGACAGGGGAGTACCACATCCATAAGTAGAAGAACTATACCTTGGTGTGATAGGGGAGTAACGTCTTCCTCTGAAAAATGACTACGGAGAACTTATTACCTAGTATTTTATGGTTGTACCAACTCAATGGATGGTGGACCCACACATCATAACTATAAAAGTGTGGAGGGTCCCACACCACACAACTATACTTCATACCTGAGGGTGCCACAAATCCCATTGAGGAACTACACACAGCGGGAGCTCAAAAATATGGGTGAGTTACACTTTGATAGATAGAGGAAATGAACCCTCTATAATATTGGGGAGTACCATCTTTATCAGTATAAATAATGTGGGGCCCACACTCTGGCATGACACGAGACATCTATCCCTATGGATATAAGACCTGCACCCTGGTGCCATAGGGGATCACCACCTCTACCAGTAATAATGAGTATGGTTGGATTTTCCCCTAATGTAAAATGGGATTACCATCCCCATGGATAGAGTACAAGCATCATGGTATGACAGTGGAGTGTTGTCTTTACCCAAAATCACTTACATGATCCTTCCTGATCACTTCCATCATCAAGTGTCATCGGAAGATGATTAAAAATTATAATACCTCACATAATATCTCAAAGGAAACTATTAAGGACACCATCATGATATAAATGAAAAAACACTTAATACATACTACACGATGGCCAAACTACAAGTAAAAACAATGAAGATATGAGAAAAATGAGTTGTAGTGGGAAGTACACGGTGTGTATGGTGGTCCACATGGTGTATGACCCAACCTTGTAGTGTAGTTGTGTATCCTCTAAAATAAATTGGTGACAATGTCACTATACATGGACTGTACTTGGCACATACGATGTTTCACAACCACCTGAGACCTGACCATGTTCTCCTAGCCAGGCATGTGATTATTAGGCAATGTTCTGTACTTGGCCATGTACATGACCGTGACTGGGTACCGACACATGCTCGTGTACTCCCAGAGTTCACAATGTGTCCCCCCACATGGGGTCCTAAACATGTGTAGCTAACACGTATCCTATCTACCTTGGGTGGGTCGCATAGCTTGTGTCCTAGCTACGCTATTTGTGATCCTAATATTTTTTTCAAAAGCCTAGCCACCAATGTTTTGGTGAACTCAAGGTGTGTGTTCATCCTAGTACACACTATTTATTCATGATTTTTATATAAAGTCAGTATATTCATGAATCATCTAGATCCAAAACTTCCTCCATGATTTTATCCATTTGAAAACATGAAAATAGTAGAATTCAACTCCATTCATTATTTCCTAGCCTCTATTAGAAGAGAAATGGATTCCATCCATTTCCACAAAGCTCATACATATCCACCACTCCTCTAAAAGATTATACTTGGTCCTAGATCCCATATCCGTAGGAATCTTTACCCACCACCCAAAAAGGATCTTAGACCATTCCAAAATTAACATCTTAATCATTGTTCCCAAAACCATCATGAATCTGGGGGTTCAATAACTCTCAAAAAATGCCATGATAATGTTAAAACATGCCCCCACAGTCCTGTGGAGAAGAAAATGAGAAATGATGGGGGGAAAGAACCATAAAAAGGATGATAACATCATTTTTCATTTATTCTCAAACACTGAGTACAAGCATAGAAATCCAGGGTGATGTCATGGAATAATAAATAATGAATTGAAAAAAACAAATTTTTTAACATTAATCTCATGAGAAGAGTAGAAATACATAGAATCAAAAGTATATAATCATATATCTATGCTCAAAAATTTAATCCAGGTTGTAAAACTAAATTATTGATCCCTATATATATTTTAGATCAATAATTTATGAATAATGTGTTAACCAATGATTGATAAGACCCCATGCATTTACTACCTCTCGATCTGATTCGGTCAGATTTTTATTCATCCTCTGATTTTGATTCAGCAAATAAGAACTCTCTGAATATCATATCAAAGCTCAAAGGGTTATATGGATAACCATAGATAATTCCTATAACAATCTACTCAAATAGGAAAATAGTTAATGTGTATTAAATAAATTAATTAATTAATTAATCCACATAAAATTTCATCCAACAGCTGTCGTGTATGAAAGCCTAATACTGACTAACATTAGTTCGTTCCTAGGGTAAAATCTACATTTTAGATTCAACCATGGGAATATATTTTGGATTTTATAATTATTTCAGGATATATTCCATTATTTCTATAAAGATACATTTGTGCGGTATAAATATATTAAATATTTATATAATATCAATTTTCTGCTCAATAGGTCTCAGAATCTCAGGTCGTCTCAATACCTCACTCTGAAAATATTTTTAAAAAAAATTCAAAGTCATAATGGTCAAAAACAAAGTCCCTGAATTCTGGTCCTAGGAAATTATGTCTTGTAATCCCCAATACCACCCTCAAATATCATCTAGCCCATTTATTATATCCCAAGATACATATATAAGAGTCCATAGATACACCAATAGTAACAAGGTGATAATAAAAAAATAGGGGTTGGTTGAATGCATATACCCATCATCATTTTCCATAGCCCCTTAATCTTACATATTCAATGTGTGTTCCTAGGTGACCTCTACTACCATCTCTACCAATATCCATATTCACTCACTCAAGGTCGTCTCATGGAGGGGCATCCTCAGGGGTTCCCTGGGTCATCACTATATTTTATGAATCCCACTAAGTATCATTGATGTCAATAAATAAAATGATAAATCCCTATTGGGATTCTCTAAGTAATAAAATCTATAGAGACATCCCTCTAGGGATCATCTTGGTCATAACACAAGTGGAGGAATCCCACTTAGGCTCCTCTGTAACAAGAAGTCTCTCAGGACAACTCCCACCTCTCAAGGTTCAAACATCCCACAACCCAAACTCTAATATCTCGTTGTCTAAAAAGACTACAAGGTTTAAACTAACAAGGTATATAGACTCAATATAATCCCCTTTCCAATTCATTATAGGTTAGTCCACACACCATCCTTAACCACCACTTCAAGTCAAATCCTATTCCCTCTAGTTAGCGACTTTCCCAAGCTACACCAATCAAAGATATCTATGATCCCATAAGATATCCTAAAATCATTATTATGACCCTCTACTGGGTCTCATACCATGTACCACTCTTTGTAGATCCCTATATTCAATTATGGGAGGAAAACCACTCCATCATAACTTTCTCTTTATGACCCGCCCTTTTAAGTCCATAGAACACTTTAAGGGTTCCACAATCATGTTGTAGATGGAAACAATATCTGAATGGACTCCTCCTATATGAAATTCTATCTATGTAGTGTAAAATTACCCAAAAACCACAAATGAAAAATATGGTATCAATATATGGTTGATACCCTTAGTACATGGTGTGTACTCCCAAACCTCCACCATGGACATATAAATTTACACGGTATGGGTACACCCATGTTATATTTTCTTACTACTAAACATCTCCAGAACAGATGGGGTGTGATAATGTACAATTACATGACCACGGCATGCATGGGGTCTATCCATGTACTACTACAAGGCCATGATACCCTACATGGGGTTTCTTCCCATGTACGCAGATGTATTTTGATGTGCCACTACATGATGTGTACTCAGACTACATGATGTGAAATACAATAAAAAAATATTACCCAAATAGAAATAATATATGGAATGTATTCATGAAAGCATATGTTGTGTGATCTTATTTTACAAATGAGAAACATTTTGATCCTCCAAAAATTTCCCTTTAGACTGATGAATACATTAATCAATTTTGGTATAGACCCTATCAACCAAAAAAGGGATTTGAAGTATGAAAAATTTAATATATGGGGATATATTTAAAAAAATAAGAAAATTATACCTTGGGATGAATTTTCTGATTCTTTGGCTTGATCTGCGTCCATGAGTTGATGCACAATGATCTGGTGTAACCTAAACTCGCCAAAAAAACTCTCTCTCCCTCTCTCCATACCTCCATATTTATCTCTTATAAGACAACATGAATCACCAATGGCTTCATACATTAGATAAAATAAAGTACTGGAGAATAGTAAAGGAAAATGGGAAGAAAAAATAGAAGAAAAAATTAAAATGGGCCCTCACCCTGGACCCGACAGCCAACTCGAGGTTATGCATTGTCTAGAAAATACCCCTAATTCGAGAAACAGCCACAGATTTGAAATATCAATCATATTATCTGTTGAATATATATCACTGAAATAACATCTGATAATAAATTTAGATTTATTTATTTATTTATAAAATACCAATTATTCTATAAAAATTCTAATGATTCAGAATTCGATATACACCTATCTTATGGTAATCACCCAATACGAGTACCAGTGGAGTGGTGAGAACTATTTTCAGAGATCATATAATAGGGTAAATTTTCAATTTTACCCCTCATAGTCCTCTAAAATATAAAAATTAAAATTTATGCTCATTTCGACACTCTATAAAATTATTGGAACTTATAATCTCCCCACCCTAAAAAATAGAATCCTCAAGAAGTTTCAGTTGTCTTCCAACCACACATCATGATTCCCTTTGGTCTTCAATTCATCGTCAACATTTTGTTTTCTACTCTATAACAACAACTATTTATTCTATACATAGATCTAAATATGTGGAGTGTGTCCCATCAAAGATAAAGTTATCACTTTACACTATTAGGAAACTTAGAAGAGAATTCCTAACCACAAATTGTCATATATATACAACATACCATCATAGAAAATTCATCACTTGGTTCATGGTTCTACCCACCATAGAACTCAACCCATAATGGTTGGTTATGATCCTTGACACTCCCAACTATCATAATTCCCATGAAATTTACATCCTTAGTAAAACTCCATATTTCTCAATTTTATTCCCATTATATCCTCAAACCTACCGAAAAAGGGTCATATAATTGAAACTAGAAAAGGGTAAACTGCTCACACATGAGCACGAATAAAAAACCATTAACCACCCATTCTAGGCACACAGTGAATGAAGATCCTATGCACTAAAAAACACATATAATTAAGAACAAATCCTCCAATGTCCTATGTTCTTCTCCCCACCATTTATATTTTCTTATTCCATTCCTCATGATACAACCTCAATAGGTCCATCATCACTACACCACTTAGGAATCCTTAGAACTTAAACAACACAGAACATAAAAATACAGTCTAACTAGCATTGTGAATACATCACACTCATTTTCCTTCATACAACATGGATGTACCAAAATGATCAATGATAAACACCACTATCCCCCTCAGGGAAGAGAGATTCTATGAAAAAATTGATGGATTTGACAGTACCACAATACATGAAACAAGATCCCTTACTAATGATCTTAAACAATAGACCATGACACGTATGGATTAGTTCCAACAAGATGAAAAAACCTTGGTACACCTATTAAAAAATAGTAACCTCACCCATTCCATGATTACCCATATGATTAACCACTATAAATCATCAAATTAGAACCAAAAGCATAAACCCATGCTAGAACAACATTTCTAAAGAACATCCATATTAAATAGCCTTAATACCAAATCCTCCAGCACCCAATTTGATTTTCAAATAAATGGTACAAATAATCCTCAAGCTTAATACATATTTCCAGTGTCACCATCATCACACTGATCCTAACTCAAGGCATATACCCAAACCCTTTTCCCTCAAATGCACTCACAAGCATAAAAAACCCCTCTCAAAGGTTTTCCCTAACCATACAATTCACCAACTCATGATGTTCTAAATAACATCTCAAAGCCAACAAGTGTACCCACATATCACACTCACCAAGTTTGACATATGGTCTTAAATCATAGGGAATTACTTTTTTCACCAACCTAAAACATCACACAAGATATAGTGTTACAATAATCACTCCATGGGTTTTTATAATCATAGATATGTAAACACATACCATGAAATCAGCATATTAGTTCACTAATTCCAAAAAATAATCCACCTAAAATATTTATCCCTTGAGAATCCAAATCTCAATTTCCAGCATCAACATAATCTATAGCATCATTCTAGACAATCCATATCTACGGAAAGACACTATAAATGTCTTGGTTATGTAAAATAATATTCAAATGTATATTGAAAAAATCATATATGTCATTACTAACACTTTATATAACCAAACTAGAATTTTAAATACCCCATATGGATCTCCCTCTAAATCATCATGTGCCTCCTTGACATTCATGGTCCACTACATGTCGAATATATAGGGGTTTATTATCATCATCAATAACTGTCTCACCATAGATTCACTTGAGTTTTCATTAGATAGAAAAATATGTGTGTGTTAGCCCAGATGATTAAAATTCCGACCAGTACTTATAGGGGAAAATATTTTATGTGATGCTTCTGAAATAATAAATAATTGATACTCTCATAAATTACAAAATCACATAGTTATGTATACAATTCATGATTATCTGTACATTATATGAAATAGGAATGGGACTCATCTTGAATCTTCATGATAAGAGTCAAATCCATAACTAGCATATAATCCATATATAGGTATTGTATATTTTAATAGAATATATGAATGAAATTATTTGGTTTTTATAAGTTATTTGATTTTTTTAATGTTCCCTACACTATATAATCGCCATCACCTTACTATTGGGACATGTTCTTCCACTATGTAATGAAATTATATTTTAATTAAATATTTTTTTCAAGAACTCCTTCCTCTCCCTATAAATACCACCATTAACAAATAAATTTATTCACTCATTATAACCATTGCCTTTCCCAAAATCATTCAAAATCAAATATCATATCTCTTCCCATGTTCTTGAAACCGTTGTCTCGCAAGATGACTAAAAAATGAGCCATATGAAGTAGCATAAGAGTAAAAATCTAATTGATTAGGTAATAGTCTCAACCAAATTTTTATATATTCTATTATCCTATTACCAACTCAAATTTTATCAATATATGAAAAAATAATAACATTAAAGTAATTAATATAAAATTTTTACTAAATTAATGTAATACCCATTATCTAACATTATATCTTCAATCAATATAAAAAATAAAACATCACCTGTATTATGGATGGTTCACTACCCTTGTGGAGGGAATAATTAATTTTTTCAATACCTTACATCGATGGTTTTAAAAATTAATTAAATGAATAAATATAATATTTATTACATTATTTTAATTATATAAATATCACCTTATCTTTACATAATTGATAATAAAAACAAATTATTATGGTAATTCAAACTTCCAATAACATGATAACTGGGACTCTTCTCAAAATGTGTATCTATTTTAGGATTATCTGTTAAATAATATAAAGGTTTTTCTAATTTATGATAAAGTAAAAAATGGTATACAATTTTAGAGATTATGAAACCCCTTTACATCACTAATGTAATTTTATTGAAATTGATTGAATAGCTTCAAGTGGTCATCATAAGTGAAAATTGTAATAATGGAGTGTCATATAATACTATGTGATTTTTAAAAAATGAAGTATATAATACATTTTTGCTAAAAATATTTTTAAGGAATTTATTTTTATTATTAATGAGTTTTGAAAAACATCTTGAATAAGTCAAGGGCAAGAGTCATGGGCTCTTTTGATGCACCCTCATTACTTTTAGGTTAAACGTTCTCTTTATTTTTATTCATTCCCCTATATATTTATTAGATGTATTAGTTCAACATTTTTTATATGTTCCATACATATATACCTAGTGTACATTAACTTCTAATTGTGGGTATAATAATTTTTCTTCAAGTTCCATTCTTAAATCCTTATTTTAAGAAAATATTACTATAAACAAACTTCCCTATTCCTTAACTAATTTAATGTACCGATTCAACATAAATTTTGAATTCTTATGTTTTCAAAAAATGTTTCATTAATTTATTAAAAACATTTGGGTGCCTTTTGGACTTATATAAAACCTTATTCTATCGATTTCATTAAATACTCTTTCATTTTGTCTTAAAACACTACTTTTGATGTTCTTTTCTAAATTTACTTCTCCATAGTCTCTTTTTTTGTAACTTCACATGAACATAATTTCCATGACACGTGATTCCTTGTTCATTTATGAATGTTTAACAATTATTTAATCCCTTATCCTTGGGGAACCATTATGATATTATGTTTGGTTATGGTCTAAGACAATATTATGTTACACATTTCATTTTCATGGGTTTCTCTTTTATTAAGCATTTTGTTTAATTAATTATGGTGAAAAATATTTATATAAATTATATAAAATGAAATTTGTTCCTATAATTATTAATCCCCTAATGAATTAGTTAATGTTTTCATCTGATCTGATATCATGTATGGTGCATGGGTGGTTATCCTAATCCATAATGTTATCTTGTCTTTGAGGTGGTCTTGGACTTATTCTTATGAGGATATGATTTATGTTTTTTTTCAAAATTCTGTCATTTAAAAAACTTTTTATATCATCATTTTTATTCTATTATTAATTTTTATGATATATTATTTTCCAAATTATTATATAATATTTTTTCCTTTTTCAAAGAAATTATAGTTCACTGAAATTTTTCCCCTTACTAGGCTTTATAGATCAGCCTTTCCTATTATGTATTTCCCTATGATATTTTTGTTGTAAATAATGTTCAATGGTATATAAATAAAAACTTATAGATATTTAAAAGATTATTATATAACTTAGGTTTATGTTAATTTTTATGTATATAATGTATAAAAGACACTAAACCTATATATTTATGGGATTTATTTTATGGTAATTTATGATAATATTCCTAAACTAAAATGTATAAGAGTCTGATGTTGAAATTTTTTGCATCTTAGTGGCATATAAATATTATCTGGATGATGACATAAAAACATTCTTAAAAAATCTCGAGATAATTTTTAGGAAAATTTCATAAAATTTTGGTTAGGTATAGAGACTGTGGTTTCCTAAAATTGACATCTCTATGTAGATATAAAACGATGAATATAGGTTCTATAATATATGCTCCTATGGGTAATAATCTTGAAATATGTTTTTTGGGCTATAACTCAATCTTCACTTGGTTCATAACAGGGTTATTTTTTTCACCAATTGTTTTATACTATTTTGGGATATGATTTGAATGATTCACTAGATCTGAATATTCCATTTTAATGTATTTAATATATTAATGTAGAATTTAATTATATAATATATAACTAATTATGATAGAGAAACAAATTATAAAATAACAAAGGATAACCTATATTGAAACATATAACTTAATAAGTCGGTGTTTTTATGTCATATTTGAGTTATTAATTTTATGTTTATAGTTTTCTTTTTATATTTTTATTGGTCTTAGTATTCTCATCCAAAATATTCATTTATTTTAGGTAATTTATAGAAATAAGAGTAATTATTCCAACAAAATTTTCTATTAGAAATATGATAATTTCCAGAATGAAATGTCTATTAGATGTGAGAGGAAGACAATAAAGTTATTGTAAAACTTGTGTAATTGATATAAGTTATAAATATTAACATTAATCATTTGAAATAACCTCATTATCATAATAAAGAGAAAATGATCATTGATTAATTTTAAGGAAAAGGACCCCTTCATTTTCTGGATCATCTGATCCCTTAATCATGGAATAATAGATAAATTTTTTTAAAAAAATATTTTATACCCTACAATTCTCTATGAAAGATAAATTAATTCTATCTATTTAAGTCTTATAAGGAAAATACAATTATAGGTGAACCATGATCAAGAATATAAATCCCACAGAATAAATTAAATAAATGGTGTTTTGAGGATTCAATAAGATAATTTTCAATAAATATTTTCCTTTCTCTATACATCATAAAATGGAAAGAGAATTCCTCATAATTACACAAATTAAATACTACTTTTTTTGGTTTTATGAGTAAATATGGAAAGGTTTTCCCAATATGCTTCGAAAATATTGATTAAACCTAAAAGTAATATTTAATGTTTATTTAGTGGAATATGGTAGTGTATTTTAAAATCCTTATAGATTTGAGACTATGATAACTGTGATGAATTTTTTTTATTTTCCCTCAATGTAAATATAGACATATTTGACTCAGACAGACTAATAAAATAGAAGATAAAGAGAAACAAAAAGATTTTAAATTAGAATTATTAGAAGATAAATCCCTTTCCTGATGAAAATCCAACTTCCCACTTTTCATAAGTGTGGGAAGAATCATATTGAATGTTTTCTTAAGGGGAAGAAGATGTTTTTCATGTGTGTCATGGATGGACATCAAAAAAATGATGGTTAGGGAATATGATGTGATCACTAATGTGATGGAATAAAACAATGTTTCAAATAAGCGTCAGCTTATGGTCAAATATTTCAAACATTATAATCACAAGTACCATACAAAATGATTCTATATTAAAAGGTTTTTCGAATATAACTAGTGATAACAACCTCTAAGTACAAGAGACGATATACATGCTTACGTTATCACTACTGTTCAAGTGGATCTTAAAAATGAAGTGGTAAAAGGTATGCAAGTTATTCATTAAAAAATAGAAAAAATATTATTTTTATAAAAACATGATACATTATAATATATTTATTTTTTAATAAATTAAAACTCTTCAGTAGGTAGTGACACATGCAACATTTTTTGTAAACAAAACATGATACTCTATTAAAATATTATTATTTAGGCATGAAAATTGAAACATATACATTAAATTTGTGGGTATAAATATAAGTAACTAAATTATGAAACATTTGTTTTACACATTTTTAAAATAAATTGAATGGTTATTTGTTTATTATAAATAAAATAAGAACCATTTAAAAGAGAGATATTTTTTTTCTAAAAAACTATATTTTTTCTCAAAGAAGGATTTGTCGTGCATTACCCACATTATTAAAAATTATATTTTATAAACTTTATAAAATTTACTTTTGAAAATAAAAATTATTTTTGAAATAATTATATCAAAATTTACTTTGGGTATTTTTTTATTTTTCTAAAAAGTTCCATTTTTTAATGAACAATGGAGAATATTAACTATTATTAAAAAGTGTCTTCTCGTTTAAAGAAATTTCAAGAACCATTTTATTTTAATGTTTTTTGAAATGAAATATTAGTTCAAATTTATGTTAATTAATATATATTATTTCATTGGAATCAATTTAATATTTAATTTCTAAATAAAAACTTTTTCAACCTTTGATTTTTTTAAACCATTTTTCACACGACCGTAGGTTTATTTTTAATATAAAATATTCCACTTATGTGAGTTTAATTTGGAAAAATGGATTCAATATTTTGAATAATAATATTTTATATTATCTAATTAGCTCACATTAATTTTTTACCTCAATTAATAGTGAAAATAGTAAACATTGTTTACCACAATTAAGCTAAGTATGGGTTTACCAGGGGTTAAACTAAAAAGATATGTGTTAGAAATCACCCAAAACTTATATTATTTCTATTTTATATTTATATTTATAATTTATATGTTATAGGTTTATAAAATGATCCATTTTAGATATTTTGAAATTATAAAAACATGGTAGAAATTCATTCCTTTTAGAAATTCCAAGTCTTTCTACTTACCCAATTTTAAATGGACACCCTCTATCCTCTCTTATCTACACAACCAAAACCTATTATATCTTTCCATACCTTTCCAAATAACTTACATACTTCTATATCCTCATATTATAATCATTTTTTTATAAATCCTTTATAGAAATGATTTTTTAACCAAAAGAAGTTTTCCAAAGAAGAGGTAATGTGCTTAACTAATCATTATATTTAATTTATCTTACACCTCATTAAAATATAATAAAACAATTATGACATAATAAGAATAGTATATTATATATAATTAAATGTTTTTATGTTAATTTAATGACCTCATACAATCTTTTACTCCCTAAAATGGTAAATGAAATTGCTGATCATGTGAACAACAAACTACTACCTCATGAACCGACAAAACTTCTTTTCCATCACTGCTTTGTATGGATTGATATAATGAAGTATATAATGTTTATATGTTATATCTATGATATAATTTTAATTATGTAATTGTTATATCACATATAAAATCTTACTTTAAATTTCATAGAGAATATAATAACGTCTTTTGTGTGTATGTGGACTACCGTCTTAAGAAGTGATGTGATTCATTTTTCACTTATGATTTACATGTAAGGTAAAAAATATTGATTTTATTTTTAACTAATATATTCATTAACTATTAATAATTATATATAATAAATAAATAATATAATTTCTTACCTTACCATCCACTGAATAAATTATAACGTCTTTCTTATATACGATGAACTACTACCTCAAGAAGCTATGTGATTTATTTTTAATACCTAATCATATGGAAGGTATGTGTAGTGGTATTTAAAGAAATAAAATTATATATATTATATAATTATCATAATAAAATACTTATAATAACACTTACCTTATTTCCATCATAATCCTTGAAAAATGTACACGTTACTCAAATGTACGTATGAGCTACCGTTTACATGAATGTAATATAATTCATTTTTGAGAAAAATGTTTCATTGATTATTTAAAAAGTCTAATTTATGTATAAAACTTATAGTTTTAAATTTTTAATATTATATACATTATTAATTAATAATATTTTTCACCTTAGTCAAATAATAGAATTGATTTTGGATATATGATCTATTTATCATTAAAACGGACAATGTGAATGTTATTGGATAGGTAATTGAATATGACATAATAAAAATTAAAATAAAAGGAATAATAAACATGAAATAAGATATTAAAAAAATTTATAATTAAATATGTTTATTATTTATGAAGTTATAGAATGATCTTGAAAAATAAGGCTTGAGGTAAGGTATCTGTCTCAACCACCATTTCCTTCAGATTGTGAACATTATTTATCTTGCACACTATATTTCTATCATAATGATTTTGAATACCTCTAAAATTTTTTATATATGTCTCTCAAATATATACCTATATTATTCTCCCTTTTTTTATGGGGTAATACATTACTTATGATCATTTATCAAGTGAATTTATAATTAAATTTCCTTTGATCATGATATAAAGTACGATTATGAAACCCATTTTCATCCCATGGTTAATTCATATGTTATTCTCTATGATTGACTTCCTTTAGGTTGTACACATTGATCATGAAAATTTTATGATGGTTTCACCCTAATAGTTCTCAAATTTGATGATGTTTTCACCCTAATACTTCCTATGTGTTGTGCGGTTTGTTGATGGTACGTCGCAGGACATCTTCATTGGGCTAGAGCACTCAGTCATCATCTTTGCAGGCCATTTGGGACACGGCTGTTTTGGAGGGATGGCAACATCGGGAGGGACCATGCTTGCATGGGATCATTGAGTGTCCTACATAGGGATGGTGGTTGTTGATGTTCCTTAAATGTGGTAGATCCTGTTTTTTCCTGTTTTTGTTTGGGGTTGTTTGGGTGTATTGTTGGACCCTTCGGTTTCTCACTTTTCCCGTAAAAGGTTTTTCTTAATAATAAAAAATAATTTTCAGTCATTAATCCATTATGGGAATTTTTCCATAATAGGATATTGTCTAGTATATTAGCCTTCACTCGTGTTTATGTCATGTTATTTGTTATTTCCAAATTGACTTTGTTTACATGATCTTATTATAACATGTTTTAGTGAAAGTATTCTATAAAATTACTCACGATCATTATATTTTATGATATCATGTTATACCTTTGACTCTCATGTTATGTTTTCTAATTATATTTTTTCCTTTACTAGGATGTTCAGATCACCCCATTCTTTATGTATTCCCCATGTTATCCTATGATATTTTAAGAGCTCAAATATATTTTAGAATCTCATAGTGGAGAATAAAATCAATTTTCCATGTTTTTAGTTACTTTTGAGGTAACATGAAACTAGTTTTCTAAATAAACCAGGAATTAATGATCCTTGTGTTTTATTAAACGAAATTTATGTTTAATATTCAAGTAATAATATGTATGAAAGTATTGGGTCACCATAGTTTGTATTAGAAGAAAGGTTTTGTTAATTGTTAGAACGGGGATGAGACAACATTAGTTATAACCCTAGGGACAAGTATAATGATTAAAATAAGGATAACTATATGAATATGAATAAATGATGGAATATTTGGTAAAGTATAATATGGGTGGTTTTTACAAAAATACAACTATTTTTGGATACTTAAAGTAGACGTGGATCTGATAAAAAAGGTACTCAGGGGTAATACCAATTAAAAGTCACATTGATCTAGACTCAATCATCACTAGTTATATGAATTCAGGCATTTCTTCACACCTGGTTTGACACTTTAAGGGGTACTCTTTGGAAATTCACTAAATCTTTTCAAACCATTAATAAGAAAAAAAACATATTGTCAGGTTAAAATCCTAATAGAAAAAATTACCATGGAAAATATCGATCGAAACCTAGAATCTAGTAATTTTGGACAAGATAATCATTTAGGATTTTTTTTTACTTTTTACTTTATATGTTTTCTATTAGTATATTAAATTATTATCATCCTCTGTTTTTATTTATTTTAGTTAATAGAAGGAAATAAGAGAAATGATTCCAACCACCAGCATGACAGTTAACGTGATGATTTCCCCAATGATATTCCTAAACATATAATACCAGTATAAAAGAACATCATGGTATTACTAGATTAACTAGCTTAAGTTATGATTAATAACCTTAATCATGCAAAATAACCTACCCCTATTAGTAAGGATCAAGTTGTAGTTAAGTATTTTATGCAATGAAGGACCACTAGTTTTAAGGGATGTTATGATCTCTTAATTAATAGAAATGGATTAATTATCTTGAGAAATTATTATCAATCCTCTAATGCTTAGAGAGATTAAAATTTTTTATGGTTGTATGTCTCATTATGGGATAATTTGATCAGTGGTGGAAACTGGTCATGAAAAAAAAATCCAAAGAGGATATTTATTCCATGGAATATGAATACATCATGAAAATATTATTCAATAAATATTTTCCTTGAACTCATCATCATTGAATGCAAAGGTAGTTCCTTAGGCTTAAGAAGAAGGAAAAATAGTATATCAATGTGTATGAAAAAACTTCACAATTGATAAGCTAAAATTATATATAAATTACATTTTTATTTGATTAAGTATTATAAATTTTTTACTCAATAATGCACCAGGTGTGCGTTTATAATTGTAATAAATAGGTTTCTAATGTTTTAAAGTAAAATCTAATGAAAATAGCCAAAAATGATCATTACACCTCATGAAACTCACTTACACGGTGTGTAGTCAACTTTCACAACAAAGAAAAAGTCGTGAAATAATTACAATCCATGAAGTGATTACACAACTTGATTTTCCAATACACATCTTGGTACATTTGAATTTCAATTATCTCTTTAATTATCTATAATGAAGTAAGATACACATCATGAAGACCCATTACACATCTTGGAAAGAGTCAACTTCCAAATCTCAAAGATCCAGAATGAGATTCTCATGATATTCATAAAGAAATAAACATTACAAGATAAAATATTGGATCTGAGTTATATGTTGTGAAATGTTTTAAATGTCATGTAATATCCCCATTATTTAACTCCAACTGGCATGAAATAGAGAAAAGTGAACACTTGTTCAGAATCTCCTTTTTTTATCTGATTCTTATCCCATTATTTCTTTGTTATTCTATCTCAACTCAACTTGCATCCATAAATTTTACTATTTTATATATATTCAAGAACCATTGATTAAAATATTCAATGTGTTCTCCATTATTTTTCATCACCAAGACATGTAATGTGTGTTCTCCATCTCAATTTATAATGGAAGATGAAACCTTACCTCGCTATTCCCTTTTATTATTTCAATTAAGTGTTTGGTTAAAATTGTTAATGATTTGAATTTTAATTATAATATTATTTAATAAATGATCTTTAATTACTTTATCTCAATTTTTATTGTTATGTTGATTATATTTTCAGACCTTTACCATTTCTTAATCAATTCTACCATGAGTGGTTAAAACACCTATGGTAGGGGTTAAGAGTAGGGTGTATAAATTTAATGAATATTTACTTATAAACTTGGTAACCCTAAGGATACTAATCTAGTTAAACAAAAAAATTATTTTATTCATTTGAATAGCTATAACCACAGGGAGTTCAAATGAATAACCCTGACCTAATTACAACATAATAAAATATAACTAATTTCATATGATACTTTATGACTCGGAAGATAGGCTTAATGAATCTAGGATTTAACTATCCCCAGACTATGGAATATTTGACTCTTAGATAAAACCGTTTGGTTTGACCATGGTCAACTAGTGACCTTTTCTTACATTTCAGTCTAATTCTTTAGTCCACTCCATGTTAGGATTAAGATTATTCTTTTACCTGAAGCCCCATAATTAATCATGATCCCTTATATATTTGATCTTAATCACCAATCCAATATAATTAGTTTATTCCCAAACTCATTCAATTTTTTAGTAATCTTATACATAGGGTTCAAAGACCTAGTCCCTGGAATCCAATTCAATCCTCATGGTACCGACCCAATGCTTTCACTATACTATGCCCTAGTATAAAGTGTTGTTTGGGAAATAATAAATATAATTAGAACACGTCATATATTAATTAAACGAATCGTCTGGGTGAATAAAATATAGGAGTCATTTCCAAGGAATCAGAACATTGTTCTAAAACATGGAAACCTATGGAAAGAACCTAGGATTACCTCACTCATTCTCCTTTCTCTATTCTTTTCTTTCCTCTTTTTTTCAAATTTCACTGTTTCCTTCTCCTTGAAGCCTAGTGCATGAATTAGGCCCCTTTAACCCAGTCAAGTATACATTACACAAAATAAATCTTACCATTGAACCAAAAATTGAAAGGTGCATCTCCACAGATCTTCATTTACAAATGGACATCCAAATATGTCATGCAGGTCCCAAACCACAATACATGCAACCCAAACAACATGTAGAGAATATCATGGATCAAGAACACACCATTAATGATTATAGATTTCCATACATCAATGGTGATACACCCAAAATTGTGCACCATCTTGTTCAGGCACACACATTTGAGATAAAACCTGAACTCATTCATATGATCCATAATATGGGCCAGTTTAGTGGACTTTAAAGTTAAGATTCACATGAACATGTCTTCAACATCATGAAAGTATGTTATACCTTTTACAATTATAGAATATATTCTGAGTCTATAAGACTAAGAGTATTTCCCTTCTTCCTATGAGATCAAGCCAAGGACTGGCTCAAAATTTAGGCTCCCAAGTTAATCACTACTTGGGATGATTTATCTAGGAAGTTCTTGGACATGTACATCCTGCCCATCTAAACATGGAAATTACAAAATAATATCCAAATTTTCTCACAAAATTATGGAGATCTAGCATGGGATGCAATGTATCTTTTCATGGAACTCACTTGTAAGTTCCCAAATCATGGACTTGATATATGGATACAACTCCAAATATTTTATCAAGGCCTCTAACTATCTCATCCCATAGTTTTTGATGATTCCACTGATTGAGGGATGATATTTAAAACATTGAATGCAGGAAAAAAAAATTAAACTAAAGGAAATACATTATAACAGAATAATTCTGGATGAACTAGGAGTAATATCACTAAATTAAGAGTTTTATGCTAATTTTCAACAAAAAAGTAAACTAAAAATGAGAGACTCAAGGTGTTTCTAAATCCCATGAACTATAGGAGAATGTAACTTCAGAAGATCCTTGTACGATTTATGATATATAATCAACCTCATGTTGATGAGTGTATTTCATAAGATGTGACTTGAGGAACAAAACCCAACTTGTGTACCACTTCAATTAGACAATTTATCTGTAATGTATCCCAAATGACTTTTCCTGGGTGACTTAGTGAAAGTCAGCATGTTTATTTTTACAGAGCGCTTCCTCATTTTGGACATGGAAGAGGATGGAGATTTTACAACCATCTTGGTCTGACTATTTATGGCCACTAAAAGTCAAAGATTTTGTAAATCAAGTATGACTCACATATTTAGTAGGTGATGAATTATTTGTTTTTACTAGGTGAAATCAACAAAATAGATAGATGATTCTTTTGAATCCCACTTTATCTTTCTAACAGATAAAGGAGGTGACCAATTTGACCTCAAAGATGATAGTGAAAAAATAACCCATGGTGAGGAGGAGTAATATAAATTTTATGAATTAAACTACATAGAACCTTTTATAATGGATAGTATCCCACCTTTTATACCCTCAGTAATTTAGCCACCAAAACTCGAACTGAATGCCCTCTCTAATAAACTCAAGTCATCTTTTTTTTATACATATTTTACACCAACAATTATCATTAACATGTAAAATACATTTTCATAAGGGGAAAATTATATATATGTCCTATAAATAAATAAAAACTCAATTTGTTTTGGGTGGTGGATATCAAAGGGATCAATCCTTCTTTATTCTCCCATAAAATATGACTAGATGAAGGTGTTATCCAATAATTCAAAACATATAGGGGACTCACACCAGAAATGATGGAGGATGTTAATAAATAATTATTGAAACTTGTAGGCATTGGAATTGTTCTCTGAATCACTAATAGTGAATGGGTGAGCCAATTTTTGGTCATGCCAAAGAAAGGTGGTCTCCGAGTTGAATAAAATGATGAATATGAAATGATCTCGACTCATACCATCATTGATGGAGAGTATGTATGGATTATGGGAACCTAAATTTCGAAACCTATTCTAATAATTTCCCTTTTCACTTCATGGATAAAATTTTGGAGAGACTAGCATGACATGAATTAGATTGCTTCGCAGATGGATATTCCAGATCCAATCAGATTGCAGTGAACCAAGAAGATTATTCTAAAACAACATCCATGTGTCCATATAGTACCTTCACCTACTGGAACATTTCATTTGGTAGGTGTAACTCAATAGAGAACATTCAAATATTCATTACACCGATATTCCATGATATGGGGGAGGAATAGTTAGAAATATTCATTGTTGACATTTCAGTTAATGGAAAATATTTTGAGTTTTGTCTAAGAAATCATGATTTGTTCCTGCAACTCTGTATAGAGTAGTGCATATTTTTAAACTAGGATAATATTACATTTTTTTCAATGTGGTATAGTACATAGACACAAAAGTTTCAAGTATCACATTGAATTTAAAACCACTAAAATAAAAGTGATCAATGATTTACCTATAGCCTCAGCAGTCAAAGCCATAAGGAGGTTTCTTGGCCTTTCCAGATTCTATCAGTGATTTTTGAATGATTTTGAGAAATTTTACCACCCCATGAAACCCCTATTATCAAAAGTAAATCCATTATAATTCACTGATGAACATCACCAGGCATTAAAAAATTTAATGGAAATCTTGGTAGCTTTTCTTTTAATCATTTCACCATATTTGAAAAAAGAATTTGAATTGATATGCGTCACTAGTGACTTTATTATTGGTGTTGTCTGTGGAAAGAAATTTGGTCACATATTAAGTCCCATATACTATTCCAGTCACAAAATTTATGAAAATTAAGTGAATTATACAACTATAAAGAATCAGATTTTAGCATTTGCTTTTGCTTTCGAGAAATTTTGCTCATATCTAGTTTTGTATAAAGTCATTATGTAAACTGACCATGTTGCCCTATGAAATATGATGAATAAAAATTATGTCAATCCAATATTGATAAGGTGTATATTTCTGCTTCAAGAGTTCTATATTATCATCAAGGATACAAAAGTAATGGAAAATTTTGTTGCTAACCATTTATCTCGACTTCCAATACAAAATATAAAGGATGATGACGATCTTGACATTGAGGTAGACTTCTCTAATGTAAATATATTCATCATAAAAGAACAATCATGGTTTTCATATATTGAAAAATATCTCAGAACATTATTTTTACACCAATACCTCTTCTTCCATCAAATAATATTATTTTTAGTTGAAGCTTTATAATACTAGTGGGATGAACCATAACTTTTTAAGTGTTGCATTGATGTATTATTATGACGTGCATCCCAAAGGATGAAATCCCAAGTCTGTTGTACATGTTGAATACATCACTGACTAGAGGATATCTGATACCAAAACACACAATAGAAAAAAATTTAAATAGGTTACTTTTCTGGCCCACACACCACCAATAGGAAAGGGATTATTTTGGAAGCTAGGATTGGTGCCAACGATCTGGAACTATTGGAAAAAGGAATGAAATTTCCCAAACACCAATCACGGAAGTTGAAATATTTGATTTATGGGGAATATAATTCATGTGGCCATTTTCAAATTCACATGGAAATTACTATTTCCTTTTCTGCGTTCAATATATTTCCAAATGGGTAGAAGATGGAGATACAGTGCATGAGACTTAAAAAGTGGTCATGAATTTCATGAAGAAGAATATGTTTTAAATATTTGGATTTCCCAGACAACTCATTATTTATCAGGGGAAGATATTTCCAATAGATCACTAAAATGGCTATTGAAAAATATGGAATAATGTATACCACAGTTACTCCCTACCATAAGAAAAAAAGAAGGACAATTGAATTTTCAAATAGGGAAAACAAACATATCCTGGAAAATCCTTGAACATAATTTGAAGGGATTGGAGTCTGAATTCCAAAGGTTCACTATGGTCATACCAAACTGCATAGAAAACCCTAATTGGTACCACCCATTTCTAATTAGTGTACAGAATTCCATTCCATTTTCTAGTACAACTCGAGCATCTCTCATATTGGGAAATAAAGAAGCATAGTCTGGATTTTCAAGAGGATGCGGAACCAAGGAATCTTCAATTGGATGAGATGGATGAAATAAAAAAATAATTATATGAAAATGAAAAGATATATAAAAAAAATAGCATGATCAATTTATTGTGGGAAAAAAATTTGTTCCTGGGAATATGGTCTTATTATTCAACTCAATATTAATATTGTTCCCTAGGAATATGAAATCAAAATGCACAAGGCCCTTTATGGTCATAAAAGTATTTCCTTACCAGACCATTAACATTCAAAATAAATGTGGACCACCATTAAAATTCAATGGTCAAAGATTACAAATCTATAAATAACCCTTCCATGAGGGCTCTATCATCATCTTGAAATTAATCTACGCATAAAAGAGTCTAGATATCGAAATTAAATGAAGTGTTAACTGGAAGGAAACATATGTTTTGTAACCTTAGGACTGATTGGGTTAGAATAAGTTTTATGATATGTTAGGGAATTTTTGGAGTAAAGGACCAGGCTTGAGTTTCAAACTAGGAAAAAAGAAACAATTACAAGTCATGTAACAATCACTCATGATGTATTCTTTTCACTATAGGAAATCATTTAAAATAAAAAATTAAACATCATGTATCAAAAATACACTTCATGTAATTTCCCAATCAATTTGATTCATGAAATTAGGGTTCATAACACTTGATTCCCCCTCCCGCCGCGCACCACACCCAACCCCCCTTCCAAACATCCCTTGTCTCTCGGGCCTCCCCCTTCCTCCCCAATCCTCCTTCTTATGAACCTCCCTGCAGCCAAACCTTACTCTAAAATGGCATGCACGAAGACAGTGAGAACTCCTACTACCGATCCTATTCTTAAAATAGATGATGTTCCATTAGAAAAGCATCGATGTGGTGTATCACCTCTAGCACCCCTGCATCTTCTTCCTACACTTACACTACTGTCCCTAAAGAGACAGCTATTCTTGAAGACTCTAAATGCACCTTCAGTTGGTTGTTTAATGAAAATAAAAAACACATGCACCCCATCCTATACTTTCCAGTCCCCAATAATGATGTTACACTCAACTGGATATAGGACAAACCAATGATGACAAACAAAACTCTCGACATGGTCATCCTTGCGCACCTGAAAATCATCCAATAGGTGATCCATCTCTTCAACATCCTTCATATCTTCTCCATCATCAATGTAAGGACCCAAAAATCGACGTACATGGACATTAAATTACTTTTTCAGAATACTTAATACATAAAAAAACATATTCAAAAATACTGTATTAGTTTAGTTTCTTTGTAAACACGGAACTAAATCTTCTAATCACGGTGAAATATCTTGAACATCTCCCATAATGATCTTCCCCTTTTTTTTCTTACCTAAAACCATTATTTATATCCTGGGGAAAAGAAAACATAAATAGGGTGATCTCAAATGCTTAGAAAGGGTAATCATAGAGAATATATAACAAACCATAAATATTTGAACATAAAAAACATGTACATAGAACATCAAAATAATGATTAATGACATAAATCTTGGCAGTATATATGGCATATATCATAAAGGAACATCATCCATGATAAAATAACATGGGAATAAAACATGTAATTCTGGTAAACCATTAATCACATGATATGATTTCCATAGTAGCCAAGGCATTGATGCCAAGACCATCATAGTGGACAAAGTCCATTACTTAACCGAGTTTACTTGATGTTCCAGACCTGTATTACTAAACTAGATTTACTTTTTGTTCCTACCATGTTTATATCATGAGATATAAATCTTTAACTAATGAATTGGAGGGAGATATAGGTCCAACCCATCTCATAATGAAATCATTCTTTTGTGTGCCACAAAATAAACATAAATCATTCAACATAACCCAAAAAATGGCTTCCATAAACATCATCCCATCTTAACATAAAACATATAAAAAATGGATATAATTTCATAATAAGAAAAATAAAACCATGTAAATTAAAGATAAATTTTACTTGAAACATAAATGTATTAAATAATGTCACCTTAGATGGAAAATAGTTTTAACAAAACACTTGAAATGAATTCTTGTGGAAAATATCCTTTCTTCTTCAAAATCATTTTTTTTCTAAAAATGCCATGCAGTTTTAAAAAAATGATTTTTTTTTGAAAATAATCATGAAATATTTCATAGGAATCTTCATGGAAATAATGCGTTATGAAATTGTAAAAATTCATTCATGTCGTATAAGTTAAACAAAAACATTCTCCTCGTACTTTTTCCAGAAAAGTCGAAAAGTACATCGTATGGTAAATAAAGAAATATTTCTTCCATTCGCAGTAGTAAAAGAAAAAAATTGGTAAAAATGACTTAAAAAATAAGTGAAAACATTTTTAGAAAACATTGACATGGATGATAAATATAACCCCAGAAAATACTAATGAATAAACAATCTCTGTTCAGAATGGTATTGGAATAATTATCCCTTACCAATAATAATCAGTGGAATCATAGATGTCATAAAATAAAGAAAACGGCATAAACATGTAAATAAAATATTATTCATAATAAAAATCATAAAACAAGCATGGTAATCATAAACACCATATAAAATAAATAGTTGGTGATTAAGGCCTATGTCTCACATAAATAAAAGTGAGATGAAATAATCCCTTACCTTATGTCTGATATGCTTTGTACGTATCTGAACCTCTTGTATAATGATTTAAATAATGTCATTGACTTATTCAAGAATCATATTCATTGTTATGATGTCATATATGGTCATATTCTTATCTTCTTATTAGTACTATTTCATTTCTACTTGTTATTCAGGGGTTCATTGCTTTATGTTCTTATGCGTGTTTTGTCAAATAAATTTGTATTCCTCTTTTTAGGTTATAGATACATAATTTACAGAATAGTATTAGTGTAATATATATCATATTTATTCATTAAATTAATTTATATAATCATTATTCAATGAATATCATGTAGAACGAGTCCCATCACATTGTAGAGACGGTAGGCCATATGTACGCACGAGTGATGATATCATTCCCATGATCGTGGAGTTGTATTGAAATGTATAGTGTATAATATTTTAGAATCAATATCACTTTACATTAATCATATATAGTTATTTCATGCATACTTATACCCAACCAAGTATTTTAGTGATGAAAAAAAATATTACACCGTGGTGTGGAGATGGTAAGTCGTGCGTACGCACGAGTGGTGATTTCATTTTTTCATAGGATGGATAGAAGATAGAATTTGGTTGTTTATTATTCATAATAACATACCAGTATCCAATTGATACTGGATTTATTACTTAATAATGAAACAACTCATATAGAGGAAGTGAAGAATAAATAAGTTTGAAAGAATTGGTAAAAGATATTACCTCTTCTTCGACGCGCCTCTTCATAACATCCTCTTAGGTGGATAAAGTTGGTCTTTGATGAAGACCAGAACCTCTAATAGGTTTCTTGGGAAGTGTAGAAGAGAAATTGACAGGTCTTGGTCGAGATTGAAAGCTCAAAATGTATTGAAGAAGAGAGGGTGGAGGTGCCTTTTTATAAGGGAGGAGAGGGGCACTTTTGGAAACCTCTAAAATATTAATTTATAATAAACTCAAAACCCACTTAAATACCCCAAAAAATGACTCAAGTACCAATATAATATGAGATAGGGTTTTAATATATTCAAACAATAATTTTTAGACATGTTGGGAGTTTATTTTAAACCTTATCAACTTGACTTATCCTTATTTAATCTATTTAATTTTATTTGTGATAGTAATATTCTAAATTTTAAATTTTTATAAATAATTACTTATGTGTTATGAATTTTGCATAATTGGATAATTTATGACATTTTAGACCATATTAAATTTAATATATAATTTTTAAATATTTTTGTTTTTTTAAAAAATTTAACAATATTTAAGTTTTTTAAAATAACAATAGTGCCAATTTTGACACTATTCATTTATTTGAATTTAAATAAAATACACAAACAGAAAATATTCACACAAAAAATATTTAATAGGTTTTAAACATGTCATATTAATCTAAAAAATTTGTGGAGAATGTTAATTAGTTCATATAATATTTATTTTAATATTTTTAAAACTTTTAATTTCATTTTTCTCTTAATAAAATAATCATTACAACATTTTTGTATAATTATTTAATATAACAATTTTTCATAAAAATTAAAACTAAAATATTTTGATGTATATAAATCTGATATCTTTCATAAGAATACTTTTAATCGAATTTATTTTCCAAACCACCAATATTTTAAAATCTTATGTTTATTAAATTATGACGGTGACAACTTTGACATCATTTAAAATAAAATAATATAAGTGTCATAATCACTATTATAAGGATCCAAATGTTCTAAAATTAGTCCTTTGGATTCCTATGGTTTATCTTTACACGACCAAAAAGTTTTGGTTAGGTATTTCGGCCATTTAAGGTTATTATTAGTTTAATAAAAAATATATTGTTGATTTTTTACTAAATAAATAATTTTTTTATAATTAATGTATAAACTATTAAGGTAGTTATATATTTTATAAAAATTACAAATAAATTACCATGGTAAATAAAAACATTTTAGATTTAAAATGATTATTTATAACTGAATTTATTTTCTGTATAACCTTATATTGAAAATAATCTAATTATTAAAGTTTGAGAGAGACATAATTCTCTATCAATTAAAAAAAATAAATTAAATGTATTAATCACATAAAAGCGGGTTTTAATAATTACCATATCGACACAAGTATATATTAGGACTAAATATTAACATAAAATTACATTAAAACTTGTGTTAGGGTAATTTTATAATATTATTGTTACCCTTAATTACCTAATTTACCTTTTACATTGGTAAATAAAATTTACCGTTGATAATATTCATAATGTCTAAAAAATAAAAGTAGCCTTTTAACATAATTTGGACCTATTGATTCCAAATATGGAATCAATTTTTCCAAATTAAAGACCCAGAATTTTCAATATTTAATATAAAATTAATCACACATTTTAGAAAATGGGTTTTAAAAGTTAAAACTTTGCAAATGATTGAAATTTTTTACCTATGAATTAAATATAAAATTAATGATAATTACTTGAATTATATTAAATGTTAATAATCTATTCTATTTATACTTTAAACCCATTCAATATTATAATTTAACCGTATAAATTATCTTGATGAAAAAAGTTGTTTTTTAATTAAAATTTACATTATTTTTACTATTCATCAAAATATGAACGTTATCAGCAAAAATCAAAACATTATCCGATGTAAATTTTTATATCCTAATTCACAAGAATAAGTTTATTTTTTAAAATTAAACTTATAATCTTGTTAAAAATTAGATTTAAAATGTGTGCGCCATCAAAAGGCAGCAAAACTTCATTTTTTGAAAAATACTTCTGTTATCTGAAAAATTGATTTTGTTCTAATACCTCATTTTATAAAATGTGTAAGATGAATTATAATGCTATAAAATTAAAAATTCATTTAATACTATTAATAATGGATAGTTAATAATATTATAATAATATATCATTGTTTAGTGAAACTCAGTATTGCGTACAACACACTCTATTGAGGAAGGTCGCTCTTGTGTGTAATGCAAGCCAAGTCAGGATTGTGTGTAGTGAAAGCTTCCTTTTGTGTTTCATATAACATAATAAAAACTTATTTAATTTATAAATCGAACAAAATCTATAATCAATGTTGTGTAGAATAATTTCTACCAAAAGAACTTGAAATTGTGTGTAACACAAGCCAAGAATATTGTTGTATATACTACAAACTAATATGGTGTTGCGTATAGTGAAAGCTAATCTTGGTGTAGCGTACAATAGAACATATCAGAGAAATTAAAAAGAATATATCCCATAAAATCTCAGGGTGTTACATTCTAGGCCCCTTAAAATGAATTTCTCCCTCGAAGTTCGTTGGGGTTATAAATGTTTTGCAACTTGATTGTTTCTTTCATCGAAACCCATATCATAAAAAGGAATACAAAAAAATAATTTTAAAAATGAAATTTAGAATCATAACGGTTTCCCAAAGTAACTCTGCACTGGGTTACCACATAGGAAAACATAGGTGAAAACATGGATGTGGAAGAGAAATCTAACCATCAACTTCTGATGAAGAGTGGTAGAGGACATGGCTATGAAAAATCCAACAATCACAAGGCCATAAATTTTTGATGATCTGAGGTACCTTATAATTCATCGGGTATGAGGGTACTAGGAAAATAGTGTTAGTTTTCTAGATCACTTCCCTAAAGTTGATGAATTTTTTCATAAGGATAAATACTTACTTGATTTCAGTGTAATATCATCATTGGTCATTCCATGAACAATTTCCACTTCATCTCTTATTTAAATAAATGAAGTTTAATTTTTCATTCTTGAAGTGTTAGCAGATCATGCGATAGAATGATAGATCATTCCATCTATCTCAAACAAAAGGTTAGCAAAAGTTATTAAATATACATAAGTCCATGTATGGTAATATTAATCGTATATGGTTCCAAAAATGGACTTATGATTCATCTATCATACTGCATAATAAAATAAAACTATTTTCTACTAACCATGGACTTCCTGTAGGCCAGTGGTAGGAGATAAAGGCCTATCGCACTTCGGTTGTGGGTTCGATTCCCACATCCTTGTTCGACGCAATGGGTCGTTTCCCGTCCTACGAGTTGTCCTTTTATCTAGAACTATACTATTATAACATTTCAGAAATAATATCATAAAGTTATAGCCTTAAACAGTACTATCTGATGTATAACATAATCCATTCCAATATTTAGTCTTATCCAAAATACTTATGTCCAATATCATATTATAAAGTAAAATATTACAAGAGAGGTCATCTACCAAGCATGTGATTACCATCATTTATCCCCCATATATCATAAGATATATCTTTTTGGTCATATTCTAAACATGTGAATAACTTAATCATGTATTCTATTGAAACATGAATTACCATAGAACCTTCTTGAAAACATGAATTTTGTCAAAAGTTAACTCTTTCCACATACCAAAATACCAAGAATTCTATATATTCAAACCATTATGTCACTTTGTCCATATATCAGTCATGATCTCATTAATACTGTCAAACATATTTTTCCCCTTATCCCATCATTATCCTCATGTCATCTTCTTTCCAAAAATATTTCAATCACTTTTCAAGGTTACCGGTACCATTCAATATATACTTTAGAATACTCAAGGAAAAACAATAGTATAACAATACTTATATTTTTTTCTTTATTCCATAGTATCATACATTATTCTCGATAAACATGAAAGTATTACACAACCTTCTTAAACCACTGATCAAGCTTCGTCATTTTATTCCTCAACACTTCTTTCATCTCATATATCATTTGTAGTCTCTTCATCATCATCATCATAAATACACCCATACGACCATGATGATTCTCTTCATGAGATTTTCTCTTAGTGCATTGGTTTGTATAATGCCCATACATTCCACATTTAAAACATTTAACCGTTTTTGATGTCTTAGCAATACCATCAACCTTATCCATTGTATTAATTGAACATTTTTCTTTGTAATTACTGGCTTTATGTTCTTATTTTCCACACCCAAAGAATCTTCCAGTTCCTTTGAAACATTCTCATTGATTCCTATTCCTACATGATTTACATGAGTGAAATTGAACTTTCTTTCCTCTATGATCAGCATGAAACTCCATCCTTCTCTTATTAGCTGAGTCAGGAAACTTAACAAAATTGGGATTATTGATCATATTATGAGATTGCTGATTAGGCATAATAACGATGTTTGTACTTCCAAATCTCGTTCCATTTGGTTTCTCATGATTAATATCATTTCATTGTCTATCATATCCTCCATTATCATGAATCTTCCTATTTCCATCCCTTTTTCTAAAACCCAAAAATAATAGTCTTAGAGGAAAAAATCATTCTAGGAAAACAACATAATAAAGGGGTTATACCTTCAATATCTAAGATCTTAGGTTTAATTATATGATATTTATTGTAATTCTAGGACTATAACCAATACGTATACTTAACCTTAGGTAAATCCCTAGACATACCTTTGAAATATATATAGGGATGCCACTAATATTTTCACACCCTAGTTTGCAATGGTTAATTAATCCTTTGCTCTGATACCAACTATAGAGACCCAAAGCTTGACGTACATGTACATTACATTACTTTTGCATAATACTTAATACATAACAAAAATAGACGCCCAAAGACCAAATTAGTTTAGTGTCTTTGAAAACTCGGAACAAAATCTTCTAATCATGGTGAAATATCTTCAACATCTCCCATAAAGATCTTTCCCTTTTTTTCTTACCCAAAACTTTTCTATATATCCTGGGGAAAAGAAAACATAAAAAGGGTGTGCTCAAAAGCTCAGTAAGGGTAAACATGGAACACATAAATCAACCCATAAATATGTGAACGTAAAAACATGAACACAAAACATCAAAATAATGAGTAATGACATAAATATTGGCAGTACATAAGGCATAGATCATAAAGGAACATAAATCATGATAAAATAACAAGGGAATAAAACATGTAATTGTGGAAAACCATTAAGCACATGATATGATCTCCATAGTATCCAAATAATTGATGCCAAGACCATCATATTGGGAAAATTCCATTACTGAACTAGGTTTACTTGTCGTTCCAGCCCTATATTTATGATCCCAATTTACATACTGTTCCATCCATGTTTATCTCATGAGATATAAATCTTTACCCAATTCATTGGAGGGAGATATAGGTCCCACCCATCTCATAATGAAATCATTCTTTCATATGGCACAAAATAAACATAAATAATTCATCATAACCCAAAAAATGGGTTTCATAAACATCATCCAATCTTAACATAATCCATATAAATCGAATGGATATAATTTTATCATAAGAAAAATCAAACCATGTATATAAAAGAGACACTATACTTGAATCATAAACATATTAAATAATTTTTTCTTAGATGGAAAATCATTTTGATAAAACACTTGAAATGCATTATTCGGTAAAATATCCTTTCTTCTTCAAAATCATTTTATTTTCCCAAAATGCCATTCAATTTTAAAAGAAATGAATTTTATTGAAAATTATAATGAAATATTGCATAGTAAGATTAATGTAAATAAGGTATTATGAAACTGTAAAAATTCATTCATGCCTTATATGTTAAACAAAAACATTATCCTCGTACTTTTTCTAGAAAATTAAAAAAGTACCTCATTTGGTAAACAAAGAATGATTCCTTCCATTATTCATAGTAAAAGTCAAAAATTAGTAAAAATTAATTTAAACATACATGAATAAATTTTTAGAAAACATGGACTTGGATGATAAATATAACCCCAGTAAATACTTACGAATAAACAATCTCGGTTAAGAATGAGATTAGAATAATTATCCCTTACCAATTATAATCAGTGGAATCATACATGTCATAAAATAAAGAACATTAAATAAATTTGTAAATATAATATTATTCATAATAAAAATATTAAAACATGCATGGTAATCATAAACAATATACAAAATAAATAGTTGGTGATTAAGGCATATGTCTCACAGAAATAAAAGTGAGATGAAGTAATTCCTTAACTTAAGACCGATTTTCTTTGTACGTATCTAAACCTCCTGTATAATGAATTAAAAAATGTCATTGACTTAATCCATAATCATATTAATTGTTATGATATAATATGTGGTGATATTATTATCTTCTTATTAGTAATATTTCATTGCTACTTGTTATTCGGGTGTTCATTGCTTTATGTTCTTATGCATGTTTTGTCAAATAAATTATTATTCCTCTTTTTAGGTTATAGATAAATAATTTAGAGAATTTTATTAGTGTAATATATATCATATTTATTCATTAAATTCATGTATATAATCATTATTCAATTAAGATCATGTAGAATGAGTCACATCACATCGTGGAGACGGTAGGCCACACGTACGCACGAGCGATGATATCACTCCCATGATTGTGGAATTGTATTAAAGTATATGATGTATAATATTTCAGAATCAATATCAATTTAAAATAATAATATATAGTTATTTATTCCATCCTTATACCCATCCAAGTATGTTAGTGATGAAATAAAAGATTACACCACGACGTGGAGACGGTAAGCTATACGTACACACGCGTGGTGATTTCATTTTTTCATAGGATGGATAGAAGATAGAATGTGATTTTTTTTGTATTCATAATAACATATCAGTATACAAGTGATACTGTAGTTATTACTTAATAATGAAACAACTCATATAGAGGAATTATAAGAAGAAATAATTTTGAAAGAATCGGTAAAGGATATTACCTCTTCTTCGACGCGTCTCTTCTTAACCTCCTCTTGGGGTGCTAAAGTTGGTCTTTGAAGAAGACCAGGACCTCTAGAAGGTTTCTAGGGAAGTGGATAAGAGAAATGGATAAGGTTTGGCCAAGAATGAAATCTCAAAATTTTGTGAAGAGGAGAAGGAGGAGGTGCCTTTTTATAATAGAGGAGAGGGGCACTTTTTGAAATCTGTAAAATATTAATTTATAATAAACTCAAAACCCACTTAAAAACATCAAAAAATGACTCAAATCCAAATATTAGTTGATATAGGGTTGTAATATCATAAAAACTTAAAATTTAGACATGTGGGGATTTTATTTTAAACCTTATCAACAATATTTATCCTTATTTGATCTATTTAATTTTATTTGTGGTAATAATATTATAAATTTAAAATTGTTATAAAAAATTACTTATGTGTTTTTAATTGTCCATAGTTAGATATCTTATGACATTTTAAACCATATAAATTTAAATTTATAATTTTTAAATTTTTTTGTGATTTTTAAACAATTTAATAATATGTCATTTTTATAAAATAACAATAGTGTCAATTTTGACAATATTCATTTATTTTAATTTAAATTAAATTCACACAGAGAATATATTTTCACAAAAATATTTAATAGGTTCTTAACATGTCATATTCATATTGAAATTTTTTGGAGAATATTAATTAGTTCATATAATATTTATTTTAATATTTTTAATACCATTTATTTGATATTTCTTCTAATAAAATAATTACTACAACATTTTTGTATAATAATTTAATATACAAATTTGGTACATAAAAATTAAAAATAAAATATTATAATGAATATAAATCTAATATATTTCATAATAATACATTTAATCGAATTTATCTTCTAAAACACCCACCTTTTATAATCTTATGTTTATTAAATTATGAAGGTGATAACTTTGACATCAATTAAAATAAAATAATATAGATGTCATAATTGATTTTATAAGGCTCAAAATAGTCAATAATTAGACCTTTTGATGCTTATGGTTTATATGTACACGACCAATAAGTTTGGGTCAGGTATTTGGGCCTTTTATGGGTATTATTAGTTTAATAGAAACTATATTACTGATTTTTTACTAAATAAATAATTTTTTCATAATTAATGTATATGCTATTAAGGTAATTATATATTTCTTAAAAATTACAAATAAATTACCATGATAAATAAAAACGTTTTAGCTTTCAAATTAGTATTTATATCTAAGTTTATATTCTGTATAACCTTATATTAAAAATAATTAAATTATTAAAGTTTGACTGAGACATATTCAACCTTCATTTAAAAAAAATAATTAAAGGTATTAATCACATACAAGTGGGTTATAATAGATAACATTTCGCACCAATTATATTTTATGTCTAAATATAATCATCCAATTATATTATGACATGTGTTAGGGTGATTTTATAATATTATTGTTTCCCTTAATTACCTAATTTACCTTTAACTATGGTAAATAAAATTTACCGTAGTTACTATTCATAATGTCTAAAAAATAAAAGTTTCCTATTAACATAATGTGGACTTAATTATTCCAAATATGGAATAAATTTTTCCAAATTCAAGACATAGAAGGTGCAGTATTTAATTTAAATTTAATCCCGTTGTTATGAAAATGGGTTTAAAAAGTTAAAACATTGCAAAAGATTGAAATGTTTTTACCTATGAATTCATTGTAAAATTAATGATAATGACTCGTATTATATTAAATGGTAAAATTATATTCTATTTATACTTTAAAATAATTCAATATTATAATTTAACCATATAAATTTTCTTGATGAAAAAAGTTTTTTTAAATTAAAATTTAGCATAATTTTTCTATTCATCAAAATATGAACGTAATCAGAAAAATATCAAAACATGATCCAATGTATATTTTTATAACCTAATTCACAAGAATAAGTTTATTTTGTAAAATTGAAGTTATAATCTTTCTAAAATTTAGATTTAAAATAGATGCGCCACTAAAAGGTGGCAAAACTGCATTTTTTTAAAATACTTATTTTATACAAAAAATTGATTTTTTTCTCATACCTCATTCTATAAAATGTGTAAGATGAATTATAATGTTATAAAATTCAAAATGATGTTAATACTATTCATAAAGGCTAGGTTATAATATTATAATAATATATCATTGTTTAGTGAAACATGGTATTGCGTACAACACACGCTATTGAGGAAGGTCACTCTTGCGTGTAATGCAAGCCATGTCAGGATTGTGTGTAGTTCAAACTTCCTGTGGTGTTGCATATAACATAATCAAAACTTATTTCATTTATACATTGAACAAAATCTATACTCAATGTTGCGTAGAATAATTTCTACCAAAAGAACTTGAAATTGTGTATAACACGAGCCAATAATATTGTTGCGTATACTACAAACTAATACGATGTTCCGTATAGCACAAGCTAATCTTGGTGTAGCTTACAACAAAAAGATATCAAAGAAATTAAAATGAATATATCCCTTAAAATCTCAGGGAGTATTAATAAATTTTAATGATGAGACATATTGAGAGATGCTTCTTATATTTCTAGAAAACATTGAGGTTGCAGTTGATAGCCTCCACTTCATATTAGCCTGACAACCTCACGAGATTTTTTTCTAGAGATAGGCATATGTGTTAGGATTTATACTGAATAATTTTCCACATCTGAGTTATTTATCACATTTCATCTTGAGCCTTACAAGTTATATTTCAAAAGCCTCAAAAGGATGATTGCTTGGGATTCTCAATGTGGTCATGATCCTAGGATTACAAAGTCCACCCATCAATATGTTGTGAATCATTCATAAGGAATTGATGTGTGCCTAGTACACTCATGTTGAGTCTTATGGTAGTGTTAGGAAAATGTACATCATTATCCTAGTTATAGCCATCGTTGTCGCTACAGTCAACATGGCCTCTCAGTTCACTTTCTACTAACAAACTCTTGCACTGAGAACTCAAGGCATGCTGATGGATGGATCTTTCATCACCCATTCCGCACATAATATTGTCTTATTTGACGTCTCCCTTTCACTTACCTCCCTCAATCCTATAGATTGTATTGATTTCCTAATGCTTCACAAGATGCAGATGCTAACCAAGGACGGTGAAACCAACATGTGGGTGCTAGAAGTCCATGAGGCTTCTGATAAGAAGCTCATCGATTGTGGAATTAACCCTACAACAGCTCTATCTACCACATCAAGACTAGCTCCTACAACTTCGATTCTTACACCTGAACCTACCCATATTCCAATAGCTACCATGACCACATACCCAATTGCTCAACCTATCCCATCATATTTAGAAGATCTCTTTACTATACACCTATTTAACCATGATAATTTGTGTTAGACACCCCAACGTCTATATATCCCTTTTTGTGGGTTCATTCAATTTAATAACCATACACTACCATCATCCAGGGAAGCTTCTTAGCCACCAACAACCTCTGTTGGCCATTAATCATCTTCCAAACCTACCCCAACCACAACCTCATTTGACCTACCATCAGAGCTGGCAGACCCTACTGCCCAACAAGGGTATCTAGAATACCAGTCCTAAAGTGGAAAGAGTCCAGCAACCACCCAATCCTCTAAGGTCCTTGTCATTAACCCATCATCTAGACCAACAACCACACTTCATATCAGAACCTCCATGTTGGCGCAAAAATATTGGACCAAAAGAACGTAGAGAAAAGAGGCCTCGCGCCCATCCTCGTGAAGCCCCGACGCAAAGTCCCCCTAGCTCCACGGCCGCCGCGAAGAACCAAAGGCGGTAACACTCTACGAACGACCTGACGTTCGTGAGGCCGACACGAAGTAGCTGAGGTGGTAACACTCCAAGAACAACCAGATGTTTGCGAGGCCACCGCGAAGCACTAGAGGCGGTAACGATTTGAGAATACCCTAACGTTCATGACCCGTCGCGAAGTGGAGGAGGCGGTACCACTACGCGAATCCGATTAATGTTCGTGACCTGACGCGAAGTAACCGATGGCCCCTTCACACCGCATGAGCTCTGCTCTACGACACCCATTTTCTATAAATACAGAGCTCCCCCTAAGCTCCCCGGATGGACATCCAACCTTTCGGCCTCTCAAATCCCAAATCGCGAAGTACTCTTCGCTCTGGGAATCATGAGCTCCGCGAGGTATTTTTGCTTCGTGAGAGGCCATTGCCTTGTCTAGTTTTGATCCCCTCTTCCGAGAGGGATGCCCTTCGCAAAGCCTAAGGGCCTACGTGAAGGAAGGGGATTCCCAAGGGAACCTGGGCAGCTGCGGAGCATTTATGATTCACAAAACACCCATCTTGTACAAGTGATCCACATGCCAAGGTAGGGTCAATGTCCTTCGCGAAGCACTCTGCTTCACAGCACCTTGCTTCGCAAGGCACCTCTGCTTCACGAGGTCATGCTCAGTGAACACCCTTCCACTTTGCAAAGAACCTCCAACTCTCCTCTCTTCCCCATGCTATGTCCAAGGCACTCCACTTCACGAAGCACACCCCTTTGAAAGTGCTCTCCACTATGCAAAACAACCAGGATCCGCAAGGTCCCTGCCTCTGGACCCCTTTTCTTGGAAATTCCTCTTTTCGTGCGACCCTCCAGGTTTCCACGATGTGATTTCAATGTCCCTAGGATGACACCACCCGTAGCGTTGCTTCGCCTAATGCTTTTTTTCATAGGCATGCTAACGGCTATTGCTTCTTCACATAGCCACGCTAATGTGGACCCCTCGATGGTTCGCTCTACGACCCCCCTTCACCATGGACTTACTAATGCCTTCCCTCCAACTAGGGGAAGAGGGTACCGGTCATGTAAGTCCTAGGGGTGTGGAGTAAACCCACCTCGTCCGAGCTGCAGGACGTTAAACTGCCAAGAACCTCGTCCTCAATACATGACGTTAAACTCTGACCCGACCCCATGCCTCGCACGCAGGGTCCCCCCAGCTCGGACATTCTTTACACCACTTGTCTCCACGGGAATTGAATCACCCTCAAGTGGGATGATATCCTCCCTCTCAGAGTAGTTTTTGTCCACGGGGGAAGGAATGACTTAGAGCGTAAGCCCCAAGCCTCTCTTACGGAAGGCAGTACCCATGCACCTCCATACTTCCCCACTACCAGGGCCAGTGGAGGGCATGATAGGGAATGTGTCACCTCCAATCTTTGGTCCCAAATCCCTCTCCCGCTGTGCTTTTCCGCACTTCGGGACACCATCCTAGAGTATGTCCCAACACCATGGGCCACCTAACGCGTAATCCCCTCTTCGCTTCCCACAAACACACCCTTCGCGACGTGATCGTCAGGTCTCAGCAACCTCTTGTTTATCTCACCGAGCACGACTCACTTGGGCTTAGAGTAATCATCAACCATGACAATGGCTCTTCCAGTATGACGTTAAACTGTATGCCCCCGTCTAGCATGACATTAAACTGTATGCCATCATCCAACATGATGTTAAACTGTATTCCCTCGTCCAGCATGACTTAAACTGTATATCCCCTTTGAACTACAAGGTCTTTGATCCATGTCAAGGCATGGTACGTAGGAAGCCTCCACGAGGTTCAAGCCCACCACCCGTCGTTTATTCACGTCATGGTTCACCCTCACCCCGTATGACGTTAAACTGCATTCTGCTCCAATGGTAAGCCATTGTGACCATCCCGAACTATGAGGACTTTGATCCATGTTAAGGCATAGTACGTAGGAAGCCTCACGAGGTTCAAGCCAGCCACCCGTGGACCCACGGGTTCACCTTCATGTCAGTTCTCTGATGAAACCCATCCCAAACTATGATGACTTTGATCCATGCCAAGGAATGGTACATAGGAATCCTCTCTGAGGTTCAAGCCCATCACCCATCGGACCAAGGTCCTTTCTTCACGTCGGTTCGCCGACACCCACCATCAACACTCGAACTATGAGGACTTTGATCCATGTCAAGGCATGGTACGTAGGAAGCCTTCTTAAGGTTCAATCCCAACAATCATTGGCCTAGACCATCTCTATGTCGGTGTGACAAGACCCCATTTTCATTATGACTACGTGGACTTTGATCTATGTCAAGGCATGGTATTTAGGAAGCCTCCTGAGGTTCAAGCCCACCACCCGTTGGTCATTCCAACCCATTTCACGTCGGTTCACCAACACCCGGGCAACCTAGAGTGTAAACCCCACACCATCTGGACCAAGGTCCTAATTCACGTCGGTTTTCCAACATTCCATTTTGAACTATGTGGTCTTTGATCCATGTCAAGGCATGGTATGTAGGAAGCCTCATGAGGTTCATGCCCACCACCAGGTCATTTCGACCGCATTCACATTGGTTCTTCCATCACCTTGGGAGGCCTAGAGTGTAAGCCCCACACATTCATTCAGAACTACCTAGACTTTGATTACCTACCACGGGGATACATAGGAGGTCTCTTAGACACTCAATCCCATCATCATCGTCATCTCCATGACTATCCCATTTCATTCCCCCTCTAATCCATGCAATTCTCCATCATCCACCCTGATTCTTACCCGGGCCGCCACATCCTAGTGAGATCATGCCACCCCATTCCATTCCACAGCATTCCGAATGTCGCCCATGGGCTGGCCCCGATACCGACATTCCCTCAAGGGGGATTCCTCAATCTGATCCACTCCATCAAGTATTCTGATCAGGCCGATCTGTCTCCTCTAGACGTTAAACTTGCAGCATACCCTGTGTTAAACATGGGATGATAAGGAAAATCTCAGATACGTGCCTATGGCATATGATTCCCAGCACTTGATGTGGGATACCTCGGGCTTCCGCGCCCTTGAGATGCCCTATAATAAGGAAAAAAAATACAAACACGCCAATTACCGAGTGTTCAAACACGTTACTGATGCCTCGACCTAACTACTCCCCTGACTGAAGGTTGCTGCCCTGACCGGACCCTTTGGAATGTCTTGACAGGAGCAGTGTAATTAACTGGCATCCATGGAAACATGGCACAGGGAATATTTTCACGAACAAAGTATTAAATCTATGAGGGAGACCTGTATTAGGTGACGAGTTCCGAGGAGGAATCCACAGAAGGAAGAACCGACATCCCATCATCCCGGTTTCGATCAAGGAGCAGATGTCCCTGAATAAGGAACGGATATTACCCGCCTTGGGAAAGCGGGAATACGGGGCAACACAAAAGTCGTGCCTTTCGCGCCCAAGCGGAAGAACGCGCGCACCCAGGCGAAAGCGTCGGAAATAGAAATGGTGAACCCGACGTGAAGTTATTCTCCTCAATTTGGATATTAGTAGTTTTTGAAACATCAGTAGATTGACGTGTCACTGGATCCAGATATCCGGCACCGGGTCCCGCCAAGAAAATAGCGGGCCTGGCATGAAACTCACTAGAAATTAGGGAAGTAGAATGTGGGGCATTTATTTTTACAACATTGTCTATGTGGATCCCTTTTTCTGACCGTGGAAGATGGAATGATGCATCGGTACTGGTTGTCGATCTCTTTTCCTCATAGTGCTGATGAGTTAATCTCCCTTCTTCTCAGGAATCAGGTTGCTGCTATAGGGACACGATCATTGCCCACCCGCCTACGTAGGGGCCGGCGCAATACCAGCACCGCCGTTCCGCGTGGCCCCACTACCACTACAACAGAATCTGCATCCACGAGCATGGGGTGCCCACGCCCCCTATCCCCATCTAAAGTCATCCAACAAAGGGTGATTGACAACCTCGTACGTCATTACGAGGAGGAGGGAATAATCCCAACTTGGGATATGGAACGCATGGAAATAGAGGAATCTTGGCTCCGCCGTCAACGCTGCCCTCGAGGGCTGTGCAGGGAGCCCCTGCTCCCCACCCCAACGTTCAATCTTTTCAGGACCCTGTCCCCGAAACACTTTGACGACTCCCTTCCTTAAACTGATGAGGTGGGTGATGTCCAGATCAGGCCGGTCAGAGTCCCGATCCAAGGACTCCAAGAAAGGGCCCCCACCCGGCCGCGTCAGTGCCTCCGTCCGGCCTTTCCAGAGGATCAAGTAGGCTATGCACCTGCACCACCTGCATCGGCTCTCCTAACCCGACGCCAGCGTTGGGCCCGAGCTGAGGGCGCCCATAAAGGGGTGTCGACGTCGAAAGCTACTATGGCTCGAGCCACCATCGACGTATATCAAGAATCCCCTACATGCACTGAGTAGGAACAACCCTACGCCCGACCGGGGTCGAGGCCCCAACCGCCCCATGGGCAGTCTGAATCGACTCTCCGGGTCACAGGCTTGAGTGGTGATCACCGCGAATCAACCCGCAGTTGTGTCACTCCGTACGGAGGTCCTCCCCATACCACCACTCCATAGAGCATGGGCCTTCCCTGCTCCGAAGTTCATCATGGAGGTATGCCCCATGCTACCCCCAACCCGAATGAAGACCTACCCCATTGCAGTGACACTCGGCGCGGAAGTCTTTCCCCTTCCCATCACACTGGGTATGGAATTCATCCTACCCCTGACCGTTGATGTGAAGGCATTGCCCATACGGTCCCTCTCCAATGTGAGGATCTTACCTACATTCTTTCTGCAACTGGCGAAGGTCCTCCTCACCCTGGAAACCAAAGGGGTGAAGGTTAGCCTCACTCCACCCGCACCAAGCATGGAGGTCCTCCCCATGCTCCCGCCAGTTTCAATGGAGGTTTCGCCCACTCAGGTTCTCTCTACGGAGGTCCTCCCCATGTTCCCTTCGACATCTTCCCTGGTTCCCCTCACACCCCGGTTATCTCAAGCAGAAGTCATCTCCTCCATGGTGCCAGCATGACCCCGAGACTACATGTCGGGAATCAGCCTTGTCCCGAAGAGCCATCTATGGGCAGGAGGGCGGGTCATCGCCACCACAAGAAGAATCCTAGGAAAGCCCGGATGGAGATCAAACCGGCCCGCTTCTCGGATTCTGAAGCAGAATGCGACTTGTCATTGGAACCATCCCCTCGTTCCTCCGTATCAAGGAACGGGGCAGGGCATGTCATCCTCATCCTTCTAGAATGCGAGGTCCACCGGATTCCAGCTTCTCTTGGCAGATACATCCAAGAGGAGGAAATTGTGGGAATCCCGCAGGTTCTGACCATATATTCACCACCGTCATCACCAGAAGCACCCTCTACCTCGACCAGAGATCATGGAGAGCTATTTTAGGGAACGATGGTAGTTGAGCGACAAGGTGACCCATCGACGGTAACCGCAATTCTTATGCCAGAGGCTGTGGCTACCAGCCCATTTTATCGTGACATTGTGATCAGTTCACCACACTCTTTAGAGGATGGCCCGAGATTTGGCGGCCATTCGGCTCGTTCGTCGTATTCTCCACCACCCCGTTTACTGTCCCAGTGGTCCGCCTCAGTACCGCTGACAGTTCCTAAGCCTCCTCTGGTTGATGAGTGGGGAAATACGGGGCCAGACCCTGAATCCAAGCCCTAGATATTCTGGAACATTCTCACAGTGGATCATTTCCCAGAGAAGTTCTGGCTGGTGGCAGCACCGAACTTTTGTGCACCAGAATCCCTCACCTCAGAGGAATTTGAGTGATTTCATCAAAACCTATGGGAAATTCACTTTCTTCTTCGCGATCAACGAGTGTTGTACCCTAGGATCCAAGTGCACTTTGAGGAAATTGGTGATCAATGTCGTCTGGTCGATTTGGCTGCACTCCCCATGGCCCAGCACCATGAGTCGTCAGGTCGCCAGAGCGACCTCCAACAAAAATGTGTTTAGAGTTTCAAGGTACTCCGTAAAATCATCAGGGAAGCTACCCCCCATGTGCATGTATGTGGCTAGGAACAGTATGCCACCCTTGTCCTCAGTACTATTCGATGCCATCCCGATTTGTTATACGACATTGAGGGCATTCCCCCAAGAAGGGTTGTAGTCCACATGGCTGAAATAGTGGAAAAGAGGATAAGCTGGAATTTCACGAAGGAGACTTACCCCCTGAGGATGTACCACCATTTATGGACCAATCAGGGAGGATTACTCATCAGCAGATGAACCTTATAGGCCTCCCCGTGCCCACTGAGTCGCTTATACTCAGTCGAAATGTTGTTAAGGGTAAAGAACATGTCGGAACTGTCAAGCACTCCGACCCGTCAGCCTCAGTACAGAAAATGGACGAAGATCCCGAGAAGGCCGCATTGTGCCAACATCTTGCTAAGTAGAAGAGGCTGGTTGATAAAATCATAGCCAAACACGCTATCGAGAGGCGACCCAACTATGGTGATCCTAAGAAGGGGCCGCAGGGGCAGGAACAACTTCCCCCCATCGAGATACCCCCAGGAAACCCTGATCATGATACTCCCTAAGATAGGGAAGAAGCTGGAACTCATGGAAAGAGGGCGCGATACGTCTCACCAAACCCTGTTGAACGATGAGAAAATCAAAGGAATCCATCCCGGGTTCCCACAGCCACCCCAAGGGTTGTTCTTCCAGTCACTCCATGAGAAATTGAAGCTATTTACCGTGTCGGCGAGCCTGGGAACGCACTCGTAGTTAGGGATCCCCGTCAAGAAAGGGACCCCCACCCGGATGATCCAATATCGACACTCATCGCCTACCTCGGGGCATTGGAAACGTGGCAAGTGGCAGTCCCACCAGATGGAAAGCCATATCCCGCGTGGGTGGATGATATGATCGCACCCTTGGGATTTGGGAATCCCAATTTCTTGCCCTTTAACGAGACTGGGGACCCACTGCAGCACTTGGCTCATTTTTCCTCCAGGTGTGGCCCCATGTTGGGGACCCCGGCACAACAGGAAGCCTCCAAGCTCCGATGTTTTTTGCAGACATTGGAGGGCCTTGCATTTTTCTGGTATAGTCAGCTCCCTATCGGATCAGTGGCCGGCTAGGAGGATCTCTGCCGACAGTTCTTATACCAGTTCAGCTCCACCACGTGAAAGACTAGCATCACAGACCTCTTTAAGTGCAAACAAAGGCCTGACGAGTGAGTCGCGGACTTCAACGCCCGGTGGAAGGGGCTTACATACTCCCTCAACATGCCACTAAATCAGGAGAAATTACTGATGATGTGCATAGGGAATGTTAAAATAGAACTGGTTCCTTCCCTGATCACCTAGAACTACCCCGGAGGGTTCCATGATTTCTCAAATAAGGCTCAGTGCCTTGAGGATGCTCTGTAACAGGCCAGTCAGGCACGTCTTCTGCCCCCTTTGATCCCAGCCAGGAGGGCTGCCATAGCCGAACTCGTCGCGGTGGCCAAAATAGAAGCCCCCAGGTAGATAGAATTATTGCTAGTGGCACCGGAACCACAACCCCACAGAGGCCCTCCAACTCATGTGCAGGCTCATGCACAGCAGCGACCACCTCAGAACCGAGAGGTTCCCCCATGCAATGCGCCACCACCACCTAGGCAGGACAATCAGGTTACGCCTCCTCGGCAGGCCCCTCTGGCCCCTCATCAAGGCCAGGCTCCTAGGGCCCCCTATCTAGAAAGAAGGCACCAGACTTACTCGTTCAACCAGAATCAGGTCCCTGGATACTTCTGAAGTTCCCTAGAGCAAGGGGATTGTGCGCTTACCTGAGTGCAGAAGGCCGGCAGAGGAAAATCTCACCGATCACCCCAACTACTTCCCCTATCATCAAATTCTGGGGCACACCCTCAAGAACTGATATGTGTTTAAAGACTGGCTCCAAGACCAGGTCGACAACAACATAGTCAGGTTGGGCCCGGCCCCGACACAAGTGGCGGGTGTCTTCGTAAGGTCAGAAAGTGGTAGCGATGATGAAGGCGAGTGGCAGCAGGATCCCAGCCATGTGTCCCAGAAGTACAACTATTGGATGGCTCGTAAAATTTTCAGCCGCACCCATGGCATCATTTGGGCACGCCTGAATCAGCCGGAGCCTTCGGAAGATGCGACCAATACCTCTGTGTCATCATCACAGTCGACCTCTTCCCAAAAGTGCATGCATCGACGACGCAAGAAGAAGCAACGTGCTCCACCACTACCATCATCATCCTACACATTGGGTGATTAAATTCCCCTTAAAGATGGGGATTCCTCCCAGAATCCTCCCAGTGGTGGATGACTCTTCGAGCGACAGTCAGGGGTATGCTTCGGTTAATACCGTGGAGTTGGTAAATCCATAAATGACTCCCGACGAAGGGGAACGCCCGGTGAACCTCCCCAACGTCCCCAACCGACGTCAAATTCGGCGGAACCACAACCACATGGGTCGTTGAGTCATGTCATCGGGCGCTTTCAGTCAGGCCATGCATGCTACTGAAACCAAACAGCAGGCCCATCGTAGAGCTCAGCACTCGCAACCACATTTGGTGCCCTCAGATCTACCTCCACCACCATTTGTGATACTTGATCAGGCAGAGCTCCCTCGTCCGTACCGCAGCTTGTCTTACCTTCCTACAGGCCAATCTCAGTTGTCCAGTCCTCATCTGGCAGCTACTCTTCAGGCATCAACTAGTGGGCATTGCGATGTACCCAGTACCAACCAACCGCCGGTCTAGCCGGCAGGGCCCGCCATGCCTCCAACTGCAGAACGACCTCTTGTAAGCAGAGGTTCGCGTTTGGCACGAAATTATGATGTTTTGAAACACCTGTTCGGCATTCCAGTAAGGCTTTCTATCCTTGAGGCTCTTCGCCTGTCATCTTAAATGCGTGAAGCACTTGCCGAGGCCCTAAAGAGCCCCCTCCAGTTTGAGATGGAGTTAGTAGGTGAAGAAGTCTTCCATGCTGAGGCAATTGCGACCGCCGAATGCCAGACAGTTATCTCATTCTCCGATGAAGATTAAGACCCTCCCATACATGGGAATATTCTCCCATTGTACGTCATTGTCTAGTTCAATGGCATGGAAGTCTGCCACTATCTTTTTGACACTGGTTCTGGGATTAACCTAATCCCCACTCGGACACTACGAAATATGGGTTTGTATGAGGATGATTTAACTCCCTCCGACCTCAGAATCTAGGGATATGATAGGACCGAAAAATCCCCAGTAGGCAAGATCCACTCGAAGACCCAGTCTGGTGGCCTAATTACCAGCCCCGAGTTCATGGTTGTCTCTCAGGACACCGCATATAATGCATTGATGGGCAGGCCATGGCTCCATCTGCATGGATCAGTCCCTTCGTCGTATCATCAATGCCTCAAGTACTCCCTCAATGGTCGAGTAGGTGTAATCCAAGGAGATGCGTCTCATTTTGCCTCTTGTGAAGCCTGCTATCTGGACGCCGACTATTACAAGAGGAAGGATAAGAAAATCCTAGCAAGTGAGTATGATCCCGCCCCGATCCCAAGGGATCCTTGGGAAGGCCTGAACGATGCCTAAATATTCCCGATCCATTAGTTGGAGGCCACGACCCCCGACATGGGGTAGTGTTTTGTTTTTTCGGGTACAAGAGTAAGGCATGTTCCCATGTCCAAGCGATGGTAGAAAATCACCTCGTACTCCTACACCAACCAGGCTCAGGTGATCCTGGAACCTCCTACCCCAGTGTGGTATCAGGATGTCAGGCTTATAACAACAACGGTGTGTCATATGTGTCACTTCCGCTGAGCTGGAATCAACTGGATCAAGCCGACGCGTAACTACTTCTTTGATGTCATCAAGCGTGGCCCCTTGGGCTGAAGGCCAGATGAGATAGGATCAAATTCCTTCATCGTTATGGTCTTAGTGGCGCATGAGTCTCTTGATATGATGACCACTGCTGCCCAGGCCGACACCAGCTTCCCATGAGGGTTTGATAACTCAAAAGTGGCTCTCCCATGGGAGATCCCTCCATAGGTGGAGAAGAGGATCTAGAGGATGCTCCCCTAGCTTTGAAGAAGGCGTGTCTACCATGGTTGATGAACTGGTACATGTGAACCTTGGTAGCGAGGCAGATCTGAGGCCCACATTGATCAGGGCAGCCATGCCCCTCGAGGAGCAACAACAGTATGTGGACTTTCTCAAAAAGCACCGTGACATGTTTGCCTGGAGTTACGATGAGATGCTAGGACTAGATCCCCAGGTAGCCATCCACCGCCTTGGCCTCCTGACAAGCCATCGTGGGTTCAAGTAGCCTCCCAGAAAGATGCACCCTTCTCACGGTGCCATGGTTGAGGCCAAAGTTGACAAGCTTATCAAAGACAACATCATCAAGTAATTCTAGTACCCCTAGTGGATTTCCAACATTATGCCAGTCAGGAATAAGAATGGGAAGATCTGAGTCTGCATCGACTTCCGAGATCTCAACCGCCAGTGCCCGAAGGATGATTTTCCCCTCCCAGTGACAGAGTTGTTAATTTATTCCACGACCGGGTTCCAAGCCCTCTCCTTCATGGATGGGTATTCTTAGTACAACCAAATCCAGATGGCCCATGAGGAAGAGGAGTCCACTGCCTTCAGGGATCCACAAGGTACTTTCTGTTACCAGGTCATGCCCTTTGGCCTGAAAAATGCATGTTCCACCTATCAGTGGGCCATGCATCGCATATTCAAGCCAATTCTCGGGACACTGGTGGAATGCTACACGGATGATCTGGTGGTCAAATCTCACCAGCGTCGGGACCATCTCAAGGACCTTGAGAATTTATTTGTCTTCCTCCATTCTCACCACCTGAAGATAAACCTGCTAAAGTGTGCCTTCGGGGTCACCTCCGGGAAGTTTATTGGCTTTGATGCTAGATATAGAGGCATAGATATTGACCCAGATAAGATCAAGGCCATCAGCCAAATGCCTCCCCCTAGCAATATTCGGGAGCTTCGAGGTCTCCAAGGCCACTTATCCTATATACGCTGATTCATTGCGAATCTGGCTGGCAAGTGTAATCCCTTTTCCTGGCTCATGAAGAAAGACTCCGCCAATGAATGGGATGAAGAGTGTCAGACCGCTTTTGAGGAAATCAAGCAGTATCTGCTCCAACCTTCGGTCTTGATGCCACTCGTCTCCAGAAAGACACTGGTCCATTACGTGACCTCCCTAGAATGGTCCCTCGACTCACTTATCACCCAGAAAAACAATAAGGGAATGGAGAACAGTCTCTACTATCTCAGCCGCATGCTCCTCAATACGGAGACCAGATACTCCCCTATTGAAAAGAGATACCTTGCGCTCGTGTTCACCATACAGAAATTGCGGCATTACCAGCAGCACCATGAGGTACAGTTGGTCTCTCGGGTAGACCCAGTGAAGTACATCCTGAACTATCCTATGTTAACTAGCCGACTAGCGCGGTGGGTGGTGATCCTGCAGCAGTTCGACATCAGGTTCTTTCCTCAGAAGGCCATCAAGGGACATGCATTGGCAGACTTCCTTACTGCTCATCCAACCTCTGCGGACCAATCCTTGGACCTGGACTTTCATGATGAGGCAATCCTCTCAGTCGATCGTGTCATCTCATGCTGGAAAATGCACTTCGACGGTGCCTCCCAGAGCCCCACCAGTAGGAGGCTCAATGATCCTAAGCTCAACAGAGTGGGTCTGGGTATTGTCTTCATCACCGCGGCGCAATCCGTTCTTCCGTACTCATTCTTGTTGTCAGAAGGCTACACTAACAATGAGGTGGAGTATCAGGCTCTCATCACTATCCCATAGCTGGCCCTTGAGATCAATGTGCCCCATCTACATGTGAAAGGGTATTCCAAACAAGTCATCAAGCAAGTCAATGGTGACTACGTTGTCAGGAAGCCAGACCTTGTGCCATTACTAGAGTGGAAGCTCTGTCTAATGGCCCAGTTCCCTTATCAACCAAAGGTTACCCACGTCCCTTGGTCACAGAACGGTTGAGCAGACGCTTGGGCTAGCATAGCTACCTCACTCGCAGAACCCGAGCAAGATGATTTGATCATAAATGTAGCACACCGGAGAGTCATTTCCCTAATTACCACAAAGGATAACGAGGGACTGCGGGTAATACATCTTACCACCATACCTTCTACTACGTTAGGGGTCCCAGGTTCGTCAGACGTAGTGGTTGAGACCACTCTTGACTGAAGAGAAACTTTTTTCGAGTATCTCCAAAATGGTTTCCTCTCGGATGATCGGGCCGAGCGCGAGAAAATCCAATGCCGCACACTTCAATTTACTCTCCAGAGTGGTCCCATCCTTGAGCAGATCCTCTATAACTGGAGCTTTGATGGTGTTCTCCTCTGTTTCATTCAAGGAGTAGAGATGACTCAGGTCATTCAAGAGGTTCATGTCGGTTCCTACGGTGCCCACCAGGCCAGGCCCAAGCTGTCCCATCAGATCTGGAGGTTGGGGTACTTCTGGTCCTCTATGATCCATGATTTTATCAAGTTTTCCAAGAGATTCTATGCGTTCCAAGGTCATTCTACCTTCCTGCATAGGCTTCCAGAGCCTCTCCACTCCACTAAGTATTCTTGGCCAATTTTGGTATGGGGACTCGATGTTGTGGGACTATATCCACCGGCGAAAAATAGTCAGTGTAGATTCATCCTGACTGCTACATATTTCTTCTCCAAGCGGGCATAGGTAGTTCCACTCAAAGAGGTCAAGGCTCGTTCCATCACTGACTTCGTGATCTCCAACATCATCCACCGGTTTGGAGTCCCTCACAATGTCCTCACCAATAACAGCACCAACTTATGAGTAGCCGAGATGAAGAAATTTTACGCCAACTATAATATCCGTTTGAACCATACCTCTCGCTATCATGCACAGGATAATGGATAGATCGAGGCATTTAAAAAAACCCTCTCTAACATTCTACAGATGATGGTTAGTCAGAATAAGAAAAGTTGGCTGGAAAAGCTCCCCAACGCCCTCTGGGATTATTGGACAATGACTTACAATTCCACCCAGGTGACCCCATATTTCCTAGTGTATGCGACTGAGGCTGTCCTGCCCATTGAGATCCAGCTTCCATAGTTACGCACCACAGTCTATGACCAGCAGGTGCCAGATAAGGTGGTCGAAATCCGTCTAGCTGAATTGGAAGCACTAGACGAGAAAAGGCTTCGTGCCCTGTACAATCAAGAAAGGCATCTGAATAAGATAGCCAGATCCTTCAACAAGAAAGTTCACATTCACTCTTTTCTTTAAGGCAACCTGGTGCTAGCCCTCCGAGCGCCAATGATTCCCGGTAGGAAACCACCCGAGAATGAGCCCAAATGGGAAGGACCATACGTCATTCATAAGGTTTAACCCAACGGAGCATACTCCCTGGAGACCATGGAAGATGAGCGCATAACTCCTCCCACCAATGCCAAGTTCCTCAAGCAGTACTTTTCTTAAGCCCCTTGGTCCCGCATGATAATAAACTGCAAAACGGTCCAAGCTCTATGACCTTAAAGTATGATCACAGTCGTCCATATCACATGACGTTAAATTGCGTGATCTGTCTCAAATGAAGGACATAAAAGCACTCAGCATTGGTCCCACACGACAATAAATTGAAAAATGGTCCAAGCTCTATTACCCTAAACTATGATCACAGCTTTCCATATCACATGACATTAAACTGCATGATCTGTCTCAACTGAAGGACATAAAAGCACTCAGCATTGGTCCTGCACGACCTTAAACTGTACGGTCCCGCATGACCTTAAACTGCACCTTACTATCCCGCATGACCTTAAACTTCCCCACAGTCCTGCATGACATTAAACTGCTCATCTTCATCCATCATGATGGTCAACTGTACATTATGGTCCCACATGACCCTAAACTGCAACATCGTCCTGCATGACGATAAACTACAAAATGGTCCAAGCTCTGTGACATTAAACTAAGATCTCACCCATCCTTACTACAAGACATTAAACTGCAAGCCGATCAGGCCTTCATGACCGAGGCTTAGCCTCATGTCCTTTGGCCTCTTCGGGCCCCTGGACCCCGTCCTTACTGTATGACGTTAAACTGCAAGCTAGTCAGGCCTTCCTGACCGAGGCTCAGCCTTAGGCCCCTTGGCCTTCATCGACTCAGGCTCTCTTGTGGGATTGTACGGTGTGGTGTGGGATTACGTCCTCATTCACGTCAGGTTACCTGTCGTACCATACATTTCCCCAGATGAGACGTATCTTCTCGTCCAGCATGACGTTAAACTGCACTTCTAGAACTACATATGGCTTGATTCCCATCCTAATGGGATACGTAGGAATGCTCAGATGTCCCATCTTGAGCCCAGCCCCGAAATCTTCTCCTTGACTATCCCCCCTGGGTATAGATTTCTCGAAGGGTCCTCACATAAGGATTAGCCTTCCTTATCCCCACTCATACGAGGATTATAATGGTCGCACCATGTGCCCACTCCCATTCATATATCCCCCCACGTCCTTACCGCACGACGTTAAACTGCATGGACTTCATGAACTACATCTGGCTTGATTCCCATCTTTATGGGATACGTAGGAATGCCCGAAAATTTTGTCTGTTGGCCCTGCCCAAAAGCCAAAATCTTCCCCTCAGGTCAATACATATGGCAGGGAGCACACTTTTGCCCCAATTTACGTCACGAAAGTCTCGACCTGGCTGTGTGTTCCCCTGGAGATGTTCGCCTCTTTCGCGGATGGGTACAGCTATGCTTCACCCACTCCTTGACTGGGATTCCATAACTTTCCTCATCTAGAAGGGCCCCTGAATGGTATGGATGCTTAGTCTAAGGTCCCTCTTACAAATTCGGGCCATCGCCCTCGAGGATCAACAAGCCGATAAAAGTCTCGCGTTTCGAATGCGGTCAGCGATCGACGCTCATTTGTGGCCCCCATATCAGGTCACGATAGGGATGTTGTGTTTCGAACATGGTCAACAATGTCTCAGATCTTTGGGTCCACCCCAAGATATACCAAACATCAAGTGTAGTGATTCGTTCCGCCCTATCCCGAAGCGACAAACATCCCTCAGGGTGGTTCCAATGGCCAGGTGCACGGCCTAATTCATTTTTAGGGAGTGTTCAACATAGTGTGGGATTATGTCCTCATTAATGTCAGGCTACTTACCATGTTGTACACATTCCCTTACCGAGGCCCATCCTCAGGCCTCTTGGCCTTTTCGAGACCTAGCCCAAGTTCTTACCCGGAGTGTACAGTCTGGTGAGGGATTATGTTCATACTCACGACAGTTTGTTCATCGTACCATACACCTCCTATTTCTAGGGAACCCTATTCCCGACCGTCTTCCTCACTACAAGATGTTAAACTATGAGTAGGCTAGGTCTTCCTGACCAGAACCCAACTGTCATGCCCCTTGGCCTTTTCGGGCCCCCTGGCCCAGGCCCTTTTCTACTGGACTGTGTGGTGTGGTGCGAGATTATGTCCTCATTACTCACTGTGTTGTAAACCTCCTTGTAGGGTATTATTCCCCTGTGTATCTTCTAGTACTACGTGTGTCTTGATTCCTATCCTTACGGGATACGTAGGACCACCTGAATGTCTTTGCTTCAGGTCAATCCCCATATTCCGAAAATCTTCGTCCCATCTTGGCCCCTCGGCCTACCTTTCTTGAGCCACTTTGACGACCCTTTTCGGCAGTTCACCGATATGACTAAGGGTACTCTGGTTTAGTTATCTGGAATGTCAGACTTTATTCAGACAAGTCTGCACCTGCTTTTCAGGCTTCGTGTTTCCCTTCATCAGGGCTTTCATTGTCTTTCACACCTGGAGAGACCCCCAAGAGCATCCTGGATACAACGCCCAAGGGCTCTCCTACCGTTACAGGCCAATGCACTCGAGGGTTTCGGACAACAAATCAATCAAAATCCCATGTTGTGAATATGGTCAGCGGTTGATGCTCGTTTTTTGTTACCACCTCAGGATAAAGTGATGTGGAGACTGTTTTTCCGCCACGGTTAACAGTTATCCTCCATCACCACGCCAAACCCATTAGGCCCAAAATTTCGATTACACGATTCACATCCTTCTCCATCCTTATCATGTCCAAGTAGAGTTTCGAAACTCATGATACTATTCTTCAGTGCGCATCTGCGCATTAGGGGAACAAGGACATGTTAAAGATGTTATTTAGGGCTCTTCACCGAATTCCCCTCGATGGATGTTTTAGGTATTGCGATAAGGATCTTGCCACCTTGTTTACCACACCAAGTTTAACTCACGTGGGCTTAGGGATCGGGTTGAGGTCTGTACTTACCTGGAAATTTTTCATCCACCCATGGTCCAAGCTCTAAGACCATAATCTAAGATCCCCTAAGAACTACGTCTGACTTGATTCCCATCCTCATGGGATACGTAGGAGTGACCAGAACTCCTATCTTTGGGTCTTGCTTGAGTTCAACTAATTTGCCTCTTCTAACCTGCCTTCGGGACACTGACTATGGGACTACGTTGTGTGATTTGGGATTATGTACTCATTCACATTGGGTTTGCAATAGCCGCACCACACGCACCCATTTCTCATAATTATCCCTCTTATTTTCTATCCCACACGGCATTAAAAGTCACCCTCAAGAACTACCTCTGGCTTGATTCCCATCCTTATGGGATACTTAGGACCACCCAAATGTGTAGACTTCGTGCCCAGCCCCAACTCATAGAGATCCCATGATCTCTCGGTCACCTAGGCCCCTTGTCATGTACCTCTCTAAGGGGGGATATATAGGAATGATACAGGGTTTTTGGAACTATTCCCCCATTCCCGAAAATCTGACATCTCTCGATCTCCCTCAAGGCGAGTCCCTTGAATCCTTGCAGTGATTCACCCATGTGTTAAGAGTACTCTGGTCTAGGACCAAGAGTGTCAGATTCGACTACGTCAAGTTCCTTCCACTTGTCAAGCTTCGTGTTCCCCTCCATTCGGGCTTTCATCGTCTTTCACACCCGGAGGGACCCCCATGAATGGCCTGGATACAACAACCAAGGGATCTCCCACAGTTACGGGCCAAAGCCCCCGAGGGTTTTAGAAAAAAAAATACAAATCCTGTGTTGCGATCATGGTCAGTGGTCGATGCTCATTTGTTTATCCCCATTTCAGGCTAACGCGACAGGATGTTGTGTTGTGAACATGGTCAGCAGTAATCCTCTATAATCACTCCAGCCCCTCCTAGCCTTGAATGTTGGTTGAATGATTTAAATTATGTTCCACCCCATCATGTCCTGGTGGAATCTCGACACTCTTGGCGCTACCCATTTGTGAAGCTTTACATATCAGGGGGACAAAGCTGCAAAACAACGTTCTTCGAGGCTTCCACAGTCCGAGCTCTAAGACCATAAACTAAGATCTCCCCAGAACTATGTTCAGCTTGATTCCCATCCTCATGGGATACGTAGGACCACCCGAACGTCTCGTTTTTGGGTCCATCTCATTTGGGGATCTAATCTCATCCCCTTCACCTTTCACCTCAATGTAGGCCCCTCATCCTGGGGTTACACTCTCAGAATTGCGTACGGTATAATGTGGGATTATGTCCCCATTCACATTGGTTACATCACACGACACCATACACATTCCCCGCCTAGAATTTTCTCTGCTACATCTGCACTGTATGACATTAAAATGCTTTCTTGGTCCTATCACACGACCCTAAACTGTGACATTATCATCCTGGACGCACGATGACAAACGGAACTGCATTGTGATGAACTTTTTGTAGAGGAAATCACGTTGGGTATTGGTCACGTGCCATGCCATTTTTCAACTCCTATCACGACTTGATTCTTGTGGTGACACCAGGGCTTGCTACCCTAGGCCTGTTGCTTCACAAAATAAAATAAATCCCTTTAAAGGAAAAAACAAGACTTATCAAATTCCGCTTCTTTTTGTGTAAGGGCCACGCCCACACTCCCCTTCTTCCCTGGCACTGGTACCTTACCGTGCCACCCTTCAGAACTACGTGTAGCTTGATCCCCATCCCCATGGGGTATATAGGAATGACTTTGCACTTTGATTCAGGCCCAGCTCAACTTTCATTTTCAGCCCCTTGACCTAAAAACTCTCCCAAGGGAGTCGTGCATTTTGGTATGGGATTATGTCCTCATTCACGTCGGGTTGTTCACTGCATCGTACACACCCCCTGTTCTCATCCACATCTAGTTTTTTGTAATTACCCGCCACATGCCTCCTGTGTCTCTTCCCACCCATGGTCTGAATTCTATGACACTAAACTAAGATCTTCCTGTGGGAAGGGAGTCGACTCCCACAATCTAATATGCCTCGTTGTCGTATTTAGATGCGTTTTGACAAACAGTCCAGAGTTCGTTCCATGGCCAAGCTTCGTGAGCTCGCTATTTGGGATCCTTATCCTCTTCCACATCCGAAAGGACCCTCGGTAGCCATGGATACTAGGCTTAAGGGATCTCCATGGATACTGGACCTAAGGGCCCTCCAATCATTTCAGGCCAATTCCCCTATGGATCTCTGATAACATTTCCGACATGGTCTCATGTTTTGAACATGTTCAACGGTCGACCCTCATTCGTTTTTCCCAATTATAGGCTAATGTGATATGGATGTTGCGTTTTCTCCACGGTTAACAGTTATCCTCCATCGTCACACCACCATCACTGTGATCCAAATATCGAGCATCATGATTCACACATTTCCACTTCCTCATGTTCAAGTGGAATTCCAAAATATTCGGCTCTACCGCTTCACACATCTGGGTGCGCCACATAGACGTGTTAGCATCATTGTGCTGGTATCCGCCGAGCGTCCCTTCGCCCTAACCTGCCCCTTCCTGTGTCAGGAAACTTCCCCATTACTTCTTGTTTCCCACATCGATCACGACTCACGTGGGCTTAGTAGTTTTGATGGGATACGTACCGGCACAACAAGGATTCTCTTCATCCTACATGAAGTTAAACAGTGCCTCCATAACTACGTGTGGCTTGATTCCCATCTTCATGGGATACATAAGTACACCCCTGGTATTTTGCTTAGGGTCTATCCCATAGGAATCATAAATCTTGTTCTTCCCCTTTCCGGCCCCCTAGCCGGACCCCTCGTATGGAACCGTGTAACTGCAACCCTACCCTGAACAAGTTCAAGATGCCCCAAGATTACATTGGGAAGCGACAGACCCCCTCGCCAGTGAGGCCCTGTCTCAAAGAAGGAATGATCAATGATCAAACCAATGCACCCATCTGGCGTACTCCTACCGTAGTGGTGTAATTACATGAGTGTTGGATTCTGTTCGGACAAACCATCGCTCCACATTCCACGCTTTTCATACCCCTTATTCAGACCCTTGTCTCCTTTCATGTCTAGAGGAACCCCCTAATAGTATGGATGCCTGACCTATGGTCCACCTGCTATCCTAGGCCAACATTCTGGAAGACCGGTCATGTTTCAAGGGATCTCCTACTAGTATGGATGCTCGATCTATTGTATGCTCGCTGTCCTTGGCCAACTTCCTGGAAGACTGATCGACGATATTTGAGATAGGCCCCATGTTGCGAATATGGTCAACGGTTGGCCCTCATTTGTTTTCCCCATTTCAGTATAACGCAATAAGGATACCGTTTTTTCACCACAGTTAACGGTTGTCTTTTATTGTCACGCCACCCTCACAATGTTCCAAATTTTGGGTATCATGATTCATACTTCCCATTATTATCCGTTCGGACCAATTTCAGTGCCCCTAGCATTGAACCATTCATGCACAAGAGCATGCGGGAAAATAGTAAGGATGATGAGGCGACTATCTCTTGTTTCTCACATCGGGCCTAACCCACGTGAGCATAGGGAATTGTCACTAGACGTCCTTCAAACATTGTAAGGATGAAAAATGAACCAGTTCAAATAATGGAACCCATGCATGCTACGACATTAAAAAAAATTTAAATCACGAAAGTACATTTAAGGGTTTGTAATTATTATAGTACCCGAGGGTAAACTTCCCCCATGGATGGATTGACCCCATCAAAAGAGCATTGTAGCTCTGCCGCCCTTTGACTTGTGGCGTCCAAGAATTGATGCCACTGACCCAGCTCCCGCTCCTCCTCAGCAGCGACGGGGCACAGTTCATCAGCCTCGGCTCGAGCCCTCTCTATGTCAGACTGAATGGCAGCCATCTCTCCGGAATCCTGCCTCATAAAAGCCCACTCTCCTCAGATCGGCCCCAAACTCCTCACATGAGGAACCTACCCAATAGGCCCATGCCCAGTCGTTGGTGAAGTTACCACCTTGGCGTAGGTCCCACTCATCGGACCACCCCTTTTCGAATCCTACAATGCTGCCTTCAGTATGGTGTGGTACATGGGAGGGGACGTCTCCGGTTGTAGTGGCTCCCCATTGATGTTTTTCAGATGGTTGTACAGACAATCGGTAGTGATGGCTATGAATTCCTCCCATGCTTAACCATCGCCCCCCCTGAACCATTGGCGTTGGCATGACGTGCTCCTGAACCAGCAAGCTAGTTCATCCCTACTCGCCTCAGGAATGAAGACAGCATCCCTCAGCCCGAAGCCATAAAAGGGAATATTCTTTCACAATGGATAGTTATTTTGGATTTCTGATAGGAGTTATGTCAAAGAATTATGGTCCGAGTGACTTCGGACCATCTCTCGATGGCCCAGAAATTTGGCCATCTCATCCCTCCGGGCGGCGTCTGCAAGCACCCCCCGCAGAACTTCTTGATGGGCCATTATGGATTCAGAACTCGGAAAATATTTCGGGTCGGGTGGCGAAGATTGTTCACGTAGATCACTCGTGAAGCTCGTTTGCAAAGACAAGTCACGAGGCCTGGCCTCGGTTGCAAGCAGACGTTCTCTCAGCGTAGTCGTGGAGTCGGAGACTCGTGGTTCACCGCGAAGCTCGATTTGCAGTGAGCAGACGCAGAGGACACGGAGCTTCGCGAATCAAGAGTGAAAAAGTACAAAGTCGCAAAGAGGGAAAAAGACAAGGGCTCCGCCCCATATTTATAGGTGGTGACCATGGAGCTTCGCGGCGCGTCCCGAGCGCACGACCCTGCCAGCCTCGCACGCCTGCTTCGCAAGGCACAACCGTGACCTGCTGATAATTTTGGTGATTTCCCTTAGACATCGACCCTTGGTCCCTCCGTAGATCCAAGTCTGAGGGGGGGGGGTATTTTTTGGCACCAAAATATTGGATGAATAGAACAATGGGAAAAGAGGCCCCGCGCCCGTCCTCGCGAAGCCCCGATGAGAAGTCCCCCTTGCTCCACGGCCGCCGCGAAGAACCAGAGGTAGTAAGGCTCCGCGAACGGCCTGAAATTCGTGAGCCCGACACGAAGCAGCTGAGGCAGTAACACTCCACGAACGTCCTGATGTTTTCAAGTCCACCACGAAGCACCAGAGGCGGTAATGCTCCGCGAACTCCCTGACGTTCGTGACCTTCCGCGAAGTGTAGGAGGAGGGACCCCTCCGCGAATCCGGTTGACGTTCGCGACCCTCCGCGAAGCAACCAAAGGCCCCTTCACGCCGCGTGAGCTCTGCTCCACGGCACCCCTTGCCTATAAATACCGAGCTCCCCCTGAGCTCGCCGGATGGACAGTCCAAACTTTTGGCTTCTCAAATCCCAAATCACGAAGCACTCTTCGCTCTGGGAATCATGAACTCTACAAGGTATTTTTGCTTCGCGAGAGGCCTTCGCCTTGTCTCGTTTTTGATCCCCTCTTCCGAGAGGGATTCCCTTCACGAAGCCTAAGGGCCAACTTAAAGGAAGGGGATTCCAAAGGTAACCCAGGCAGCTGCGGAGTGTTTATGCTTCGCGAAACACCCATCCTGTACAAGTGATCCACATGCCAAGGCAGGGTCATTGTCCTTCGCGAAGCACACTACTTCACAGCACCTTGCTTCGTGAGACACCTCTATTTCACGAGGCCGTGCTCCACGAACACCCTACCACTTCGCGAGGCACCTCCCACTCTCCCCTCTTCCCCATGATAAGGCCAAGGCACTCCACTTCACAATGAACACCCTTTTTCAAGTGCTCTCCACTATGCAAAGCAACCAAGCTCCACAAGGTCCCTGCCTGTGGAGCCCTTTACGTGGCAATTCCTTTTCCTATGCGACCCTCCAGGTTTGCACGATGTGATTTCAAAGTCCCTAGGACGACACCAACCGTAGTGTTGCTTCGCCTAATGCTTCTTCGCATATGCATGCTAACGACTATTGCTTCTTTGAATAGCCACGCTATTGTGGACCCCTCGATGGTCCGCTCTGCGACCCCCCTTTTCCACGGCCTTGTCGATGCCTTCCCTACCCCAAGGGGTAGAGGGTACCAGTCATGTAAATACTAGGGGTACAGAGTAAACCCACCTCATCCGAGCTGCATGACATTAAACTATCTGGCATCTCATCCTCAACACATTACATTAAACAGTGACCCGACCTCAGGGTCCCCCCAGCTCGGACATTCTTTACGCAGCTCGTCTCCACAGGAATGGAATCACTCTCACATGGGATGATATCCTCCCTCTCGGAGTAGCATTTGTCCACAGGTGAAGGGCTGCCTCATAGCGTAATCCCCAAGCCTCTCTTACGGAAGGTAGCACCCATGGACCTCCATACTTCCCCACTACCAAGGCCAGTGGAGGGCATGATAGGGAATGAGGCACCTCCCGTCTTTGGTTCCAAATCCCTCTCCGACTACGCTTTGCCGCACTTCAGGACTCCATCCTCGAGTAAGTCCCAACACCATGGGCTGCCTAACGTGTAATCCCCTCTTCACTTCCCATGGACGCACCCTTTGCGACGTGATCGTAAGGTCTCTGCTACCTATTGTTTCTCAAACCGAGCATGACTCACATGGGCTTAGAGTAAGCATCGACCATGGCAATGCCCCATCCAGCATGACATTAAACTATATGCACTCGTCCATAATGACATTAAACTATATGCCCTCGTCCAGCATGACATTAAACTATACATCCCCTTTGAACTATGAGGTCTTTGATCCATGTCAAGGCATGGTACATAGGAAGCCTCCATGCGGTTCAAGCCCACCGCCCATCGTTTATTCACGTCAGTGTTCACCATTGTCCCGCATGACGTTAAACTGCATTCTGGTCCAGTGGTAAGCCGTTGTGACCATCCTGAACTACGAGGACTTTGATCCATGTTAAGGCATGGTATGTATGAAGCCTCATGAGGTTCAAGCCAACCACCAGTGGACCCACGAGTTCACCTTCACATCGGTTTGCTGGAGAAACCCATCCTGAACTACGAGGACTTTGATCCATGCCAAGTCATGGTATGTAGGAAGCCTCCCTAATGTTCAAGCCCATCACCCATCGGACCAAGGTACTTTCTTCATGTCAGTTCACCGACACCCATCATCGCCACTCTAACTATGAGGACTTTGATCCATGTCAAGGCATGGTACGTAGGAAGCCTCCCTGAGGTTCAGGCCCAACAATCATTGGCCCAGACCATATCTATGTCAGTGTGCCAAGCCCCCATTTTCATTTGAACATCATGGAAATTGATCCATGTCAAGGCATGGTACGTAGGAAGCCTTCTGAGGTACAATCCCACCACCTGTTGTCATTCCGACCCCTTCCACGTTGGTTCAGCAACACCCAGGCAGCCTAGAGTGTAAGCCCCACACCATCTGGACGAAGGTCCTCATTCACATCGGTTCACCAACACGCAATTTTGAACTACGTGGTCTTTGATCCATGTCAATTCATGGTACATAGGAAGCCTCATGAGGTTCAATCCCACCACCTGGTCATTGTGACCACATTCACATGAGTTCTTCCATCACCTTGGACGACCTAGAGTGTAATCCCCAAACATTCATTCTGAACTACATAGACTTTGATTCCCTACCACGGGGATATGTAGGAAGTCTCTTCGAGACTCAAGCCCATCATCACCGTCATCTCCATGATGGCCCCATTTCATTCCCCCTTCACTCTATGCAATTCTCCATCATCCACCCCAATTCTTACCCGGGCCGCCACATCCCGGTGAGATAATGCCACCCCATTCCCTTCCACAGCATTCTGGAAGACGCCCATGGGCTGGCCCTGATACCGACAATCCCTCAAGGGGGATTCCTCAATCTGATCTACTCCAACTAGTGTTCTGATCAGGCCGATACATCTCCACTAGACGTTATACTTGTGGCATACCCTGTGTTAAACATGGGAAGCTGAGGAAAACCTCAGATACATGCCTATGGCATATGATTCCCCATGCTCAATGTGGGATTCCTCAGGCTTTTATACCCTTGAGAATCCCTATAATAAGGGACATAATACAGACACGCCAATTCCCCAGCGTTCAGACACGTTACTGGTGCATCGACGTGACTACTCCCCTGACAAAGGGTTGCTTCCCTGACCGGACACTTGGGAATGTCCTGAAACGAGAATTTTAATTAACTGGAATCCATGGAAACATGGTACTGGGATGATTTTCATGATCAATGTATTAAATCTATGAGGGAGACCCGGATTAGGTGATGATTCCCGAGGAGGAATCCACGGAAGGAAGAACCGACATCCCATCATTCCGGTTTCGATCAAGGAGAAAACGTCCCTGAATAAGGAACGGATGCCACCCACCTTTAGAAAGCAGGAATGTGGGGCAACAAAAAATCCGCACCTGTCACGCCCAAGCGGACGGACGCGCGTGCTCCGATGAAAGCGTCGAAAACACTCCCCACCACATACTGCTGAGATAACTACCAAAACCATGGAAACTCCTTGAATAGCTGATCAACAAGCCCCTCCTACCGTTACATCCATTTTTCAGAAGGACAGCTGCAACCACACTCTTTTCAGGAGTGGACTATAGATGAGCTAATGGATGATATTGATTTCTCATAGTCTACCCCAATCCCCTCCCTAGTTTTTTTATTCTTCTAGGGTGAAATTTTTCAAACTATATGTATTCCCTTTCATTTTTGTAAGATTACACTTCATTTATTTATGGGATATTATTTTTTCTCTACTTGGCTTGTCTTATTTTTCAAATCATTCCACTATTATAGTATTCATTTCTATCTTGTCTTCTTATTCTATGTCCATTGATGAGTCTGTGATGAAACCATCTTCTGTTGTTCTACAAATGAGTCACCATAAGGCTAATGTCGAGTTCCATCTTTAGGAGATATCACTAGAGATCTATTCTCATCATCCATCACCACCATGAGCATGAATAACATTCCAAAAACAAAAAATCTATGATTGGTACTCTTATGAAGTGATTAATCCTAAAAATGACATTGAGAGCTATGCGATACCGCCACCATTACCAACAGAAGACAATAAAGATATGAGTCGATGTATGATATTGACTGATACATTGATCTACTTTTCTAGTTGATGAAATCATTATTTGTGATTTATGGGAGGCAACCCAAATTTCATTTTTTTCCTTATGTTTTTAATTATGATTTTACATTATTTTTACTTTTATTGGTTTATCTTATTAGTCATGAGTCACTTTGAGCTTTATTGTAAACATATACAATTTTTTTTTCAAAAATGTCTTTTATTTCTATTCAATGTGTGTGACTCCATGTTTTACTGCATACTACATGTTCAAACTCTAATGAATAATATTTTATACAGTTCATGATTTTTTGTTCAAAAAAAATATGTATAATTCCAAATCAAAAATAAATTTTTTTAATGTTTCCCCATTTTCAACTCATTATCAGGATCACTTGATTATTTGACATAAATTTTCAAAATTTCCATCTCCATATTCTACACATTATCTATCACGCACCTCCGATGGTACTTTCATGGACAGTGTGGACACTATATCATTTTATGTGTGGTGGAGTCCTTCTTAAGTTTCAATTTCAATACACAAGGATTGTTTCTTTCATTCATTTATCTAGTAGAAATTTTTCAATGAAAGAGTTATTTAAACCTGAAAATCATTACACCCAACTTAATAAAATAACTATTTAGGATGGGAACTTTTGGAAATACATGTTTTTCCCTTGTTTATATTTTTAGAATGACTACTGATTTTGGAAATTTTATTCAAATTCAAAATTTTTGAAATTACTTTTAATTGTATTATTAGTTGATTTTATAACCTAAGTGATTTCCAGTTTTCTACAATTAATCTCTTTCTTGAGAGTATTTTGTGCCTATAATTGCATATTATTTTTTGATAATATTTTTTGAGTGGCACATGTGACATGAAAACCTATCAGTACTTGAATTTATATTTTATTGTGGCTAAAATTGAATAAATACAATTTTAATATGAGTAAGGAAATATTTTTTGGTCTAATTTTTCTTGTGACTCACATTAAATATTTCATTTATTTATACCTTATTTTCCAGGAAATATATTAGTAGGATTCAGATATTACAATCCAATTATCCCTTCCTACCTTGCTCTTTGTGTTACGCATGACTATACTTTTAACAAGTGTGGGGGGAGTTTTCAGCCAGTGGATATAGGCTGATTTTTATGAGATGGTTTATTTTGGTTATTACCATACTATTTTCATTCTGATCCATTTATAATTCTTAGTAATTTATGCATATCATGTTCCATTGAAAAATAAAAAAGATAAAGAAAAATATGATTTGTTTGTGTATTGGGAAGTTTAAAAATCAATATTTCCTGAGTAATGATACCCCTGAATGATCATATGTCACTAGAGGATGGATGTGAGATCTGGACTAGACATTAAATTCATAAAATAAATAAAAAGAAAATAAATCAAAATGAACAGGATACATTCTACACTCACTTGATGTATTCATGGATCCACCATGAGCATATGGGAGCATAGAATTCATTTTTTATTGGGGGATATATTTCATTACAATGTTCACAACAATCATTAAGTATACTTTAGTGCTAGTATCTTTTTTAAGATTATTATTTTTACTATATACCCACCTTCCCTTAGCCTTGGAATTAATTGAACCTTTTTTATAAATCCCTCATGATTTATTCTGTATTTTCTTTACAAATATTAGATGATAGAACCAATGAAATCCTATAGTTAAGAACATATATTTTGTGTATGATTTTAAATATAGTTTCCTTTTACCCTATGTGATGAGAGAAAATTAATTTTGAGGAAAATTACAAATGGGTACAGAATATAAAGAACTGTTATGAAATTGTAAATAAAAGATAAAAAAGTTTGTTTAAAGAATTGAACTATAATTCATAACAAATTCTGTAGGTAGAAATGATTCTGGACACTCAATTTTTCTACTTACACATAGTTTTATTTTCCTTGTAATAGTGAGTGTTTCATGTTGTAAAATTTTCATTCTTTTTTAAGTCCTTGTTGAGATTATTTCTACATTATGAAAACCAATTGTTCAAGTGTAGGGGAATTTGATAAGCTCAAGATATATTTACATTGTTCTATCAATTGATTAAGGATTATCAATGCTTTACTCGAAAATGATCTAGTTATTTTTTAATGGTTTTAAGAAATGTTATTCCATGGTTCCAAAGGAAAAGATGAAGAAAAGGGACAAAAATGACAGTTACACATCATGAAACTCACTTACACGATGTGTAGTCATCTTTCATAGCATGTGATAAGTCATCAAAATGTTTTTAAATAATTAAAAAACATGAAGCGGTTTTGTGACATGATTCACCAATACACCCTTTATAGCATTTGAATTTCAATTACCTCTTTACAGATATAGATTGAAAGAATATACACATCATGATGACCCATTAATGATCATGAAAGATTCAAATTTCCAATATCAAAGATCCAGGAACAGATTCACATAATATTTAATCCAAAATAAAAATTCCTGGAGAAAATATTCGATCAAAAGTACATGATGTGAAATTTTTTACATGTCATGTAATATCCTAGTTATTTACCTCTAGAAGGCGCACAATGGACAGAATTGGATACACTTCTCCAGAATCTATAATTTTTCTCAGATTCTTACCTAATTCATTCTTCTTTGTTCTCTCTCAATTCAACTCTCATCCCTTACTTTTATTGTTTTACATCTATTAAAGCACAATTGATAAAAATTTAATGCATTTCTTGTTATTTTTCCTCAACAAGATGAGTTACATGTGCTCTCCATCTCAATTGACAATCGATAATGAACCCTTATTTCACTCTTCCATGTTATTGTTTCAGGTAAGTGTTTTTTAAGTGTTTTTTATTCAAGTTTTAAATTTATTATTCCTGAATTCATGATATTTATTTACTTGATCTCAATTTTTATTTCTATGTTGATTATGTTTTTAATCCCTTACCCTTTCTTGATCAATTCTACCATGAGTGGTTAAACCACTTACAGTATGGGTAAAGAGTAGGGGTGTATGAATTTAATGAATAATTAATTATAAACATGGTAACCCGGAGGATATTAATCCAGTTAAATAAAAAAAATTATCTAATTCGTTTGAAAAACATTGACCACTGATAGTTTGACTGAATAACCCTGATCTAATAGGAGTATAATAGGTTTTGAGAAATAAGCAATGACACTTTCTCTTTTGAATCAAGGGTTAATGCATCTAGGTTGAAGTAATCCCAAGTCAAAATAATATTTTCCTCTTAGATAGATCTAGTTGGTTTGACCATGGTCAAATAGTAACCATTTCTTACTTTTCAGCATAAACCATATGACCATGCCAAGTTAGTATTAAGAATACTTTTTTACCAAAATCCTGAAATTGATCATGATTCCTTCTCTCTCTCTAATCTTAATCACCAATCCCTTAGCTTTATTTTATTCCCTAACTCAATCAACATGTGAGGAATCTTGGACATAGGGTTAGATTCCATTGTACCTTCTATCCAATTCAAACCTCATGGGACCAACCCCTTACAATCACTATACTACACCTTATTTTACGTATAGTTCGGGAAACAATAAATCTTCTATGAATGTAGACCATGATAATTACATGATATGGGTGGGTACATCAACAATTCTTTCAAAGTAAGCCTCTAACTTTGTTATTAGCATTGAAATTAAGATTCCCCGTTTCATTAGTGGTTTAAAGCTAATTCTACCAAAATCATTTATTATTTGAGATTTCTATAGCTATAAATAGATTTTATATTATTCGCAAAAACATGAGATAATGACTAGAAACTATTAGTGGACTTGGGGGAATAGATAAATAACATAAAATGAAGTTTTGTTAAGGAAAATTAATAGAAACAACTTATGTAGGAAAGAAAAATTAACATCCCTCTTATCAAAGAATTGTGAAGAAGAATCTTGAAAATTTTCTACGGGTAATTGGAAGATGTTTCATGTGTGGAAAAGAGGGGCATCAAGATAATATGTGTTTTAGGGAAGTAATGAATTCCAATAACGATGAAGAAGAAAATAAGGTTTAGATCAACATTGTTCTTGTTGTGCATTTTTTCAACTATAAGGAACATGTTTATTATGTAACCCAATGCCCTAAACCAAGGGTTTTTGGAGAATATCATCTACAACAACCTCAATGCCAGAAAGAAAGGGTGTATGTTATAACTAAGGAAGAGGTGGATACCAACAGAGATGTGGTGATAGGTACACTAGTTATTCATTCATGAATAGTGAATATAATTTTTCATTCTAGTATTATGAATTCATTTATATCTTGAAGATTTATTATACCTATAAAAACCCACCTACAAACATGGGGTTTGAGATATCTTTGAGAACAATGAATAGAGTGATGGTTTCATCCCTTGTATATAACTAGTTTCTATTAATTTTGTGGACATAATATTCAATAAAATCAAATTATACTTCCTTCAGTAGTCTTTTATGCTATTTTGGGAATGTATTGGAAATCCATATATAAATCCAATATCATCTGTTGATAGAGGGAGATCACTCTTCATATCCCATTTCATAATGTGATATTCTACAAGTGTAAGGAGTATGATGAATATCCCTATGAATATTCTATCAATGTATGGATATTATTGACTTATGAGAAAAAATATCTGGCCTAAATGATTGAGAAAACGGAGATAATGTTTCTTGGAGACATGACCATTTTGGGGGATTATACTGATTTGTTCCCGAAAGGGATTCCTGGTCTTCCACCTAACCAAGTGATTGAGTTCTCAACTAAAAAGATACACAGATCTCTACCCATATCCAAGACTCCATACAGAATTTCGACAATTCAGTTAGATGAACTGAAAAAGTTGTTACATGAGAATCTAGAAAAGGGTTTTATATGACTGAGTGCTTCACTATGGGGTTCATTGGTTCTCTTCTTCAAGAAAAATCATTTATCATTGGGCCTTTGTATTCATTCAGGATATCATCAATTAATGGTTGAAAATTAAGATATTCCCAAAACTTCATTTCATATAAGGTAAGAATATAGTGAGTTCATATTGATTCCTTTTGGACTCACTAATTCTCATGAAATCTTTATGTACATAGTGAATTGAGTCTTTAGGTATTACCTTGATAAAATTATTATATTATTCATATATGATATTCTAATATACTCCAAGATCAAGGAGGATCAATATGATAATATTAACAATATGTTATGGGAATTGAGAAAGTTGAATCCATATCAAAAAATAGTCAGTCTGATTCCAATATGAATGAATTATCATTATTGAGGAATATTATCACCAGTAATGGGATATATGTAAACCCTTATAAGACAATGTCAGTTGAGGAATTTCTAGGAAAAGAATCAGAAACGGTGATATGTAGTTTTATTGTATTAGATGGGTGTTATAGGTTATTTGTGAAAAACACTTCATGATAATAAAAATCACTAACCATTATTACATGGAAGGGATTAAAATTTTTATAGAGTGGTGAATGTGAAAAGCCTTTTAAGGAGTTGAAAATGAGTCTAATCACTACACCAGTACATATGCTACCCTCTTGTGAAGAACTTTTTTTTTGGTTTAGAGAAATGTTTTAACAAAGGGTTTGGGATGTGTGAAAATAAAAAATTATAAAGTGGTTGTCTATGCCTCAATGTAATTTAATGGTAAGGTGTATAAGTATTCCATACTTGTAAAAAATATGGATACAATGATATTTACATTAAATATATGATGAAATTATCTATAAATGGATAATTTTGAAATATATTTAGATCACATGATCTAAAAACATACATTAAAAAAGAAGGATCTTAACATGAACCAATGAACATGGTTATATTTGATCGGGGAATATTACTGCAAAATCCATTAAAATCCTAGAAAAGAAAAAACATGGAAGATACTCTAAGAAGAAATGATCCCAAAATTTTAAAAATGATGAGAATTGAGACGGATCCAATATTATTATATTTGGAAATAATATATCTGGGAGTAGTAAAAGGATATTTAACATAAAAATATCAAATAATTTCTCAACCATCCGTTATTGAGAAGATCATAGAATCCTAGAAAGATTATGAGGTGTTACAAAACAAATTCATGAATATTTAGAAGTTAATCATTTCAAAAGATAGATTTATAAGGTTTGTAATTGGGATATGTATCTCATAAAAACTGGCGATAAAGAGGTAGATTCTAGATGATGTTCATAGATCGACCTACTGTGTTCATCAAGGAATCACTATGTTGTATAGTGATATAAAGAAAAACATATGGTGGGATAAAATGAAAAGGGATTCTCTCTTAATGTTTGGTATGACAACATATCAAGGCTGAATAACAAAAGACTAAGTGTAGGATGTAACCAATTCACATACCATTATAGAAGTGAGATAACATAATCATGGATTTCATTATAGGATTCCCCAAGACACCTAAAAAATAAAACCATCTCGGTAGTTTTTGATCACCTTCCAATGTTAGAAAATTTCATTTTTATCAAGAAATATTTATCTCTTGACCAACTCACTAAGATATACAAATGTTTTTCTGTATGATTTCACGGAGTTCCACTCTATTTTATATAATAATGATCTGTGATTTACATAAAGTTTATAGTGAATCCTTTCATAGGGATTAGTTATGAAAATTAGTTTCAATACTTCTAATGACCCTCATATGGATGGTTATTCTGAGAGACCTATCCAAACTATAGAGGATATTTTGAGGTCATGTTCAATGGATTTCCAAGTATATTTGAATCAAAACCTTCCCCTTGTATAGTTCCGATTTACCAATAGCATCAACTCTATCAATCAAATGGATCCTTACGAGGAATTGTATAAGACGTGTTATTGGCCTCTGAAATGGTAGGATGAAGTTGGAGAGTGGAAACTGATATAGAATTTTATTTCCCCACATATTATAAAGTAGGTACAAACCATTTAGGATCATAATAAATCTGTGAAAATTCAACAGAATAGATAGGTAGACAATCATCGGTGATACCTGGAGTGTGGGTTCAGAGAAAAGCCTATCCTCCATATTTCACCATATAATAAAGTCATGAGGTTCAGGAAGGAAAGAAACATTAGTCCTATATACATAGACCCCTTTTATATTCTTGATTTCATTGGAGCAGTGGCCTACCTAAAATCACTCCATCAAATATATCTAAAGTACACAATGTGTTCCATGTATCCCTTTTGAAGAAGTATATATACCAGACTCATTCCATGTATAGAATCCAAATGTGGTATAATTAAAGAGTGACTTTCATCTGAGGAGAAGATTGTGACAATTTTGGATCCTATAGAAAATGTTAAATGAAATAATAAAACTCACCATGCCAAAGTGTTGTGGTGAAACCCTAAGTTTGAGGAATCAGCCTACGAACTCAAAGATGTGATGAAGAAGAAGTACCCTCACCTATTTTTAACATATTATGTAATTTGAAATTTAAATGGAACATTTCTTTAAGGGTGGAATAATTTAATTCCCTTATAAATTATGATATATTTATTTCTAAATAAATTCAATCTCTTTGGTAGATTGTGAAGCATAGAACACAATATTTAAATAAAACATGATACATAGTTAAAATAATATTATTTAAATATTGTCATTATAACCTAGATGTTAAATTAAAAGGTATGAAAATGAATATATAAATTGTGAAAATTATTTTTAACATATGAAAAAAATATATTATATGTTTATTTATTTCTTATAAATAAAATTAGAACCATTTTAAAGAGAAATAAATATTCTCTAAAATACTGTATTTTTCTAAAAGGCGGATTAGTCACGCCTTGCGTACATAATATAAAATTAAATTTTAACACTTTTATAAACTCTATTTTACAAAACAAAATTCATTTTTTAAATCAACATATCAAAATTATCTGAGGGTAAATAGTTTCTTTTTTCTAAAAAGATTCATTTTTCAATGAATAGTGAAAAATACTGATATTTATTTGAAGACACCCTTTTGTTTAAACAATTTATAAGCCCAAATTTAATTTAATGATGTTTTAAAATTAAAACTAGTTCAATTATATATTAGTTAATACAAATTATCACATTTTAATTCAATTAATATTTACATTTGATACAAAAATATTTTAAACTATTAAAATTTTTTCTTTTGGAAAACGATTTTTTCAACACGCCTATGGGTTTAATTTAAAATTTAAATCTAAAATGTATGTGTGTTTAATATGGAAAATTCAATTCAATAATTGGATTAGTAAAAAATATATTTTATCTTATATGTTCAAATTATTTTTTTACTATAATAATTAGTGAAAATAGTAAAAAATATTTAACATGATTAAGGTAAAAATGGAGTTTTCAGGAGTTAAACTAAAAATATAAAAGTTAAAAATTACCAAAACATGATTAAATATTATTTTATTCATATATTTTTACATAATATCGTATAAGGTTTGATATTATTCCATTTATGATCTACCTTTCCTTATAATAACAAGGGTGGATTTCATTCTTCTAAAAACATTCATGTCTGTCCACTCTCCTACTTATAAATGGTTACCCACTTTCCTATCATCTATTCACTTCTAAAACCTTGTTTTATCTAATAACTAACCGAATAACATAAATTATTCCTTAAACTCATCCTATAAATATTTTTTTTGTCAAGAATCCATCCTCGGAAGGATTTGGTTATAAACCAAAAGAAGTTATCTGAAAAATGGTAATGTCCTTAACCAATCATTTTAGTTTATTTATTCATAATCCACCTTAAACTATTATAAGAACCCAGATCTTTGTTTCAGGTACGCCTTTCCTTATTCTAGAATTTTTGAGAAAAATAAAGTTTCTAGAAATATTTGAAGTACATGTCATCTACTTTCTCAGTACACGCCGTATACTCTTTTCCCGCTCATAGCCGTGTACTGGCCGTGTCCAGGCCTCACACACAGTGTGTAGGGGTGACATAGAGGCCTATTTTGCTGGAGTACAGAAATACCTAGTACACACCGTGTACTCTAAAAGTACACGCCGTGTACTTTCTTTTTTTTCATTAAACGGACCGGGGTCATGCCTGACACACAGAAAGGTCTTCTTCTAGGTTCTGTTTGTCCGAGAGCGTCGAGGATCCACAAATCTTCGACGAGCCCCCGCCTCTCTGTCCGTTCTCAGATTCTAGAACTGTTGATTGCGTTGGAATCGCAGTGGTGAGTTCTTCCTTCTACTTGATCCTTTTTTTTCAATTCCTTATCTTTCTCAAGTTATCGTGGTTTATGTGTTTCAAACGTTTTCTCAGATCTATGACGTTCTAAGGAGAATCTGTTTTGTTTTCACCTATATTGATCTCCTAGGATCGAGGTGGGTGGTTTGTGCCTTTCTTTAGAATGTCTTTGAATATTTTGTGCAATTTCGCCAATTCCCATGAATTAGAAATGTGCATTTTCCTATTTTTCCCTTGATTTATTTCTTGCTTGCTTGATTGTTGTAGTAGAGGTTTACCTTTGTGAATAGAGTAGTTTTTGCTGTACTCTGGATGTTTGTCATACATGCTTTGCCTATTAGGCATTATGCCAATTTCCATCCCTAATTGTAGGATAGTGGAACTATTGTGTTGTTTTTCTACTGAGCATTAGAATGATAGCCAAGTAGTTCTTGAGGTTTGCTTGGGAGAAACATGTGCGTTATGAATGTTTATATTACACAGATCTGAGAGAACCCAGTCTATGGACCAAAGGGACAATGGACGTAAGGGCTTCTCCATAGTGTCTTTAATTTTCATTGTGAGACCACAGGAAGAATTGACATTGAATTCTTCCTCAGAGAGTCTGTTGTTCCTTGACATGGGCCACAGGGGGAATTGACGTTGAGTGATTCCCCAGAGAGCCTTTAGTATGATATGAGACTATAGGGGGAATTTACGGTGAGTGCTTCCCCATAGATTCTATTCTTTAGGTGAACCAGAGGGGTGAGACTGTGTGTGCCTCCCAAGGGGTTGCTATTACTTATAGGTTGAACCATAAGGGTTAGGCTATGTGAACTACCCAGGGGGGTTACCATTGTTTTACTTGTTGATTGTTACATGTGTAGTTTATATGCTAGACTGTAAATTGTAGTTGTTGTGTATTTTCTTGTTTATTGTTCCTGTACTTTACTTTCCATGTATTCATTGACTATTAGGCACAGACCTTTGGGTAGTTGGATACTGGAACCTTGTCTCACACCTTGTTTGGGCCATTCTTTTGGGCCCAAGAAGACTATGTTGTCGCATGTATAGATAAGGGAAAGAGCCCTTCTACTTCAGGTGTTTGAATTGATGTGGAGCTGGAGAGTATGGGACCAAGCTATGGCTTGTGATGTTGTTGGAGATGTTGTTCCTTTAGTACTTTGTGTTCATTTGTATTTCAACACATTGTTGTGTTTGCTGCTTTCCTTAGATACTTGTACCTGCTGCACCATTATAATCATTGCTATATATTTATTCTTCCATTGTTTGGTTACAATTATGTATGTTGTTACTGCTTCTGCTATTGACTGTTGTTTTTCTTACCTCGTATACCTTACCAAATGAGGGCACAGTTTCCCCAATAACTTAACAAGGCCCTCGCTGCTAGTTGGCAGCTTTTGGCATTTGGGGAAATGCGCTTCAGGTCATGTGGTGAACCGGGTATGGGGAACTAGTGGAGGGGATCTGGATTAGGGTCATTAAAAAGTGGTATCAGAGGAGGTTTCTTTTCTCTTGGATTACTGGTGGGGCATTTATCCAGGGATAGGAAAGATTTGGTACTTGGTATTAATCTATCCTCAGGAGTAGCTAAACAGTGTACATGGAAAGTCCATACAACCTCACTAATTGCAGTTTTCTAGTTTTGAGATTTTACGGTTGATATGATTTCACCTAGAGTAATTCACATGATTTGTGTTGTTATTGTCTTGACTATTGTGGTTCTATTTCTATCGAAACCCGATGAGATGAGGGTATTCCATCTCATTCATCATATAGGAACTTATAGAAATCACATTCCATGCACTCTTGCCATGCCATCTAGGGTGCATTAGCGATTGCATGCTGTTGTGATAGAATTTGTGTAGATTACGCATGCTATTGTGATAGATGATTGATAGAATTTTGGATGCCTTGTTATAGGATTGTTTTTATTCAACTTTGATTAAATTAACACCATGTTTTGATTCGTGGGTAGTATGGGCCCTCACGAATCAGAATATGGAACCTCTTGGACTTTTTTTCTGTGTTTTCTGGGCTTCTGTGCAGTTCGGAGGTACTGCCTAGGAAAACCCTAAATACACGACCTGTATTTTTTGACTACACGCCGTATAGTTTTTAGACTGTGTCACTGACCGTGTGAGCAGGGACATGATGTTGTAGAAATAACTTCAGGAACACGCCGTATACGGTTGGTACACGCCGTGTATTCCTGTCCAGGTACCCGGCCGGGTCACTAACAACACAGGTCAGGGAAGCTCGAGTAGAACACGTCGTGTTGTAGAGGAACACGCCGTGTAGTCCTGTCCAGGTACCCGGTCGTGTCACGAACAACATAGTTCAGTGTTACGTTTTCCTAGACACACCGTGTTGTTTTCAGAACATGCCGTGTAGTCTTGTTCATGTACCCGGCCGTGTCACGAACAACACAGGACAGTATCACCTTCACCTATACATGTCTTCTTTGTTCGGAACACGCTATGTAAGGTTCATCCGTGTAGACGTTCGTGTGTTTAACAACATGGGCCGCCAAAGCTTTGTCTAGTACATGCCGTGTTTATTCGGAACACGCTGTGTCGTCTCGGGTTAAGTCGGACCGCGTGGGTTAGCCGTGTAAAGAGACTCGGGCTGGGGGATAGTTTCCAAGTACACGTCGTGTGTGGGGTCAACATGCTGTGTAGTTTGAGGTGTTACATGTCTTTTAGGGTAGGGGTACACACCCATCTTAGTGGCTTAAGAAGACACACCGTGTAGTTTTTATACATGCCGTGTAGTCGTGTTTTGTAAAACTATGTGTTTTCCTTCCCCTGTTCCCATTTTATACTCTTGTGTTCTCTATCTTTGTTAATTCTGATCTATGGCTTGCTTTTGATATTTCAGAGCTATGCCTCTGTGACGTCCTCAGGTTGTACGTCTATCATCAGGCAGTGATCAGACGCCAGATATGGCTGATCAGGGACTTCCTGCTGATCCTCCAGTTGGGCCAGCCTTGGCACCGGCTGTCATACCAGTTGCAGGCACTGATGCGCAGTTCAGGGAATGTTTTATGAGGATGATGAAGACCTTTCAGGGAGAACCACCTCCTGCCATGACTATGGTATACTTTACATGGGTTTTTCAGCAGCAGCATCCTCCTACTTTCTCAGGGGAAGGAGAACCAGAGGCTGCAGAGTCCTGGATGGAATCCATGCTTACTATCTTCAATCGTCTGGAGACGCCTCTAGAGAGGCATTTCAATCTCTCTACCTACATGCTCTGAGAATCCACCAAGAGGTGGTGGGACGTGATCTCACTGGCGGGTCATCAGCAGGTTATGGCTTGGTAGGAGTTCCAATGCGTGTTCTACGACTACTTCTACCCGGAGACCCTGAGGGCCGATCGAGCCCGAGAGTTCATGAGTCTAGAGCAGGGTACTCTATCTGTTATGGATTATTCCTCTCGTTTTACTGAGTTAAAAAATTTCACACCCCTCCAGGGTGGAGATGGGATGTTCTTGGCATGGAAGTTCGAGGATGGTCTCAGGCGGGAGATCCGCTCGTAGGTGAATCTCTTCCAGTTGACTTCCATCTCTTCCATCGTCAACCAGGCCCTGATTGCAGAGCGCAATCTGAGAGACTCTGGAGCTACGAGACAGGGAGGTTCTGCTTCCAGAGCTAGCGTTCCTCAAGTTGATAGCAGGAAATGCCATAGTGAGTGTTCGCACGGTGACCCGAGGAGTCGAGATACATCTTCTGGAAGCCAGGTTGTATGCTACCAGTGCAGTAGGAGTGGGCATATGAGGCCGCAGTGCCAGAGGGACCCAGTGGAGTGCCGATCCTGTGGCAAGATGGGTCACCTTCAGCATTTCTGCCAGGTTTTCTCACTAGTTTCTGGTGATGGGGGTTCTTCCATGACTCATCATTCAGGAGCAGCACCACCAGTTTCACACCAGTCGGGGAACTAGAGTTATTCTGGCCGTTTGGGCCAAGGTGGAGGTCAAGGACGTGGTAGTCAGTCATCGGGCCTTCAGCGCCAATAGGGAGGTTCAGATCAGAGTGGTCATGTAGGGTCATAGGAGCATGGGGTAGGCTAGACCTTTGAGGAGGGGGAGACCTATCAGGATCAGGATCCCAGACCTTCTACAGTTCGAGGTATGATTTTAGTAGCCTCAGTTTTATCTTCAACTCTTTTCGATACTTGTGCTACACATAGATTTATCTCTGTTGCTATTGTGGAGAGCCTTGGTCTCTCTGTCTTTTATTATTCTGACTCGTTGACACTAGACGCACCTTTGGGGATGAGGACATCTAGTGTACGCCAGTGTAGAGAGTTCCCTCTCAAGGTTGCAGGGTATCGTTTCTTAGGGGATATCTATGTCCTAGAGATGACAGGGTATGATGTCATCCTCGAGATGGACCGGTTGGTTCCCTTCCAGGAAGTCGTCAACTGTTATCACCGCAGAGTGAGTTTCGTTTTACCAGAGGGTGAATCCTTCCTTCATAGAGGCGAATGGGATGTTCAGGTGAGTCGAGTAGGACTCGCGCATCATGAGCTAGGAAGGGTGACAGCCTAGATTGCTAGTCTTTATCCGGATGATCAGGGGACTTCGCAGTTGGACTTTCCTCCAGTGGTGAACCTTTTTAGGGACAATTTTCTAGAGGACTTTTCGGGTTTTCCACCAGAGCGTGTGGTATACTTTTCTATTGAGCTCGTTCCAGGAGCAGCACTGGTGTCCATTCCTCCTTATAGGATGGCTACACCTGAGTTGCAAGAGATCAAGAAGCAGTTGTAGGAGTTGCATGCAAAGGGATTCATCCAACCCAGTACTTCTCCATGGGGTTCGCATGTCCTGTTTGCGAAGAGGGAAGATGTTACCCTTTAGAATTGTGTGGATTATCAGAAGCTGAACCAGTTGACAGTCAAGAACTAATATACCTTGCCGAGGATCGATGACCTCTTTGATCAGCTTCAAGGAGCCCTGGTGTTCTCAAAGATCTACTTGAGGTCCGTATATCATCATTTTAACGTTAGACCATCAGATATACCTTTGACAGCCTTCAGGAGAAGGTATGGTCTATACGAGTACACAGTCATGTCGTTCGGTCTCACGAATGAACCTGCAGTTTTCTTGGCACTGATGAACTGAGTGTTCCATCCTTACTTGGACTCATTCATTGTGCTCTTCATGGAAGATATCTTGGTGTACTCTCACACTCGACATGACCATGCCACACATCTTGAGATCGTTCTGAGTACACTGAGAGAGCATCACCTCTATGCTAAACTCTCAAATCGCAACTTTTGGATGGAACATATTCACTTCTTGGGTCACGTCATCTCAGAGGCCAGAGTATCTGTGAACCCAGAGAAAGTGAGAGATTTGGTCTCATGGGGTAGCCGAGGAATGTTTTTGAGGTACAAAGTTTCCTAGGTCTGGCTGGATACTACAGATGCTTCATTAAATACTTCTCACACCTAGTAGCACCATTGACAGGTCTGACCAAGAAGGGGGCGAAGTTCTTATGGTCAGATTCATGTGAGTCTGCCTTTCAGGAGCTGAAGGGAATATTGACATCGGCACTGATAATAGTCTTGATAGAGCCAAGAAAGAGCTATATTGTCTATTGTGATGATTCAGGTATCATACTAGGCACTGTGCTTATGCAGGGGAGATGGAGTCGTTGCGTACGGGTCTCGGTAGTTGAGGCCACATGAGAGGAACTACCCTACGCACAATCTGGATTTGGCAGATATTGTTCATGACTTATGCTATTGAAGACACTATCTTCTAGGAGAGCACTTTGTGGTCTTCACCGACCACAAGAGTCTCAAATATATCTTCCCTCGGCGTGATCTGAATCTGAGGCAGCACAAGTGGGTCGAGTATCTTCTGTCTTTTGATTTCGAGCTTGCCTATATGCCGGGAAATGGAAATATGGTGGATGATGCGTTGAGCAGGAGAACTCAGATTCAGGCAATTCAGGAGGCTAGTAGTGAGTGGAAGCTTATGTCTCTGTTCTCTGAGATGCATCTGGAGGTGCACGACAGACAGGGACAGACCTTCCTATCTTCTGTAGTTGTTACCTCTACACTACTTGATCAGGTATGGATGAGGTAGCTATCAAACTCATAAGGATTAGTCCTATGGGAGGGTGTGTCCGGAGAGGACCCTCTTCCTTGATGGACAGTTGGCGAGGATGAGATCTTGCATTTCCAGGGACGCGTATGGGTGCCAGCAGACATACAGGAGGAGATGATGCAAGATTTTTATTCCTCAGTTTGGGAAGTCCATCATGGCATCACCAAGATGTATCAGTATCTTCATCACTAGTACTGGTGGCCAGGCATGAAGAGGGATTTTGTTGGTTTTGTCATGAGATGTTCTACTTGTCAGCAGGTGAAGGCAGAGAATCAGTGACTAGTAGGAATTTTACAGCAGTTACCCATTCCTGAGTGGAAGTGGAACGATGTCGCGATGGACTTCGTGACCGGGATGCCGAGTTCACCTCGGGGGAACGATGTTGTTTGGGTTGTCTTTTATAGTCTCACGAAGGTCGCACACTTCTTTCCGATCAAGGAGACTGTCAGTGTCGATGATCTGGGACAACTTTACATCCGAGAGATCACTCGTCTGCATGGAGTTCCACACTCTATGGTTTCAGACAGGGACGCGCGCTTTACCTCTCAGTTCTGGAACGGACTTCATAAATCCTTGGGTACACAAGTAATTTTGAGTACAACATACCATCCCCAGACTGAGGGCCAGTCCGAGTGCATGATCTAGGTGCTTGATGATATGCTCTGATCTTGCATTATAGACTTCAGCAGTTCCTAGGATAAGCATATATCTCTTGTGGAGTTCTCCTACAACAACATATTTCAGGAGACCATTCAGATGGTACCATATGAGGCTTTGTACGGTAGGCCATGCCGATCACCCTTATGCTGGATGGAGGCAGGAGATGAAGCTTTGCTGGGACCTCATCTTGTTCCGGAGACATCAGAGCAGATAGAGGTGATTTGGAAGAGGATGGATATAGCACAGTCTTGGCAGAATTTTTATGCTGATCAGCGGATACGACCTTTGGAGTTTGAAGTTGGGGATTAGGTTTTCCTGTGTGTCGCACTGAGGTTGGGACACAAGAGGATTCAGAGGCAGGGTAAGCATTCACCTCGGTACGTCGGGCCGTTTGAGGTTTTGGAGAGAGTTGGGCCGGTCGCCTATCGGTTGTAGCTACCCCAGAGGTATCGGGCCATGCACGACGTCTTCCATGTCTCTCAGCTTTGACATTACTTTTCAGACCCATCTCGTGTCTTTCAGCCCGAGGAGGTAGAGCTTGAAGTGGATTCATCATTTGATGAGCATCCCATCCAGATTTTCAATCGCAATACGAAGGTTCTCCGTGGGTAGTCTTTCCCTCTTGTATGGGTACTATGGCAGCATGGGGGAGTACATGACGAGACTTGGGAGAGGTAGGCCAATGTACGATCGCAGTGGTCAGAGTTGTTCGAAGTTTCTTCTTCTATTCCTCGCTATGGAAATTCGGGGACGAATTTATTTAAGGGGGGAAGTTTGTAAGAACCCGGATCTTCGTTTCACATACGCCTTTCCTTTTTCTAGAGTTTTTGAGAAAAATGATGTTTCTGGAAATTTTTGAAGTACACACCATGTACTTTCTCGGTACACGTCGTGTACTCTTTTCCTGCTCGAAGCTGTATAATGGTCGTGTCCAGGCCACACACACGGTGTGTAGGGGTGACGTGGTGGCCGATTTTGGCGGATTATAGAAAGACCTAGTACACTCCAGGTACTCTAAAAGTACATGTCGTGTACTTCATTTTTTTCATTAAACGGACTGGGGTCACGCCTGATGCATAGAAAGTTCTTCTTCTAGGTTCCGTTCATTCAAGAGCATTGAGGATCCACGAATCTTCGACGAGCCCCCGCCTCTCCATCCGTACTCTGATTTGAGCACCGTTGATTGCATTGGAATCATAGCAGTGAGTTATTCCTTCTGGTTGAGCCTTGTTTTCCAATTCCTCCTCTTTCTCATGTTATCATGGTTTCTTTGTTTTGGACTTTTTCTCAGATCTACGACGTTCTAAGGAGGATCCACCGTCGTTGTTACGTATATCGATCTCCTAAAATTGAGGTAGTTGGTTTGTGCCTTTCTGTAGATATTCTTTGAATATTTTGTGCAATTTCACCAATTACCTTGAACGATAATTTTGTGTTTTCCTATTTTTCCCTTGATTGATTTCCTTCTTTCTTTATTTCTATAATAGAGGTTTACCTTTTTGAATAGAGTAGTTTTTTCTATACTCTGGATGTTTTCCGTACTTGCTTTGCCTGTTAGGCATTATGCCAATTGCCATGCCTAGTTGTAAGATAGTTGAATTGTTGTGATGTTTCTCTCATGAGCCTTAGAATGATAGCCAAGTAGTTCTTGAGGATTTCTTGGGAGACACACAGACGTTATGCATGTTTATATTACACAGGGCTGAGAGAACCTAGTGTATGGACCAAAGGGAGAATGGACGTAAGGGCTTCCCTGAGTGTCTTTAATTTACGTTGTGAGACCACATGGGGAATTTACGTTGAGTGCTTCCTCAGAGAGTCTGTAGCTCCTCGATGCGGGTCACAGGGGGAATTGATGTTGAGTGCTTCCCCAGAGAGCCTTTAGTACGATAAGAGACTATAGGGGGAATTGACGGTGAGTGCTTTCTTATAGAGTCTATTCATTAGTTTAACCATAGGGTTGAGACTGTATGTGCCTCCCAGGGGGTTTCTAGTACTTAGAGGTTGATCCATAAGGGTTAGGCTGTGAGAACTACCCAGGGGGGTTAGGTTTGTTTTACTTGTTTATTGTTACATGTATAGTTTATATGCTAGACTGTAAATTGTAGTTGCGATATATTTTCTTGTTTACTATTACTGTACTTTACTTACCATGTATTCATTGACTGTTATGCATAGATCTTTGGGTGGTTGCCTATTGGGACCTTGTCTCACACCCTGTTTGGGCCATGCTTTTGGGCCTAAGCAGACTATGTTGCTGCAGGTATAGATAAGGGAAAGCGCCCTTATAATTCAGGTGTTTGACTTGGTGTAGAGCTGGAGAGCATGGGACCATGCTATGGCTTGCGATGCTGTTGGAGTTGTTGTTGCTTTAGTACTTTATGTTCAGTTGTATTTCTGTACGTTTTCTTCTTTCCTTAGATACTTGTACCTGCTGCACCATTTCCATCATTGCTATATATTTATTCTTCCACTATTTGGTTACAATTATGTATGTTTTTACTGCTTCCGCTATTGACTGTTTTTTTTCTTACCTTGTATACCTTACCAAATGGGGGGATAGTTTCCCATATAACTTACCAGGGCCCTCGCTACTAGTCAGCACCTTCTAGCATTTGGGGAAATTCGCTTGAGGTCATGTGATGAACCGGGTATGGGGCACCAGTGGAGGGGCTCCAAATTCAGGTCGTTACAACTATAATTCAAAAAATTTGATATAATCACCTATTATATAAATTATGATGATATTTTTTTATTTTATGTTCATAACCTAAACTGATCTCCTCCTCCATCAGATGAGAAATGAAACCATTGATTGTGTGTACAGAGGATTATATCCACATGAACTAACAAAAATCATTTTCCATAATGGCTCCACATGAATAGATATAATTAAGTATACAAAAATAATATACAATATTTATGATATAATTATATTATTTAAATAATCATATCATATATACCGTTATAGTTTCTATTCCTTTGAAAATAAGATAACATCGCTTGTATGTACAATGGACTACTGCCACGCGAAGTAATGCGATTCATTTTTAACATAAGATTTACATGGAATTTAATAAGGAATATTTTTATTTTTGAATATTATATTAATTAATTTTTATAAATATATAAAATAAATATTTCATATACTTGATTACCATATCATCCATTGAATAAATGATATTGTCGTTTGTTTTTAAGGTGGACTACCCCTCATTAAACGATATTTTTCGTTTTTGTTACTGGATCACATGGATGGTATGTGTAAGGGTATTAAACAAAATAATATTATATTTATGATATAATTATAATCCTTAAAATATAAAACAACACTTACCTTCCTTAAATCATAATTTATGAAAGTTTGAAATGTTATGCACGCATATGTATGACGTATCATCTCCATGATTATAACATAGTTCATTTTTCATTACCATATTTAATGGTTGGTTTGAAAATTATAATTTAGGTATAAAAATTGAAATTATTTCATGGTTACCATTAGATATATTATTAATTAATAATTGATTTTTTCTATAGTCATCTTACCAACTAATTTTTAACATATGAACTGATTATCATTAAAATGCCCTATGTGAAATTAATTGGTTAAGTAATTGAAGATGCCATGGAAAAAATTAAAATAAATGAATAATGAACATGAAAAAGTTTATTAATAATGTTAATAATTGACATAGGTTTATTATACATTATGATAAAGGATATAAATGAAAAATCATGATCGAGGTAAGGTATCACTCTAAACTATCCTTTCCTTCATGTAATGAACTTTCTCTCTTTAACTCACTTTATCTCTTTCTTAATGTTATGGAATTCTTTTAAATTTGTTATATATGTCTATAACATATATACCTATATTTTTATCCGTTTATTTTATGGGTTAATACATTCCTTATGGTCATTTCTAAAAATCCATTATTATGAAATTTCCTTTGATCATGATATGAAGCAATATTGTGAAACCCATTTTCTTTCCATGGGTAATTATAATGTTATGAGTTAAAATTAAATTAATTTTTTTAGAACAAATATATCATCAACATGTTATGATGGGTGAAACCATATTACACTCCAATTAGTTATGTAACACACTGATATTCTAAAATAAGAACACTGTATATGATAGTGTGTAAAACACGAAACACCAAGCACATAAGGGAATATAATATCCTATGACATTACACTATAATTACTATTTTAAAAAATTCAATCAGTTATCTTGTTTTACACGCAATTAATACTTCCCTTCATAGCTTGTGATATATGAACGGCCGATTTTTACTAAGAACTAATATATTATTAAAATATTATTATAATAAGATATAAACAGGCCATTAAATAAGATACTATGAATAAAGTTGGGTATCTTATGAAAATATATGGTTTATAAAATTATAAAATTAATTCATATGTTACTAATTAATTAGAAATAAATTTGAAAACCAATTGAATATAAAAGAAAATTTTTTATTATCACAAAGGTGTTTTATCCTAATAAATTAAATTAATTACTATTAGTGAATAGTATTAATGAAATATATAATATATATATTCAATAAAAAGTTTTTTATATTCATCCAATAAATTTAACATGAATAAAATAAGAACAACCAAAATATTACGCTTAAAAAACAACTTGTTTCAAAAGGCACTTTTCCAACTTTTAATGGAGAACCAATTTTCAATACATTTTTTTCGAACTTTTAGAAATTTATTATGTAAAAATAAACTTATTTTTTCAAATAAAAACATAAACATTGTCATAGTATGAATTTGTGGTATTTCATGTTTTGATTAATAGAGAAAAATACAGAATTTTAATTAAAAACACCTTTTTATCTAATTTATTTATAAGGTTAAATTATAATTTTGATTTGTGTGAAAGTTTACTTAGATAAATAATTAATTAATTAATTAATTTTAGGTAATTTTAATTAATTTCACAATGAAATTACATATAAAAACATTTCAATCTTTTGAATAGTTTAACTTTAAAAACCTTCATTATCGTCCGGTCTACGACATTAATTTTCAATTAATTTATTGTACTTATATGATTAGAATTTTGAAAAATTGATTCCATATTTTGACTAATAATAATTTATAATTTATAATATGTTCAGTAAAAATTTTTACCAAAATTTTTACTGAAATTAATTAAATCTAATTCATGTGATTAAGAGATAAATTAGCTTAACAAAGGACTAAACCTTAAATATAAAGGATATAATGACCTAGAATATTGTCAAAAATACATTGTATGTCCATATTTAGAACCATTACTCAATTTTATATTATTTTTTCATTATAAGATCCACTTTAAATTGGAAAAATGTTGTTTGACTTCCATTTTAAAAAAATTACAAGAATACCACTCCTCCACCTCTATAAAAAGAAACTTATCCCTCCCAATTATTAACATATATACATCCATTTATCTCACCCAAAATCTAATAAAATCATATTATAACATTCATACCCTCATTATTTAATCATTCCATTGTGAATTAACTCAAACAAGAATGTATTTTGGTATAAACGAAGAGGAGTAACCTGAAATCGAGTTAACATCCTTCCATGATCACATTAATTTTATTTCCTTGTCCACCCCATATAATATTATTAATAATTTAATATATAGTAAACTAAGTATCCTAAATATACTAAGATTTTTTTATTCTATTTTACTGACCTACACTTACATATTCTTCTATATAATGGGTAACAAACATACCATTTGTGTGTACAACAAACTACGACCTTGTGAAATGATGATTGTTCGTTCTTCCGTTACCACCTCTCATAGAAGGCATTACGATGTACAAGATATTTTTATATGTTATATAATATATTTATAATTTATTTATAATTATTTAATTTTTATATAACACACAACTTATTGTGTTCCATTTTTGGGGAATATGATAACATCACTTGTATAAGTGTGGACTACCGCCTCCTTAAAGTGATATTATTCGTTAACACAATACATGGAATGCATGAAATATGGTTTTAATAAAATAATGTTAAATATATGACATAAATATGATAATATAATTAAAATATTAATATATATCATTTATTTTTATTTATTTTTAATATGATAAGTAAAGTGAAGTAGTGTTCATTCGTACGTTTGTCATAAAATCTTCGTGAACGGTGCATTTCATTTCCTATCTCAAAATATTATTTATTATTATAAATACATATATAATGAATATATATTATAATAAAATAACTTTTTAAATTCTATAAATGATTATTTTATGATCTAACTAATAGGGATAACAAGTAAAAAGTCATAACATACTAAAAAACTAGACAATTAACACCCTAAATAGTCAAAATAATGGCAGATTATCAAAAACCTGGTAATAAGATATTATAATAAGAAAATATATGATGTTATAAAAATTATTATGGTAATTTTATAACTAATTGATGTGTTTTACACAATTATACAAAAATTTAAATTAACTTCACCAGAAATGAAATGGATGGTAAGGGATTTTCAACTCACTTTTTACATTTGTGAGATAAATGTCATAATCACCACAAACATCTTATGTTTAATGTATCTACTACTACTTTTTAAATAATATATCTTAAATTATTTTATCTTCATGGTATTTTGACTTTAGTTTTTAATTATTTCATTTGATGGGTTTTGAATTAAAGGTCACCAAGTGGTAAATAATTTCATAACTTGATTCCTTTTCATTGGGTTATATTACTTCATCATTGTTAATATTCCAAGATTACATGTGTAATAAGTTTTTACTATCAATAGTTTTATTTACATGTTTTTATGTTGATTTATATCTGACATGAATAATCTATTCATGTATTTATTCTCACATCAACATTATGGTCTTTTCAATGGTTTATTTCACAATCTCATTTTGTTTGGGATTGTTTACTCTTGAATTTACATTAGAGGAAATTATTATATCATTACTTAATAAATCTATTCATTTTCTTATAATATGTTTATTCTTAACCTTTTCCAAGTAATAATACAATTTTTCACTCATTGGTACTCAACATTTTTTTAACATTTTTTATGAAAACCCGACTTTTGTTTTCTCCTTAGTCGTAGAACCTATTTTCTTAAAAAAAAACCTTTTTTTTATGTTTTCACAAAACAATTTAACCATTACAAAATGAATTATTAAAAAAATTACCTTTATTTATTTACAAACATTTTCAAAGGAATATTCTTCTCTCTTTCCCGAGAAAGAACTTTTCTAACCCTTTTACCATGAAAAATGAATGTTATTTTTATATTGTATAGAATATAAAGATATATCAGCCATCATTTCTTTGAAGTATACTTTGAGGCAATTAAATGTTTCTTTTAAAATAATTTTTTTAAAAAAATAAATAAAAATTAAAAATATTTTTCAAAATTAAAAGTATATTTTTCTTCAATAATGTTTTCAAAAGATCTTTTGATAGTATATCTATTCATTAATGTCAACAATAATTTTCCTTTGCTACTATTGGGATATTTTGTAATTATTTCATCCTTATTCTTCCTATGTATGGTTTATGATTTATTTGACCAAAGATAATATTACAATTCACTTTCTTGATTCATTTGTTAGTCCCCATGAAATATTAAATTTCCAATGATCATTGATCATTGAATTTCACCTAAATTTCCATATCATTTATCATGGGTGTTATTATTCCATAAACTCTATATAATATTTACATATAGTGTGTACTTGATAGTTATTTTATTAACTAGGAAAATTTTGATAAATCTACACCTTCTACTCAATGGAGATATTTAATAAGGAACATTGTTCATTAATTAAATAGATTATTTAAAATTTTAGAAACCTATTGGGTAGGTATGAAATCAGTGGGTATCGGTTATAGATAATCCATTGATGCATGATTAGTCTCATGGGATGATTAATTTGGATAGCCTTATTGGGTTTTTTACTCAATGTGTTATAAAAAATATTTTGAAAGGTCTTGACAGTAAAGGTTTCAAACACCTTGGAAACATGTTGTCCAATAAATAAATATTCATTCATTTAGAATCAGTTATTGTTATCCATGATGTGTTTTTTCATTAAAATTATCTATGGATGTATTTCATTCCCATTTTATTGAATAAATGGCATGTTTTCAGTTATTTTCCTTTCCTTATTGATTATGCCTTATCTAGTTATTTGAATGAAATGTGTTTTCATTTATTACCTTTAAATATTATTTATCCATTTAGGTTCTTATTTTATATGGAATATGTGATCAGAAATTTTCATTACCATATTGACTATTCTCATTGTTTCATTTTTGCTTCAACTATATTTAACCCTTGCATAGAATTTGATCTCACCCTTATTTTGTTTCTTTTCCCCCAGAATCAAATAAGTTTACTAATAATGATATTGAAGGATATTCTATATGGAATGATGTTATTATCCTAAAAAAAATTATGTGTTAATGTGTATATTTTTTCATAATTAAAGACTCATGTGTGTATCTAGTTTACCAAGACAACTAAATTGATAGGTTATTTGGGATGTGATTTACTTGTATCTTATACCAATATAATTTTAATAGACAATGGATCTAGGATTTTGGGGGTCAGTTCTCTACTATTCATATCAGAGGGAGATTTTATAGAAACATTTGGAACTATTATTTGGGAACATATGTTATTAAAGATAACCCTATGGTAGAATTCTAGGATAAGTATAAAATAGCATCCTAAATATTCGGTTATAAATATATTATGTGTTTTCCTAAAAATACATCCATGTATGGATACTACAAGTGGATGTGGTTCTATAAAAAATATACCTAGGGGTAATAAATCCAAAAATGTGTGTCGGGCCAGACTCGAGCGTAACCTAGTACACGAAAATGGGTCTTACGGTGCACCTACTTTGACACTATCGAGGAATATTTTTAAGATAATTCACATTTTATATACAAACCATTAAAAATTATTTGAATAGATAATGATAATTTATTACCTAGGTTAAACCATATACAATTTAATGAATTATGTTTGAATAAAATGGTTGAAGTATTTACTAGGTTTCTAGAATTAAAGTATAGTGTCACGACTCGTCCTCGGGGCCCATGTTATGACTACCCCAAGCCAGCCTTCCATAGGCCCGGGGCTGGCGACTAGCACCAAGGCCTAAATCCCGATAAAAGAGAAGGCATTTCCTTTGTAAAGTAAACAAGAACCTCAGAGTAAGCAAGCGGAAAAAGTAAACACTAAGTAAAAACAGAGTACAACTGCAAGTGCGGAAAGTAAGTGGGCCAGAATACAAACCCAAACTGAATTTAAAGTACAACTCGAAAGGGAAAACAACAACTGAAAAGTAAAAGCTGCTACGCCAAGCTGTCCACTAGAAATCCCACCTGAAGGGTGGGTACAGATAGCTCCACTGCTCCTCGGGTCCCGCCATCCGCTCTGAGTACGTCCCACCCAGTGGTCCTCCTCCAGGTATCGTCCTGCTCTGCAAGCCTCAACCACAATCAACGCTGTCCATCGTCTGCAACCAACACAACGTAGTGCGGGAATAGCCCGTGTAGGGGTGAGTATAAGCTACTCAGTAGGGACCCCGAGACCCCCGAAGGTCTCCCAAAATCCACAAAGGATAAACCAAAAAGGAAAGGTACAATCACGAAGTAACAACCGACACTGCTTAGGTATATTCCCATACATATAACTAAGTCAACAATTCCAATACGCTCCAACCTCTGAGCCCAAGTACAACTCAGTCCACACAGGAAAGTAAACATATTCCACACAGGAAAGCAAAACATAATCCACACAGGTTAGCACAACACAATCCACATAGGAAAGCAAACAGGATTCAGCTCACATAGGTATACATCATCGAAAAGGTGAAAGAGATTATCAGACATAGATACTGAATCATCTAAGCTGGGACCCACATAGGATACAAGACCAACTGTCTTCATTGTTTCATCTATGTTGGGACCCACATAGGATACAAGACTAGCACTGAATCATCAAAGCTGGGACCCACATAGGATACAAGACCAGCACAGCTAGGACCCACATAGGATACAAGACCAGCTGTCTTCATTGATTCATCTATACTGGGACCCACATAGGATACAAGACCAGTAATGAATCATCTAAGCTGGGACCCACATAGGATACAAGACCAGCACAGCTAGGACTTATATAAGATACAAGACCAGCTGTCTTCATTGATTCATCTATACTGGGACCCACATAGGATACAAGACCAGTACTGAATCATCTAAGCTGTCAGATCCAAAAAGGATCAATAGGTACTAATCCCCGCAGAGGCCCACATAGGATCGGACCCACACAGGATCTGTAGCACTGATCCCCGTAGGATCGCTGAGTGTTGTAGTCGTCGCCGTCAAATCCACTGAGGATCTCTGCACAGTCGTCGTCGAAGTCGCAGTCGCAGCGAGTACTAGGGTTCCTACACACAAAAAGCTCGTTCGGGAGGGTCTGCTCAACGAGCCGAGAGGCTGATACATCAACTGTCACATAGTCCGAAGTTGATGTATCCAAAAGTTCCGTATCGTCAACAGAAACTCAATGCAATAGACGGCGCGTCAATCGGACGCCTGGTCTGAGAGTTATTGGCCTTTTCGTTCCAGGGGCCCGGTTGGTTTTTAAGGAAAAACCAACCCGACCGTACTCCACCTGCGTCCAAACCTCGGGCGGAGTATGCCAAAATATCTGTATCACTAAGAGGAACTCAACCAAGTCGACGGCACGTCAATCGGACGTCTGGAGTTCAAGATATGAGCGTTTCCGCTCCGAGGGCCCGGTTGGTTTCATGTACGAACCAACCTGGCAGAACTCAATGTATTCCGAAACCTTGAGTGCGATATACCGAAATGACCGTCTCGGTCCAAGGTTCACGTTTCCGGTGACGGCGTGTCAATTGGAGGTCTGTAGCCCATGATATGGGCCTTTGAACCAACTCAGTTCGAAAAATAGGGGGTCTAGGCCCGGCCCGGCCCGACCCAGTACCCCCTGGGTCGGCCGAACCGGGTCGACCCGGCCCGGGCGGTGACCCGGCCCGACGACCCGGACCGGCGCGGCCAGCGCGGACAGCGTGCCATGCGAGCGCGCCCAAGGGAGGGGCGTTGCCCCTCCTTTATGAAAAATGGTGGCCCCTATAAGGGGCCGCACCATGTGCAACCCGGGGGATGTAACCCCCTGGCTTTTCCCCTGTAACGGCCGGCCGGCGCAAGGCCGGCCGTTTTCTTGCCGCGGGACCCCGCGGTCCCGCACCTTCCGGCGCTGGTGGTCGGGGTTCCGGCCGCCTCCTTCGTGTCCTCCGGTGGTCGGTTTTTCCAGCCGCCACTTCCAAGATGGCTGCAAACTCGTCTGGCGCGGCGTGACGACACCGCGTCCTTCCAGCGCGGCCCGACTCCGGCCGCGGCCTCGTTCGTACCCTCGACGTGGCGCGACAGCGTCGCGTTTCTTCGTTGTGGCCCGCATCATTCACGTCTCATTCGTTCAAGCGTGGTACAATGATGCATTACCGTCTTCGCTAATCAAAACCGAAGAATAGCAAATGGGGGGAGGGGTATCGGCCGTGTTTGTGCGGATCGATCCCCTCCCGTTATATCGATAGCATTTAGCCGAAAAATAAAACATTTAACCTTCACAATTTTTAATTTAAATAAAAATTGGAACATGGCTGTCAGATTTATCATTCTTATTCGAAGGAAAGAAATCACCAACTAAAAAAGACTCAAACCCTTACCTTGGTTTCAAGAACGGTGCACGTCAACGAGCCCCGAAAGACGAGCATCGCTGAAGTCAGGCGTCGCGGAAAATGAACGTCATTTCCGTTAACGTCGAGGTGCATTCGAAGAGGAAACATCGTTGGAAGAAGATGTCGCGTTCTTCGTCGGAGATGTTCTACGTCGAAGAACGGTGTTCATCGCGTTCTTCATCGAGGATGAAGAAGAAGAAGACTTCACGCTTCCAAAACATCTCAAGCTGGAAAAAACTATAACAATAATAAAATAAGACCATGTCTTAATTTATTAACACAACCTAACCATTTTAATTTCAACAGTTTAAAATTAAGTAACTCACCGTATTAATTATAACAAGTTGTCAAAAATTAATGAAAGTGAGTTAATGGGGAGTTAGGAAAGTGAAGGGTTAAGAGGAGTTAGGGAGTTAAGGGATTTGAAAAGGTGGGGGGGGCTCGTGTGGACCCCAACCTTTCAATTATCCACACATGGGAAGTTGGGTGGATGTGGGCCCCACCACCAACTTCCCATGGGAGAAATTAAACACCTTAAAATAAAAATAAAATTGATCCAATAATTTTATTTACTTCTTAATTAAACCCCATTAATTAACTTCTTACCCTGCACAAACGCAACTACGGTAAAGGTTCCCCTAAGCGATTACTGGCGTTGCGATTTCATCGGTGCCATCGGATTTCAATTCCGAGCACCGGTTCAAAAGATGGGAATTCCCGCTCGTTCGTTCACTGAACGTACCCGAGCCAAACTTCAAAAATTGATTCTGGGCACTCCGGGCCTCAGAATCAGGCGCCGTTAGAAACTGCGTTCTTGTAAAATTCCCAAGAAAATTAAGAAAAAAATTTCCTTGAAATTTCCGGGTCTTTACATTACTCCCACCACAGTGCTTTACGTCCCTGAAAAGCTTCAACACAAACTAGGGATACAAAGGCGGTAGAGCTAGGCGGTAAGCCACCTCGCCAATCCTACTGAGGACTTGTACCTTCTCTATCATGGCCTGGACCACCTCTGGTCCCACAAGAGCTGATATGATTTCTTCTTTGCCGATAAGAGAAATCTGGTCTCATCCCTTGGATGAACCACGTTCTTTTCCTAATATAGTCTGTCCGGACATGGATGATACTAATCCATACCAAGGATGGCGTCGTAAGGCCTCGACGCTACTACCAAGAGATACAACCATTACTCTCGCCTCCAAGGGTTGAGTCACACTTTCAGCATCAGTGTGTGGTAACTGGGTCTCCTCTAGTAGATGTCTCACAAGTGAGGGTCAAGTCAATAGTCAAAACTGGAACCTCTTAGTAACAACACAAAAGAGGAAAGGAATGAAAACATCACAATGGTATGCGTCTTTTATTATTACATCTCATAATACAAAGACGCTACACAATAGAAATAAGGAACTAGAAGTACAAAAGACGTATCCACTAGTTCTGCTCCTATCCATTTGCTTCCAGAGCTCTATGATCGAAGGCCTCAGCTGCCTAAAGATGAGCTCTCCCATGTCCACCAACTTCCTGCGGTTGGGGCGGACCTCCTAGTGGTGGTGGTGGCAACACCTGGAAGCATCGTCCACCACCTGCAGCTCCGTCAGCTCCTCTGCCTCACCCGCCTGCACCCTGCGGACCTCCATGGCCGAACCTCTGTCTGAGAGGTCCCCCTACTACCTGCTTCTCATCTATAAGACGAGTCGGGCAGTCTCAAGCCATGTGACCTTGCCCGCCGCATGCGTAGCAATGACTGCCCCTCGTGTAGATGGCTCTCCTTCATGTTCCCCGCACAACTGAATCTTCATCCAGTGACTTCCCATCTGATGGTCTAGCCTGTTTGTACCTATGCGTCACCTGTCTACTGCCAACTGCAGAAGACACTGCTATGGGCCGTCCTGCGGAGGGCCCTATCACTGAAGCCTGCTCGGCGAGATAACTCTTCACTAGAAGGGCTCTCTCCAACACCTCTGCCTGCGTCGGAATGTTGAGGGAGATCATCGAAGCCCTAATCTCATGCATCAGTCCCTGCTCGAAGGTCCGGGCCCGGAAGATCGGGTCTTGTACCATATCTGTGGAGTAGCGCGAGAGATCAGTAAATCTCGCCGAGTACTGGGCCACTGTCAAGCTGCCCTGCCGTAGTTGAAGAAGCTCCTGAATGCGCACCACACGGAGGGTGGCTGGGATGAACTCAGAGCGGAAGATGCTCTCAAAGTCCGTCCAGAGAAGTGATGTCTCGTCGTGCACCTGGAGAATCAAGCTCCACCATCGGCCCACTGTTGCGTGCAGTAGGCTCGCTGCGAGGATCACCATGAGGTCTACTGGTGTCCTCACTAGCCTGAAAACTCGTATGACTGCCTCCAGCCAGTTCTCGCCTGCCTGGGGGTTCGTCTCCCCACGGAACCTGGGTGGTCGCTGGTGCTGGAACTCGTGCAGTGCGCTAAGGCGACGTGCATCGTCAGCGGCTGGGGCTGGTAGCATCGGTGGCTCGGCGGGTAAAGGTACCTCCGGTGCCTCTGCTGACAAGGAGCCATGCACCGAGGCCTCATCGCTCGGTGGGATGTCATCACGCTCGACTCTCGGAACCCTAGCTGACTGTCGTCGTGGGGCCATCCTAAAAAGGAAACAGGTGCGCCACGGTCAAACAGTATACCTGGTGAGATGACACAAGTAATCACAAAGAAAACTTGAAACACACACGCAATCAATGTTTTCGTGCATTAAGTCGAAAATAAGAAGTCAGGGTCCTGGTGTACGGATACGTCGGCCGCCTCACCAATACTGGACTCCCTGGATAGATAACCACACCCAATACGCTAAACACTATTGATTCACATAGAAGAAAGATCAGAGTCTTTGGTAGAACCGAACTTCTCTGATACCAATTTGTCACGACCCATCCTCGGGGCCCGTGTCGTGACTACCCCAAGCCTGCCTTCCATAGGCCAGGGGTTGGCGACTAGCACCAAGTCGTAAATCCCGATAAAAGGGAAGGCATTGCCTTTGTAAAGTAAAAAAGCACCTCAGAGTAAGCAAGCGGAAAACGTAAACACTAAGTAAAAACAGAGTACAACTGCAAGTGCGGAAAGTAAGTGGGCCAGAATACAAACCCAAACTGAAAGTAAAGTACAAGTCAAAAGGGAAAACAGCAACTGAAAAGTAAAAGACGCTACACCGAGCTGTCCACTAGAAATCCCACCTGAAGGATGGGTATAGATATCTCCACTGCTCCTCGGGTCCCGCCGTCCGCTCCGAGTACGTCCCGCCCATTGGTCCTCCTCCAGGTACCGTCCTGCTCTGAAAGCCTCAACCACGATCAACGCTGTCCGTCGTCTACAACCAACACAACGTAGTGCGGGCATAGCCCGTGCAGGGGTGAGTATAAGCTACTCATTAGGGACCCCAAGACCCCTGAAGGTCACCCAAAATCCACAAAGGATAAACCACAAAGGAAAGATACAATCACGAAGTAACAGCCGACACTGCTTAGGTATATGCCCATACATAAACCTAAGTCAACAATTCCAATACGCTCCAACCTCTGAGCCCATGTACAACTCAGTCCACATAGGAAAGTAAACGTATTCCACAGAGGAAAGCAAAACGTAATCCACATAGGTTAGCACAACACAATCCACACAAGAAAGAAAACAGGATTCCGCTCACACAGGTATACATCATCAAAAAGGTGAAAGAGATGATCAGACATAGATATTGAATCATCTAAGTTGGGACCCACATAGGATACAAGACCAGCTGTCTTCATTGTTTCGTCTATACAGGGACCCACATAGGATACAAGACCAGCACTGAATCATCAAAGATGGGAGCCACATAGGATACAAGACCAGCACAGCTAGGACCCACATAGGATACAAGACCAGCTGTCTTCGTTGATTCTTCTATACTGGGACCCACATAGGATACAAGACCAGTAATGAATCATCTAAGCTGGGACCCACATAGGATACAGGACCAGCACAACTAGGACCCATATAGGATACAAGACCATCTGTCTTCATTGATTCATCTCTACTGGGACCCACATAGGATACACGACCAGTACTGAATCATCTAAGCTGTCAGATCCAAAAAGGATCAATAGGTACTAATCCCCGCAAAGGCCCACATAGGATCGGATCCACACAGGATCTGTAGCACTGAACCCCATAGGATCGCTGATTGCTGTAGTCCTCGCCGTCGAATCCACTGAGGATCTCTTCACAATCGTCGTCGAAGTCGCAGTCGCAGCCAGCACTAGGGTTCCCGCACACAGCAAGCTCGTTCGGGAGGGTCTGCTCCACGAGCCGAGAGGCTGATACATCAACTATCACATAGTCTGAAGTTGATGTATCCAAATGTTCCTTATCATCAACAGGAACTCAACGCAACAGACGGCGCGTCAATCGGACGCCCGGTCTGAGAGTTATTGCCTTTTTCGTTCCATGGGCCCGGTTGGTTTTTAAGGAAAAACCAACCCGACCATACTCCACCTGCGTCCAAACCTCAGGCGGAGTATGCCAAAAGATCCATCTCACTAAGAGGAACTCAACCAAGTCAATAGCATGTCAATTGGATGTCCGGAGTTCAAGAAATGAGCATTTCCGCTCCGAGGGCCCGGTTGGTTTCGTGTACGAACCAACTCGGCCGAACTCAAAGTATTCTGAAACCTTGAGTGCGATATACCAAAACGACCGTCTCAATCCAAGGTTCGTGTTTCCGCTGACGGCATGTCAATCGGAGGTCCGTAGCCCAATATATGGGCCTTTGAACCAACTCAATCCAAAAAATAGGGGGTCTCGGCCCGACCCGGCCCGACCCAGTACCCCTGGGTTGGCCGAACAGGGTCGACCCGGCCCGGGCGGCGACCCGGCCTGACGACCCGGCCCGGCCGGTGGCGCGGCGGCGCAGCCAGCGCACCGCGCGAGTGCGCCCAAGGGAGGGGCGTTTCCCCTCCTTTACGAAAAAAGGTGGCCCCTTTAAGGGGTCGCGCCATGTGCAACACGGGGGGATGTAACCCCCCGGAATTTCCCCTGTAACGGCCGGCCAGCGCAGGGCCGACCGGTTTCTTGCAGCAGGACCCCGCGGTCCCGCGCCTTCCAGCGCCAGCGGCCGGGGTTCCAGCCGCCTCTTTCGTGTCCTCTGGCGGTCGGTTTTTCCGGCCGCCACTTCCAAGATGGCTGTAAACTCGTCCGGCGTGGCGTGACGACGCCGCGTACTTCCGGCGCGGCCCGACTCCGGCCGCGGCCTCGTTCGTACCCTCGACGTGGCGCGATGGCGTCGCGTTTCTTCATCGTGGCCCGCATCTTTCACGTCTCCTTTCGTTCAAGCGCGGTGCAACGATGCATTACCGTATTCACTAATCAAAATCGAAGAATAGCAAAAGGGGGGAGGGGTATCGGTCGTGTTTGTGCGGACCGATCCCCTCCCGTTATATCGATAGCAGTTAGCCGAAACGTAAAACATTTAACCTTCACAATTTTTAATTTAAATAAAAATTGGAACAGGGCCGTCAGATTTATCTTTCTTATTAGATGGAAAGAAATCACCAACTTAAAAAGATTCAAACCCCTTCCTCGGTTTCAAGAACGGTGCACGTCAACGAGCCGCGGAAGACGAGCGTCGTGGAAGTCAGGCGTCACGGAAAACGAACGTCGTTTCCATTAAGGTCGAGGTGCGTTTGAAGAGGAAACGTCATTGTAAGAAGACGTCTCGTTCTTCGTCGGAGATGTTCTTCGTTGAAGAACGGTGTTCTTCGCGTTCTTCGTTGAGGTTAAAGAAGAAGAAGACTTCACGCTTCCCAAACCTCTCAAGCTGGAAAAAACTCTAACAATAATAAAATAACACCAAGTCTTAATTTATTAACACAACCAAACCATTTGAATTTCAAGAGTTTGAAATTATGTAACTCACCTTATTAATTATAACAAGTTGTCAAAAATTAATGAAAGTGAGTTAATGGGGAGTTAGGAAAGTGAAGGGTTAAGAAAAGTTAGGGAGTTAAGGGAATTGAAAAGGTGGGGGGCTCGTGTGGACCCCACCCTTTCAATTATCCACACATGGGAAGTTTGGTGGATGTGGGCCCCACCACCAACTTCCCATGGGAGAAATTAACCACCATAAAATAAAAATAAAATTGATCCAACAATTTTATTTACTTCTTAATTAAACCCCATTAAGTAACTTCTTCCCCCACACAAATGCAACTATGGTAAAGGTTCCCCTAAGCGATTACTGGTGTTGCGAGTTCATCGGTGCCATCGGATTTCAATTCCGAGCACCGGTTCGAAAGATGGGAATTCCCGCTCGTTCGTTCACTGAACGTACCCGAGCCAAACTTCAGAAATTGATTCCGGGCACTCCGGGCCTCGGAATTAGGCACCGTCAGAAACTTCGTTCTTTTAAAATTCCAAAGAAAATTAAGACAAAATTTTCCTTGAAATTTCCGGGTCTTTACATAGAGAATTATTTTTACAATAGTATTTTTGTTATATAAATCATGAAACATATAAGGATTGTTTAAAATTTTAGAAGCTCTTATTTCTTCATTATATTATGAGTGATGGATACCATCATGTCTTTATGTGATTATGGTTGACAATATGTCCTAATTATGAAAAAAAATTAGATTTTTTATGGGAGTTTACTAAGATTAATGCTATTTGGGAAGAATATTAAGGTAATAAAACACATTAATTTAGTGTAAAATCTATTTAGAGAATATTTACCTTACATTTTAGATACATGAGTTTATATTTATTGATAACCTTTAGTGGTATTAATATTATTAATTAAATTGAAATAATTGTTAAATAAAATTATTAGACATTATAAGAAAATAGGTTGTATTGATAACCATAATTAAAAGGATATCTAGTTTATAAACTTATTTCAACGATGTCCATCATATTTTGTAAATTATATTAATATAGTTTTTTAAAATGATAACCTATATTATGGGTAAAAAAACATTATGTTTGGAAAGGATGTGGGAGATGGACCCATGACCAAATGATGGAAAGGGTTTAATGCCAATCACTAACCTACAAAATTCCCTGGTTAATATGTCACTGTTTTTAGTTAAAAAATTTGATGAATAAATATTAATGATGAAAATTTACTATTACCTTTTATGTTTAGAGATTAATTTTTATGCCATATTCGATTTGGATAAGACTTACAGACAAATGGAATGACTTTCTACTCTTTTATGGGCCTTGTGATCCATTACAAGATTATTTTGGTTCATTAATAATCAAAGATAATTTTTGGATATCCATTTCTTTATATAATGGATGTATTTAAAAATTGATTGACGAAAACCCAAAGGATGAAATTTTATTTATATAAATATATAATGTAAGTATAATTCTTTATATTCATGGTCAATAAAACAATTCCTCATCATTAAGAAAAGTATCAAAAAATAAAAGGTTATATTAATACATTAATTTTTTCAAACATATGGTATATTAAATAATCACATATTTATGAAATTTTGGCCCTCCAATTTCCACTGATCATTCACATTTTTATTTTTTAATAACTCAATAAATGTCGATAAATATTTATGATTTTCCCCTTTGTATGTATCTCCACATTCCACTAATGTTCTCTAACTTATAGACCTAGTTATATGTTACTCCACTTGACCCTTGTACCTCTCATTATCTATTTTTTAGAGGATGTTTTATAAATCCATAACACAATATGGGATTTCAAAATTGGAAATATCAAAAAATTTATTACTATGTCTAAGATGAAATTGCGAGGATGTGATTTAAATAAGGCGGGTATAATGTAACGCTTAGAAATTCAGAAATAAGAACATTTTATTTGATAGCGTGTATGACACACAACACCAAGAACATAAGTGAATATAATATCCCAATACATTACAATATAATTAATATTAAAAAAAATAAATCTATGAAATATATTTAAATGCACATAATACTGAGTTAGCTTGCATTATATATAATATAGACATTCTGTGATAGCTTGTGTTACACACAAGACCGAGTTTTACTGAGAAATGATATATTATTAAAATAGTAATATAATAAGATATAATCAAGTCATTAAATTAGAGGTTATTAATAGTATTCAACAACTTATGGAAATATATGTTTTATAAAAATATGAAATGAATTCATAAGTTACTAATTAGTTAAAAATAACTATAAAAACTAATTGAATTTAAAGGAAATCTTATTATTCTCACAAACGTATTTTATCTAAATAGATTAAATTAATTACCATTATTTAATGCTATTAGTTAAATATATATATATGTAATATATTAAAAAATTCTTTTTAAATTCATCAAATTTATTTTATTGGCATAACATAAGAACAATCCCAATTTTATGCATAAAACCAATATTTTTCTAAAGTTTCTTTTACAACCTTTAAATGGAGAACATATTTTAAATAATGTTTTTATAAATTTTAAAAAAATTATATTCAAAAATAAATTTAGTTTTTTAAATTATAATATAAAAAACTTTTAGGTGAAATTTTGGTATTTTTATGTAAACTTTCATTTTTTGATGAATAGTGAATAATTCGGATTTTTAATTCAAATCTTCTATTTCATCTGATTTATTTATAAGGTTAAATTTTATTTTCTATTTTTTTTAATGTTAGATAGATAAATTATACATAAATTAATTCATTTTAATCAATTTCAAATTAAAATTTTATATAAAAACATTTAAAACTTTTGATGTTTTTTACATTATAAATCTTTTTTTTCATCTAAGGGGATAATTTTAAATTAATATCTGACAATAATGTGATTGTAATTTGGAAAATGGATTATATATTATGAATAATATGAATATATAATTTATAAAAAATTTAACTTAGTTTTTTACCAAAAATATTAGTGAAAGTATATAAATTAATTAACGCGATTATGAGAAAAATTAACTTAACGAAAGAGTGAACATCAAACTTATATGATAAAATAACTAAGATATTTTTCTAAAATCCATTTTATATACATATATAGACCCTATAGTCACATGGATATAATGTTTTTCATTATTTGAGCCACTTCACAAAGGAAAAACATGGTTAGAATTACATTTTAAAACTTTGACAAGAATACCACCCCACCCCAACTATAAAAAGGCAGTCAACCCTCCCACTTATTCACACCTATAAAGACATTTATATCACAAAATCTCTATTAAAATAATATCCAAAAATCACTCCCCTAATATTATAATCATACCTTTTGGTATAAATCCATCCAAGGAATCCTTTTAATGTAAACCAAAATGAGTTACCCCAAAATGAGGTAATATTCATCAATGATCACAATCATTTTATTTCCTTATACACACCCTAAAATATTCTTATTCAATTATTATATAATAATATTGATATAATAAATATACCAAAATATTTTTAATATAATTTTTATACCTATAAATACACACACTATCATCAAATGGGTATTGAGATTACCGTTCGTGTGTACGGTGGACTATCACCTCATGAAACGACAATTATTCGTTATTCCCATACCTCCTATCATGGTGAGTATTTTGAGGAACAATATCTTTTTATATGTAATATATGATATTTATAATTTATTTATACTTCAATAATTCTTATAAAATGCATATTTTCATGTGTTCCTTTTTGTGGGAATACGATAACATCATTTGTGGAAGTGTGGACTGTCGCTTCCTCAAAACGATGTGATTCATTCACACAATACATGGTATGTATGAAGGAAGTTTTAAATAAAAATATATTACATATATGGAATAACTATGATTTTTTAATTCCAATATACATATATATCATTTCATTTTCTTTTTTCTAAACGTGACAAGTAAATGGAAGTAGCGTTCATGCATATGTAAAGCATGTCGTCTCTATGAACGGTGTATTTCATTTCATATCTACAAATAGTTTTTATTATTATAAATATATATATACTGTAGTTTTAAAATAATTAAATTTTGTTTTAAATTATATATATTGTTAAATAATTATCTAATTAATAGGAACAATAAGTAACATGTCAAAATATACATGAAAAACATGACAATTAACATCAAAAATGGTGAAAATAAAGAAATATTATTAAAAAAACTAGTAATATGATTTTATAATAAGATAATATATGATATTATAAATATGATTATAGTTATTTTATATGTTAGTGACATGTTTAAAACCATTGTGTAGGATGTTAAAGGATGTTCACGTGAAAAAAAACACAGGGTAAAGGATTTTCATATCACTTTTTACATCTATGAGATAAATGTCATATTCAACACATACTTCTTTTATGTGGCGTATCTTTTACCCATTTTCATGTATTATATGATGAATTATTTCAATATAATTTTATATTGAGTTTTAGTTTTAATTATTTTCTCTTGTTTCTGTTTATTAGAATGTTACCAAGCGATAAAAAATTTTATATCTTGATTCCTTTTCCTTGGGTTTTATTACTACCTAATTGCCGTTTATATTATAAGAATATGTGTGTAATAAAATTTCACAATATATTATTTTATTTTCACTTTTTTTATGATGATATACACTTTACACACATAATCAATTCATTAATTAATTCGCATATCAACATTATGGGGTTTTTAAGGGTTTACTTCACAACCTCATTTTGTTCGGGATTGTTTACACATGAGTTTTAATTTGAGTAAATTATTGGATTGGGGATTAAAAAATACTTTCATATTATTATACATTAGTAATTCATGATATTTTACAATTAATAGTACTATTTTCAACTCTTTGATACTCATAATGTTTTATAATTTTTATAAGAAAACATTACATTATTTCTCTCTTTAGTCAAAAAACATGTTTTATTCTAAAACCCCTATATTCTAAAAAGGATTTCGAAAATATATTTAACCTTTATGAAATGATTTAGTAACTAAAATTTACACCCTTTTTTCATTTAAAAATATTTATAAAGGAATATTCTTATCACTTTCTGGAAAAGGCACTTTTCAAACCTTTTTACCATAAAATCGAAATATTGTTTTTACCTTGTACGACCTATATGGTTTTACCAGCTATCATTTCTTCGAAGCTACCCTTGAATGTTTAAAATGCAAATTTTTAAATAAAATGTTTTTGAAATTTACCTTCAAAGAAAATTATTTTCAAAATTTTCATCAAAATTAAAAGGTTATTTTGTCTCAATAATGTTTTCAAAATATCTTTTGAGAGTGTTTCTATTCATCAACAACAACAACCCTTTATCCTTGATCCACTTGAGATATTTTGTATTGATAAGATGATTATTATTCCTTAATCAATGAGGATATTTGATAAGTCACATTATTCCTCAATTAAATCGACTGTTCGATGTATGAGGAATGCTTTCGAATGTTATGACATAGGTAGGGACTAGTTATTGATATCCCCTCAATGCATTATTAGCCTCATGGGATGAGTCAGTTGGTTAGACATAGTGGTATTTTCACCTTGTATCCTATAAATTGTCTTGTGAAAGGTATTGATGGTAAAGGTATCATGTACCTAAGTAATATGGAATCTAATATTTAAGCAATGCCTTCAGTTAGATTAAATTATTATTATCCATGATATTTCTTAATTTACATTATCTATGGTTGAATTTCATTCCCAGTTCATTGATTTAATGTCAATTATTTCAATTATTTTTTCTTCCATATTGATTATTATTATCTAGTTTTTTTAATGGAATGTGATTTCAGTTATTACCATTCCATATTATTTATCCATTTGGTTGATTGATTACATGGAATGTGAGTTCAGTTATTTACCTTTTTGTATTTACTATTCCCATTGACTAATTATTTTTTCCATAATACATAACCCTTACTAATATTTTGAGCTAACCCTTATTTTTTTTCTTTCCCCATGAATATAAGATGTATACTAAGAAAGTTATTTCCAGAAACCCTCTATGGAATAAATTTATTAACCTCGGAAAAAAATTATGTTTTAATGTGTGTATAGATTCATAATATACGACTCATGTATCTATCTAGTTTTCCAAGACTAATAAACAATTCGACCTTTTAGGATGAAATATAACTTTATTTTATTCTAATATAATTGTAACATCCACTGGCTTTGGGATTTTTGTGTTTAGGCCTCTGCATATTATATATATTTTAATTCCAATTTGGCATAATGTATGGGATTATGGAGTAAACATAATCCATTTTGTTACATTTTCAACCATGTGATATTGTCCATGAATTTATCCTTTACTCATTTTTATTTCATGTTATATGTTGTTACCACAATTCCTATGTTTCCATGATCTTATGATGCCATGTTCTTTATGATATTTTTTCATGTAATTACTCATTATCCTCCCCTTTTATGATATCATTTTATACCATTAGCTCTAATTTTATGTTTCCTAATAATATTTATTCCCTTACTCTACTTTGGAATTCACCTTTTCGATATGTTTTACCTAGGTTATCCCATGAATGTTTCAGAGCTCAAATTCATTTTAGGAGCTCATTATGGAGAATAAAAAATAATGCCATAATTTTTGTTCCTTTTTATGTAACATGATACTAGTTTTCCAATTATAATAGGCCATTATGATCCTTGTGTTATGTTAATGTATATTTATATTTATAAATCATGTAATGATATGCCTAAAAGTCTTTCGTCTACATAATTTGATTCAGGTTCTACACATTCATTCATATCAAAAAGTTTTAGTAGAACTTTTAAAACACAACCTCACAACATGGCGGTTGAGTTTTAAATGAAAAAAACCATGGAAATTATTTTAACTCAAGAATATAATTTCTCCCTGGTTAAATTTTTTTGAATTAATCTCCTAGTAAATCATTTCTTTCTCCCATTAGATTAATTCTATGTCATAATGGGAATAGAGTGTATTTCATTACATATATACAACATTATCTTTTGTGAGAAGGAAATCAATTTTCATATCACAAATCTTTATCGAATTATATACATGATAAAGGAAGAGGATGGATATCTATTGGAAAAATATTATCAAAAAATGGATATTATTTATTTATAAAGATGTAATATATAGATCAATGTATTATGGAATTTAAGTGGATCAACTTTAATTACACGCCTATTATGAATAAATATGTTGATTTATTCCCTATTGAGTTTTGTAGTCTTCAACTTCATTGGGAGGTTAAAATCTAAACTAAACTTCTACCTAGAGCTCTGCTAATATCCATGACTCCGAATATAATGATACCTAAAAAAATATAATATTTAGACAATAATATTTAAGATAATGAGGGGAAAATATTTTTATGCACCCGGGAATTACCATGGGGTGCACTGATTCTCTTTGTCAAGAATAATTATGGATCAATGCACCTCATCATTCGTTATCCTAAACCAACAAAACTATGATAAAGGATAAATATCCCCTTCCACAGATTAATTTCCTTTTTGAGTAGCTACATGCGGATAAATACTTCCATAATGTGAATTTTCAGTTGCAATATCATCAATTAAAAGCGAATTGTGAAAATATTCCTAGGATTGAATTTCATATACAGTATTGACATTATGATTTCCTTATAATTACCATTAAACATACTAATTCTCCAGAACTATACCTGGATTTGATGAATAGAAGCATTAGATGTTACAATGTAGAATTTTTTCTAGTTTTTATTGATGATATCCTCATATATTATAAAATAAAATATGAACACTATGATAATTTGATTGATGCATTTAATACTTTTATAAAGTATAGTTTATATGAAGAAATTATTAAATATTCGTTTTTATCAGAAAAGTATCATTTTTGGGTCCCTTTATTACATGTAAGGGTATATTTATTGATCCTTTAAAGGTAAGTGTGGTTATATAATGTCACATTATCAAATCTATTGTAATTATTTGTAATTTCTTCATATTATCTTAGTACTATTTGTTATTTTTGGGAAAATATTAATGATTTTTAAACCCTCTAACCATACTAACTTGGAGGGGATTAAGTTTTGTATGTAATGATTCATCTAGGAGTTGAATAATAGAAAAACACATTTCCTATGATTTCAAAATCCACATGTGTGTAAGGAATAATGATCTATAATTAATCTCCAAGTAAGAGCTTATGTCATGTCCTTATGAAAAATGATAAAGTTTTGAGAGTACATAAAATGAAAGTTTCATATATATGAGTATAACTATCAAAAATATAATCTATAATTAGCTGTAAAAATTCTTGTGTTGAATATTTTGTTACATCATATCTATATAGATAAATGTGAAATATATATGGGTTATAAGATCCTCATGTATATATTCAAATAGATGAAGATCAAAATGGGATAACAAAGGTATTAGCTCTAATCAAGGATTATGTATGTTCAATCCATTATCAATACAGGAAGGTGAATAAAGTGGAAAAAGAACAATTCCTAAAGGATCATCTAAACTTCTCGAGGAGGTGGATTGAAAGATATTTTAAATTCTTAGTCATAAAAATGAGGTAACTGGGAATCCTAAAGGAAGGAACATCATCTACCATTACTCAAATTATTTCTCAACCATCCATTCTAGAGAACATTATTGGAGATCAAAGGGATGATGTGCAGATAAAAAATATGGTAGATTATATAATAGAAAGGGTAAATATACAATGTTAAATAGTGATGAAGAAGGAGTTTTGAAAATTTTGTCATGAATATATATACCATAAAAACATAAGATAAATTGGGGGCCATTTAATGACTCCCATAACTTGACATTAACTATATACCTAATGAGAAAAAATATGCATTGGGATCTCTGAGAGAACTTAATTAAAAAATATGAAGAAAAACATTGTAATTTACATAAAAGTTATTATTATATCTATAATTAAAGTATAAAAAGGAAAACCTTTGAAGGGAATATGAAAACATTTTATATATTTATATAGAAATGGTTGAACGTCACTATTTATTTTTTCATGGGTCTTTTGAAACATCCAATTTATATAATTTCATATAGGTTACAGTGGAACGTCCCATAGAAACTACTCACATCATCACAATTAGAGGACTCCCTTATTGATTATCTTTTGAGTTGAATGTTTTCTTTCAACATTGTGAAACCCTTGTATTGAAAAACAAAAAAACACTTCTTTAAAAGTATGCAATTTAATAACTTTTATACAACCCATATTATTATAATTTTTTTGTAGGAATGAGTATTTATAGTACATTGAAATATTTTATTATAAGATTTAACTTCATTAATCATATAGATAAAATTCCAAAAAATATATTTATAAATTATAACAGATCAAATTTAACAAAGAGAGATCGGATAAAGTTATAATAAGCCCATTAGAAAAACATTCATCAGATATAGGCATATGTTCTTTCTAGAAAAACCTTTATAAAATTTACCATATGAATAATTCCATTTCACTAGTGAAGAAACATTATTCTTCAAGATTTATTACTAAAGAATTGGAATGGATATTCCAAGCTGACCATCAGAGGAAGTTGTGATGAACCATTCAATTGAAGAATGAGTTCATTAAAAATAATTGCAATGAACTCCAAGTAATTAGAAATATGAATGTTGAAAAATTTTCTATAAATAGAAGCTCTATTTGAGTAGGATGAAGCTTTTTTAACTAAAGATAACTAAAGGTACTTGGAAAATTTTGTAACATATTGTCACTATTAAATGATCTATTTCATCATTTAATGACTTTTTTACTTAAGGATTATGAATATATGTATTTTTTAAATTCCTTACGTTTTTTTTAATTTTAAATTTATTTATATACAATAATATGTGATCATGGGATTTTACACATTATGATGATTGATATTTTGATCACACTAGTTGAGGTTTCCTAGGGATAGGGAAACAAAATTTCTTTTGATCTCAATATTGAGGGCTTCCTTGGTGAATGATGATAGACTGTTATATTTTTTTAATACCATAGATACCTAATATAAAGGTTAACTAATTAACACATATGGTTAAAGTTTGGATGTTCTTATAATGATTCTGTAAGGGTTTTCTTACAAACATTGTATAGTATTTCTATAAATTGTTTTTTACAAGTTCTTTATTTGATTGTTCATATTTTAAGTAAATTATCATACTATTTTTTATAAAATATACTTAACAAAAATTTTATAAAGTGTAAAAAAATTTGTCTGATTACATTCTTATAATTTTGACAATGCCTTTATCTGAAATACCATCAGAAATAAGTGAGTGAAAATTATATGTTTCATTTAATAAACTATATTTCAATACCCCTATTATAGTAAAAACATTTATTCTTTTGATCCTAAATTATCTTCAAAAGGAAAATATCATATAATTGGTGAGTCATCATGAATCACTATAAATGATTAGCTCTAAATGATATTTGAGATTCACATTAATGATCCATAAAACTCTCAAACATGCTATGATCATATATTTGAACTTCAGTATGACCTATCATGCCCAAACTAATGGTAAATCTAAAATAAATATCCAAACACACGAGGAAACATATAGGACATGTACTATAGACATAAAAGGATAATAGTACCAATATCTTCATATATTTATATCCTCTTATAAAAATATCTTCCACTCAAGAATTCAGATGTCTTCTTATAAATTCACATATGGGTAAAGATATAAAAACCCGTGTAATGGGATAAATTTGGTGAATGTACATTGATGGGAAGTGAATGGGTTAAAGAAGTTGTGGAGAATTTCATGGGTATTTAGTTACACCAGGGAGTAGTGAAAAGTTGGTTGATGAGGTATGTCAAAACCCATAAAAGAGATCTTGATTTTGACATATAAAATAAAGTGTTCCTATATATATCTTCATGGAATAGATTCATGAAGTTTGGGAAGAAGGGGAAGCTAATTTATAGAAACATTATACCCTTTGAGATTATATATTTCATTGGAGTGTTGGCTTATCGATTAGTACACCATAAAAAAATGTCTCAAGTGTAAGACATGTTCTATGTGTCCCTCTCTAAAAAGTACATACAAGATCTGTTACATGTAAAGAATACATATGTGGTATATTTGTATATTTATCTCTCTTATGAGATGAAATTGGTTATGATCTTTGACTATAGCGATAACGCTCTATGAAAAAAATAAAACCCACTATGCCCAAGAACATTGGAGAAAGCGTAAATATAAACCGGTAACATGAGAACATTAAGAATAAGTGAAACAAAAATTAACTCAAATTTTTTTATTTTAGTTTTTTCTATAAATTTTTATGACATCATTTTTTAAGTAGGGAATAATATAACGGCCCAAAATATTATATATAGAAATTTAATTATGAATAAATTATATGACAAAAACACTATATTATTAATTTGGAAAATTTCAGGGCTCTAATATGACATTTGGGCATTATAGTCATTGGAAATGAAATTTTTATAATGTGACTATTACATTTATTTTATAATAAGGGTAATGATGGGAGATAGTTGACATGAAATGGGGAAATAATGGCCTCAACTAGTAGTATCATGAATTTTTTATCTCATTTATTTTTTGTCAAGAGAGAGGATAAATCACAAGGGTTCACCCTTGACCAAGCCCAAGCATATCATCCACAAGAGATGCTCGAGTGTAATTGTCTATGGTATATGTTCATCTAAGTGGAAATCACCACTGGATAAATATTGGATGGACCCCCAATGAAATCACCACAATCAAAAACCAAACCTTAATGAATTTTTCAAGTGTAATAATGGGATATTTATCTGGTGAGTAAGTAGTGTTGATGTGAAAATTTTTTTATGAAATTGAATTTACTCTAATACCGAATATCCTATAAATCTACAAACAATGTTTTCAAAAGTTGAATTTTTTTTGTATCTTCATTAATACAAATATAAGGAATTTATATCATAATATAATTATAAATAGTGTTATCATGAGAAAATAAATTTTTGACACCAATAAAGAATAATTTTAATTTTTAGTAAAATATATATGTTATTTTTTATTTAAATGGATTTTAGAAAAAAAAAATTGAAAAAAAAATTGATTCAAAAAAATTTCCTTATAATACAATAGTTATTTGTATAAAAAATTTTGTATAATTTTATGTAGTTTCAACAAATTTATCAAAGGGTTAAAAAATTGGTTTTGTACTAAAAACTACATTTTTCGATTATTGATAAGATTATTACAAATAAAAATTTACTCATATTATTTAAAATTATTTTGGTAAAATTGATTTCATTTTTTAAATTTACATTTCAAAAAATGGATGGGATGATGTTTTTTTATTCTTGATAAAAAATAAAATATGGATGTGAAATAATAAAATATGATATAAGTTATTTATTTTTTATAATTATATTTGAATGAAATTTGGTGGTTTTTAGCAGTTATTAGATTATCTTAATTTAGAATTTTTTATATAATCACAATTTTATTATAATTATTTTACATGTATTGTAATTATGTGATATAATAATATTTAATTGTAATTTTTAATCATAACAAACTCTCTCCCTCCCCTATAAACTTCACCCTTCACAACCACATTTCATCACTCATTATAAGACTTAACTCTACAAAACAAAACCCTAATCAATTAAAAACACGCATCCTATGTCCATGAAACCTTTGTCCCCACAAAAGTCCAATCTATGGACCCTTAATGTGAGGTTGAATAGTGAAAAACTAATATAAGAGGTAATATTGTCAACCAAGTCCTATTATAATATTTTCGTCCTTTAACTCCTCCAATTTATTCTATCCATGAAATCATAAAGAAATAAATATTTTTAATATACTTAAATTTTATAATATTAATATAATACTCATTATAAAACATTCTCCATTAAATAATTTCAAAAAAAATGAAAACGTCACATAAATTATTGTTGGCTCACATCCTTCCAAGACGATAGATTTCAATTTATTACCACCTTCCAAGGATGGATTTTAAAATTAATTAGATGAATAAAAATATTATTTATTAAAATTTTATAATTATAGAATTATCACTATATAATTACATAAATGCTATCAACAACAAAAGATGATGGTAATTATAATAGTCAAGAACATGTTAACCTAGAAACTTATCAAAATTTTAAACTATTTTCAGAATATTTATTAAACATTATAAAAATGGTTTTAATGGAATGATAAATAAATAAAAACTAAATAATTATATATATTATTAATGTATTGTATATCACCTTTGAAAATGGTTAATAAACATTTGTAATTTTTGAGAAATTGATTGAATAACCTCAAATAGTTGATATAAGTGAGCATTATAATAAATAAATGACATATAACAATAAATGGTTCTTAAAAAATAAATATTTTATAAAAAGGATCTCGATAATGTATTTATAAAATTTAATTCTATTTTTTGGAGGTTGGATGAATTTATTGAACTTATTAAGGACCCGAGGTGAGGGGCCTGCCGAACCACACTCCTTACATTTTTGTTACATGTACCTTTTCCCATTAATAAATTTTCCACTAAATTTATCACATTTAATTATTACATATTATGTATTTATGTTACATAATATATACCATGTTTAATTTAAAAATATTTTCAGAATAATGCATGTTTTTCATGTTCCCTTTTCAATTCATTCTTTTATAAAAACCAACTAATGCAAACTTATTTATTTATTAACTCATTTCGTGTACCACTAAAAAATATATTTTAACCACATATATATTGTAAAATTATTCATTAATTAATCAAAAACAATTTTGGTTCATTTTTGGTTTTATGAAAACTATATTTCTCTTACTTTCATTAATGACTCTTTGCATGTTACATACATCCCCACTGAAGGTGTTCTTTTTAAAAGATATGTCTCTACTCTATCTTATGCCTTCACATCACATGAACATAATTTTAATGAAATAATAATAAATATTAATTTATTAACATAAAATAATTATTTAAACTCTTCTCTCATGATAAAATTTATGACATGAAATTTGGTTGTGATCTCATGTAAGATTGTGTTACCCATTTCCATTTCAGGTGTTTCTATTAGGCTTAGGACTTTAGTATGATTTCCAAATATAGATCACATATTCTAACACATGTTATGAATTTTTTGGTGGTCCTGATATTTTATATTCCCCTAAAACATTCAATAGTGATTTAATTTCATGAAATACCATGTTTGGTTCAAAAGTAGTTACCCTAATACACTATCTAATGTTGTCTTGGTGGAATGCAATGATATATTATTATTAGGTTTTGTTTTAGGATTTTTCCAATTTTCTATAATTTTATTATCTTATGGTGTCAACTATTTTATGATATACCACATTTTTTTGACATATGATCTTTATGTTTGTGATATCATGTTATACCTCTTTTATAAGTTATATTATTTCGTTGACAAGGTTGTTCCCTTACTAGGGTTTATAGTTCATACTTTTCCACGATGTATCTCCCCAAGATATCATATGTTTTAAAATATGTTATTTATTATTTAAATATAACATTATAGATATTTAAATAAATATTATTTTTTATGTTTATGTTTATGTTTATGAAACTAGTTTTTAAATACAATGGGATTCTAGATTTCTAGGTTGCGTTTCATATAAAATTATTTTAAAAATCATAAAATAAATATTATAAGAGAAACATGTTGAAATATATATGGATGGATTTTATAAAAAGTTTTCTTCTAGATCATGGTGGACGTAATGCTATTTTGTTTATTACTAATCAATTAAAAAATTCACCTCATTTATTAGTGATGAATGAGATGATTGATGTGTGTGTCTTGTGAATGAGATATATGAATGAGGTTATGAACATTAATAAGTTTATGAGGTTGATAATCTCTTATTAGGATCCTCATTTAACATCACAATTTTGATGAGGTCGTCATCTTACTTTTGAATCTGAGTTAATCCTTATAAATTTTATTATCTATGGAAATAATGTTAAATGGAGTGTATGATTTAGATATTGTATGAAATATTACAAGCATGTGGTTTGGATTTTTGTTGTCATTATGTGATTCATTAATATTTGGTTGAGTTTTTATATAATAATATCTTTATTTCATCCATTGGTACAATCATTCGTGATTTTTTTATGGGTGGTCTTGTGGGTCACTAATGTGTTAGATCATGGATGGAGAGTGGGTCGTCCATTGAAAATATGTGGTGTATAGATCAATTAAGAGGTTTATGATGATTCAAGAGTGGTTAAAGGTGGAATGGGATTTTTATAAGTCATATGAGGATAAGAATTGGGGACCTCTAGTGTTTTAGGATGGAGATAATGAGTTTTTAATTTTTTATCCTAATCAAATATAGTGGAGGTTTGGTTGAGGATGTAAACTTTACCCATGGTTTATTGGTACATTATAGTTGATGGGACATTTTTGTGAGGTGTAATATTAGTACTTTTTCCTCTGTAAATGGATCAAAACCTTGAGGTCTCCCAATTTTCGTAACTTCATTAATATATTTACGATAACTAATATGTCATTGATTAGGGTTGGAAAGTTATAGAAGATGGCATGAAATTCATAAAGATTATGGTTGATATTATGAATTGTTATAATAATGTCTTTTATGGGAGTATCTTTCCATTGTTCCATGTACTATAAATGAATTTTGTATTTTAGTATTGTATGTGGGTGTATGGGTCATGGATTTTAGCTTATTATCACAAACATTTTTATCCTTTTTCATAACTGATTTTGAGATGATTTAATTTTTACTAATGTGATTGATATTTCTTACCCTTTCTTATTCTTGTTTGATGTCATCATAACTTTTTTATTGGTATCTCCCATGGGTTTTTTTGCTTTTTTGGTCTAACATTATTTCAATGTTTTTTTTTATAATTGAGGGTAAAAGTCATTTTAGTGGTATCAAATGTAATAGCCTTGACAATATTGGCATGATTCCTTATATTTTCTAGGAATTGGAAGAGTTGGGATAAGGAAATATTGACTATAATAGAGTTACAGTTCAAATTTTAGTTAGGAATATAAATTCTTTATGGTTTAAATCTTTTTATCATGAATATTTTAGAGTAGAGATGATAATAGTTCTTCAGTCTGGTGTGTTACAACATTGGTTGATGCGCTTCCGTATTGTTCTTATATTGTGGCTCATAGTGTGAGATATAAGGTTTCTATGTTTCTCTATTTTGAGGTCAATTTCTAGTTATCGTGAGAATATGCATTGTTGTAGTGTGATGTTTCCTTGGTTTTTTCATAGAATTTCCAATGATGAAAATTTAAAATGTAGTCCTCTAAATTCACCTTACATCAGGGTGGTTCTATCATGGTAGTATGGTTTATTTCATGGTGGTCTTGAGGTGCTTTAGTATTATCTTACACAAGCCTTTTATTTATTCATCTATGGTATATTTTTCGGTATGACATTTCCTAATATGGCCTTGAGTCCAATGATATAGATTTAATGAAGATGAATATTTTTAAAAGGATCACACCATGGTGATTTGGTTGTACCATTACCATAAATAAACGAATAGTGTATTATTGGTAAAAAAATTAGATATTTAGGGACAGATAATGGTACAACACCACATGATTTTCAGATATGTATTAGATTTTTATACATTTTCGTGTTATCATAACTTGATATGTTGAGAATTGTTAAAATTAAAGAGTTATGTAAAATTCAGGACTTGTTTAGATTATCCCATATTTCTTTTACATTCTTTGAACATTATGTGTCCAGTTCTATTTTTTTAGATATCATTAGAAATATATTGATCATTTTTTCCCTAGATTCAAGAGATCAACCCCTAATGATCCAAATTAAATTACACTTCTCTAATCCTTAATTCTATTATTTTCCGTTATTATATTGGATTAAATTACGGTGTTTATGATTTGGTATTGGAGTTTTTTTCTTGTATTTTTTGTGTGGAATGATCATTTGTAGACCATTATTTATCCTCTTATTTACAGTGATGTGGGTTGGAGTTGTACCTTCTTCTTTTATGGTATAAAAATGTGTACATTTATTTATTTTTAATAAACACATTTTATAATGGGGTGAGAACATATAGTTTATAATGAATTGGTTATATATATAGAATTAAAGTGTGGGTGTTAAATATGAAATTATTCTTTAACATGATCGAATGTTTTAAGTGATGTTATTTAGTATTAATATATGTAATGATTTAAATTACTTATTATTATATATGGTTTAGTGTCATATAAATTATAATGGTTATAGAATATTGATGTATTCAGTTTTGAGGATGTGTTGTGTTTATTTATTTTATAATGCTAATTTTTCTTGTGCTGTTATGGTAGATGTGACATGGTTTCTCATATATAAAGGTAGTAGTTTTGAGTATGTTATTATGGTTATTGGCAGGGTTCATGTGGTGGTTTATGTGGTGATGAGTAAAGTTGCTAAGGGTTTGGGATATATTATCCTTTTATTTAGTAATTATATTTGAAATGGTGAAATTTTTAATGAGTACACTACATGAATTAAATTAAATAATTAATAGGTTAATGGATTAACACGTTGAATTATTTAACATTAACAATTGAAAATTAATATCATAATGGATATAATAATAACACTAAATGTTAAATAAAAAATATGAATGATGTGATGATATGATAAATCAATAATTCTTTTATAGGTGTTTTTTATGGATCTACAGTTCAATATTAATCTAATAGTGGTCGAATACTATTCATCCAATGATTTTTAGATAAGTTTAGGTCACATTCTGACCATTATCCTTTAGTTATAACCCTTATTTAATCCCTTTAAGTCTTAACATGATAACATATCATTTTACTGCTTAAGGATTAATATAGTTATTATAAAACACTAAAAGAACTATAAATGGATCATTGATGAATGTTTAAGCCACATTCCAATCAGTTCGAATAATTTTATATTTTTATAAATTTTTTATAATTTAATAAAATATTATTTATTTTAATATAACATTAATTTCAATTATGACGCTATTCATTACTTGATTTTTTAAATATATCATAACCACAATATATCTTCGTAATAAAACATTCAAAAAATCCCTAATATTTCAAATTAATCTATAAAAATCATGGATGGAAGAAATTATCCGAAATAATAGTTATTTCAATATTTTTAATATCATTTATTTTATATTCCCACTAATTAAACAATTACTCCATCATCATTATGAAAACATTTAATTTAATTATTTATTTCCTAAAAATTAAAAGAAAATTATCATGATTAAGATAAAAATTTTATATTTCTTATTACTTTTATAGTCTATTATTTTTTACAAATTACTACATATAGAAAATATAACATTTATTAAAAACCTGTGTATGATATATTTGACTTTCTAGTGAATAAAATACTATAAAAGCCTTAACGTCATCAATGAGACTCCAAAAGGCCATAAAATGATCCCAATAATGGTTTTGGTTAAAATAGACTCATCCAATAAAATATAAACAAGTTTTAGGGTACATTTATAACACGTATAATATATTTTTACTTATATTTACCTAATTTTCCCTCAACCATGGTAATTAAACCAAATACTAAAGTTACGATTAATATTTTCCAAAAAAGAAATATATTTACTAAATTTTTACCCTATGATTCAAAATATTGAATCTATTTTTCAATGTTCAATCCAAATAATTGATTAAAATTATTTTAAAATTGAACCCATTAAGGAGGTGAACAAACATATTATTAATGTGAAAATGTTCAAAATATTGAAATGTTTTTATATCCAACTTCAATGTAAAAATTATTCTAACGACCTAAATTAGATTAACTAATATAAAATTTATCTAATTATACCTCAAAACCAAAAAAATAGAATTTATCACTATAAATTATTCTTACAAAGAATTTATTTTGAATAAAATCAAGTATTTTTGACTATTTATCAAAACATGAATCTGATTAAAAAAATAAACCGAAGTGAATCTTGATATTCATATTTAAAATAAGAAGTTTATTTGGTCAAATATAATTTAAAAAATTATAAAAAAAACTATATTCAAAACTAGTGCTCCATTTAAAGGCGGTAAAACCGCCTTTAAAAAACATAAACCTTTTTATTCGTAAAAGTGTATTTATTTTTATATCATATTCAGAAAACACATAAAATGATTTTTAAAAATTAAATTTATAATATAATATAAACATTTCAAAATGTGGTTAATACTATTCAATCAGTTCAATTTAATAATATGATTATAATAATATTTCATTTAAGTTTGGTGTTGCGTGAAACATATGCTTTCGAAAATATTAACTTTATAGAGGGAAATTCTATAAAATCTTGGGACACTACATTCTACTATCCTTCAATAAATTTTATACTCACAATTTTCAGTTTCACTTCCAAAATCAAAGGTTGATTCTTTAAAATTTCTTTGTGAAAAACTCACATAAAAATTGGGTTAATAAAACATCCTCCTAATATGATGGAAAGGGAAATGTGAAGGTCACCACAAAATTAGGAATTATAATAGGATAAAATTATTGGTAATAGAATGTTTGTACATTGAAAAAAAACTATCATGTTTTGATGGAGTGTGATAGAGAATATGGTGATCAAAATTCTACCATCATGAAACCATAAATCGGTAATGCGTTAAAGAGGATGTTGATTTCTTAGTAATAAAATTAAATGAATAATGATTTTGTTATGTAGTCATTTTACTAGAGTTGAGTGATTATTTCACTCTGTAGATAAACACTTGTTAATGTAAACTTACTTGATTAATTTCCATTTCATGTGAATAATCCAATCCTTTAGTTGTGCTTCGATATATTTTCACTTTATTTTTTACATATGGGGATGGATATTCAAGATGTATTTTTTTCCTAAATTACATTCTATGAATGTTCTATAAGTCATTCCTTTGAAATTTAAATATTAACAAAACAAAAAATGGTTAGTGCATGATATCCAATATAATAAATCACACTTTATCCTCAAATAATAATATCCAATGTTCAACTTAAACCACTCCAACCATAAGACTCATCAAAAATACATATGTCCAAATTCATTGTCTAAAAAGGCCTCTAAATTTCTAAAACTCAATAATAAAATTAGATTCCTCAAACAACAAAATACAAGTCCTATGTTTCACATACCAAATATTTGATCACAACAAAAAACATAATGAAAATGTTCATAATTCCAAATTCGTAAAGAAGATGTATTATAGTAAAATCCTTATAAATTTCATGATTCTTATAACTAAGGAACCATTTATTAGATAATTATTGAATCCAAATACACAAGAAATTTACAAATTCTACTTCATTCATAATCCATTGACCATTCTTCATTATATTAATCTTTAATACCTCCTTTCTTTCACCATTATCTTATTGTCTCTTCATCACCATTAGTATAACCATAACATTTATAACCTTACTAATTCAAACCTTTGAACAAAACCCAAATCCCAATGTGAGTAACACAATTCATAGTGATACCCTCACGAAGAATGATTTATATGGTGGCTAAATCATGAAATATTCTTAATCTAAAAATCCATAGGTTTAACCAAGGGTATCAATTTTAATTTCCAAATATATTAGATTTTAACCTATAATTAGACTTAACATCAAACTCAATCATAAATTTATTTTTTGTAATCTATGATTTTATAAATCTAGTTCCCAAGGATTCTACTAAACTTCCTTTTATACCAACTATAACGACCCTAACCCTAGTTTCCCAAATCCGGTGCCTTAATTATTTACATTGGGATAAGATATAGGTGATCACATACTCAAGGACCGAATGGTTTGGTAGTCTTATTAAACTAGATATAAAATTGAAATTCACATGACTTTCTAAAAAATAAAATACACATATAATTTTATTGAGTCTTCTTTTATTCCCCCTTTGTGTAACCCTACATAATCTGTCATAATATTCTTCTTTGAATCCTGGGTAAAAATGAAAATTATGAAAGGGGTGATCTTAGATTCTTAGTTAGGGTATACAATAGAAGCTATCATAAACATGTGTAAATGATTATGAAAATCTTGTGGACTAAAACACATTACATTTAATAAATAACCGATGCAAAATATGACAGGAATGAAAGATGATAAAATAACGAAAAAATCGCATGAGAATGAAACTTAACCATGGATATTATAATAGTCGAATAATCACATGTAATATTAAAAACTAATCTCATAATGAGTTAATGTATTATATGAGACATCATAAACAAGTCGTCAGGCTTCATCCAAGACACCATACACAATTGCAAAATACATTATCCAAAACCCAAATAAGTTTGTATTAGGAGACCTACTATTTCCTCAAGGGGAAATAGAAGTCCCTACCAAACACTTACAAAGTCCAACCCATTTATCTTATGAAAACTATGAAACATAAACTTTTGTATTAAAACAAACACACTAAATGTGAATAATTTAACCAAAAACTATGAATGGTATTAAAATAGCACATTAATAACCAAACTGAATCCTAAACCATTCAATGAAATATCGTAAATGATATTATAAGAGATAAAACTCAATAAATCATAAGATCCATGAAATTATTTTGACATAGATTAAAATTCTCTAAAAAATCATTAACAATTTCTTGAGTCAAATAACCCCTTTTGACTTTCAAATCAATTATTTAAAAGGCCATAAAATTTTTAAAGAAAAAAATTTTCATTTAAAATAATATTGTCAAATTATAAAGGAATATTAAAGACATTAAGGTGTTATGATGGTGAAAAAACCTCTCATTCTTTATAAATTAAAAAATAAACATTCCTTCCATAATTTTGTTGAAAAATTCATAAAGTACCACATTTTGAAAAGGAAAAGAAGATTCCTTCAAAAATATTTTTTTAAAAGTATAAAATGGATAAAGAGTATTAAAATTTTAATATATAATAATAAAAACTATTTTTAGAAAATTTTTAGAAAAAATTTACATGGATGATAAATTTTCCCTAGTAGATACTTAAATGTGATCAATCCCTAGTAATTATGAGATTGTGAAATTAACTCGAACCTTGCACATTAATTTAATTATATGTGATTTAAAATCAGGTGTAATGTTTTAAAGAATGATATTAATTTATACCAGAACAATATCCATATTTATGATGCTATATATGATCCTATTATATCGTTTTGTTAATAATATTTCATTGTTACCCTTGTTTCGGGTGTTAATTGCTTCATTTTCCTATGCTTGTTTTGTTGTGTATGTCCTCTTTATTATGCATAGGATATATTTATTTAATCACCAGAATTTTATTATGTTCATATATATTTTATTTAATCACTATAAAAAAAATTTTAATCATTTATGAATGGTTAACATGGAAAATAAATCACAATGCGTCGTGGAGGCGGTATGCTGTATGTACGCACGAGTGACAATATGATTACCTTAATGGTGAAATTGTAAGGAAGTGGAAGGTATAATAATATTTATACAATGAAAATAATTCCATAATTATCATATATATCCATTATTTTTATAATTATATCCATCCAATTACATTTTTTATGAAAAATAGTTTACAGCATGGCTTGGAGATAAAAATCCACAGGTACACATATGTTGTGCTTTCATTTTTCTTGGGATGGATAAAAGGTGGAATATGATTTTACCATAATAATATTAAACTCTAAGAATATATATGATACTTGAGTTATTTCTTTATATTTTAGATTATATATTAATATTAAGTGAATGAAGTAACAAACATGATAGGGTTGATAAAGACAATTACCACTTCTTTGGCGGGCTGCCTTAAATATATTCTTAAGTAATCTATGGTAGATATTTTGTAAATAATAAAACCTATATATCATAACTAAGGATTTTTCGAAGTGAAATTTCAGGTTTTTTCTGATTTAGATGAATAAAATTGGTGTGAGGAAGTTGGATAGGTGGTTTTCTTTTATAATTTCGGTGAGTGCACTTTTAGAAATCCTCAAAATATTTAAATATAATAAAGCTATTCTAGATAAAATGACTTCAAATGGGATATAAACGAATGGAGAAAGACATTTGGACCATATATTATCCCATTTTATATTATTTATCATTTTTTAGATTTTTAAACAATATAACAAAAAATTAATTCAATAAAATATCATTATTGTCAAATTTGATACTATTCATTTAATTTGTCTTCAAATACACGAAGACAAAGTTTGAAATAAATATAATTTGTTTAAAAAATATAATATATCTTATAGATATATAAAATTCATTATAAACACTTAATAATTCAAAATATAACAAAATAAATATTTTTGATATCAATTATTTTATTCTTCTATTAATTAAATAAATATAGTTTAAGCATTGAAGAAGAAATTAATGTAATTATGTAAGTTAAAAAATAAAAATATTTTTTAATAATTAAAATATTTTTATTAAAATTAAAATATATAATTATTTTAATTAACATATTTATTTAGCCTCCATGTGGACACATAAATGATTTTAAATGCAAAGAGAGTGACATTTTGTAACTATCATTGATTTAAATAATATGTATATTGTTTTGAAGGAAACATTTCCATTAAAAAACTATAATTATAAATTAACATGATTAATGGATGAAAATATTCATACTATATTTTTTATACATGTTTTGGTCACATTATAACCCTTATCTTTTGGCTTTAACCCATATTTATTGTCGTTAACAATTACTACGATGACATGTGTTTTTATTTCTTAAGGGTTAATATAATTTCTATAAAATGAAAAATGAATAATAAATGGGAAATTGATTAAATTTAAGTCTTATCCCAATTATTTTGATGAATTTTTTATTTTTATGAATTTTACTTCATTTAATAAAATATTATTTATTTTAATATAACATTAATGTAAATTTTGACACTATTGATTACATGGCTTTATGAAAATATCATAACAACTAGATATCCCAAAACCAACTCTTTTAAAAAAATCCCCAATATGTATAATTACTATATTAAATTTCTGTTATGACACTAATTATCTCAAATAATATTTATTTCAATATTTTTAATATCATTTATTTGATATTTCCATTAATTAAATAATTACTGCATCATCTTTTTTCATGCTTTTAAGTTAATTATTTATTTTCTAAAAATAGAACATAAATTATCATGATTATTATAATCATTTTATCTTTTAAATTACTATTTATAGGCTAACATATCTTCTAAATTAATACATATAAAAACTGTAAAAATTATTAAAAACAGGAGTATAAAATATTTGACATTCCTTAGAATAAAATACTATAAAAGCCTTAAAGTCATCCAATATGGTAAAAGATGCCATAAAATCGCCCCAAGAATGGTTTTGCTCTATATTAACTCATACAATAAAATTTGGACTAGTGTTAAGGTAATTTAATAATTCATGTAATATTTGATTAACATTAATTACCTTATTTACCCTCAACCATGGTATTTAATAAATACTAGTCACTATTCATATTCTCCAAAAATTAAAGGGACATATTTACTAAATTTCAACATTATTATTTCAAATATGGAATCCATTCCTCAAAATTCACAACATATAATAAGTTAAAAATAGTTTAATATTAATATTGTTGACAGGATGAGAAAACTAGTTATTAAAGTGTAAACGTTTAAGAGATTGAAATTTCTTTGTATCCAAATTCAATGTGAAATTTAGACCAATGAAATTAATTGGATTAAATGAAATAAAATTGATCAAATTATTATTAAAAACCAAAAAAATATAATTTATCAATATAAATTATTTAAATAAATGTTGTTTTCAATTAATATCTATTATTTTTCACTACTTATAAAATTATTATACTTATTAGAAAAATAAAAATAGTTCAATAAAAAGTAAATTTTTATATTCTGATCTAAAAAGAGATTTTATTTCTCTAATCAGAAATTATAAAAGAGTCAAAACTATGTTTAAAACAACTATTACATTAAAATGTAGTAATATTGTCTTTAGAAAAATATAACTTTTATGCATAAAAGTTGATTTATTTATATATCATGTCTAGAATACACAAAATATGAATATTAAAAATTTAATTGATCATATTACATACATATTTCATAACTTGGTTAATACTATTCATTCCTATTAATTTAATGACCAGATTATAATAATATTTCATTGTTCGTTTAAGCATGGTGTTGTGTTAAACACAAGATTTCAAAAAGATTAACTTTAATTTGGGAAATACCATAAAATATTGGGGTGTTATAAGAGGTGTGAATCAGTGAAGTGATGGAGTGTCCATTATTATTGGGGGAGAGGATGTACATGGAATTTTATAAAATAATCAATCACACCGACATTTTTTATAATTTCTTATGCATAAAAAATTTGTCATTTTCAACCCTTATAGGTTATAAGGTTTAAATATGTACATAAAAGGAATTTTTGAAAAAGTTTTTAGGCCATTTTAACACTTATATTTTTAGTTTAACCCCCATGAAAATCAATATTACATTACCCGCTGGTAAATAATTTATACTTTTTTACTATTAATAATGGTCAAACAATAATTTTAACTTATTAGATATTATAAATCAAGATGATTCTGAATAAGGAATCCATTTTTTGAAATTCAGTTCATATAAGTGGTTGAAGCCAATTTAAAATTATACCCATTGATGCGATGAAAAAACGGGTTTCCAAATAGAAGATTTCCATATGTATAGAAGGATTTAATTTCAAAAATCAACAAGAAATAGACTCTAATGACCAAAAGTAGTTAAGTTTTAATATAAATTATTTAATTTTACTTTATAAAAAACTTGAAATATAATTTATCCTTTTAAATTATTTAAACAAAAAGGAAGTTTTCAATAGAAATATATATTTTCCATTATTCATCAAAAAATGAAAATTTTTAGAAAAATCTGAAAAAAATCACCCTAAGATGATTTTGATATGGTGATTTAAAAACCGAAGATATTTTTATCAAATAAATTGTAAAAATTTAGTAAAAAATAATTTTAAATTATGTGCAACTTAACTATCTTTTATAAAAATACATTTTTTCCGAAAACATTTCATATTATTTAAATTGATTTTGATTTCATTTATAATCAATAAATATTTATTAAATTTATATAACAAATTTTTAAACCATATATATTTAATAAAAACATTTCCCCTTTATAACCACCAATTTTACAGCTTCGTTATAATAGTATTCTAGTTTATGGTTATTTTTTACTCGATGTAGCTTGTGTTACAAGCTATCAAAGAGATTAAATTTAAATAAATATATTTTTTGGATTGTTTAAGTTCAGTGTTGGGTATTTCAAATTCTATAAAAAACAATGTTCTTATTTTTGAATTTCTAGGCATTACTCTATTCCACATGGGATTCTATACCATTATCAAAATTTTAATATCTCTATTATGGTCATTAATGGAATTCACGAGTTATTGAATTTAAATATTAAATTTATTTATTCCATATATATTTAACTAACTATTCAATTATTCATAAAAATATTGTTAGACTCATTTTATTTTCACTAAGATCATCTTAATATATTAAAACGACACCTTCACAAGGCTCACGATTTTCTATTGGTCTTCCTCTGGATTTTTAGTGTCTCAATAACAACTCTGATATTTATTTTAATTTAAAAAAAACAGAATCTTTTTTATTTTATTATCTAGGTAATAATTAGTATTTTATGACTATTTACATCATCATTTCTTCCAATTGAGAATTAAATTTAGTTTATCATTCTTAATGAAAAGACTCATTTTTCTTCTGAATTTTTAAATAACTCTTTTGTTTATTTATTCTTCATAACTTCTTATCAAAGAGTGGTATAAAAATTATTCTAATGAAAAACTACAAATATATTAATATTGAGAAGTCAATATTATTATATTCCCCATATTTTACTCCCAGAAAGCTTGTTAATATGTATCCAACTTGGTCAAACTAGAATAATTCCAATGTAGGTTTTCATTTAAAATTAACCTTTCAGTCACACTCATCCCATAATAGAAACCCTCCACGTATAGTTGTGAAAATTAATATGACCCTAGAATACCACATTTATTAGGCCTTAGGTCAACAACATCGAGTTTATAGAACACAAACATATGTATTTAATTAACCCCATAATTCCTTGAAATATAAAATAACTACTAATAAAATCCATTATATACTAAAATAAAACATTCCAAAAAATGAAAAAAAGTTTATATAACTATAAAAAACCAAATTATAAATACAAAAATGTAATCTCTTATGATGGAAAATCCATGATCTACTATCAACTACTATATCAACTATGAGATAATAAAGTTCATCTTGTTTACCGACTACCTCCCATAGACTTGAATATATATATATATATATATATATATTATAATTAGTAGGATCCTCCCCAAAACCTCTCATGAAAATATATAAGAATCATTCAAAAACATTTGAAAATAAATGGAAAAAAATCACTATCTAAACAAGGTCAAATAAATTCTCATCATCTAAAAGGATCAATTAGATAATGTAACATAGAATTAGATAAAATAGGATTAAAATGATATATAGAAATACAAGTGTACCCCACATCAAAATTACCACTATAGTAGTCACTTTAAACCCCAAAGTCACGTTCCCTCGAACTCCCATCTCTTCCATATATCTTTCAATCACATACCACATATCTTCCAATTAACAAATTGATAAACACTAACAAAACATTATAACAATGTAATATAGCCTTCATATCCCCATGCAAACCAAATATAAATATGAACCCTTATGTCTTTTGAATGTATACACTATAGATTTAGTCAATACTGCTAGTGCATATATAGACATGTCACAACTATAATTCATTATGGCATATACATATAGATATATGTACATATATAAAATAGAAACTGAATATTTTATAGCCCCAATATATAACTATACCATATCCTTAAGTCATCATAGCCTGTATATATATTTATGTCATCAATATGATCCATTATGTCCCATATGAGTATAATTCCTATTACCATATTCCATTTGATCCTAAATATATACCTTAATCATACCATATCTAAATGAGAGAGTAGGGAAGGTGGTGTATTAATCTTCTGTATCCTCTATAACCTAGATATTTTGAAGGAAACTAGAAGCCAAGTCCATGCATGGGAATCAGTCTTAATATATGACTCAAGTGATGGATAATAAGAAATTACAAAATCATAATGAATATATAATACCACACTACCAATATTAGGAAAACTGTCTAAAGTTAAGTCACTAACATAAATTAAATCCATTAAACATCCCAACTAGAATCCTCAACAACAAGAGAAAGAAACATCACATATGAGGTAAAAAAATAATACCCACCATTTCTTATCTTAATTTACATATTTTTATTTAAATATCAGTATCTAATAATAATTTTTCAATTTTTGAATTACCATCAAATTAATAATAATCTAAACGGCATAAACATTATCCATAACATAATTATCTCCATTCAATAACAAATGGATGTGAAACATATTACATTAATCATCTCATTCATAATAACCAAATCATTTACTTATTCACTCAAAAATATACTACATAATCATAAAATAATCATACTCCATTCCCATTAATTCATTTCTTAGTTAATTACAATTATATAATCTTTGTATTTCTATGAATTGAATTTTTCTACTTAGTGGAAGAGAAAACCACAAATAAATTATGTTATCCATAGTAAAAAATCACTTCAAACTCATTATAAATACTAAATTCACTTTACTATCACCATTTCATAATAACTACACTATACCACTATTAATAAAATCAATCACAACAATATCATCATCATTAATATTCCAACCCTCACTATATCAACTAATTAAACAAGTTTTTAATTTAAATCATAGAAATGGAATGACGTCAACTAAAATCAATGTATTGATCATTACAATAAATGTTTAAATAATCATATATAATTATTAGTCACTACATCAACTAATAACATTAAGTATAAAAAAAGTAAATACCATGTATAATAATCTCAAACATTAATTTAATGTTCTTTCATTTAACACAATATTCCATCTGTTTATTATTATCCAATTTTGAACATGTATATATAGCCATCAAAATTAATATTTTAATAACCAATAACTGTGATCAACATGAAATAATCATGATCACTATAGACTCACATCTAGTTAATGATTTTATGTAATAACATTAAATTCTATACATTTTATATTCTATGTAATTATCCTATTACAATTGTTATGTAGTTTAAAAATTTTAATATATTAGTATCATTAATGAATGTATCAAATAACCAAATTAAATTACCTCACTATATATATATAATATCTTATAACTCGTAGCATGAACAAAAAAATATGTGATACTCAACCAACCTCTTCCAATTCACTAATTATGGATTATTATATTCATAGGTCTATATATAAAATTGACTCATTGAAATACAAATCATGATATTAAAAAAATTACACAAAATAGAGAACAAGATAATTTTTAAATCACCTACCTTAAAACAACGATTAAATGATCGAAAAAAAGAGAAAAATATGAATATAAAGAACATACCTCTAAGAATCCAAAAAATGAACCTAATTAACTGATTAATATCATACCACCATGAAATATTTTCCAAACCTAAACTAAAGAACCCTCAAAACCATGGAATACATACTTCCATAGCTAATAATGACAAATAAAAAGATAATAAGAAAAAGAAAGATAAAAAATAAATACATTGAATCAAAAGAAAGACATTTTGAAAAGTAGAATCCTAAGGATTGATAAATGAATAAAAGTTTCACTAAGAAGAGAATATTTCATTTCAAATGGGTCAAGGATTGAAGGTGCAAATGAAATTTATCTAAGTAGAACCCTATATTTATAATAAAAATCATGAAAAAATGTATCACTATATGATTCATAGAACCACAATGAAATACTATATAGTTATAATAATCATGATACGACCCTCCAATTCATTTTCCACCTTCCTCATACTCAAAAACAATTTGAATTTATAAAATCATTGGGCACCATGAAACAATACATGGAATTTTTCTATAACACTCAAATACCTTATAATCACTAGCCGTTACAAGCCTCCTCCATTAAATAAGATCTTACCTAGAACAAGCTATTAACATAACCTATGCACTATGGAATAATAATATATAAAATAAATAACTAAGGAATCCCAAGAGAAAATTATTTATGGTGTAATTTTTATCCCCATAGATAAATCTTTCATACTCATAGTATAAAGTAAGAAACCAGTAAAAACATTTATCTTTAACTCCATATATCTCCAACTATGCTACCACAAAACAATACCTAACACCTTCAACACCCTAATAAGACAATTCAAGGGTCCATAAAATTATTGGTCATTATATTGGATACCTATTAAATTATTCTCACACTCATGAATAAAAAAAATCCAAGAATAGAAGAAAAACTATAGATCCAATATCTTGTGGGGTACCACTACAAAAGAAATCTATTTATCATGAAAGAATAGAAAAAATACCACCAAATGAGGATATATAACTCCAATCATTGTTTTAATAAAAAATCAGAATATATTAATAATTATGAACAATTAAAATCAAACACATAAATTTGTTGAGGGTGTATTTTTGACTTGTGTTCCCATGTACACTTCTCCAAAATGAAATTTCAACACATTAAATGATCAAATAGAATAAAATAGTCACACAAAAACATCTATCAATGCATTTGAATCTCAACATGTCATAACCCCCCGACACAAGGAACCCATATCGGGTTGCCAGTGAAAATGACTACGCACTCCAAATCCATCCTCTAATAGGCCCAAGATTCGTGATAATCGCTAATTCATAATCACAGATAAATTGATTGAATTACCCTCATAATACAAGTATTATAATATAAAAAACTAATCAACTACGAATGATATAAAAATCCAATCTAGAATGATAGAAAATGGAATGAATAAATAAGGCTACAAAATAACATACAGAAACATTAAATTGTATTTATTTAGAAATCCAGTGAAATCCTCAATATATTAATGTATATCTTGATCATTGTAACCCTCCTGAAATCTTATAAAATTGATATATTTATATTGGGAGAGTACATGAGTATACTTTATGATAAATTCCTTAAAAGATCTTGTGAAAATTTTGAAGAAGAATACTAATGCCTCAATGAATAAACTGTCGAACCAACAATCACCCTTACAAGGTAAATTATTACATAGACACACCCAGGATCAAAGAACCAATATAAAATTGATGTATAATAATATAATATTAAATGAATATTTATCGAGAATTTACCATGCACCCAATTCCCCAACAATCTAGTCTAGCTCATGACCAAATAAAATATTTCTTTTGATTTAGTTCCTTTTATATCCACCCATACACATGATTGTATAACATATCAAATCTATAAACATGTATCCATTACCATATAAAATATCACCATAACACAAACAGATATCACATCCGTAGCACCATAGGGGATCATGAACATTAAGGAGATCAACCTTTTTCCCTCCTCCTACCATGTGTAACACACACTTCATATGTATATCTCAACCAAATAAAATGTTTGCTAGTATATTTATATATACTCTAAAATATTTATATGACATCATTTATATATATTCTTAATTACTTTATCCTTCACAACCCATAAAAATCTACAAGGAGAGTGGGGTACATGGAGTTGTTAGATATATGTTCTTCATACTATATGGATGTTAGAGAAGACAACTAAAACTTATATCCTCATATTGGGGTTAGCCATGTTAATCAAATTGGGTGGTGGTGTTTATGAAATAATTGAAAATACAAGATTAATATGGTCACAAATAATCCCAACCTAAGGGTTTACACTATAAAAATGTTCCAATCATTCAATATAGCAACCCCACTATCACTACCACTTACTATCAACCATTTTAATAAATATAAAAAAACATCCCCATAGTTGTTTAATGGAAACATTTCCATGAAAATAACTTATATATTTTATAAATCAAAGATAGTTATAAAATATCACTCTCTTTTTGTTTAAAATCATTTATGTGTCCACATAGAGAAAAAATCAAGATGTGAATGAAACTAAATATCTATTTTTTATTAACAATATTATTTTCATTAAATAAATGTATTTTCATTATATAAATTTATTTTGAGTTTTTATAAATTATATAATTCCTTAAATGCTTCTTAGATGCTAAAATAGTATTTCCTTAGTTAACAAAAAAATAATATAATTTATTTTAAAGATATTAATATTTATATATTTTGGATTAATTAATGTGTATAATAATTTTTATATGTCTATAAGATATATTATATATGATTCAAATCATTATATTCTAATTTATACTTTTTCTTGATGTATTTGAAGCCAAATTAAATGAATTGTATAAAATTTTACAATTACGATATTTTATTGTATTAATATTATATTAAATTATTTAAAAATCACAAAAAGATAAATAATAAAAAATGGAATATTTTAGGGTTTATAAAGTTGTACCATTTTCATTTTTATCTCATTTTTAATTCATTTTCTCCAGAATAGTCTATTTATATTTCTATATTTTGATGATTTCGGAAAGTACCCCTCACCTCAATTATAAAAAGGAACCTCCTCCCTCACTCCCTCACACCACTTTGAGCCATATATCTATACCAAAAACTACCCATTTATATTCTAAAAATCATTATTTATGTTCTATAAATTTTGGTCTTTCAAATATACCTATTCATGATCACTTGTGAAAATATTAAAGGAATACCACCGAATCAAAGGTAACCATCTTTATCGACTCTTTGAAGATTGTTTATTCTTCCACTTCCTCTTAATATGTTGTTTATCAGATAAATTAATAACAATAGTATCACATATATGATGAGATATTATTATGATTATGGGTCAACCATATTACACCTTTCATCCCTCCATTAAAAAATGAAAGCACTTCTCATTCATACATATACACTACCATCTCTATGTCGTGGTGTAATCTATTTTTCATCACCACTTTACATGGATGGGTATAATGATAGAAAAAATGGGTATTTATGAAAATTATTAAATTATATTAATTTTAAAAAATATATATATATACCATCCACTTACTTACCCCTTCACCATTGAGGGGATGATATCATTGCTCATGCGTGCATACAACCTACCATCTCCACTACGTGATGTAATTTTTTTACCACATTAACCATTAAAGAATAATTTTAAAAATATATATAATGATTAAATATGATATCTATGATCTATATATAATGCTGGTGATTAAATAAATATATCATATGAATAAGAAATAAATCATACACAACAAAACATGCATAAGAAAATGAATTTGTTAAAACTCAAAACAAGGGTGATAACGAAATATTATTAACATAAAAATATAATAGGATCATATATGATATCATAAATATGTATATGGTTCTGGTATAAGTTAATAACATTATCTAAACCATTATAAATGAGTTTAAATAACGTCTAACTAAATCAAATTCCATTTTAAGGGTAAATTTTATAATCTCATCATTATTTGGAATTTTTTATATGTATGTATTTACTCGGGGACATTTATCATCCATGTCCATGTTTTCTAAAAATGTTTTACAAAATTATTTTATTATTATCCTATAAATTTATAAACTATTTTTACCTTTGTTCTATTTTTTATAAAATTGTTCTAAATAAATATTTTTTTATTTTCTACATATTGTAATTTATGACTTTTTCGACAACAATATGGAATGAATTTATTTAACTTATAGAGCATGAGAATATTTTTCTTTGTCTTTACAGCATAATGTATTGAACCTTAATTTTCAAGTTTATATGATTCTTTTCAATGAATATGTTTTCATTTAGAATTGAATGGTATTTTAAATAAATGATCTCAAACTAAAAAATGGTTATTTGTCTTAATAATTTTTTAATGATTTTATTAGATTATTTTCATCTATGTCAAAATCCATTGTTGGATCTACTGCATGATTTAGGTTGATCTCTTATGATATCATTTAGCATATAACATTCAATGGTTTATGGTTCAGTTTGATTGTGGATGTGCTATTTTCATACCAATCATAGTTTATGGTTAAAGTATTCATATTGCCTATGTTAGTTTTAATATGAATTTTATTTTTCAGCCTTTTCATAATAGGAATTCATTGGACTTAGTAATTGTTAGGTGGGGGCCACTATAGCCCCTTGATGTATCGATAGGTCACATGAGGCAAACTAGTTTTGGTTTTGGCTAATGTATTATCTATTTATATATGGTGTCTTCGACGAAGCTTTACCTATATGCTTATGATGTCTTGAATTATTCATTACCTCATTATGTGATTAGTTATTTATATTTTACGTATTTATTTAACTATTTTAATACCCATGGTTAAGTTTTATTCTTAGATGATTATGGAATTATTTGATCATTTTTAATTCATTCCATATTATACTCTAGTTATTGACTAAATTGCATGTTTTTCGGTCAATCACCTTGACATAATAATTTATTCTTGTTTATTATACATTCCATTATACCGTTACTAAGAAATTAAGATTTCCCCTTTCATATTTTTCATTTTCTCCTAGGATTCCAATAATTGTATTATGACTGACTATGCAGGGTTACATAGAGGGGGAATAAAGGAATACTTAATGAAAATATTTGTTTATTTTTTTATTTAAAAAGTAATATTAATTTCAATTATGTGTCTATTTCACCAATACTACTAAATCATTTAGTCCTTGGGATGTGATCGCTTGTATCTAATACCAATGTAATAAAGTAAGGAATTGGATCCAGACTATTGGGGTTGGGTTTGTTACACCTCTGAAGACCTTTTCCTCAACCAAAATATCTCACCAAAATCATTAAAAACATTCTAGAGAGTCTATTCATTATAAAATATCAACCCTAGGGTCCTTAATAGGATATCCAAAGCTAGTTTCTCTAGGTGAATTTAATTTTCCTAACGAATCTCTTTTAATTTATTTCATCTTTTTCCACAATCAATTATGTATTAAAAATTCAATATAATTACACCAATATCTATCATATAATTATATTTTATTATGTTTATTTCATAATATTTACTCATATTCTCCTCCATAAAATGAGAAATTGAATTGTTGATCCTTTGTATGGTGGACTACTGCCTCGCGAATCGATGTAACTCATTTTCCATCAACAACTCTCATGGTCATATATGATAATGTAATGATTATATGTATATATATAATATTTATTTAATAATTATAATTATTGAATTGTAATATCATATATACCTTATTACATTCCATTCTATTTAAAATACGATAACATTGGTCATGTGTACAGCGGACTACCACCTCGCGAAGCGATGTGATTCTCTTTTCACTCTCGATTTACATTGATGTTAATAAGGATGAATTTATGAATATATTTGATATGAATTTTATGATATAGATTATATAAAACTAATATATCCATAATTCCTTATCCTTTCACCCATTAGGGAAATGATAATTTTGTCTGTGCGTATGTACAGGCTACCATATACGTGCATCAATTGGATCTATTCTCTATTAAAATATCAATAATTAATATAAAAATGTATCTTATTATAATATTGATATTTATAAAATTAATATCATTATGGGTAAGATGTAAGTATAGAATATTCTCAATAACCCTAAATTTCATGTTAAAATAAACATGAGAAAACAAGGCAGTTGAAACCCAAAACAATTGTAATAATCAAAGTTTATTAATGAACACGTGATAAAATGTTCTAAAAAGATAATATATGATATTATAAATGATAATATGGTTCTTTTATTAGTTAATATAATGTTTAAAACAACAATATAATAGAATGAATCACCTTTAACTAAAAGGAAGTTTGAGATAAGGGACTCTGTGTCAATTTCCATTCATTAAGGAATATTATAATGTTATGCATCTAATTTCTTTAATATGGTGTATAAACTACCCAATTTAATGTAATATAACTAAAACATCACATTAAATTTTATTTTTAATTTTAAGTTGAAATATTTCATCTATGTGGACTTGACATTAAAATTACCAAGTGGTAATGAATTTCATAACTCAATTTATTTTTATTTGGTTATATTACTTCTTCATTATCTTTGACATTCTATGATTATATATTTAAATAATTTTTACTATAATACTTTTTATTTCTATTTATTTTATGTGGATTTATATTTTATATACATAATTTATTCATTAAATAATTCTCACTTAAATGTTATGATCATTGTAATGGTTTATTTCAAAATCATATTTTAAACAGGATTGTTCGTCATTGAATTTACATAAAGGGAATTTTTTTATTCATTGGATAATTAAAAAAAATTATTATACTCTACTTATTAATTTTTTTTCATTTAATAGTACCATTTTTTAACTCATTGTTAATCAATATTTTAGAGATCATGTTTCTAATGAAATTTGACATTTTTTCTCTCTTCGGTCGAAAATAATTTTCCTTAAAACCCATGTTTTCATGAAATATTATCAAAGATGTTTTTAATATTATCTAAATTATTTATTAAATAACTGTTTACCTATGTTTGACTTTTTAAATTTTTTTAACAGGATCTTCATTTCATTTTCCAGACAAGTTTTGTTTGGATTTTAATGAAAATTTGAAAAAAAAAATTATTTTAGAGTGTAAATCACGTATGTGAATTAATGATCTGATTAAAACTAAAGGTTTTTGAAATTTATTTAAAATTTTCAATGTTTATATTCAATTAAAAATCTTATCAACATATTTTTTGAACTTTTATTTAAAAAAGTCTATGTGAAAAAAATTATTTTCCTCAATAATTTTTTAGTGAAAATTTTAATGTATTTTTATTTATCAATGTGATCATGACTTTATTTTACAAATGATGAACTATTGATATGTTGTATTGATATTATTATTATTATTTCTCTATATTTTTACAATCAGTTTATCCTTTTAAAATATTGACATCTTATTTCGGGATTAATTTTTTTAAACATTAGATTACCTGTGAAATATTTACTTTATTTTCATCATTGGACATTACAATTCCCCTAAATATACATATTATTTTTCAAGGATTAATTTATTACATGAACTATATATCATTTCTTCATATGGTATTTCACTTTGAAATCCATTTGATGGACTATGAAAATTAGTGTTAATCTATATTATTTACTCAACAAGGAAATTTGTTGCTAAGGAATATTGTTTATGAATTAATAAATTATTTGATGTATGATGAATACAATGGAAATGCAGATATCGATGGATCTCATTCATATATATCCCCTCAATGAATTATTAGTCTCGTGAGATGAATCATTTGGCTATCCTCAGTTGAATGGGTTTCAAGTGTATAACTACCCATCAGTTTTAATCTATCTTATGAAAGGTCTTGAGAGTAGAGATGTCATGATGTCTAAGATCATGACATCCCATAATTAATAATTTTACTAATTAAGAATTCAGTTGTTTTTATCCGTATGATTTTCACAATTATATTATAATTGGATGAATTTTGTTCTTATATTATTGATTAAATGGAATGTGTTTTAACTTAATTATCATGTCATATATAATTTTCCTTATATAATCATTATAGTAAATTCATTAATTAAATTTAATTTGTGTTAAAGTATTTACATATCAATATTATTTATAATTTATTGATTTTGATTTATTTATCTATAGTTTATTTTTTACATAACTGTTACAGAGTTTTTAAGATCACCCTTGTTTTTTTCTTTCATTGGAATCCGGGAAGATTACTGTGAATGATATGATAGGATATACTAGAGGGAATAATGATATTCTTGAAAAAAAAATTATGTTGTAAATTTTTTTATTCAGGATTAGTATGGGAATTAGATGTGTATCTAGTTTTTAAAGGCTAAAAAACCATCCAGTCCTTTCAGATGTGATCATTTGTATCTTAGGACAATGTGGTAAAGTGGAAAGAGGCTCTAGGATACAAGGGTCAAGGTCCTTATTATTGGTATCAGAGAACTTATAGTAGAAAATATAAGATCAAGATTGAGGTTATATATATTATGGAATATAACCCAGTGGTGGTCATTAAGGATAAGTATATAAAAACATCCTAAAGTGTTGTTAAGGTAGATATTATGATGTTTTTCTTAGAAATACTTCCTCATTTGGGTATTATATATGGAAGTCGTCCTAGAAGAAATATGAAAAGGTGTAATAATTCCTATAAAGAAAAATAAAACATGATTGGAGAATTACCTAGTAAAAGACAACATGCCTTACTGCACACCTGTTTTGATACCCATTGGGGATATTATTTTCAGAATTCAGTTTTTTCTATATAAACCAGTATGATGGATTGGAACTGATGATGAAAATAAATGGATTATGTTAAACCTAAGGTGTATTATATTGAAAATGTGATTTAATTATTTATATATCCTATAAATGATTATCTGGTTTTCCCACAATGATTATTGTTACTCACACTATGATTTTTGTTTTTATAAAATGGATGCAATGTGAAGGAATCATATTGAAATTTAATATGAAATAAATGTGGTGACTATGAGAAAGCATATGGGATGATGACTGAAGTGAAATATATTGTGATTATTCCTAATTCATTTATTCTAGAAAATTATTAACAAACTATACGTTCTCTAACTATTAGAATCTCCAAAGAATAGAATACTGGATTTCACTAAGATCTCAAGTGGTGGAGACCATTGAAGAAAGATAAATATATTTCCATCATGTTAAAAATGTTGAAGGATACACCGAGTAAATTTTCTCCACATAACAAGAAAATTATTTATACCAATGAGGATCATGAAGAGTGGATAAACAAGCAATACTGAATATGGATATGGGGCTTCATTCATGGTAAAATCAACAAAGAGGAATTTATACAGATAATAGATAGAATGCATAATAAATTTGAAGATATTATTAGTGAGGAAACAGATCTTTAGGTTAGTTCACTTAACTTGAAGTTATATAGAGTTTCTAATTCAAACAATTTTCATCTTGTTTTAAATTAATTTGTGAGATCTTTTATTATGTGGGGGTTTTATTCTCTATGGAATACAATTTTATACTTCTCCTCAATGTTTATTTTCAATAACAAAATAAATTTAGTTAATTATATATTGTAAATATAGAATTACATTGAAGAAGTGTTTTCAAGAATTCTATTTTAGATAATATAATTATGAAGCTCTATAGATTGTGCAAATTTTGGAAGTGTTTATTTCTTTATTAACATATGTGTTATGGATTCCATTATGGTTTTATGAGTATAAGATTGATATTCGGTTCCAAATCAAGAACAACCATTCCTATATTTTATATTATGGGAGTCTAGTAAGATTAAGGATGTTTTGGGAAACAGTTCTGGAAATATAACCCTTTGGTTTAATATATATTTTATTAAAAATTTAATTTAATGAATAATTCCCTTAAAAATTTTGGGAAAACGTTTAAAGGTATTGGTAACCATTATGGTTTATATTATATTGATATTGAGATAATTATGGGTTATTATGCTTTGGGTACACTGTACAAAATTTATTTGTATATTTTTTTAAAAAGGACAACCCATATGTCGGGTGAAAATCCATTACATCCACTAATGTTATGGGTCTGGAACCCACAATTGAAGGGTTACAATTTTGGAAGGATGGCACCACATTCACCTAGATCTTAGTCTCTCTTCTCCTCCTAGGGTTTCTATGGCCATTATTCTTAGATGGTGATATGGTTTTTCTATGATGGTACATGCTCTGGTTGGGTTCTCACCAGTGATGTGGTAACATCTGAGGGTGTAGCTAAAAGCAGCATGCCACCCAATATTTAGGGTACCGAGTTGATGGGAATGTGGTCCTATTTTTTTTTTGAATATCAAATATTGGGTGGTGTATTTTGTTGTATAATGTTTTTGTACTCTTTAATCTAGGTGGTGGATTGGTGGTATCCTATCAAATGTGAGTCTACTACATTACATTAAATTGGTATTTGGAAATACCAAAAAAATGCATTTTGAGGAATGGTTTCAAGGGTGTTGCGCCTACCACTTGACAACCTGATGTTCAAGTTGATTTGTCATTTTTTATTCTTAAACTATTTTATGGACATTTATAAATGTTGAATGAGTATTGTTATTATTTAGTTTCAGATATTAATATATTATATTGTATAAATAATTCTAACTATATTGGATTTCGAAAATAGTTAGAGATAGAAGGAAAGGATTCGACTATTTTTTGGAAATTATGATCCATTAAAAGTTAATTTTAGTGTTTTAGGCATAAAAATTCATTTTTGGATTTTCATTTTTGGGATTAAAAAATGGATTGAAAATTGATAGAGGCATAATCAAAGGATAATATTGTGCTTATGAAATAGAAATATATCAAGTAAGTTTATTTCTTTATATTCTTAAATAGTAAAATAATTCCTCAACTATAGGAACAGGTTCTTGGAAAAAGATGTTATCATATTACCTTCAAATATTATTAATCAAATGGTATCTTAAATCATCAAATATTTATGTTTTTTATGTCCTTATATTTCTTTTGATCATTTAATTTCTTTTGATCAATTATCTTTATCACACTAGTAATTATTTACTCTTTTCTTCCTTGTCCATGTTTAAACATGCCACCAATGTTCTCCTAAAAAGAATCCTAGTTATTTTTTATTCCATATGACCCTTGAACTTATCATTAACTATTACTAATAGGATTTTTCATTAACACGTTTTAGGATTTTTTCCTAAAAAAATTATCTTCAAATATGTGACCCATGATTTCTAAGCGTAAGATCAAATTGTGAGGATGAAATTTTTTAAGGTGGTTTGAATGTTACACCATGAAATTTAAAAATAATACCATTGTATTTAATATTTTTTTGAAATAAATCACCCATCATAAATAACCCATGAAATATATTTCATTAATTTTAATCTCTTTGATATATTGTCACACACACAACACCAAGTTGGAATAAACTATAAAATAGAATACTATTATAACATAGCCATTAAATCAGAGGTTATGAATAGTAATAACTAAATCATGAAAGTTAATTTTTTTTAAATGTGTATGAACTAAATTAAATATATATCAATTTGTAATAAATAAAAGAAGAATTAGTTGATAGAAAAATAAATATTTTTTGAAAAAACAATTTTTTCTAAAAGTCAGTTTAGTCAAAATTGCACACACAATTCAATATTAATCATAAAAACATTCAGAAAAAAATTTATAAAATTTAATTTATTATTTTAATAATAATATCAAAAATTATCTTAGGGAAAGTTTTGGTATTTTTCAGAAATTTTTCATTTTTTGATGAATACTTAAAAATACTAATTTTTAATGGACACTATTATTTCGTTTAAATAATTGACTAGGTTAAAGTATATTTTTAATTTGTTTATAATGTAAAATTAGTGAAATTATATTAAAATTTAACTAATTTAGGTATTTTGAATCAATTTCAAATTTAATTTTGATATTAAAACCTTTTATACTTATGAGAATTTTGTCTTCAGAAACACTGTTTTTCCTCTCCCCTACAGGTATAATTTTATACTGGATTATTCAAATTATGTGAATTAAATTTTGAAAAATGGAATTAATGTTTTTAATAATAATAATTTTTATCATATAATAATTACTACTTAAATTTTGACCATTATTAATAGTAACAATTGTAAAAATTTATTAACGTGGTTAAGGTAAAAACTGATTTACCTCGGGGTTAAACTAAAATGATAAGGGTTACAATGACCTAAAAAATTGAAACAATACAATTATATGGAAATTGTTTGATTTTATCACCGATAAGGGAATATAAATACCCATTTTGTAGGTTTTTTCATGATAAAAATTTAGTATTAATTGATTCCTTTCAAAAATTTCATTTATGTCCTCTCCCCGATATATAAAATATCACTCCCTCCATTCACTTATTCACACCTCCAAATCCATTTGGATTGACTAAACCAAACAAATATCTCTTCAATACCCATAAACTCAATATTTATCTTCTTTTCTTTATAAAAGACTAACCCTAGGGTTCTTACGGGGAGATCCAAAGGAGGGTTCCCTAAGAGAAGGTAATTGTCTTAATAAAGTTATTTTGTTTTCATTCATCCTTTTCCCCCTTCAATTATATCATAAATTATCCAAAATAAAAACAAAATTATATTAAATATACTAATATTTTATTATGTTGATGTTATAATATTTCGATATCTCATCCACCATCAAACGGGAAACAAAATCACTGATTGTGTGTACAGTGGACTACTACTTCACAAACCAACTTAACCTGTATTCCATCAACACCTCTCATGGTCAGATATAATAATGGGTTTAATTTATATATATATATATATAATAATTATTAAATAGTTATACTTCTGTAATTATAATATCACAAATATCTTTTTTACATTCAACTCAGTTTAAAATATGATAATGTTGTTGATGTGTATGAAGGAAAACCTCCACACGAAGTGATGTGATTCATTTTTCACTTATTCTTTACATAGAAGGTAATAAGGATAAATATATTAAATATATGTGATATATATGAAATGATATTGATTCAATAAAATGAATATATCAAATACATAATTACCCTTTCACTCTCTAAGGAAATGATAATGTCGTTATTGCGTATATATGCCCTTCCATCTCAACGAAGCGATGTGATCCATTCTTCATGTTCAAATTTTAATAATTATTATAAATATATATATAATGTTAGAAAATAATGTATAAAATAGATATAAATATGTAAATTATTTAACTATGTAATATTCTTAAGAACCATAACTTTCATGTTAAACCATTCATGATAACAGAAGCTAGCTAACCCCCGAAACAATAGAACTAATGAAAGATTATTACAAAAAGAGTGATAAGATTCTATAAAAGGATCATATAGGATATTATAAATATTAATATGGTTATAATATTAGATAATAACCTAATTAAAACAAATATACATGTATTTAATGTAATTTCAACTAAAACGAAGTGTGAGGTAAGGGTGTTTTTCTCAATTTCTCTTCATTGAGGAATATTGTAATGTTATACACCTAATTTCACTAATATGGTGTATATAATGACCCATTTTCATTTAATTTCATAATAAATTCATAATAAATGGTATTTAATGTTTTAATTTGATCTATTTCATTTAAGGGTATTTGACCTCGTAATTACAAACTGGTAAAAAATTTCACAACTCATTTTCTTTTCTTTGGGATATATTACTTCATAATTATCTTTAACATTACAAGATTATGTGAGTAAAATATTTTTAATGTATTATTATGTATTTAAAATTGATTAATATGGATTTAAATTTTATACACATAATAAATTCATTGATTAATTCCAACTTCAATGTTATGATCATTGAAATGTTTTATTTGACAATCTCATTTTAATTGGGATTATTTATGCTTTCATTTCCATTAAAGGAAATTATTTTATATTGGATAATTAACCAATTTAATTGTATTATAATCTAATTATTTATTATATTTTAAAGTATGATTTCAAATTTTTCCACTTTTTAGTATTAAAATGATTGCGATTTTTTTTATAAAATCAAATATAATTTCTCTCTTCAGTTTAAAATAATTTTTCTTCCAAATGAATATTCTATAAAAATGGCTTCAAAAAAATTATCATTATTCAAAAGATTTATTGAAGAAATTTTTACCTATCTTTTAATTTTTACAAAAAAATTGATAATAATCATTATTTAATTCCAAAAAAAACCCATTTCGATTTTATTGAAAATTTGAGGAAAAAAATATTTGTTTTAACATGTATATCATGTTTGGTATTTCCCAATATCATGACCACTGAATGTTTTAATTAATAATTTATATCCTTTATAGGTTATATTTAATGAATATTATTTTATAAATAATTTTGGAAATTTTAAATTTAAAAATATTTCAAAATTGAAAATGTTATTTTCCTCAATATTGTTTTTAATGAAATTTTAATTGTATTTCTATTCATCCATGACATCAGCAGATATTCTTACTTGTGATAAACTAGGGATATTATGTATTGATATCGTCTTTATTGTTTCTTTGAATGGTTTATGATTAGTTTTATTTGGGAAATTATTGAAATATTATTTCTTGATTAATTTTTGTAAATATAAAATTTCCCCTGAAATATTCACTTTCATGTTATAATTGGACATTACAGTTCCCCTAAATATCTATATTTATTATCATGGTTATATTTATTAATTAAACCATATATAATTTATACATATGTTATTTTACATTGAAATATATATAATTAACTAGGTATTTTTCTAATACATATTCGTTACTCGATATCAAAATTTTCTGATAATACATATTGTTGATGAGTTAAAGAAGATTTTTGATATATGATGAATGCGTTGGACATATAGATATGGGTGGGGCTAAGTTATAGATTTAACCTTGATGAAACAATATTTTCATGAGATAATTCAGTTTGATATCCTTAGTAAAATGGGGTTTTGGTGTATACATACCCATCATTTTTAAACTATCTTATGAAAGGCCATGACAATAGAGGTTTCATGTTTCTGGAGATCATGATAGTAACATACGATATTTTCATAGAGGTAATGATCCTTATATTACTTTCTAAAACATATCCTTTTATTCTAATCATAGGATCTGAAATTTTAGGAGTGGTTTGGGAGAATCTGGGGCTTGTTTGTAGCCTGAAGTTCTAGAAAATGGGAAAGAGGACTGAGCTACATGGTTAGCGCATGGTTAAGGATAACTATGGTAATCAACTATTCAAGTCATGCAGTATACAAGGGAAGCCACATAGTTTTTCTAAAACCATGAAATTATGTCCACATGACTGTGAAAATTTTCAAACATCCATCGTAAAGTTGTTTCCCACGGCTTGTGCATGGTTATTCAAACTATGTGCCTAGCTCATGCGAGGGGTCCCCTTATAAAGTGTGGGGTACACAGTTGGTAGAAATATTGGATAACCATTTATCCAAACAATGTGACCTATTAAATGAAGTTAAAATAGACTTTTTCTACCTATAATTTTTTAACCAAAATTCCCCTCTCCTCTAAGTTGTTTCTGGTGGACCGCACACCAGATCCCTCCCTCGTCCTCTCCATGGGGATTTTGGTGTCTCCCCCATCTGTTCTCGGACTCCGTTGGTGGATGCATTAGACCAATCTTGGTAATATATACAAAAATCATCCTTATATTTTAAGTTTATTTCTACTATTTTGTTATTTCAGTGTGATCCCATTTTCCCTATTTTTAGTGAATTTGATGATATTTTCTAATATCTCCCATTCTAGTATGATTCACGGGTCGACACTGGATAAGGAGAGAACTATGAACCTAAGGAAGTGGTCTAGCTTATTTCCCTAATTTTTTTTGCATCTATGTTGTGTGTTTTTATACCATGCGGTGGAACTTTCTAAAAACTCCCTTAAATGTATAGTTAAAATTATTTTATGTGGTTTTACATGTTCAATAGGAACCTACCTAGTGCAAAATCACCTCCTGGATTGATCTTCTTTACATGGTCCACCACATTGGATGTTCCCATACTTGAAAGCCTATATTACCACTATTTTAAAAATTTATACCACCCTTGAGTTTTGATAGGCCCTTTTAATAAAAGTTCTAATCCATAAATCGAATTAGTAGAATTAGATAACCCTGAGTTTGGATGTTATGAATTTTTCCTTATTCAATAATTGGATTTATTAATTAAATTATTCAGCCAATTTGATTAAAAAGAAATCATATAATTGTATCATTAAATGAATTTTATATTGTTAGTTAAACCCACATACCATACAAAGGAGATAGGATTAAATGGTTCCATAAGGGATGACATGGAAGGGATTTTCGTGCATTGTAATTATATTTTATATACGGATTGTATACATGTCAGGAGTGAAACCAGTTATGCAAAGGATGGGATCATCAGGTATTTTCCTTACCTCCATGTGAGTGACATTGATTCCCTATGGGAGACACACCATGGATGGGCTCAGTGGCCAGATCGATATACCAGGTCATGAGTAAATCTCAGTCCCCTATGTGAGATACCTAGGATGGACATAGAGGGTTGATTAGATGTCATACCAAAAGTGATACAAGGGATTCTATTTATGGATCACCTAGGGAATAGTTCTATAGTATTGTATATTTATTATGCCACTGGACAAATACATGGGATTCCATCTAGATCACCTTTTATGGGCTAAGGGTACCTATACTAGAATCTAAATTTGTCACTTAAATTTCAGAATAACAATGAGTAAATGTTTTCCTGGAGTGTATCAGCCCACCCAAATAAAATGCTTTGGGATGATCCATCTTTTATTATTTAATTATGATGACTATTTCACAAAAACTCTTAATTGTATAGGTTACCTCAATTCATAGACATTTTTATTAGTCCATAGCAGGTAGCATCGGTTGAGTACCCTTTGAGGGACCAAGACTGATGTACTTATTTTTTCCTCCTTGAATTTATTATTTATTGTCACACTTCTCATTTATATCCATGTACTGATTGATCTAGAAACCATTAGTGGTAGCCTATTAAGTATATCTCACACCATTATTTAGATTCAGTTTGTACCCAAGACGAATTCATAGTTACGGGTATTGATAAAGGAAAGTGTGCAGTTTCTGATAATTGAATATGTGTCATAGGATAGAGGACAGGTGCAAAGGACCGAGCCTATGTTTGAGATACAATTAGTGACAATTTTTCATCTTTTGGGTGTTTTTTATAGCATGGGATATATTACTTCAACCATGTATCTTGTATAATCATTTTTTATAGATACATTATCATCATCAAAACTTTGAACCTATTTATTATTTAGCTTCCTCTGGTTCATTTATTATTCAATTTTTCTTATTTATTCTGTTTTCACTACTTATCTATATTTTTTACCATTGTGTTTCACTCTGATCTATGAGGCAATATTCTCACCACATACACACCCTAGGCCCTCGCTTCTAGTCAGGATCCTCTAGCATACAGGGATCCCCACTTGAGGTCATGAGGTCAACCGTCTCGGGGCACCACAAAGTGTCTTTCAGGGAAGGACGCTACAATGAAATCCAATAATTTATCATTTACTTTATTAATAATTTATTTGTTATTATCCATGATATTTTCATAATGATAATACCTATTCATGAATTTCATTCTCATTTTATTGAATAAATGACTTGTATTATCAATTGATTACCTTAGAATGTAGATTATTCCTTATATAATCAGGATTGTCATATGATTGATTAAATGGAATGTTTTTCAGATATATACCTTTTTATATTGATTACTCTATACTAAAAATTCTTTATTTCTTCATGATATTTTTTTCCTTTAGTAACTCTTATTGAGTGTTTGAGCTCCCCCTTATTTTGTTTTGCTTCTTAATAATCTAGGAAGAGTTCTATGAATGATTTGAAATGATATAATAGATGGAATAATGATATTATTTTAAAAAATATTCTATAATTTGTTTTTTTGAAATATAATATGAGATTCACATATGTATCTTGTTTACCAAGACTAATAACCTATTTGGTCCTTTGGGAATAGATATATTAGATCATATTGAAATATATTAATGTACACATTAAATGTGGGCTAGTGGGGTTGGTTCATTACAAAAATGTGGTTACATTAAATAAAAAAATGAAAGTATAATAAAAATATTGAAAAATCATGGGGAAGAAAACGTGTGGGATCATTATTAGGGAGATAGAAATCCTCAAATAAAAATAATCCTTAAGACATGTAGAGAGATTTTTTAGAATGAAAAGGTTGTGTATAATGGGAAAGAGTATGATTTTATATAATAGAGATCCATCCAATCATCAAACAATTAATGTAATTAAATAAATTAAAACATTAGAAGGGAAGAATAATATTATAGAACACTTTCAAACAATATTAATAGGATTATTCAAAATATTAGAAGATACTCAAATAAAATGAAATATAGGATCAAGAATCCATTTCAATGGATGAAATTCTATTTTAGTGAATTCTTATATCACAAAAATACATCTTTTAATGTATAGAGGAACTATCTTAATGGTGAATGAATTATGATAATGTTACAAAGTACAATGACATATACCACACAACAAAGGTGAAATTATTTAAATGAGTATTTTTTCCATTATTCTAATAATGTCCAAAAATCATTTAGTATCTTGGAATATATATATGAAATAAAATATATAAAATACTTAAGATAGGTTAAAAGGGAAGGCATCAAAACTATTACATTGTACAAAAAATTAATCTTACTAGAGGTTGAAGAAGATGGTATCACTGTACATACAGTGGGAAATGATGTGATATCCAATAATATATAAAACATTTCTGACATCATATGGAAGGAAAATATAATTAATAAAATTAAAATCTTTGTTAAATTCACACTAATTACTTTCAAAAATAAAATTATATAAATACTCAATTGTTGTTGTTCATCACCTTTGATAAAAAATAAGAAATAATTGAAAACAATAACGATTACTCGGAATTGATTTATCTTATTTAACAGCTATGTGTTGTTAATAATCATGGGTACTTACAATATGAGGATAATTGAAGTAGAATTTAAGAACTCAAAAATACTATTTGGAGATTCTATTCTACACATAATATGATGTGTGAGTCATTTTTATTACAATGGGCTTGAAGTTATAGTCAATAAGAGTGGATTCATGATCAATAGAAAGGACAATGATGCTCTTATCCAAGGAAGAAGGACCAATAAAAATATATATAAGGTAGATAACAATGAAAACAAGTATTTCTTCCTAGATAAAGACAATAATTATTTAAATGATCAACATCTCAAACCCATACTTAAAAAGTTATTAAAAATAATTTTAAGCATAAGTATAAGGCCCCAGCCTTAAACATTACTTAATCTTGAGTTACTTAAAGAATACACGTTAAGGAACTTTTCAGGTTTAGAGTTTTAGAGAATTAGATCATAAAACATGCATTACATTCTACATTTAAACAAAGTGGTTACATAAAAGATAGTACTCATTTTTCTCATCAATGGAAACATGTTTAAAATAAAACCGGGATTCTTTCTTGACACTTCCATGACACTATCATCACACCATGTACCTTTCCCTAGACCTGTGAAAGACATTTCAAAAACTTGGGATGAGCATAAATAGCTCAGTAAGGGATATAAAAGTATGAAATGAAAACATCAGTCCATGTATAAAATCATACTTTACCCATAAAACATAGGCACGTTAACATACCTCATAAAATCATGAATATATCATAGAAATCATAAGACGTATAGGTAACTTGAGGCATTCATAACATTCTTACGTAGGGAGTAACCCTCTTGGTTACATTTGGAATACCCATCACAGTATATTCCCTAAATATCTTTGGGGAAACCTTAACGTTTAACTCCTTCGTGTTACCCAATGCATTGGAGAGCTATATCGGGCTCACCCGCCCTTAGTTTATCACGAAACCACCCGTCTACATAATAATTCCCAAGAACCATAATATAATCATATCACATAAAACATATATAAATGAAACATAACATTTCCACATTTCAATCACAAGATATCAATACAAAACATTGATATAATAAAAACATTATGAAAACCATTTTCAATACCAAATTAAAGGAAAAGTAAAACATGGTATTTATTTGTATTTTTAAAAAAAAGGTATGGATTGTAGAGGAAGCTGAAGCTCAAATAATTGTCACGACGACGGAGAAGTCATTGTCGCCGCATACGTACGACAAAAAAACATTCCCTTTTTTCATTTAGTAAACCCTTCGTATAAAAAGATTCATTTTGAGTAAACATAAAATTCAAAGGGGTTTATACACCGTATAAAAGAAAATTGTGTATAAAACATAATATGACTCAATGAAAGGAGATTGAGACGAAGTCCTATACCTCGGGTCCGACTTGACTCGATCGTTCTTTAACGTTCTGAATAATAAACTTGAGTTAATATCTACTTTATTAAGAACCTTTTTCAAGTTAATTATTCCTTTTATATCACTTATTACCATGTAATGAACACTATGTAATTATTTAAGTTAATAATGGTCATTTTGTCGATCATTGGTACTTGAGTCAAAAATAAACTCTTTATAATTACAAGTTGTTCATGTGGTAAAATATCCATTATATCCAAAATTATATTCATGATTTAGATATCATATATTTAATATATATCCACTATATACATTCATTAACAATATTACATAACATTTAGAGGTAAGAAATGAAATGCACTGTTCATGGAGACGGTAAGCCGTACGTACGCATGAACGCTACTTTCATTTCTATTTCATATTTTATGGAATGGAATCATAATGATATAAAGGTATGTTATAATTCCAGTATAATATCATATATAATATCATTAATTCCATCCTTTATACGTCCCACATATGGCATTAAAGAATCAAATCACTTTGAGGGGGCGGTAGTCCGCACTTCTTAAAATGAAGATATCGCGTATACCCATAATGGAAGCCATAAAGGTATGCCATAAATGAAAAATACAGAAGCTTAAGGAAAAAATAAATATATTATATATCATATATAAATATAGTGACATCTTAATGTCCACCTTTTAAGGTGTTATATAAATGTTGAACAATCCTCATTTCGTGAGGCAGAAATTCTCCATCCACAGAAACAGTATGTTCTTTAACCATTAGATGTAGGTGTGTGTATGTGTAGCTCAAATCATTCTTATAAAAACATCCTAGTATATTTTAGATACTGGTGTTGTTAAAAAATAAAGGAATAAAAAGAGTTTAGGGGGTTGGAGAAGCAAAATAAAACATAAGAACATAAGAGAAGACACTACCTTTAAAACGGGTAATTCTTTTTGATTTGAGCTCAATGGCTTCCTTGGGAAGACTTATACCCAATGTGAGGCTTCAAGGAGTTAGAAAGGAATGTGGAGAGACTAAATGGACAGGGGTTGGCCGACCCAAAGGCTTGAGAGGTGTGGGTAAGGTGGTAGAGGTGGGGGCCTTTTATAAGAGGAGAGGAGGGGCACTCTTGGAAAGTTATAAAACGGTACTTTATTATAAAATAATTTTCAGATTTAAAAGTTCCCAAAATAATATATTTCTAGGATAAGGTGATAAGAGTTCTAAATACACCCATCCAATAGGTTTTTTACATGTGTAGGTCTTGTATTTTACATTATCTTTTCATTTTTTTTTTGAATCATTAAATAACGAGGTAATCGCTGCATCATCATTGTGTCATAAATAATTTAATTTATTTAATGTATAAAAATTCTAAAAAACATATCATGATGTAAGAAATCTTTTTATCATTCCAATGACTATTCATAGTCAAAAATCTGACTTTTATAACCCCATGTATTTTATTTTTATTAAAACAATACATGTTTGTGCCATTTTTTACTTTTATTTTAAATAAAAGGCATTAATGTCATTATCTTACCCAAGTGTGTAACACCTGAGAATTTTATGAGAAATATTTTGTTTCTATGTTATATAAATCATCAAAGGAATATTTTACTACACACAACACTTTCTTGTATTGCTTTACATGCAATCGCGACCTTCCTCGATAGCTTGCGTCGTACGCAATACTGAGTTTCACTAAACAACGATATGCTATTAAAATATTATTAAAACTAGCCGTTATGAATAATAATAACCTCTTTTTTAAATTTTATGAATTTTATTTTTCAAAATGAACTTCATTTTTGGATTCATAATATCGAAATTATCCTAGGGTGAAATTTTTGTATTTTTATGAAAACTTTCAGTTTTTGATGAATAGTGAATCCACTAAGTGGTAGTTTAAAAGACTGAATTTTTCATAAAACTTAATTTTACCGCTTCTGTGAGTGGAATTTCAAAAATCCTAGAGACAAAGTTGATGTCATTAAGTAAAATGTGGTTCAATGAGATAAAAATAATTTTTGGTGAATAGTAACTTTTTACTTTTATTTACCACGGTTAAAAGTAAATAGGGTAATTAAGGGTAAAAATGATATTATTATTATGCTAACACATGTCCTAATTCTATTTTATAAGTTTAATTCGACCAAAACCAACATTAGGAATAAAATATGACCATTTAGGCCCACTTGGATTAGATTAGGACATTTATTATTAATTTATTTAACGAAGGGTCAAAATAGTTAAAATCAAAGTTTAATAAGTAAATAAATTTTAATATAGGGTTATACATAAGATAAATTAGACTATAAATATTCATTAGAAAGATAAAAATATTTCCTACATAATGATATTTTATTTGTAATTTTTAGACTTAAAATATGTTATTTTATTTATGACACAAAGATGATGTAGTAATTATCTTATTAATGAAATATTGACATAATTGATGTTATAAATATCCAAATAAATGTAATTTGAGACTTTTTATGAATTACACTAATTTTATAGGTTAATATTACATGTTAGTGTTTATTTAATTAACGTTTTTAGAACTACTAATTCTGTTATGATTTTTAAAAAAATCAATTACAAAATAGTTTCAAAATTGACATAAAATAGTTTTTAAAACAAATATTATATTATTAATTGTTATTTTATTCCCAAATATTTAAGGTTTGGCCAAATGACTTAGATAACGTTATATATATTAATAATAAACAACTTGGGGTTCTTTTGTCTTGTTATAGTAAGATTATTAACCTTATAGTATAAGAACACAAGAAGACATGGTAAAAGTAAAATTATTTAACGTAATGTTATATCTAAATGATAAGGTTAAAATAGGAACCTAAACTTGTCTAAATTCTATTTTATGAGAGTATTACAACCCATCCCCACCTTATCTTCGAAATAAATCATTTTGGAGCTATTTAAAACCGAATTTGGCTTTATAATAAAATAATATTTTTAGTTATTCCAAAGGTGCACCTCTCCTCCCTTATAAAAGGGCACCTCCTCACTCTCTTCCTCACACCACTTTGAGCCATCAAGCTCGGCCAACCCCTTCAAATTTCTCCTCTCCACTTCCCTAGAAACATTCTACAGGTTCTTCTCTTCTTCCAAGACCAATCTTAGTGCCCTAAGAGGAGGTTTCAAAAGACGTGTCGAAAGAAGAGGTAATATCAGTTACCGATTCTTTCAACTTTATTTCTTCTTCTACTTCTTCTTATTTAGTTGTTTCATTATGAAGTAACAACATAAGTATCACCCATATACAGATATGTTATTATAAGTATTAAACAAACCTATTTCACCATCTATCCACCCTACGAAAAAAGAGATCACCGCGCATGCGTACGTACGGAATACCGTCTCCACGCCGTGGTGTAATCTATTTTCCACCACCACCTTACATGGATGGGTATAATGGTGTACATAATAACTATATATGATTATTGTAAATTTATATTGATTCATAAATAGTATACATACACTCCAATATAATTCCATGATCATGAGAACGATATCATCGCTCGTGCGTATGTACGGACTACCGTCTCCACGACGCGATGAGATTCATTCTCCATGTTAACCATTAATTAATGATTATAAAGTATATATAATAAGTAATAATGAAATATATGACATAATAATGATACTGGATTTATTTGTATATATATTTATTTCATCTAATTAATTCCATTCAACTCAATAAGGAAACGATAACAGCGTTCATGCGTACGTACGGCCTACCGTCTCCATGAACGGTGTATTTCGTTCCATTTACTGATATATTATATATATGTAAATTATGAATATATATTATATATAAATCATGTTTTATATTCTGTAATTAAGTATTCAGTACCTATGTAATTATATGAATAATTACAAGTCAAAACACAGACGACAAATGAAATGATTTTACCCAAAATGCTCTTTAACATGGAATTTACAAAAGAACGGGTAATATAAAGTCATAAGTGAACCATATATGATATCATAACAATTATTATGATTCTGGAATAAGTCAATGACATTATTTAAATCATTATACATGAGGTTAGGACACTTACGAAGAAAATCGGACCTAAGGTAAGGGAAAATATCACAATCTCATTTTTATCTGAGACTGTTTATACTTTGGTACTTACTGGGGTGTATTTTATCATCCACATCCATTTTTCCTAAATATTTAATATTTATATCCTTCTACAATAGTTTATATCCAATTTTACCCTTCGGTAAGTTTTTAGTAAAAGATATTAAAGGAATCTTTTGTCGTTTTTCGTACGAGGTGCTTTTTGACTTTTCTGACAAAAGTACGAGAAGAATGTTTTTTTAACTTATATGGAATGAATGGATTTTTAAAACATTATTTCCAAGAAGCTTCCTTTACATGTTTCATGTTTATTTTTAATCAACTTCTTCTAGTTTAAAATTGTACGACATGTTAAGAAAGGAAAAATGTTTTTTAAGTAGAAAGGATATTTTCCTCAAGAATGGAGTTGAAGAGTTTTATCAAAATTATTTTCCATCTAAGATAATATAGGGTTATATTTCTATAACTATTATTACATGGATTTGATTATGTTGTTATGGAAATATTTTTATGAATTCCTTTATCTGATATGAATTGTTTTATGATGTCTCAATGTTTAAGATTCCCATTTTTATTACACGGGTTATGCTATGATGTATGGTTTATGATTTTGTGGCACACATAAGAATGGTATCATTATGAGATGGGTGGGACCTATATCTCCCTCAAATTCATTGGGTAAATATTTTATATCTCATGAGATAGAAATGGCTAGAACGGCAGGTTAAACCGGTTCAGTGAAATAGGACTGAAACGAGGAGTGAACTCGGTTCAGAAATGGAATTTGTCTACTAAGATAGTCCTGGAAATGAGTCTTGAGTAATAAGAAATGATTCTATATGATTATTTGTGTATGCCACAAAGTTTCATGTTTTAAGTTATGATTATTGGGATTAAATTTCACTACTATGATTTATCTCATGTTATGAAATTATGATCTCTTTTGCAGGTTAAGATTTCCAAAAGTTATGTTATTATGTATATGATGTGATTGATATTTATTTTGTTTACACTTAATGTGAATTTGAGCTCACCCTTTTTATGTTTTATTTCCCCAGGTCAGGAATAAGGTTTTTAAGTAGGATATGCCAAAAAGGGACTCTAGATATGATGAAATTAATGGGAGGCAAAGTAGATGCTTCATGAACCAGTTGTTTATGTTTCCCAGTTTCTAAAGACTCTATACCTTTATGGTCCTTTCCTGGTTTTGTTATATGTTGTAATAAGTGTGCTTCAAATATGAAGTAATAACAATTTATGTAAAGTATGGTTTGTTATAGTTGGTATCAGAGGAAAGGTATAGTCAACCTTTGGAAACTAGGATGTGAAATCCTTAGTAAGAACCCTAAGGATAAGTCTAAGCATAGAACACAATCTTAGTGTTTTAGAAGTGGCCATGAACAACCTACGATAAGACCTTAAGTGTGAAATTTTATTCTTGATTATGTGGTTTTTCTATTATAATTAGTGTTGCTCACACTATTCTTCTTGGTTTTAGTCAATGGCTGGAACCCGAAGAAACCGTGTTAATACGGAATGTGACGGGCAATGCAATGATTGTCCCCCTGAGCAACCAAACGTTATGGGAACTGGAATGAAAAATCTTGTAGCCATGTTCACACAACTTTCTCAAGCTATGAATCATGAAGTAATTCCAAATGAGCAAAGGAAGGAGCAACATTCTGTTGAATCCTTCATGAGGCAGCGTCCACATTCATTCAGCGGGTCTCCTGATCCATTAGTGGCTGAACAATGGATCAGTACCACTGAAAAGATATTTTCAGTTCTTCAATGTTCTGAACATGATAAAGTCATCTTAGCAGTGTATTGTTTGGAAGGTGATGTTGATCAATGGTGAAATCTTATTAATAATACAAGACAAAGGGATGAAATTGAGTCCATGGAATGGAAAGAGTTCAAGAACTTATTTTTCAATAAGTACATCCATTGTATTCTCTGAACAAAGATAGAGAAAGAGTTTCTTGAACTGAAGCAAAAGGATAATGAATCTTTTGGTACCTATGAAGAAAATTTTACAAGACTTGCAAGGTACGCTTCTGGTATTATTATCTAACCTGAGAATAAGATCGATCGATTCTTTAGTGGCTTAAAACCAAGTCTTTGAAGGGCGTTAGACATAAGGGACTTCAACAGCTACGAGGAAATCGTTCGATGTGCTCTCAAAGTTGAGATGGAGATTCGAGTAACCCATCAGTCATATGGGTTTGATAAGAAGAGGAAAATGGAATTCAAATGAAAATCTAAAGAGCACACTGAAAATAAGATGAGCTTTACCTTATGCTCAAAGTGTGGAAAGAAACATGGAGGGAGTTGTCTTAAAGGGACAAGTAAATGTTTCAAATGTGGAAAGGAAGGTCATCGGGCATTTGAATGCCACAATGATAAGAAGAAGATGTCTAATGATGCAAACAAAGGAAGGGATACACAGAATGAACCTACAACACATCAATGTTTCATGTGGAAGGATATGGGGCATTATGCCAATCAATGCCCAAATCCAAGGGTTGATGATGATGGTCGGCGTCAACAAACTCTTAAGGCTAAAGACAAAGGAAAGTCACATGCAATTTCTATCAGCGATGTGTAGTACGATAACAATGTTGTGAAAGGTACACTTACCATCCACTCTAAAGTAGCAAATGTTTTATTTGATTCTGGATCCACCCACTCTTTTATTTCTGAATAATTTTCTAAGGGTATCACCATATTACCTCAACAATTAGATGTTGAGTTGGCTGTGACAACTCTTAATGGCACAACAATAGCATCAAAAGTTTATAATTCTTCTCCAATTGAAGTTAGTAGGAAAGTGCTTCCTAAAAATCTTGTGATCCTTCCTATAGTGGAATTTGATGTGATTCTTGGCATGGATTGGATTTCTCTATATGGAGCTCATATCAATTGCCAAAGAAGGGGAGTCACATTTCATATTCCAGATCAATCTTTGATCGTCTATCGATGCAAGGATGAACATAACCTTCCTGTGGAAATTTCTTCCATCTTATGGGTCTTGATTCCACTAAATGAAGGTTATTTATCTCAAATGGTCTGTAAGAAACTCACGATTAAGAATATGCCCATTGTACGGGAGTTTGATGATGTCTTTCCAAAGGAATTACCAGGTCTTCCACCAAATCTTGATGTTGAGTTTTCAATAGAACTCGTACCGGGTGCTTTGCCTATTTCAAAGACACCTTATAGAATGGCCTCAATTGAGTTGCAAGAATTGAAGAAGCAACTCCAATAAAATCTTTATATGGGATTCATACGCCCTAGTGCGTCACCTTGGGGATCACCTATTCTGTTTGTTAAGAAGAAAGATGGATCAATGAGACTCTGCATTGATTATCGAGAACTTAACAAGATCACTATCTAGAAAAAATATCCTCTCCCGCGCATTGATGACTTATTTGACCAACTATGCGGAGCTCAATACTTTTCCAAGATTGATCTTCATTTTGGGTATCATCAATTATGGTTCAAAAGTGAGGATATACCAAAGACGGCTTTCCGTAAAAGGTATGGACATTATGAATTTATAGTGATCCCATTTGGTCTTACTAATTACCCTGCTATCTTCATGGATCTGATGAATAGAGTCTTTAGAGACTATCCTGATCAGTTTGTGGTAGTCTTTATAGACGCTATTCTTGTCTATTCAAAGAGCAAGGAAGAACATGAAGATCACTTGAAAATTATATTCAAGACCCTAAGAAAAGAGAAGCTTTATGCTAAATTTACCAAGTGCGAATTTTAGATACAAAAAGTTTCATTTTTGGGTCACATAATCTCAAAGGAGGGGATATCTATGGATCCAGCAAAAACAGAGGCTATCAAAAGATGGTCGAGACCAACAAAAGTAACTGAGATCTGAAGTTTTCTTGGTTTGACTGGATATTATCGACGTTTTTTGAAAGATTTTTCACGATTATCTAATCCACTCACCATGTTGACTCGGAAAAGAGTTAAGTTTGTCTGGACGGAGGAATGTGAAGAGAATTTCAAGGAGTTGAAAAGAAGGTTATCCAGTTCACATGTGCTCACACTGCCTTATAGTGGAGAATGGTTTGTGATCTACAGTGATGCATCCAAGAAGGGATCGGGGTGTGTTCTTATGCAAAATGATGTGGTGGTAGCTTATGCCTCATGATAGTTGAAAATACATAAGAAAAATTACCCAACACATGATTTGGAGTTAGCTGCGGTAATCTTTGCATTAATTATTTGGAGGCATTATCTTTATGGAGAAAGGTGTGACATTTATACTGATCATAAAAGTTTAAAGTATATTTTCACACAAAAGGAGCTGAATATGTGCCAAAGAAGATGGTTGGAGCTGATTAAGGATTACGACTGCTCAATCCATTACCACCTTGGGAAAGCAAACAAGGTGGAAGATGCATTAAGTCGACAAGACCATGCCAGTTTATCCATGATGAGGATCACAAAAGATCCAATATTTATGGATTTACAAAAGATGGATCTTGGAATTATAATGAAAGGGGAAAATTGTATCTTTATCAAATTAATGTTAAACCATCTATACATGTGAAGATTAAAGAGGCACAGAAAGATGTCGAGTTACAAAAGAAGGTGAGAAATGTTCCTGAATTCAACCTTGATTGTGATGGGATAATAAAGTTCAAGAATCGGGTTTGTGTTCCTCCCATCCCTGAATTAAAGAAGGAGCTACTGGATGAGGCTCATAGATCTTCATTCTCTATTCATCCTGGAAGCACAAAGATGTATAGGGACCTGAAAGAGTACTTCTGGTGGGATGACATGAAAAGAGATGTTGCTGAATATGTCTCTCGATGCTTGGTTTGTCAGCAAGTTAAAGCTGAGAGACAGAAGTCTAAGGGGATGTTACAACCATTACCCATACCCGAATGGAAATGGAAAAACATCACTATGGACTTTGTCACAGGACTTCCTAAAACATCCAAAGGCAATAATGCTATCTGGGTTATAGTTGATCGTCTTACAAAGTATGCACACTTCGTTGCTACTGGAGAGGATTTCTCTCTAGATCAACTTGTCAGGATATATGTAAAGGAAGTGGTAAGATTGCATGGAGTACCACTTTCTATTATATCTGATCGGTATCCAAGGTTTACCTCATAGTTCTGGAGAAGTCTTCAATATACTCTGGATACAGAGTTGAGTTTCAGCACTACTTATCATCCTCAGACGGATGGTCAGTCTGAGAGGACAATTCAAACTCTAGAAGATATGTTGAGAGCTTGCTCTATGGATTTCAAAGGTGGTTGGGATCAACACCTACCTTTGGTGGAATTTTATTATAATAATAGCTTTCACTCCAGTATTCAGATGGCTTCTTATGAAGCTCTCTATGGAAAGAAATGCTGGAATCCAATTTGCTGGGATGAAGTTGGGGAAAGAAAGCTATTAGGACCTGATCTTGTTGATGAGATGGCAGAAAAGGTCAGATCTATTCAACAACACATAAGAGCAGCTGAGAGTCGATAGAAAAGTTATACCGACAACCGAAGCAAAGACCTATAGTTTGAAGTGGGTGATAAAGTGTTCTTACGAATATCTCCCTGGAAGAGGGTCATGAGATTTGGAAAGAAGGGTAAGTTGAGCCCTAGATATATTGGTCCTTTTGAAATACTAGATCATGCTGGGAAGGAAGCTTACCGATTGGCGCTTCCATCGAATCTCTCTCAAGTTCACGATGTGTTCCATGTATCTCTCCTGAGAATATACATACCTGATCCTTCATATGTACTCAACTCAGAAATTGTACTGCTGGAGCAAGATCTTTCTTATGAAGAACAACCGATAGAGATTCTGGATCGTAGCGAAAAAGTCCTATGAAACAAGACCCCTAGATTGGTGAAAGTTTTATGGAGGAACCACCAATTATAAGAATATACATGGGATCTTGAGGATATTATGAGGGAGAGGTATCCTCATCTATTTTTTATAAAGTGACGAATTTCGAGGGAAAAATTCATTTTAAGGGGGGTAGAATGTAACACCCGAGACTTTTATGAGAAATATTTTGTTTTTATGTTATATAAATCCTCAATGGAATTTTTTACTATACACAACACTTTCTTGGCTTTCTTTACATGCAATCACGACCTTCCTCGATAGCTTGCGTCGTACGCAATACCGAGTTTCACTAAACAACGATATGCTATTAAAATATTATTAAAACTAGCCGTTATGAATAATAATAACCACTTTTTGAAATTTTATGAATTTTATTTTTCAAAATGAACTTCATTTTTGGATTTGGAATATCGAAATTAGCCTATGGGGAAATTTTGGTATTTTTCTGAAAACATTCAATTTTTGATGAATAGTGAAACTACTAAGTGGTAGTTTAAAAAACTAAATTTTTCATAAAACATAATTTTTCCGCTTCTGTGAGTAGAATTTCAAAAATACGAGAGACACGGTTGATGTCAGTAATTAAAATGTGTTTCAATGAGATAAAAATTATTTTTGGCGAATAGTAACTTTTTACTTTTATTTACCACGATTAAAAGTAAATAGGGTAATTAAGGTAAAAAATGATATTATCATTACCCTAAAACATGTACTATTTCTATTGGATAAGTTCAATTCGACCAAAAACAACCTTAGGAATAAATATGACCATTTAGGCCCACTTGGATTAGATTAGGACATTTATTATTAAATTATTTAAAGAAGGGTTAAAATAGTTAAAATCAAAGTTTGATAAGTATGTAATTTTTAATATAGAGTTATACATAAGATAAATTAGACTATAAATATTCATTAAAAATATAAAAATATTTCCTACATAATGATATTTTATTTGTAATTTTTAGACTTTAAATATGTTAATTTATTAATGACACAAAGATGATGTAGTAATTATCTTATTAATGAAATATTGACATAATTGATTTATTAATACCCAAATAAATGTAATTTGAGACTTTTTATGAATTACACTAATTTTTAGGTTAATATGACATTTTAGTGTTTCTTTAATTAACATTGTTAGAACTAATAATTCTGTTATGATTTTCACAAAAATCAATTACTAAATAGTGTCAAAATTGACATAAAATAGTTTTTTAAACAAATATTATATTATTAATTGTTATTTTATTCCTAAAAATCTAAGGTTCGGCCAAATGACTTACATAAGGTTATATATATTAATAATAAACAACTTGGGGTTCTTTTGGCTTGTTATAGTAAGTTTATTAACCTTATAGTATAAGAACACAAGAAGACACGGTAAAAGTAAAATTACTTAGCTTAATGTTAAATCTAAATGATAAGGTTAAAATAGGAACCTAAACTTGTCTAAATTCTATTGGATGAGATTATTTCGACCCATCCCCACTTTAGCTTATAAATAAATCAATTTGGATCTATTTAAAACCGAATTTGGCTTTATAATAAAATAATATTTTTAGTTATTCCAAAGGTGCCCCTCTCCTCCCTTATAAAAGGGAACCTCCTCCCTCTCTTACTTACACCACTTTGAGCCTTAATGCTCGTCCAAACCCTGCCAATTTCTCCTCTCCACTTCCCTAGAAACATCTTAGAGGTTCTGGTCTTCTTCCATGACCAATCTTAGTGCCCTAAGATGAGGTTTTAAAAGGCGTGTCGAAAGAAGAGGTAATATCCGTTACCGATTTTTTCAACTTTATTTCTTCTTATACTTCTTCTTCTTTAGTTTTTTCATTATGAAGTTATATCATCAGTATCACCCATATACTGATATGTTATTATAAGTATGAAAAAAACCTATTTCACCATCTATCCATCCTACGGAAAACAAAATCACCGCGCGTGCGTACGTTCGGAATACCGTCTCCACGTCGTGGTGTAATCTATTTTCCACAACCACCTTACATGGATGGGTATAATGGTGTAAATAATAAATATATATGATTATTGTAAAGTGATATTGATTCTGAAATAGTATACATACACTCCAATACAATTCCACGATCATGAGAATGATATCATCGCTCGTGCGTACGTACGGACTACCGTCTCCACGACGCGATAAGATTCATTATCCATGTTAACCATTCATGAATGATTACAAAGTATATATAATAAGTAATCGTGAAATATATGAAATAATAATGATACTGTATTTATGTGTATATATATGTATTTCATATACTCAATTCCATTCAACTCAATAAGGAAGCGAAAATAGCGTTCATGCGTACATACGACCTACCGTCTCCATGAACGGTGTATTTCGTTCCATTTACTGATCTATTATATATGTGTAAATTCTGAATATATATTATATATAAATCATGTTTTATATTCTGGAATTAATTAATCATGACCTAATTAATCATATGAATAATTACATGTCCAAACACGGACGACAAATGAAACGATTTTACCCAAAACTCTCTTTAACATAGAATTTACAAAAGAACGGGTAATATAAAGTCATAAGTGAACTATATATGATATCATAACAATGAGTATGATTCTGGAATAAGTCAATGACATTATTTAAATCATTATACAGAAGTTTCGGACACTTACGAAGCAAATCGGGCCTAAGGTAAGGGAAATATCACATTCTCATTTTTATCCAAGACTGTTTATACTTTGGTATTTACTGGGGTGTATTTTATCATCCACATCCATGTTTCCTCAATATGTAATATTTTTATCCTTCTACAATATTTTATATCCAATTTTACCATTCGGTGAGTTTTTAGTAAAAGATATGAAAGGAATATTTTGTCATTTTTCGTACGAGGTACTTTTTGACTTTTCCGACAAAAGTACGAGAAAAATGTTTTTTAACATATATGGCATGAATGGATTTTTAAAACATTATTTCCAAGAATCTTTCTTTACATGTTTCAAGTTTATTTTTAATCAACTTCTTTTAGTTTAAAATTGTATGACATGTTATGAAAGGAAAAATGTTTTTGAAGTAGAAAGGATATTTTCCTCAAGAATGGAGTTCAAGAGTTTTATCAAAATTATTTTCCATCTAAGATAATATAGAGTTCTGTTTCTATCCCTATTATAACATGGATTTGATTATGATGTGATGTAAATATTTTTATGAAAACCTTTTTCTGATATGAATTGTTTTATGATGTCACCATGTTTAAGATTCCCATTTTTATTACATGGGTTATGCTATCATGTATGGTTTATGATTTTGTGGCACACATAAGAATGGTATCATTATGAGATGGGTGGGACCTATATCTCCCTCCAATGCATTGGGTAAGATTTTATATCTCATGAGATAGACATGGTTGGAATGGCAGGTTAAACCAGTTCAGTGAAACAGGACTGAAACGAAGAGTGAACTCGGTTCAGAAATGGACTTTGCCCACTAAGATAGTCTTGGCAATGAGTCTTGACTAATAAGAAATGATTCTCTATGGTTATGTGTGTATACCAAAAAGTTTCATGTTTTATGTAATGATTATTGGGATTACATTTCACTACTATGATTTATCCCATGTTATGAAATTATGATCTCTTTTGCAGGTTGAGATTTCCAAAAGTTATGTTCTTATGTATATGATGTGATTGATATTTCTTTTGTTTACCCTTACTGAGAATTTGAGCTCACCCTTTTGTATGTTTTATTTCCCCAGGTCAGGAAGAAGGTTATTAATTAGGATACTTCAAAAAGGGACTCTAGATATGATGAAATAAATAGGAGGAAAAGTAGATGCTTCATGAACCAGTTGTTTATGTTTCTCAGTTTCTAAAGACTCTATACCTGTACGGTCCTTTCCTGGTTTTGTTATTTGTTGTAATAAGTGTGCTTCAATTCTGAAATAATAACAATGTATGTAAAGTATGGGTCATTATAAAGTGGCTCTATGGGGTCCCAAAAATCGACCCATGGGTTGTCTTGGTCAGCCATGACACATCCAATAATGGTAAGACATGTTTCTAGGTCATTTCATATTATTAAAACATTATTTTTACCTTAAATTACACTAATTACCTCTAATCATGATTAAAAACATAAAAGTTACTATTCACCAAACAATTATTTTAATCCCACCGAACCAAATTTTACTTCATAATGACAATCATGTATGTCGTATTTTTGAAATTCAAAACACAGAGGTGGTAAAATTTTATTTAAATGAAAAATCAGTTTTTTTTAGTACCACTTAGTGGTTTCACTATTCATCAAAAATTGAAAATTTTCAGAAAAATACCAAAACATCACCCTAAGATATATTTGATATTCTGAATTCAAAAATTATGTCTATTTTACAAAATTAAAAAAATATAAGTTACATTAATTAATTTAATAATTAATTCCTGTTGTCATAGCAAATAGTGTGTTTTTATGAAACAATAATTATCTAAAGATTGACACTAGTTTAAGTCCAATTTCAAAGTGAAATTAATTCCAATGACCACTATTGGATTAAATGGTAAAAATATATTCTAATTTCACTTTAAAACCAATTCAAAAGATAATATAATCATATAAAAAAATTAGAATAAAAAGAGGTTTTGAATTAAAATAAAACATTTTCACTATTCATTAAAAAAATGAACTTTATCGTAAAAATACCAAAAATTTACACAAAGAAAATTTTAATGTGATGATTCTAAAGAAGAGTTTTATTTGGTCTAATAGAATGTATAAGACTGACCAAAACTATATTTAAAGAGGGTTCTCCATCAAAAGGTGATATGTCGACCTTTAGTGAATATTAGAGTATCTATGCCTAAAATTGAATTCTTTTCTTATTTTAAGACTTTTTCTTTTATTAGATAAATGTAAAAACATTTAAAATATATATATAATCAAATTTTCGTTATTTCTATTCATTCCCGCCAATACAACGGCTACGCGTTAACTACCATTTAAAATAATATTATTTTCTTACTAGTGTGCAACGTAAGATTTCAAAAAAAAACTCTTTGTTGAGTATCAGGTACGCTATCGAACATAACAACTCCTTTAAAGTAAAATTAATATTTAATTCGTAAATATTAATAAATATGAAAATGTTTTATTCTTTATTTACCTAGGATGTTACATCCTTCCCCCCTTTTGGGAATTGCGTCCTCGCAATTTTATTCACTTATCAAAATAAGTGGGGGTATTTATCCCTCATGGAATTTTCAGATTCCCACATTGACTCTTCAACCATATGGTTTTTCCACAAAACCATTACCTGGTGAATTACCTTATTTCTCACCACTTTCTCTCTTCAGTCAAGAATCTGGACTGGTTGTTTTTCATAAGAGAGATTCTCTTCCAACTAAACTACCTCTGGGCTCAAAACATGAGATGGATCTGGCATGTATTTTCTCAACATCAAAACATGAAAGACATTGTGTACCTGAGATAAACTTAGAGGTAAAGCCACTCGGTATGGAACTGATCCGACTTTCTCCAGAATTTCATATGGTCCAATGAACCTTGGACTCAGCTTTCCTTTCTTACCAAATCGCATCACACTTTTCCATGTTGAGACATTGAGAAAAACATGATCACCTACCTCAAAAGATAGATCCTTCATCTCATTATCTACATAACTCTTCTACCTGCTCTGAGCTGTTCTCATGTGTCTCTGTATCAGCTGAACTTTTTCTACCAACTCTTCTACCAATTCTTGTCCCATCAACTTCCATTCAGCCACTTCATTCCAGAAAGCTGGAGTTCGACCCTGCTTCCCATATAATGCCTCAAATGGTTCCATCTGTATACTGGAATGAATACTATTATTATATGAAAATTAAACCAAAGAAAGATGTTGGTCCCAACTTCCCTGATAATCCATCGAACAAGCACATAGCATATCATCCAATGTTTGAATTGTTCGTTTTGACTACCCATCTGATTGCGGATGAAAAGCTGTACTAAAATTTAATTCAGTACCCAACGACTTCTGAAGGCCTTTCAAAAAGATAGAAGTGAACCTGGTATCACGGTTAGATACAATGGAGAGAGGAACTCCATGTAACCTGACTATATCTTTAAGATACAAACAGGAAATTTGATCTAGGGAAAAAGTATCTCGTATAGCAAGGAAATAAGCAGATTTAGTCAAGCGATCAACAATAACCCAGATTGGATTATTACCTTGAGGTGTCTTCGGAAATCCCACGATGAAGTCCATCGATATATTATCCCATTTCCACTCTGGTACTGGTAAAGGATGAATCAACCCTTTTGGTAACTGCCTATATGCTTTTACCTGTTGACAAGTCAATCACTTCACAGTAAAATCAGCAATATCCCTTTTCATTCCATCCCACCAGTAATACTTCCGAACATCTCTATACATCATAGTACTGCCTGGATGAACTGAAAACGGAGAACTATGAGCTTCACATAACAACTCTCTCTTCAACTGTGAATCACAAGGCACACATAATCTCTTCGCAAATATCAAAACAAAATCATTATCAATGTCGAATTCAGGCAACTTACTCTTCTTAACCAGCTCTACCTTTTTCTGCAACTCGCTGTCTTGCTTCTGTGCTTGCTTAATTCTGTCTGATAGAGATGATCTCACTAATACCTGAAACAAAATATAAGAACTTCCTACACCAACAACTTCTATGCTAAAGTTCATCAAATCCTTAACCAAAGGATCACTTTCCAAACTCCACATTATTAATGAAGCATTACTTTTTCAACTCAAAGTATCAACCACTTTATTTTCTTTTCCCAGATGGTAATGAATTGTACAACCATAATCCTTGATTAATTCAAGCCATCTCCTCTATCTCATGTTCAATTCTTTCCGAGTGAATATATACTTTAAAATTTTGTGATCAGTATATATTTCACACTTTACTCCATACAAATGATGCCTCCAAATTTTTAAAGCGAAAACAACAGCAGCTAATTCCAAATCATGTGTAGGGTAATTTACCTCATGAGTTTTCAACTGTCGTGAGGCATAAGCATTTACCTGATCATTCCGTATTAAGACACAACCAAGTCCTTTCAATGAAGCATCACTGTAGATAACAAAATCGCCATTCTTGGAAGGTAGTGCCAAAACTAGAGCATTCACCAATATTCTTTTCAACTCCCGAAAACAATCATCACATTATTTTGTCCAGAAAAACTTAACACCCTTCTGAGTTAGCTTAGTCATTGGACTAGATAACCGTGAAAAATTTTCAACAAACCTTCGGTAATATCCTTCTAAACCAAGGAAGCTACGAATATCAGTTACATTTGTGGGTCTTGGCCATTCTTCAACAACCTTTGTTTTTTTAGGATCAACAGTTATCCCATCTTTTGAAACAATGTGACCAAGGAAAGAAATTTTTTGAAACCAGAACTCACACTTTCTGAATTTCCCATACAATTTATTTCTTTTAAGGTTTGAAAAATAACCCTTAAATGTCTTTCATGCTCCTCTTTACTTTTAGAAAACACCAAAATATCCTCAATGAAAACAACCACAAACTTATCCAAGATCTCCTGGAAAATTCTATTCATAAGGTCCATGAATACAGCAGGTGAATTGGTTAGCCCAAAAGGCATTACTAAAAATTCATAATGGCCATATCATGTACGAAACACGGTCTATGGAATATATGCTTCCTTTACCTTCAACTGATGTTACCCTGATATCAGGTCAATCTTTGAAAAATACTGAGCTCCCTGGAGCTGATCAAACAAATAATCGATATGAGGCAAAGGATATTTTTTCTTAACAGTGATGTTATTCAAGGATCTATAATCAATGCAAAGTCTCATAGAACCATCTTTCTTTTTAACAAATAAAACAGAAGCACCCCATGGTGATGTGGTAGGTCGAATGAAACCTTTCTCTAATAAATCTTGCAATTGATCCTTCAACTCTAAAAGTTCAGTTTGAGCCATTCGATAAGGGGGTTTTGAAATTGTCTTAGCATCGGGAACTAAGTCAACAGTAAATTCAACTTCCTGATCTGGTATTATCCCAGGAAACTCATCATGAAAAACTTCAGGATACTCATTTACCACTGGCACATCATTAATATGAACAGTTCCCTTGTTTTCAACAATATGTGCAAGGTAATATGCATTTCCATCTTTTACAAGTTTCTCAGCCTCTTGATATGTTATCAACAGTAAGGGTTCATTATTATACACAAACTGAAAGGCTTTCTGAAAAGAAACTTCTTTAGATCTACAGTCAATCTTAGCATGGTAAATAGAGAGCCAATCCATACCTAGGATAACATCAAACTCTACTAGAGGTAAAAAAAAATAAGGCTTGCAAGTAGGTTCTTTCCACGGATAAGGATAGGAAGATTCTTATAAATTCTTTTTCCTCAACATTTCCCGTAGTTGTTTTTACCACAAGTTCAGGAGTCATTTCTTGAGATGGTATTCCAATTTTACTAGAATGTTTTCAGAGATGAAAGAATGTGTAGACCCTGAATCAAACAACACACTGGCATAATCTGAAAAAACAAACAAAGCACCTGATATAACTTCATTTGATGGCCCAACATCAGCTGAAGTAGTTGCAAAGGATTTCACCACCCCTTTCTGCTTGTTGTCTAACTGCTTCCCATCACTCAACCTCTTTGTCGGACACTCATTTTCATAGTGACCCATCTCATTGAACTTAAAACATTTCACTAACTGTAAATAAAATTTGGTCTTACCATCACCCTCATCTTTTTCAGTGCAATCACGAGCCTTATGTCCCATCTTACCACATCGATAGCACTTTCCAGAATTCAGATCACATTCCCCAGCATGCCTTTTACCACATTTATCACAAACTGGAAACTTAGTTTTCTTACCATCAGACCTTTTTGAAGAATTCTTTCTTTTCTCCTGCCACCTCAGTCTCTTCTTATTCTGGTTGTTATAGAACACTTGATCATCAGCAAACTCCATTTCCACCTTCTTAGCACATCGAACAAGCTTTTCATAACTCTTGAACTCACGAGAAGCTAAATCCATTCGATATTTTGGCTTTAATCCTGAGTAAAAATGATTGATTTTACTATCAAGGTCTCAGATAAAATTTGGAGCATACCTTGCCAATCAAGTGAACATTTCTTCATAGGCAGCCACTGAGTCTTCCTCTTGCCTCAATTCCATGAATTGTTTTTCCATCCTAAGTCGAACAGACGTAGGAAAATACTTCTCAAGAAACATACCTTTGAATTCATCTCAGTCAAGAGCATCAATCTCATCAACGTCCCTGATATTTTTAACCATCAACCACCACTGATCTGCTTCACCCTCCAAACGGTAAATAGCAAGACTAACCTTTTGATTTTCTGAACACCCCATGACATCAAAAATATTCTCCAGTGCTTTAATCCACCCTTCAGTTAGCACAGGGTCAGATGATCCTCTGAATGATGGGGGATGTTGCCTCATGAAATGTTCCACCAATGAAATGTTCCTCTGCGGTTGATCTGGCTAATCTCATGCATGGATACCACCAACATTTATCGCTTGAGTCAACTGTGCCATTACTGAAACAAACTGTTCAGTTCCAATTCTGACCATCTCAGGATGCTGATTCAAAAGGTTATTTTTTCTGTATGCCTTCCTAGCATTGATTCCCTATTTCCTATACGTAAAACCATTCTGAACAAACATGTCTTAGATGAAGAAACATGGTAATATTCAAATGCTATATCATTTCAATTTGACCATAAAAAAATTTGGATAATCATTTAATAGAATTATATCTCCTAAAGTTATCTAAACTGACCTCTGATACCAACTATAGGGCCCCATCCATAACCATTACTTAATCTTGAGTTACTTCAAGAATACACATTGAAGATCTTTTCAGGTTTAGAGTTTGACATAATTAGATCATAAAAAATGTGTTACATTCCACATTTAAACAAAGTGGTTACATAAAAGATAGTACTCATTTTTCTCATCAACAGAAACATGTTTAAAATAAAACATGGATTCTTTCTTCACACTTCCTTGACACTATCATCACACCATGTACCTTTCCCTTGACCTGTGAAAAACATTTCAAAAACATGGGATGAGTATAAAAAGCTCAGTAAGGGATATAAAAGTATGAAATGAAAACATCAGTCCATGTATGAAATCATACTTTACCCATAAAACATATGTACATTAACATACCTCATCAAATCATGAATAAATCATATAAATCATGAGACATACAGGTAACTTGGGGCATTCATAACATTATTATGTAGGGAGTAACCCTCTTGGTTACGTTTGGAATACCCATCACAGTATACTCCATAAATTTTTTCAGAGAAACCTTAATGTTTAACTCCTTCGTGTTACCCAAGGCATTGGAGAGCTATATCGAGCTCACCCGCCCTTAGTTTATCATGTAACCACCCGTCTTCATAATAATTCCCAAGAACCATAACATAATCGTATCACATAAAACATACATAAAGAAAACATAACATTTCCACATTTCAATCAAAAGATATCAATTCAACACATTGATATAATAAAAACATTATGAAAACCATTTTCAATACCAAAATTAAAGAAAATTAAAACATGGTATTTATTTTTCTTTTTAAAAAAAGGTATGGCTTGTAGAGAAGGATGAAGCTCAAATAATGGTGACGGCGACGGAGAAGTCGTTGTCACCGCATACGTACGACAAAAAAACATTCCCTTTGTCGTTTAGTAAATGCTTCATATAAAAAGATTCCTTTTGAGTAAACATAAAAGTCAAAGGGGTTTATACATCATATAAAAGAAAATTTTGATTAAAACATAATATGCCTCAACAAAAGGAGATTGATACGAAGTCCCATACCTCGGGTCCGACTTGACTAGATCGTTCTTTAACGTCTTGAATAATAAACTTGAGTTAATTTATACTTTCTTAAGAACATTTTTCAAGTTCATTATTCCTTTTATATCACTTATTACCATGTTATGAACACTATGTAATTATTTATGTTAATAATGGTCGTTTTGTCGATCATTGGTACTTAAGTCAAAAATAAACTCTTTATAATTACAAGTTGTTCATGTGGTAAAATATCCATTATATCCAGAATTATATTAATGATTTAAATATCATATATGTCATATATATTCAGTATATACATGTATTTACAATATTACATTACATTTAGAGGTATGAAATGAAATGCAACGTTCATGGAGACGGTAAGCCGTACGTACGCATGAACGCTACTTTCATTTCTATTTAATATTTTATGGAATGGAATCATAATGATATAAAGGTATATTATAATTCCAGTATAATATCATATATAATATCATTAATTACATCCTTTATATGTCCCACATATGGCATTAGCGAATCAAATCACTTTGAGGGGGCGGTAGTCCGCACTTCCTAAAATGAAGATATCGCGTATACCCATAATGGAAGCCATAAAGGTATGCCATAAATGAAAAATAAAGAAGCTTAAGGAAAACACAAACATATTATATATCATATATAAATATAATTACATCTTAATGGCCACCTTTTAAGGTGTTATATGAATGTTGAACAATCATCATTTCGTGAGGCAGAAATTCGCCATCCACAAAAATAGTTTGTTCTTTAACCATTAGATGTAGGTGTGTGTAATTATAGCTCAAATACTTCTTATAAAAACATCCTAGTATATGTTATATACTGTTTTTGTTACAAAATAAAGGAATAAAATGATTTTAGGGGTTTGGAGAAGCAAAATAAAACATAAGAACACAAGATAAGACACTACCTTTAAAATGGGTAACTCTTTTTGATTTGAACTCAAAGGCTTCCTTGGGAAGACTTCTTCCCAACGTGAGGCTTCAAGGAGTAATATAGTAATGTGGAGAGACAAAATGGATAGGGTTTGGCCAGGCTAAAGGCTTGAGAGGTGTGGGTAAGGTGGTAGAGGTGGGGTCCTTTTATAAGGGGAGAGGAGGGGCACTCTTGGAATGTTATAAAAGGTTACTTTATTATAAAATGATTTTCGGATTTAAAAGGTCCCAAAATTATTTATTTCAAGTATAAGGTGATAAGAGTTCCAAATACACCCATACAATTGGTTTTTGACATGTGTAGGTCTTATATGTTACATTATCTTTTCATTTTTTTTAAATCGTTAAATAATGAGGTAATCACTGCATCATCATGGTGTCAAAAATAATTTAATTTATTTAAATTTTAAAAATTATAAAACAAATATAATGATGCAGGATATCTTTTTATATTTCCAATGACTATTTATTGTAAAAAATATGACTTGTATAACCCCATGTAAAAATTGTTTTATTAAAACAATACATGTTTGTGTCATTTTTTACTTTTACTTTAAATAAAAGGAATTAATGTCATTGTCTTACCCAAGTGGCTCCATGGGGTCCCAAAAATCTACCCATGGGTTGTCTTGGTCGGGCATGACACATCCAATAAGGGTAGGACATGTTTATAGGTCATTTCATTTTATTAAAACATTATTTTTACCTTAAATTACACTAATTACCTCTAATCGCGATTAAAAACTTAAAAGTTACTATTCACAAAAAAAATTATTTTAATCCCATTGAACCACATTTTACTTCCTAATTAAAACCATTTATGTCGTATTTTTGAAATTCAAAACACATAGGTTATAAATTTTCATTTAAATGAAAAATCATTTTTTAAGTACCACTTAGTGGTTTCACTATTCATCAAAAATTGAAGTTTTTCAGAAAAATACCCAAACTTCACCCTAAGATATATTTGATATTCCGAATTGAAAAATGATGCCTATTTTAAAAAATTCAAAACATATGAGTTAAATTAATTAATTTAATAATTAATTCCCACTGTCAGAGCAAATAGCGTGTTTTTATGAAACAATAAGTATCAAAAGATTGACACTAGTTTAAGTCCAATTTCAAAGTGAAATTAATTCCAACGACCACTATTGGATTAAATTGTAAAAATATATTCTAATTTCACTTTAAAACAAATTCAAAAGATAATATAATCATATAAACAAATTATAATAAAAAGAGGTTTTGGATTAAAATACAACATTTTTCACTATTCATTAAAAAAAATAAACTTTATCGGAAAAATACCAAAAATTTAAACAAAGTAAATTTTAATGTCCCGATTCTAAAGAAAAGTTTTATTTGGTCCAATAGAATGTATAAGAGTGACCAAAAATATATTTAAATAGGGTTCACCATCAAAAGGTGATAAATCGACCTTTAGTGAATATTAGAGTATCTATGCCTAAAATTGAATTCTTTTCTTATTTTAAGCCTTTATCTTTTATTGGATAAATGTAAAAACATTTAAAAAACATATATAATCATATTTTTGTTATTTCTATTCATTCCCTCCAATACAACGACTACTTGTTAATTTCCATTTTAAATAATATTATTTTATTACTAGTGTGCAACGTAAGATTTCAAAGAAACTTGTTGTTGCGTATCGAGTATGCTATCGAACAGAGAAACACCTTTAATGTAAAATTAGTATTTAATTCGTAAATATTAATAAATATGAAAATGTTTTATTATTTATTTACCTGGGATGTTACAATAAGATAATGATTATTATCCCTAACATAAAATGGAAATGGTAGAATTTAATAAATTCTATCATGAGTGGGGTATAGTTAAAAATCCATATAAATAAGAGAATAATATATCCGCACACAATTCGAATATAGTTTATACTATTCATTACTGACCAATGACACAAAAGGGGCACAAATGATAAATGTTTTCAATTCAATTTGTTGGTGATTATATCTGGAGTAATTGATCATAATTGTTCTCTCAAATAAATAGATATTTGACTATATTTTGAAGAATTAAAGATTTATTTAAATTTAATATAAAATAATGATAAATATATTATGACTACACTCAAAATAGAGTACACTACTATTGTAGTGGATAATTAATTCTATAAATATGACAAAAAAATTTGTTGTAATATTAAAAAGTGTTTGAAAAGAAGAATCACATAGGTAATAACATAGAAAATATATTCCTTTTAATGTTTCTTATTTCAAGGAATTTTTGAACAAAGTAGTAAAAGTGGTTTTTTTCACTTAGAAAAATGATTTTCTTAGTTATATAGAAAATACTTTCCCTCCTAAAATATATAATAGAAGGAAACCAACTCAGAAATATTTTATGGGTTATATAAGTAAATGATCTTGAAATTATATAGAATTTATACAAGCAAAATATAAATATGCAGTGAATGAAGGAATATAAATTTTATATTCTACCAAGTTAAATCCCTACAGGTTTTTTAGTAAAAAGGAAAAAAATTCAGTGAAATAATAAAAATGTTCTCTAAACCAAAAATGTAAATACATATACTGACATAAATCATGAATAAATTTATTGAAAAGTGGATCATCGTGAATTTTTCCTTTGAAAATATCAATTTATATCATACGTGGATGATTTTGAAATTACAATAGTTAAAAAAACGGAATTTGGGTGATCCATTCACCAAATTTAATTAAAATATGAATATTAAGGATTTATGTAAATGATTCTAATGTCCCTATTAATAGTTACCGCAAATTCAACCCCATAGGAGGATATAAATTGAGTAAAAAAACTTTTTTAATATATTTGGAACTCTTATATTTTTTAGAATAATTAATAAGTGAATTATGGATAAAATAAATGAACTAATATCTTGATAAAAATGAAAAGAAAAAAACCTAAGAGACTTTGAAGAGGTTGAATGATCAAAACACAATTATAATGAAATGGTTATTCAATAATAAACATGATGATCATTAAAATATAATTCAAAATAATTAATGAGAAGTATGATGATGATATAATAAAAATTAGGACACAGATGTGGTAGATACATTCACATCATTGGTGATTCATGAATAAATTTGATTATTCTTAGAAAAGAAAATAAAAATGATATTTAATATTTATAAAATGGATTTGAATATGAAATTCATGAATGAATTTCTCAAATTAGTGGTTTAATGTATTTTGAATTCAAGAGAAGTGGTGTTCACCAAAATCATCATATATACTTCACTAAGGAAAAATGAATTATCATACTAATCTATATTTATTATATCATATTTAAAAGAATAAATGTTCAGTCATGGTAGTAGTTTGATAAACTAGTCTAATACATTTTTATAAATAATATAAATAACTCACTTATCTTATTAGATTTGAATTTAATAAACTGGGTTAATATGCATTTATTTATCACATAAAATATTCAAATGAGATACTAAATGTGTTTTATATATGTTGTTTTACTATATTTTATATTATTATCATGGTTGGAGTCAAACAAGGAAATTTTGGGAAAGGAAAATATATCAATCCAATAATTTTATAGAGAATAATTAAATATTTTCATTCATTTATGATGAAATGATTAGTTATAATGTGTTAAATAGGTTTAGTAGCATGATTTCAAAGAAATATAATAAATTATTATCTGAGGGTAGTGAAATGAATCATATCGTATGTTAAATATTCTATTTAAAGTGCATTGATATATAATTCATGAATAAATGAATATTTTGTAGATTATTAAAATATGTATTCAGATTCATATATCAAGGATATAAAATATTATAGAAGAAAATAATTATACACTACGATTAAATTCATTAGATGGATATAATGAATTAAGATTGTGGTTCTCCTATCATATCTGAAGTAAAGTACATTTTAATGATGAATGGTTGTACTAAACTACATAGGATATAGAAATAGTAGTAAAATATCATTAAATAACTCTTGATGACCATGATGATATTTTATGACAACAATAGTGTGAATAATATTATAACTATCATGTTAAAACAATCATGCACTAAATATGGAAAAACATTAAAATTTATAAAGGAAAAGGTATAGAAATGTTTTTTCAATGTATATTATATTGGAATAAATGAACAAGTGGTGGGTATTTTCAAAAAAATCACACATTAATCTAATATTTGATAAAAAATAAGTTTAATATCAATGTTTAAAAACCTCAGAATATATTATGATGTTTAAAAAATCACCTATCCGCAGGTGATTTATTTGAAACTATGGTTAGATATAGTATAAAATTTATGAGAAGATATATATTTGAAAAATGATACTCTTTAGAATTATTTTCAAATATAAAGAAATGAAAACTGCACTTACAATTAAAAGAGAAAAAATTCCCAATTAAAGAGGTATTTTTAATAATTTTACAATGAATATAAAGTTAAAAATGGTGAGAATGTTTCTTTAGGGAATACCCATAAGTTGTAATAGTCAAGACCCTATTATTTCATGTAAGCACCATAACAGAAACAATCACACAATGTGCTCTATAAAGATCATTTATTTATGAGTGTATTTGAAATTTTATTTTATAAATGATAGAATTTTATTTTAAGATAATAAAATTCACAGTTTAACTCTTCATAATGATATTATCATAAGAATAAATTTTGTTATTTTTTCAAAATAGTTTATTTTTATAGGAATAGATATAAATGCAGTTACTAATGAAACTGTAAATTTTATTACCTTATAATTAAATAAATGGAAACTGGAATTTTATAGCACCTACGAAATTTTCAAAATGTGTTTAATGTGTAAAGATATATGCTTTTAAATATATTCTTAAATTATAAAAACAATTTTTAACTTTTTAGGAATATAAGTAATATTTTAAAATAAAAGAAAATGTTTTATGTGTTTTATTTAGTTAAATATTATTTGAATAAAATTTGGTTAGGGATTTATTTTGAGACAATATAAAATATATATTTTTTATAATAAACAAAATTATTTAATTAAATTCAACATAATTGATAATTTTACCCAAAATATAATTTTTCTGTTTAAACATTAAATTTTTATAAAAATGGTTTTTACACATGATAATGTTAAATCAAATTTTATTTTCAAATAAATATATTATATTAATTTTATAAAATAAATTTTAAATTAATAAGGAGTAGGAAAATATTTTTAACTTAGAAAATATTATTTTTAGGAATTGGATGTAAATTACTTATATTAAAGGTTAATTCCCACAATAAATGAAAACGGGTAGTCATCAAAGATAATAAATTATAAGGCTTATATAAATTCAATATCAATAAATTATATTAATATATTTTCTATTATAAATCTTATAGAATATTTAAAAATTTAAAAATATATATAAATTGTAATTCAATTAATAAAAAATAAAAAATAAAAATAAAAAACACCAAATGTATAGAGAGAAATTTTTCTATAGAAACACTTTTTTCTATATCTTATTTTTAAATTAAAAAATTAATTTTTATTAAATTTATAATTTTATGTTGAATAAATAGTGTCCAAATTATTATTCATAATGAAAAAAAATTTAAATATGGGTCATCTTATATTTTCAGTAATAAAATAATTACCATGTTCAAATTTGAAATCAAGATTATTGAGGATAAAAATTGGTAAACGAGGTATCTCAAATTTGAAAAAAATTAAAAGGTCACTTACACCATCTAGAAATTCTTATTATTTACTAATTACATACCCACATGTCTTATCTAGGATTTCTCTACCTAACTCTCTTATCTAACCTAATTAACTAACACCCATGTGGTTCTATTCTTACCCTTATATAAAATTAGTTTCCATGAAAAAAACAAATTTTCACCTATAAAAGAAGCTCACTCCAACCCATTATCTAATCCCAATACACCCCAAAGGATTGAAATCAAATTTCCATTAACTCCCCATTTTTAAAAACATCCCATGTAGATCATATAGTTCTAAGGAGTCCTCCCTATATTTAATCAGTTACTTTGGAATGTAAGGGTTTCTTATCCATATCTTTCTTTTTTAGTTGAAATTATTTTTTTATAATAACATTTCAATATATTTCCTTTATTGGAAATTCATTGTATCTCCCACTTCATATATTGTTAATGAGAGACTTCATATCCCCTTTAAATATATCTTTTTTCCTATGTCATTATTATACTGACATAAGGTAACCCATTCCACTCATTTCACTATCAGTTACAAAACACTAGTGTAATTTCATTGGGCTTATAGGTATATGAAAATATCAATCATTATATTTGTTAAAAATGATATTTCCTAACATTAAAATATAGTATTAATCTATTACAATTCCCACAACTCATAAATTTTGAGAATGTAAACAATTGTATGGTTTTCCTAGAAATAACATCCCCTTCTCAATAATATAAAATGGATGTGGTGATGGAATAGATACACCTTGGGGTAATGTAACACCATAATGTTTTACAACTTAAGTTCATGAAATCCATGAAACATTGAGTCTCTACATAATGAAACTTTTTATACTAATATATTTATAAACTACCCAATGAACACGATTTTTATGCTTTTATGATTTGAATTTAGAAAAACATCCCTCTACGGTTGTGATAAGTAAGTTATTTGGAGTCTGATTGAACAAATATGTTTTTGGTGAAGAGTAACTTAACTCTATGAATAAAAATATTACTCTTATACTCCAAATAATTTTTTTTATATTTTTTAAAATCCACTTTAGGTAAAAGTGGTATCCTCACAACAACCAAATAAAAACCAAACTACCATAATTCAAAATTCAAAAAAAAGAGATGAAACAACCGCCAAATTTGAAATTCAAACATCCCAGGTTATGAAGCCTTGAGCAGCGAGTTGTCTCGAGCCACACCCCCTGATAGTTGAGTACACTACGTCGTCACCACATTTCCTGAACTAGACCGTTGACTATCACCCCACGGAAGCTTCAAACAACCATCACAAAAGGCCCCTACGCCCATGGGATTCACTCATCAGAAAACACCTTTGTCACCGATAAGAACCCCACCATCCCCACCGTAAAACGCCAACTTTGTTGTCAAAAGAGAATCAAAACATAACATCAGAGAACATCAGTACCATCATCATGACGGAAACCACATCTCGTAGAATAAGAAGGAACACAAGACACATTGCCAGTTCAAATACCAAATCGCAGCAACAACCAAGAATAAAAAGGTGACAGAACCATCAAATAAAAATAGGAATACAACACCAATTAGAAACACCAAACCCAAGAGAGAAATGATAAAATCATAAGAAAAGAAGAAGCTAGTGCAGGTGAATAAGATGAACCAAAGCTGCTACAAGCTCCCCACCAACACCATCCCAATTTTACCCGTATCCTTCATCGAGCGTGACCAAAATTGAGTCGAGCACGATTGGTGGGTCAACAAGAGTAGTGGAGTAAAAGGACATTGTATGTCGCCACCGACTCCAACCCAAATCTTATGAAGATCCAGCACACTGACCCAACATGGAGGTCCGATGTGTAAGGTTAAACAATAAGTGGGGCAGTGAGCGATAAATTCTCTCCATACAAGCAAACAACATCAGTCGGTAAGGGGGAAAGAGAGAGAAAGAGGAGAAAGAGAAGCCATAACCGGTTGAAGAAAGAATCACCATCGCCACTGATAAAAAACGAAAAACCCTAGAATGAAGAGGAAGGAGAATATTCGGGAGTTTCAGGAGCGCCGAGAGTACTGGGCGAGTGTAGAGACATCCAATCGAAGTAGGAATTTCCATCACCACCGAACAGAACCGCAAAACCCTAGAATGAAGGGGAAGGAGAATCATCAGGAGAGTCGGAGCACGAGACTTATTTGATTACATTAGCATATAAAAAAGGAATATTCATCTAAAAGTACTAAGTAGTTCTGTAGTTTTGGAAATCCAGATACACATATAGGTTCAAAATTACAATTTCAAGGAAAAAAAATAATAGTTTTATTGAGAATATCCCAAACTCCAAGTTTATCCATATAGGACATTTATAATAAAATAATTCATGTCAGGAGAAAATGAAAAATAAGAAATAGGTGAGCTCAATTGCTTAGTAAGGGTAAGAAATATTGTGGATGATATCATAACAAAAACAATAGGCATGTCAAATAAATAAAAACATATTTCTTTAACAAAAACATGAACAAATAATGGAAGGAATAAGAGCAGAATAAATAATTCCATAATTATGGGTATTCTTCTAATCGAATAACCTCCTGAAAAAATAATATTATATTCTTAATGAGGGAATTCATAATTCGTTACATCATAATCATACCATTCATCCCTCGTGCCAAGACCATGAATAATCATTTTTTCATGGCCTTCTGCCAAGACCGTAGTTTTTCTCATGAGACCTATTGATGAATCGAGGGGCTATAGTAGGCCCCACTTGACACTTACTAAGTCTAATGAATTCCTCATATGAACAGGGATAAATATAAACAACATATACATTCATACTAAAACTAACATATGAAATGTAAATCGCTTTCCCTGAACATTAGGCAGAAACACTAACCATCCAGAGTAAATTGGTGAAAGGTTTTTAAGATACAACATCCACAATGAAAATAATTATAAACTGTTAAATTAAATATGGTAGATTATATCATGAATGATACACCTCAATTAAGTACAATATTCAACAAGGATGTTGACATAGATAAGATACTTTTAAATGATACCATTGAAAATTTCTTAAAGGAAATAATCCTTAACCAATCCAAAGTGTCCCATACCACATTGAAACATTCAAATCATAATCTGTTAGAATATAATGAGAGTAAGGAGACTATTGATATGATATACCAAAGGTAGTTACGTACACCACATGCAAGTAATAAGTGGTGAACAAGGTGTATATCTCATAAAAGTTAAAGTCAGACAATAAAAATCCTTTTTACTTTGGAAAGAAGAGTTCATTTGTTTTTTTCATGAAATTGGATTTGTAAAAATTTATATCCCTCAAAATATGAGTTGATAACATTGAATTTATATTTTATTCATAAATTTTTTCCATCTGAAGTAAAATCATGTAAAAAGTGTTTTTAAAGAATCTTTAGAATTAAAACATTTTAGTGCAGTTTAAGGAATTCATTGAAGATATTTTAAAGCACAAAGGAAAGTTTTATTTCATAAAAACATAAATTCAAAAAATATATTTTGCATGTTAAATTATTTTATTTTATAAAGATAAATATGACTTAATATTGATTATAGACTTCTATTGAAAATATGTAAGAGTTTGAAAATTTCCCTTGTTTCAGGCTAGTATTTTGGAAATAATTTTGAAATTTCCTATTAAAATATGTAACTCCCCATAAAATAAGGAAGGATTAAGGTTTATAAACATATATAGAAAACTCACAAATAATTTATGAGGAATATATAATAATATATAATAATTTAATTATGGTAATTAGATAATAAAAGTGAACCAAATGAAATTGGAGGTTCGGGTGAAAACCCCTTACAACTTTGTAATCAATTGAATCGTATGCCCCAAAATTAATGACCATAAAATGATACATCGAATATCATGAAAATAAATAGATTCAATATATGAAACATAAATGGGAATTATACATACATTGTAAATAATTAAAAGTAGGGATTGTAGAATATCTCTGAAAAATGGAACTAAGATGAAGAAACCCTTACCTTAAGTCTGAATGTGTTCTTCTCTTGAACATAAGGTCATGGAATATGAAATTAGACTTACTAATAAATTAGTTAAGAACCTATCAAACAATTATTTATTTTATCATAATTTTATAAAGTTTATTATGTCCTTATTGATAAGTTATAAGATCCAATTATGTTGTTCCTAAGTTTTCGTTTTCTTGATTTTCATAATCAGTTCAGTTGTTTTTATTTAATGGAGTTCATGTGGAATGGATGTAAATATCCAGAAATAAAATTACATATAATTTATGAAAAAAACAAAATAAATGGTCATTTATATCATTTGGATACATGGAATGAGGATGAATCATTAGATGGAATATTAATTACAACCACTTCGATTATTTTAGCGGTATTTGATTATTAGGAACTAGTTTGGTGTTATGATTTAATATTATGTACATATACTAGTTACTAAATATTAAATAGGTTATAATACATATATTAGAGTCTGGTTAAACTGTAAAAATGGTTTCATTACCAGTAATGAAGGAGAAATTGAAGAAAAAAACTTTGTTTTCCACAATGGTTGTAAATTGGAACCTCATAGACGATAATTTCGGTTATAATATAAAAGTGAGAGATTAAGAATATTGATGATAGGTGTTCCATTCAAGTGATATAATTACAGTATATAGACGAAACTGGATTTATCATGGTCTTTTGGATAGTGTAGGAAAAAATATAATAGGAATAGAAGATAAATTGAAATGAAACTAAATGGAAAAGAAAGGTGATTTACCTTTTGTAATAACCTCCTTGAGAACCTCCTTAAGGTAAGGGGTTTTGGTCTTATGAAAATACCAAGAGCTTCTTGGATGTGGGGATTTACTAGGGAAGAGTATTTTTGAAGAACTTTTTGGAGCTACAAGGCTTAAAAGAGTGAATGGAAGAGTATGTGAGGGGGGTTTATAGTGGAGGAGATGAGTGAATTTTGATTATTTAATTTATTATTTTATTAATTACCTCATGAAACCAAATAGTATTGTTTCATGTGACCTCTAATAGTAATATGTTCATTATATTTCGAACCATGTGTCCTTACATCACTGATGAGGTCAAAAATAGGGTATTTAACTGATAATTTGTATATACGGTATTTTACCATATTTCACTATTCATCAAAAATTTGAGTATTTCATAAAAATCCAAAAAATTTACCATAACCATTCTTGACATGTAGAATTAAAAAATAAACTAAATTTTTTGAAAATAATTTTATAAATTTTTTAATTTAATTTTTAAATAAAATCATTTTTTATTCCAAAAAAACAACTTTTAAACTATAACTCTTTTTATAACACCATGATAAATTAATCAAGGTACCATAAAATTATTTTAAAAAAATACGTCAATAAACTAAAAATTAATTATTACATTTTTTAATATGAATTTCCATTTTAAAATATAAAATTAATCATAAAATTTTAATTTTAATATTTATGTCATACAAAAATACCAATACTTATACAATGATATTTTTTTCTCTTTTAAGATGTCTAAAGTTTTTTATATATTCATTGGTGAATTTTATTTTTTGTTGTATGATTTACTATTAATTAATATTCAAAAGTTTATTTCACTATTCATAAGGGTATGTTACTATTCACAAAAAATTGTTTTTGTCTAATCATACTCTAAATATCTTACTGAACGCAACCGTGTATGTCAGTTTTTTGAAATTCAAATCACAACAGTGTAAAAAAAAATTTACATGACTGGGTTATATCAGATTGTTGTTTTGTAGAGACAAAATGTTTCATGAATTCTATAATATATATATTTTTAAATTATTAGGTTGATATGTTATCCCCTCCTTAAAAAAATCTATCCTCAAAATTTAAAATTGAATTATGAAAGTTAATGGTTCGTAAATGAAAATTCCCTTGTTGGAAAACCACATCAAGAATTTAGTTAAAATATTATATTCATAAGAGAAGAGGGAAATGCATTGGTTATTAAAAAACAACGCATTCCAATTAGAAAAAGTGGCCATGGAAAATAATCAAACCATCATGTAATGGAATTAAACTCTAAAACCCATATAATGATGAACTTAAAAAATTTCATAAATTGATAAAAATTCAAAAATATAATGATTCAAAACATTACAATAAAGGTCTCTGAATTTCTTACATGAACATATCATTAAACCTTAATCAACAATAATCATTTCTATAATTCACATTAAAAACATGTGAATAACATCATCATGTATCCTCTTAAAATATGATAATAACTTGAATTACCCTAAAAACCATATTAGAAACAAGCATTCATATTTATTTCTCAAGTAAGATACATGTTATTATATATATTCCTTAAATCCATAAGTGATGTAAACTCCATCGATGATAGCATAGACCACTTCTCGACAATTCAATTATCAGTTCCAAGGTATTCAGTATTTATCTGAATCAATCATTTCATCATCATTATCTCAACATCAGATATATATTTTAAAGGTTCTCTTTCCCTCAATCATATATTTTTTCTAAAGATTTTAACTTTCTACTAAATCTATTTTTTCATTTATACCAATCATCGTACGACCTCAAATAATTAATGAAATAGTAATGCAATACAATCCTTATATATCTCATAATTCATACAACCAGTACATTGCTGAAAAAATATTCAAATAGCATGATTCTTGACTGGGAATATTAATCATTCTAATTAATCGAGGATAGCATCATAAATTTATCATTATCTAAAATCATCATTTTAGTTATATTCCTTTCACTCTTGGGAAATTTATTCACATAGTGTCCCAAATCCTTGAAATTGAAGTATTGAATATAGGAAAATTCATTCCTTATCTTAATATTATGAGCATAGTGGCCTTTTTCTCCACACATGAAGAAAACTCCTTTTCCTCTCAATCATATACCAAGGTGTTTCCATCCAAAATTATCACATGTGTTAAAATACAACTTTCTCTTCTTCCCTTTATCCATGTTTTTTCTACCAATATCTACTTATTTTTCTTCCCTTTATTACCATATGACTCAGAGAAACCTGGTCAACAAATTATTCTATTTTCCCATATGATGAGGATACATGGTCGAAAAACTTCCATTGAAATGATGGCTTGAAACTATTAGAGATATGATCCTTCTTACTCTTCACATCATGTGCATTGGTGATGTTCTAATTCCTTCTACTATGCGGAATTTCGAATCAATTCTATATTATTTATTATCTCATTACATTTTGAACTCTCTATGACTCTAAAAATAGTATATCCCATAGAATAGATTTTTGCATCATAAATAGTAGAACAATATAATTTCATTACATTGGGGGCATAAATCCTTTATAATGGTGGGTAAATAAAATGTGAATAATCATAAGAATATCACTTATGAGTGTCGAACTAGGTACAAAACAAGGATTGTTGTCATGTACCAGGATACCTTGGGTCAAGCCTAAAAATCTTTGTCGGAGTTTTCACTCCAGGGTACATCTGTTCCAGAACCACGTACACTTGTAGTTTCTAGATAGGGATGTATATTCCAGGAATATCGACAAAATATATTCTTTACCAATATTCCAGGATGTTCTTTATATTTATATTCATAGACAATCAAAGGGTTTTGTTCCCTAATCTATGTTTTCTAAATCATGTTTCTAAGTTGTCTACTAAACTTCCTCTGATACCAACTATAACTCCCTGACCCTAGTTTCCTGAAGCTTGTGCCTTATTTTTTTACATTTGAATATAAACAAGTAATATGCATCCTAATGTACTGAGAAGTTTAGTAGTTTTGGAAAACTAGATACATATATAGATTCAAAATTACAACTTGAAGAAAACAACAACATAAAAGTTTTATTGAGAACATCTACAACTTTATGTTTATCCCTGTAGGTCATTCATAATAAACATCTTCATGTCCTATGAAAATTAAACATAAGAAAGGGGTGATCTTAAACACTCAGTAAGGGTAAGCAATGTAGTGGAAGATATCATAACATAAACATTAGGCATGTTGAATAAATAAAAACAAATGCCTTTAACAGAAACATAATCACATTATAGAAGGAATAAGAGCTAAATAAATAATTTCATAATCACGGGTCATGACCATAGTTTCCTAGAGACGGTGACTTATTTAATTACATGGGAATATAAATAAGGAATATTCAACCTGAAGGAGTTATTATTTTAATAGTTTTGGAAAACAATATGTATATATAGGTTCAACATTAAAACTTGAAGGAAAAAAACATAAAAGTTTTATTGAGAATATAAAAAAATTTAATTTTATCCCTGTAAATAATTCATAATAAACTTATTCATGACTTGATAAAAAGAAAAATTTGAAAGGGGTGAGATCAAATGCTCTGTAAGGGTAAGAAATATAGCTAAATATATCATAACCTAAACATTAGAAATGTTAACTAAATAAAAACATATGTCTTTAACAAAAACATGAGCGCATTATGACTGGAATAATAGATGAATAAATAATTCCTTAATCATGGGTATTCTACTAGTAGAATAACCATATGAACCATAAATATTATTTTCATAATAAGGGTATTCATACTGTGGTACATCATAACCATAGCATACAGGCCTCATGCTAAGCCATTAATAATCATGTTTTCATGGCCTTGTTCCAAGACCATATTTTGTCTCATGAGACATGCCAATGCATCGAGGGGCTATAGTAAGGCCCACCCAACACTTAAAAATTAGAATTAATTCCTCATATGAACAGGGATAAATATAAACAACTTATACATTCATATTTAAACTAACATATGAAATGTAAATAGCTTTCTTTGAACATTAAGCAAAAACACTATCCTTTTAGAGTAAATTGGTGGATGGTTTTAAGATAGAAAAACCACATTAAAACTAACTATAAACCATTAAATTAAATATTGTAGATTATTTTAGTAAAGGTACACCTAAATAAAGTTTAATATTCAACAAGGATGTTGAAAAAGATAAGATACTTTTAAATGATACTATTGAATATTTCTTAAGGAAATAATCCTTAAACATTCCAAAGTTTTCCATACCTCCATGAAAAATTAAAATAATAATACCATAGAATATAATGAGAATAATGATACTATTGATATGATATAACGAATGGAATTATATACACCACATGAAAGTAATAAGTGGTTTACAAGGTGTATATCTCATAAAAGTTAAAGAGAGACGAGAAAAATCCATTTTACTATAGAAAGAAGAGATCTTTTTTATTTTTATAAAAAATAGATTTGTAAAAATTTATATCCCATAAAAGAAAAGTTAAGATAATTTAAATTATATTTGATTCATAAATTGTGTCTAACTGAATTGAAATCGTGTAAAAAGTGTTTTTAAATAATCTTTAGAATTAAAAAATTTTAGTGTTGTTTAAGAATTCATTAAAGATATTTTAAAGATAAAATGAATGTTTTATTTCATAAAACATTAAATTAAAAAAATATTTTTCATGTTAAGTTATTTAATTTGGTAAAGATAAATATTGTTTAAAATAGATTTTATACTTCTCTTGAAAAATGGTAAGAATTTGAAAACTTCCCTTGAATCGGGCTGGTATTTCGGAAATAATTTTGAAAGTTCCTTTTAAAATGTGTCACTCCAAATAAAATAAAGAAGTATTAAGGTTGTTAAAAATATATTGAACACTCCGAAATAATTTATGAGGAATACATAATAATAAATAATAATTTCGTTAGGTTAATTAGATAATAAAATTAACCCAAAGGAAAATGGAGGTTCGGGTGAAAAACCCTTACAACTTTGTAATCAATTGAATCGTATGACCTAAAATTAATGATCATAAAATGATACATTAAATATAATGAAAATAAATTCATTCATTATATGAAACTTCAATGGGTAGTATACATACACCATACACAAGTAATAGTAGTGATTACGGAATATCTCACCAAAATGGAAGTGACATGAAGAAACCCTTACCTTAAGTATGAATGTGTTCCTCTCTAGAACACAAGGTCCTGGAATATGAAATTTGAATTTTTAATAACATAATTAAGAAAATATTATACATTTAATTAGTTTAAAATAATTTTAGTAAGTTCATTATGTCCTTATTTATAAGTTATAAGAGTTAATTCTGGATTTCTAGTGTGTTCATTTTCTTGATTTTCATAATCATTTCACCTGTTTTTATGAAATGGAGTTCATGTGGAATGGATTTAGACATCCAGAATTGAAAATAAATATCATTTATGAACATAAAAAAGTGTTAACAGTAATTTATATCATTTGGATACATGTAATGAGGATGAATCATTAGATGAAATATTAATGACAACCACTTTGATTATTTTTTCGGAATTTGATTATTTGGAATAAGTTCGGTTTTATGATTTATTATTACATACATATACTAGTTCATGAATATTAAATGGGTTATAATACATATATTATAGTATGTTTCAACCATAAAAATTGATTCATTACCAGTAATGACGTAGAAATTGAAGAATGAAAATTTGTCGTCCACGAAGGTTGTAAATTGGACCCTAACGGACAATAATTTCATTTATAAAATAAATGAGATATATTAAGAATATTGATGATGTATCTTCCATTAAAATTATATAATTCTAGTATATATATGATACTAGATTAATCATGGTCATTTGGATAGAGGAGGTTATGAGATAATAACAAGATAATATAAATTGAAATTAAACTAAATGAAAAAGAAAGATGATTTACCTTTTGTAACAACTTCCTTGAGAACCTCCTTATGGGAAAAGGTTTTGGTCTTTTTGAAAGACCAAGAAATTATTGGATGTGTGGAGTGAATAGAGAAGGGTATTTGGGAAGAACTTTGAGAAGCTTCAAGTCTTAGATGATTGAATAGAAGAGGATGTAAGAGGGGTTTTATAGTGGAGGAGAGAAGTGAATTTTGAATATTTTATTCATTGTTTTATTAATTCCCTCCAGACAACCAATAGTATTGTTTCATGTGACCCATAATAGTAATAAGTGAATATGAGTTAAAACCAAGTTTAATTGAAACACTTATGATGTCATAAATATTGTATTTAACTAATAATTTGTATATACGACATTTTACCGTATTTCACTATTCATAAAAAATTGAGTATTTCAAATAAATCCCAAAAATTTACCCTAATAATTTTCCAACATGTAGATTTAAATAATGAACTCCATTTCTTGAAAATAATTTTCTAAATATTTTTTTAATTAAATTTAACTAAGATCATAATTTATTCCAAAAAAATCAACTTTAAATTTATAACTCATTTTATAACAACTTGAAAATTAATCAAGGTCCCGTGAAATTATCTTATAATTATAAAAAAAAGTAATGATATTTAATTTCATTTTTTTAAAATAAATTTCCATTTTAAATTAATAAATTAATCAAAATATTTTAATTTAAATATTTATGTCATACAAAAAAACCAATACTTATACTATGATTGTTTTTTCAATTTTAAGATGCCTATATTTTATTTATACATTCATGGGTAAAAATTATTTTTTTGTATGATTTACTATTCATAACTATTCATAAGGGTATTTTACTATTCACCAAAAATTATTTTTGGCCTATCTGACTCTAAATATCTTACTGAACACAACCGTGTATCTCAGTTTTTCAAAATTCAAATCACAGAGGTAGAGAAATTATGTTTAATTGACAAGGTTATAACAAAGTGGTGTTTTTTAGAGACTGAGTGTTTCATGAATTCTATACTAAATATATTTGTAAATTTATGGGGTGTTGCATTATAGCCTGCTTACAAAAATTTCTTCGTCAAAATTTGAAATTGAACTTCAACAGTTAATGGTTGATGCCTAAAAATTACCTTATGGGAAAACCACAGCAAGAATATAGTTAAAATATTCAATTAATAAAAGAAAATGTAAACGCATCGGTTACTAAAAACAATGAATTTTAATTAGAAAACAAGGTCAATGACAAATAATCAAACCATCATATAGTGAGAATAAACTCTAAAACAAATTCAATGATCAACTTGAACTATTTCGTAAATGGTTAAAAATTCCAATATATAATTATTCAAAACATTATAATGAAGGTCTCTAAATTGCTGAGGTGATATTATCATTAAACCTTAATCATCAAGAAGCATATCTAAAATTAACATTCCAAATAAGTGAATGACGTCATCATGTATCCTCTTAAAATATGGTAATAACTAGAATTACTGTAAAAACCATATTAGAAATATGCATTATTATGTATTCTTTAAGTAAGATGAATATTATTAGATATATTCCATGAATCCAAAAGTGTTGTAAACTCCATTGATGATAGCATATACCACTTCTCGACAAGTCAATAATCTGTTCCAAGGTATTCAGTATTTATCTAAATCAATCATTTCATTATCATTATCTCAACATCAGATATATATATATATATATATATATATTAAGAGTTGTCTTTCCCTCAATCAAATATTTTTTTCTAAAGTGTTTAGATTTATACTAAATCACTTTCCTTTTATATCATTCATCATACAACCTCAAATCCTTAATGAAATATTTCTTCAGTACAATATTTATATATCTCATAATTCATACAACTAGTACATTGCTGAAAAAATATTCAAATGGCATGATTCTTGACTAGGCATATTAATCATTCTACTTCAACTATAGTAGCACCATAACTTGATAGTTATCCAAAATCATCATTTGAAGTATATTACTTTGATGTTTGGGTCATTGATTCACATAGTGTCCCGTCTCCTTGAAGTTAAAGCATTGAATATAAGAAAATTATTTCCTTGTATTAAAATTAGGAGCATGGTGGCCTTTCTCTCCACAATTGAAGCAAACTCATTTTCCTCTCAAGAATATACCAATGTGTTTCCTTCTACAATTATCACATGGGGGAAAATAAATCATTCTCTTATTCCCTTTATACATATTTTTATTTGCCATTCCCCTTCTTCTTTTTCATCCCTTCAAATCTATAGGACTCAGAGAAGTCTTTAGACACCATCTCAACACATGATATTATTTCCTCAAATGATTATGATACTTTAGAGTCAATATTCCTTTAAAATGATGGATTGATACCATTGGAATATAAAAAAGGAATATGCATCTCGACAGACTAACTAGTTTAGAATTTTTAGAAAACTAGATACATATATAGGTTCTACATTACAACTTGAAGGGAAAAACAACATAAATGTTTTATTAAGAACATGAAAAACTATAAGATTATCTGAGTAGGTAATTTATAATAAACTTCTTCATGTCTTGAGAAAATTAAACACAAGAAAGTGATGAGTTCAAATGATCGGTAAGGGTAAGAAATATTGTGGAAGATATAATTATATAAACATTAGTCCTATTGAATAAATAAAATCATAAACCTATAACAAAAACGTGAACACATTATGGAAGGAATAATATCTAAATAAATAATTCCATAATCCTGGATCCCGACCCCAGTTGCCCTAATCTGGTACCTTATATGATTAAATTTTCATATAAACAAGGAATATAAATCCCTAATGACCAAGTATTTTAGTGGTTTTGGATACCCAGATACATATACAGGTTCAACATTACAACTTAAAGGAAAAACATCATAAAATTTTTATTGAGAACATACACAAATCTAAGTTTATCCATGTAGGAAATTAATTATAAACATATTCATGTTATGAAGAAAATAGAACATGATAAAGGGGTGAGTTCAAATGGTCAGTAAGTGTAAGCAATACAATAGAAGATATCATAACAAAAACATTAGGCAGGTTGAATAAATAAAATCATATACCTTTAACAAAAACATGAGCACATTATGGTAGCAATAAGATCTGAATAAATAATGCCATAATAATGGGTATTCTACCATTTTAATAACCACATGAACAATCAATAAAATTTTCATAATTAGGGAATGAAAAATGCTGTAAAACATAACCATACCATCCAGGCCTCGTTCCAAGACCATAAATAATCATTTTTCATGGCCATGGGCCATGACCGTTATTTGTCTCAATAGACCTACCAATGCATTGAAGGAATATAGAAAGCCCCACCCAATAATTACTAACTCCAATTCATTCCTCGTATGAATAGGGTTAAAAATAAACAACATATACATTCATATTGAAACTAACATATGCAATATAAATAGCTTTCCCTGAACATTAAGCATAAACACCAACCATTCAGAGTAAATTAGTTAACAGTTTTAAGATAGAACCTCCAAAGTCAAACTAATTATAAACCATTAAATTAAATATGGTATCTAGTATCATGAATGATAAACATCAATGAAGTACAAGATTCAACAAGGATACTGACATAGATAAGATACTTTTAAATGATACCATTGAAATTTTCTTAAGGAAATAATCCATAAACATTTCAAAGTGTCCCGTACCACCTTGAAACATTCAAATTATAATCCCTTAGAATATAATGAGAATACAAAGACTCTTTATATGATATACCAATGGGAATTACATAAACCACATGCAAGTAATAAGTGGTGAACACGTTTTATATCTCATAAAAGTTAAATTGAGACAATATAAATCCTTTTATACTTTGGAAAGAAGTGTTCTTTCGTATTTTTCATTAAATCAGATGTGTAAAAATTTATATCCCCAAAAATAAGAGGTAATAACATTTAAATTCTATTTGAGTCATAAATTTTTTCCCACAGATGTGAAATCATGTAAAAAGTGTTTTTAAAAAATCTATAGAATTAAAAACATTTTAGTGCGGTTTAATGAAATCATTAAAGAGATTTTAAAGCGCAAAGGCGTGTTTTATTTAATAATACCATAAATTCTCCAATATATATTTTTTCATGTTAAATTTCTTGATTTTATAAAGATAAATCTTGTATAAAATATATTAGATATTTCTCTTGAAAATCAGTAGGAATTTGAAAATTTCCATTGAATTGGGCTTATATTTCATAAATAATTTTGAAAGTTCCTTTTAAAATGTGTAACTCATCATAAAATAAGAAAGGATTTAGGTTTTAAAAATATATAGACCACTAAAACATAATTTATAAGGAATACAAAATAATAAATAAAAGTTTCATAAAGGTAATTATATAATAAAAGTAACCCGAATGAAAATAAAGGTTCGGGTGAAAAACCCTTACAACATTGTAATCAATTGAATAATATGCCCAAAAAATAATGATCATCAAAAGATAAATTTAATATAATTAAAATAAAAATATTAATGATATGAAACATCAATGGGAAGTATAAATACACCATACACAAGTAATAGTAGTGATTACAAAATATCTCACAAAAATGGAAGTGTGATGAAGAAAACATTACCATAATCTTGAATGTGTTCCCCGCATGAACTTAAGGTCCCAGAATATGAAATTATAATTATTAATAACTTAATTAATAACCTATTAAACATTTATTTTGTTTATAATAGTTATATTATGTTCATTATGTCTTTATTGATAAGTTGTGAGATTGAATTTCATCATTTGGGAGTGTTCGTTTTCTTGATTTTCAAAATCGGTTACCTTGTTTTTATGTAATGGATTTCATGTAGAATGGATATAAATATACAAAATTGAAAATATATATCGTATATGAACATGAATAAGTGTTATTCTTCATTTATAACATTTGGACACATGTAATGAGGATGAATCATTAGATGAAATATTAATCACAACCACTATGATTAGTTTAGTGATGTTTGGTTATGAGGAACAAGTTTGGTTTTATGATTTAATATTATGTACATATAATTCTTCATTAATATTAAATAGGTTATAATACATATATTATATTCTATTTAAACCATAAAAATTGTTTCATTACCTGTAATGAGGGAGAAATTTAAAAACAAAACATTGTCATCCATGAAGGTTTTAAATTAGAACCTCACAGATGATAATTCCGTTTATAAAATAAAAGAGATAGATTAAGAATATTGATGATGGATCATCCATTCACATGATATAATTATAGTAAATATAATATACTAGAGTAATCATGGTCATTTGGATAGAGTTGATAGGACAGAATAAGAAAAAATATATAAATTAAAATGAAACTAAATGAAAAAGAAAGATGATTTACATTTGGTAATAATCTCTTTGAGAAACTCTTTAAGAGAAGGGGTTTGGGTATTTTGGAAAGACCAAGAGCTTCATGGACGTGAGGAGTGACTAAGGATGGGTATTTTCTTATAAATATTAGGATCTTCAAGGCTTAGAGATGTGAAGATAAGAGGAAGTGACGGGGGGGTTATAGTGGAGGGGAGGATTGAATTTTTAATATTTTATTCATTATTTTATTAATTCCCTTAAAACAAACCAATATTATTGTTTCATATGATCCCTAATAGTAATAAGATCATTTGAGTTCTTACCAAGCTGTCTTAAATCACTTATGATATCATAAATAGTGTATTTAACTGAATATTTGTATATATAATATTTTACCATATTTCACTATTCATAAAAAATTTGAGTATTTCAGAAAAATCCCAAAAAATAACCCTAACCATTTTTTGACGTGTAGAATTCAAAAAAGACTGCCAGTTTTTTAATAATTTTCTAAAATTGTTAATGCAATTTTTAAATAAAATCATAATTTATTCCAAAAAAACAACTTCAATATTATAACTCATTTTATAACACCTTGAGAAATTATTCAGGGTTCCATAAAATTATATTATAATAATAAGACCATAAATTAAGAAAAATTATTAAATTTTATGAAAATACGTTTCCATTTTAAATTATTAAATTAATCAGAAAATTTTAATTTAAATATTTATGTAATACAAAAATAATAATACTTATACTATGATCATTTTTTCAATTTTAATATGTCTAAATTGTATGTATAAATTCATGGGCGAAGATTATATTTTTTTGTATGATTTAATATTAATTACTATTCATAAAGAGATGCCACTATTCATAAGGGCTTGTTTTCATTCACCGAAAATTATGTATGTATTATTATACTCTAAAACTCTTACTGAATACAACCGCATATGTCAGTTTTTCGAAATTCAAATCACAGAGGTGGAAAAATTATGTTTACATGAATAAGATATAATAAAGTGGTGTTTCATAGAGAATCATTGTTTCGTGCATTATTATAATAAATTTATTTGTAAATTCAATGGGTGTTACATTATTTCTTCCTTACAAAAAAATTCATCCTCAAAATTTGAAATTGAATTTCGAAAGTTAATGGTTGATACATCAAAATTCACTTGTGGGAAATCCATATCAAGAATATTGTTAAAATATTCTATTAATAAGATGTAAGGGAAATGAATCAGTTATTAAAAACAAGGCATTATAATTATAATACATGGTCATGGAGAAATAATAAAACCATCATTTAGTGACATTAAACTATAAAACCCATACAAGGAACAACTTAAACCATTTCGTAAATGGTTAAAAATTTGAAAATATAATAATTCAACATATTATAATGAATGTCTCTAAATTTCCATGATGAACGTATCATTAACCCTTAATCAATAAGAAGCATCTCTAAAATTCACTTTCTAAATATGTGAATAAGATCATCATGTATCCTCTTGAAATATTTTAATAACATGAATTACCATAAAAACCATATTTGAAACATGAATTCTTCTATATTCTTTAAGTAAGATACATGTTATTGGATATATTCCTTAAATCCAAAAGTGTTGTAAACTTCATCGATGATAGCATATGCCACTTCTTGACAAGTCAATAATCATTTCCAAGGTTTTCAATATTTACCTAAATCAATAATTTCATCAACATTATCCCAATATCATATATATATATATATATATATATTAAGGGTTGTCTTTCCTTAAATCATATTTTTTTATAAAGACTTCCACTTTATAATAAATCAATTTTTCTTAATAAAATTCATCATACGACCTCAAATCCTTAATGAAATAGTACTACAGTATAATCCTTATATATCTCATAATTCATACAACGAGTACATTACTGAAGAAATATTAGAATGACATGATTCTTTACTGGGCATATTAATCATTCTACTTTTTCTGTGTTAGAATCACAACTTGATCATTATCCAAAATCATCATTTTAGGTATATTCCTTTGAAACATGGGACATTGATTAGCATAGTGTCATATCTCCATGGAGTTGAAGAACTGAATATTAAAAAATTCTATCCTTTTCTTGAAATTATGAGCATGGTGGCCTATTTCTCCTCACTTAATGAAAACTTGTTTTCCTCTCAAGCATATACCAAGGTGTTTCCTTCCACAATTATCACATGTGGTAAAATATATCTTTCTCTTTTTCTATTTATCCAATTTTTTCCCTACCATCCTCTTCTTATTTTTATTCCCTTCAAATCCATAGGGCTCAGGGAAGTCTTTAGATACCTTGTCAACACATGATATTATTTCCTCATATGATGAGGATACTTGGGAGACAATCTTATTTTGAAATGATGGTTTGAGACCATTAGAGATATGGTCCTTCTTACTCTTCACATAACCTGCATTGGTGAAGTTCAAATTCCTTATACTATGCTCCATTTATATTAAATTCCATATTATATATTATCTCATAACATTATGAACTCTATATGACTCTAAACATGGTATAACTGGTAGCATAAATTTATACATTGTAAATCCTAGAACCATATAATTTGGTTACATTTGGGGAATAAATAATTCATAATTGTGGTTAAATAAAATTTGAATTATCCTAAATATATCCCCCAGGAGTTTCAAACCTAGTGCATAGTTAGTATCTTTGTCGTGTACTAGGATAGCATGGGTCAAGCCCAAAACTCATTGTCAGAATTTTCACTCCTAGGTACACATGTTCCAGAACCACGTCCACTTGTAGTATCTCGACACTGATTTATTTTACAGAAGATCTAAATAATAATTTCCGTACTAATATTCCACATTGTTCTTGTATGTTTATCTTCATTACTATAATAATGGTTTGTTCCCTAATCTACGTTTTCGAAATCTAGTATCCATGTTTTCTACTAAACTTCCTTTGATACCAACTATAAAACCCCGACCCTGTTGCCCAGAGCCAGTTCCTTATTTGATTACAATTTCATATAAACAATGAATATTCATCCCAAAGGACATATTAGTTTATTAGTTTTAGAAGTCATGATATATATATCGGTTCAACCTTACAACTGGAAGGAAAAAATAACATAAAGGTTTTATTGAGAACATCCACAACTCTAAGTTTATCCCTATAGGTCATTCATAATAAACATCTTCATATTCTGAGAAAATATATCATAAGAAAGGGGTGAGCTCATATTATTTATAAGGTTATGAAATACAGTAGAATATATCACAACAAATCAATAGGCATGTCTAATAAAAAAACATATGCTTAAAACAGAAACATGAACACATTAGGGTAGGTATAAGAGCTGAATAAATAAATCCATAATCATTGGTCTCAATCCCAGTTGCCTAGAGCTAGTTCCTTATTGGATTAAATTGGAATATAAACAAGGAATATGTATCCCAAATGATGGATTAGTTTAGTAGGTTTTGAAAACCAGATACATACATATGTAAAACATTACAACTTAAAGGAAAAAACAGCATAAATGTTTTATTGAGAATAACCACAAATCTAAATTTATCCCTATAGGTCATCCATAATAAACTTCTTCATGTCCTGAGAAAATTAAACATAAGAAATGGTTGATCTCAAATTCTTATTAAGGGTAATCCATAAAGCAGAATATATCATAACCTAAATATTAGGAATGCTGAATATATAAAAACAAATTCCTTGAACAAAAACCTGAACACAATATGGTTGGAATAAGAGAAGTATTTATAATTCTATAATCATGAGTGTTATACTAGATGAATTACATCATGAACCATCAATACTATTTTCATAATGATGGAATGCATAATGTGGGACATCATAACCATACCATCCTGGCCTCGTGCCAAAACTATAAATAATAATTATTTATGTCCTTGTGCCAAGACCGTAGTTTGTCTCATGATACCTAATGATGCATTGAGGGGATATAGTGGGCCCCAAATGAAACTTACTAAGTCAAATTCATTCATAAAAATAATAGTAATAAATATAAACAACATATACATTCATATTGAAACTTACATATGAAATGTAAATAGCATTCCCTAAAAATTAAGCAAAAACACTAACCATTCAGAGTAAAGTGGTGAATGGTTTTAAGATAGAAAATCCACAATAAAACTAACTATAAAACATTAAACGAAATATATTAGATTTTATCAGGAAATATACACCTCAATAAATTACAAGATTCGACAAGGATGTTAGCATAGATAAGATAATTTCAAATGATACCGTTGAAAATTTCTTAAGGAAATAATCCTTAAACATTACAAAATGTCCCATACCACCTTGAAACATTCAAATAATAATCCCATTGAATATAATTTAAATAAGGATACTCTTGATATAATATACCAAAGGTAATTACATACACCACATGCAAGTAATAAGTGGTGAACAAGGTGTATATCTCATATAAGATAAAGTGAGATGAGAAAAAAAATCCATTTTTACTTTTAAATGAATAATTATTTTGTAATTTCCAAGAAATATGATTTGAAAACATTTATATACCATAAAGGAGTAGGTAAGAACATTAAAATTATATTTTAGTCATAAATTTTGTCCCACTGAAGTTGAATCGTGTAAAAAGTTTTTTTAATGAAGCTTTAGAATTAAAACATTTTAGTGTGTTTTAAGGAATTCATTAAAGAGATTTTAAAGCGCAAAGGCATGTTTTATTTCATAAAACCAAAAATTATCAAAAATAGATTTTTCATGTTAATTTTTTTGACTTTATAAAGATAAATAATTCTTAAAATAGATTATAGATTCATCTTGAAAATAGGTAATGATTTGAAAAATTCCCATGAATCAGGCTTGTATTTCAGAAATAATTTTGAAAGTTCCTTTTAAAACGTGTCACTCACCATAATATAAGGAATGATTCAAGTTTTTAAACATATATAGAAAACTAAAAAATAATTTATTTGGAATACATAATAATAAATAATAATTTCATTAAGGTAATTAGACAATAAAAGTAACCTGAATAAAAATGGATGTTCTAGCGAAAACCCCTTACGACTTTGTAATCAATTGAATTGAATGGACCAACTTTATTGATCATAAAATAATAAATTGAATATAATGAAAATCAAGTTATTAATTATATGAAGCATTATTGGTCTATATACATACACCATACATAAGTAATAGTAGTGATTATGAAATATCTCCCAAAAATGGAAGTGAGATGAAAAAACCCTTACCTTAACTCTGAATGTGTTCTTATCTTGAACTTAAGGTCCTAGATTATGAAATTAGACATATTAATAACTTAATTAAGAACCTATTAGAAATATATTTAGTTTATAATAATTTAATTTACTTAATTATTTCCTTATTGATAAGATATAAGATTGAATTTGTCGTTCCCGAATGTTCATTTTTGTGATTTTCATAATCGGTTCACTTGTTTTTATGTAATGGAGTTCATGTGGAATGGATGTAGATTCCCAGAATTAAAATTCAATATAAATTATTAACATCAAAAATTGTTAATGGTAATATATATCATTTTTATGGATGGAATGAGGATGAATTGATAGATGAAATATTAATCACAACCACTTCGATTATTTTAGTTGTATTTGATTATTAGGAACTATTTCAGTCTTATAATTTAATATTATGTACATATAATGGTTCCTGAATAAGAAATAGGTTATAATACATATATTATAGTCTGGTTAAACCATAAAAATGCTTTCATTACCATTAATGAAGTAGAAATTATAGAAATAAACTTTGTTGTCCACAAACGTTGTAAATTTGAACCTCGCTGATGATAATATCGTTTATAAAATAAAAGAGAGAGATTAAAAATATTGATGATGGTTATTCAATTAACATGATATAATTCTAGTATAAAGATTAAAATAGATTAAACATGCTCATTTGGTCATAGTAGGTTAGGAGAGAATGAGGAAATAAGTTAAATTGAAATGAAACTAAATGAAAAAGAAAGATGGCTTACCTTTTGTAATAACCTCCTTGAGAACCTCCTTAAGAAGGTGTTTTAGACTTTTGGAAGGACTAATAGATACTTGGATGTGGGTAGTGCCTAGTGACTGGTATTTGGGAAGAACTTTGAGGGGCTTCAAGTCTTAGAGGAGTGAATAGAAGAGGAAGTGGGCGGGTTATAGTAGAGGAGAGGAGTGAATTTTGAATATTTTATTCATTATATTATTAATTCTTTCAATACAAGCAATAGTATTGTTTCATGTTACTGCTAATAGCAATACATGCATGTGAGTTCAACAAAATTGTCCTTACATCACTTATGATGTCATAAATATTGTATTTAACTGATAATTTGAATATACGGTAGTTTACCATATTTCACTATTCCTAAAACATTTGTGTATTACAGAAAAATACCAAAAATTCACCCTAACCATTTTTTTGGGTGTAGAATTAAAAAATAAAAACAGTTTTTTTAAAATAATTTTTTTAAAATTTTAAAATTATTTTTTAAATAAAATCATAATTTATTCCCACAAAATCATTAAAACTATAACTCGTTTTATAACACCTTGAGAAATTAATCAAGGTCCGGTAAAATTATCTTATAATCATAGGAAAATAAAGTAAAAAATTTTTATTACATTTTATAAAAATAATATTCCATTTTAAATTATTAAATTAATCAGAAAATTTTAATTTAAATATTTATGTCATACAAAAATACCAATAATTATATTGTGATTGTTTTTTCACTTTCAAGATGTATAAATTGCATTTATACATTCATGGGTGAAGTTTATATATTTCGTTTTATTTAATATTCATTACTATTCATAAGGGTATGTCACTATTCATAATTGTTTGTTACTATTCACCAAAAAATTGTGTTTGACTTATCAGACTCTAAATATCTTATTGAACGTAACTGTGTTTGTCAGCTTTTCGAAATTCATATCAAAGTGGTGGAAAATTTGTGTTTACTTGACTAGGTTATAAAAAAGCGGTGTTTTTAGAGACTCAATGTTTTATGAATTCTATAATAAATCTATTTTTAAATTCTTGGGGTGTTACATTCTTATTATATTTTCTTAAGGTTATAAGATAATAAGATTTTGATTAATTTTTCATGGTGATATAAAATTAGTTATAGTTTTAAAATTGTTGTTTTTCGAATAAATTATTTTTTTATTCAAAAATTAAAGTAATTATATATATAAAATTATTTTCAAAAAATAGAGTTTATTTTTTAATTCTACACATCAAAAAATGGTTTGGGGGAATTTTTTATATTTTTCTTAAATACATGATTTTTTGGTGAATAGTGAAATACGATAAATTTACAAAATAATCTAAATATAGGAATTATTGAGTCATGGATGTTGTAATGCTGAGTTAAGTACCCTTGCCTTGAATTCACATGCACTTATTACTATTTTTAGTCACATTAATCAAGACTATTCATATTCTTTAGCAAAAATACAAAACTAATGATTAAAATAATGTAAAACCCCTCCTCTCCTTCACTATAAATACCACCCTCACTCCCCTCCCCCCTCTTCCTCTCACAGAATTCAAGCCTTGATACTTGTCTAAGTTATTCCAAATACTCTTCCCAATCCCCTACCCCACCTCTAAGACCTTCTGGTCTCACCAAAATTCCAAAACCAAGGTCCTTAAGGTGGATCTCAATGAGATGAGATCAAGAGGAAAATATACTCTTTCATTTTCGTGTGTTTTCTTTTGAATTATTATTTTTTCTTACACTATATTATCATAACCTTAAATAAGTGTCTTGAAAGATTAAGAATCTTATATATCATGTATTTTATCATGTTTATGTAAAAAAAATCATCAATTTAATTCCCCTCGTCTTCCTATTATTCTAAAAATAAAAAACATTATCTCTGATGTGTCGATAGATCAACATCGTGGACGATGTGTCTTCAATTTCGATTGATTTCATTCAAATATGGATGTAAAACCATTTTAATGGTTTAAAATTAAAATTTATGATATATGCTCTTTAATGCTCTGTATTAAACATATTTACATAATATCTTGTTATATAATTAAACTAGTTTGTGATTATCAAAGAACCACCAAAATTATATAAACAGATATCACTAAAGATTTTTCTAATGATTTATCCTCATACAATATAACCAAAATAATTTATGGAATAAGTTGATATTTTACAAAAAAATTAATACCATTTCATTACACTTATAAAAATTCATTTCCATATGTCAAGAAAATCAAATACAAACTGTCCATAGAAATCATGTAAAGAATAATCATGAAACAATGGAAGGAACAAAATAATAATAATTAAAGGGTGAAATTATGTTATGAAATGATCTTATAATGTGTTATAAACATTAATATGTTTCTTTAATATATTAATAAAACTATTTTAACTATTATACATGAAGTTTAAACACATTTTAAGTATGACCAACCTGAGGTAAGGGAATTCTTAACCCAATTTCCATTGTTTGTGTTAACCTTATACTTCACTAATTATGTTGTATTAAAAATATTTGTGTGGTTACTTTTGTTTATATTATGTTGAATCGTGTGTAATTATAGTTTATATACATATTTCATCTAGTCTATTAAGTCTCGCTTCAATTATATTATATTTTTAAGGGGATTATCTTTTAGAATCCTCTTTTAAAATTCTAGTTTTACAAAATTCAAAAGTAATGTTTTTATGAAATTATTCATATTGTATGATTTTTTTATGGTTATTGGGAATTTTTTATAATGAATTGTGGGACCTATAGCTCCCTCCAATTCATTGGTTATGTGTACGTTGGAGGTTGGTCATATGGTTACTCCATGTGTAACTAAGATGGTTACAGAATAAGGTAGTTGTGAGGGTTACATTATAAAGTATATGTGAGTGTTAAAAATCATAAGGTAGATGAAAGGGTTAAAATATTATGTAAGTAATTCCCCAATATATATTTATGGTTCAATTTATGTTTTTCTATGGAAATCTCTTGGAATTCTCAAGTTTCACAAAGTATATATGGGTGACAAGTATGTCTTTTTGAAAATGATTTCATGCGTTTACAAGTATTCACAGACTAATGTTTTCTTTCCTTCTTTTTATATCCCTTATTGATATTTTTGTACTAATACCATGTTTGTTAAATGATTTTTACAGGTTAAAATTATTTTTAAGACTAATAAAAACCCAAGTAAAATGTTATAATGATTTTTCAAAGAAAACCAGTTTTATTTGAGATGTTTTATATTTTGGAAGAAATGGATACTATTTTTGTGGTATTTACTCTATATAAATTTGGAATGTTATTTATGTATTTATCCCAATTCTCTAAAACTCTATTCTTGGAAAGATCCTCAATTTTAAAGGTAGTGATTTCATGACTAAAATTCAATATTATGTAATGTAATAAGCTTGGGTCCTTATTGTGGGTATCATAGGATGGTTTAGATAAATTTAGTGGTTAAGATAAAGTTAAAAGAATACCATAAATGATTTTTACTCTAGGTTTAATTTGAAATGTTAAATAATTTAAAGATTTCCATGTTTCTTTGACTAAGATATGTTTTTTCAGAATGGTTTTCCACAGAAGAAATAATGAAGATAAAGTGGAAAGGCATCGACAGAGTGATATACTTTCAAATCTATAGCCTGGAATAGTAGGGATTGGAACCAGGTAGTTTTTTATAGTAATGGATTAGTTGACATAAACAAAATGGCAATGGAATCTATGCAAGAGAAAAAATAGAGCCACCATAATGGAACAAAATGATAGTGGAACATTTCATAAGGCAACACCCTTCTGCCTATAGTGGATCTTTTGACCTAGTAGTGACTGAAGGATGGATTAAAACCCCTAAAAAGATATACGATGTTATGGGATGTTCATATAATCAAAATTTATGTATTTCAATTTATCGTTTTGATGTTGAATTTTATCTATGGTGTTCAATGATCACGAATATCAGGGATAGAGAGGAGATTAAATCCTTAGAGTGGGATGAATTTAAAATTCTTTTCCTTGAAAAATATTTTCTAAGGAAAATCGACATAAGATAGAGAAGTGATTTCATGAATTGAAGAAAAAAGGGGATGATACAATGGTTGTGTTTGAATAAAACTTCAACCTACTAGTGAGGTATTCTCCAAATCATTTTCTAGATCTAGATAGAAAATCGCATATTTTTACTCAGGATTAAAGCCAAGATATTGAAGGGAATTGGCTTACTATGAGTTTAAAAGTTATGAGAAACATGTCTGATGTGATGAAAGGGTAGAAATGGAGTATGTTTATGATCAAATGCACTTTAAAAACTAGGAGAAGAATAGGTCCATGTGTCATGTGAAGGGTAAAAATCAATCAAACGAATATGATGGTAAGAAATTCAAGTTTCAAGTTTGTGAAAAGTGACTTAAAAAATCATAAAAATGCCTTAACAAAACCAGGAAGTGTTTTTGATGTGGTATGTTTAGACATATGGCCCAAGATTGTAATGAAAATTATCCTAAGACTAATCCTGATAATAAAAATTTATAGTGTTTTAAATGTGGTGAGATGGGTCATTATGAAAATGCCTACCAAAAGAGATATCTGAATGATTCAAAGAAGTTAGACTATAAGAAGAAAGGTGTAGTGAGATCCTTTGCAACTACATCAGCCTATATCAAGCCATCTAATCAAATTGTATCATGTTCCTTGTTTTTTTACTCATATTTTCTAATGTTTTTTTGATACAAGGTCTAAACATGCCTTTATTTCTACAATTTTTTTTGTAAATTAGAGATATCACCGCCAAAAATGAGACATGAACTTATTGTTAAACCATCAGGGGGAAATATTACATAAAGGAGGAATCATAATAATCATTCTGTTTTTTTCTATGGAAGGACTTTACTTGAAAACCATGTGGTTTTCCTTTAGTATAGTTTGATGTTATTCTGGGTATTGATTGGATTTCTGTTTATCATGAAAAGATTGATTATTGAGATAAAGAGGTTTTTTTTCAAAAGAGTTTCAGTTTTTATACAATAATGAACACATAAAATTGATATAATATCAGGAAATTAAGAAAATTTTGAAATATGGATATGAAATTTATCTTTCTTATATTTTTGAAAACAATGGAACTGTTCAAATTAATGATATGTCAGTGGTAAATGAATATCATTATGTTTTTTAGATGATTTTCATGGTGATATACTAATTGGGATATTGAATTTACAATTTAATTAGTTAATGATGCTATGAAAATTTGAAAACCTCCTTCAAAAATGGCTCAAATGGAACTTATTCTATTGAAAAATCAGTATCAGGAGTTTCTTGATAAAGGCATAGTTTATCCTAGAACTTTACCATGGGGTTATTCTATTTTTTCGTTAAAAAGAAAGATTATTCCATAAATCTTTTCATTGATTTTAGATCCTTGAATAACATCACTTGTAAAGACAAGTATCTCTTCCCTCAAATCGATGAATTCTTTGATTATCTCCAGGGAGCATGATATTTTCCGAAGGTTGACATGAGTTCAGGGTACCATGAGTTGAATGTAAAGGAAGAAGACATCCCAAAGACTATGTTTTATACTAGATATGGGAATTATGAATTTTTTGTTATACTTTTTGTCTCTACTAATGAACATGTCATATTAATGGTTCTCATGAATATAATATTTCACGAGTTCTTGGATAAGTTTGTAGTTGTTTTTATTTATGACATTCTAGTATTGTCTAAAATTAATGAGGAGCATGAAAAAAAATCTAAGGGTTGTTTTCAAAACCTTAAAGGAAAAGAAACTTTATGGAAAATTCAGAAAGTTTTATTTTTGGTTTCAAAATATTTCATTTCTAGGGAACATTGTAAATAAGGATGGGATAATAGTTGATCGTGCCAAAAAATTGGGGTTGATGAATGGCCAAGACTTACAAATGTTACAGAAATTCAGAGTTTTCATAGATTAATTTGTTTTTTACAATAGTTTTATAAAAACATTTCACAGTTATCTAGACCAATAAATAAGTTAACATGAAAAGGTGTTAAATTTGTTTGTACAGAATAATTGGATGTTTTTTTTTTCAGGAACTGGAGAAGAGATTGGTGAATGCACTAGTTTTGGCCTTACCTTCCAGAAATAGAAATTTTGTCAACTACAGTGATGCTTAATTAATGGGACATGGTTATTTTCTAATGAAGAATGATTAGTTAATTGATTATTCTTTTAGACAACTAAAACCGCATAGGTTAAATTATCCCAAACATGATTTGGAATTAGAAGATGTGGTTTTTTCATTGAAAATATGGAGGAATTCTTTATACAGATCCAAATTCCATATGTATAATGACTATAAAAGTTTGAAATATATTTTAATTCATAAGAAAATTAAAAATAAGGAAGAGAAGATGGATTGAACTAATAAAATATTATAATTTCAAGATCAATTACCATCATAGAAAGGAAAAAAAGTGGTGGATTCCTTGAGTTGAAAACATCATGCATCATTAACCATGTTACGTTTGGAACATAATCCCCTAATTAATGATTTGATGAATTTTGGTATATATCTTTTTGGAGTAAGAAATACCTATATTTTTTTAGGTTTTAGTGAAATCATCAATATCAGATAGAATTAATCAAGCATGGAAGTAAGTCTATGAGCTATAGAAAATTGTATAATTGGTTAAAATGTATATATTTATAGAATTTAACCTTAATAAAGATTTTTTTTTAATATTTATAAAAATATTATGTGTTCCTAATTTCCTTGTTGAATAAAGATTTATTGTGTGAATATCACAATTCTCCATTTTTAGTTCATTTTGGAAGTACTAAGATGTACAAATACATTCAAGAGTATAATTGGTGGGGTGGAATGAAAATAGATATTGCATATTTTACTATGAAATTATTTACATGTCAACAGGCTAAAGTAGAGTGCTAATTACCCAAGGGTATACTTCAACCATTACATCTTCTAGAATGGAAATGGGACAATATATCTACGAAATTGGTTGTGGGACCACCGAATACATCTCGAGGTAACAATGCAATCTAGGTTATTTTTTACCAACTGACTATATATGCACATTTCCTTCCTATTAGAGATATAATGTATTTGGATTAGCTTTCTCGACTACACCTCAAAGACATTTTCAGGTTACACGGAGTTCCTATTTCCATTTTATCTGACTAGGATCCCATGTTCACTTCTAATTTTTTGAAGGTCCTTTAGAAGTCATCGGTCACATAATTAAATTTCAGTACAGCTTTTCATCCTCAATTAGATGAGAATTCAGAAAGAACTATTCAGGATTTGGAGGATATTCTTTAAGGTTATTCAATATACTACCTGGGAAGTTGGTATTAGTATCCCTCTTTAGTTGATTTTTCTTATAATAATATTTTTCATTATAGTATACAGATTTCACCTTTTGAGGCATTGTATAGGAAGAAGTGTCGAACTCCACCTTTTTTTGAGGAAGTCGGGAAAGAAAGTTGATGGGGCCAGAATTAGTAGAGTAAATATCTGAGAAAGTGAAGAAGAAATAGAAAAACATGAGGCCATCTTATAGTATGAAGAAAATTTATGTAGACAATTAGAGGAAAGACTTTTTTTGGAGGTAGGTGATAATGTTTTTTTTTAATCTCACCATCGAAAAGGGTTATGCATTTTGGTAAGAAAGGAAAACCAAGTCAATGGTTCATTAGACATTATGAAACCCTAGAGAAAGTTGGACCAGTCACCTATCAAGTATATTTACCACCAATTTTATCGTAGGTACAATTTTTTTTATGTTTTCATGTTGAGGAAGTATGTGCTTGAATCATCTCATGTTTTGATCCGAGAAGCAGTTCAGTTGGAAGAAAAACTTTCTTATATAGAGAAACCTATTCATATTCTTTACCATGGAGAGTAAGTATTAAGGAATAAAGTAATCCACTAGGTAAATGTTTTGTGTAGAACACACATGGTTGAAGAAGCGATATGGGAATCTAAAAATTCTATGAGTGAATGGTATCATCACTTTTTTATTTAGTAAATAAAAAAATTGCGAGGATGCAATTTCCAAAAGATGGGGAGAATGTAACACGCCAAGGTTTTACAAATAAATTTAATGAAATTAATGAAACATTGAATATCTAAATAAATAAATTTTTTTAGGAGACAGTTATAAACTATTTGTTAACATAATTTTACAACTTTAAGGATTTGAATTTCGAACAACAGTCAGTTTCGGTTATGATCAGTATGTTTTTAGAGTCTGATAGAAGCAGATTGTTTTTTTGTGAATTGTAAAATACCCTTATGAATAGTAATATGACTCTTATGGATAGTAAATCATGTTATTATTTTTTTTCTTAATGTTGTTAATCAATATAATTTTGATAAATTTTATAAGGTGATATAAAATGAGTTATAGTTTTTAAATTGATAATTTTTGAATAAATTTGGATTTTGTTTAGAAATTAAATTAATCATATTTAGAAAATTATTTTCAAAAAATGGGGTTCATTTTTGATATATACACATCAAAAATGGTGATGGTGAATTTTTGAGATTTTTCTGAAATACTTGATTTTTTTGTGAATAGTGAAATACGATAAATTTACAAAATAATCTAAATATAGTATTTCTTAAATCATGGATGATGTAATACTGAGGTCATAACCCTTAACTAAAGGTCACATGCACTTATTACTATTTTGGGTCACATTGAAAAAGACTATTCATATTCCATACCAAAAGTATTAAACTAATGATTAAAATAATGCAAAACCCCTCCTCTCCTCCACTATAAATGCCACCCTCAACCCCCTCTTCCAAGAACACAGCTAAAGCCTTTATAATTTTCTATGTTATAAAAAATGCACTTCCCCATCCCCTACCCCACATCCAATACCTTCCGGTCCCACTAGATGTTCAAAACTAAGTTCCATAAAATGGATCTCAAGGAAATGAGATTAAGAGGTAAAAATCCTATTTCAGTTTCTTGTGTTTTCTTTTTAATTATTTTTTTTCTTATACACTATTCTATTTCCCTTAATTAAGAAGCTTTAAAGCTCCAAAAAACATATATATTCCTTATTTTATCATTTTTAACGAAAAAAATCATCAATTTACTTCCTCTCCTCTTCCTCTTATTCTAAAAATAAAAAAACACCATCTGTGATGTGGCGATTTAATGACATCGTGGATGGTGTGTCCTTAATTTACTTTAATTCTATTAAATATAGTTGTAAAACCATCTTAATGGTTTAAATATATTTTAAATATTATAACATATCATCTTTCATGATTTGGATTTAACATATATAAATAATATTATGTTATATAATGAAATAAGTTCGGCATTATCAAAGAACCACCAAAATTATCTAAACATATATCACTAAAGATTTATCAAATGATTCATCCTCATACCATATAACCAAAATTATTTATGTAATAATTGAATATTTTAATAACATATGAATAAAATTTCATTCCACTTCTATAATTTCATTTCCTTTTGAGAATAAAATCAAATACAAACCGACCATGGAAATTAGGTAACAAATGTACCTGAAACTATGGAAGGAACAAAATACTAAAAATTATATGGTGAAATGATGTTATTAAATGATCATATAAGGTGTTACAAACATGAATATGTTTCTTTAGGATATTAATAACACTCTTTTAACTATTATACAAGATCATTAAACACATTTTATGTAAGATGAACCTGAGGTAAGGGAATTCTTAACCCAATTTCTATTATTTTGTTTATCCTTCTACTTCATTAATTGTGTAGTATTAAAATTTTTGGTGATTAATTTTATTTATATTGTGCTAAATTATTTTTATTTTTATCCTATATACATTTTCCATCCACTATATTATTTATTACTTCAATTATATGATATTTATAAGCGGATTTTCTTATATAATCCTCTTTTAAAATTTTGTTTTTACATAATTCAAAAGCAATGTTTTTATGAAATTATTTATGTCGTATGATTATGCTCTAGTTCTTGGGAATTATATATGATGAAGTTTGGGACCTATATATCCCTCCAAAAAATTGGGTATTTGTAAATTTTAGTTCGTCTGTATGGTTACTCCATGTGTAACTATGATGGTTAAAAAATAAGGTAGTCATGACGGTAACATTGTAAGGTAGCTATGAGGGATACAAATCATAAGGTAGCAGAGAGGGTTGAAAGATTATGTAGTTAATCCCCCAATATACCTTTATGGTTCAATTTATTTTCTTTTTATTTTTGTGGAATTCTAAAGTTTCCCAAAGTAAGTATATATGGGTGATAAATATATCTTTTTGAAAATGATTTCATACATTTAAAATTATTCAGGGACTAATTTTTTATTTCCTTATTTTTATATCCCTTACTAATCTTTTTGTTCTCATCCCAAATTTTTTAGATGATTTTCACAGGTTATAAGGATATTTAAGCCATAGAAAAAAAATCTAAGTTAAATTTTATGAATATTTTTCAAAGAAAACATGTTTTATTTTTAATGATTTATATTTTGGAACAAATGGATCCTATTTTTGTGGTATCTGCTCTGTATATATGTATAATGTTATGTATGTATTATATACCAATTCTCTAAAACCCTAAACATTAAATGATCCAAAATTTTAAATAAATTGTGTTCTTGACTAAAATTCAAGTTTATGTAATGTAATAGGGTCTGGTCCTTATAGGTAATCACCTCGAAAAGGGCTGGTTGAAGCATTGATTGAACCATCTCCCTATTCGATAATGATTTTCCCTAAGACTTCACAAATGTCTAGACACTTCTAGGTGATATTCAGGGGTATACTTTCCTTGTCTTTATAAAGCATGATGAAGTATTTCTCTTACCTGTGAAAATTTTTGAACTTGATTACAATTTTCTATTGATAATCCTACACACTAAAATTAACCTTTACTACTAAATTATCATTATTTCATTGATAATGGTACTTACCTTTTCATTCTAAATATAACATTGATTCTATGTTGGTTACATATTTTTTAACCATACACTTTCACTCTCTAGATGTGTTATGATCATTTTATACCATTTATTAACATGGGAAAAAATATTGTCATTCAATATGTTTTTATTTTAAAATAGATAAATATTGTAATGTTGACTATGTTTATTTAACCATTTACATTTTCTCTTTTTTTGGTTATGATAATGTTGTACCTTTTATTAACATGGGGGAATGTATTATAATTTTATATGTTATTATTGTAATAGGTATGATTATTGTATATCTATATATATATTTTTTAACCATATAATTTTCCTCTCTAGATGTGTTATGATCAGGTTATCCCTTTTTTAACATGGAAAATGTATTTTAATTTTTTATGTTGTTATTCTAATATGAATGATTATTGGAAAGTTGAATTTGTATTATTTCACCATTATCATTCTCACTCTAGACTTTTTATGATCATGTTATTCATTTTATATACAAGATGAATTGTATTGGAATATCATATATTTTAATTATAATATAGATGATTATTGGAAGGATGACTATGTAATGTTTAAATATCCAAAATCTCTCTTAATATGGGTTACGATCATGTTATCACACTTATTGGAATGGATAAAAGTATCGGCATTCCTTATGTTCATATTCTAATATTTGTGATTATTATCTAGTTGATTAAGTATTTTTTAACCATCTGCCATCTCTATTTTGATGGGTTATGATCATGTTATTATATTAATTAATATGGGTAAAAGTATTGTCTTTGTATATATTGTTATTCCAATATCAATTATTGTTAGAAAATTTGACTGTGAATTTTTTTGCCATTTTCATATAAGATGAATGGATTGGAGTTAAAAAATTTATGGGTGGGGATATCATTATATAACACCTTAATGGATCATTATGTCTTGTGAGAAAATAATAATTGGGTATTTTGGTGTATGCCTACCAAAAACATGATGTAATCTTTGACATTAAGATCGTGATGTCCTGGATTATGGTATGGAATTATTTTGTGGATGTTATTAATTTCATAACTAAGTAACTATTTATTATTATCAATGTGATATATTTATTTTCATTTATATCAATAGACATATTATAGTATTTATTTGAGTTGATTATAGCTTCATGTTGATTAATTATTCCTGCCATATCACTTCCTCCATGTTTATATTATGAAAACTTTCATTGTATTTAACCCCTTATAGAGTATCTGAGTTCACCCCTTCTCATGTCTCCCCCAAAAAATTCAAAGAAATTAGTGTTTAGGCTAATCGAATGAAAACCATATTAGGGTTTTTGAACTGAGTTATAATAATTAATCTCATTCCACAGAGTGACCTACAGATCCACAATATGGTGTAACTATTTTTTACAACATTGTATGAAAACAACCTCTTGAATTATATGGAACTAGTAATCCATTGGAATTTAAAGAATGAATCATGTCCCAATAGATTACTTTTTTCACTATAGGAAGTAGTGAAAAGGAAATAATTCTTCATGGAAGGAAATCGTTTAAATGGAGATGTGTACCATTAGTTGTCGCTAATTCAAAATAGAAAAAGGTAGGTAAGATCAATTGCATGGAATGAGGAATTTTTAGGGATATTTTTTTCAAAAAATACATTCCACATGAGAAATCAGATTAAATAGAAAGGAAGTTCCTTAATCTATGATAAGAGGACGATGCGAATATGCCAGAGTACAAGTAAAACTTTATAATATGATATAGACATGTTTTCGACTATGTATATAGGTTAGAAAAGAAAGAGTGATTGTTTCTCCTATGAGTTAAATTTGATCCTTCAAAGGGTTTTGGTCACTTATACAATTTTTACATATGCTTATATAATCTCAATATCCACTAAGAAAATAAATGATATCTCCATTGAATTCATTCCACAGACAAGATTAATAACTAAACCATAAGTAATAGAACTAGTGGTGTTGGTGGAGATGAAGAAATACTTTTTATATTAATGTGATAAAGGATTTATATTACTTAGTTTTTCACCATGGGGAGAAACTATTTTATTTTTTAAAAATTAATATTTGGTATTCTGAGATTTTATATCAATTTCTGGGACACCAATTCCATTAAAATATTGAATAAATATATTTTACTATGAATTGATGACATATTTGATCAACTTAAAAGAGACCAACACTTTCAAAATATTGATATTCACTCTAGTTATCATCTACTAAAGTTGACTAAGGTTGACATACATATGATGTTATTTGAAATAAGGTATTGAAATTGTGAGCTTATGGTAATTCCCTATAGATTAAATAATACACCTTCTGTATTTATGGTTTTTATGAATAGAGTATTAATGAATTATCTTAATAACATTATGGGGGTATTAATTGATGATACCTTTATAAACTATAAGGGATGTTAAGAGAATGATAGTTATCTATAAATAATTCTATAAACCCTCAAAATATATCATTTGGTACATATAGTAATTTTGAGTTTTCAACCAATAAGTCTTAATTACATGGGTATACTATCTCCAATGATGGAATATATGTTTACCATTAAAAAGAAAAATGTAGTAAAAGAATAGACTACACTAGTGAACATAACTAAGATCTGAGGTTTTTTTGTGTTAGTAGGTTACTATTGGGTGTTTTTTTAATATTAATCCTAGTTGTAAAACCTATTAACCATGTTAAAGAATAAATGGGTTAAATTCACATGGTCAGGGGAATGTGTGGAATGTTTTGAAGAACTGTAGAGCATGCTGATTAATGAAAATGTATTAACATTACTTTCCAGTAATGAGAGGTTTTTAATATATTTTGAAGTATTAAATAAAGGACTTAGTTGAATCATTAGGCATAATGACAGGGTTACTACCTATAAATCAAAGCAATTTAAAATCTGTGAACATAATTATCCAAAACATGAACTTGAGATGTAATTTTTAATGTTTACTTTGAAATTTTGGATACATTTCATATTTAGTGAAATATGTGATACATATATATAGACCGCAAGAGTCTGAGGTCTATATTATCGCATAAAAACCTTAGTACGAGGAAAAGAATATGGTTGGAACTACAAAAGGACTATGATATTTCAATACACCACCACCATATAAAAAAATAAAGGTGGTTGATGAATTGAGTAAGAGGGACCATGTATATTGGACCACGATGAATATTAACAAGGATCATATTTTTAGAGATCTACTAATGATATATATGTTGATTTCTTGGTAAGAGGGCCAGTTATTCATTTCCAAATAAATTGCTAAATCATTATTACTATAATGGATAAATAAGTCCTCATATGATTTTGTGGAAATACAAAGGATGATTAAATAATTAAATAAAGAGAAATTGATATAATTCATCTATAAAGATGGAGTTTATATGTTTAGGAAGAGGTTTTGTGTTTCATCCATGCCAGAGTTAAAGAGGTAACTACTAGATGAGGCACATAGATTAGATTTATCTATACACCATGGTTGAAAAATTAGGTATAGGGATTTAATAGAACATTCTAGTGGGATGGTATTAAGTGAGAGATTTTAGACTATGTTTCCATATGATGATTATGATAGACGGTAAAGGTTAAAAGGAAACATCATATGTTAATCATGAATCCTCTTTAAATACCTATTTGGAAGTGGGATGATTTTAATGGAATTTGTTACTATACTCCCAAATACTCCATGGAATTACTATGTTATATGGGTCATTATTTATTATCTTATTAAGTCTTCTCATTTCTCAATGATAAAAAAGATCTACCTCTTAATTCTATTTATGGGCTCTGTATCATTTAATTATAAATTATTATTTTGGAACCTCTATTAATTATATCTGATCGCAACCCTTAGTTCCCATAAACATTATGTAAGTGTCTCAAATGGTTCTCTACACTAAGAAATATTTAAGCACCACCAATTATCCCCAAATATATGGGTAGTATAGTAGGACTATCCAGACATTAGATGACCTATTGAGATTAGGTTCTCTTGAATAAAAAGGTGTGTGGGACATGTATATACCATTAGTGGAATTTATATACAATAATATTTCCATTTGAGTATTCATATGGAACCATACTAAGAATTCTACGAGAAGAGGTGATATACTCCAGCATTTTGGAAAAAAGAGGGAGAATGAGATCCAGATGGACCATATCTTATGGAGAAAATGAATATTAAAATATAGACCATTTCTGATCATATTAAAAAAAATTAAAGAATACATATATTGATAATAAAAGGAAACGCATGTAATTATAAGTGGGTATCTTGTATTATTTAGTGTTTCCCTAGTGAAGGGATATGTAAAAAATTTTAAAAAGGGATGTTAAGACATTTGGTACATTAGACATTTTGAAAAACTACAGTGAATTGTATTTGTAGATTACTAATTTCTTATGCCACCAAACCCTTATAAAGTACATAACATCTTCCAAATGTCATTAAAAATGGAATATATTGTAGATCAAATGCAAGTTCTCGCATCTAAGGAAATATATTCAGATCCAAAATTGTAATTTAATGAAGAACCTATCCATATTTCTAAAACTATAGATCATGTGTTCTATAATCAGACAAAATGACTGGTGAGTATGCTTTAATAAAATCACAAACTAGAAGAGGGAACGTGGGATCATGAAGAAGCTATGAGGATGGAATATATAGTTTTTTCCAAAATATAATATATATCCTACTTTTAAGGATGAAATTATTTGGTGGGGGGAGAATATAATACTTGAGACCCTACAATAGCACATAAACATCATATCCTAAAATATCACAAAATTTTCACTATAGAGGGCCATTATTTATGATTATATTTGAAGGTATAATTTTTGAACATTTGATTTTTATTTTAACATAATAAAAATTATATTAGAACTCTATAATAATTTATTATCATAAGATGATATTTGGGTATTTTTCTAAAATACTTTATTTTTATATGAATAGTGAAAAATATAGTTTTTACCAAAACTATAAATTTTATGATTGTATCATTATATAATAAATACATATAAGTTCATAAAAACATTTAAATGGTAATAATTTGTTTAATGAGAAAAATATATGTTTTCTAAATACCATTCTTGATTTTTATAACCTATGTTTTACATTTTATGAGTTATGTAATGTTTTTCAACAAATAAAAATGTTTGGTATCCTTTTTTATTGAAAATTATATTTTTTAAAATCCAGTTTTTGATTGATTTTGAAGCCACATAACATTTTTTCATTTTATAATAAACTAATAAATTTCCTAAAAATAAAAATAATTTTTTATTTTGTCCTCAAAAAATTATACTTAAAAATATTCTTTTTCTAAAAATGTTTTTGATATTCTAAGATTAAAATTAATTTTAATTTTACCTTTGTATATTAATTTTATTTGATAAAATAGAATTTATATATTTAATCATAAGGTCCAATTTATTTATCAAAAAAATCTTATTTCTATGCATTGGATATAAATTTTTTAAATTAATGATTAATTACCATGGTAAATGTAAAGCGGTTTTTTAGTGAATTAATTTTATAAGCGTCATATAAATTTCATTTAAATATATTATATTATATATTTTAAAATATGACTCTAACTCTAATATTTTTTTCATCATATAAATATATATATATATATATATATATATAAACTAATGAACTTTTAATTAATATGAAATAATAAAAAAACTTAATGTATAAAAAGACATTTTTCTATAAAAATAGTTTTCACTATATCTTATTTTTAAAATTTAAATGATGAATTTGTCACATCTAAAAGTTTAATTATATTAACTGGAGTCCAAAATATTATCCATAATATAAAAATTTATAATATGGTACATCTTATATTTTTAGTAATAAAAAAATTATCTTCATAAATTTATAATCAAGATTAATATTGGTAAATATGGGTAAATAAAGTATCTTAAACTCTTTAATAGCTAAAATGTCACTTTCACCATCTAGAAATCCATAATATGTATGAATGTCATACCCACATGTCTAACCTAAAATTTATGCACCTAACTCACCAAACCCACCTAACACCTGTGGGATTTTATTTTTACCCCTTACCTAACATTAGTTTTAATGAAAAATACCGTCTTTTTCAACAATAAAATGGATCTAACTCCCACACATTATATCATCCTACTCCACCCTAATGTAAGTGATCACAAATTTACATTCCCTTGCCACTCTAAATCCCACTTATCATGTTCCTGTGTTTCTAATAATCCTCCCAATCATTAATATGATACATATAAAGGTAAGGGTTTATAATCCTTTTATTTCCTTTAAAATTGAAATTCATTTATTAGAATAGCACTTCAAGAAATTTCATTGACTGTAATTTCATGTTATTATTACCCAATTTATATGGTTTTAGTGATAGTATACACATCCACTCTCATTATATACTTTTTACCTGTGTTTTTATTACTCCAATATATGGTCTATCATTCCACCCATTCAATTTTCAATTTAAATACATTTTTATAATGTTATAAATGTAGTAAATATATAGAATTATCACCCATTTGATATGTCAAAAATGTTATTTCCTCTAATTATTTTTTTCCAAAGTCATTACAATTCCCAAAAATCTTAAATTTTGGAAAATTAGAAGTGCATGGTTTTCTAAGAAATTTCTTCCCTATCTAGATAATAGGAAATAGATATGGTATGGAAAAAATGTGTCTATGGTCGGTCCTCCCAAAAAGGTTTGGTTTAAAAATTGACACAACCATCACCATGAAGTATGATGATGGAGCCCAAGATTTCGCACATACCTAAATAATATTCGTGGATATTATTTGGGATATGAATATACTCTTTATGAACTATAATAAAGGAGTAATCATATTAGTGAAAAATATTTAATACAATTGCTATCTTCAATTTAGTGATAGTATACACATCCACTCTCATTATATAACTTTCACCTGTGTTTTTATTACTCCAATATATGGGCTATCATTCCACCCATTCAATTTTAAATTTAAATACATTTTTATAATTTCATAAATGTTGTAAATATATAGAATTATCACCCATTTGATATGTCAAAAATGATATTTCCTCTAATTATTTTTTTCCAAAGTCATTACAATTCCCAAATATCCTAAATTTTGGAAAATTAAAAGTGTATGGTTTTCTAAGAAATTTCTTCCCTATCTAGATAATAGGAAATAGATACGGTATGGAAAAAATGTATCTATGTTCGGTCACCCCCAAAAGGGTTGGTTTAATAATTGACACAACCATCACCATGATGTATGATGATGGAGCCCAAGATTTCACACATACCTAAATACTATTAGTGGATATTGTTTGGGATATTAATATACTCTTTATGAACTATAATAAAGGAGTAATCGTATTAGTGAAAAATATTTGTTACAATTGCTATCTTCAATTTATAACCACAGACTTTGAATGTTACGTTCACCACTACCCTATCCTTATTTCATTAATAAGGGTTATTCCTTTTACTTTTATAATACACCATATATTCTGTGATTATTATTTATTGTCTAACTATCCACTTTATATCTTTGGATGGGTTATGATCATGTTATCTCTTTGATTGACATGGGGAAAATAATTAAAATTATTTTTTATATTCTTTTAATATGCATGATTACTAGAAAGTCGACTTCATTTTTTTTATCATCCACCTTCTCTCTCTGGAAGGGTTATTCTCAAGATATCACTTTTATTGAAATAGGAAATTTTATTGTAATTCCATATGATTTGATTATATAATGGAATATTATTTGAAATATGAATATTTATTTTTTAACCAACCATTTTCCCTCTCTAAATGGTTAATGAAAATGATGCCCCTTTTATTAACAAGGAGAAAATTATTGGTATTCTATATGTTGTGATTTTAATATGGATGATTATTGGAAAGTTGAATATGTATTGTTTATCTATCAACCTCCTCCCTATAGATGAGTTATGATCATTTTCTCCCCTTTATTTGCATGGGGGAAATATTATAATATTGTATGTTATTAATCTAAAATATAATATAACTGTAAATGTTACTATTTAATGTTTAATGATCTGTGTTCTCTCTTTAGATGGGCTGTGATAATGTTATACCTCTTATTGACTCATAGAAAAGTATTGATAGTTTCTATGTTGTTATTCTAATGTCGTATATTATAATCATATTAACAATGTATTGTTTAACTATCCCACTTCTCTCTCTATATGCATTATGATTTTGGTACCACATTTATTTATATAGAAAAAAATATTTTCATTATGTATATAGTTAATAAAATACATATGACTATTAGATATATTGATGATGAATTTTTTATTAATTTTCCCATGTGATGAACATGTTGTGCTTAAATATGTGTTGGGTGAGACCTGACATAATATAGACTCCCAACGCATCAGTAGGTCTCATGAGAAAAACATTATTGGGTATTTTAGTATACGCTTACCTCTAATACATTGTTTCATTTATAATAAAATAATTATGTCTTAGAACATTATGTATTAGATTATGGTTTGGAATTAGTTGTCTAAAATTATGAATTTTATGATGAAACGTTCTTTTAATACATAATATTACATGATTCGTAAACATAAATATTCTATTATTACAACACAAGGATCATAAAGTCTAAGTTACTTTCGAAGACCAGGTTCTTAAAACATAAAACCTGGCATACTTATTTAATTATCCATAGTGAACTCCTAAAAAGCTTTTCAGGATCCTAAATATAAATAGGATAACCTGGGAATACATAAACAAAGGGTCAAGTTAAAAATTATACTAAAGGAATAAAAATGATAAGGAATCGTAACATGTGATTCAATGGTATAACATAATATCATAAAATATATGGAACGTGAGTAATTAAGAAAATGGTATCATAAGATTTGGAATTATAGGAAATAAGTAAAAAAACAGAACATGAAATAAGCAAGAGTCAATGATAACTACCAAGATATTATCACTTGGTGGAAAAATTCACATAACATATTAGATTTAATCACTAATCCCATAAATGATTTATCATGAGACTGAAACATTAGCCAATGCATTGGTGCACTATTTAGGTGCACACATGTAACGCCCTAACCCCATTTACACAGAGTCAGTGCATTATTACATAACATTGGCATCATCAAAAAAGATCAAGTCTCGAATGACTGATTAGTTTAGTATCCTTCGAAACACTAGATATATTCATTAATTTTACATTACATCATAAAGTGAAAAATACATCAAAATTTTGTCTCCACACTCGTATCCCCTTATACTATCCCTGCAGGTTATTCATAAAATACTTCTTCACATCTTGGGAAAAATAAAACATAGAAAGGGGTGAGCTCAAATACCCAGTAAGGATAATAATATTGTGGAAACTTTCATAAATAATCATAAACATTTAAGGAAATGTATAACTAAAACAAAAGCCTTTTAGACTTGAAATTCATCATAATATGGTAGAAATAAAATGAAATAATTCCATTTACTTACTCCCATGGATATTCTACTAGTCGAATAATCACATGCAATATCAATAACCACTTTCATAATGATGGAATGCATAATGCCAGACTATCATAACCACGTAGCCAAGGCCTCATGCCAAGACTACAAATATGATTTTATAAAGGCCTCGTTCCAAGACACTAGTTTGTCTCATGAGACCTACCAATGCATCGAGGAGCTATAGCGGGCTCCATCGATTACTTACTAAGTCCAATTAATTCCCATATGAAAAGGATTAAACATAACATAAACATTCGTATTAAAACTAGCATAAGAAATCTCAATACTTTATTCCTAAACCATGAATGGTATAAAAATAACACATCCACAGTCAAACATATCACAAAACCATCAATACAATATAGAAGTTTTGTATCATAATAAATCAACTTCAAATTTTCTAAAAATCTAGCAAAGGATGTTGACATAGCTGAAATCAAAACTATTTGAGAGAAATATCTCTTTTTTTGAAATCATTTAAAATCCACATAATTATAAAATAAAACATTTACATTAAAAATATTCTTATAATATTGTAAGGGAATCTTTTAAGATTTTAAAACGGTGTAAAATAGCTGCACCCTCCGTATAAGTTAAAAAAAATACATTCTTACCTTTATTTGATGAAAATGTTAAAAAGGTCCTTGTCTGGAAAATAACGCAAATATTCCTTTATATACTTCTTATAAAAAGTAAAAAAATGGTATAAATGACTTTAACCCATATTCTGTAAAATAGTAAGAATGTTTTGAAATACATTTTTAAGAAACATGGATGTGGATGATATAGAGGTCCCAGTAGATAATTACATATAAATAACCTCAGATAATGAAGAGATTGTGAAATAAACCCTTACCTTGTATTTTTACTTGATAGAGTGTCGGTTAACCTCTTGTATAATAGTTAAATAATTTTTATTAAATTATACAAGAATCATATACACAAATCTGATATCATATATGATCTTTTAATATTTCTTTGTTGAAAATATTTTAGTATTATCATCGTTTCGGGTGTTAATTGATTCGTTTTCCTTTATATGCTTCATTACGTAAGCTGTGTTTGTTATGGATAGGTTGTATATTATTCATATCCAGAGTTATATCAATTCCTTAAACATAAATTTTATTCATAAAATGAGAATTATTATTCAATGGATATGATGGGGAAATGATTCTCATCGCGTTCCTGGAGACGGTAATCCATACGTACGCACGAACGCTACTTCCATTTCATTTTTCATTTTAAAAGGAGTCAAAACCATAAGATACATAGGTATATTATTATTCCAGTATAATTTAATATCTTATACGTGTAACTTAATTTCATTAACACCATCCTTTATACATTCCATGTATGGTATGAACGAGTCATATCACGTTGAGGGGGCGGTAGTCCGCACTTTCTCAAATGAAATTATCGTGTATATATAAAACATTAAATGAATAATGGTATGATATAAAATGGAATTAAATATGCTTATATATAAAATAAATTTCATTAATATAATATTTAATTATAGTTCCATCAAAATGTCCACCATGAGAGGTGGTAGGAGATAATTGAACAATCATCGTTTCGTGAGGCGTTTGGTTTCCATCCCCAGAAACATTATGTTATTCAACCATTAGATAGAGGTGTGTGTAAGTGTAGTTCAAATAATTCTCATAAAAACATAATATTATATTTAGGATACTGTTTTTGTTACAAAAGAAAATAATAAGAAGAGTTTAGGGGTTGGATAAGTAAAATAAAAGAAAAGAAACTAAGATAAATTGTTACCTTTAATTTGGGTAACTCCCTTTGGTTTGAACCAAAAAGGACTCTTGAAGTGCCTTATGCCTATGTTAAGGCTTCTAGGAGGAGTGTAGACATGTAGGGAGATTAATTGGGCAGAGTTTGGTTGATAAAAAAGGCTTTATTTGTGTGAGGAATCGGTTAGAAGTGGTGTCCTTTTATAAGGGGGAGGAGGGGCTCTTTAGGAAAAACATAAAGTATTAATTTATAATAAATTTATATTCTATTTATAATAGCTCCAAAGTGTATTATTCAAACTATAAGGTGGGTTTAGGTTGAAAACAACTAAACCAATATGTTTTAGACAAGTTTTGGTCACTATTTTACACTTATCTTTTAGATTTAACTCTTAGTTAAATAGTTTGACATTTACCTTGTCTCTTTGTATTTTTATATTATATGGTTAATAAACATACTATAAACTGTCAATAGAACCTGAAGTGGTTCATTAATGACATACCTATAATCATAAAAGTCCTTTGGCTGAACCTTAGATTTTTAGGAATATTATATCAATTAATAATATAATATTTTTTTAAAAACTCCATTATGTCAATTTTGACACTATTTAATAATTGATTTTTGTTAAAGTCTTAATAAATTTATTATTTGGAAAAAAATTCATTTAATAAATCCTAACATGTCATATTAACCAAAAAAATTCGTTGAATTAATTAAAATTCTCAAATTATATTTATTTGGGTATTTATTATATCAATTATTTTAATATTTCATTAATAAGGTAATTACTGCATCATCATTATGTCATAAATAACAAAATTTATTTGATGTAAAAAAGTTATTAAATAAATTCCATGATTTAGGAAATAGTTTTAGATTTCCAATGAATATTTATAGTCGAAAATATAAGTTATATAACCCCATGTAAAAATTAATTTACTAAAAGATACTTGTTTTTGTCATTTTTGTCTTTATTTTAAATTAATTAATCTAAAGAGTCATTATCACTCTTAAGTGTCTCCATTGGGTCCCAAAATCAACCCACGGATTCCCATGGTCATACATGAATCATCAAATAAGGTTAGTAAAAGTGAGAAGATAATTTTGTATTATTATAATATACTTTTTATCTTGAATTTCCCTATTTACCTTTAACCGCGGTAAATAAAAGTAAGAAGTTATTATTCACAAAATATTATTTTTATCTTATTGAACCACATTTTTCTCCTTGATGTTAACCGTGTCTCTCAGATTTTCAAAATTCCACTCACAGAAGCGGTAAAATTAAGTTTTATGTAAATTTGCAAATTCTCCTAGGAGGTGGGTAAAAGACGGTGAAAAGTTCAATAAAATTCTTATATATCAAAAATTATTATAAACTAACTCCAATTAATTACGTTGGACTTATATAAGTATTATATATCTATTTTGACATGAAATAAATTTAAATAAAATAAATAATTATTTAAATAAAAATTCTATTTTAAACTATAACTGAGTGTTTTTAACTATTCATCCAAAATTAAAAGTTTTCAGAAAAATACAAATAATTTACCCTAAGATAATTTTGATATTTAGAATTCAATAAAGAAGTATATTTTACCAAATTCAAAACATAGAAGTTTCATTTATTAATTTAAAATTAATTCCTGCTATCAAAACCAAACGGCGTATTATTAAGAAATAATAATAACCAAAATTTTGACACTTGTTTATGTCCAATTTCAAAGTGAAATTACTTAAAATGACCATCATTGGATTAAATGGTAAAAATATAATCTATTTATACTTAAAAACCATTAAAATTTATAATTTAACAATATAAATTATTTTTATTTAAAAAGTTGTTTTCAGTTAAAATATAGTATTTTCTACTATTCGCCCAAATATGAAAGTTATCAAAAAACACCAAAACGTTATTGGAACTAAATTCTTATGTCTCGATTCTAAAGAAGATTTTATTTTTTCAAATTGAATATATAAAAGTTTCAAATATTGGATTTAAAAAGGCTTCTCCATTAAAAGGCGATAAAATTGTATTTTTTAAAAAATACTTCTTTTATCTGTAAAAATGTATTTGTTCTTACATTATGTCTAAGAAACTCATAATATTGATTCTAAAATTATATGGATTATATAAATTTCAAAATTTAGTTAATACTATTCATAACTTCTTTTGAACGTCTTGTTTGGTAAGTCATGGTGCGCTAGAACTCGCTATTGCGTGTAGTGAATTTTATTGAATTACTTTAAAGAAATAACATACTATGAAATATTGGGGTGTTACAGTCTTCCCTCATTCAATAAATTGCGTCCTCGCAATTTTAAATTATTTTTAAAAAATAAAATGTTGAAAATATAAAATACCTTTGGGAAAAACCCACATCGGAAATTGGGTTAGTAAACTTTAGTCTTAATAAGAGGAAAAGGGAAATGAAAGGGTCACCAGAAAATTATAATCTATATTAGGAGAACATTTGTGGAAATTAAAGACATATAATTGGAGGAAAATGTAAATATTTATAAGTAGTGATTGAGGTCATCAATCACAAATAGGTGTAAAATTGAGGACCTTAAATTCATCAATCTATGATGATTTAAAATACCATCGGTTCAACAAAACATATGGTATTAACATAACAAATTTTCTGTTTTAAGATCCCTTCACTAAAGTATACGAATTAATTTATTCATAGAATAATAGAAGAATTAAAATATATACTTGACAAGTAGAGTCCCATCCTTTAACTAATTTCAACCACAAACTCATCTTTCACTTTAAAAGATAAAATAATATTCTATTTATACTTTTCATATAGGATTCCAAAAAAATGAATCTATAATTCATCTACCAAAACTTTTTTTTAAAACTACATTATTCAATCTAGGACATCACATGGGCCAGTGGTAGGTGATACACCCTTTTCGCCCTTCGGTTATAGGTTCAGGTCTCACAGCCTTGCCGGACGCGACGGGTTGTCACCCGACCTCCGGGTTATCCGTTTATGGAAATCCAAAAAAAATATCAAACTAGAATTATCCAAAATACTTCTGTCCAAACTCATAATCTAAAATTTATAAGGAATGTAAACACAATAAAGATCCATTTTTCCACATAATAATATGTCAACACCTTCATCATGTATTCTTTAAAAACACAGCAACATCCTGAATTACCATAAAACCTTATTGATTAGATTCTTGATCCCTTATTCCTTATAGAATACTAGATATACTCCTTCTATCCAAAAATGTTGTAAACTGCACCAATGATTGAATATAAAAATCATTAATCAGTTTCAAGGAAATCAATAATATCCAATATAATTTATCCAAATCAATCATGTATTATTCCAAAATCACTACCTTGGTAGCAGAACCATATTATGGTTTATCTTTATCTCAACCATATATTTTCCATAAATTTAACCTTCTATTGAGTCACTTTTCATGGTTCCACACAATCTCAAGTCCTTAATGAAATATTACTGCAATATAATCCTTATATACTCCATAATTATTATAACCAGTACATTGTTGATACAACACTCAAATTACATAATTCTCTAATAACATCATAAGAACTCTAATCATTCCTCCTCATATGTGGTAATATCATAACTTGATTATTATCCAATAGCATCATTTGAGGAATACTCTGATGATTTGGACATCAGTTCACGTAGTGTCCCAAATCCTTGCAGATAAAGCATTGTTCATTTGAAACCTTTTTCTTACCCTTTCAGTCACGTACATGGTTTCCTTTTTCTCCACACTTATAACAAACTCCCATTCCCTTCAGGCACGTTCCAGGGTGTTTCCTTCCATAGTTATCACATATGGGAAAATTATTCTTTTCCCTCTTCCCTTTATCCATCTTTCTCTCTTCCAGGGCTGGCCCTGGGGCAAGCCCAAAGAGTCCCTGAGCTGGGGCAACACTCAAGCAACAAAAAAATATACAAAAAAAGGGCATAAATGTTATCCTTTTATGTTGATCTCAATACATTTAGGGCAAAAAAATTTATATTAGTCTGGGGCAACTAGAGTTTCTGGGCCGCTCCTTCTCTCTTCCATCCATTCCTTCTCTTTCTTACCTTCAAAGCCATAGGACTCAGAAAATTCTTTACTTATATTATTAACACATGATACTATTTCTTCATATGTTGAGAATACATGGGAGAATATTTCCCTTCTAAATTTTGTCTTAATACAATAAGAGATATGATCCTTCTTACTCTTTGGATCATACGTATTGTTGGATATCACATTCCTTCTACTGGGCGCCATTTCTATACAATAGCATAAACTAGGTTAGTTTATGAATTGTAATGAATATTTCCAAACTTGTAAATTACCTAACGTAAATTGAATGGTTTATGGATATAATCCATAATCATAAATATGTTTTCATTGAGGAATTATATACTCATAAATCCTTCACAATGATTTGAAAAGAAAATAAGAATTATCCTAAGCATATCCCCCAGGAGTGTCGTAACCAAGAGTGCAGCGAGGCCCGTTGTCGTGCACCAGTTCCCGTTCGAGTCTAGCTCTAAGAGGTGTTTTTGGGTTTCACCCCTAGTTACATCTGTGCCAGAACCGCCTCTACCTACTCATATCTAGATAGGGATGTATTGCTCATAAAACTAAAAAAATCTCTACAATACCAAAATTCCAGTAAGTTCTTCAATACTAATCCTCAAAGTCCATCTTAGGTCTATGTGCTCTAATCAGAGTTTATCTAAATCTAGCTTCGAAGGTTTGTACTAAACTCTCTCTGATACCAACTACAATGTCCTGACCCCTATTTACCAGAGTCTGTGCATTATTACATAACATTGTCATGATCAAAAAAGATCTTGTTTCGAAAGAACAATTAGTTTAGTAGCCTAGGAAACACTAGATACATTCATAAATTTTACATTACATCATGAACTGAAAACTACATCAAAATTTTGTCTCCACATTTATATCCCCTTATACTATCCATGCAGGTCATTCATAAAATACTTCTTAACATCCTGGGAAAAATAAAACATAGAAACGGGTGAGCTCAAATGACCAGTAAGTATAACAATATAGCGGAAACTTTCATAAATAAGCATTAACATTTAAGGAAATGTATAACTAAAACAAAAGAGTTTTAAACATTAACTTCAACATAATATGGTAGAAATAAAATGAAATAATTCCATTTACTTATTCATATGGATATTCTACTAGTCAAATAATCACATGCAAAATGAATAATCACTTTCATAATGATGGAATGCATAATACCAGACTATCATAACCACGTAGCCAAAGCCTCTTTCCAAGACTAAAAATAATATTTTGTCAAGGCATCATGCCAAGACACTAGTTTTCCTCGTGAGACCTACCGATGCATCGAGAAGCTATAGTGGGATCCACCTGTCACTAATTCCAATGCATTCCCATATGAAAATATTTAAACATAACATAAACATTCATATTAAAACTAGAATATGAAATGTCAATAATTTCTCCATAAACCATGAATGGTATAAGAATAACACATCCATAGTCAAACATATCACAAAACCTTCAATACAATACGAAAGTTTTGTATCATAATAAATCAACTTCAAATAATCTTAAAATCCATCAAAGGATGCTGACATAGATGAAATCATAACTATTTGAGTGAAATATATCTTTTTTTGAAATCATTTAAAAGTTGCATAATTATAAAATAAAACAATTACTTTTTAAATATTCTTATAAGCTTGTAAGGGAATATTCAAAGAGGTTAAAACGATGGAAAATATCCACACCCTTCGTATAAGTTAAAAAAAATACATTGTTACATTAATTTGACAAAAAGGTTACAAAGGTCCTTGTCTGGAAAATGATGTAAAGATTACTTTATAAACTTCTTATAAAAAGTAAAACTAGGGTATAAATGACTTTAACCCATATTCTATAAAATATTAAGGATGTTTTGAAATACATTTTTAAGAAACATGGATGTGGATGATAAAGAGGTCCCAATAGATAATTACGTATAAACAACCTTGGATAATGAAGAGATTGTGAAATATACCCTTACCTTGTACTTTTCATTGATAGAGTGTTGGTTAACCTCATGTATAATAGTTAAATAATTTTTATTAAATTATAAAATAATCATATACATAAATCTGATATCATATATGATCTTTTAATATTTCTTTGTTAAAAATATTTTAGTATTATCGTCGTTTCTGGTGTTAACTAATTCGTTTTCCTTTATATGATTTGTTACTTAAGACATGTTTGTTATGGATAGGTTGTATATTATTCATATCCAGAGTTATATCAAGTCCTTAAACATTAATTTTAATAATCAAATGAGAATTAGTCTTGAATGGATATGATGGGGAAATGAATCTCACCGCGTTTGTGGAGACGTTAATCCGTACGTACGCACGAAGACTACTTCCATTTCATTTTTCATTTTAAAAGGATAAAAAACAAATGATACATAGGTATATTATTATTACAGTATAATATAATATCTTTTATGTGTTACTTATGTTCATTAACACCATCCTTTATACGTTCATGTATGGTATGAACGAGTTATATCACTTTGAGGGGCGGTAGTCCGCACTTCCTCAAATGAAATTATCATATATACATAAAACATGAAACAAATAATGGTATGCTATAAAATGGAATTATAGAAGATTATATATAAAATAAATTTCATTAATATAATATTTAATTATAGTTCCGTCATAATGGCCACCATGATAGGTGGTAGGAGATAATTAAACAATCATCGTTTAATGAGGCATTTGGTTTCCATCCACAGAAACATTATGTTCTTGACCCATTAGATGGAGGTGTGTGTAAGTGTAGTTCGAATACTTCTCATAACAATATCCTAGTATATTTATGATACTTTTTTTGTTACAAAAGAAAATGATAAGAAGATTTTAGGGGTTGGAGAAGTAAAATAAAATAAAATAAGCTAAGAGAAATCGTTACCTTTAATTTGGGTAACTCCCTTTGGTTTGAACCCAAAAGGACTCTTTAAGTGCCTTCTCCCTATAGTAAGGGTTATAGGAGGAGGAGAGGGATTTAGGTAGATTAATTGATCAGATTTTGGATGATCCAAAAGGCTTGAGAGGTGTGAGTAATTGGTTAGAAGTGGTGTCCTTTTATAAGGGGGAGGAGGGGGTCTTTAGGAAAAACATAAAATATTGATTTATAATAAATTCATATTCAGTTTCTAATGGATCTAAAATGTATTATTCAAATTATAATGTGGGGATAGGTATACAAAAAACTCAACCAATAATTTTTAGACACGTTTGGGTCACTATTTTACCCTTATACATTAGATTTAACTATTAGTTAAATAGTTTGACATTTACCATGTCTCTTTGTATTTTTGTATTATATAGTTAATAAACATACTATAAACTTCCAATAGAACCCTAAGTGGTTAATTAATGACATACATATAATCATATAAGTCCTTTGGCTGAACCATAGATTTTTAGGATTATTATATCAATTAATAATATAATATTTGTTTTAAAAACTCCTTTATGTCAATTTTGACACTATTTAAAAATTGATTTTTTTAAAGTCTTAATAAGTTTATTAATTGGAACCAAATTCTTTTAATCCATCCCAACATTTCATATTAACCAATAAAATTCAGGGAATTTATTAAAAGTCTCAAATTATATTTATTTGGGTATTTATAATATAAATTATTTTAATATTTCATTAATAAGGTAATTACTGCATCATAATTATGTAATAAATAACATAATTTATTTGATGTAAAAAAATTATAAAAGAAATACCATGACATATTAAATCATTCTATATTTCCAATGAATATTTATAGTCGAAAATATAACTTATATAACCCCATTTAAAAATTAATTTACTAAAAGATATTTGTTTGTTTCATTTTTGTCTTTACATTAAATTAATGAATCTAAAGAGTCATTATCACTCTCAAGTGGCTCCATGGGGTCCCAAAATCGACCCAAGGTTTCCCATGGTCACCCATGACTCATCCAATAAGTTTAGGACAAGTTTTAAGGTATTTTTGTATTATTATAATATACTTTGTTTCTTGAATTACCCTATTTACCTTTAACATGGTAAATAAAAGTCAAAACATACTATTCACCAAAAATTCTTTTTATCTTATTGAACCACATTTTACAACTTGATATTAACCGTGTCTCCTGGATTTTCGAAATTCCACTAACAGAAGCGGTAAAATTATGTTTTATTTGAATTTGCAAATTCTCCTACGAGGTGGGTAAAAGACGGTGAAAAGTTCAATAAAAATTTTATATATCTAAAATTATTATAAACTGACTCCAATTAAATACATTGAACTTATATAGGTAATATGTATCTATTTTGACATAAAATAAATTTAAATAAAATATATAATTATTTAAATTAAAATTCGGTTTTAAACTATAACTCAGTGTTTTTCAATATTTATAAAAAATTAAAAGTTTTCAGAAAAATACTAAAAATTTACCCTAAGATAATTTTGATATTCATAATTCAATAATGAATTATATTTTACCAAATTAAAAACATAAAGGTTTCATTTATTAATTTAAAATTAAATCCCACTGTCAAAACCAAAAGGCGTATTTTTAAGAAATAATAACCAAAAGTTAGACACTTGTTTATGTCAAATTTCAAAGTGAAATTACATAAAATGAACACCATTGAATTAAATGGTAAAAATATAATCTATTTATACTTAAAAGACATTAAAATTCATAATTTAACAATATAAATTATTTTGATTTAAAAAGTTGTTTTTAGTTAAAATATAGTATTTTTCACTATTCACACAAATATGAAAGTTATCAGAAAAACACCAAAACTTTATTGAAACTAAATTATTTTGACTCGATTATAAATAAGAAGTTTATTTTGTCAAATTGAATATATAAAAGTTTCAAATATTGGAATTAAAAAGGCTTCGCCATTAAAAGGCGGTAAAATTTCATTTTTTGAAAAATACTTCTTTTATCAGAAAAAATGTATTTGTTATTACATTATGTCTAAGAAACTCATAATATTAATTCTAAAATTATAAAGATTATATAAAGTTCAAAATTCAGTTAATACTATTCATAACTGCTTTTGAATAGCTTGTTTGGTAAGCAATGGTGCACTAGAACTCGGTGTTCCGTGTAGTGCAAATTATTGAATTACTTTGAAGAAATGAAATACTATGAAATCATGGGGTGTTACGACACATAATAACATATTCATGATCTATGTGTTCCATATAAGGTAAATTAATTATAAGACATATCATAATAATTACCCATGGAATTAAAATGGGATACAAAATCTTTCTTTATATCATAATAAAAGAAACTTTCATAATAAAGTCAATTGAGAAATGATCGTAAGCCATGTATTACCCCATTAAATAAAGGAAACATAAACTAGGTATGTATATGAGATATATACATACATAATTTATAGGAAATTTATAACATCAAAGTATTTTGTTCTTATTGGAAATAGTTTTAAAAATTTTAAAAAAAAAATTCATAAAATAAAACTTTCATATTAAGGAATATCATAAATGTAAAATTATATGAAAAATGATTTTTAAATATCACTTTGAGAATTTCAAGAGGAAAATATACTTTCTATTTTGAAAATGCTTATTTAAAATCGAAAACTCTATAAAAAATTAAATAACTAATTATTTTTTTAAATAACATTTGGAACATAAAAAAGGAATCTTTAAAACAATGATTGTTAATGACATTATAACAGTACCATTAATTCCAAATACATTAAAAACAAATGTTCCATTAAAATTTATACAAGAAAAGTAAAAAATTACCTTGTTTTGAAAATTATGAGAAGATTCATTTTAATTTTTTTTATAAATACAATTTAGGGTAAAAATTAATTTAAACAATCAGAGTAAAACATTTTTAGAATACATGGATTTTGAAGAATAAGTATTTTCACCAAAGAGAGAAATTATTTTAGGTTTTATTCAAAAAATCATAACAATTTTAATTAAAAAAGGGAGAAAATGGTACTATTTCATTAAAAAATAATGAATAACTAGAGGATGAGAAAATTAAGAGGTTTTGTTATACAATGATAAAATAATTTCTTTTATGGAAATTCAAGCATAAGAAATGTTGATTAAAATGAGACAGAACCATAAAATCATATTTCTTTGGTAACTTTATTAACATAAAATCCCAGGAATGAATTAGATTTATTGTATCTCAAAATATCATGTATTATGAAGGATTAATTTTATAGTAAATAAAGTTAAACTATATAGGATATTTAAAAAAATTAGGTGCATAAAGAACATGGGTCTCAAAAAATAATGTTTGAGACAAAATCCTTACAAATTTCATATCACTGAGGTGATAATTAATAAATGGGGTGATTATGTGAAAAAAAAAGTAGACACACATAAATAAAAGATTAAACACAGTAAAAATAAATCAAAAATAATTTCATAGAAAATTTGGCATAATATATTCAACTAATTAGATGTGTAACCCAATGAATGGAAATTGAGTAAAGAAACCCCTTACCTCGAGCTTCCCTTTAGTTGAGAAAACTTTAACCTCTTTCATAGTTGTTTTAAATATATTATTAAATTATTGATTAACTATATTAATATATTTAATGTCATATTTAATCCTTTTAGAACATATGATTAAACATTAGTTAATAATCATTCCTTATCACTATAGTTTTAGGTGTTTTTTTAAAGGTTGGGGTCAGAGCCTCATTTATTATTAAACCAAAGAAAATACCTCTTTTAATTGGGTAAAGGTATACCCATTACATATCCTAAAGGTTCAGTGGTCATTTATCCCATTACATGGCCCGTATGCCCAAATTTTTGGCTCGAGGCCCATTTAGTGTATAATACCTCTACAGTCCCCACCTGCTACATTACCACACAGTTCTCGCCTCTGCTACAGTGCCTCTGCCACTGCTACTGTGACTTGCCACCTCTAAAATAGCCATCGTTTCTATAGTCCTACCACTGTTATAGTATGATACAGTCCCTGTGACCAATGGGTTTTGAACCCCCATTTTTCATATAGGATTACAGGGTGCTTACCACTAAGCCAAACCTCAACTACATTTTCAAGTGTTAATTTCCTTGATTTCTCATTCATGTTTTGTCATGATTTTTTAGGATCACAAACATATGATATAGTTACATAATCTAAAAATTTATATTAATGTTATAAATATTTTTTTTCATTGGATATATCTTTATAATCACTATTGAATTTTGAACATGGAAAAAACCACATCACATTGTGGAGACATTATGTCGTACATAGGCATGAGCTATGTTATCATTTCTTTATCTGGTGAAAGGGTAAGGAAGTATATTTTATATTAATTTTAAATAATAAATATAATTTCATATATATCACATATATTCATTAAATTCATCTATTATTACCTTCCATATAAATAATTGGTGAAAAAATAATTGCATCGCTTCGCGAAGTTGTAGTCCACCGCTCACAAGGACGATGTTATCATTTATTCCATGGATTTTAAGGTAAGAAAGTATACGATATATTTATTTTACATAATTATTTATATTTTATTAATATAATATATCAACATCAAACTAATCCTCATCCCCTTTCATGTAAATCATTTGTGAAAAAAATCACATCACTTTGCGACGCGGTAGTCCACCGTACACACGAATGAAGTTATCATATTCCCTACATAATAAAAATTAAGGCAGTGTAATTGATATAATAAAACTAAATTTATAATTATATCATATATATAATATTTAAAAATTATATATAAAATTAGATATATTATTGAGAAGCATGATGGAAAAATAATTACATTTGTTCGTGAGGCGGTAGTCCACCACACACATGATCCACGATTTTGTTTCCTATTTCAGAGAGGTGGAAAAGGTTATAGTTCATTTTCTAGAAAAAAACATATCATTATATTTTATATAATTACATTATTATATAATACAAATTTAATAATATTTTAAGATGTGTTGTAAGAAATAAAATAGAACTCTTTGTAAAGGACATTATTTCTTTCTCAGACAACTTCTTTTTATTTTCACCAAAATCCTTATTAACAAATATTTCATACCAAACCAAGGATAATAATATGAGGGGAGATAATTAGAGTAGTAGATTTTTCAATTATTTTCCAAAACAATTGGTTTTTTATGTGTGTAAAGGAGATAAGAGGGGTTTTATTTTGTAAGTGAAAAGGAGGATACACATAGAGTTTTTGAAAAACAAAGAATTAAACCAATGTTTTTCTCATGAAAAAGGGATCCAAAATGGGCCATATTAAAACAATAGAGGATTTAGGATCTAAACATGAAAAAGAAAATTTAGTACAAGTTTCATTATTTTTTAACCCTGGTCATTTTATTTTAACCCATCGGTAAACCTATTTTTCCCTTAACCACGACAAATAATTTTTACCGCTTTTACTATTCATTATGGAAAAAATTTAAGTTAAACTTATTAGATAAAATATAATATTATAATTAAAAATATGGATTTAGTTTTTAAAAATTCTATTCAGGTAATTATGATATTTTTATTTAAAATTAACATGGATACATGTCAAAAAATAGTTTTCCAAAATAAAAGTACTCAAAAGTTTAAAAAGTTTTTATGCCAAAATTCAAAATAAAATTGATTAAAATGACCTAATTTGGACAAATAAATATATAATTGAACTCACTTAACATTTTAAACCACATCATAATAAAATGGGCCTTGTAAATTATTTTAACAATAAAGTAGTTTTTTAATAAAAATTAGAATTGTTCACTATTCATTGAAAAATAAATTGTTTTAGAAAAATACCAAAAAAATACCCTAAGATAATTTTGATATGATGGTTTAAAAAATTAAGTTAATTTTTTAAAAAATATTTTTTAAATTGGTAAAATTTAATTATAAATTATGCTCATAAAGAGAAACTAATGCTCTTTTCAAAAAGAAATCATCTTTTTTAAAAAAACATTTCTTTCTATTTAAAATTGTTCTTACCATATTTATAATCAATAAATTACCATAAAACATATTTTATAAATCTGTAAAACATAAGTTTCATAAAATATTTATTCATATTCATACTCACCAAATTAACGACTATGTTATAATGGTAATGTTTAAATAGTAATATTTTAATAGAGTATCATGATTCATTTAAACCTAGTATTGTGTTAATCAAAAGATATCGAAGAGATAGAATTTACATAAAAATAAATATATCATAAATAATTAGTGCTTTACATTATCTTATATAATTGTTGTTGTATCTTTCATGTTCTATCCAATATGATGTTCCTCTTTTAAAAAAATCTTTGTTTGTTAAATATTTCTTCCATATGAAAGTAATTATTTTTATATATGTGATCTATTAATTTTCATTTATATCCATGGATATATAATGATCTCATCTTTAGGTTATTATGGGTTCATGTTTTTTTATTAATTCTTACAATGTCACTTGTTCTATGTTTATATAATGTTAGATTCTTCTATATACTTCCCTTAATAATAATCTAAGCTCACCCCTTATAATGTTCAACCTTGAGTAAGTCAATGAATCTAGAGTTAATAATAATCATGTCATAAAAATATTATGAAATTTGACCCTGGTTATGAAAGATAATCTCACATAATAGAGTAAACTGGTGATTACAACATGGGATAATTATGTTAGACCACTTCATGTGATAAAAAATTCAATCATTTGTGGAAATAAAAAAACCATTAACCATTGATCAATATATCAAGTACCTAGAGAATGTCTTTTTATAAATGGAATGAGTGAAAAGGGAAAATACATCACTATAAAAAAAATTGGTTTTGTCCAGCGTAAGGTATTTAACATTTCTAGCTAAAAGCACTGTTAAAGTTCACCTTTGTCGGCAATAAAAAAGAGCTATTAATGGTGGTCTTTAAGAGCACTTTTATATATCACTGTTAAAGGTGGACTTTAATAGTGCTAAAAAGCGTTAAAAAATGAGGACTTTATGTGCACTTTTTTAAAAGTTTTGATAAAGGCCCACCCCATTGCTATGACTTTTTAAATATTGGTGATAAATGGGGTCGGTTATCAGCACTTGTAAAAAAGCGCTGATAAAGGGGGTCAGAGTTTATCACTGATTTTTTTTAAGCGCTAATAAAGACCCCCCACCCATTATCACTACTTTTTAGTAGCTTTGATAATTTTATAATTAAAAATGTATACATTTAATTAAAAATAATATATTTATATTGATATTAATATAATAAATATTTTTTAAAATAAGTTTTGGATAAGGTAAATAGAAATTTATACTTAATATATTTAAGATATTTAGTGAAATGGATTATAAAATAATTAAAAATATGTTTAATTAATATGTTATTTATTATTACTGATTAATAGTCATTTATATCAATTTTAAGATAACAAAAATCAAAAAAATAATAAAATATCCAGAAAAGGTTGAAAATATAACTGAAGTTTCAAACAAACATAATTTTTTATCTCGGTGTTCGTTTGGGCTCTACTGTATATCAAATTGAAGCATGTGATGATATTTATGCTCTTAGTGGTATATGTAATTCTCGGTCACATTGTTTTAGTATAAAAAATACCTAGAAGGCCTCCCAAATGGTGTTTTTAGTGATGGTACCCCAAATTTGTAACATTTTATGGATTTTTAGCCTTATTTAATGGGATATTATTTCCTTTTTGTGGAGAATAAATTTCTTCCTAGGTATTACAGTTGTATTGATATTATTATTTTGAAATTTTATTGTTTTTGAAAATGTAATTTTATTTATAATTAAATATATGAATTTTTTCTTATATTTACATATAATAAATCACTCATATAAATACATATATCAACATATTTACATAAAAATGTATATTATAATATATTTAAATTAATACATGCTCTAAAAATGTGTTTGAGACAATATTTAACCAATTTTTACATTATACAAATATATTTATAATGTTTATATATATATATGTGTGTATTAATTAATAGATATCTGTTTATATTATATTTTCATATATGTAACTAAATATAATATATAATATATTTAAATAAATATAAGTATATATATCAGACACACACATATATTTTATAAATGTATTTAAAAATAATTATATGAATATATGATTAATATATATATATATATATGTAAATATATATATATAACTATATATAAATATTATTAAATAGAAAAAAGACAACATGGTTTAGTGGTAAAGGCATTTCATCTTCGAATGAGAGGTGCACGGTTTTAATGCATGTGGGAATGAATGAGGCTAGAAATTTTAAATGTGCTGATAAATGGGTTAGTGGGGGTGAAAAGCGCTGATAATGGTTGGGGCACTATTAAAGTTGTTGTGGAAGTACTGATAAAGTGGTTAGTCTTATGGACGTCCTAAAAACATAATTGTGCCCCCTTTAACAGTGTTGCATTTATGAGTGCTAAAACTGATATTAAAGGCTCCATTTAAAAGTTCTTTTTTAGAGATGATAAATGGTTAAGGATTTCAAATGTTCTCCGATTATTAGTGCTTTTTTCATTGATAATGTCTTATTCTTGAACTTTTAATGGCCACTTTTGTCGTAGTTCATTTATTTAATATATTGTATGAAGGGAGATGCAAAACAATGGATGTATCTATCAAAGAAATTTAAAAGGAATACGAAATAAAGTATATGTAATTAGGAACATTTAAGGAGATATTCAATAAATAAAAATTTCCTCATGTGAAAAGAGTGGAAATATAAAATCATTTCCTCAATCCCAGACAATAAGAGGTGGAAAATTTTCCAGGTTATGAGGTTAACATTACAAGTATATCTAGACATGTTGTAAAATTTTTATGTAGATTGAAAAGTAATATTATTTTTTCTTTATGGTTTAAATATTATTCTTAAAAGTGTTTTATTCTCTTATAAATTATCTTCTAATGAGGATATAGACTCAAGATTTGATAAAGTTATTCTTGAATCAAGACTTGGCATGAGTAGAGTTTGTGGAGTTGAATAAGTAATTGTATAGTTTATGAGAAAATGTATTTATACACCCTAGTGTTTTGCTGTGGGGATCCCCTATTTTATTAAACATATAAGGTTGCATCTATTAGATTTTTCATAAATTATTTTGAGAAAAATTACATTACTATAAATAATAATTATATTTTACCACACATCGAAGACTTATTTTATCAGCTTCATAGATCCCAATACAGTTTAAAGATCGATCTTCTCTCAAACTTCATCAGCTAAGCCATATAATAAATAATATATAGAATAATTTTTTTCAAACAATGTATGAAAATTATGAGTTTATGGTGATGCGCTTTGGATTAAATAGTGTACATGTATGGATCTGATGAATAGATTTCTGAACTATCATATTAATAATGTTATGGTGGTAGTCATTTATAATACCGTGATATAATCTAAGACCTATGATGAGGATAAAATTACCCTATAAATAATTATAGTTACCCTTACAAAAAATAATTATATAGTAAATATAGTATGAATGAATTTTGGATCAATCAAGTTTCTTTTATTGGATATATTATCTCTAAGGATATAATATCTGTTGAACCTTCAAATACAAAGGTAGTAAAATATTATCTTACACTGATGAAAAAACCTAGGATCCATGTTTCTTGGGTAAATTAGGTTACTATCGGTTGTTTTTTAATTATTTTTCATAGTTAGTGAACCCATAAACCATGTTTGTACATAAACGGGTTAAATACACATGCCTAAGGAAATGTGTGTAAGATTTTAAAGAGGTAATAGAGAGACTTATTAAGGAAGCCTTATTAAATTTACCATTACGTAATGAGGGATTTGTAATATATGGAGATCCATTAAAGAAAACACTTGGTTTTTTCTTATGCAGAATGATTGGGTGATTCTCTATGCATCAAGGAAATTGAAAATCCATTATTAGAATGATCTAACTCAATACATTGAGATGGAAGAAATAAAATTTTCATTAAAAATATTTAGATAGTACCTTTACATTGATAGATTTTATATATAGATGGGACACAATGGTTTGAAGTATATATTCTCTCATAATGAGTTCAAATTGAGGTAAAGAAGTTGGTAGGAACTACTTATGGTCTACAGTTTCTCGATAAACTACCACCATAGGAAGGAAAAAAATATGGATGATACATTGAGTAAGAGTGAACATAGATTTATGACCATGATAAGTATTTAAAGGATCCAATATATCGAGATCTAGTAAATATTGATATAGTTATTACAAATAAAGGGGTCCATAATTTCTTTTCCAAGAAATCATTAAACCATCCCTTCTTGAAAAGATACAAAAGTTACAAAAGGATGATGAGGACAAAGAAAGGATGATTAAAATAGTAAATGATGATAAATTGATATACTTCATCTATAGAGAAGTATTTATGATGTTTGGAAATAGGTTATGTGTTCCATCTATACTAAATTTGAAATGAGAACTACTTGATAAAGCCTATAGATAAAATTTCTCCATACACCCAAGTATGAAAGAGTTGTATAAATATTTAACAGGAAATTTCTAGTTGGATGGTATAAACTAAGAAATTTTATACCATGTGTTTACATTCATAGTAATCTAGAAGTTGAATATTGAAAGACAACATTATAAGGGAATCGGGAATCCTATGATAATAATTATATAGATGTGGGATAATGCTTTGATAGACTTTTCCACTAGACTCTCAAAGACTCCATGATATAATGGTATTATAAATGTCATCATAGAATATATTACTAAGTTCGATAATTTCAGAGAGATAAAAGAAGATACACCACATTGGTGCTTTACCTTGCTCTATATAAATAAAATCATAAGGCTTCATATGGAACCTTTATCAATTATATTTGATAATGGTCAAAAATTATGGAAGATTATTCAATTGGTTCTCCTCATTGAGGCGTGTTTTAACATCTCCAATCATCCAAAAAATGATGGGAGGTTTGTAAGGACTATAAAAACACTATAATACATCATGAGAACATTTTTAAATGACTTATAAGCTATATAGGATCACTATCAACCCTTAGTGAACATGTTTTATAATAATATCTTCCATTAGAGCTTAAGATGGGACCATATGAAGCTTTGTATGAGAAAATGTGTCAAAATCGAACCTATTGGAAAAAATTTGGAGAAAGAGATCTAATTATAGATGAAAATGTAGAGGATATGATCATTATATTATGCACTATTCATTATCATATTAAAGTATCATATAGTAGGTAATAGAGTTATATAGATAATCAAATGAATGATATGAAATTTCAAGTGGGGGATCATGTGTTTTTGAAGGATTCCCCATAGAAGGGATTTTTAAAATTTGGTTAAAGGGATGTTAAACCCTAGGTAAATTGGTCCTTTTTAAATATTATAAATAATTGGAGTTTTAGCTTACCGTTTACGTAGTAACCTTGACCTCAGTATCCTATATTTGGTGTTTACATTTTTACATTGGCATAATATACAAGAAATAGCACCTTCAAGAAATAGCACCCCGAAGGTCTAAATATATTATTAGACTTTGTAAACTAGATACATACATTAAATTATTATTATAAATTAAAATATAAAATACACAATGTTTTTTCTTTGATAACGCAAATATTCCTCATAATGTACCCTTTTATATAAATCATAAAACACTTCCTGGTATCTTGGGGAAAATAAAACATAATAAAGGGGTGATAAAAGATTCTTAGTAAAGATAATCATGTAGAAGATTCTATAAACAAATAAGGAATAATCAATAAGTAAAGTTAAATAACTGAATCACATTCCATTTAATCTATAACCTAAGCATAATATGGCAGGAATAAATGATGATCCAATAATTCCATATAAATAATCACTTGAACATGAATACGTAACCATGAATATTATAACTAATCGAATAATCATATGGAATATCAATAACTAAATTCATAATTATGGCTCTAATAATGTCGTAAAACTGAAATATATTTTTGAGTCTATGTTCCAAGTCATTTGAATAAATGGGTAAGGTCTCATCAAAAACCCCATCTAGTTTGTCTAATGAGACCTACCAATGTATTGAGTGGTTATAGCAAGCCCCACACATCATATACAATTTCCAATTAATTCCTCATATTAAAAAGGTTAAAGTTAATAATTATAAACATTACCCTTTAAAAACTAACATTTGAAATTTTAATACTTACACCAATCAAAAAACGTAATCATAAACCATCCAGAGTAAAATGGTGAATGGTTATAAAATTGAATATCCTAGAAAAAACTAATAATAAAAAATCTATATAAATAATAAATATGGTAACAATAAAACATTTTCTTAGTTCATACTAATTTAATTATAGGTTGGATGTCATTAATGAATCTAAATACCATAAAAATTTCATTAAAAACATTTTTTTATTAAAATAACATTTTCATATTAAAAATAACCTTTTCAAACAAAAAAGTTCCAAAAACATTTTGAAAATATGTTTCAATTAAAATACTATTTTAATACTTGTAAAATAATCATTAAAACATTTTTTCTCCATGATGGTGGAAAATTTTGTTCATTTGGTACATATTTGAATAAATATTCTCTTCATATTTTTGGTAAAAACCAAACATTCATTGTTTTGAAAATGAAATAAATATTCCTTTCAAAAAAAATTATAAAAAGTAAAATTGGGTTAAATGAATTTAATAAAAAAAATTAAACGTTAAAATTCATTTTTAAAATTATTTTTTTAAAATATTGGTTTTTATGGAAATGGTTTTCTGACCGAAGAGAGAAATAAAGTCAACTTTTCTTAAAAAACCTCAATCATTTTAAGTACCAAAGTGTGAGAAATGGATTGTTACTTGAAAAAAGTTCCTTAATGACTAAATTTTAATACTATATATATATATATATATATATTAATATATAAATATAAAATAATCCCTTTAAGGGAGACATAAACATAAACAATCACGAATAATGATGATATTATGAGATAAACCCTTACCACTGTGGTAACTTCTGAAACATAAGCCCCATTAAAGAAATGAAATCAAATAAAGCATTAAATACAATGAATATATCTATATTTATCATATAACATATCAATTGGGTATTATATGCACCACATTAATGAAATTGTTTCTGAATATGGCTTATGTCTCCTAGAAGTCAAAGTGAGACAAGAAACCCTTACCTTAGGTCCGAATTCCATCAAATAGGTGCCTACATGAAGTATAATGGTTTTAATAATTTTAATAATTTATAATATAAACATAATAACATTTTAAATATCATATATGATCAAAATATATAATTTTACCACCTATTTGTAAAGAATGATGCATTATTTTCATTATTTCATGTGTTAATTGTCTTGTTTTCTCATGCGCGTTTTCTCATGAAAGTATCAGTTCTTATGAAAATGATTTATATATATATATAATCTCCACGATTATAATAATTTTATAAATAAAATATTTACTTATTATATAAAATTTTATAACCACTTATGAAATTTTTATATGGAAACTGAATTTAATCGCTTTATGGAGATGGAAGGTTGTACTTAGGTATGAGCAATGATATCATTACCCTAACAAGGAAAGGGTAAGTAAGTGAGTGATATATTAATTTATTAAAATAAAAATAATTTCATATATATCTCATATATTCATTAATTTTACCCTTATTACATTCCATGGAAAATGTAAGTGACAAACAAATTGCATCGCTTCCTGAGGCGGTAGTCTGCCGTATACACGAGCAACCTTATCATATTTGAAGTGGAATTGAATGTAAAAATGTTTTTGTAATATTAAAATTACATAATTATAATAATAAAATAAATATAAAAAATTGGTAAATCCATCATTATTTCCTTACTTGAATTGTGGTAATGGGAAACGAACTACACGGGTTCATGAGGTGGTATTCCGCCGTACACACGATCGCTGATTTCATCTCTAATTTGATGAAAGTAGAAACACATAAATATTATACCATAGACATAATACCATATAATTATATTATATATTATTATGTAATTATATTTTAAGTCATAATATATAATTTATTATTGAAAAAGAATAATGGAAATGAATGTTCTTGGTTATGATAATTACCTTCTCTAAGAGACACCTCCTTTATATCTCCTCTTAACGACATTAGGGATGGAATTTTGAGAGGACCATAAGCTCTCCATTATGTATAAGGATATTGGGAAAATATTTTGGTAGGTTTTTGTTGATTCAATGGTCTTTATGGGTGTAAATAAGTGAGGGGAGGGAGTGTCATTTATGAGTGGGGAAAGGGAACTGTCATGGCTATTACATTGAAATTTCCGAAAATAATACAAAATGATAATGTAATTCACATTAAAAACTCACCAAAATAACCTTAGGTTCTATTTTATGATAGGATAATGTGTAAATACTTCTAAAAAAATATGTTGACTTGTTCATATGTCATTTTAACCCTTATCTTCTTTGATTAACCCCACAATAGTTTGGATTTTACATTAACCACAGTAATTCATTTTTACTACATTCACTATTCATTTTTGTTAAAAGTTAAGTTGAACTTATTATATAATTTCAATTATTCTAATTCCAAATATTTATTCCATTTTTTAAAATTCAATTTGTATAATTGGAATACCTCAAATTAAAATTATACTCACAGACGTGATGGAAAAATATGTTTTCAAATAGAAAATTCTCTTAAGTATAAAAGGTTTTAATATGAAAATTCAATATAAAATTGATTAAACTAACCTAATTTGTATTTATTATAATATAAATTAACTAATATTACTTTTTAATCCATCTTATAACAAATTTATTTTTTTAATCAGCTTTAAAGGAAATGAAACTTCTTAATAAAAACTAGTATTTTTACACTATACACTAAAAATTTTATCCTTTCAAAAAATTATCAAAACATCACCCAAGGATAATTTTTGACATGAATATTATAAAATTCGGATTATTTTTTCAAATAATTTTTTTCAAAGTGAAAAAAAAATTATTTATAAATTATGTACACAAAGCATGACATAATCGCCTTTTTAAAAAATAAATTTTTTCAAAAGTTGTATATTTTACTTTCAAATGATTATTATTTTATTTATAATCAATAGATAACTAATGAGTTTATTTTATAGATGTTTCAACCATATAATTATCATAATATAGCTATAACTATTCATACCCATTGACATAACGTCTATATTATAATGGTCATGTTTAAATGATAATATATTAATAGAGTATTCTCTTTCGTTAAAACCCATTTTTTCATACATTGTAAGATATCAAAGAAATTTAATTTATTTTAAAAAATATATAATAAATAATTGGGTTTTCAAATTCTCTTTTATTCTTGGTTTCATGTTTCATATATTCTATCAAATATGATGTTCCTCATTTAAATTCTCTTAGTTTTACATTCAAAACCTGTTAAATAAGTTGTGTCCTTGTAATTTAATCATGATGTAGGTAATCAAGGGTTTAAAATATGAAAATACCTATCTTGAAATCCCACATCATGAGAAGGGATAAGAAAATATTTTCTTAATAATAGATAATGATAATTACAAATTTTATATGGAATAACACATAACTAGGTTTCTAAGTATGAGAATATTGGTTGCATGTAGAAATATGGTCATGGAAGAAAAGTGTAATTAATTTTAGAGAGTGATAAAGGTCATTGGTTATAATAAAGGAAATGAGAAATATAAATTTATGTTCCTCAAATCCATAAATTTATGATGATTTAAATGTCCCTCAATTCAATATAAATGAACATATTAGGATAAAATTTTGTTTCAATAACCTTTTCATAGATTTAAGAAATTCCTTTTCCATTTATACTAAGAATGTTTTAAATATATTTATTTTATATGTTTATATTTCTTAGGAACAATTTCATATATTGTTAGTGCTTTGATATTTTTTCACTTTCTTTTGTACTATAATAAATGAATATGAATGATAAATTTTTTATAAATAAAGAATTAGAATTAACATTTAAAAGATAATAAGATCCATAAAAGAGTGAAAATAATTTATTTATATTTATAAAAGTTTCCCAAAACAAATATAGTTATCACTAGTTATCCTATATAATACATAAATCTCTAAACATCAACAGTAACACCATTGGTTTAACATTAATTTTTATTAATAAAATAATTTTACTAAAAACAATGACATATTAACCCGGACATCACGTAGATCAGTAGTAGCCACTAAACACTTATCATCATTTAGTTTTGGGTTCATGTAATGACCCAAGAATTTATAAAAAAAATACCCTTTCAATTTAATTTAATGAGTTATTATCTATTATGGTTATAGAAATCACATGCACTTATTTGGATTTATTATAACATATAATATTTAAAATACCATTAATTTTCATAAACGGTGATAATATATCCATTGAATAGCTATCATAAAATTATTATAAACATAGGGTTTTGATAAATCCTATAGATATATAATAAAGAAAGTGATGGCCTTAATGGATAGGATCGTACCCTATGAAGCTCTTTTATGAAAGCATCTAATAGAGATACTATAACTAGGATTTTCTCTTAACCAAGACCAAGATAATATCCAAAAACATAGGCATGAGATAAACCATTTATAGGAGAATTTCAAGATCATCATGATCACGGCCCAAACTATGTTAGTAGAACCACCCCATGAAAATATCACCATCACGCACTATACCCTTAATGAATTTTCTTGTGTATTAAATTCATATGTATCAAAACCATAATAATATGAATATATATATATATATATTGTATTTTCAATATAATAATCTTCATATTTTCAACTTATGGATACTTTATAAATGATTTTGATTTTTTTATACAATAAAACACAAATTGAATTTTAAATTATTATTCAATTTCAATTAATATATTTGTTTTGATGAAGTAGGGGATTTTAAAAAATAATAATATTTTAATAAAATATTATTATTATATAATCTTTATTATATATAAATTATCCTATAATTTTTATGAATTCAAGTATAAATTTTTAAGGGTTTGAAAACTGTTATGGTTAAAAGGAAATTCCAGCATTTTTCAATAAATGTCGATTTTATTTTCAAAATGAAAATTCACATATTCAAAAAAATTATTTTTAAAAAATGGATATTATTTTTCCAATATAATTTTCAAAATTATCCAATGGTTAATTTTTTATAACATTCTATGACTGTCAAATTTTTAGGTAAAAATTAAATACCATATAAATATACAGTGTGTATTATGGAATCATAAGGACCTGAAGGAAATTTAATAAATACTAAAGAGTATATAAATGACCAAATCAATTTTTTCATTTAAAATAAGGTTTTTTAATGTTTATTTTATTGATTTTATAAAGCCATTATGAATCCTCCAAAATTTAAGACATATTTTATAGTTTTTAAATCATTTCATTAAGTGTATAAGTCACTTCAACAATAGTAAGGGTATTATTTTTTTAATCTTAGTGATTGTAGTTACAAAATAATTAAAACAAATAATTTTTATATAATTAATGGAAAAAACCCATGGTATGGTTTTTGGTTGTGGTTATCTTATTATACAGAGTCCAAAACAAAGGTTTGAGAAATAATAAAGAATTCCCCACTCATTTCAAAAATAAACCCACCCAATATCCCACTTCTTATCACTAAAAATCATTTGAAAACAACATTACTGTTACATAACATATATATAGTCCCCTTAAGGTTCCCCCAACCTCCCAACAAACCCCTCCAAATAATTTGGAGTCACACTCTCAAGGTAAGGTATCCTTTCCTTCTCTGCTTTATTCATGTTTCTTTATTATCTTATGCCTTCTAGTTAAAATTCATATGGTTGTGACATGTTTTTTCTATGACCCTTTTATGTTCCATTTTATGTGAAAATTATTATATAACCCTTTAAATCTCATCGATGCATTTCATTAATTTTTAAGTGATGATGTTATGCTGCTAAAATTTCATTATGATTTTACATGCCAAATAATTATGTAGTGAATACCCATACTCATTACCTATAAAGGGTGTTCACATTTTTGAAAATATACTTATTCATTGGGTAAATAAATTTAGTTATTCATCACTCCCTGATCATGGAATACAATTTTATCTGGAATGACTCAATGTTTTATGATCTATGTGGAACACTTGAGCATGAGAATGAAATGAAAGTGAAAGGTATGCCCAGAATTATACAGTGCTACAATGAATTGGGTAATGTTTAGTCTCATGAGAATTCATGTTGGGATAATGATTAAATATAATTACATAACGGGACTTTTTATATCATTATATAATGGAATTTATCCTTGACCTATGCTTATGATTTCGTGATTTAAGTTATTACCACATTTCCCATCTTCTATTTATATTATCATGCTATATCATGCCTCATTGTTCATGTTTATTATTCACACTACTTTTATGCCCCATTGATATGGATATTGTATAACATGTATTAATTTCTTAATGTTATTCCATTTTTATTCCCTTACTGGGCTTCATAGCTCACCCCTTTGTTATGTATGTCCCCAGGTTATCTCATGCTCTTTTAAGTATGAGCATGTTAAGGAAGATTTCTATAAAGATGATGTATTTTCAATTTTATGTTATTATATAATTTACCTTATTCCAAAATTTAACTGACTTATAGATCATATGGGTTCTATTATGTGTGATTTTATGTAACAAATCATGAATTAATATGTAACAAATAGAAGGGTTATTATAGTTGGTATCAAATAAAAAGTTTAGTTATTTTTTGGATTTGGATTATAAAACTATATCTAAATCCTTAGAGATAAGACTAATAATAAGAAAACATACCTATGTTTTGGTAAATATATATTAAGTGTCTTATCATGAAAAAATAACCCTATCTGTATACAACAAGTGGATGTGGCTCTAGAATAGATGTGCATAGGGGTAAAACCTAAAAACACAACATTGAGCTAAGCATGAAATGGAACTAGTGCACTACAATTGGCCTTGATGCGCACCTAGTTTGACACTCTAGGGGTATTTGCTTTTGAAAATTTACAATATAATTATGAAAATATTATTAATTTAATAAATAAATACCCATACTGATATATTTCAGGAAATAGATCATGGTTAACTTAGATTGAAGCCTAGAAATTCATAAAATATGAAAATAAATTTAATTTATAAGTTGTCTCTTTAATGTTATTGGATTATCATTAATGTGTTTAATAGTTTAAAAATACTCATCCCTAATTTTACCTTTATTATAACCAATGACTAGAAATAAAAGGAATCTGGTAAATAATAAATGTGGTGGGAAATGTGATGACTTCCTGAATGATATTTACATCATGATGGGAGTGGGGATCGCAATCCTTTTGACAATACTCTCTCATCTAACTCGATTTTTTAATATAAACATAGATATAGAAGATTTACCAAATACCATGAAGAAATAACATGTTGTAATTGAGAGATTTATGTGAAAAGGGCCCCCAAATTTCAATAGATCATTTTATCCCTTAATGAGGGAAAAATGGATCAACTCCATTGAGAAGATCTTCTACATCCTTCAATAATCAAAGTAAGAGAAGGTTCTTTTGGTTTTTTATTGTATGTAGGGAGAAGTTGATCAATGGTGTACATCTATCAATAATAAAAATACTAAGGAGTATATCAAAGTGATGGGGTGGATGGAATTCTAGAAAAAAATTGATAAATATTTTCCCCACACTCTCTGACTTTAAATGGGAATGGATATTTATTACCTTACAAAAAAAATATGATGAATTTAACAGGGAATGTGAGGTAAAATTTTCAATATGTGTATGATACACCTCCAATTTTGTAATTACCCCTGAATACAAGGTCATCCGATTATTTGGTGTGCTAAAATCTATCCAATGAAAACCCTTACTGATCTGAGATATTGATTGTTATTAATAAATTGTACGATGTTCCCTCCAAGTCGAAATGGGTATTGGCAAGTCTCAAGGGTATCAATGAAATAAGAAATGTAAAGTGGTGTTTAATGATAACTATCTAATGGGAAAATATAATGGTGCAAATAAATTTCAACATCCCACTTTTCAAAGGTGAAGAAATAGGCACCTTATAAATTCCCTAATGGGGTGAGGAAATGCTTTAGGTACATGAAGGAAGGGAATGTAGGTACAGATTGATGAAATGAGAAATACTCTAATGCATTGGAGGAGAGGAATGCTCCAATAAAACCTTAGTGTGTTGTTGATTTCTTCATCTATAAGTAACTAGGAAACATTGAAAACCAATGCACTAATACAAGGTTTTTTGGAGACAACCAATGACCTCCAAGGAAACAAAGGTGATATTTTTCCATCACATCCACTAAGCTAGATCCTGAAAAAAAAAGGTTGTGAAAAGTATGATATTTATTCATTTAGGAATATAAAATATAGTTTTTTATTCTATTTATATACATTACTTTCAATAAAGAATGTTGAGTAGAACTATTCAAACACCACCACAAAGCATAGAAGTAGAGCTATCGATGAAAATGAAAAATGGGGAAATTATTGCATCCTGAGTATTTAATTTCTCCCCTATAAAAATTTGTGGGATGAACATCCCATATAACCTTGTTATACTCCCTTTGGTGTAATTTGATGCAATTCTAGGTATCTATTGGATTTACCCATGTAGAGCCAACATGAATTTTCATGAGAAATAAATAACTCTTTGTATCGTGAATCGAACACTGATTCTGTACAAGTGAAAAGAGGATGAGGAATCTTCTTTGGAACCAAAATCTCAAGCATGGATATTATTTACCTATGATAAAGTATATCTATCTAAAATTATTAAGTCTATAGAAATAATCAACCATGAATACATTCCCATTGAGAGGGAATATGTCGATGTGTTTCCTAAGGAATTTTCTAGTCTACCTCCTAGACAAGAGGTTAAATTTTAAATTGATCTCATACATAGGGAGTTTCCATTATCCAAAACTCCATATAAAATGGATATTCTGGAACTTTAGGAGATGAATAAACAACTACAAGAGAATGTTGATAAATGTTTCATATGCTCAGATGATTCACCATGGGGTGTAGCAACCCTATACATTTAGAAGAGGGATGGAGAAATGCGAATTTATATTAATTATAGTGACCTCAATAAGATCATGATGATGAAAAAGTATTATATACCTAGGATTGGTGATTTTTCAATCAGCTACATGGAGTTAAATACTGCTCCAAGGAGGATCTTTAGATGAGATATTACCAACTTATTGTGATGGAGGATGTCCCCCAAACCTCTTTTTTGTATTAGGTAAGGTCAGTATAAGATCATAGTAATTCCATTTGGACTCACTAATGATTTATTAATATTAATATACTTGATAAATAGATTTTTTATAAACGTAATCACAAAATATTTTGTAGTATTCATAGATGATATGATAATATACTTCAAAATCAAGGAGGATCATGAGGAGAATCTTAGCACTATGTTAAAAACCATACAAAATGAGAATCATTATGCCAAGTACAGAAAATGTGTGTTATGATTGAAGCAAGTATCATTCTTAGAGAATATCATCACAAGCAATGGAATATATATTGAACCTTTAAAGATAGAAAAAATTGAAGGATGGTTGAGTCCAAAATCCATGACATATATCTGTAGTTTTCATGGATTAGTTTGGTACTATCATTAATTTGTGCGAAATTTCTTGTGATTATCGAATGATCTAACCAAAATAAATTTGAATGGGGTTAAGTATTTTTGGAATTATGAATGTGAATAAAAAATATTGTTTTTTAAATGGAGTCTTATCACTGCACCTATACTCACACTACACGCAAGTGGAGAAATTTTCATAGTATTCAGCAATGCCTCAAAGAATGGTTTATGGTATTTTTTAATGAATAATGGTAAAGTGATAGCTTATAATTCATGTTAGTTGAAAATTAATGAACCAAACTACACAACACATGATCTAGAGTTGGCTGCAGTGATCTTTCTTTGAAAATATGGCAGCATTATCTATTTTGGGAGAAGTGTGAAATGTACACGGATCAAAAAATCCTAAAGTATATATTTACATAGAAAGAGATGAATATGCACCAATGAATATGGTTATATCTGATCATAGACTATTACATCACAATTTACTATAATCCTTGGAATGTGAATAGAGTGGTAGATTCTTTATATAGAAAGGATCCAGTAATTTTTTCATTGATGAGAATTGATAAGGATATGATCCTCTTATAATTAAAAATGATACAAATTGGAATCATAAAGGAAGGAACATCATCAATTCTCTCAAAATTGATTTCTCAACTATCCCTTCTAAAAATAATGAAGGACTCTCAAGATTTAATTTTGGAATTCAAAAACAAATATGAAATCTATAAGAAAATGGAAATCCTCATAGTTTAATGTTAATGAAGAAGGATTTGTATGATTTAGGTCACGACTATGTGTACCATATAATCATGAGATAAAGAAGGATTTATTTTATGATGCACATAGTTAGAACTTCTTTATCCATCATGGAAGCAAAAAGTTTTATTAAGATCATTCAGATGACTTTTGTTGGGAAAATATTACGGTGATTGTGAAATATACATCAAGATTTATTTTTTGTCAGTAAGTGCAGGATGAAAGGAAAAATCCAATGGGATGATGCAACCATTACCCATACCTACATGGAAATGGGAAAAATCACCATGGTCTTTGTCACTAGTCATCTGAATAAATCAAGAGTAAATAACATTATCTAGTTTCTGGTGGATCATTTTACAAATACTACACAATTAATAATTATTCGAGAGTACTTCTCACTTGATGTACTCACAAGGATATAAATTAGAGAAGTGGTGAGGCAGTATGGAACACCATAATTGATTGTACCTAATCAAGTCCCAATATTTACCTCCAAATTATAGAAGATTACTAAACATGCTCTGAATATTGAGTTGAGCATAATCATGTATTATCACCCTAAAACAGATGAAAACTCTGAGTAGACTATCCAGAAACTTGAGAAAATTTTGAGATTATGCTAAATTAATTTCAAAGGAAGATGGGATCTATATCTTCCTCTGGTTAAGTTATCCTACAATAACATTTTCCACTAAATCATATAAATGGCTCTATATGAATACCTTTATGGTAAGAGGTGAAAAACACCTACATATTGGAATTAATTTGGGGAACACAAACTTCTAGGTGCTGAAATGGTCATGGAAATGGTGTAAAAGCATAAGACCATTCAGCAACACATAAATGGTGATTAGAGTTGATATAAGAGCTATGTTGACAATAATCAATGAGACATAAAGTTTTATGTTGGAGACATTGTATTCCTCCACATATCTCTTTAGAGTTAATTCAATATATTTTGGAATAAGTGAAAGCTTATTATAAGATACATTGGTACCTTTGAGATCCTTGATAACATTGGAATGGTGGAATATCAACTAGCAATCCCACCTAACCTATCTAAAGTGTGTGATGTATTCCATGTATCTCACTTGATGAAGTACATACCAAACCCCTCAAATATACTCAATATAGAGGTGGTAACTTTGGATAATGATCTCCCATGTGAGGAGAATACATTGAATATCTTATATCATAGTTAAAAAATTCTGAAAAATAAGACAATCCAACTGGTCAAGGTACTGTGGAGAAACTGAAAGTTTGAAGAAGTGAAATGGGAATTGGAGGAAGTGGTGAAACAGAATTACACTCATCTATTTTAGTGTGGGAAAACAATTGGTGATGAAATTTTTGAATGGGGAATAATGTAATGACCGAAAATTTTATAAATAAATTTTCCCTTACAATTTAATTGAATTCATTATTATATATTATTATTATAGATAAAATATGAAATTATTTTGATTTATTAAATCTTATAGGATTTAAAATACCATTAAGAATCACTTCTATTGATAATATATTCATTTAACATTGATCATATTATTAGTATAAATATATGGTTTTGATAAATTCAATTGACACAACCCAAGGAAGTTATGGCCTCAACCAGTAAGATCATACCCTATGAAGCCCATTTATCGAAGATTGTGAGGGAGATAACATGACTAGGATATACCCATTAGTAATCCCAGGTTGAGATTCAATAACTTAAGGATGCGAAAAACCATTAACGAGAGAAGTTCAAGATCATCAAGATCACAACCCAAACCAGGTACGTTGAACCACCCAATGAATGTCTCATCATCGTGTACCTTACCCATAGGGTTTTTTCAGGTGTATTATAGGGATATGTAACAAAACCATAATAATATGAATTTTAAAATTTTATTTTCAATAGAATAATTTTCATATATTCTTATTATCATTACTTTAAAAATGATTTTTCTTTTTCATACAAAAAAAATGTATTTTTAATTAGTATTCAATTTCCATTAAAACATTTATTTTGATGAATTAATGAATTTTTTAAATAAATAATATTTTAATTAAATATTATTAATAAATAAATTTAATTAAATATAAATGATCATTTAATTTTTATGAAGTCAAATGTAAGTTTTATAAGTGTTCAGAAACTGTTATTGTCAAAACAAAAATGCCAATAAATGTCTATTATATTTTTAAAGTGAAAATTAAAATATATAGAAAATTATATTTATAAAATTACTATTTTATTTGGAATTCTAATTTCGAAGTTATCCAATGGTGAATTTTTCATTATTTTTTAAGACAATCGAATTTTAATGGAAAAATTAAATACTGCGTAGATATACGGCCTGTATTATGGAATCATAAGGACCCAAGAGTGGTGTATTAAATACTATAAAGTGTATCAAATAAAAAATATATTTTTTAAAATTAAAATTATTTCAATTTATGTTTACTTTTTAAATTTTATAAATTCATTATGAATCCTCCAAAACTTATCATACATTTTACAGTATTAAAATCATTTCTTTAAGAGTATGACTCACTTACACATGAGAAGGGGTATTATTTTATTACATTAGGTCCTTGAATTTATAAAATACTTTATTCGCTACTATTTTGAATAAGCCATTGGAAAAAACCATCATAAGGTTTGTGGTTTTGGTATTTTATTATATAGAGTCCAAAACCTATGTTTCGAAAATAATAAAGAACTCCCCACTCATTTCCAATAAAACCAACCAAGGATCCCACTACTATTCAATAAAAGTACTTGGTTAATGTCATCAAACATCCCTAACCTCTATCAAATTCACCCAATGTTCCACCAAGCTCTCAAGAATCCCATCCTGATCATTTGGAGCCACACTCTCAAGGTAAGGGATCCTTTCCTTCTCTCCATTATTCATGTTTCTTTATTATCTTTTTCCATCAATTTCAAATTCCAATTTTGGGATATGATTTTCCATGACCCTTTTACTTTAAATTTTATGTCCATATGATGAGATACCCATTTCTCTCTCATCAACCCATTTCATGAATTTTTAAGTGACACCCTTATTCTACCAAAATTCCACCATGATTTTCGATGCCAAATAATTATATAGTGACTACCTGTGCCCATTTCATATTAAGGGTTTTCACCTTTATGAACTTATAATTATTTATTGGTTACTTAAATGTTTTCATTCCACGCACCATTATCTTGGAATAAAATTTTATGATGAATGATTCCGTGATTTATGATCTATGTGTAACACTTAGGCATGAGAATGAAATAAATAATACTGGTGCACCTTGAATTATATAGTGCTCTAACAAATTGGGTAATGTATAGTCTCATTAGACTCGTATTACGATATTAAGTAACCTAGTTCCTTTATCGTACTATTTCCATCGTAATTTCTTGGTATTTATCCATGACTTATATTCATAATGAAATGATTCAAGTTGTTGCCACATTTCTCATGTTCCCTTTTTTTATCCTGTTATATCAAGCCTCATTGTTCGTGTTTATGGTTATCACTCCTTTTATTCCCCATTAATATTCTTATTATCTAACATTTATTAATTTATTCATGTTATTCCATGTTTATTACCTTACTGGGCTATATACCTCAACCATTTTATATGCATGTGCCTAGGTTATCCGATGTAGTTTTAAGTACAATCATGTTAAGGAAATTTTTAACAAATATGATGTATTTCCTTTTTTAAGTTGTTATGTAATGTACCATATTACAAAATACCCTATAATTATCAATTTTCTCAGTTATATTATCTATACTTTTATATAATTAATCATGAATTAATATATAATAAAGAGAAGGGTTGTTATAGTTCAAGCCTCACGACCGTACCTAGTGCGATGAGTTGTCACCCAGTATATGGGTTATCCTTTTTCTAAAATTATTTTAATATAATTACTATAATGTTACGATATTTTTATTTCCCATAATTACCTCAACATTAAGGATTAGATAAACTTTACAGTTTACCAATACCATCATAAATATATATTTATCATTATTATCTCAACATTGAACACATATTAAATGGTATCCTATCTCAATAATGTGTTTTATAATAAGTTGAATAGGCCACTGATCACTTTTCTTAGTATCATTCAACATATTATTTCAAGTCCTTAGATAAATACTATTATAGTACAATAAATATAAATTTAATAATTTTTATAACAACAATATCATTGATTAAAATACTAATATATCAACATTCTAGAATACAAGAACAAGAAAATTAATAATTACACTTCTACTATAGTAATAGCATAGTCTTGAACATGATACCTTAGTTTACATTGAGGTATGTTCCCTTGATGATTGGGGAATTCATTTTCATAGTTCTCCATCCCCTTAAAATTTAATCACTAAACATTGGTAGATTATTTATTTACCATTCAATGAAAAACATCGTGGACATTTTCTACACATGTGAAGAAAACTCCGTTTTTTTAAGAATTTACCTATGTGTTTCCTTCCACAAGTATCACATGGTTGAAAATCCTTCTTTCACGTATTCCCTTTATCTTTATTTTACATTGTCATCCTATTATTCTATTTATTCCCTTATAAGTCACAATATCTGGAGAATTATTTCTCTCTATTGATAGACTGTGGTACCATATCCTCGTATAATGAGAAATTTTGGGAAACTAGATCCTTTTGGAGGATTGTATTATTCCTATAAAATAAATTGTCAATATTTCTCTTTTTATTACATATAGTCTACATCATATGTTTCTGACCATGTAATTTTGGCTTCATACTTAGCATCATTTTATTATTCCTTTTACCTTAGACTTAAGAACTGACTTTCTATATTTTCTCATATCTCATGAGGAAAGTATTTTCTTGATAAAAGTACCATGAAATCCTTCCACTATGCGCTATTTATTTACTCATCATCCTTAGTGTTTTTTATTAGTGACCACAGTTGATCTTTTTCTCCTGAGATATGATAAAAGTCCATGAAAACATTCTCCATTTCACTATGTCATAGAGTGTTAAATATCTTCGCTAAATAACATATGCATAGCTTGACTAAAAATAGATTTTTAGTTCATTTTAACGATGGAGGTTTTTGATGAATGGTGTTTTCTAACATCATTATTCCACATGGTGGATTATTTGGGTATTCCATTTGAGAAATTTTATTACTCATAACCTAAGTCAGTTTCCCAAATAGGTTTATAATTTGATTAGTTTTATCTCCAAATCTAGCTCCGACATCATTATCTTTCCCAAGGGGGAAATCCCAACATGAGGTATGAGCATTGATATGATTCTAATTCCTTTAATTAAGATACATTTATAAATAATTATATACACTATATTAGATCATAAAATTATGTGACATAATATATAATCCCCAAACTAGTGAAACACATAACATGAATTGAAAAATTTACACATAGATAATCTTATAATCATAAACATTGTTTTATTGGGGATATCTTTAATTTCAAATCCATCATAATAGTTTTTCAATAAAATGTGATTCATCCTAATCATATCCCTAGGGACTGTCAATTCAATTGCATAGAAAGGCCCATTATCATTCACTAGGTGACTATTATGTCAAGCTCATTTCACCCTTTTCTAAGTTATTACCCCAAGGTAGAAATTTTTCATAACCACATCCACTTGTTGTATCTAGTCAGGGATGTCTTTTCAAAGAAAAACCACATAGTATCTTCCCTACCAAAAAAATTAAGATGTTATTTGATGTGTACCCACAAATTATATCATAGTTTTATGTTCCCTAATTAATGTTTTCCTAAATCTAGTTCCCAAGGATCCTTCTAAACTTCCTATAATACCAACTATAACGACCTCTACCCAAGTAGCCCTGAGCCATTGTCTACTTTGTTACATTGGAATAAGATCCAAGTAATCACATACAGAAGGAATGAATAGTTTAGTAGTCTTACTAAACTAGATATGTACATTAAATTATTATTACAATTTAAATAATAAAATAAAAAAATTATTTTCTTTGACAACACCATCATTACTCATAGAGTATTCCAGTATATCAATCATAAAACATGTCTTAGAATCATGGAGAAAATAAAACATAAGAAAAGTGTGATTTTGAATGATCAGTAAGGGTATGTGTACAATGAATTTTATGAATAATTAATGTATAATAAATATGTAAGTTAAATAAATGAAAAAAATCATTTATTCAATAAATTTAGCATGATATATAAGGAATAATTGATGATCAAATAATTCTATATAAATAATCACATGATCTTGAAAACATAACCTTATAAATTCTAACTAATTGAGTAATCACATTGACTATCAATAATAGAATTAATAATGATGGAATGAATAATTTCATACATCTAAAACATATTGTTGAGTAATTTTTCCAAGACATCAAAATTATTCGGTAAGGCATTAACCAAAACCTAATCAGTTTTCCTCATGAGACATACTGATGCATTGAGGGGAAATAGCAGGCTTGAACATCCAGTTAATAAGTCTAATTCATTATTTATATGAAATTATTGGAACATAATCTATAAATATTCTTATTGAAAAACTAAAATACAAAATATTAACACTTACCCCAATCAATAAACATAATCATAAATCATCCAAAGTAAAATGGTGAATGGTTATAAAATTGCACATCCCAAGTAAAACTAATCATAAAACATCCATAGAAATTTTGAGTATTATACCAATAAAACATATCCACTTTGTATCATAAATAAAATATAGGTTTGAAGTCATTGATTAAGATAAATACCATAAAATTTCATTACAAACATTTTTGAGAAAAATTATCTTTTCACTAATAAATCACCTTTTTAAAAAAAAGGTTCACGAAAAATATTGAAAATACATTAAATTGAAAATATCATTTTAAAAATTTTAAAATAATCATTAAAAATTTATTTTTCATGATGGTGGAAAATTCTATTTATATTGAAAATGTTAAAAAATTTGTTTACAGATTTGGTAAAATACAAACAGTCGTTGTTTTAAAAACGACATGAAGATTCATTTAAAAAAATGGTTAAAATTTTATTTAATAAATCATTTTGGAAACACCATGAATATTTTGGTAAACATTTTTATAAAACATGGGTTTTGATGAAAACATACTTCTGATCAAAGAGAGAAATAATGTTAGATGTTCTTAAAAACCTTTTCCTAACCGGTTTAAGTCCTAAAGAGTATAAAAATGGTACTGTTACATTAAAATATTCATGAATAAAAAAATGAGGATAAAATAGATTGATTTTAAAATATAAATATATAATAATTCCCTCAAGTTACCTGTAAACATAAACAATCCCAAATAATGATGATATTGTGAAATAAACACTTACAAATTTGGTAACATATAAATCATATTCCCCATTAAAGAAATGACATATATTGAAACATTAAATATAATGGAGATAAATATATTCATTATAAAACATATCAAATGGAACGTATATACCTCACACAAAATAAATAATTTGTGAATATTGCATATGTCTCACAGAAGTAAAAGTGTGATAAGAAACCCTTATATCAGGTTTGATATCCTTCATACATGTCTATACCTCCTATATAATGTTTTTAACCATGTTATTAATTTATTTAAAATCTACTTTAATATTTATAGAATCATATATGATCCTATTATAACATTTTATCACTATTTTGTTATAATATTTCATTATTCTCATTGCTTTCAGTGTTAATTTCCTTATTTTATCATGAACGCTTTGTCATTAATGTTCCATTTATTTTTCATAAATATATATATAATATATAGATTTATAATAATTTTATAAATATTATATTTACTCATTAGATATATTTTTATAACAATATATATAAATTATACATGTAAAATGATTTGCATTGCTTCGTGGAGACGGTAGGTCATATATATGCATGAGTGATGATATCATTCCATTAATTATTGAAAGGGTGAAGAAGTGGGTGATATATTAATTTTATAGAATAAATATAATCTCATATATATATATTATTTTAATTAATTATAACCTTACTAAATTCTATTTAATGAGAATTCAAAAAACTAATCGCATCACTTCGAAAGGCAGTAGTACGCCGAACACACATGCGATGTCTTTATATTTGAAAAAGAATGGAACCTAAAAAATTTATAAGTTATAGTAAAATTAAATAATTATGAAAATATAATAAATATAAAATAATTTTCATAAATCCATCATTATATCTATCATTGAAATATGGTGGTGGAAAACAAACTACATTGGTTCGTGGGACGGTAGTTTTCACTACACACGATTGATAATTTTGTTTCCCATTTGATGGAAGTTGAGTTGGATAAATATTATTACATAAACATAATAACATATAATTATATGGTATATAATGTTTTTATTATATTAAAAGTTTCAATACTTAATTTATGTTGGAAAAATATAAAAGAAAATGAAATGTTTTTGTTAATATAATTACCATCTCATAGAGAAACCTCCTTTGGAAATCATCTTAATGACAATAGGGATGGTATTTTGGGAGGACCTGAATATCTAGAATATTTATAATAATTTTGGGTACATATTTTTCAGTTTTATTTTCAATAAAAGGGGTTTTGGGTTTGAATAAGAGAGGGTATGGAGTGTAATATTATAAGTGAGGAATGGGAACCCTCTTGGATATTACTTGGAAATTTCCCAAAAGATTCCAAAATGATAATTTCATTCAATTAAAAACCCATTTAAATAAACTTTTATTAGATTTTAGTATAGTATAAGGTAGGAATATGGCCATATAATAATATTTTTACAAGTTGGTAGGTCATTTTAACCATTATCTTCTTCGCTTAACCCCACAGTACACCAATTTTTACCTTAACCCTGGTAATTAATTTTTTCTGTTTTCACTAGTTATTTTGGTCAAGAAATAAGTTTAACATATTATATAATAAAAATAATTCTGATTATAAATATAAAATCCATATTTATAAATTCAATTCAAATAATTGGTAGAATTAAAATAGTAATTGTGCCTGCATGTGTGATGAAAAGGTGGATTTTCAAAGAGAAATTATCCTATGTATAAAATGTTTTAATATAATACTTCACTATGAAATTGATTCCAATGAGATAATTTTTATTTATTATGATTACATTAAAATAATTTTACCTTGAAAACCATCATAAGATAATTTTTATGTTTCAAAAGGCATTAAATGAAATAAAAATTCTTAATAAAGACCAGTATTTTTTATTATTCACTTAAACATTTATCATTTCATAAAGTTTTCCAAAATTTAAATAAGGGTAATTTTCAAATGAATATTTTAAAAAATAATGTTTATTGTTTCTAATAAATTTTATATAGAGATAAAAATTAATTTTAAATTATGTCTTCAAAGTATGAATAAACGACCTTTTAGAAAAATATAGTTTTTCAGGAAACATTCCTTTTACATTCAAATTATTCTTGTTTTATTTAAAATAAATGGATAAATATTGAATATATTTTATAAATGTTTAAACCATATAATTTTAATAATTTATCTTGTACTATTTTTATCTTCCAATATGACAACTAGGTTATAATGGTCATTTTTAAATAGTAATATTTTTATAGAGTATCATTTTTCATTCAAACCTGGTGTTGTGTGCATTGCAAGCTATAGAAGAGATTGAAATTATTTAAAAATAAAAATATCATAATAACTTGGGGTGTTACATTGTCTTTTATTATTTCTATTTTGTGTCATATACAACATCAAATATGATTTTACTCTTTTAAAATCTCTGGGTGTTATAGATTAGTTATGTTTCCCAACCTATCTAAAGTACATGATGACTTCCAAGATTCGTTCTGCAGAATTACATGCCATGCGCAATTCGTTTGATCACATCTGAGGGAATAGATTTTGATCCTGAATTCTCATATAATTAAGAACCTATCAAAAATATTTACACCATAGTCAAATTATTACATAATCATAAAACTTGATCGTAAAATTATATTAGAGAAATCAAAAAACTAAGAGAGGTATCAAAGGATCCTAAAGATTCTATAAGGAAGAAATATCCACATTTTTTCAATAGCTGACATATAACCCAATTTCAATTAATAAATTATTTATGGTGTGTATAATGTTATACCTAACACCCTACTTTAGTATGCAAACACCATATCAAGAACTATCACAGAATGCACACTCCAAATAGTTGTTTTCCTAAGTATATTTAAAAGCAAAAATTTTTAACATTATAATTTTATTTAAAAAAAATCTACTTTGTGTTGTATTTATTATTTATTATATTATCTTAAGATGAAATTATGTGATTTTATAGTTTATTTTTAAATTGATAGTGACTAATACAGATTTTACCAAAACTATAAGTTTTATGAACTTATAATTACATGATCAAGACCTAGAAGTTTATAAAAACAGTTAAATGATTAAAAATTTGTTTAATGAGTAAAAATATTTTAAAAAAATTTTATTCTAAAATTTAAAAATATATATTTAACATACTACGAACTTAAGTTATAGTTTTAAATAAAAGTAATTTTTTTGTTATTTTCATTTATTTAAATATTATTTTGGTAAAATTAATTTTAGGATTTCGTTGAGATAACCATTGAATTTATTTTTTAAAATAATCTAATTTATTTAATAAAAATAAAATTAATTGATAACTTTATCCTAAAATATATATTTATGTTTAAACATGTGCTTTTACGAATCATGTGTTTTGTGCATGTTAATGTTAAGAATAATTTTAAAATAACATTCACATATTAATTTTATTTCATAAAATGATATTTTTATTTATAATAATAGAGAAATATTATTTAACTATGAGAATATTGTTTTTAGTCATCGAAAATATTTATGATTAAAGAATAATTTTCCTGATAAAAATAAAATGGTTGTTTTCAATGAATTAAATTTATAATAGTTATATAAATTTCATCTAAATAAATTAGTTTAGTCTGGTTTAAATTTTGACTCTAATATTATTTTTAAATGAATAAAAAATATATATACTCTCATTAAATTAATAATGAATAAGAAATAAGAACACAAAACACTTAATGTATAAAATTGTAGTTCTCTACAAAAATAGTTTTTTTCTATATCTTAGGATTTAATTAATAGTTTATTTTATCACATTTAGAAGTTGGGTTTGAATAAATGCAATCAAAATTATGATTCATAATTTCAAATTTTTTAAATATGGGTCATCAGATATTTCATTTAATAAAATAATTAATGTGTCTAATTTGTAATCAAATTAATAAAAGTGAAAATTAATAAATGAAGTATCTGGAATTTTTAAATAATTAAAAGGTTTCATACACCATATATAATACCTCATTATGTATTCAATTCATATCCACCATTCTAAAAAAACATTTCTCTAAAAAATCATTTAACTCACCCAACCCACATAAAACCGATGTGATTTCATTCTTACCCCTTACTTAACATTACTTTTCCTAAAAAAGCCCCTCTTTCTCACCTATAAGATAATCTCACTCCCACCCATTCTCTCAGCCCACTCCACCCCAAAGGAATTTATCCTTAATTTCCCATTTCCTATCTCTTTAAATCCTTCCCATGGATTTTCAATTATTTTAAGGAGTACTCCCAAGCTTCAAGAAGCTACTTAACAACATGACGGTTTATAATCCTTCTAGTTGATTTTTAATTAAAATTCTATTATTTTAATAAAATTTTCAGAGATTTCCATGATTTTAATTTTCTAGTATTATCTACTACTTTATATTCCATTAATGAGAGACTATTTGACACCTCTCATTATATCCCATTTATTATGTCAATATTATGATAACATAAGGTCTCTCATTCCACCCCTTCAATTTTCAATTACAAACCTTTTTTATAATTGCATTTTTTCTGATTCGTTTTTGCCGAGGCTCACCTGCGCGTGTGTATTTTTTAGTTCACTGATGTTCTTATTGTTCCCCACATTCTGGCCTTCCAAAGGCATGTATCATCCATCACTTCTTTAGTGATGTTTTCCCCTTAATCGAAATGGGATGTTGGGATGTTGGTTCCTCTTTCTATGAATTCCTCATCAGAACTCAATTCCTAGTCCAGGTCTCCCTTATAGAATGAGACATTGTTTATGAAACTCATTATCGGTGCCATATCTTCATGGATTCCGGTTAATTATGTAGCTTCCTCCATGAAATTCCAAATGTTCATGTCAGGGTAGCTACCTTAGGTTAGGGGAGTAGTCTTTCTGAGGAATGTTTGGCATGTCTTGATGCTATAATATTGAAACACATCTATTCTTCCTCGTCAGAGGGATTATCAAGGGCATAAGAACCCGAGACTTACCACATTAATTGCAATGTATATTATTCTAGAGTCATGTCTCTAAGGTTTTCCTTATATTATAATGTTTAAAAAGGGGTATTCCGTGAGTTTAACATCACACAGGGACGGATTGGACTGATCAGAACAATGATAAGAGTGGACCAGATGGGTACATCCTAAGGAGGGATCACCTAGAGGGTTTTCAAAATGGATGGATCCAAGCACCCAATGAGGAAGGACCCAGGATGGGGTGTCCCTAGAAAGTTAAGGTTTTATACACTGAGGTTTGATCTGGACAGCCCAAGGGGTGGAGCAGGAATGGTAGACCTTGATAATGGGGGACCCCAAGGTTTACCATTGGTTGAGATTGAACCTCTGGGAGGATTCTTACATACCTTGTATAGAAGATAGGGATCAAAACCTATGTATTTTGAAAGTTTTTTTGGGGATTACCCTTGGTTAGCTACCCATCACAAGAGGGGCACTCTTGGATAGATTGTGTGGGGATTACACACTGAGATGGATTAGGTGCTGCTGAGATCAGAAATCATATAGATTAATGGGTCTTACCCACTAAGATGGTGTGGGTGATATGGGGAGAGGAAATCACTTGGTTGAATGGGTCTTACGCACTAATATGGACTGAGTACTATTGGAAGAAGCAATCATAATAATGAATGGGGATTAAGAACTGAGACAACCAAAGTGCTACTGGGACAAGAAATCACATGTATGAATGGTGATTACTCACTGAGACAACCCAAGTTCTTCTAGGATTAGCAATCACATGGATGAATTGGTATTACACATTGACATGGGTCAGGTTCTACTGGGAGCAGCAATCACATGGATGAATAGGGCTTATGGACTAAGATAGCATGGGTGGATGACATGACCCCGCCGTGATTAGGGTAGGGTGATGGGGTAGATGGTTGGGGCTTACACATGGTTAGTTCCCCATAAGAATTGAGTGGTCCAACTAATATGTGGAAGCTCAGGTCTGAATCGGGATGGATGATGGATGACTTAATTTATTGGATGAGCTGAATGGGGTGAAACTGATGTGAATTTGATGGTGTTGCACTTGAAACTAAGGGAGGTTTCCAAGGAACCCTGCCTGGGAGGTAGTTATCAAAGTCCACATAGTTTGGTGGGGTGATGAGTCACCTGAGGAGGATGCTCGTGAGATTGGACGCATGGATGGGACCTAAAGTAAATGGAACATTGGGTTGAGGCATGATCTTCTAAAAACACAAAGGCTCAAGGGAGAGAATATTATGAGACATAAATGATGGAATTGAAACTTAGGACGGTTTTCTATGTATCCCTATGGTAGGGAATAAAAGTCCCCTTAGTTCAGGATACGGCATATAATCGGTGTGTACAAAAAGGAAAGTGACTCGGAGGAATGATGGGGCTTTCACATGGTTTGCATCCCATATTAAGTGGGATACACTTTTTTGGAGGATTATAGATCGAGTGTGTGGGGATTATTTGTGGTTAGCTTCCCGAGGGAATCAGAACACCTCTTGGAGGTAGATCTAGGAAAAGTATCCCATAATTGTAAGATGTCACATCAGGAGGGTACATCCTTTGGAGGGAGCACCAATGTTTGTAATTGGTCAGGTTTGAACCTTGAGGAGGATTCCTACGTACCATATATAGATAAAAGGGATCAAAACCAACATAGTTATAGAATACATTTTAACATCATACAAGATGAAGGTGAACTGACATGAAATGGTCGGGATAGATGGGTGATGGGATTGATCCTCAGAGAGGTTTCCTACGTACACTATGTAGAAGAACGGGATAAAATTCCACATATTTCTGGTATGGTCCATGGGGCTTACACTATGTGATGACCCAAAGAGTATTTCATGATTGATGATCACTCTAATCCTACATGAGCTATACTTAGTGTGAGAAACAAAAGGCAGCAAGGGATCATATGATCATGCCATGAGAGATGCAGCCACGAGGGACACTGTGGGGATTACACATGGATAACGGCCTAGGGAGAAAGAAGTTAGGGCTTACAATGAGTGGGAAGCCCGAGGAGGTTTTCCAAATATAGGATGAGGATATGGCCATCATACCGGGAGCACCCTATCAAGGTGTGTTTTATATTATGCAGAGGCTACCCGAAGCATGCACAGTGAGAAATTATAGAGGGAAAGAGGAAGCGGATCAAAAAGGTTGGGAGAGAAAGGTTGTCGGTATAATCCTCTCTTTAGTACACTCAAGTATTCCACATGTGTGGAAACTCATAGTCTGACATCATGTGTTAGACACATGGGGTGTTTGGCAGTTTAATGTCGTACAGCTCGGATGAGGAGGACTCACTCCCTTCCCCTGGGACTTACATAACTTATACCAACCTGCACTTGGGGAAGGGATGGAACAAGAAATTCTTGGAAATAATGGGGTGTAGGAGTGGTCACTCAAGGGGATCACATTAGCATGGCTATATGAAGATGAAATAGCAATTATCATGCCTATGCAAAGAAGCATGAGGTAAATTAATGCAAGGGGACCATGAAATCACTTCATACGAGCCTAGATGGATGAACGGTTGAAGGTTTCATGAAGAATAAGGACTTGAGAAAAGGGGATTGGAAAAGTAAAGGCACATCATGGAAGAAAGGGGCTTCTAAAAATATGTTCCTGGGTAGATTAGAGATTTTCCTTAAAAAATATCTCTTAATCTGGAGAGTGCTCTGTGAAGGATTAATGCTTCATGGAGCCTCAAGCAACACGAAGGGGCTCCCTCCTTTGGGAAGGGAAAAGGCATTCAAAGAAGGATTCCCCACTATAGGTGGGGGCCATAAAAAATAAATGGAGTCACAACTCTCATCAACAAAGTACCTTAAGATATAATTTTTTTTTGTTCGTGAAGAGCTTCATGAAATGGGAGATGGGAAGGTGAAAGGATGGAGTAAACATGGGTGGAAAGGGGGTGAGAAATCTATTCATACGTGATGGAGGTCGGTGTAGCTATAAAATCTTGTTGTAGAGAACAATTGGGGTTCTTTGAGGTAAGAGTAGTTTCATGACGGTAATATGTTTTCGAGAAGGTCTGCGAAGGAAGTAGGAAGTCACAATAGAGATCCATTTGCGAGCGGGTCTGCGAATGGAGCTGAATTCTGTATAAGAGATTTGTTCATGAGTGGGTATGTGATGGGAGCTAGACACTATGAGGGATATATATTCATGAGTGGGTATACAAAAATAGTTGTCTTCCATGGAAGAGATCCATTTGAGAGTAGGTTCGTGATGGGAGCTATATGTCATGGAGGAGATCTATTGGACAACGGGTCCACAAAGGGAGCTGGACGTCGTAGAGGAGATCCTATCGCGAGCAGGTCCATGAAGGGATCTAGACATTGTGGAGGAGTTCTGTTTATGATTCAGCCCTTGAAGGGTCCTTGGGGAGATATTTGTGAAAATAAATACCTATTTTATGATTTTTCCACACTTCAACGACAATCTGATCCGCATTTAGCTTTGAATTGGTCATGAATTTGTTCATTCTTTTAGGAGAACAACTTTCAGCGCCAATAAATTCCCCCCCCCCCAGAATGGGAGTCAAGGGAAAAGAGTTTCATATTATGATGGTAACTCACTGAAAATGGTCACTAGATCATAGAGAATGATTGCGAAGGGTGCAAAGATCTATAAAGAGTTTTTAGAGGTTTCCATAAAGGGAGAGTGGCAGTCTCCATGAAGTGAGAGTGGAGGTCACCGTGAAGGGAGTGTCAGATCTTTCCTATAAATAGGTACATATTCCTCTTCTGTCTGTACTTGGATCTCCATAAATGATTACAATAACACTCTCTATTTTTGAATAGATCTTCCCTATGAATGCGCCTATGTAAACCGGGTTCTTCGTTCGGGTGCTCCATGAACTCTTTTCAGTGAACCGGTGCATTGCGATCCACTGCTTCTATGTGACATCATCCGAGAGAAAGCCTACTATTTGAATGGTTTCTTTGAATGGTCTTTGAAAATAAAATCTAAAAAATTTCTTAAGTCTCAGGATGATTTCTTCTTAGGAGGCTACTTGAGATGTTCTCACCAATGCCACATAGAGGGATGAAATGACATACAACATTCAAATATGATAGTACATTCAGAGTACTTTTGATCACTAATCATTGATGACACTACAGACGAATGATCAAAAGGAATACTATCTATGAATGTGGTTTTCGTTGTATAATGTTGGCTTTAGGGATGACATCTTCATTATTGAGGTAATCCAAGATGAGCCGACCTACTAGTTTTGGAGAACACCAAGACAATATTAGTGGTACAGGGTTGTAGATGGTCGTGTGAGGAAACATCATAAAATTTTCATAGTGCACTACTTCTTAAATCATTTCAAAAACATCAATGGCAGCGAGTTAGCGAAAGAGATTTCCCATCTGAAGTATAATACTATGACCAAGGAAATGCATTGGAATCCATTGAAGGGGTGGATCAATAGCTGGGATCTATGATAGGGAGGAAACATCACTAATGAGTGGGCTTGGGCCTACAGGGTGTGTGCACCCTATGTTGAGTTTGAGCATGTGTTGAGGTGAGTAGGCCTATATGAAGTAGTATGTGCTTCCTAATTCCATGTTTCCCAACCAAAATAATTAATTTCAAAACTTCTATTCTAGTGGGTTTCAGATACCAACACATTCCACCTACATCATGGGGCGGATGGCATCATCCTCTAAGATCTCCATCAAATCTCTGCCATCCTAATTCTAGGAAGGATATATGATGAGTTCATTCCATCCATAAACATCTGGGAGGATATAGAACATATGTCATCTTTGGGAAAGGAATATCTTAACCTGGTGCTGGGCATGGATAGTGAAAAGAATAATATCAGAGACAACAAATCCATGTAGTGGTTTAGTTAATTTATGAAAATTCCACCTAAAGGAGAAGCATCAGCAAGGATACTACTAAAAATTCTCCCACCTACTCGAGGGGATATCAGTGAGGCTAGGAAGTTTCATACTAGAAGACCCTGGAGGATATCCAATGGAGACTATGGGGTTATAGAATTAAGGATGGCCAGCAGCCAATAGTCAGGCTGGCCGGATTCATCTCTATGCTGATTTGTGGGTAGATGACACCGATTAGGGATGCTCATATGGGAGTGTGTCCAAGAACATTTATTATGGTGGCACAAATGTCTTGTTGAGAATTAATCAACCTAGGAATATCAGTGCTGAAAATGTTGTATCACCTGCTTTGTCGCATTAGCAAAGGAAGGGGTTCGTTGCATGTGTGTGGGACATTTAATTCTCTACACAACCAGATCATTGATAACATTGGAGGATATGAATACCTTAATTCTGTTTCTCCACCTTGGATAAAATATGGACGAGGGATTCTGAATATCAAGGGGAGCTCCTCTCTCATGATTGGCATGATGGTTGTGCTCATCAAAATTGTGCAAGACAACTAATTCATCTTCCATCCATTTCCCCTACCTACCAGAGAATTCATCGATTATGGACCATACACCATAGAGAAGTGGTTGTATCTTCTATCCTTAAATGATTGATTTTTGGTCACACGAGCGGACAATGAACCCATATGTGAACCATATAATCCACACCAGTTCACAATACAATTCAAATGTATGCAGAGGCTGACCCCAAAGGTGTACTTGGGGGTATGTCTAGAGAACCATTTGTGTGTGATGAGGTAATTATGGTTGATGTTAACATGGGTGGATAGAGAGATGTATAATGAGATGCTTCCAGCTACCAAAACATTCAAATTGATTCAAGAATATGTGCTGATTTGGGAAGCTTCTTACCCAAGTGAGACGTTGAAGAAGCCAAAAATTTGGACAAGTAAGGAAGAGGTCTACATGCCTCAAATTTGAGGTCCATCAACAACAAGGGGACATCATGAGGGTGTTGTTCACATAGGTCATGGAAACTAGTTGGAATAAGTAAGGGTAATAGTCCATGAACCAATTCGAGTTGAAGGTGAAGCAAGAGAGGCAGTAGTTCTATACCTAGTGGCTCCAACTGGGATGACCCAGGAGAGAGGAGAATCATTGAGGGGGATCTGCAAAACACCCCCTTTGGATATCAAGAATAATGTGAGTCTAGCATTTATTCCTCTTGATGTTGTCTATCTGGAGGCCTACAAAGAATGGGAATTCTGCAAACACTACCACAATGCAGATTACATCTGAATGAACCTGAACAAACATGATATAGAGATGGGTAAAATTTTCTTCACCAAAGCTAGCTTCAAGGTGGATCCAGCTATGTGAAGAAATTTGGTAAAAGAAATGGAGGATCTAGTATATTGCTATGGCACTACATGACTACTGAAAAGATGATTGAGGGTGATATTGAACAAGATTGTCCCTCCCATGTCGTTTGTGGATCAACTGGAGGAGCTTTTTCCTTTGTCTGACATAGAGAGTTCCTAGGGGAAGAGTTCGATGTTAAGGACCTTTAAAAGGGTGAAAATCAAGTATCTTACAATGGAGGTTCTCTATAGGAATGAGAGATTATTTCCTTAGAAGATACTTCTCAAGGAGTAATTATTGAAACTCTTGAAGTAAGCCTCAACTCATCTCCTACGCTATTATATTTACCAATTTATCTTGGTCCCTAAATAAAAATATTCTTATACATTAGGGCCTTGAGTATACCGCCCCAACCATTAGGGACAAAGATGTGATAATGGGTGTGGAAGACCATGAACTGGGACTCACATCCAGAGAAACAATGTCTACAGAATTGAGCAGTTCTTGGGAAGCAAGGGTAGCATCTTTGTACCCTTCAAATCATAACACCAAATTTGGGGGACCAAATTCTGGAATTCTGGTGATGAAAAGATGAATGAGAGACCAAGAGTTTCACCATTTAATTTATCCTGCCTCTTGTAGCCCCACCTATTGTTTTTTCAATCAATGTGAATGACACATTTCTTGTCTGAATAGTTCTTATAATTGTGGGTGCCCTACTGGTATTGATGGATGGAGGACCCAGAGCCCTTTTACTAAGAGGGTTGATAGTTCATATGAGCATAAAAACTGACCAATATATAGTTCTTGGTGAGAAAACAATCGTGGTGATAGGTGAATCCATTAGTGGAGTAGAACTCAGAGCTAGTCGGGATGACATCATCGAGGTAAAATCAAGTAATGAGGACCAACCAAACAACCTGGAACCTGATTCTTCATATGCAATTCCAAAGGAAGATCTGGCTACTGATCGCCTGGATGGATTTCCCAAATATAAACCATCTGATCAATTAGAGCTAAATGAATATGATTTTAATGTAGCTTAAGAATGTAACAAGACCCTACGCTGAGAAAGGAAGCTAATCAAGCACTTCCTCAATAATGTTTCAAAACCATAGTGGATAGGCCGAATTGGATCGCATCACATGTGGATAAGAGATCAACATGATGGAGGGGTAGATGCATGTAATCTACACACATGGGTCTGAGACTACCATACTGAGAGGATGTGGGTGAGTAGTAAACACCTAGATGTGGAATGGTGCCAGAAAAAGTCTGAAAATATCCAAAAAATTGAATAGGTCGAGCAAGCAATCCAATGGATCAATAGGAAGTTGAGTGATCATTTCACATTAATCTCTAAGTAGACAGGACTTTCTAAATGATTTAAATCCCAACTAGTGGAGACCTAGGGTAAATTAGCACAGACAAACCATCATGTAGCGGAACTCCAAGCCGAATAGGACCATACACGAATCAGGGTTGACAAGATTCAATCTATGGACACTAATGAAGAGAAGGATCTTGGAAAGAAGTAAGAACCCCAAGAAGTTGCATGCCAAAGAGTGTAAGAATTAAATCATTCCATTGAGAGATTAAATCCATAAGAGCCATGTTTGGACAAACTATGACATATTTCCTTCTCCCACTTGATCATTTAAAATGTTTTCATGGACAAATTTATCTCTTGTTTTGATTACATAATTTCAATCATATCTATGAAACAACTAGAAATAAATCCCTAGGATCACGTTGGTCATGCCTGGTGTGAGGAATAAGGGATGACCACACAACTACATACTCGGGATACCAATGTGTTGGCTAGTCATTGAACATTCAGGGTCTGATTGACCACCCATATCTTCTGGACTGAAAGAGATAGGTGACTAGAGAATACGGTTATCCGGGTATCCAGACCTCCTTTACTAATGTGATTTGGTGCATTAGCGGGACAATAATCGACGTGTTGGAAACAATCCAAACAAAGGGGAATGAGAAGTGTGAGGCCTGATACCCAAAATTTGGAACATAGTTGGGGTGGAATGATAATGGAGGATAACTACTAACCTTGTTCGAAATGTAGTATTCACATCATGTGACCTTGAAAGGGAACAAACAACTGAGGATCAATCACTGATCATGTTTGCAATGTCGGACATGTATCAAGTTTATGTTCGAGATCCTCTAAGATGTTGTCCAAGGATGGTAGGTAAGCCAATGTGGCCTGAGACGAGTGTTGAAATGGTGGGTGCCCTAGACCCAACTATGTATTACTTTTGATTACCATATCATGTGCACAGATAGCTATGCATGATGTTATCTTACCATTATAGTGCAGACATTTCTGCGTCCACTATAAAAATGGTAATGTCCAAAGGCTAATTGTCGTGTTGAGAGGATATAGCATATCCTAGGCTATAATGAGAACCACGATATACAATCACATTGATCTTAAATATATGTTCCATAGTCTAGATACATTTTACTGACTTGAAACATTATATGTTTGACTCTCAGGTGTTGGGGGATCATAATCATTGAGACTTCTTCTCATGAAGTTCACACTTGGTGATCTCTAGTAGTGAGATCATGAGGACATACCTGTCAATAGGAACACCACATGTTTTGGGTGTCATTGGTTGTTCATATCTACAGACATGTGTATTGGTCTCTTGACTTGAGATAATTACCAATGTATATCATTTGATTACATACTTTGATGCAAGATGAAAACCATGGAAGTGATGTTGTGGAGAGGTAGTTTGTGTTGGGTGCGTCGTTGGTGGCATGACATTGGCTGAATGGTCAAGAAAGGATTTGTCTCTTCTATGTTCAGAAAGTTGTGTATCTCAAGCCTCATTGATCTGGATGGTGCCGCCTTCATAAGTCTTTGCCCAAAGTAGTAGAATGTAAAATCCATCTGGAAAGATCAAAAAATAATAAATCATGATAAGGACGATGACATAAGAGTGTGTCATTCTTTATGTGATATTTAATGACAAAGAGATTATAGTACACAGTCAGTGTTCTTAGGATGGTAATCGTTGTTATGACTATCCTTATCTCTTTAGGGGCCATGATGGATTGCTAGACTCTTCTCTTGGTCTTTGGATTTTATTCACCGCTATCGAGGTAAGGGCCTAGAGGGTCATACATAATAGCATATTCTAAAATCCACCCTATTCAGTTGAATAGTTAAATGGGCATATAGGGCCCCTCCAAGGGGTCCGAGCATTTTCCAAGTTATCGATCACCAAAATAATTAAATAAATTCATTAATATTTAAGTTACGAATATTTGGGATTGAATTTATTTAATCTATTTACGAGTTCAGTAAATACGAGAAAATATTAATCAAATGAATATTATTTTAATATTCAAGGTTTATTTAATATCAAGTGGGACAACAAGTCGAGTTAAATGGCTTGGATTTTATCACTCAATATATTTCATATATATTTTAAGTATGTGATAAAAATAATAAAATAATATTGGTGCAGTTTAGACCGTTAAAATTATTTATTTACTGAACGATGATATAAACAGGGGTTGAGGAACCCTATCGAGTATTTATCAACATCAATATAAATATAGGTGGATGATCTCTCTTATTGTTTGAAAATCACTATTCATTCATTTATGGAATGAAAATTGAGGACCTCTCTCTCTCCTTCCACTTGCTAGAGAGAGAATCTGATGATCCAAGAGCTCGGATCAAGTTCTTCTTCAAGCCTTAAAGAGATCTCGATGCGGTGATCGTCGGGATGTAAAAGGATCCGTCGGATCACCGCACTAGCACCCGAAACTTGATGATCGACGTTCCAACGAAATTTTGAAGCGTGTGTGGACTATCTAGAGGGATCCTGCATTTGATCCTTCAAGTGATGATCACCATCAACTAGTTGTAGATGACCACAGCTTCAGATTAGAAATGGGTACATTTTCATTCTAGTTTTGTTCTCTTAATAATTTACGGGAGATCCTTGGACCTCTCTGGGGCTCCGTTTGTCGGCGACGAAAAGTTCCGTCATCCCGCCGACAAAAATTTTTTAAAATCCCCAGCCCATCGGCTTCGGCTGCAGGCCCCGGAACCTCACAGTGGTATCATAGTGATCATGTAACTTTTCTTATCCTAGAACATTATATTTTCATTCAATTTAAGTAGACGGTTTAAAGACAATCCCAACGGTTTAAACCATGCATCGATCCGATGTCGAATGACTGAGTTATGGTAAGTTTTATTTTTTTAATTGGATCAAATATGTGATTTGATCTCGGGAACAAATTTTTTTTTCTGTCCCAAAGAACTAATAAAGTTTCTTTTGAAATTGATTTAGTTCATCCTAAAAAAATTATGTGCAAATTATAATTTTATTTCATTTTTTGCATAATAATTTTATTATTATAATTATTATTATTATTTTAATATTATAATAGTGAAATAGTAATAAAATATTATTTTATGATAATAATTTTATTATTATTCATTTTAAATTCTATTTGAATATCCTTTAGGAAATAAAAATGTTGTGTGGAAATTTTCTTTTTGAAGACATGACTCATTTTAAAATGGGTGGAATAAGACATCAAATGAAGTATTTATTTTATTAACAAAAAAAGGTGGGAAGGTCTGCTTTTGTGGGTCAAGTAATGAAAGAAGAAAAAAAGAGAAATAAAATGCAGGGGGTCTGAGTGGACCCCCTCTCTCCTCCCACGTGGCATAGGGCAGGCTGCCGCCTCGCTCTACCCGGACCCCCTCTGCAGCAGGCCGCCGGAAACCCTGCTACGGCGCTGCTTCGCCGGCCGAGCAAACCGGCTAGCCTCCTCCACTTGAAAGCCACCAAACTCTAGCTCCATCTCTCCAAGGTCCCGACATCCGCATGCTCTAGCCGCTGCACCTCGCAAAACCAGGCGGTGAACCATCCCCCATCACCCCAGCCCCTCTCCCTGCCGTCCCCTTCCCGGTTGCCAGCCTAGGGCTACTGACCCCACACCCCACACACCGCCACCGGATTCCCACTGTAGCGCCGCACATCAGGCTGCCGGGAACAACCGCCTCTCCTCCTTGGTGGGCTGCAGCACCCACCTTGCAGATCTCGATCCCCATCCGGCCAGCAGGAGGTCGCACTGCCCATCCATGCACTGCCGGACCTCACATCCGTCGACTCGCAGCAGACCACCTGGTCCCGGTGTCTGCAGCCTGCTGCACTCAGCAGGCGCCACCGCTCCGGCCTTCCTGAAGTTCGCCATCCCAAAACCCTCATAGTAGCTTGATTCCCTCCCGACGACACCGCCCGGCCTTTCCGGCCTCGCACTATGCTACCCGGACATCCCCTTGTTGCCGGCAAAACCCCTCTCCAGACAGGTCGCATCGCCATCTACCCGGTCTTATCGTCTCCCTGCTGTCGCGCACCCACTACCAGGTACCCATAAAAGGCTTGACTCGTTTTAGCCTATAAAAGTCTTGGTCGGGATGGTCAAATTCAAAATTAATTTTATCAGACTTGAATCACACCCAGGAATGACGAGCGTAGGCATTGCATGCCCCAAAATGGGTTTGTGTGGGTTTAGCGTGTCCCGTTTTTGGCCTTATCAGTGTTGCGGTGATTGGTTTTTTAATAATTAATATAATTAATTAATTCCATTTAATTAATTAATTAAAATATTAATTTATTGTTTAACCAATAATAATTTTAATACCTGAATAAAATTAATTCAATTTAAGTTTGAAATTGATGTAAGTTAAATTAATTTAATTTTGGAATTAAAATTAAATTAATTAAAGGACCAAGAATTAATTAAATTATTTTAATTTATTTATTTTATTTATTTTATTTATTTTAATTAAATAAACCCTCATACTTATTTAATGCATTTTTATTTTATCGCACGTTATTTTACGCACAATTTGGTCTTGAGCATCGACCCGTGTATGTTTATTTTTATTTAATTAATTATTTTAACTGCATGCGATGATTTTAATTAATTAAATAGATGGTCGGCACATCATATTTATTTTTCAGTTAAATTGTATAAGGACATGCGTGTCCAACCCACTTGATATACATTTATACTCGAGTCCCCCTCACCTGCAAGTGAGTATTATTGTACTTCGAATGAAGACAACGAACGACGTGGACCCTGCCAAGATGAGGCGGTGCACGTTGATCAAGATGATGCAAGACGACACATGGACCATTCCAAGATGAGGCAATACTCCATGACGTGAAGTAGACCCCACCAAGATAGGGTGATACTCTAGATTATAAAGCTGACATACAAGACGAGAGCAAGCTGCATCAAGATTCAAGCACCGACTTAGGTACAATGCGCTTATGAAGTTTAGATGCTCAAGACCAATCGGGTAATAGTTTTCCTTTATTCATTTATTTAATATTTTATGCATTTTAGAACAGTGGGAAAATACATAAAATAATAGATAATAAAATGCATAAAGAAGAGGCATATGTTTTTCTATTAAAGTTCAGTTGTGAGTGCGACAACATAGATGAACAAATTTAATAGAAATGGATCACATTCGTTGAGATAAACCCCAGTAAAACAATAAAAAAAATTAGGTCACAAACATCCTTCCATCATTCAAGTTTGAACAAAACTGGGTGTTTGAGGTGCCGGCCATGCCTTGGCTGAGGGTGCCTCTTACTACCGGGGAGTTCTTATTCGTGTGGTGGGTTGACTTAACTAAAATTGTAGCAAGTAAATAGCCTTAGCTAGCTTGTTGTAATTTTAGAGGCAAGAATTGATAAAATAAGTAAATGATTTTTGAAGCTGTGACTTCACTCAATAGATCAAGGAATCGCGAGTTAATGCGGCTGGCCAGCCAAAAGTCTAGCTTAGACCCTTCGAGTAGTGGAGTAGCCATAGCTTGTAGATATGAGGGAGGTTCAGGGATCATTGCCACTAGAATACTCAAGAGTATTCTGATTCTAACACAGAGTGTTCCTAGAATTCAAAAACATAGTGGGAGACATTTGATGATTAAATAATCAGTAATGTCACATTAGGTAATCACATAAAATTATAATCTTATAAAGTATATTTGTAGAGAATGGAAAGTAATACAACAATAAAACTGTGATAAATATTGGAAAAATTTAATTTCCAAACAAGTATGAAATTCCAATTGTAGTATAGGAACTTGTGCACATCACTACCGTAATGGAAATTAAAGGTGCTTGTGTCCCAACCTGTTAGGCCACCTAAATAAGCGAGGGTGTAAAACTGCTTACAAGAGACTCATGAATCAAGAATATGATGGTTCTCTCATAATTCTATCATCAATGTCTGATATTAGTTGTGGACGCTACATCATGACATGGTTTACGTTACATGTGGTCTCATCTCAAAAAGGTTTTCAATGAGAAAGCTAAGTAATATTTGAATGTGATGGTTGCACTCAGTTTATGAGAAGTGAAAGATAGTTCACACTTTTCATGTCATCCCATTCTTATACCTTTTACACCTAATTACTCTAGTTTTGTTTAAAGGTAAAAACGAATGGTATAGAGTAATAACTTAATTAACTTTAATGTAACATTCACCAATTAATAATAATATTGGAGATAATGCCATATTTTATTCTTATAGATAATACATTGAAATACAAGGGAGAAAGGCCTATAGAAAGTTATGCTAAAGGCACCTTCATCATGCCCTTCAAAGAAAAGGTTGATGGTTACTTAACAGGAGGTTATTTTCATCACATATTGAAATAAATTCATGGATGTTTAAATACTAAAATACTAGAAGAATGTACCCACTTCTCATTCAGTTAATATTCATAAAATAATAGTATTTTTTTCTCACATATTTCTTGGGTATTAAATACAATATGCTTTTCAGTTACCAAGTGAGTAGAGAAACATTACTAGAAGTAATCTGTCTTATCCAAGAAGCTGAGAAAGGGTGATTCCTAAGTCAGTGGTGAGAAACACATAACTTCTAATTGCCAAGTGATTGACTAAAATTGACCAAGTTGTTAAGTATAACCAAAAACAATTTACCTCATGGGCCCATTTTGGACATGATGAGACATTATTCCAGGTTTTTGGAATGATTTTTGTTTCTGGTAACATACTTAACAAATAGTTCATTGTTACGTGAATAAAAGACAATACATGATGAATGTAAAATTGTAACACTTACCCAGTTGTGGAAATATGATTCATTGTCATGTAAAACTAAAAGTGGACATCAACTATATACCCAGTATGGTATTTAGGCTCGGCACAGCTAAACACCTTTGGTATTATTGATATCCTTAGTTTGGACCAAGAAACCTTTAAAAATAAAGGTATGCCACAAAACATTCAAAGGTAAGTTCAATAAGATAGTGTGAACTATTACAAAGAAATAAAGAGGTAAAGATACTTCATAAGTTTCTTTTAAGTCATTAAGGAATGTACCAGTGAAGTATAAGTTTGCTAAGAAGATATGAGTTGCTTCAGATCAGCATGTCGAAGAATATCTTTACCAAACTATCATCATTCATGATAATGTAGCCTGGAGTAATTCCTAAATACATGTTAACTTCTCTACATCACCATATTAAAGTTCATAAGTAGGATTGATGATGAGTCTTACATATTAACATTGATCAAAAAAATGTAACGTGGAGCAATTCCTAAACGAACATTTTATGCATCAAAGTTAATATGTAAGTTGTATCAATGTTACAAACTATAGAAACTTCCATTATATTTCAATATGTGCTTTTCAAATAACAGCATAAACCCATAACCAATATGCCAACTGAAATTACAAATGGATATTATACGAGTCATAGTATGATGGAAAATCCATTATGTCATAGGACGTGTTTAGATGCAAAACGTTTGTTAGGATTTAAACAAACATGCATCAAGTTAAACATATTGTGCATCTAAAGTAATTATCCTAATAGTTACTTATGATATTACCTAAATCCATAAGATAGAAAAGATGTAATCAAGTATTAGACTACATTTCCACACAAGGGTGCACATCTCTATTAGAGATAGTGGGAGCTGAGTTGACTTGGACTTAGTCAATGCTCGAGATGCACAAATGGTTGGCATATGGAACAAGTTCCACAAGTACATGTGGAATAGGCATGTTCCAATGACACATACTACGTAGGAAGAATGAAACCATGGTGATTTTTTTATATTCACCGCGGTCAGTGATATATTATTCATTGAGAATAATAAATCCTACAAGTAATCAGTATATGGAAACGAGCTAAGATTGACAAGATTAATTCAATAATGTATTCCATGTATCAAATTTAAATGGGGGTTATAAATTGAATATTGCAGTGGGTATTCAAATGATATGATACACGGATGGTACAAGTATGGTACCAATAAGGCTATATTGGTTATACCAAGTCGGTACACCTAAATCTATTAGAGTTTTACTTGTCTCCTAAGATCAATCTATTGGTTATTGGATGTCAATATCATCTTTCATGGAAGGTTTCTAAACGACGCAACCAGAAAGAGATGAAGGCATCAAATGATTCCAATGAAGGTTGCAAGTTACTGAAATCCAGTTTTGGATTAAATTAAGCAACAATATCTTAGATCATTCATTATAAATATATCTTTGCCTTATGTCTACCAAAGGATAGTGGGAGCGTTAATGTTTTCCAAGTGAAATATGTTCGTAAACATATGGAAAACAGATCTTGTTCTTACTATTAGATAAGACCAGAATAAAAGAAATTCTCCAATGATTTACTTAAAGTAAAAACCTAAGTTCTAGGGAACAGGATCTACTGAGGTAGATCCATAAGTTACTTGGTCCTAGTCAATCTCGAACATATAGTGACATTATATTGAAAAATATATTCATAACTATCATCTTGTACTTTAGTAAGTAAAAATGATATGTGCTTGGAATATGGAGAGGAAGTTATACTAGTTTTTGTGGGACACAAACTAGTAATCCTTATATCAATTTGATCTAGTATCGCAGTTAGGCAAAGGAGATGAGTGAGTCATGCTCATAAAATCTAGGGGTAGCCATACCTACAAATACTGAGTACGTTGTAGCTTCTATGGAAGCTAAGAAATAGTTATAAATTGCAACAATTTGTTCCAGTTCTTGGATTCGCACCTAGTGAGATAAGTATTATCATAATGAGAATTATGATATTCTTACTATCCATGTTTTCAAGTTATGACAATGGAAAAAATTAATATACTTGGAGATACCATATCTTGAGATGTTTTACTCGAGATGAGGAGGTCTTATATAGCATATGTGATACGCGGTGAAACCATGGAAGGCCCAGGAGTTAAAGCCATTACTCAGCAGAAGTATGGTATTTATCATGTGAGTAGCTAACAAGTTTAGTTAGCAAGTTGGCAATAGTGCAAGTGGGAGTGTTGAAATAGTTGGTGCCCTAAACCCAACTATGTAGTAATTTTGATTACCATATCATGTGTACAGTTAGCTATGCATGATGTTATCTTACCATTATAGTGCGGACTTTTCTGCATCCACCATAATAATGGTAATGTCTAAAGGTTGATTGTTGTGTTGAGAGGTTATAACAGATCCCAGGCTATATTGAGAATCTTGATATAAATGACATTGATATTAAATATATGTTCTATAGTCTAGATAAATCTTACTGACTAAAAATAGTAGATGTATTACTATCATTTGTTGGGGGATCAAAAGCATTGAGACTTATTCTCATGAAGTTCGCACATGGTGATATCTAGTAGTGAGATCATGAGGACAGACCCATCAATAGAAACACCACATGTCATGGGTGTCATTGGTTGTACCTATCTATGAACATGTGTATTGGTCTCCTGACTTGATACTATTACCAATGTATATCATTTTATTACGTACTTTGATGTAAGATGAAAACAATTGCAGTGATGTCATGGCGAGGTAGTTTGTGTTGGGTGCGTTGTTGGTGGTATGACATTGGCTGAATGGTCAAGAAAGGATTTGTCACTTCCAAGTTCAGGAAGCTGTATATCTCAGGCCTGGTTGATTAGTATGGTTCCACCTTCATAAGTCTTTGTCCAAAGTAGTAGAAAGGATAAACCATCTAGATAGATCAACAAATAATAAATCCAGATAAGGACAATGACACAAGAGTGCGTCCTGCTTTATGAGATATTTAACGTCAAAGAGATTATAGTACACAGTCAGTGTTCTTAGGATGGTAGTTGTTTCTATGACTATCCTTATCTTTTTAGGGGAAATGATGGGTTTCTAGACTCCTCTCTTGGTCTATGGATTTTATTCACTACTATCGAGGTAAGGGCCTAGAGGGTCACACACAACAGTGTATTCAAGAATCCTCCCTATTCAGTTGAATAAGTATATGGACAAAGAGGGCCCTTCCACGGGGTCTGAGCGTTGTCCAAGTTATCGATCAAAAAAATAATTAAATAAAATCATTAATATTCAAGTTATCAATATTTGGGATTGAATTTATTTAATGTATTTACGTGTTTAGTAAATACGAGAAAATATTAATCGAACGAATATTATTTTAATATTCATGGTTCGTTTAATATTAAGCGGGACATCGAGTCGAGTTAAATGGATCAGAGTTTATCACATAATATATTTCATATTTATTAAAATTATTTGATAAAAATAATAAAATAATATTTTCATAGTTCAGTCCATCAAAATTATTTATTTAGTGAACATTGATATAAATGGGGGTCGGGGAACCCTACCGGGTATTTATCAACGTCACTATAAATATATGTGGAGGCTCACCCTTATTGTGTGCAAATCACTATTCATTCATTTATGGAATGAAAATTGAGAGTCTCTCTCCTCCCACTTTCTAGAGAGAAAAGCTGATGATTGAAGAGTTCAGATCATTTTCTTCCTCAAGAATTGAAAAGATCTCTATGCAGTGATTGTCGGGACGTCGAACGATTCACCGAATCACCACGCTAGCACCTGGAATTCGATGATCGATGTTCTAGCGTACTTTTTGAGCATGTGTGGATGATCTAGAGGGATCCTTATTTGGATCATTCAAGCAATGATCACCATTGACTAGTTGCAGTCGACCGCGTCTTCTGATTAGAAACGGGTACATTTTCATTTTATTTTTGTGCTCTTAATAATTTACTCAAGTTCCTTGGACCTCTTCGGGGCTCGGTTCATTAGAAACGACATGTTTTTTCATCCCACCGATGAAAAAAATTTAAATTCCCTAGCCCAATGGCTTCCGTTGCGGGCCCCAGAACCTCACAACGAGGCCCTCTGGGTGCCCTTTCAGATGTGAAGGAGTATGATGATCTCAAATAAAGGTTAAGAAAAGAATAAAGATGGATAGATGGGATGTTTTAATAAAGTCCTACACTCTCAAAATTATGCCACCATGATAAAAATGCATTGGGTTAACATATAGGTCTAAATCAGGATCCAACCTACTTCGAGGAAGGACCTCTCTAGCAAGGACCTAGAATATGTTGTAGTTTAACGTCATAATAATGAGGAAGATAGTAACACAGTTTAGCATCATACAGTGAGGAAGATGTATGGAATAGTTTAACATCATATTACCATGACATTACAAATAGTTTAAGGTCATACTGCATGGAACCTGGTCAACAGTTTAAAGTCATGTTAAAAAAACTAGGGGCTCCTAGTTTAAGGTCATATAGTTTGGACCATAAGGGAATAGGGCCTTTGAGGCCTAATGAACCTAGGAATGGGCCCAAGGGGAAATGTTTTGGCATTCCAATGTATCCTCTGAGGGTAGGAATCAATCCATTCATTGTTCTAGAGATACATCATGGTGAGAGACCAGCACTTTTGGGGTAAATCCACTCTTGTGAGGAAGCTGAAGCATCCCAAAATTGTCATGGGGAATCCTGAATTTATCCAGGTTAGGGTCGCAGTTTAATGTCATGTGTTGAGTACATTTCTACCCTAAAGGATAGATGTGTGGTGTGATACATAAACCAATGTAAATGATGACAAAGAAGTCCACACCATACCACACATTCTCCAAAAGGGGATTCGGGGCCGAGAAGGGATAAAATGGGGAGTTACACCCATGCGACTGGACCCAAGAACAACATGTCCAAATGTCACTATGTGTCCTAAAAGTGTGGGAATCAAGCCAAAAATATTTCTTGGGATACCGTGCAATTTGAAATCATGTGGTAGGGATGAAGATGAGGGAATGGGGACCCGAAGGGGATATTCATGGTGTGATAAAGTAAACCTGACGTGAATGTGGAAAAAGAAGACCACATGAAACCATGAATCACTAAAAAGGGGTAATTATGGAAAGAGGCTAGGAAAAGGAATTGAAGAACTTGGGGATAGAATCAGAGACAAACAACTATGCATTATTACATATCATGTGAGAGCAGGAATCAAGACATTCATAGTTTTGGAAATGTCCTGAAGTGAAATTTCATGTAATAAGGATGAATGGTTGAAATGTAGTTCATCATCATGCGGCTAGGACATAGAGGGATAACATCAAAAAAATGGATGTACATGGTGTTCTAAAAAAACCTTATGTGAATGAGGACCAAATGGGTTCGTACCACACCACGCACCCCTAAGAGGAGACTCAAACCAAGGGGATCGAAGAAGGGGTTTTTGGAAATGTCCCATGCAGTTTAATGTCATGAGGGATGAAGGGGTACTTACCTTTTAAGTTCATTTAGAAAGGACCATGAATACTTTGTAGTTTAATGTATTATAATTAGGACCGAACTGTTTAATGTCAGGTATTATGACATAGATCATAGTATAAGGTCATAGAATTTGGACCATTAGATGGGGATAAGGGACTAAAAAGGATGAGGAACATGCAGCTGGAACTGAGGTGAAATGATCGAGTGTTCTTACATATCTCATAAGGATGGAAAGCAAGCGACATGTAGTTCTTGCGATTTTGTGTAGTTTAATGTACTGAGGTAAGGATGAACAGTGGGAAAACATGGTTTGAAGGATATGAACATAGAATTAGAAAGAAAACACAACATGGATGTGGACCCAAGGGAAGTTCACACTATGCCACACACTCCCAAATGAAACCTCATGTCATAGTACCAAAAATGGGGAAGCTTGAGATGGACCTAAAGACCAAATGTTTGGTCATTCCTCTCTGTCATGTGAGAGTAAGAATCAATCCATACAAAGTTCTAGATATGTTTTTCAGTTTAAAGTCATGAGGTAAGGATGAATGGTTGCAACACAGTTAATTTTCATGTGGCTATGAGATGGGGGAGATCATAGTTTATCATTATAGAGCTCGTACTATAAGGCACATTTACCATTTTTAGTTTACCGTCATACGGGACAAAGGGATACTTATAAGAAGTATTGTTTGAGGAATTAGGAATTATTATATGGATTAATATTCTCATCCTTAATGGTGACCATAGAGTATGCACCATTGGTGTAGACCTTTTGGTTGATGTATGGTCCCTCCCATTTGGGATACAACTTTTGTGGCTTCCTGCTGAGTATCATCAGTATCATCAGGGATAAAACCATATCACCCTAAAAGAAATAGAGAAGATAAATCATCTTATTTAAACCCCTAGAAATCCTATTCTAGTGCCTCTCCAGATTGTGCAAGGCCCATAGAATATTATCATCGAGGGCTTCCAGTTCAGTCAGATCGACTTCTTCCACCTTTATTGGAATTTACTGATCCCAGATGGCTGTGCATACTGACAGAAACTAAATCTCAATGGGCATGACTCCTTCTATTCCATAGATGAAGGAATATGGGGTCACCTAAGTGGAATTGTATATTGTCATCTAGTAAGACCTGAGATTTTTGGAGATCTTTTTTAGACAACATTTCTTATTATGACCAACCATATTTATAAGATGTTATATAGGGTATTAATGAATGCCTTCATCTTCCCATTTTCTCATGCATGATAGAGAGAATTATGGTTCGACCAGATACTGTACTTGGAATAAAATTTCTTTAGCTCAACTTCCCAAATTTTGGTGTCATTATCAGTGATAATTAAGTGAGAGACTCCAAATCGATGAATGTTTTTTGAGCTCATGAACACAACGATAGAACAATCAATGATTTCCTTCAGCAGAATCACCTCTTTCCACTTGGAAAAGAAATCCATGAAATTTAGTATGAACCTTCACTATTGATCCATCACTGATGGATACATTACCAGGATATAGATCTCTTAGACCATAAAGAGCAAAGAGTAATTGGTAGTATAAAGATGCCTTGGTGGCCGGCGCAAAAACTTTTCATGGATATGGCACGCATGAAACCTTTTTGTGAACTCGATGGAGACATAGATCAAGGTGGTCTAGAAGTATCCTAACCTTCAGATCTAGTGGGAGAGCTTCAACCCTTCCTGATGATATCCATAGGAACCAACATGAACTTCCTTCATAATCTGAGGAATCCCATCTTTTTTAATGTATCAGAAAAAAAATTCGTCAAACCCATTCCTATAGAGGGTCTTCTCAAAGATGGGACACCTCTAGTGGGTAAACTATATTGCACGTCGATGGATTCTCTAATGTTTGGATCTGTCTTCTGGGAGAATGTCATGGTGGAGGCACTCGAAAGAATGAGTTGTCCAATAAGGGATCTCTTTTGATGTGACAGTGGTATAAGGAGGTCCCAATGTGAATTCACCAGTAGTGGGATAGCCTATTTATTGGCTATCATCATCGTTTGGAGTAGCGGGAGCAATGAATCTTCAATTTGACACAAGTATGATCAAATCAACCCAGTTAGGCTGTACGAGATAAGCAGAAAGGTTGAACAAGGAGTCATCTTGACCATTCGTGATCATCAAACATGAATGACCTCAGGCCGAGAAGGTAAGTGGTCCATTAGGTGCCGAGTGCACTCTAACAAGGGTGAGGGCTCCAGCTTCTGGATGACATAGTCACCATTGGCTTGCTTGATGACTAGTTTAGTGTCCCCCATAACATGTATGTGAGGAATTTCAATATCAAGGGTCAACTCAAGACCAGCTATGAGGTCCTGATTCTCCACCTCTTTGTTGGTACATCCTTTTGATGACAAGTATAAATAAGGAATTATATCTTATTTTGGCATGATGAAGATGATACCCAGGACAACTCTGTCGAGTCATGGATCATTGATTCTCCTACTAGTTGAGCTTCATGAGGTGCCATCAAAGTGCATCTACCAACATGGAATGGATTGATCCACTTAGAGGATTTCCTCATCAAGGAACTCAAGATCTATAGACTACTTTGTGAGGTCTGGATGGCCGACAATGAATTTGGCCAATGTTTGACCCTTAACATATTTTTGTGGAATGAAACTGATATCGAACTAATGAATTATCACTTCTCACTATGATATATGGCCTATCAATATGGGTTGGTTCAAAATATATATTAATGGGTCCATATTGGACCCCAGTTATATCTCATGGTTTTGTAGATAATGATTCCACTTCTACACTATAAGAACTAATGCAAGTCAGCTCTTCTCGACAGAGGAATATCTAGTATATGTGTTAAGGAGCATGCTGCTGAGATAGTATAATATTTTTTTTATAACTTAACTATTTTTTGGGTGATAAGGGCATTGAGGGATCATTCTAGGGAATCCACATAAAATAATAGTTTTTTTATAAAATAGGTGGAATCAGAACCAGAGGATGAAGAAAATACTAATTAATCTCATTGAAGGTATCCTGACACATTTCATCCAACTGATCGAAATCATATTTATTCATGAGTTAGGAAAACTTCTTACACTTACTGTCCAGATTCATAATGAATCGACAAATATAGGATAAGTGGACTTGAATGATTTATACCTCTTGGAGGTTTCTCAGAGGAGGAATTTAGCTGATATCCTTGATCTTCTCTAGATTTATCTCGATTCCTCTGTATCTAATGAACACTTTGAAGAACTTTCCATAGGTGACCCTGAAGGCACATGTCAAGGGGTTCAGTTTTAGATTGTGGGAGACGAGGAAGATGGACACTTTCACAAGATCTATGATATGGTCCTTATGCTAGTGGGGTTTGACCACTATATCATCCACATAGCAGTCCACTGATATCTTGAGGATCGGTTTCAATATTTGGTGCATGTAACACTTATTAGTGGCACCTACATTATTCAGACTGATAAGAATTTTCTGTTAATCAAAATTGCCTTTTTGGTGCTCTGAATAAGGTGGATTATTCATCCTCAGGGTCCATTATGATTAGATTATATCCAGAATACCAATATTTTGAGGAGAGAGCCTATAATCCAACATTAGTGTCAATCAACAAATCTACCATAAGAATGGAAAATTTCTCCTTCGGACAATTATGGTTGAGATCATGGAAGTCGATGTTTACTCTAATCTGATTATTCTTCCTCCTGATGGGCACGATGTTGGCTAACCATTTGGGGTACTAGATTTCCGTGATGATCTTTTCTTTGATAATATTATCAAATTTGGCCTCAACCATGGCACCATGAGAGGGGTTCAATTTTATAGGAGGGTGTTTGAATCTGCGATGAACTACTGGGAGGCCGAGATAGTAGACAAAATATGAGGATCCGATCTTGGAATATCCTCATAGCTCCATGAAAATACTTCCTAGTGTTGTTTCAAGAAATCCACATACTATTTTTTTCCTTCGCAGGCATGGTTGAACTGATCAGCATTAGTCTTGGGTATGACTCAATACCAAGATCCACTTGTACCAACTCATCGACTGTGGTGGATACACCTTCTTCAAATGCGGGAGGAGCATCCTCCAAATACTCCTCACTGAATACAACGATATGATCATTCATAGAGGTAATTCTTATGAATTATTTGGCCCTGATTGAATGCTGGTGTTGTTCTGAGTAGTAGTGGAATCTTCATTGGGAGACTCTTACACTGCTGAAACTATAGAGACAAAAGTTTTCGACCCGATTCCAACAGGCCTTTGATCAAGGTCGCAATGATTGATAATATCAAAGTAGTAGTGGAAAGTTTTCTTACATCGGTTCAGCCCAGCATGATAGAATAAGAAATTATGTTGGATAGTTTTCATCATGGGGTGGACATCCCAATATCTCACAGAGGTAAGGGGATCAATAATTTCTTGACCCTAATTCATATAAGTGTATGAAGTGATATTCTGGCATTACTCGTACCTAGGAACGTAGTTTACTCTTTTCCCAGAGATAATGAAACAGTGTCCCATGTCTGGGGTAGTGGCCTCTAACCAATGAATCTGGAGGAAGAAAGCATCTTCCAAGTCTGTCGATGGGTGATCCGCAGTGATAGCTTGCTTCACCTAATTATCCTAAACAATATTATCCTTGATTCTATAGTAGTAGGCATATAAATAGAGGGCTTAAAAAGAGGAAAAGGGAGATGTTTCACCTTGGATCCTACCCACTCGACCATTAAGGGAGTACTTGAGGCATTGGTGGTAGGAGGAAGGGACTACTGCATGCATGTGGAGCAAGGGTCTACCAATCAATGAGTTGTAGGAGGTGTCCTGTGAGACAACCATAAACTTAGTGTTGGAAATTAGACCAAAGAAATAGGTGTTTAGGAAAATATTTTCATGTGGTGTCTTTTATGTCCTATCATAACCTTGAATCTTCAGGTCAGAGGGATTTAGATCTGCTTCAGATAGTCACATCCTATGGAGTGTCTAGATTTGATAAGATTGATCTTAGAACCTATGTCAACAAGAAAGAAGTGGACCTCTATGCCATTGAATAGTCCAGTGATATACAATGGTAAGTTGTTCACATGCATGGGATGACCTTCATCTTCTCTAGATAATGACCTAATGGCTTGACATTCTACATGGTCGACTTCCTTGGCATGAAAGGAATTCGCAGTTTCTACCTCTTTTTCGAACTAGATGAGTATTCTCAAAGTATTTTCAAGGGTTTCACACATATATATAGATAGGAGGAGATCCTAAATAATTGAGATCTTTGCAGGAATTCTTGAGAGGTTCTTAATCACATCATACATCCGCACCAGACACACATTTCTTCCAATAAGAGGTTGCTTTGCAGTAGGAGGTATGATGGGTAATTTTGGTCAGACCAGTGGATTCTAGATGTTGTTTGGGACATCTCATTTCTCACTAGTAGAACCATGAAAATGACTATTTACTGACATCCAGATGGCTGAGGCCTGTCCAAAACTGAACATAGCAGATTATAGTGTGGTCACAGTGGCTTAGCCTGATCAAGCAATAAAATGATGGTGGGAACGAGTTTGATGAGAAAGAATTAGAGGACTGCATGTGCTAAGATCTATACAGTGCCTGTTGTCTGGACTTTTTAGAATTCATGGCTAGGTTGGATGCATTGGTTGATGAATTCTAGTGATTCACATATCCATCATTTCATTGACACTTACGCCAACTAGGGACATTAAGAGGTCTTTCATAGTTCTCCTTGTTGTTGGGAACCATTTATGGGTCCACTAACTTGACAACATTAATGGATACATACTCTTATTCATCACATGAATAATCTTATATTACATGTAGAATTACTAAGACGATTTAATCCACCAGTGGCATGAAGTCACTGAGTTCATGGGATAACTTTGGCAGTGATGGGGGGATTTGCTTTCCCTTCTACTGGAGCCGCCGTCTCTTTCAAGAAGATGAAGGCTGAGATGTAGATGTTGTAGTGGCAGCCATGGGAGGTGTGATGACCTCTAAAGAATATGGATGATTCAAATGAGCATGGATGATACCATGAGTAAGAGTGAACACCTTACTCACCATCAAGTCATCATATTTCTGAGACCTGCATCTGAAGACCTGCAGCCATTCACACTCACTGTTTCTATCAGACTTTGCAAAAATGCACACCACATGTGTGGGGGCAGACCCAATCTGATTGTTTTGTTGTTGAACAAGTCCTAAATCCTATATTTGATCACTTAACACTATTTGATAGAGAACCTGGGGAACCAGTGATAGGGTAAGTAGTTAGGGATATTAATGATATAATCCTCTCTGGGATTTCAAAATGTAGGCAGCCTTAGGATTCCCTGATACATGACACTCTAGAAATAACTGGTAATATGAGCCTCTTCAAATGAGTTTTCCTTATTTCTCTTACCTGGGAAAGGAACTCTGGAATCGTATCCTTGATTAGGGGCTGGATTCTGGTGAGGAGGTTCAACCTAGTTATCTCACCTTGTTGGAAATGGTTGACGAGGTGGAACCTACCGATTCTGAGGTGGTAACTGATGAACCTAAGGCTATGGTTGAGGTGGTATCCATCTACAAGGTTATATATATGACTCTACTAGAAATAATTCAATTGGTTTGGGGGCCTCTACTTGTGCAACAATTGTTGATTCGGCCTTAACACCCCTTCATGTAGGAGTTGTAAGAGGGAATGGAAATACATGTCTAGCTTGCTTCAATTCCTCCTCTAGGCACTAATACGTCTCAAAAAAATCCAAAAATCCACCTAGGATGTTTAGAGTGATAAGTGAAGGGATCAATTTTGTATTCAAGTTTCTCATGCACATCATTAGCATCTTCTTTTGAGTCAGTTCCATGACAAGTGAATACGTGAGACCCTTACACCTAGAGAAAAAGTTTGTGACATGCTCATATGGGCTTTAATTGCACAAGAAGAGGTCAAAAGTTCTTTTCTTGTAAGTAGTGGAGATGACCTGATACAGAAATTGCCTGTAGAGATCCCCCCAACAAACTATAGACCCAATGGGTAACTTGTTGTAATAGACAAACTTAGGCCCTTCTAGTGTCTGTGTGAAGCACCAAATCATGGTGGCCTCTGGATGCACTAGAGTTCCTAACATATTTCCATATCTTGAGATGAATTGGGAAAGGGGCTATAGTGGGTGTCCCATACCTTTGAAGGGGGGAAGTGGGGTTTCCAAAATCCGGGGGTGCTGGAATATCATCAACCCATGATAGATACGGCATGTTGTCATGTGGTATTAGAACCTATCAAGTCTTAAGAGACTCAAGATGGGAAACAAGATCGGCCATTAGATTTCCCTAGTGAGGATTCATTTCCTGATTAGGATTTATGTCCAACAGTGTGTTGGCAGGCTCTTCAACACGATAGGTATCCCAACAACTCATGGAGTGGCTAGTGGAACAACTAAAGGGGGGGGGGGTGAAGGATTGAACTCTAGAGTAGATGGGAAAAAACCTATAAATCTACCCGAGGGTCTTCTAGGGGAACATCCTATGGGGTCAGATCTTTGAGAAGAGTTTCACGCAGCTCAGGTGGATTCAGAAAGTAAAACCGTGCTCACCATCCATATACTATGGAATCTTCCCTATCCAGATTGGAATGGTTGTCAAGATCACTAGGAGGTAACCCACTCAGAAGGATTTTTTCCTTCCCTTATACCCAGGTAAAGGATGATTTGGATCATACCAGGGATCAACATAATTAAGAAACCAATTTACGGCATGCTCAGTGAGGATCTTATCGATGATCCCTCTCTGATCCACAGGTTGTTGATGAAAAATGATCTTTTTAAGATCATCCTCCATCATTAGCACATAACCAGATGGGTTAGAGGGTTTAACACTTCCAAGGTAATTTCTTATATTAGGGTCAAGACCAAGGGACAGTGAGTCGAATGGCTCAGCGAGGCCAAGAAAATGCCTATGTTGATGAGTGATAAAACTTGGTGGATCCAACGGATGTGGTACTTCCCCAGAGGGTAATTTATCTTCAAGAGGTATCATCTCAAATTCCTTCCCCTATAGTTCTTACATGTTGATTTTGACAATTCCTGATAGTATGTCCTTGATATTACCGGGTGATTCGGGATGTCATAGAATCGGGCTGAAGTGGAGGGTTTCATACTACTACCAACAAAAGATATGTAATTGTCGAGATGCCTTGAAAATAACTCTATAGATCACAGTGAAGATATAAACACATCATTGTGGGAGAATCCGATAATAATTGTATGATGTAGGATGCTGGGATATAGGAAGTGTGGCCCACTCGACCAAGTGACATTGCGGGTCGATCTCATCATAGTGCTCCTGGCTCATGGGATAAGCCATCCAACAATGGGGGATATTAAAATGCATCATTACTAAGGTATAATGGATACAAATGATCTCTTCCTAGTTGAGGTACTTTGGGATACTGATGTCTGGAGTTGCAATTGGCCTGAACTTCTTGGGAATGTAAGCTGCGGTGAGAATGTCCCACATGCTCTGTCATTCAGAAGTGGGATCCACCATTTCATTACCCAATTCATAAATTGGGGAAGATGTGGAACCGAAAATGACACTGATATAGACCATTGTCGTGGTGGACTGATCGATGGGGAGTACGGAGGGAAAGCTAACAAACAACTGCATATTGGGCTATCTCCCAGGGACTGTACTTACTACATCACCACATCCTTGTAATATGGGGTGTTCACCACTGCTTCCTACGCAAGGGTGGTCGTTGATGGTGGTGCATCAAGCTTGTTCTCATCATATAACAAACCCCATAACAACTCTTTGTGGTATCATGATGTGGTAGAGAGTGAATCGGGTAATAGTAGAGGAGAATGCACAACAAGACCCTAGAAAGGAGCCAAATCCCCCTCCTCCTATATGTATCTGTGGAGGGAATCAGGGATCTGGTGTATCTATATTTCTGGGGGGTTGAAGATGACACATTGGGTTCCTTCCCTAGACTCTGATATAGAGGATCATGGTGAATACTCTATCATTGAGTCGCACTCCATGTTAGAATCTGAAAAAAAATGATTGGGTTGATCATGACGTGGTGCCTCCATGGATTCTTCATGTGGTGGTGGCAGTTATCCAACCTTCCCTAAGCTGGTTCATCAAGGCATAGTGAACCTAGTACATTGGGAGGACCTCCACAAGGGTTGGTATTAGAGTGGGTAGGACCTCTACCTAAGCTGGATAGGATATGAGGAGGACCTTTATACTGGTTATCATTGAAGTTGGCATGAACTCCATTTTTATGAGCTAGGGTGTGAGGGGCACTCAAGCATATGTCAAATGGAACATAGGGAGGGCCTATATGTTGGCTTCCTAGTTCAGTTTGAGGGTCTCCATTGTAAGGAGTTCTTTAGTGGGGAGGACCTCCACTGGAGCTAGTGATAACATGGGTAGGACCTCCACATTGATATATGGTGGAGCAAGGATTCCCTTCACTCTAGTTTAGTTTTCCGTGGGGAGGGCCTCCGCTTGAGCTGGTAATGATGTGAAGAGGACCTTCGCATTGGTGACATGAAATATAGGAAAAATTACATACATGAGATCTTGGTCATGGGGAGGACCTTTGCATGGACTGGTGAAGGTCGCATGGGGAGAACCGCCATGCTGAGTGTGAGAGCGGGGAGAACCTCTACTCTGATTAGAGATAGTACCGGTAGGAAATCCATACTGAATGATATCATCATAGGTCGACCCACAACAGTTTTTACTCATGTCAGAAACTGGAAGAGTCAACCCAAACCCCCTAAGGGGTGGTTGGGGACTCAATCCCAATCGGGCATAAAAGTGCCCCATCTCTATAGTAATAGGGTATAGATAGTGTGTGTCAGTTGTGGCATGGGCCATTGAATCTGTAGAATATGTAACCCCCTGAAGGGAATCCTCCTGATCTTGTTCCCAGAGTTGGTGTCGAGTCAACCAAATATAGGCTAGCTCTGCAGGGGTATACACCACCTGCTCCTCAGTTTGTGAGGCCAGATGGTGGTATTGATGTGGCCTAGTGCAAGCCCTTCTTGGTGTCTCCTTAGCTAAAGTCAAAGATAGGATGACTCGAATAGTCCCTACCTTGTCGTTGTAAGGGAGATAATCATAAGAGAATTTTGGTGAGAGACGCCCGAAATGGTTGGATGTTAGAGTGGGGAACAACATCTCCCTACACGACCCTTGGGTACGGTTGAAACGATGAGGCACATTAGCCTCCAAATCATTTCGAGTTGCATCCCTAGTCAGGATGAACCCCTCATGTTCATATCTCCAAATAAGAGTATCAATAACCCTCCTATAAATAAAATTTTAGGGTGATATGGGTCGGGGAACCCATTAGTCGTAGTTGAGGAAGCTGTTGTGGTAGATGCAGAGCTATGCGGCAAAGCCACAGGATCGTTCCTCTTATCCCTGCATCTGCAGGCGTGGGTTATTGGTTCCTTATAACTAAAGATTGGGTCCTATAAAGAATAAATATTCAAACATACATACAGATATTAGGAAAGAAATTCCCAATTCCCCAACACTATTCAGACTTCCCAGGTTAGAGAGAAATATATATGCTCACAATCTACAGACCAGAGTGCCCAACAAAACTCTAGTGAGTTCCACGCCAGGGCAACTATTTTCTTGGTAAGGCATGGAACCATATATCTAAATCTAGTGACATTCTCATCTTCTGATGTCTCAAATTCTACTAATACCAACTTTAAGGAGAATAGTTTCATGTTGGGTTCACTATTTCTATATCCAATGATTTTCTACTAGGGTCCTCCGCATGAGAATATTTTAACCTTCACTAGTGGTCACATTGTGCTCTGCATTCCTACTTTCCAATGGTAGGTGGAATCCATCACATATTCTGAGATGTTTTATCCTTGGTCGAAATGGGAACATGGTATGTCGGTTCCTCCTTCCATGGATTACTCTGTAGAACTCATTCATGAGTCCGTGTCTCCCTTATAGATTAAGAAGTTGTTCGTGAAACTCTTTCTCTGTGTCGTCTATTCATGGACGCTGGTTAATTACATTGCTTCCTCCAGGAAATTCCAAAGGGTCATGTCAGGGAAGCATCCTTTGGTCAGGGGAGTAGTCACATGGAGGCATCTGTGGCATGTCTTAATGCTATAACATTGTAACATATGAATTCCTCCTCTTCAAAGGGATTCTTAAGGGCCCAGAAACCTGAGGATTCCCACATCGACTGCAATATTTCTAATGTCATAGGCATGTCTGTGAGGTTTTCTTTAGCTTCCCATGTTTAACATGGGGTATTCCATTAGTTTAACATCATGCAGAGAAAGATCGGATAGATCAGAACACTAATAAGAGTGGATCATATTGGTACATCACTGGGAGGGAGATCCTAGAGGGTTTACCGGGTGGATGGATCAGATCACCCGACGAGTATGGTCCTAGGATGGTGTGTCCCTAAAAAGGGAAGGTTTCACATTGTGAAGGATGATCTAGACCCCACAAGGGGTGGATTATGGAAGGTGGACCCTGATAATGGGGGGACACCAAGGTTTACCATTGGAAGTGATTAAACCTTCGGGAGGCTTCCAACTTACCTTTTATAGAAGACAAGGCTCAAAACCATGTATTTTGAAAGGGTGATTTGGGGCTTACACATGATTATCTACCCATCACAAAGAGGGGAACTCTTGGATGGACTATGTGGGGCTTATGCACTAATATGTCCCATGTGCTACTGGAAGAAGCAATCACATGGATGAATGGGGATTACATACTAAGATGGCTCAGGTGCTTCTAGGAGAAGAAATCACATGGATGAACAGGGCTTATGCACTGAGATGGCCTAAGTGCTGCTGGGAGTAGTAATCATATGGATGAACAGGGATTACACACTAAGATGGCCCAGGTGCTACTAGGAGTAGCAATCACATTGATTAATGGGGATAACACACTAAGACAAGCTTGGTGCTATTGGGTGTAGAAATCACATGGATTAATGGGGAATATGAACTGAGATGGACTAGGTGATGCTGGGAGAAATAGTCACATGGGTGAATGGGGATTATGCATTGAGATGGCCCGGGTGGATGGTGTGACCCCACCGTGATAAGGGTGGGGTGATGTGGTAGATGGTTGGGGATTATGTATGTTAATTGCCCGTATTAATGGAATGATCTCACTAGGATGTGGAGGCCCAAGTAAGAATCAGGATGGATGATGGATTATTTAATGAAGTGGATTAGATGAATGGGTTGAAACCGAAATGAAGATGAAAATATTGGGATCAAACTTCATGGAGGTTTCCTACATTCCCTACATAGGTGGTAGGGATAAAATTCCACATAGTTTGGTGGGATGACGAGTCACCTGAGGAGGTGGCTCATGGGAATGGACTCATGGATGGGATCCAAAGGAAATGGAACCTTATGTTGAGGAATTCTCTTCTTGAAACATAGGGGCTCAAGGGAGAGAATAGGGTGAGGCATGGCTGATGGGCTTGAACCTCAAGGAGGTTTTCTACGTATCCCCGTGGAAAAAAATCAAAGTTTTTATAGTTCAGGATAAGGAATAAAATTAGGGTGTACACAAAGGACATTGACATAGAGGAATTCTGGGAATTGTGCATGGTTAGAAACCCATCGAAAGAGAGATACTCTTGGTTGGAGAAGTATAGATCGAGTGTGTAGAGCTTATGCATGGTTAGATTCTTGGGGGAATCCTAACACCTCATGGAGGTGGATCTAAAAGTGTGTCTCATAAAGGGAATTTGTCACATCATGAGGGTACATCCCTCGGAGGGAGACCATTGTTTTAATTTGGTTAGGGTTGAACCTCAAGGAGACTTTATACATACCCTATATAGAATAAAAGGATAAAAACCAACATATTTCAAGAATACAATTTAACATAATGTGGGATGATGGTGAACTGACATGAAATGGTCGGGACAGATGGGTGATGGGCTTGAACGTTGGGGAGGTTTCTAATGTACCATGTGTGGAAGACATGAATCAAATTATACATTGTTCTAATATGGGGTGTGGGGATTATGCACTGATAAGGCCCAAAGAGGATGTCATGGTTGATGCTCACTCTAATCCCACATGAGCTATGGTTTGTGTGAGAAACAAAAGGCAGCAAGTGACCCGACAATTGTGTCGTGAGAGATACGACCATGACAGATAGTGAGGGGCTTAAACATGGCTTGCATCCTATGGAGATGGAAGTTGGGTATTACTCCGAGAGGGAAGACTGAGGAGGGTTTATAGATGTTTGAGGGTGATATGTCCATCGTATAGGGAGAACCCTATCATGGTGTGTCAGGGATTATGTAGATACTACCTGAAGCACACACAGTTCAAAGTGTAGAGTGAAATAGGATGAATAGTGAAAAGGTAGGGAGTAAAAGGCTCCAAGTCTCATCCCCTCTCTGGTCCACTCAGGTATGCCACACATGTGGAAAATCACAATTTAAATTCATGTGGTGTGGACATGGGGTGCTAGGAAGTTTAACATCCTACTGCTCAGATGAGGATGGTTCACTCCCTTCCTCTTATACATACACAACTTGTACCAACCCACACATGGGGAAGTGAAGGTACATGTAATGCCATGAAACAACGGTTTGGAGGAGTGGTCACTCGAGGGGCTCATGTTAGTGTGTCTATGTGAATACATAATAGCTGTTAGCATGCCTATGAGAAGAATCATGAGGAAAGGCAATGCAGTATGAAGCACCACTCGGGGGACCATGAAATCACTTCGTATGAGATTGGAGGTCCACATAAGAGAAGGGTTCACAAATAATAAGGCCTTGTGAAGAGGGGATTTGTGAATAAAAGGGACTTCATGGAAGAAAGGTTCTTTTTGAAGGAAGGTATTGGGTCGAGCCAAGCTTTGCCTTAGAAAAGAGCTCTTAATTTGTAAAGTTCTCTACGATGGCTTAATAATTCTCAAATCCTCGTGCAAATCAAAGGGGCTCCCTCCATTGATAAGGGTGATGGGCTTTGGAAAGGGCCTCCCCACCAAAGGTGGGTTCTATAATTAAATAAAGGTGGCACAACTCGCATAGCCTAAGTACCTTGAGAAATCCATTTTGGGTTCGTGAAGAGATTCGTGAAATATGAGATAGGAAGGTGAAATGTCAGAGTAACCATGTTTGGAAAGGGGTGAGCCATCTATTTATAGGAAATGGAAGTCGATGCAGCTATCAGAGCCTTCTACAGAGAACAACCAGGGTTCCACAAAGTAAGCGTAGATCTGTGAAGGGAATTGATTTTTGATTCGGTCCCCAAAGGGAGAGGGACATCGTGGAGGAGATCTGTTTGCGATTAGGTCCATGAAGGGAGCTGGATGCTATAGAGGATATCTATTTGTAATCAGGTCCCCAAAGGGATATTGATATCATGGAGGAGATCCATTTTTGGTCGGGTCTATTAAGGGATATAGACATTGGGGAGGAGATCCTTGGGAAAGCGTGTCTGTGAAAGGAGATGGACGCCACATAGGTGATTTGTTTGCGAGTAGGACCACAAAGAAAGATGGAAGACACAGAGGAGATCCATTTGTGAGCGGGTTTGTGAAGGGTCTTTGTGAAGGAGCATTGTAAAATAGACCCCTTTGATGATTGGGCCATACTTCAAGGCCACTATGATCTACATTTATCATTATACCAGTCTTGACTCTGTTCATTCCTTCGAGTGCACAACTTACAATTCCAATAGTCATCATGTTTGTAATTATATATATTTATCACCCATTTGACATGTCAAAAATGATATTTCCTCTCACTAAAACCTTTTTATAAGTTTTACTAATGTCCAAAAATCCAAAATTTTGGTAAAGTAAAATTGTATCGTTATCTTACCAATCAAATCCAGGTCTAGATACTAGAATGTGGATACGACTATGGGAAAGATACACCTTGGGGTAATCACATCAAATGGTTTTCTTTAAGCATTGAATCAACAATTTCCTTGATTCATTATAATTGGGCTTGATAAAGAACATGTGGCTAGTCACTCTTGAAGGATATGCTTTGGGATATTCACATGATCTTTATAAACCATGATGATGGATTTATTAGACTATTAAAAACTGTTAAACTCGATTACTTTCTTCTAGTAATAACAAAGAACATTAAAATTTCCCTTTTCAACTATATTATATTTATTTCATTTATAAGTGTAATTTTTTTTAATTTAGAATGCCTCATATATTCTATATTTATTATGTATTATTTATCCATCCACATTATCTCTCTAGATAGGTTATAATCATGGTAACCCATTTTTTGATGTGGAGAAAAGTATTATCATTCTCTATATTTTTATTCTAATATGGTTGAATATTGGATATTTTACTATGAATTATTTATCCATGAAAAATATCTATACGTATTGGTTATGATCATTTTATCCCATTTATTAAAATGGGGAAAAGTTTTTGAATTTTTTATGTTGTTATTCTAATATAGATGATTATTGAAAAGTTGAATATTTATTGTTTAACTATCCAACTTTTATCTCTAGATGGGTTATGATCATGTTATCCCTTTTATTGACATGGAGAAGTATTCACATTATTTTTATTTTTATTTTGATAGGGATGATTATTCGAATGTTGATTATTTATTTTTTAAGTATCCACCATCTATCTCCTTATGTGTTATGATAATGTTATCCCATTAATTGGCATGGGGGAAATTATTGGTATATTTTATATTATTATTATAATATGTATATTTATCAATAAGTTCACTATATAATGTTTGACCATCCACCTTCTCTTTTTGGGTGGGTTACGATCATGTTATCCCCCATATTGAATTGCAAAAAAGTAATAGCATTTTTTATGTTGTAATTATAATATGAATGATTATTGGATTTTTAACCATATATTGTTTAACCATCCAAATTACCTATCTAGATAGTTTATGATCATTTAATACCTTTTACCGAAACAGGGAAATGTATTGGAATTCTATTTTTTGTTTTTCTGATATGGTTGATTATTGGAAATGTCAATTATTAATAGTTTATTTATTTTCTTATATGATGAATGAATTGTATGTAAACAAGTGATAGGTATCACCCATAATTATATATCCCATTGATGAATTGTTAGGTCTCATGTAACCAACATGATCGGGTATATTTTGGAGTATGCCTTCCAAAAAAATTATTTCCTTCATGGTAAGATCATGTTGTCTTGGAATATGGTGGGGAATTACCTCTCCAACATTATGAATTTCATCATTAAGGAACCATTTATTTTAATCCATGTTATCAATTTATTTCCATTGATATCCATAGATATAGTATTCTCTCTGTTTTAGTTTATTATGACTTCATTTTATTTATATATTACATCTATATCAATTATTCCAAGTATATGTTATTATAAATTCAACTGAATGCTACATTTTACTGAGCATCTGAGCTCACCCTTATTTTTTCACTTTCCCCAGGAATCCAATAGGACTGCAATAAGAAAATTGTAATGATATAATGGAATATTTAATAACTTTGCGTAAATGATTTCATTTTTAATCTTATGTATTCAAATATAATATATGCATGTATATAGTATTCCCAAACTGATAAGATATTAGATCATTTAGAAACTCTTTTATTCTATACTAATATCTAATATAACTACTGATTTAGGGTTTCTTGCATCTATGTTGTTATATAATTCTAGTAGAGTAAGAGTCCATATCTTAATGTTGGGTTTTATATCTGATAAAAACAAGACATAATCATAAGTCATTGGGTATAAGTTGTGGTCTTTTACCAAATGGTATCATCTTTTTAGAGCACAATATATTTATAAGTGTCATAATGGATTTTTATATTTAGAGATAAATAAGTATGGATATCATGGATTTAGTATTTTTTGAGATAAATAAGTTGAATACAATATAATAATTATAGTCATAGTTGTTTCCTATATCCAATATGAATCATTTAGTTTCAGAGATGGTAGAAATGATCTCATCGGTCATTTGAAGTTATATGATAAAGATGGTTGAAATCCATGGATGGTTTTTTGAACACAACTTCCTGGAAATAATAATTTTCAATTAAGTAATGTAATTTCCAACAATCCCAAATGAGTGATTGTGAGAACCCCTATAAAAGTAAGAGGAGGAATTTAGAAACACTATAAACAATTTTTGAGTGGCATAAGTTAAAAAATGTAGAGAAATGTGGCCTTTTCATTGTTATAAACTCACAGTACATTATATATATTCTATTTGTTTGAAGTTTTTTTAAATAATAAGAGTTAGTATTGAAGTAAATCAAAATTTGAAAAATATAATATTGTAAATATTTACAAAACATGAAATAAAATGTGATGTTTCATCGATTATGGTTCATGTGGAATGATGTTAAAAGTATTTTGTATCTAGTGTTTAAAATCTATAAGAAAAACATTATATGTGTGATAATATTAAGATATAGTAAAGGTATTCTACTCTTGGTTTCAAGAATTTTGATGTAGAGTTTTCTATGAAGATACTATCCAAAATGACTTTAATAGTAAAACAAATCTTGGATTTTTATATAGTGGTTAAAAATGGATTGTTGAGTTCCGATAAAAAATGAAATGTGAAGGTTGTAACATCATGTTTAAGTTCATTTATAGAATTGTGAAGACATATTCCATATATATATATTCATGAAAAGCTAACCATATAAGGATAAAAGGTGTGGTGAGGTGAAAAATATTCAGATGAAATAAGATTTAGAGAAGGTAATTTCATGGTTACTTGTGAATTTAACAAGAAACAATTACATTAAATAATATTTAAGGGAACCTCTTCATTATGTCCCCAAGTATGTGATGGTGTATATAGGAAAAAATTTTAACAATTTGTTAATTTAAATCATTCCATGATTAAAATGATTCTATGTATCATATTTTGAATTCACCATAATGATTAATAAAACCATATTATGATAGAGTATGAAAACATCATGGTATTGAAGAAATTATTAAAATTAAGGTAAGAACATCTCAAGTCGTTTTTAGAAACATTGGAGATATTTTGATAATATACATTTAAACATTATGAATGGTTTTTATTACCATTTAAGGGGTATAATATAGAGATAAAATATTTAAAATGTACTTGAAATATATTTTTAAGAATAAACAAGAATGAAGATTATTTATTTCTTACTAAAAAGGAAAAAAATATATATTTTTTGTAGCATAAGGGAGGGGTTAGAGAATAATTAGGAGCAAATTATTATAACATATATCCAATATATTTTATATTAAATATTAAAATTACCTGAAAAGATGAATATGATGTTTATATATCTAAATAGAAGCACTAATTAGGGTTTGGTATCTTGGTCACTTTTATTGATTAATTTCTATATCCTAAAATCCAATCATTTATTATCCTTGTATAAATAAGTCCACATAAAGATAATAAGATGATATGATCCTAGGACTCTAAATTCTACCATTCTTAACAATGTAACATTAAGTAGTGTGTTCAGATATTATTTAGTATATTAGATCCCTTTTGAGCATATTCTCTTTTAATATATCCCATTTGTGTGAACCAATTGAAATAATCATGTTGTTACACTTTAATATAATTATAATGATCATATGCTAACATGATATGAAAATGATTCTTGAGTTCAATCTAAAATGGGAACAATATCCATTTAAATAAAAATATATAAATCTTAATTCACCCATTTCTTAATCTGTTTTCAACCTTGGTGGTTAAAACAATAAAACTTTTCCAGCCCATAATAACACAATAGGATATATAAATCCTCTATAAAAAATCATCCACATCAAGATACATATCACTAATCTCATTGATTTTGATTCTATAAGGTTATATAAATACATTTGTTTTATCCATATAAAATTTTATATTGAACTCTATCATGAAATATCAATGTAAAATCAAAATTTACAAAGATAAAAAATTTAAAAATAACTAAACCACTCTATAGAAATACATATTATATACCATAGTTATGTAAAATGCAAAAAAATTATTTCTCTTAGAAAAATATTAAAGGTAATATGTGAAAAAAAGTTACTTGATGTTCATTATCAACAAAGAAAACTATTCTATGTCAACAAAAATTAAAATAAATGAATCTTCATAGATACAATTTTTATAATTTTTTATATTGAAAAACCAATCCATGTTGATGATAAAATCAAAAGGATATATTTATGTAATTATTAAATCCAAGGATAAATGATCCTTCCCAACCACTAACTCATAACATTAACAAACCTCAATCAGCTATAAGTAACCCCAAATTTGAAAAAATGACACTAACTATTGAGAAAGACTCAAACTTAAAAGGCTCAATCCACTCATTGAGGTTTATGAATTCAATTAATAAGTTACTACAATGTTTGTTAATATTAATTTACTGGTTGAATAATCATATATCAAATGAATTATAACCTTCATTTTATCAACCTCAACTACCTCAAAAATTTATAATTACACATAATTAGTGTCTCCGTAAAGAAATCCTCATTGTTTATCACCTATAGGCATTAAATTGAATCATATTCACTTTTAATATAAAGATTATTATTGTTGAACCCTATAATATTCCCCCTATATCCATGGTCTAAAATGGTTTTAGTATTTTTATTACTAATAGAGATCTTGTTTCTAGGGATAAATCTTAAACCAGTGGGGAATACTATCCACTATTACATTATACTCTTTCCTATTTTGATAACCATGAAAAAAATTTAATATAGGATGGAAAAAAGAAAATAAATTCATGAGAATGACATATATAACCCTCATATTCCCCCATTTTTCCCTAAAATGTATTCTTTAGAAGCTTGAGATAATTAAATAAATTGTCACCCATGGTTTCAAAAAGCTATAGACTTCTTTGATGTGTATAAGATTTCAATCATTTGAATATCATTACTCTATCAAGCAACCCTTAAAACTATGTGATAACCTGCCTATGTAAGTAATTATCCTAATATACTGACTCTCACCACCACCTTAGAGTATATAATTAGTCATAGATTATCTATTTAGTAGTATATATACTAAAAAAATTCAAAAAATTTATTTCCAAAAACACTTTAAATAGATAAGTGACATCTTGGGAAATAAAAAACCATCCCATCTCAAACCATAAAATAAACCACAAAATCATTAACAAAAAAAATTAAAAGAGGTAGAATTATTCACCCTATAAAGACTCCAATCAATAGATGTTACATTAGTGTCTTGATCAGTGTTGATAAGGTCTTCAAAAATGCCATCCATTTTGTCTGACATCAGGATGTACTCCTATCAGTTTATATTCCCCTCATTGGTTTATCATACCAATATCATATCTTGATTTCCAATCCAAAATAATTTCTCATCATTTGAATCAACTCTAATAGTACACACATATATTCTATCAGTATCCTTTTTTGGTAAATTAACAATGAAGAAATCCTCCAATAAATCATCTTTCTAGTATAGGGGAAGCACCCATAATTAATTTATGTCATATTTATCACTTCCTTCTTTCTATCAAACACTACTTGTTTCCTACCTTTCAAGAACGGACAATGGGTCCTTTTTCTTTCCACCTTGGTCATCCTCAACCTCATCATTGGGAGATATAGCTTGCTTAACCGACTTACTGAGCTTTTGTGTCACTATTCTACTAGATCATTTGAAACCAGCCTTGCCCCTTACTTATATATTCTTATATTTCATACTAATCTATTTACCATGGTTTTCATTATATTATAGTCATCCTATCATGGCATTTCTTTCTTTCCCGTTATGACTAGAAATTTTACAAAAATGATGTTAATCTTCCTGAAATTCCTTGATAAAAATCCAATGTTCATGACCGTATGAGGGTACTATTCAATGTCTGTTATGATCCAAGTGGTCAACTGAGATAAATACTAGAGGAACATTCCCAAAATAAGCAATAGCCTCCCATTATTGCTTCCTATGACCACACTGAAATGATTAAATCGAATGACCAAGTCATTTTTAGGATGAGCATAAATTTTTCCAAGTCTCAAATACCATTGTATGTTTGCAATGAAAATCTTAACCAATTGTAATCCATTCTCACTCCACTAGTGGTTTTGAAATGTTTTCATAAATGCATAGATATGGGGAGATTGGGTGACAAACTATTGATCTTATACTGTCCGAACATTGGAAACTTCCAACCATATTTACAAGCATACGAATGATCAAAACTCTTTTAAAAGGAAGAGAAATTTCCGGAAAATATACCCACAACATCGTTTTCAAGGAATCATGCTTCATGTTAAAGTCATAATACCATCAAAAGTGGTAGAAATGGGATCCATTACCGATGCGAGGAGAAATGGGCCACGAAATGACTATATCCCCCATATATAAAAATTTAACTATTATGTTCTTCTTGTCGAGAAGTCAACCATATCCCGCTCATATAATCCCCAAAACCAAACATGAATCTATCAAAATATTCGACTGATGGGAATTTTTGCTTGAATCAAGCCACCAAGGTCAAGTTAATAAGGGATGTTGCTTTAGAGAACTCTAATTGAGAAATCACAAGTTGAGGAGAACCATCAAAAAGACCCGGAACTTTAGGGATGAGTGAAATATTTGGGAAAAGAGAGAGGAAATCAGGGTTTGAGAATAGTGAGATGGGATGAAGTTGGGCCCTAGATAATGATTAATGGAGTCCCTCACCCTCCACCAGGGTAGGAACCAAAGACATGGCCATCACCACCTAAGGAATAGATTAGGGTGGAAGAAGGACTTCATAAGGAACCCAAGATTATATATCAAATTAATGAATAAAAAATTGATATATATATATATATATATATCTCATAAATGAATTTATATAATAATTGTTATAGTATATTCAGGAAATTTTATTGAACCCTTACAAGTTTAAATATCCTTAGTGTACAAAAAAACATGTTTATATATAGAACTGGTGTCTTAAATTCATGATTCATACAAGATCTTGGATAAGAGGTGACAAATAGATCTAAGGATTTTACATGGTTCCATCATTACCAAGAGACCCCCTCAATGGTTTTGGTTATAAAACTGGCTCATGGTCTCGGGACATGAGATTCAATTATGATGTGTTTCAATGTAAGGGTTTCCTCCTCGACTGGATTTAAAAGGGGGCATTGAAATCTATCAAAAAATATAATTTTATAGACATATAAATCAGTTCTATACCTAATGTGAAGAGTCACACTTTATAAAATAGTCTTCTACATTGATCTAATAGCATATATAATCATATCAATTCTTGTTGAGTTGAAATAAGTGTTGATTTTATGTTTAATTATTCAATGTATTTTTGGTGAGTGGATTTGAGTTGATGATGTTTGGGGAATTGTTAGGGATTCATTTAATATCATTATATTTCATTATTGAGAAATGTTTCTTGATAATAATTTTGATGATTTTTAAACTATTATTAATGACTATTTCATGATAAAATGAAATTTAAAGAAGTATATAATGTTTGAAATAGGTGATTCCATCCTTTAATTGGGTGGAGAATACGTTTCAATATTTCCATCCAATATTGTGATTATTTCATGAAGATATATGATGAGTTTTTAAGAAAATTATTTTATATAAGAAGAAATTGAGAATCGAGAATTGGAGATATATTTTTAAAGGACGTGAAAAACAATTTATTATTTCTCATGATGTATTTTTCAAGAAGACTACCCATATGCCTCATTAGTTTGAGGAGGACATAGATGATTTTGAATTAAATTAGACAAGATGAGTAATGGTGTATCTCCCTTTCTATATGTTATGTAAAAGTATGTCACTAACTATGTAAGGCTAAACTGAATTGATGTTGCGGTTCTTAAGGGTACATTGATTCTATGTAAGGGTACACCAAATTGATGTTGCGTGGTGTAGGGGAACATTAAAGATACTTAAAGGTAGTGTCTCACATAATGGTATCATAGAAAATTTATAAAGGTCATGTTTTATTTTCAAAACCTGCATTAAGGAATTTGTGTGGTTCTATAAGGTAAGGCGATCGCCTTAGGGTTAATAATCATCCATGTATGGGTATAGGCAGCTCGCATACAGGTATATAGGAACCAATGTAAGGGTAATGGGACTATAAGGGTACCTTTATAAGGGTAACGAGGCTTTACAAGGGCACGTGCATAAGAATTTTGGACTTGAAACCATCAGAACCATAGGAATGATCACATCACCACAAAAGTACCAAAGAAAAAAATGGATACACCATAGATTTTATTTGAATCATGAATATATTGAAGTTAATAGTGGTGAAGACTTCCTTGTGATGTTGATATGTTGATATTTTACACACATCACAAAAAATGGATTTTGAAATTATTTTCATAAGACAATTCTGTAAGGATTATTTCGGGTTATTTTCAATATTCTGGAATTTGAAATATTTCTATTCCATGTAGAAGACTTTACACTATAATAATTGGGTGTTACTAAAGATTTATAAAGGGTTTCACAGTGGAATATTCAATATGCCGCAAGGGTTTTATGACTACACTACATAGGAAATGACTATATTGTTGTATCCTATCATGAAGAGTGGAAATCCTAGATGTATTTTAAGAATCTATATTTAATGAAATTATTGAGAACATTGGTATTCCAGAGTGGAGATGTTTCTTAAAGAAATATGTTTTCCCAAGTATTTGGAACATTGTAAATGAGAAGCATTAAAATGGGGTGGCATGATTTGTGTGGGATTTTTAAATGAGATTCATATATTCCTTATGAGTCACTATATTTATTTATCCACATGATGAATGAATATAGACTTATTCCTTTGGGTATTTAAAATGAAGGCATCACTACTTGGGATAATGGAATGTCCTGTGAAAAAATAAAGATAACCTAAAACCATTGGGTATTAAAAAGTAGTTGCATGAAGAATATGAATAGATTATCAATAATAAAAATTAATAAAAATAATAAAAAACATATTTTGGGTATTAATATTTTAAATGTTGGGAAAAAAATTAATCGTAACATATTTAAATGAAGGATTTGAATGGGAAAATAATAAGGGATTTTAGAAATTAATTAAATAAGATATCATATGAATAATATTTTTTCCTTGTGGATAAATGTGTTCATGTAGATGATAAATTTTTTAACAATAAAATTGTTATATATCTTCCATCCTTTCTGAAAATAAATTTGGAAAAGCTGATAAGTATTTATATCAAAGGAAGGAGGATTCAAAGAATATAAATTTTTTAAGAAGGTGATCTCATATGACAAATTATTTAAATAAGAAAACTCAAATCATTCCAAATAATATAAAATCATCAAGTCTAATAGACCTATATTATGTAGCTATTAAATACCATAAGGAATTATACATGAGAAAAACTAATCATTTAGGGTCATGGAGGAAGACTGTCAACAAAAATATGGAAGATCATTCTAGTTATGGATCATCCAATAAGAAGTAAATATGTCATTTAGTTGGTATTTTATGTAAATAAACATTGTGGGACTTTGTGTCAATTATATTTGGATTGTCTCTGAATGTAATAACTTATTTGATAGTGAAGAATTTGTGTTGGGTGTTCTATCTAATGATGAAAGGTTTAATCTTTTATACCGAACCTTCTAAATACTATATACTAATCTCTCTATTATAAAAACTTCACACAAGGTTATATTGGGAGTTAATATTGAGAGGATCGATAACCATAACAAGTAACAGAGGTTTAATTTGAAAGAAGAATAATTCATAAAAAGAAACCGAAGATTATCCCCCTCCCCTCTCAATGGTACATCCATCCTTGGGAACATAAATTAGAATCAATTCACCAGGTTCCAACTAAAGATACAGTAATAATTCTAAGTAATAGTTAATATTAACATAGTCAATAGATAAGGACTTCCCACATTCGATGTGAAGAATTATCAAATTTAGACGAATAGGATGTTACTCTATCTCTTATCACTTGAAATATAAGTGAGATATGTTGCAATAATATGTTCTCCACCCATTTATAATGATGATTATATGAAAAAAACTGATATAGGAAATATAGATTTATATAGAAAGGATTACAATTCTATCTTGATGTATCTATCAGAAATAGACTACACAAAGGTCATGGGTCTCCAATCTTCCAAGTAGAACTGGGATAAACTTAGAATAAAAATTGATGGTATGTTCATAGTCATAGAATCCATATTGCATGTTTTGGGTAGTTAGTTATAGGACATCAAAATGATTGGTGAATGAATTATTGATGACTATTTAACCAAGTAAATGTAATATTTGGCAACATTTGTGGATTTAGTGAGAAATCAGATGACTCTATAAATGTCCGAAAATTGATGAGGAATTTTCCAAATCATTTTGATTCAAAACATTAAACTCTGGATGAATGATATGATTATTCCATTGATGAAATACACAACTTGAAGATATCTTATGAGATAATGTAAATTCCATCATTCAATAAAAAGAAACATTTTAAATGTTCATTAAAGTAATAATAAATTTTAATGAAAAAGAAGAAGAGACTATTGAGTCTGATGATTCGGATAGTGATAAGGATAATAAATAATTCAATCAAATTATTTCTCCTATATCAAATGGATTAAAAAGGGTTAAGTGGAAGGGCCATAGTAAGAATCCACTGAAGTGTTACAACTATGGATAATATTTTTATTATTTCAAAAAAATTCTAAAGGATAAGGTGGAAAATCATAATTAGAATAAAATTATGAGAGCCCTCACAAACATAAATGGGTAAGAAGAAGAAGCACTATAGTAGAAAGAAGAGTAATTTAATGAGAAAGAAAAGGAAAGATTCATAATAATTCTTTTTTTTAATGATATTGGTTTCTTTACTCATGTAAATAACAAATATGATTCATTATGATTCATCAAGAAGTTGTGATTATGTTAAAGATATGATACAACATGAGTGGGAGATTAATGGTAAATTAGAATCATATATAAAATAAATAAAACCCATCAAGAAAAAAGAATCTTGAGAAAGATAATAAAATGTTGGATGCTAAGAAGGAATAGCTAAGAAAGTAGGAAGAAACCTATATTTATGAGATCAATTAGTATAAATTATTTTTCCATTGATCTTGAAAAGATGTTATGTTATCTTCTAATAAAGACGACTTAAAATAAAGAAGTGTTTTATTGAAACACTAGCCATAATCATCACAGCTCAATATGATTTTTAAAAATCTATGGAAGACATCAATAAATCAGTGGACTTTAGTTTAAAATATTCTCATGTTGGTGAGATTAAGGGTTAAAATAATCAAGTAGAGTATAGTAATTTTAATTTTCAATATATATCTTTCATAAAAAAACAATGCAGTTCACAAAAAAACATGTACAAGGTTGGCCAAATAAAACTATGATGTGGTCTTCTACTTTATAGGAATGGACAAATATTAAAAGGATTCTACAACCACCCAATTAAATAAAGAATTAGTTTTTAATAGGATAATAAAAACACAATTTGTTATTTTTCTTGAAAAGATTAGTAAGAATAATGTTTAAATACTTTTGAAGGTATTTTTGTAATAATAGACCCATAACCTAATATTTTTGGTTTAATATGTCTATAGTAAGAAATATGAAAGATACTAGGGGAGTTTCAATGATAATACATGGAAAACATCCTATATCAAATAACTTCTGAAGACATCTAAAAAACATATTTATATATATGCAAATATTTTTCATATTCTGGAAATGTTTTTGGTAGATACATTTTGGAAGGTCACAAGGTTGATGTATACATGACAAGGTTATAATGAGAATTTAAATATACTATGAAAGGGAATTGGATTCAAAATAAAACTAGTATAAAGTTATATAATTATTCTGAGAAGATTGATAATGTCAAGAAGGAGTGACTAGTTGTTTGACTAAAACAAATGAAATTGGATAAACAATTAGACGAAGATGAAAAAAAAATATTTTTGGATAAAGTAAAAGAATATTTTTCTAATGGTGATGTAAAATTTGATGAGAATTAAACCACAATTGGAATATTTAAGATCTATAATACTAAGATAGAAAATTTAATTCCACACAAGGAATAAGTTTCAATGAAGAAAGAAGATAATAAAATAGATGAGACACAAAATAGAAAGAAGAGTCCAATTAAAACATACTATATTGCGATTAGAAGAAAATAATATCCTATATTGAGAGGAATATCATAGCTTAAATATTTTTTTCCTAGAAAACCATAGGTCCATTTTTATTTTATATTTTTTTATATTTTTTCAGCCAACATGCAAGTAATTAAATAAAAATTTGAGGATTTAACTTCTATAGAAAATTAGATTATTGTCTTTCATGGAGACTTATTAATATAATGAAATTAGAAAGTGTATTGAATCCCTTAAGGAGAAGAATAATTGAAAATAAATCTAGAAAATCATTATTCATATGAATCTAGAATTTTCTCTGCATATTGGTAATAATGGAATTTTTTTGAATCACATTTCATCCCCTATTCTTAATAGTATTAATCATATTCATTAAGGGGTAGTTCAAGGTTGATGAAAAGATGATACATAGGGTGTATATTTTTTATTGTTCCTAAATATTCTAATGTGTTTATTGAAGTGTCTGCATGATTTTTTATTCCATTAAAAAATATTATTTTTTGAAAAACCACAATTGAGAATTAAAATAAATCTAAGAATGATTTCACATTCATGTTAATTTATGGAATTCATAAATAATCATGGATATATCTCCTTTATTTTTACATAGGTTTATCCCATTCAGACTTAGAGTTGATTAAAAAAAGCACCTTTGTTATGTAAACAATGTGATGTCATCCCTCTCTCAAAATTGTTCAATATAAAATAATTTAGAGGATGATAACTTGTGTTTGAGAAGAAATATGAGATCATAAGACCCCAAATTTTCAGTTTAATTTAATTTCAAATATGGGGGAGAAATTTTTTTATCCCCACATATTGATAACAAAATACAAATTTGGAGATTTTTGATCCCATGTAAGAGTATAATTTATTTTCAATGATTCAATATGTGTTTGGTGAGTAGAATTTAGGGGTTGTTGCTTGGAAATTTTTTAGGGATTCATTTAATGGAATCAAATTTCATACCTGAGAAATTATATGTCAAAATAATTCGAAAGATTTTAGGACTGATCTTAATGGATACGGAATGTGAAAATGAAAATTGAATAAGTGTACAATATTTATAAAAGTTAATCCATACTTTAATTTGGTTAAGAATGATTTTAAATAAGGTCATGTAATATTCTTATAATTTCATGAGGATTTGTGAAATTTTATTGATATAATTATTTGGTGGAAGGGGAAATTAAAATTGAGAATTAGAGATATATTTTTTAAGGCCAAAAAAATAAAATTTACAATTTTTCATTATGTATTTTTTATGAATTCTTCCTGTATTCCTAATAAGTTTAAGAAGGTCCTATAAAATTTTTAATTAAATTACCATGTTTTATAAAGGTAATTATCCATTTATATTGGCTGTGTAAATTTAGGTTATTAGATATTTCATGGAAAATAAAATTGTTGTCGTGCTTAATAAGGTAACATTGAGGATTAGTAAGTATCACCAAATTGATTTTGCACTATATAAGGGTATATTGAGTCTACACATGGGTATCCAATCAGGTAATGGTATCACATGCTCTACATAAAGGTCATTTTTTATATAAAAAATCAACATACAGGTATTCCAGAGGTAGTGTAATGTTAACTCTTTGCATAAGGGTAGATACAACATCTATTAGGGTAAACCCTTTGCTATGTAAGAGTACAAGAGGCTTGCATAAGGGTATCTTAGTACCTGCGTAAGGGTAACAAGGAAACATAAATGTTCCTATGTAAGGTTAACAATGCTAAATATGTCTACTTCTACAAGGGTTTTGAAATCGAAACCAACTACATCGTAGGGATGATCACTTCACCAATAAAATCCCATGGGTAACAAGATGCCCACACTTAATCTTCACTCTATGATGTAGATACACTGAAATTTATAGTGGTCAAGATTTCCTTATGACGGTGAGTTACTGTGAGTTTATAAACATCACAGAAGAAATGAGTTTACACTGGAGAGCATATTCCTATGCCAAAAATCATAGAGGTGATTATTTTTAGTGTTCTTATTTTTGAGAGATGTATACACTATAGATAAGAAGAAAATCCATAATCATTGGGTGGTGAAAATGTTTTGGAGAGTGTTCCTCCATGGAAGATACACTATGCCACAAAGGTTTGATTGAAACACCATAGAGGAAAATGATACTCTATAGTAACCTATATGAGGATACAGAAATCATAGATTCTATTGATGATGTTCTATTTGGGTAAAATATTGCGATCATAGGTATTCGAGAATGATGATGTAGCATAAATAAACTAATTGGTATAAATCTTTGAATAATTATAAATGTGAGGTGTAAAAATGGACTTGATAGATTTATGTGGGAGTATTAAATGATATTAATTCAAGCTTTATGAGTCATGGTGTTTATTTATCCAAGTGATGAATGGTGATAGCCCGATTTTTTCAGGTATTTAAAATAAATGTAATGCATTCATGCATTATGACATGCATGTGAAAAAATAAGGAAGATGTGAAACCATAGGGTGTTTCAAATGAGATTCATGAGGAATTCATAGAGATTATCTAGTATTTAAAATGATTAAATATAACACCCAGCAACTTTTGGGTATTCCTATATGAAATTAAGGAATAAAATAAATGTTTTATTCATAACACATTTAAATGAGGTGTTTGAATAACAAAATAATGAGGTATTTTGGGAATGAAATAAATGAAATATGACATGTACAATATTGTTTTTCTTGTGAATAAATGTGTGTATGTAGGTGATGGTATTTTTTAAATTTAAAATTTTGATAGATATTTAATATATTATACAATAGAATTTTTGGATGTCAGTAAATCATTTTATCAAATAATGGATGATTTGAAGCATGGAAATATTTCAAGAAGGTGATCCATTATGCCTGGGAATTTAAAGAAGATAATTGAGATCATTCAAGATCTGAGAAGATTTTCATGGCCAACAGACATGTTGTATGTATCTATTGGATACTTTGATTAATTCTACATGATCTAACATAATCTTGTAGATGAAGAATTTTAGACTCTATGTTGATCAAATTGGAATTTTCATTGGATTTAATCACATGATTTGTAATGAAAATCGTTGTTGGGGGGTTTTACCAAAGCAGTATGGGGTATAATTTTTTGTCAAACATTGTAAATACTTTGTGTTTCTCTCTATTTTATTACAACATTACATGACATTATATTGAGAGTTAAAATTGAGTGGATTGAGGACATTAACAAGTTATAGAGGTTGAATTTCAAAGAAAGTGAATTCATAAAAAGAAACCACTGATTTACCCTTATCAGTGGTTAATCCGGACTGGGTCACTTCAATACCCAAGATACAAATGTCACCATTGCGTTAATATATCTCACAACTATCTCATGACTAATACAACCAATTATAAAAAAATATCTAAAACATATGGAAAATTATTAGTAACTCCATGATTTTTTTATTGTTAGATAATCATATAGACCTCCTTCAAAACTATATAAAATATTCTAATAAAAATGATAAATTATTGAAACATATGCCTTATATGTCATTTTGGTCAGTTTCTCAAAACTCTAGTGTGTAATTGTTGGTGTCTTAAATATTTATTAGACCTTTTCTGGGGCCAGATCTCTAGGAACTCCTCATTACTATATATATTAATAAAATATAATATTCCTTAAAAAATTTTCCATTTATTTGGATGAAATAATAAATATATCAAATGTAATTCATCTCACTTATCATTATCTTATAATCATCACATAGAATAATCATAACATGGATAGAACTGCATGATACGTTTTTTGCAACTACTATTTTACCTAAAAAAATTTATATCATACCCTAGTAATGATTTATAAATAATAAATATCCTTATAAAATATCATTGCATCCTGCTATATCTATAGTTGATTTCTATGGACTACTTTAGATAATATAGTTCAGAATGAAAATTACATAACAATAATATAAAATACACATATCTAAAACTACTCAAACCACCTTCCTAAAACTATTTTTCTATTACCCCTCAAATCCATCCTTGTCATGACTCATCCCCCAAGACATGTCGTAACTCCCCTGAGCCTGCCTCCCAAAGGCAAGGGGTTGGTGACTAGCACCAAAGGCATCAACCTGTCAGTGGGGGGAATTTTCCTGAGTACCAATACACACAAACACACAGCCACATCCCAAAAACTCGGAAAGAAAACAAGCAAGCAACTAAAGACCCACTAATTAAAGGTAAATATGTAGGTAATATGGTCTAGAATACAAACCCAACAAAATAAAAACTAAAAATAGGAAAGTACATGGATCTCGAGAAAGTCATTCACTGAACACCCCTGCCTGATGGTAAGTGTAGAGTATCTACTGGAAGCTATAGTAGTATGCCCTTCCTGCCTAATCTCACTAGGCCCCACCTGGTCCTAGGCCACCAAGACCTCTGTCTAGGTGTCAGTTTTCTTCACAAGACACGACATGTTCAGGAAATTCCCGTGCATGGGTGAGTAACACAATACTCAGTAGGGATCCCGAAGAACAAATGGAATACCACTAAGTATACACATGGGATCGTCACTTCACGTGGGTATAATATATAGTATAGAAAGAAAGACCATCAGTTACAACACTGAAATCCTTAGACTATTGTGGTACTCATCCCTGATGAGTACCATGGGTATGTTGGGTCACACAGAGTCGCTCCCCACTATGGGTCTTGCGGGTCACACTGATCTTCTTCCCACCTTGGCCATCATATAGAGGTACTCATCCCTGATGAGTAATGTGGGCCAACGAGGACACACTGAGCCGCTCCCTACTATGGGTCTTCCAGGTCATATAGATCTACTTCCCACATTCCCATCGTAGTTTATCCATATAGGGTCTCTTGTAGCTGATTCACACAGGGTCGTTTTTTAGCAGTCTCGAGTCTCAGTCGTCTGTATGATTCCTGCACATAGTGCACTTGATTCTATGAGAACAACCTCATCAATCCATTCTTCATGTTTAACCTTCCATGAAAACCTTCATAGTGTATTCCAAAGGAGCCTCCTCTTTTCAAGGGTTCCAACTCCGCAAAAATCTCGTCAATCGGACACCCTATATGAACGATATTAGTGTTTTAGTATATAGGGGATGATTGAGTTCGGGCCGAGTCTGACTCAGTCAGACCAACCTGACCAACCCATCCTGGGGGCCCCGCATGCCCCAACCTGGTTTTACTAATCTAACCCAACCCAATTCAGGTCTGATCAAGTAGAGTCCATCATGGCCGTTGGGCTAGGCCCACTCGGCCTTTTTGGACCAGACCAAATTCAGTTGGGGGTCCAGCTCGCCGGGTCACCCAATGACCCGGTTCCATCTGGACCGGCCCGCAATCGGTGGGCTGGATTATTCCCACCCCAGACCACCCAATGGCATAGCCTTATCCCTATGTTATATATTGAAATAGCAAGCCAGATTTATTTCTAGCACGGGCCATGTAGCAGCCCTTTTTGCATGCCCTATTCCAGCCCGCCCGGTGTGACGGTCCCCTCCAACTGGATTTCATGTGGAATATGGTTCAGTGACCCGCATTCCAACCCACAGTAGCAAGTCGAAATTCTCATTCATTTTCCCCTCCTTGGCTCAGTTCAGCTGCACACAACAGGTAAGAGTCGGTCGCCCTTCGTCTCACACGCGGTCCCTGCTGGACAGCACGGTGCGGTCCGCCTTTCCAACATGGCCAGATGGCTGCGTCCTGCCTCCCCCAGTAACTGGCCTAATCATCAGCAGGTCATACTACTCCATCATGGCATGAGCTAGCAACGACAGCTCTTTCGGCACACCATTATGGCGCACTGCCACCCACCTGCGGTAGCCACCAAAGGTGCCTTTATTGGACCATCGGGTCCACTTCGGTGGTCTGTTCCTCATGCCATATACGCCTCTATCCTCCATGGGGTTCCACCTTCTCTGTTAAGTCCTTGATACCACTTCACCGTCAACATGGTGGTTCGGCCATAAAGAGCGCACAAGGCATAGGGGATCATGCCTTGTTCATGTGGGCCTACACCCTTTGTGTTAGTGTTTAAAACAAGGGGGGTTTTAGATTTTTATTCCATCAGAATATAAATAATCCCAGTGTGAAACCCAAAGAAAAGGCATCGTCCCTCTAGAACAAGTGATCTGCAAATCAACTTTGTTCATGGTTTGATCATTTTTGGTTTTTTTAGAATGAAGAACTGTGGAAACTAAATTAAAAAATAACCCCTACCTAGGATAGATTTATGTTGGAGGGAAACTCGTTGTTGATTACAATCCATCTTCGGAGATTCAAGAGTTCTAAGCCATCAGTGTTCATTGCTCACTAGTCCCATTCTTCGAGTTGTGTCGATGTCGCTAGCATTTAACCAAAGTTTGTTTGGGAGGATTCCTCACTTTCAATTTTTTAGAGGATATTCAACATTTTGATCCTATTTATCCAACCCTATTAATATATTTAAAGAGAAATGTTTTGTAGCATTTCTGTTAGGATGCATCGTTGAATCATTATGCTGTTTTATTTATGAAACAAAATATTAGTTACGCATCATTTAATGATTCATTACGCTACACATTAACAATCCATTAAAGAGATTTATCTAATATGAATTGTCATCACTTCATCACTACAATACAGTGAGGATGTCTCACCGCACAATGATGAAGGAAACAAAAAAATAACTTTTTAATTTATTTTTATATTTCTCCCAAAAAGTACAAACACTATATTTTATATTCAACCCTCACCAGTTGAAGTTATGTCCTTTCTAGGATAATTCTAGAAGTTTGATTTCAATGGTCCCCTCTAATTTTTTATCTATGCACCAGTTTAAATGTTATAAAAACCAACTCACATGATTATTTAAATTAACTTAAAAAAAGTTCTAAAATCTATTTTAGGCGCACCGAGCCTTGGAATCAGATGTTTTCTAAGATTTTGGTCTCTAAATAATCCCATATAAATTAAAAAATTTAAATCTAACTTCCAAGAAATTACATTACCCCCACCTTTAGGTATTCACGTCCCTATAAGACAAAATATATCTAAACAATCAAATGGGGGTATTGAGCACAAATATTATCCTTCATCTCCTAAGTTACCTGCTGGAGATTCTCGTGCTTCCACAAAATGCACACCAGAGGAATCGACTATCCAAAAAGGTCCTGTTCCTATTAATCCTCTATCTCCATCGAGAACTCTGCAAATGTTGCCCCATCATCAATGTCAATCTCGCCCCAATAAATTATCTGTGATGGATCATGCACGTACCTCCTCAGCTAAAACATGTGGAAAACATCGTGCACCCAGTGCATCTATGGGGGAAGAGCTAGGAAGTACACCACCTCACCATCTCCACTCAAAATCTAAAAAGGTCTGATGAACCTTGTGGATAACTTGTCACCCTGAACAAATCTCTGCAATCCCAGTTGGGGTGAGACCTGAAGGAACACAGGGTCTTCCTCCTCAAACTCCCAGGGCCTCTGTCTCCTATCAGCATAAAATTTATGCCTTCTCTGTGTAGTCCTCATCCATTCATGGATGATCTACACCTTCTCAGTGGTAGAATGTACCAACTCTACACCCATGAGTGATGACTCCCATATGTTTGTCCTGAATATAGGTGAGCTGCAAGTTCACTCATAAAATCCTCGAATGGTGTCATTCCAATGGTGTAGTGATTGTTATTGTTGTATGAAAACTCCACTAGTGGTAGGTGGTCCTCCCAACTACGACCAAAATTAAGGATTCAATCACAAAGCATGTCCTCCAAGGTCTGCATGGTCTCCTCTGTCTGACCATCTTTCTATGGATGAAAATTTGTGCTCATGTGTAGCTGAGTCACGAAATCCTACTCTAATAACTTCCATAACTAGTATGTGAAGCAAGCATCATGTTCTGAGACAATATTTTTGGTCACCCCATGATGCTGCATCATCTCTTGGATGTAGAGGCATCCCAATCCCTCTACTAATCCCAATTACTAGATGTGTAGGAAGTAAGTCGACTTAGTTAGTTAGTCAATGATCACCTAGATAGAATCGTAGCCATTGGATGTTCATGGTTGTCCCATCATCAAGTCCATCGAGATATCATCACACTTCCATTCTGTACCTCAAGTGGTTCTACCAAGATTTTTAGAATCTGATTCCCAACCTTCACTTACTGAAAAACGAGGCACCGTGAAATGAACTCATCCACTTCTTTCTTCTTCCCTGTCCACCATTACTAATGTTAGAGATCCAGGTAAATCTTTTTCACACCAGAATGTACCACCAGGGGGGTCTAGAACTCCCTCAATATCTCCACTCACAACACCACTAGTAGTACTACTGTGTTCCCTATAAAAAGGTTTATGTTCTCCCCACCTATCAAAAATCCATATGGAACCTCTCCTGAGGATAACTAATCACATCGGGACTCATAGTCAACATCCACATGTTGTTCCTCCAAAACTTACTATAAGAGTGGGGGAGTGAGAGCCATCGATTGAAGGTAAGTAGCTCCATCATCATCCACGAAGGATATCTACATCATTTCTAGATTCTCTTTCTCCTCACTCAGCAGCTAAAAATAGGATCTCCTATTGAGAACGTCTTCCACCAAGTTCCCCTTCCTAGGGGTATAGAATATCTAGAATTCATAGTCTTGAAGGAACTCTAGCCATCACTGCTACCTCTAGCTCAGGTCCTTTTAGGATAAGATATACCTGAGACTCTTGTGGTTGGAGTATAGAGTCAATCATTCACCCATAAAGTAGTGTCGCCACATCTTTAGATCAAATACCATTGCTGCTACCTCCATGTATTGTTTTGTGTAGTTCTTCTCATTATACCTCAACTTCCATGAACCGTAGGTGATCATTACTCGCTCTTTCATCAAGAAACAACCCAGTCCAGTCCCTAATGCATCACAGAAAACTGCATACCAAATTCCCTCCACTGGTAGTCTCAATATGGGGGAACTCATCAGTCTCCACCTCATCTCCTAGAAACTCTGCTGGCACTTCTCCATCCGAACGACGGGTTGTCCCTTCCATGTCAAAGATGATATGGATTCTTCAACTTTGGAAAATTCAAGAATGAACCTTTAGTGGTATCCATCCAACCCCAAGAATCTCCAACCCATATTCACAGTCATGGGGGGATCCCAAGAAACCACTACCTCTATCTTCATCAAGTCCATTATAAATCTTGACTCCAAGATAACGTGTCCCATAAATTGGACCTCCCAAATCCATAACTATCACTTCAAGAGCTCCCATTATATTTAGTGCTCTCTCATTGTATCCATGACTATCTGTAGGTGTATAGTGTGATCCCCTTATGATGTCGAGTACACCAAGATTTCATCATTGAGGACCACCATGAAATGATCGAGGTAAGGCTAGAAGATCATGTTCATGAGTCCCATGAACATTGATGGGGAATTGGTTATATAGAAGGGCATCACCAATAACTCATAGTGGCCATACCAACATTTAAATATTGTCTTAGGTATATCCTCATACCATACCCAAATTTTTTGATAGCCTGATATGAGTTATATCTTTGAGAACCACATCAGTCTCTTAAACTAGTTGAAGAGGTCATCAATTCTTGGTTGGGGATATTTTTTCTTAATGGTCACCTGGTTCTGGAGTCAGTATTCCATTCATATCTGCAATATTCCTTAGGCCTTCTTGGAAAACAACACTAGGGATGCCCATGGTGAAATGTTGGGACTCATGATTCCCTTCTCCTGCAAGTCCTCTTATTATACCCTCAACTCACGAAGCTCCATGAGAGCCATCTGATATTCTGGAGTTGATATTAGTGCCATACCAGGGTATAGTTTGATGCATAAGTATACGTCTATATGAAGAGGTATCCCCAGAACATCCTCAAGGAATAAATCCTTGAAATCTTCCACCACTACAAGAAAGCTTGGACTCCTCTTATCCACTACACCAAGGGTGAGGCTAGAAAACTGGTGACTGATCGGCTTGACCCACTTTTGAGATATTCTATCATGTTCTGTACGAGTTACCTTATCTCTAGTGAAGGAAAACCTAGTCCCATCCTCTCAGACACATCGCACTCTATGCCTAAGATAGTCAATCTAAACATGAATTATGGATAACCAGTACATATCTAAGATGACATTGTAAGGACTAGATGCCACTACTAGGAGATCCTAGTTAAAGCTCTTGCCTCCAAGATTAAGCTATAATTATTGAAAACAGTGTGTAATCATCGAATACCCTCTCGTAGTAGTCACTAACTATAAGAATCGAGCCAACAACTCCACCATAATATATGAGCCTCAAATGAGATATGTGGGAATGGAAGAGTGAATGGAACATGTGTCTATAATAACTATAGCTAAGGTAGAGAAGACATAGATCATACCTCTAGTTATATCTAGAGCACCGTAGCCATAGGCCTCCACCGCCGGAAGCTGATCTCGCCCCTATCCACCTGCTCCCTTAGGCTGGGGTGGACCACTTGGGGGTGGTGGTGGTAGTACCTAGAATTGCCACCCACCACCTACTACTCAGCATACTCCTCTTCCACATCTTCTTCCATATGGAACTCCTCACTTGAACCACTATTTATGCATCGGTGGTCCCTCGAACATCCACTAATCATTTGTGTGATGGGTCAGTCAGTCACAAGCCATGTGTTCTTGCCCATTGCATGTGAAGCACATCATGGCTCCCTGGTGACACCCTCTACTCTAGGAGCCCATACACTACTGACCATGAGTCATGGGCTTCCCTCCAGATTGTTTGGCCTGCATGGACCTTTGCTTCATCTATCGGCTACCCGTCATAGATGACTCAACCAGCTGTCACCCGGTGGTAGCTCCCACCATCGGTGTCTACTCTGTGAAGAAGGTCTCTACTAGTAGAGCTTGATCAAGGACTCCAATCTGAGTGGGGTTGCTGAGGGAAATCATCAATTCCCTGATCTCCCCTAATATTCCTTGCTCAAACGTCCAGACCCTAAAGAAAGGGTCTCATACCATTTCTGTAGATTCATGGGAGAGGTATGTAAACCTGGCAGAGTACTCAGCCACTAAGATGTTTCCCTACTGTAGATGAAGTAGCTCTTCTATGCACACTGAGTGCAAGGTCACATGGAATAACTTATCCTAGAAAAGCTGCTCGATGTCAGCCTAGGATTGGGTTAGCTCATCTTGAGTCTAAATCATCAATCTCCACCACCACCCTACCGAGCTCTGAATAAGGCTCGTAGATAAAGTCACCATCTCGTCAAGTGGCATCCTCATTAAGCAGAAGACCCACATCACCACCTCCATCCGACCATTAGTGACTTTAGGATATACCTATCCCTTAAATCAAGGAGGTCTATGTCTCTAGAACTCGTTCAAGGAACTGATCCTACATGCGTCTTCTATTGATAAAGCCGATAGTAATTGTTAATCAACAGGTAGTGGTAACGCTGGTGCACCAACTGGCAGGGCCATCACTAGAACGGGTCCCTGAACCGACACCTCATCGTTAGGTAGGTTGTCCTCACAATCACTCCTCATAATCCTCACCGGATGTATGCATGGAGGTATCCTGAAACAGATCAATATGTACCATAGTAAATAGATTATACCTGGTAAGCTAACCCTAATTCAAGAAGAACATGAGGAAACACTCAATTCCTATATGATGCATGCAACCATTGTTTATATGTATAGTGCTGAGAAGTATAATTCAAGGTTCAGGTGTTCAGATACATCAGTTGTAGCACCAATAATGGACTACCTGAATCTAAAATTCTAACTTAATACATTTAAAATGTTTCCCAAAATCAAAACAATATACTACCGGTCCTTGAGGCAGAACTGACCCCCTCTGATACCACTTTTTCATGACCGGTCACCTAGGGCTTGTGTCATGACTTCACCAAGCCTGCATCCCAAAGTATAGGGGTTGGCGACTAGCACTGAATGCTTCAACCTGCATATGGGAGGCATTTTCCTGAGTACATGTATGCAGACACACACAACCACGTCCCAAAAACTAGAAAGGAAAACATGCATGCCACTAAATATCCACTGAGTAAAGGTACAAGATATAGGTCAAACGGTCCATATTACAAACCTAACAAAAGATAAATGGAAAATAGGAAAGTACAAGGATCTTGGGGAATTAGTCCACTAAAAACCCCACCTGTTGGAAAGTGTTGAGTAGCTGCTGGAAGATATAGAAGTATGCGCTACCTGCCTGATCTCATTGGGGCCCGCCTGGTCCTAGGCCACCAAGCCCACCGTCTAGGTGTCGGTCATCTAAAAAAGACCTGAAACATGTGGGAAAATCCCATGTAGGGGTGAGTAAAAAAATACTCAGTAGAGATCAAAAAACTCAAAGGGAAGACCACAAATAAAAGTATACACATGGTACTATTGGCCGAGGGTCTAGCCCGCCGGGTCGCCCAGCAACCCGGTTTCATTCGGCCCGACCTGCAACCCGGAAGCTAGTTTGTTCCCACATCAAGCCACACAACAGCCTAGCTTTATCACACTATCCAAGTCTGAAATACTGAGCCAGGTTTATTTTTATCCTGGGCCATGTAGTGGTTCTGTTTATGCACCCCTGTCTGGCCCACCCCGTGGGCTGGTCACCTTCATCCCAGACACCATGTGACGTCTGGTTCAGTGTGTTATGGCCCAACCCACAATAGAGGGCTGGTCTTCTTCATCTTCGGCCACTCTACAACCCAATTCAGCTACACGTGACTAGAAAGAGACGACATCCCTTTCTCCCTCACACGATCCCCATTGGAAAGCCGCCTGTGGCTCCTGATGCTCCACTATGGCCCAAGCCATCCGCGACACCTCCTTCGGCGCGCTTTTGTGGTGAGTCGCCACCTGCCTGCGGCTTTTACTTAGGTCCACCGCTGGTGGCTTTAAAGAACCATTGGTTCTGCTCCGGTTGTCCGTTCATCTTTTTTTCATTACCTTAGTCTTCAATGGGGTGCCTTCATCTCTACTAAGGCCTCAAAACTAATTCACTTTCAAATTGGAGGTTCAGCCTCAAATAACACACAAGGAAGAGGGGCTTCGGCCTTGGTTATGTCAGATTGATCCCTCCATGTTAGATTTTAAAACAATGGGGTTTAATATTTCAATTCTATTAGAAAATAAATAATCCTAATGCAAAACCCTAAGAAAAAAGAACCCTCCCACCATAATAAGCGATCTGCAGATTAACCGGTTCGTGGGTTGATCCGCGATCGTTTTTTCAGAATGAAAAATGGTGGAAACCCAAGAAAAAAATAACCCCTACCTAGGATAGATTCAGGCCAAAGGGAAACTCCTTGTTGTTGGTGATCCATCTATGGAGGTTCAAGAGTTCGAATTTTTCGGCGTTCGTCACTCACGGGTTCTATTCGTCAAGGTGCATCGATGTCACTAGCATTTAACTTGCATTCCTTGGAGAGGATTACTCATTGTCAATTTGTTAGGGGATTTCCACATTTTGATCCCATTTCTCTGACCCCGTTATTCCATTAAAATAGAAATATGTCATAGTGTTTCTATTATTTTTCATAGTTGCGGTGTTATGCAGTTTTATTTATGTAACATAATGTCAGTTAATCATTATTTAATGAGTCATTATGATACACTTTAACAATCCATTAAATGGATTCATCTAATGTGTCTCATTGTCACCTCATCCTTGTAATGTAGTGTAGATGTGTCACCGCTCAAAAGTGAAGGAAACAAAAAAATAACTTTTTACGTTATTTTAATTTTTCTCCCGAAAAGTTTGAAAACTAACTTTTCATGTCAACCCTCACGGATCAAAGTTTGGTCCTTTGTAGGAAAATCTCGATGATCTGAGTTCAACGGTTCCCTCATATGTTTTATATGGGCACTGGTTTAAAAGATAGAAAAAATCACTCACACATTTATTTAAATTAACTCAAAAAAGTTCAAAAATCTATTCTGGCCTCACCAGGCCTCGGAATCAGGTGATTATTAAGCATTTTGTCTCGAAATAATACCATATAATTTAAAAAAAAATTAAATGGATTTTCCAAGACTTTACAATCATGATCATTCATCGGATCCCCATCCTAGGCTAATAATTATATTTGACTATATACCCCCCAAATCTTCAAACAATAGTATTGAGATTGACAAATTGCACTAAGTGTATAATCTATATAATGTTTTTTATTTTACTCAATATTAATTGGCAACCACTAATAAAAACATTACATATACCCTTAAATTAATATAAATTGGTAACCATGAATAACTATATTCATAAAAATATAAAATCGATGTATATTAATATACTCATGTAAAATTAATTTCATCTCTAAGTCATAGAATTATTGAATGATCAATGTAAAAATTATCCCATAAAAACTAGAAATAACTCTATAATTTCAACATATTATCTCTTTTATAACTCCTTATATTATATGTACCCAACTATCTCATAATCATAAACCTCCAAAATGTGATTTAACATCACCCACCTATGTCTTCAACATAATAATAGAAATATGAAAGAAAAATAAGATAAATGAATCTTTTGAAAATTTAGAAGTGAGTAAATTCATACTCTATAGGATAATATTTAGAGGAACCTCAAAAAAATCAATGTGAAACAAGATTGAGAATATAATTATGAGGTAATGGTAACGAAATTAGGTAATAAAACCAATACCCTAGGTAAATTCCACATCACATAGGGATACCCACAACTAATATTAAATTATCTCTCCAAAACCAATGAAATATATACAATATAATGCATATTATTTATGTTTATAACAACAAAACAACTAAATAGACCAAATCTGATCAGCTAGTTATTTTAAGTCCCTTTTTCTAATATTTGACCACCAAAATATAAAATTGCATATGAGGTGGAGGTTCAATGACTAGTCTTTTTTTATGTAGTATCCAACTCACTATAAGAATATTGGTTTTCACTATACACTATTTCATTATTATTAATCATGAAATGAATAATAAACACATATGATATCTATAATAACATAATATATAGTGGATATCTACATATAATCCTTGATTAACACCATTATTATCACTATAATAATAATATTCAGTCCAATGGTACTCCCATAGAAATTAAACTATCTCTTTGACCCATAATAAAGAGGAAAATATGTTAAGACCAATACTCCTCACAAGATAAAAAATATTAATCATTATCTCATTATTAGAAGGATAATTATATCAAAGTGGTGACACCAAAAAAGAACCATTCCCTCCACTAGAAAATGAGTCCAAATAGGTGTCGTGAAATCCCATAAATTGATTAAACTAACTTCCATCTAGACATATCTATCATAGAAGAGGTCTTAGAGAGAATAAATAAATTATCATAACATCATCCCATATCTAGCGCCTAACCATTTTTTCCATCAAATTAAAAAAATCAACACACATAATGAAATTTCGTTATCTCAAAAATCCTAATATTGAATCAGTTACTACAACAAATCAATGGAATCCGATATTAAGAACCAACATCATTAATATCATGAGTCCAAACGTGTAACCATCACAAAAACTAATCCACCATTAGGTTAATTATCATCATAAAGAATATACGAAATTCATTTTTCTAACTCAATTAGTGAATAAGAACTATATGAATAAAAAAACTTTAATAATAACATTGGAAAAATCAAGTAAGAAATCAAAATAAATCAACAAATCATTATTTACTACTTATTATTAAATTTTAAACAAATCACATCTCATAACATCCAAAATTGGTCACTAGAATTAAGGGAAGGGGATATATGTAATAAACATTGTGTCCCATTAGTCATTGGTCCCCAAGTAACCCTACTAGATGACTTTTGGTTTAAACCAAAACTCCAGTGGCCATCATTGTTCTATTTTTGGGAAAATAAATGTGGTAGACCATTAAAATCTCTTAATATTCTATTATAATCCTAGTTCCACTCACCACTGGGTCATTCATACTTTTAGTTCATGCGAATATGGAGTTAAGTGGTAGACCTACCCATATTTTAAGGCTTTAATTTATTAAAATCTATTGATCATATTGATATTAATCTATTAATGAAAAATACAAAAATAAAAACTAATACATAGGGGATTAAGTAAGAATGAAATATCATCAAAATTTTGAGAAAACAACAAATAATTCGTCAAAAACATTGAAAAAAATAATATTTTTGTAAAAAACATCAACTTAAATTATATATTTAATTCTAAATTATTAGTTACTAAATTTTTAAATAAGTTTCCCCATATCCCAACATTATGGAATGTATTTGTTTTTAATTTATAATTATGTATTCATATTATATAATAAACATTATTTCTATTTAAATCCTTCTAAATTTCATAACCATGATCTTAAGTATGAATTCTCAATATTTAATTAAATTTAATCCCAAAATATATATCCAGAATTGAAAAAACGAAATACAAAAATATGAACATATTTAAAAGATAAGGCTCAACAAATTGGATGAAATCATATCAATAAGTGAAACAACATTCAGAAATCTCACGAATATTATTGTTTTAAATCACTTACTGCCAATATTACCTTCATATAATCTTATAATATATTTTGAAAGGGATATATCCTAAATTAGAACATTATATAATGATATAGAATTAATAATATTTTTTAATGGAATGATTAAATCCTATTTAACCTTTTGTATTTATTATTATCTATTATTTACCTAATAAAAATCCTAGAAATCTTGTTTACCATTAAATAAATCCAATATCACCTATATAACAGATAAATATGAAAAATTTATGGAATAATCAATTTTACATTTTGAGTTTTTTCAGTACTTTAAATAAATAATTTTCCTCTAGTTACAAATTAACGAAAACACCATCAAAATTTTATAAAACTAAAAATAAATGGTTTATATGAATCTAATATATTTTTTCCCTTTAAAAATGCATTATTGGGTGGAATTTGGATTGATGGTATAAATTTTATATTTAATTTGAGCACATAAACAATAATGTAAGTTGAGGATAGATAATATTCATATATCTTTCAAGAACCAAAAGTTTCATAATGAGTAGTTCACATAACACGGGCATGGGGCATGGGTCTAAAAACATATTTGTTTTAGTAATTCATTATAGAACCAATGATTATACTTGTATACAATATACAAGCTTTTTTAGGTGATTTATTTTGGGAATATTGGATTTATGTGTATATGAAACTAGAATAATGTGATAAGTGATGAAAGAAGATCGTATGTTCAAAGGGTTCAATGCAATGGTATAGACGTGAATATGTTTCTTTATGGTTATCTCATAAAACAAACACACTGATGTTCTATTCATAATTTATTTCGTATAAATTAGTCAATTATACCTTTGATCCCATGAGTATAATGAGATTGTGAGCCCATTTTGTTAATTAAGAGTCTTGATTAGACCTCATCATTGGTATCCCAGTTAAGGAAAACCCTAATGTTTTTATTTGGTATTCTTAATGGATGGTGGTTTTAATTTAAAGTAATTTTTCTAATAAAAAATCTTAATGTTTTTGTCTTTTCATTATCGATAACCATCTAAAAAAATCTAATGGTAAATGTTTTTTTTTGAGAATTTGTTATCTAATAAATATAGAATTACATTGTTTATAAATTATATATGAGGTAAATTGTTTCATGTGGTGTGTGTCAGGAGATAAAAAATTAATATTGATTAAATATTCAAGAGGGTGTAAATAATATTTTTTTAACTATATGATGTAAATGATTTTCGGAAATGAGTATCCTCTATAAATAATGATGTTTTTTATCAATTTATGGCTGATTGATAATTTTAAGTAATAAAAAGCCATACATAACAGCCAATAATTATGAGTTGTAAATCAAGTATTATAAACCTTATTAAAATACCATGATATTTTAGATTTATAGTTTTAGGGAATTATTATATCCATTAAACTACATAGGGAAACACTACCACATGGTATACATTTTTTCAAAAAAAATATGTTAATTAGTTTACACACTTGTTTCATTCATGATTTTGTTTTCTTTATTTAATATAAGTAATCATAGTGTAAATATTTATCTTTATAAAATTAAAAATAATCCTTAGATCACGTGAAAAGAATTTGAAAATATAGGAAGGGCAAAAAAATATTAGTTAGAGGTATAAATTTAAAAGTAACATATATTTCTATTTGAGTATCATGAAATCCAATAATAAAAATTATCCATTTTATATAATAAATATTGATTAAAAATCATTATTTACTAATAAAGTGAACTTTATTTATAGAATATTTTCATAAATCATCATATAATCAAGAACCATGTAAAAATAATAATCATAAATGTTTTTAAAAACTAGACAAATCCTGAAATCATTTCCTTGAAAACCAAACGTTCTCTTTTAAAATAGCATAAACCTTTCATTAATAATGAGATCGTGTTCTTAACTCATGAAATAAAAATATTTCTATAAAATCCCCTAGTAATAATATAAAAATAATTTAGGAATAATGAGACGTTATCATTAAAATCACCCTTATGAAAAACCTCAAATAAAACCTAATAATGGACTAACCATCCTAGTTAATTCCATCATATCTCCTCTAGAGAACATATAATTACCCAATGCATTGGAGGGATATATCAGACACAAACATAATTATATATAATTTCCAAAACCCATAACATGAATAAAACACATGAAGGATTTCATTTTGGTCATAAAACTCATAAATATTTTTGTTTGATCTTGTATGAAAAATACTCTAAATTACCTCATAAAAATGATAATAAATATTCATTTCTTATGAAAACATTTAAAAATTAAAAATTCATTGAATAATTGAAAAAAAATCACTTTATAAAACTATGTAAATTTTAAACGGATTATTTATAATTAATAATGGTATTTATGAATGGAAAATCATGTATTAAAATATAAAAAACATTGTTTTCATGATTTTGTAAAGAATGTAAAAAATGACTAATATGGAAAATGTTACAAATATTACTTTTATGAACATTGTAAAATAAACCAAAATTATTTGTAAATGAAATTTAAATATATTTTATGTATAAATATTTATATTATAGATACAAATAATATAATAAGGACTTGTAAGAGAAAGATTCTAAAACATTTAAAACAAGGTTTTAAAGAATAATTCATTTCCTCACTTCATACAAATTTGACCCCCCTAAATAATAAAAATATATTAATTATTTAAATATGTAACACCCATTTGATTTTTCATTTCATTATTTTTGATCATATTATTAAATTAATTATAATGATTCACTTAGCTTCTAAAGTAGCATAGTTCACATTGATCATTTTTTGATTGTTCAGTTCAAAATCTCCAAAAAGAATTTTGGTAGGTTGACAGTAGTGAAAGGGTTCATAGATTTGATAATATATATAACATGGATAATTTCATAAATATTATGTATTTAAATTAAATTTAGTTTTATACCCATCCATATAAGGTGGATATAAAAATAAAATAATTCATTTCATTAAGGAGGTCGTATTAATGTACACATAAGTGACTTTTATAATTTAAAACTTATCTGGGGGGAGGAAATTAGATAATATTTAAAATTTTATAATCAAAATAATATCATAAATATCATAAATATTCCTAAAATCCATATATATAACAATTCATTTGTGTTGGTGATGAAAAATGAAATATGTCACTTCATGGAGGAGGTATTCTTCATTTATGCATTGGTGATGTTTTCATTTTTCAATGAATGGAAAGGAAATAAGGTATATTGTGGTTTAAAATTTAAAAAATAATTATAATTTTTAAAAATAGAATATTTAATCATTTAGTCCATTATTATAAACATCCATGTGTGGTGGTGAAGAAAAAATAAATACATCACCTCATGGATGTGATAGTCATCATGCAATCATGATCGATATTTTCATTTTCCATTGGCTGTAAGGGAGAAATAATATAGTTTTTATTTAAAAATAATAACATTTTATATTTTAATGGCACTAATTTAGTTATATTATTATATTTATAATATATTTCAGGGATATGGAAGAAAAAGAAACTTAAAATAACTTGGTTAAGACCTCTACCTCTTCTTTGGATATCCCCTTTTGGCTTACACCTTATTCCTCTTAGTTTGTTATTTATGTTATACAAGGAGAGATAGTATGTGGGAAATAGATTTTTTGACTGAAATTGATATATCTTAGTCAATATATAGTTCTAAATATTTGTGTAGAAGTTAAGGGTGAATACGTCCTTCTATAATTGATGGGAGTGTCACTTGTAAGTATTCAAGGTTTTAAAAAATATATTATTGACCCATACAAAGAAAATTGGACCAAAACGGTAAAATTTAGAAGTTGAGAAAATAGTCATAAAAATAAAATAATACAATAAGATTAGATATTATATTTTTGTACCTTATCTCATAGTTTTAACCCTTTGACTCATTTATCCCTTTGTTAAAGTGACTTAGTTTTTTACATAATAGCTAATTTTTATGATAAGAAATGAAATTTAAATCATTAAAAAATGTGAAAATTAAAATCCAAAATCTCGATTCCACTTTCTAAGATTCATTTTATATAGTTTTTAAAAATCACCATTTTATAAAAATATGTAAAATCCAATGAAAAATAGTTTTTAGAAAAAATTTCTCTTTAAGAAAGAATCACATTTAAACCAAAATCAAGTATAGAATTGATTCCCAAGATATTTATTGATATATTTATAAAAATGATATTTATGCGACTTTAAAAAAAATCATACTTTAATATAAAAATGTAAATACTTAAAAAATGTAAAGGATAAAAAATAATTCTTTTATTAGAATGAACCATTAATTATGTTTCAAGATGCCAAACATAGGTTCCTAAATTCAACATAATATTTTCAAATAATTTATTTTAATTCTAAAATATATATTGTTTATAATAAAATGTTTTAATAACTATTTATATCATTCTTATATCTTTATAATTTCAAAAAAGTACAATATTTTCAAAATAATCATTTTTCTCTATTCACCTAAAAATCAACCTTTTATGAAAACTCCAAAAAACTAACCCTCAGATAATATTTACATGCAGAATTATAAAATTAAACTCATTCAATAAAATTCAAAATTTTAAATTCATATATTTATCTTTTAAATAAAATTAAAAAATTGAAATAAAATTGTATTAATAAAAAAAAGATTATTTATAATACAAGTGTTATTAATATTAATTAAAATAAATTACTTGTTAATGAATGTTAATATATTCGATATTGCGTAAAACTATTACATATTACAATAATAATATTTTCAGATTGATCAATTTAATTTATTATTTTAAAATTAAAAACACTTAAAAACCTGTTCATTGAAAAAAAATCTTTTTAACATTTAGTCATATTACCTTTGTATCATCTAAATGTAAAAATATTTAATTCATTACTATCAATTTAACTACTATTTGTATTATTCATCTTATAATTTTCATACCAATGTTTATCTAATATTTCTGGAATCATTTTAGGTCGTTGTTGTGTGTAACATAATCTACCAAACATTATATTATTCAAAAAAAATATACTCTAAAAATTTAGGGTGTTCCAATCTCCGACCTTAATGAAATTTGGTTCATGATATTTTAATTTATTCTTACATAAATGAGGGTATCGTGACCTAGTAATCAGATGTAGATTTTAACATTATATGTAATTTCTATGTCACTATAATGAAACATAGTATTTTTTTAATTAAATATTTCTAAAACCATGAATATATCATTATAGGACTAAAACATTTGAATGGGGTTTTCAAAAGAATACCTTGTAATTATCTAATATTTTCAACATGGGAATCAATTTATTTATCTTCCTAATTATTGAGATTTGGAAATTATTTTACCATTAATATAGAGAATGAGAGAATATACATACTATATTTCTTTCAATTTCTATAAGTTTTATTGATACTTATATTGTATGTTTGAATATTTTTCAACTCTGACTCATTTCACATTATAATAATGAATGATGAAGATTATTTTTTCATGCTTGAATCATGAAAAATGAATTTTAAACCATTATGTGAACCATGAAAATATTTCATCTTATTTACCAATTTATATCTGATATTTGAATAGAGAAAGGTTGAAATGATAATTAATGAACTAACATATGAAAAATAAATAATTAAAAATTACAAATCTCAATATAAAAACTAACATAATAATTTCAACCAAAATTATTCCATAAATAACTACAACTCTTCAAAAATATATCAGGAAAATTTTGAATCTAAAAAATTAGAAAAAAATATCACATATCCTTCAAAAATTAACTTAATTTTTTCCTATTCATTTATATATTCACATAACCAAAATTTTATACACCATAATCATTTATTCCTAAAAATATACTAATATTTTCAGAAGTATTCTAAATTTACATGACGTAAAATCGTCCAAAATAATATGTTCTTGAAAAGTTCCACTATATATTTATTTATTATATAATAATAAACATTTTGACCAAAAATCACATATTAAGAAATAATTTTCCATTCACCTTAATCCTATAATGCTCCTAAAAATATGATAACCCTTTTTCCTAGTTAACTATAACAACCTCAACATTAAAGAATGTATTAACTCTAAAGGTTATCTATACAATCTAAAATATGTCTCCAAAATAAAATGTAATTATTACATTAATAACCATAAAAAACATGTTAAACCTAATGATTATATATACCTTAATCATCTAATAAAACACAATAAACAACTCCCAAAATATCATCACTCACACTAAAATCACCACATAAGACTTCAAAAAGGGTATCTCTAACTTTTAAATAATTACAATTCTTATAAATATCAACCCTTAATTAAAATATCATTTCATAATAATTATCAACACCCTATATGTTTAAAAATTAACCACTAATCTTTTTTTATACACCTTTATCAATGATTTTTCATCCTATTCTTTAATACTTCTTTCAGAAAATGAAAAATATGAATCATTTCTATGATTCATCAGTCCCAATCTATTTGTGTTTCCTATAATAAACATAAGAAAAAAAATTAAAAATAATTTATACATTTAATATGTAATTCATAGTTTCTTCACCTTAAAATGTTTAGAATATGAATTTTTTAAACAAATTTTCATGAAGTCTCGATAATCCCCATCTCAATATTTCCTCTAAAAAATTTATTTTCATAATTCTTATACTCCTATAAATTAAAACAATTATTAGTGATACCAAGTTAAGGAATTTATTCTCCTCTATTGTGTTAACCAAACTCTTCATTATTAGTAGTTTATTTCTCTATACCCTCCTTTACCAAATATGTAACATTTTCCAATTCCACTGAGATATTTTATTGGGTGATTCTTCCCACTTTTTTAACAAGTAGGATTTGAATTTTTTTCCTCCATGGTCATTGTTGACACCCATAATTGTGTGATATGCACTTTTCCATCAAAGACATAAGATGTGTGAAGACTATGAAAAATAATTCTAATATGTATTTCATAAATAACTAAAAGTTAGAATATTAAAAAATATGGATATGGATTATCCTTATTATGGAATATACTTTTGTTATTTGTATTAATTTTACATAAAATTTTATACTAAGTAAATTTAGATTCCCCTTAGCTAAAAAAGTATTTCAGCCAAGCCAACCGGACAACCAGCTTAACCTGAGCACTTGTGGGAGTCACCTCAATTGTGCACCCTCAATGTAAATCTGGTAATATATATGATTAAAAGATAATTTGTTCATTTGGATCTATATATGCCATCAAATATCTCCCCCACATCACCTTCAAACTCCTAACACCCTTTTTTGATGTTGTGATCCATGCTCAACAATCGCTCGACACCACTACCATCTCCCTCAATCTTCAGTCCTTCGATGACATCCAAAAAATCATGAGTCTCCCATATACAACACCTATGTACATACTAACAAAACTCCCATAGATCCCTTTCCATGAAAATCAAACAACGAGGACATGATCCCCATGTTCAATGCACTCCTCCTCACCATGTAGTGTGTACCTCCATCCATGCATGTGACGGATTTGATTCACAACCCCCACACATGATCAAGGAACCCATAAAAGTACTCTATATAGGTCATTCAATCACATGAATAATTCAATTTCATGTGAAACCATCATGTGGCCATTCCTTGTCACATATGTGGTCTTGTAATATATATAATACCAATGGACATGCCCTCTCCCATATGCCCCATGAATTATAAACTCTTCTACACCCATATGGAATTAATGCGTTGCCTCACCATAATAATAGATCCCCTATCAAGTCCCCTTTTGAGTTCAATTGATCACATGAATGGAAAAACATCTTTTGGTTCCATGGTACTGGGTTCCCCTCAACATGTACATGCCACTACCACAAAAAAGGGAAAGGGAAGCACCGCCCTTTATCAGCGCTAAACAGAAAGCGCTGAAAAAGGGGTATGCCTTTATCAGCGTTATATAAAAGCTCTGATAAATGTTACATTTATCAGCCCTAAAATAAGTGCTGATAAAGGTAGCTCTTTATCAGCACATTTTTTAGCGCTGATAAAGGTACCTCTTTATCAGCACTAAAAAAGCACTGATAAATGAATGTTTTATCAGCACTTTTATTTTAGTGCTAATAAAACATACCTTTATCAACGCTTTTAACGAGTGGTGATAAATATTCTATCGGTTTTTATTTAATAACCCTAACAGGCCATCCTTGCTTGCACGCGATCAAGCTCTCACGAAAACTGAACCAAGCCCCTCGTCGCACGACCTCATCCTCCTCGTCCTTCTCTGTCCTCCTCCATTCTCCTCCTTGTCCTCCTCGTCCTCCTCCTTCTCCACCGCCACCACTACCTCCACCCCCACTCCCGCTACCACGACCGCCTCTGACTCTGCCGCCTCCACCCTCACTGCCACGACCGCCGCTGCCTCTGCCGCCACTGCCGCCTCCGCCTCTGCCACCGCTGTCGCCTCCACCCTCACTGCCACGACCGACGTTGCCTCATCCTCCTCCTCATGCTCTCAAGGTGGGATGTGAGTTCCATGGATGGTGTTCCCTTGGTATATTAAATATATATTGTGTGTGTGAGGACCAAATAGTGAATATAGATGTGAGATAGGAATGATACCATATCTTGAGCCTAATTCCAGTAAGGATTTCCATAATATATAGTGTGTTCTTATTGTGATTATGATTATGATTAGGGATGTGATTCATAATTAGTGATGAGTGTCGAAATAAAAGATGTTATTGATATTTAGAAACACAAGTGGGTTTTTTGTGAATGATGTGGAATTGGATACCCTATAGGTTCCATAGGGATATCTTGACTCTAAGATGAAGTATATGGTAATTGGTTAGTTATGATGGTTCAAATGTGTGAGAGTTCTACCAAGGTTATGTGTGATGTCTTCTTTGGATAACCAACCCTTGTTTTCATTTTTTTTATTTTGAGTTACCATGGGAGGTAAGTTCAACCCCTTCGAGTTGAATAATTATGTATGAGATACAAAGGAAATAGTTTTTAATCTTATGGTTATATGGATTCCCAAATATTATCCCAATGGAAATGATGATGGATCCATATTAATTTTCATCACATAGATTAATCTCATAGTTATATGATTAGACAAAGATGAACCCATAATACAAAACATATCACCTAGTATGTCTGTCACATATACAAATAAATAAATTAAAAAAAACATGCTACAAATCATAAAGGTACCATTAAATATTTACATTGGTCAACTTGTTTTAGAAATTGTTTATCTTCATCTATGCCTTGTACTTGCACCCATGAATTTGAAGGTGAGTATGCGTACACGATAGTTGACCTTCTTAGAGAAGAGTTTCTGGAAGAGTATAAGAGACATGAGGCAACGAAGATCATTAGAGTGTTGGAGAAAATGTGGTTGCTAAAAATAATGTGGCAATCAGCTTGTGCAGCGTGGCCTAAGTTACAACTTGCAGGTATTGTAACTTAGGCCGCGTTGCACAAGCCGATTGCCACAATTAATAGCAATGATCATTCCAAATTGCATTTACACTGAAACAACATTTGCTCCAACACTCTAATGATCTTCATTGCTTCATGTCTCTTATACTCTTCCAGAAACTCTTCTCTAAGAAGGTCAACTATCGTGTATGCATACTCACCTTCAAATTCATGGGTGCAAGTACAAGGCACGGATGAAGATAAAAAATTTCTAAAACAGGTTGACCAATGTAAGTATTTAATGGTACCTTTATGCTTTGTAGCATGTTTTTTTTAATTTATTTATTTGTATATGTGATAGACATACTAGGTGATATGTTTTGTATTATGGGTTTATCATGAGTCTATATGATTTCCTATTTCCACATTTCATTTTAAATAGCATGTTATAATTATATATTTACTGTACCCTAATGGATCAAATAGTCCGGAATATTGTAGATGTTGCTAGAATGCTGTAGGATTATTTTTCCCCTATGGTAGTACATTTTTAGTATGTTTTCCCTGATGAGGTATAAAATTTACTTCTTAATAAAGGAATAAACATTATAATCTAGTTAGTTTTGGGAGAAAATTCAGTTTCTATCACAATTTCTAAAATAACACCAAAAGAGCATCAGTTGTTTGAATTACAATTTGACGATATAGAATATAATGGTTTCATATGGCATAGTACTTTACCATGGGGTTTTATAGTTCTCTAAAATATATGGTTGATTGGTATTTATTCTTTTGTTGGACTACTGGAGATTGAACCTGATGAGAGTCATGAATATGTATCCTCATCCATGCATTGATAGTCACATTGATCATCTATGAGGTTCTATGATCTTCTCCAAGATAGGTTTGACATTAGGATACCATTAGATGAGTTGGACATCGATGGACCTACCATGGACTGCTTTTAGGAGTAGTTATGGCCTGTATGATTTTTTAGAGATGATTTTTGGTTTAATTAATGCATTGGATGTTTTAAGGGACTTGATGAATAGGATATTTCATCCATTTCTAGATCAGTTTTTAGTAGTTTTTTTCTATTAAATATTAGTGTACTCCCAACCCATAGTTGATCTTGACCAACATCTTATCATCACCTTGAGTGCATTGAGATACCATCATATTTATTATTGTTTTCTCTTGTTACTCATTGGTTTTCTCTTGTTCGCATGTCATGTATTTTCTATGGCATCATTCAGTATTTGTAAGACTAACTTGGAATAAATTTGATATATGTCAGATTAAATCAGGTATCTTATACATACACGATGTTCACCCTACTAGACACACCATGTATATGGATTTCACATGTGTTTAAAGGCATTTGTACCATGATTTTTTTTATAAAACCCAAACAATGCTACCTGATTAATTAAAACGTAATATTAGGCAAGTTCTCGAGATCAAACCCATAAAGATGTTGAATATGAATAAAGAATGGATGAATGAAAATCGGCTGACAAAAGAGTATGAAGATGGAGTGAAAGAGTAGATCAAGTTTGCATAAGATCATGCATGTGACCCTTCTCAAATCCTTTGTCCGTGTTTATGCTGTTGTTATTCAAGCCAAATTAGTCCAGAGGAGTTGGAGGCACACCTGATCTGTCATGGAATAGATCAAAGTTATACATGTTGGAATAAACATGGGGAAAAACCAATGTAGGTAGTGACTCAGAGAACACGACATTTTATAGATCATCTGATATGATTAGAAGCATTAACAGTGAAGACGATTGTATGGAGGGTGTGATTACAGATGTAAACGATGATGAAGATTGTATTGAGGAAATGAAAAGGACAGTTGAAGATGAACTTCTTGATTGCCCAAAATTGTTTGAGAAGTTAAAGAGTTGTGCAAAAACGCCATGGTATTCTGGTTGCACTAAATATACAACATTTTCAACCATATTGAAGCTGTATAATTTGAAAGTAGGCAACGGGTGGAGTGACGCCAGTTTTACGGAACTACTTGCTCCCCTGAATGACATGCTCCCAGAAGATAATGAACTCCCAAGCCGAACATATGATGCCAAACGAATGCTATGATCGATGGGTATGATCTCTTAAAGAATACATGCTTGCCTGAATGACTGTATATTGTTTCACAAGGCCCAAAAATCACTTAATGAATGCCCAAAGTGTGGTGCTTCCTGATACAAGAAAGATGATTCTAGTCCAATGAAAGTTGTATGGTACTTTCCAATCATTCATAGGTTTAGACTCCTATATGGAAATGAGGAGACTGCAGGACAATTGACATGGAATGAAGATACAAGAATTAAATATGGGAAACTACATCACCCTGCAGACTCTCCTCGGTGGAAGAGAATTTATCACGAGTATCCTAAATTTTGGAATGAGCCGAGAAACCTTCGTCTGGCGTTCTCTACAGATGGGGTGAATACTTTTGGTTTTCAAAGCAGCAGTCAAAGTACATGGCCGGTTATGTTGGTAAATTATAATTTACCATCGTGGTTATGCATGAAATGAAAATACATCATGTTATCTATGCTTATATCAGGACCAAAACAACCGGGTAATGATATTGATGTTTATTTGGCCCCATTAATCAAGGATTAGAAAATATTGTGGGATTCAGGTGTTACGATGTATGATGCTTACAAAAATGAATAGTTCAATTTGAAAGCCATGTTGTACGGGATGATAAATGACTTTCCTTCTTATGGAAATTTGTCAGCATATAGCATTAAATGAACTCAAGGGTGTCCCGTTTGCGAACAAGGTACACAGTCAATTATGTTGAAACATTCATTGAAAACCGTGTTTCTAGGACATCGTATATTTCTACCCTGACGACATAAGTACCGATCTTTGATGACATCATTTGACAGAAGTTCAGAAGAACATACAACACCGTCTCCACTAACAGGTGATCAATTGTTTGAGAAAGTGAAAGATTTGGACACTACTTTTGGTAAACCGTTTTCGAAAAACCATACGAAAACAGGTTGGAAAAAGAGATCAGTTTTTTTAAATTACCATACTGGAATTGTCTGTATGTCAGACATTTTCTTGATGTTATTAATGTTGAAAAAAATGTATGTGATAGTGTCATTGGCACGTTGCTAAATGCACTCGGAAAAACAAAGGATGGAATTAGGCTAGATTGGAAATGGTTGAGATGGGAATACGAGAAGAGTTGGCACCAGTGAAGGGTGAAAAATGAACATTTCTTCCTCCTACTGATTACACTCTTTCCAGGAAGGAGAGATATCAGTTTTGAAACTTCTTGAATGACATAAAGGTTCCATAGGGGTATTAATCAAATATCAAGAACATCGTGTCAATGGGAGATTTAAAATTAAAGGGTCTGAAATCACATGACTGTCATGTTTTGATGCAAGATCTAATTCCTATAGATTTACATTGCATTTTTCCCAAGAATTTTCGCCATACATTAACAATTCTCTGTTTCTTCTTCAAATCTATATGCAGCAAAGATATAGACCCGGAAAAATTTCCAACTATGGAAAGAGAAATTGCCGTCATATTATGTGAATTGGAAATGTTCTTCCCGCCGACATTTTTCAATATGATGGTTCATTTGATGGTTCATTTGGTGAGAGAGATTCGACAATGTGGTACTGCACATTATAGATGGATGTACCCCATTAAACGGTATATGAAGATTTTGAAAAGGTATGTCAAAAACCGAAGTCGGCCAGAAGGTTGTATTGCGGAGCAATATATTGTTGAGGAAGCTGTTGAATTTTGTACCGAATACCTGTCTGGTGTGGAAATCATTGTCCTAACGAAATATCGTCACACTGAGTGGCTTGAGGGTGAAAGAATTTTTGGAAGAGAGGTTGTCACAATCAATATTACAGATCGGGAGCAGGCCCTCCATTACGATTTGCATAATAGTTTCGACGTTGACCCATATGTTCAAACCCACAAAGAAATTCTTAGGCGTTTGAATCCTTCTAGGGCTGAAAAATGGATATCAGATACACATAATCGACAGTTTATAGGATGGTTTCGAGACCATATTTTTAAGCAGTTAGATGAAAATCCAGACTCAATTTTAGAACGACTTCGATGGCTGGCTGGAGGAGCAAGTGTGTACGTATTATCTTACAATGCTTATGCAGTTAATGGTTATACATTCTATACTAATGAACATGATGAAGATAGTACCATGCAGAATAGTGGGGTTACACTTGTGGTTGAGGCGATGCATGTTTCCGATGCTAAGGACAAAAATCCAATTTATGCAAATATGTCATACTTTGGCAACATCAAACGAATATGGGAGTTGGATTATACGAAATTCAAAGTGCCAATTTTTCAATGCAACTGGTTTAATAATAGGAGTGCTATTAAAAAAGATGAATTTGGATTCATGAAAGTTGATTTTAGTAAGGAAGGGGAGAAAGAAGAACCATTTATAATGGCATCATAGGCAGTGCAAGTATTTTATGTTCCAGACCCTATAAACCGAAATTGGTCAATTGTTCTGTTATCGACCAAAACAACTGAAGGGTCAGATGAATGTTCAACGGAGGTTGACCCTTTTATAGGGACTTCACAATCATTTCATAGTGGTCCAAATGTAGACAGCATTTTGTATGTCAGAGGAGACCACAATGAAGGAATTTACATAGTCGATAGAGGAGTCAAATCACTTCAGCCTTTAAAGAAAAAAATAGAGTACAATAATCAGGTTATTTGTTTATTGTAACATACATTGTGTTACATTATGTTATTATCTGTTCGATGCTATTTTTATGTAATCTAAATTAAATATTAAACCAATTCTGTAGATAATGACTTCTGCACCTGCTGATGTGCCCAATCCCGAGGCACAAAAGGTCTCTCAACCAGCAGCTGGTGGTCCCACTACAGAGCAATAACAGGTTTCTCAACCAAATGTTGGTGGTCCCAGTGCAGAGAAATAATAGGTTTCTCAACCTGTTGTTGTTGGTCCCAGTGCTGAGGTACAACAGGTTTCTCAACCTGTTGCTGCTGGTCCCATTGCCGATGCTAGTGCTCCATGGGAAGATATTGATGCTACTTCTGAGGAAATGGTAGGAAATGAAACCCTGAAAGTGCAAAAAAAAACAAGAGCATCGTAGTTTGACAGTGTTAGCCAAAATCCTTAAGGAAAAAGAAAATGGAATCAAATTTGAGGTGGGATGGAATAAGCGAGGCCAACATGTTAACCCCAACAAAGCCATCTAGTGTAGCTACATTGGAATCGTCACTCGGAAACGTGTGCTGATTGATGTACAGTCGTGGCACCATGTTGTCACCGGGCTGAAGACACTAATGTGGGAAGAGATTACGGTAACATTATGATATCATTTTTTTAATTTATTAAAATAAAATAAAATACCAAAACACTGACTTACTCTTCATCATCCATTACAGAGTGCATTTATAGTAGATGTCTCGCACAAGGAATATGTATTAAGAGTTGCAGGAATGATTAATAGACGTTTCCGCACAATTTTAACGAAATATCATCTTAAAGATGCAGAAGGGAAAATCAAGCCGCACCCACCTCCTCTTTACGCACAATTGATATCCCAAGGAGCGTGGGATGCATTTCGAAACCATCGCGGGGAGCATAATTTCTAGGTACATTGTGTGGGGTAATATGTTTTTTGACATTTGCTTGTATTCATCACTCTGATTGACAGTTTTTTATTTATGAAACAGCTACTGAGTGCTGAAAATAAAAAACGTACAACAGAACCAGCGTACCCTTACCGTAAAGCAAGGATGGGGTACGGTGAACTTGAGAAAAAATTGGTACATCTTTTAAATCTACCCTACTACTAGTATGTGACATAAAACAACACTGTAACCATGTTTCTCTATTTATATGTAGATTGATGAATTGAAATTGAAAGCCATATCCATCCCACACCATGTGCTATGGAAGGAGGCTCATGTAAATAAAGAGGGGACATTGATAGATGATAACACACAAAAAGTGTGGGAAGCATGTGCAAGTATGACATAATATAAATTTGAGTTTCTTTAAATCACTATTACATTACAATAACTACTTATTTTTCTATATTTTCTATCTAAAATAGTCACAAGAATCAACAACAACCGCACCAGATGCAGACATACTTTCAGCAGCCTTGAAGCAGCCAGAAAAGTATGGTCGCGTCAGAGGTGCGGGTTTTGGGGTAACACCCCGAACATATTTTCAAAAACAAAAACAAGCAGAGGATCAAAATGAAAAAATGGAAAAGCTGGAAGAACAATTATCTATTTTTCATGAATAATTACAATACTAGAGAGAGATGACAACAAAATTGATGGGGGGGAGGCAAAGATAAGAAAAAACTCAACAACAACCCGTGTGTGATGATCTCGCCCCACCCCCACCATCTTTGAGGTGAGCCATTCCCCAAAAAAACCTGACTTAGATGAGGTAATAATTGTTTTAATAATTGTTTATGTAAAATTTGATTTACATAGACACTGATACCTTTCCTATACTAATATTCCATAGGGTGAAAATGATTGTGATTTATATTTATCAACTCCCACCTATCGCCTTGTAGCGAGGGCTACGGTGTTCAATACGCAAAACGACATGCTACACAACAGACAACTTCCAAAAGATCATCTTAGAGTGTCAATTAACGTAGCTAATGAGCCGAGTGCCGAGCTACCTATTCCAAATGGCGATGATGACATTTATACGGTTGAAAAAGCTATTGGAACATTCATCGCATGGCTGATAGTTTTTGTAAAAAAAACATGTCGACAAAAAGGTATTCATTTAATATTTATTTTTAAAGCTGGATCTTTAACATTTAATGAAAAAAGGTCTGAACCGATGACTATTATTACAGAATGACAAAGACTTTAGGGTGAAATGAAATATCAGCTCAATACTATCTCAAGGATCAACCAACCTATTGAAACGGTCTACTGAGAGCACCTTCACCCCGCCCGTTCTATATCCACATTTAATATCATTGCAGGCTCATGTGGATACAAATTTGAAAGACGACAGTACTCACATAGTTGCTTTCAAAAAATATATGTATGGAGATGAGATATCAGATTTCATTAGTGCTGAAAATGTAAATGAAGTCCTCAAGTATGAATGGCTAGGAACATCAGTTGTAAATGTATACATGAGGTAAGTTTTCATGATTTGATTTTAAAAAAGCTGATATACTCTGATAATTTTGACTAAATACATTTTATATTTTTTGCAGACGTATATATGAAAAACAATTGAAAGGATTTCTCCATTAACAAAAATTTGGACTCGTTAGTCCTCACACCACATCTTCAAAAGACGAAATAGATTCTGTTAAAGAGGATGTAATATTGTCATCCCTGCTCAAATGGTTTGAAAACAAAATTATGGATGATAGACTCTTTTTAATACCAATGATGCAGGGATAAAACTCTAAAATTTAATCATATCAACTATATTTTCATTTCTTTCTTTACTTATTTCATTTTTTTATTTTTAGGGAGCATTGGATGCTGATTGCAGTCAATTTGTATACTCCAAAGATTTATTTTCTAGATTCAATGCATGGATATCCAACAAACCGACCACGCATGATGGCGTTTGTTAATTTGTAATACACTAGATCCATCATTTTAAAACAAAACATCTAGTTATATAATTTATGTTATCTTTTAATGATGATTCTGTTATGATAGGGTGGTGCATCAATATGGTCTAATGAATGGAATGAATCCAAGGCATAAGGATGAGCACGCCTACAAGATCTACAACTAGAAAAGTATCGGGGTATATATAATAACATTTCACTATACAAACACATATCAAAACAAATTACTTATTGTTGTCGATGTTTTTGTAGTGTCCAAAACAAACAAACGGAATGGATTGTGGTTATTATGTTTGTAAATTTATGAAAGAGATCATATTTCATCAACAAACTAGCATCCCTAATGAGGTATTTTCAAAAATAATTACGATTTCATTTAAAATATTTATTAATCCTTTGTGTATTTATAGTTTTTCAGTACTACTATGACTATCGCAAAAACTCATATTCAGAAGATGATATACATGTGTTTCGAAACGAATGGGCAACATACCTGATGGAAGATTGTACACAAATAGGATGAAGGTAAATTCCTACCACTTATGTTATCTATATATGATCATTGATTATCCTCCAACCTTATTTGGTGAATTGAGAATGCTCCAATGTATTGAAATCTTAATTTATTACTCAATGTTTTCTATCCCCGGATTCATATTATTGATCTTTGAACAAATAAATATTGAATTAAGGCATGATGGTGTGCAGTGCGTATGGGGTGAACGACAAAACCACCGAGGATCAACAAAATCCATTTTCTGTATCTCATTTGTTTGAACTTGTATTTGAGCACATGTGTTGTTGTTTGACTTCCAAAATTATTTCTAGGTAGATGCATGAGATAATCAGTATCGTTGAGGGATTTTTTGGAACCAAAATATGTGTCCGAGGATAATTCAAGTAAGGGAAAGTCTGGTTGAGATGAAATCCAAGCTCAAACAACCAGTACATCATCAAAAGAATCAACCATGTGATGCACCATCATATAGAATCTGGTCCTTGTAATGTTTTGAGGTGTTTATGGATGGTATGGGGAGTCTGATAAGACCCATGGCCACCATAAATAATGTTTACAGACAACTCCACATGTTTTTTGTGCCTCGCACCTCTTTACAAGGATCACACCATTCACATGGTCTATCTTAGCACGTATGTCCCATTCATCCCATTTCTACTCTTGGAAGAACCTGAGAATCTGACAATGCATAAGCCCCACAAGACCCATACTCATCCAACCAAGAGTATTCCTAGTGTGAAGGGAATCTAACCATGGGTAATACCCACAACATACCTCGTTTAAATATATGGGTTTTGATACTTGTATTCTAAATAGGGTACGTAGGAATCCACCATGAGGTTAAATCACAACCAATGGTAAACCATGGTGACCCCCTCACTGGGGTACACCTTCACTTATTTTCCCTCTTGTATTTCCCTTAGTGGAGTCCGAATAATTCTTCAAAATGAGAAACCTTACCTTTATGGGATGCACCACACTTGGGTCAGACCTCATTGGGCGTTTTAATCCATCTATCAGGTAAACATTCCAGGTGCTCCCTCCTAGAGATGTACCTACCTGATCCACATTTATAAGTTTTTTGATCCACCCAGGTCTTATATCTCTGTAAGACATTAAATCATGACCCTATATCCTTGTGGGATGTTAAACTCATGGAATATAACAAGTTAAACATGGGTTTCCATTAATATATTCAATATTAATGTTTAATCAGTCCTTATTAAGGTATTGTGGAGGTGTGGTTTTATGTCTTCCAGCAGATTTCAGAAGATTCCATGCTTTATGTAGGTGATTCCATGATTTTACATTATATGATGATTTTATTATGCTGTATTTGCTTGCTAAGTGTACTATATGAAATGTTTTTGTGGTTAAAATGTGTTATCAAAGGAATTCGGGGTGTGTATAGACTTGAAAGTTATTTTTAAAATGAATGCAGTTGTATTTCTTATGGATTTTCATGCTTAAGTCCTTCAAATGTGTTTGAAGAAATGAGAAAGTTGTGTGATGGGTGTTTTCAAATGGATTTAATGTGTTTGTGAATTTTAAAGAGTGTTTTGTTATGAGATGTAGAGGGTCTATATATGTGTATTTACATTGAATGAATGTAAATGAGAATGTGTTGATATATATGATGTGTATAATTTAAATTGATCATAATTTCCATACAAGGTATTTTCTTTATGATGTGCAGGGGACAGGGTGAGAGGGTAGGGGTGGTTTTATGGGGGAGGGGGAAGGGGGAAAAGTGGTCGGGGGAAGGGGTAGGGGGTGTGGTGGGTTCTTTTGAAATATGTAGGGGGTGGGCAGGGGGTGTGAAATGGGCATGGGGGAAGTGCAGTGGGTAGGGGTGTGCTGTGGAAGGGGGTAGGGGGTGTTCAGGGAGCAGGGAGTGTGCAGGGGTAGGGGGTGTGCTCGGGGGTGGGCAGTGTGTAGGGGGTGTGCTGGGGAAGGGGGTAGGGGTGCTTCTTTTTTATGGAATGGGGGGACATATAGCCATGCTCTACTAAACATTGGGCCATTTGATTATTATAGATGATTAGCCCTTACCATGCACCAATTTCGTTAATTGGTTATTTTATGTTTTGTGCCTCACTAGTATAATTCCATTTAGTAACCTCATTCTTTATTTCATTATTGTATTACTAACATAATATTTGTTGTATTATGAAGGTGAAATCTTTATCCTCAGTTCGAATGCTTTGTTCAGAAACTGCCACCATAGACGAAATTTTTTTAGAGCGGATGAATGAAAAAAAGATTGAACATCATTGTTTTTTAACTGTATGTTGGATAAATGTAATTGTAACCAAATTAAAAATTTTATGAAATGTATATAGAAGCGTTTTGTTTTGTTTTCATGAGTTCAAGTAAATATATGTATCATTTTTGTTCTTTTGTGCTTTGTGTGTGGGTGTTGTGTGTGTTGTGTGCAGGTTTTGTTTAGACTATGTGCAGGTGCTGTAATGTGTGCAGGTGCTGGGAAGGTTCTGTGCAGGTTCTGGTTTTGGATAGGATCTTTGGCCTTTATCAGCGCTAGTTGAGCGCTGATAAATGGATAATATATCAGCGCTTTTTTGAGTGCTGATAAAAGTAGTTTTTATCAGTACTCACAATAGCGCTGATATATTATACATTTATCAGCACTGAAAATAGTGCTGATAAATACTACCTTTATCAGCGCTCACTTAGCACTGATAAAGGGGCACTTTTATTAGCACTTTTTTTAGCGTTGATAAAAGTCCCCCTTTATCAGCGCTATTTTTAGCGCTGATAAAGGGGACCCCCCTTTATCTTCGCCGAGATTAACATCGCTTTTTTAGCACTGTTAAAGGCCATTTTTAGCACTACTATAAGCCATATTGGTAGTAGTGGCCTTGATACACATTATAAATCATGTATAGGCACTTCCTTTTTCATATATTACCTAGAAGGTGTGGCTATAGAAATAACCCATTATCTATGAACTCTCCTTCCAAGAAGATATTAACCATGCAGCCTCGAGGCAAGATCCCTTTGGAGAAGCAGCTTCAACATTTGGGCCAGCATAAGATCATAAACATGTTTTTGATATCCCACCATGTGATTAATTTAAGGTTACACAATCAAAAAATTATTCACTTGACTCACGATGCCCTTGGTAGGCCTTGGATGTGTCACTTTGAACGTAAGATAGGCCATAAAAAATTCAGGTTGATCTCATGATAGTTTATTGATATATCGGTATTTTCATGTTCTTGCCCATGGATAAGATAGCATGAGGATGTCAGGTAGATAATGTGTGGACATCAAAGAAATTTTTTTTGATCATGCAAAAGAAACTGAACATGTCAGCATTGAATATATGTATATATCTGAGACAAGTCTGGTTGATCATGCGCAGACATCCAAGACAAGTTAGTTGATTATATGAAATTCCTTAAACATGTATACTTTGATTATATGAATATATTTGAGACAAGTCAGATTGATTATGTGCATACATCCAATAAAAGTCAGATGATCATGTGAAAGACACTAGATATATCTATTATGATCATGTGAATACATCTAATAAAACTAAGTTTATTATGTGAAATATCATGTACATGTATGCTTTGATCATTTGAATAATCTTAGACATACCAAGAACACACCATTGTACATGTTTTCCATTCCATATTGAAACTATAAACATGTTAGGTGGACAATAAAGACAAGTTTCGTAGACAGAAATGACTTGTTGGGTAGATCCCCTTGGACATTTCAACTTCGTCTGGCAGGCAGACTCAGACTTATTCCTTGTTCACCCTCACCCAAGATCATTTATCCGTATACCCTATTTATAAGGGATGTTTCCTCAATGGGTTAGGGATGTGCACTCATGAAACGCTATACATTTCATTCTCTTATACAATTCATCTTTCTCATTCTAGGCATATGAAACATACCTTTTATGGTCATCATCTCCCACTAAACTGTTAGAAGATAAATAATGATTATAAAGAAAGGGAATCCATCCAGGTATAATTTTTGATCAGTCCTAAAACTTCAAGGAATAACATAATGTCTCTGAGCATGATCACCATCTTTATCCCATCATCATTATAGGGATGAACTAAATTACAGGGACTCTAATTCCTTCCATAATCCGGATATGTAGGATGGCTTCCTATGGCCCAAACTCTAATAGGAATCCACCTGGGTGTAAGTTCATTAAAATCCCAAATATTATTTACTTATGAGTCTACCATACTTCCACATCCATAAGTTGAGGAGTATAGGGCTCACACATGGGCATCATTTTAAGTGTAAGCCCCGACTATTCCCTCAGATACCCTAAACCCATCAGTAGGTTAACGACGAACCAAACTACAATGAATCTAATGCATTTTATAAATAGTATTCATAGTACACCTTCCTAAGTCTCGATCTCCATTCCATAACCCTTATAAGACTTGTAATCACACCTCTAAAAGGGTAATTTTAATGTGTAAGCCCCGTGAAAATATTCCCTCATAAAATGTGTCTGATACCCTACCATCTCTTGTTTCTCAGATGGATCATGACTCACATGGGATTAGAGATAAGAGATGATTGTACCAATAGCATGAGAATAATTTCCCTAGTGTGGCATCTTCATTGGGATGTAAGTCTGATTACATATCATCTTCACTCAAGGGCCCATACTCTTGATGAGGCAACCTGGGATAGCCTTATATACATAAGTCCCACCTAAGGCCTCTATTGTAATATCTATCATCACACAGATTCCCATATACAAACTACGTAGACTCTGATTCCAATATTAATAGGATAAATCAGATTCATATTTGTGGCCTAAGCCCAATATTTAAATCCTTACAACATAATGTAAAATTGTATGGATTTTCCTAGTCACATTACCTTATACTCTGTCAAATGAATTACATTGGTTCTGATTCTTATTCTCATAGGATACACTGGACGCCTCATAGTTTTTTAATCCCATATTCAAGATACCAACCACCTCCCAGGATGATAATAAAATCTATAGTGGTCGAACATGGTTATAATCTAAAGAATCATAAATAAATATGTGAATGGTGGAGAACTCGTTATATGAAAAAATTTGTTTCTATCAATAAATGGTCTTAATAAAGTTATTTACTCAGGGTCAACCAGTATCAAATCATTTCCAGGGAAGTATTTCATGACATATCTTAAATATATAAGATATTCCTAGATTAGGAAACAATTCCCCCCAAAAGGGTGTGATGAACCTGAACTCACATCCTCTCAACCAATTTGTGTTTCTAAGCATAGTTGGTTCTAAAGCCCCAAAGGACAGCCTACCTTTGTAAACAAGGTTCATACTCATTTATGGATTCGGGAACCATTGGGAATATTTTTTTGTCAAAAATATCGTAAAATCGATTCATGAAATTGTTCATCAAATTCAACCCCCCACCCGACAACCATGCAACGAGAAAATGGACATTCCTAATTTTTTGGGAAACAAAATGGTGAAACTGATAAGAAATACATTAACTGTGTAATCCATTTAATTGGTTACAAATGTTATACTATATATTTCTCATTGGGTCATTTTGTTTTTCATTTTTTTTTACAAAACAAAATGGTGAACCCAACACATTTTTTTACTGTGTTTAACCTTGCATAAAAATAAGGTACATCCAATTTATCCATTAACTATGAAAGTAACTAATCAAAATGTGTAATCTTATATATAATTTTACACTAATAATTTTCCTTGTTTCTTCTCTAGGACTTATCATATTCTGTAAAATCAAAATTACAACATAAAATGTTCCTACATATTATGATATTGTTGGAAAAGATTCTTTGCACCTGAAGATCTAATGTACACTATCAGAAATGAAACACCTCTAGTGTTAGTTGGTGAAATCATTGGTCTTGGAGTACCACATTAATGTCTCTATACCGACCTTCAAATCATATCATGAAATCCTTCAGAGGGTGAATTCATACTGATTTTCTTTCCCAAGGAAGGTTGCAGAAGAAGAAGTGGCCCTATTTTCCTTATTCATCCACTTTAAGAGCTTATACCTAGAGAAAAAAACACATACATTCCCAACATAAGGTATGTGGATGAAGAAAATCACCATGTCAACTCAAATGATTATGATCTACCTAGGAGGAATCCCATCCATTCTTGTCATCATCATCGACATTTGACCAAAATTCCACAAGGAACTACAGAGGAAGGTATGCCTACACTGACTATCCATGTTGGGTAATCTAGTAGGAGAGCCCATCAAGGTTATCCAAATAATATAGCTCTAAAGTAGGATTATATTCCCATCATTGCCAATCTGTTTAATTCCCACCAGTGTACCCTAATTGTGTCCCAAAAAATCTGAGATCAGTACAATCCAGAATCCTTGGACATCCTCACAGCTAGTTTTGGTGACTATGGAATCCTAGGGAGAACCATACCCATAGGATTGGGGGAATGTTTATTATATTTAAACCTGGGATCATCAAAGATATGGGAACCAACTCCTCCAATGGTACTATGGGCACTAACCCCTCAAATTGTACCATGGGAACTAACCCACCAAACAGTACAGTGGGAATCGACCCCTCAAATGCTACTATGGAAATCATCCCCTCATGCAATACCATGGGAATAGACTCGCCAAACGATATAGCAGACACCATCTCATGAAGTGGAATATTGGGAACCAAGAATCCAAATGAGATACTCTTTTAAGGAAGATCACTATCCATCATATTTCTCTGTATATATGTTTTCAATTGAATCTAAAGACTTCTCATCAGATATGGACTACCACACTCCTAAAAATTATAATCATACCCCCAGTAATCATCTGATTCATACATGGTTAGCCTACCTGCAGTCCCTAGTATAAGAAAATAAGGGATTCGTGGTATCTTTAAAGAATCTATATAAGTTATTACGGACCATTTTGGTATTTCAAAGAGTAGTGATACTGAATCATATGTCTAGTGGAAATAGAGGAATCAGTATATAGGGTCCATGTTGTGACTATCGTCATCATCCACTCACCCAATCATCGACTGATGAGAGGGTGTTGTCATGGATCCTTCAAATTAACCCCTTTATGATTAAAAATGCAATTTCTATAGAGTAATAGATTATTCAACCCCAGTGAGAGAATATATATCTCTAAGAAATAATAGTTATAATTATCCTAGAATCACTACCTCAAAAAGATGTATAACACCTTCCAATGGAATCCCACCTTGTAGTAAAGTTTCTCATCCCACATGGTTGGGGGATTTTTTGTATTTTTATATCCCCATATTAGTTTAAATTCATACATTGTTCAACCTCACCCCATCCAATAGGGTTGGGGGCATTTTTATATTTTCAAGACCCCCAACCCATAGGGATTGGGGAATTTCAATTGGTTCCACCTACTCATCAGGGTATTTTGGAAACCATCTAACTTCAACCATTTATAAAAATCATATAAGAGAGTTAGAATATTTTAATCATTGGGAAGCATCTATATCATCCAAGTCCCCCGATGCTTCAACACCTACCTCGTACGAATAAAGACATGGACTCAATACCCTAGAATCTAAAATCAGCTATGTGATCATGCTAATAAAGGCCTAGGTATCACGTAGTAAAATTATTATTGCCTCACAAACCTTGAAGATAGAAATAGATTGGTATATTGATTCCAATAAAAACATGTCCCTAGGTAATTTTATTTTTCTGTGGAAAATGGTTTGATAGAGCTCCTTGAAATAAGGAAGTCAAATGAGGTAGGGTTGATTGGCCGTAACAACCACTGACCCTACCATCGACATCTCAAGAACACAATACAAGGTTTATTTTAATTTAAATATTGTCTTCATGAGATGGTGGGAGAGGGGCTTTTGAAACTACCGACACCATAATCCACCCTCCTATCATCTAAGAACTCTAAATCGAACACACAAGTTGTTCAACCTGGACTAAGCCACCTACCCCCTAGTGAAAGGAGACCATCTTTTGACATAAGATTGAAAATATCCTAATCCATATAGAAAAAATATTTTCCCATGTATTTTAATTATACCATGGAGAATGGTTTTATAAAACTACAAACAATGATGATTCTGAGTAAGGCAAGTTTGATAGGCCACAACAATCATTTCTCCAACCATCGACATCCGAGGCACACAATAGAGAGATGATAGGTATTTAAAGATAGGTTAGAGAGACATGAAAGTGAAGGCTACATAGAGTTAAAAGATCCCAAAAAACATGAAATATTAATTGGTTTCATCTAATATCTATCAGAAGAGTCACTATCTAGACAGGTAGTTCACCCTCTTTCTTACCACAAGATGTTAAATACATGGATAATGTTCTTATTTATTAACACTAGACTACATAGTTTCCCACATACTTACTGTATAGAATTAAAATACATGGAAAAAATACTAATGACATGACACTAAACTACATGACCATGTCCTTACCACATGATTTTATAACACATGGATGATGTCCTAGTCGTGTGAAACTAAACTACATGACTGGCTCCCTATTTGCATGATGTTATAATTCATGATATGTCCTGATTGCATGACATTAAACTACACAACAACATCCCTGCTACATGACGATAAACTATATAAAACACATCCTAGTCACATGTTGATAAACTATGGGGTATATCAATATCTGGGACACATCATCAACATTAGGTGTAAATTGAAGTTGTTAGAAGTACTGATAATTCAAAATAATATCAATCATAGCTATATCAAAAAATCATGAATACCCCTTATTCTCCTACTAACGACATTATCCAATATGTCAGCTCCCCAAGAACTCATATCTAGGCATCAAGGAAACCTTGGAGAATACAAAAAGTTATGGACTAAAGGGAGTAGGCTAATATCCCTTCAAGCTCAAAAAAAGTCTGTTATCATATCTAGATAGGAATCGTGGATAAAGTATAAATCCACTCCCCCATGCATAAATTCCTTCACCATATTCTCATGGAACAAGGAGGATAGAAGTGGGAGTATATCCCCCACAACAATCCAAGGAATCAACCAACATATCATGAAAAATGAGAGTGTACAGGAATGTATTCCTATACCTACCTTATTAAAGTGATAGTGCTTTGTGACAACAATAAAAGTTCCCTGCAAGAATACTCTATTTAAGATACAAGAATAGGAATATATTCCTATCCAGATAGTTAGAGCAGCAGCAAAATATTATCAGTAAGAACAAGTGTCCACTATAGATCAAGTACATGTCCTTTATCCCATACAGGAGGATTATTGGTATTTTTGGGTAAAGGATGTGAAATAATATCGGGATCATATCCTTATTCCGACTAGGGATCACCAAGTGAGATCTACACATGCCTCAAGAAAAAGCTCATTTTTCTATTAAAAATGACTAGTGAAATATTCCAAAGTCTCATAATCAAGATAATATCCTTATTATGACCAGGCCTCACTAATTTAAAGTGGTACCTACCTCAGGACATGTGCATATTATTATTGAACAAAACCAGTGATATACTCTAAATGATCAGGATCAGCTCATATCCCTATTTTGACTGAAGCCCACCAGGTGAGAGTGGAAAATTCCTTGAGCATGGCTCATATTCTTGTCAATGAAGCTACTTAAAATATTATAGCATCTTACAGGATTAGGATCATACCCTTATTTCATTTGAGAGGTCCATCTTCATATTCCAATGAGAAATGCATATATGATCTGGGATCATATCCCCGCTTCATCCATAATTGAATATAATATTTTAGAACCCATATAAATGTAATATCATAACCCTACCAACTATATAGAATCTCATTGATATACTCCAGAAACTTCATATAAGTGGGATCATATCCCCACAACACTAGACGATAATAAATATATTCTGAAAGCCTTCATACAATTGGCTCATTTCCCTGTACAATCTTAAATGGCAGGTTTTCATATTCTAGACACAACACTAAATGAGGCTAATATCCCTAATATTGTCAATTCTAGTTCCATTGAGGTTGTTCAAGATACATTATCAACACCCAGATGGTCTGTTGAGTCTTTAATCGAATAACAAGGTGATTGTTACTGTGACAGCTCTCCTCATGGTAGTGTGGAGATGGATCGTAGGGAATCTACTCTAGAAATCTTTTGTGGTCAACCTACCCATGGTGATATCTTCCACAGACAAGAAATTAATCCCCATTCATAGAATTATTTTTATAGAGAGGTGATCAAAACCATACAAATTCTCATAGAGAGGTGCTTGATACACTACGGTTAACCGTATATAGTTCCCCATAAACCATTATAAACACTTCACTAGGTCTAGCAGGTGACCTAGAGAGCCGACATCTATGGTCTTATTAGGTAAAGAAATATATACCTAATGAATATTTAGCTAATATAGAGATATTTAAAGAGTTACCTGAAAAAAACCTCTCAAATATGTCTAGATAGATTACCACTTCAAGTAATGAGATCTTAAACTTCCCAAAAGGGGAGTATTTGATTTATATTTTCCTAAATATATAAGTGAATTATTAGATATGAGAGGATAGTAACCTCCCTTACTATAGATATGAGGGTCACCACCGAATCATAAATACACTATGTTTTCCACAACACATGGTCATTCCTTCTATAGTCTGACACCCTAGGTTAGAACATCATAACAAATGCTTATGACATGTTGTTTCTTCATAACAAAAACTCTTTGACTGATTGGAGAAGTTTTTTTAGATTACTATATCCATAGATGGGGAAAGTATGAATTTTATCCCATACATCCATGACTATCCTCTCCCTAAAGAAAGCAGATAGAGATATCACTAAATTATCCACCATGTCAGAAAATATCTCCACTGGCATAGATATGGAAGAAAATGAGGATGAACTCAAAAACACCCCTCTCATATTTGAGGAAGGAATATCCACCACCATAAATGAGCTCAGAAAGGTGAATATGGGAATAGAATAATATTAATGGCCTATATCATTTAGTTTCCCAAGATTCTTGGGGAGAAATATGCATATATTTAACTCTTAAAGTAACATCGATATGTGTTCACTAGGAATTACACAAAACAAAATTCATGTTATGATCCCTGATATGGATACACACCATATAGGCTTACGTGATGAATATTAAGGTTTCAAGAAAACATCTACGAGAATATGACCCTCTCATGAAATCAAGTACTAGAAGAAAGTTTTTAAACATCATAGCATCCTGACATCCTAGTAAAATGATATTAAACTTAAAAAACACATCTTAATGACATGAAATTAAAGTTTATAGAACACGTCCTAACCACATGTTTCTAAATTGTACAAAATATTGCCTTAACACATGAATGTAAACTATAAGAAATAAATCATAGTAGCAAGACATTAAGCTATAGATCATATTTTTTCCTTACCGCATTAAATTAAACTGCATGGAAGACGTCCTCACTACATGATTTTAAACAGTTTGAGGACTATCGTCTCACCAGTGATTAACCACACATAATACAAATATGTGCAAAAAAAGAAGTTAAGTTCCCCCATCCATATGTGAATGTCATATCCACATAAATAATCTCTATATTCAAGAACTTTGTGTGGCTTGACTCTTATCCCTATAGGATATATAGTGATACCCAAGTCTATAGTCTTGGAACCAGTTGCAATATTTCTTTTTCACATTGGGTAACCTTCATCCTCACTATGTGATCTAAGACTACATAAATCCACAACATTTATATTCTTTCATGTTAATTCACCTTCATCCTTACCACGTGAAGATAAATTGAACAGTTTATATTCTCTCCACATGACACTAAACCACACAGTTTTCCATAACTACGTATGGCTTGATTCTAATTCCAATGAGATACATAGGGATGCCTCAATCCTATATCTTGTCCTAAACATGACATGATAAAAAATTCCTTGATGATTCCTTTAATTTCCTCTATATAGTGAGAGGAACCTTTTCCATTCCTTGTTTCTCGCACAGAACAAAGCACACGTGAGCTTAGAAATTTTGGTAAGGGATTCCATACATGACCAAAACATGTCAGTTTGGGATAGGGTTTCCATGGTCATGGATGAAATACCTTGAACGTCACACCATAAGTCTTTGTTTCATGATGTTAGACTTTATTCTTGATGTATCATACATGACATAAAACTAGACATTTCCTAGGACTTTCTTGAGAGGACCACTATCCTTACTGTTGGTCTCCCACCACACCTCCATTCCAGAACAACGTGTGTCATGATTCCTATTATTGTGGGATACATAATGTCTCCCATACCTCTATTCTTAGGCATGGTCCCAACATTCCCTTTTCACATCAGAGTTACTATGTCATTATCGTGTTATGTTAAATTAAATGGTGTCTCAAGAACTCCATTATGTTTTATTCCTATCATTGCTGGATACATAGTGATGCACGAATCTCTAATCTCAATTCCATCTACTACAACCAATGGGAACAATGCCACCCTCTGCATTTGGGTCAGGCCTATTTAGATAAATTCCCATTCAAGAAATACATGTTCCTTGATTCTTTTAATCACATAATATGTAGTGATTCACAAATCTCCATTATCGAGTCTAGCTACAACAATCAAGAGGAACAATCCCCCTCTCTATGTATGGGTCAGACCAATATAGTGTGTTTCCTGTTCAAGATCTATGTGTGGCTTGATTCATGTCATCATTGGATTTGTTGTGAAACATGGATCTACAATCCTAGGTAGAGCTATATTAATCAATGGGAAAGATTCCCCCCTCTGTGCATGGTTCAGACCTGAGTGGAAAGTTTCCCATTCAATAACTACTTTTGAATTTATTCATATCAGTATATGATACATGGTGACACCCAGATCTCCAATCTTAGGTCTAGCTACAACACTCATCATAAAAAATCTCCTCCCAATGTACGGGTTGGACCTGTGTAGGGATATTTTATACAAGAACTATATATATCTTGATTCCTATGATCACAGGATCTGTAGAGACACCAAGATCCCCAATCCTAGGTTTGTATACAACATATAAAAGGGAAACAATACACCCCAAACTGTATATGGGATGTACCTATGCAGTGGGATCTCTGAGACCCACTCATTCATGGCATGGTTGATTGCCCAGTTTCCCCTTGTTTCTCACACTGAGTATGGATCATGTGAGCTTAAGGGAACTAGAAAGTCACACTTTCCAATGTTACTGGGATATATTTCATATCGGGGACCATTTACTAGCATAAATACATTGAACTATTTCGAATATTAATTTCCTTACTGCATGATGTTATACTAAAAGGAATCAAATATGTCCTTACCGCATGATGTTAAAATTCAAGGAAAATGTCCCAGTCGTATGAAATTAAAACTGCACAGTAAATAAGTCCCATGTACATGAAGTTAAAATGTTAAGTTCATAAACCATTATTATTCATTATCCAAGTACCATAAGATCTTAAACCCAGTCAATCTGATAATGGGTATTATTTTCATAATTTAAGTCCCTCGTCCCATAAATCATACTCCATATCTTGAGTGCATCATGTTTCTAAAAACCTTTAATATACCTTGGATAAGAAAAATAGATCTATTTGTTTGACCTTGTTATTGATGCATAGGGGATTATACCTACCAACCAGAGGCATCTTGTCCCTATATGAAGGTATTTCTGATCCTTGTGCTCCAGACATCATAGTGGTAGGACTCATCACTCGAGGGTGTTTTGGGCCATACCTGATATTATTGTTCTATATCATTACTCAAGATCTATAAACCTTAGTCCATGATTTACAAAATTTTCATCTCCTCCTCAAATGGATTTTGGATTTTTCTTGACCCTGGTCATCCTGATTAGGCTCTTGTGTAACTTTCCCCTCCTAATAGGTCCATGTGAATCACATCCATAAAATACCTCAACTTTGGTCAAAGTTGTAGGACCTTAAATTCTAACCTATGATTGTCCAAATTGTAAGACCCTAACCGGATCATGAAATAAAAAAACCTATTAGGTTAATAACCCACAAAGGGTATCCTAATAAAATTTCAAGTCTCTAATGACTAAACTCTCCATCTTTAGAGTTTATAAAAAAGTGAGAGCGTAAATGAATAAGGTGTAAATCTCACGGGGCCTACATTTTTACCTATTAAAAGTCAATCTATGATCATTGGAATCCTTGGTCTTGGAAAAAGTTAGTGTAATTGTTGATAACATCTCATATCCTTGATAAATTGTTCACTAGGTGGTCACAAAAATTTTAGGGTGCTTTAACCCTTCATGAATATTTCATTTTCCCTAAATCACACATCAGGATTTGAGTGCCTTCGGACACTACAAACCTTTCATATCCCTTGGAAAGGAAAATATATCTCTCTGTTTGACATTTTTTTAATGAATAAAGTATTATAATTACCAACCAAAGACATCTTGGTCCTATATTAAGGTATTTATAATTCTTGTGATTATAACTTCACCATGGAAAGACTTAGCACGTGGGAGTTTTCAAGGACATCCCTGATATGATTTTCTCATACGATCCTTATGACCTGAGTAATTTAGACCATGATTACAATCCCAATAACCAGACTATTAAAATGGTTTCAACATCCTTGATGTTATGTCACTATGTATTGTAAACATTTTCAAAGTAGTAATGAGACACTTCATTCTGGATCCTTTTGATCGCCCACACCACATGACTTGAAACCACATGGAATATGGCTTGATCCTACAAACAAAAAAGATAAACTTAACTATGATTCTATTACCCTTCTTGGATATTCCTTTTCTTCATACCCCACTTTAGTTACCAAACATTTGATCCTTATCAAATCCTTCATGGAAGGATTTGGGATCAACTCTACTTGACCATTCATGTAAGACCTATAGACTCGTGCATAAGTGATTTTCCCTACCAATTAGTGGAATATCCTCATTATAGGAAAGGTAATATAACCCTCATTATCCTTGGTAACACCATGGTGAAACATAGAAACTTAGGGTGCTTTGGGTTAACCTTATTATGTATTTCCCATTCCATGATTCTTCAATTAAACCTCCAGGAAACATAATTTACACAACTTGTATTCCAACTATCCTGGTGGATTTATCTTCCCTAATATTTTTACCAATCATTGACACCATATCTGAAAATCTTCATGAACATTTTAAAATAGTCTGGACACATATGTTTGACCATGCTAGTGATGCATAATGGCTTTGAACTACCAACTAGAGGTATGTTCTCCTTGAAGGAATGGAACTCCAGTCCTCATGAGCCTTGAAAACACAACAACAGAACTCAGAACCTTATTATGTTTTGGCTCATCCCAATCATGTATGTCATATATTCCATATTCATTAATCAAGTCCTGGTATTAAGACTTTTAAACTGTATGGATTCTCAAGGTCTGATCCAAAAGACCCTAAACAACAACAAAAAAATGTTCGATCTATAAGACCTTAAATTACAGAAATAAAAAGTCCAATCTAGAAGACTCTAAACTAACATCAACATAAATTCTGAACTAGAATGATATAAACATCCTGCAATATAAGGTCCAATCCAAAAGACCCTAAACTATAATAATAAATGGCCTAAGCTTGAAGATATTAACCTATAAAATAGTATTGGTCTAGTTTTCATGACCATAAAATGGCCAATTAAAGGAGAAAAATGATTACCATGGGGAAAACTAAAAAAGGGAACCCTGGTAAAAAGTTGAGTCTCTACTCGCTGGATATACACTTTGTGTGATCCATGAAATATTGATCACTTATACAATGGAAAATGAACAAAACTTTTCAGGTAAAATCCCATAAGAGGAAAGCCTCAACAAAAACCAATTTCATGACCGCTAAGCCTTCCCCTATATAAATATTATTAAAAATTAAGTGCAATATAAAAGGAATAGATTCAAATCATATGGGGACCACCATATGGACTTATCGAAAATGAAGCTATGCTTACTAAGTCCCCTGAATTAAGTAGAAATTAGAGCATTCTTCCTCTAGAATGAATATCTTACCCAAATTATCCTTGTAAATCAGGTGATATTAAGATAACTAGAGATGGTACATCCACAGGGAACCTCATGTTAGTGGGAATACATGATCATTTCTCAAGGAAAATCTGTTGTGACTGAAGAACTCAAATCCAGTTTTTGGGTCTATTTAGTATTACACAAGGGATGGGTAACTTGAATGATCCTTGCAACATCTCTACTAAATCATGGGTCTTTATCAGATATTTTTTCATAATATGGAGACATTCACCTTCTTACGTATGAGCTAGATCTATGTAAGGACATTCATCACAAAGTTGTTTTTCTATTGACATATGTTCCATGTGCATGAGTTTTATCTACACACTATAATATTTCATAAATATGTATATCTTGATTCCCATTCTCATGGGATATATAGTGACATCCACATACCTTACTTCAAATCGAACCATAAATTTATTTTTCACCCAATCCCTATTCGAGCATGAAATTTACGAACATTCTAATTCTAGAGTGTTTATGGATGAAATCGAGCCTAAATATTGTCTTGGATTCATCTAAGAAATCATGGTCAAGAGTCTCATATTGATAGCACCTAAAAGTTCCTCAGTCAACAAACTATGGACAAATCCTCTTATGGGGTCAATATCGAAGCCTCTAAAATGCTCAAATATGCGGAAAAGTAATCTATATTTACCTTAGAATCATATTCTTTTCATTTCAAATGAATCTAATTCAAATGGGGGAGATTTTGTTAACACCCATACTTGTGTGATATGCACTTTTCCATCAAATAATTTAAAAGTGTAAAGATTATGAAAACAATGTTGATATACTTTGCATGAAGTACTTAGTGGTAAAATTTTAAATAATATGGGATTAGATTTTCCTTATAAGGGAATATAATATTAGCCTCTATATTCATTTTATATATAATGTTATTCTAAGTATTTATGAATTTCCTTTAGACAAAAAGTATGCCAGATAGGCCAACATGCCAGCTATCTCAACCAGAACACTTGCGAGAGTCACCTCAACTATGCTCATCAATCCATCCAGGTGGCATGGAGGCCGGTTATCAAGTCTTGAATAGTTAATGCACGGGTGTGTTCGAGTGTGCCTAGTCAGGCTGTAGAATGGGAGGGTGCGACTGGGGAGGACTGGTGCAGGTGTCGAACCTGCTTCTGGCATGAAAGGTGGATGCCACAAGATTCACTACTAATCACTCCTCAAAGTAGTGAAAATTCAAAGTGGGATTCTCCTAATATGCATGCACCATTCATTCATTAATATATATAGATAAAAAACAATATTTTGATTGGATCTATCTCCACTGTCTGATCACGTCCCCGCATCACCTTCAACCTCCAGATGCCTTGGTTGGATGTCGCGAACCACGACCAATGCTCACTCAACAACACCACCATCTCCCCCAACCACCAGTCCTTTTATGATATCCAAATGAGCTCAAAACAACCAAAATGGATTCCCCTGTGATCCAAATCCTCCAAAAATCTTGTACATGATTCATCACATGAATTTCATCGATCACATGAATAACCAAATAGGACATGATAGCATATCCATTGAGCCACCATGCATGAAATCTACTACCTTCATGCATGAGTTTTATTTGAATAATATAATCCATCATGAAGATAGTCATCACATGAAGCCCTTTTTTGAATCATTATGGATTATGTGAACTATGTATCCATCAAATTCATTTCATGATTCCACCCCCAAGAGGTTTTAAGTGTTGTGTGATCACTAAATTATGATCAAACAAGATAAACAGGATTTCACTAAAGCCTCACATGAAAAATATTTACATAATAGGCTTATGCCTTTAGAAATTATTATTTATTTTCCCACATAAGGTCACTGCATAAATGAGCAAGGCTCACGGGAATCCTTCATACGGCCACATGATGTTAATCCATTGAGGCCTTCACCTCCATTGACCGGTGCATGTGCCATCCTCTCCATACAAAGTTGAATCAACCTAAGACTACCTTGGACTATATAAATCGTTCATCACCCATAAAAAATACATGTGATAGAGGTGGAGGAGCAGTGGGGAAGGATAGTAGAGAACAAAGGAGATCAGCCACCACCTTTGAAGTAATCCCCCAAGGTAATCATGAGACCTGCAATGATTTCCATTGTCAGATTTATTCATTTGATTAATTTGGGATCATGTGACTAAATTATGGTTTAAACATAATTTTAGATCCCTATTATGAAAAGTTATCTTTTGGAAAAAGACGGACATATACCAATGGATAATATGAATCCTCCATGCATCCATGAATAGGTGATCATGCAAACCCTCAGTCTTGAAATGCCACAAATCCTATGTCTTGAAATGTGGGCACACAACCATGTACATGATTACCTATACATTATTTACCCATTTATCAAACTCCTTAGGTTATGAAAAGGACTTGTGCACATGTGATCAAGCAGCCCTAAACCATGCTCGTGATCATGCGACTCCCATATGCATTCCCAATGCTTATATAAAACAAACTCTTATAGACCCCCTACCATGAAAATTTAACAATGAAGACATTCACCCCACTTTCTATACACTCCTCCTCACCATGTATCATGTACCTCCATACATTTATGTAATTTATTTGATACATATCCCCCACACATGATCAAATAACCCATCGCATGACCCCATAGAGGTTATGTGATCTATTGAATAATTGTGTTTCATGTGATACAAACAAGTAGTACTTTTTTGGAACATATGGGGTATTCTCGTGTACATAAACCAATGGAAAGAACCACTCCCATACTCTCCATGCATTATGAACTCTTTTCCACTTGTATGACATCAATGTACAACCTCAACACAATAACAAAACCCATCAAAAGCTCCTTTTGAGGTCATACAATCACATGAACAGCCAAAAATCATGTGGTTATATTATACAAGGTTCCCCAAAACATGTACATCACCTTGAAACACATGAGAACTTGTGGTAAGACCATTCCATTGTCATATACTTCCTAAGACAGGTAGTTGTGAAAGGAACCCATATCTATGGACTCTCCTTCCATGAAGATATTGTCCATGAAGTCTTGAGGAATGATCACTTTGGAAATGAATATTTAACATTGGGGAAGGGGTAATATCATATAAATGTTCAAAATATCCTACCCCATGATTAATTCAAGGTCAGGAGATCACAAGATTCTTCATTGTTCTTGTGATGTCCTTGGGCAGCCTTGGACATGTCAATGTCATCGCAAGATCGGCCTTGGACAATTTTGGTTGATATCATGATATATTTTTAACATATCGTCATTTTCATGTGATTGACTATGGAAAATATAGTCAGAGGAAAATCTAGGTAGACCTTGCATAGACATACAAGACAAGTCAATTGATCATGCGAAATACACTAAACGTTCCCTCTTTGATTATTTGATGACATCTGAGACAGGTCAAGTCGATCATGCATATAAATCCTAGACAGTTCAGTAAATCACATGAAAGACACTGAACATGTATGATTTGATTATACAAAGACATATAAGACAATTAAAGTTAATCATGTGTATACATACAATACATGTTAGTTGATCGCGTGAAAGACACTATAGATGTCTATTTTTGAACATGTGAAGACATCTTATACAGTACAGGTTATTATGTGAAGGATCTTGGACATGTCCACATTGATCATATGAATCGTATTGGATATACCTATAAGAAACCCTTGGGTTTGTCTTCCATTACAGATTGACACCCCAAACATGTCGTGTGGGAAATCAAGACTTATCTAAAAGATAGGTAGGACATGTTGGGTAGATCCCATAGGACATGTCAACTTCATCTGCTAGGAATAGTCAGACTTATAAAATGTGGACTCCTAACCAAGAAACTTCATATATATGCCCCTTTACAAGGGGATTTTCCTCAATGGGTTAGGGATGTGCACTCATGAAACCCTATTCATGTCATTCTCTCAGACGGGTCCTCCATGTCATGTTATCCATGTGCATCATACCTTTTATGGTCATAATCTCTCTTTAATCTATTAGAAGATAATGAATGATTATGAAAACGGGAATTCATTTGGTTATCATCCTCTAGAATTCCTGAATACTTGGAAAAAACTATAGCATCTTTGAGTGTGATCACCCTCTTTATCCCATTATCGAGTTAGGGGAGAGCTGAACTATGAGGACTCTAATTGCTTCCATAATCAAGATATGTAGGACACTTTGATAATGCATGAGCTTCAATGGACATACACTTTAGTGTAAGTACCTTTATATCCCAAATATTCCTAACTAATGAGTCTATAATCCTTCCTTTTCCATTAGTATATGAGAAGTGGGCTCACACATAGGAATAATTTTATGTGTGAGCCCCGACTATTCCCTCAAATGCCTTAAACCCATCACCAGGTTAAGGAAGAACCAAACTATAATGATTCTAATTCCTGTTATAGACAGGATGTGTATTAGGCCTTATTAAGGCTTGAGATCCATACCATATCCTATATGAGACTAGTAATTACGTCTCTCAAAGGGAAACATTAATGTGTAAGCCCCGTGCAAATATTCTCTCATGAAATGTGTTTGATCCTCTATTATATCTTATTTCTCACACCGATCATGACTCATGTGGTCTTAGATATTGGAAATGACAGTACCAATATATTCATAAGAATACCCTAGTCTGGTATCTTTATTGGGATATAGGTATGATTAGATCTAATATTCACTCAAAGGTCCATACTCCTGATGAGGCAACCTAAGGAAGCCTTATATGCATAAGTCCCTCATGAGGCCTTTATTTTCATATATATCACAATGAAGAAACCCATACCTAACCTAAATAGAGTATAATTCCAATCTTAATAGGATACATATGAATTATCTCCAAGGCTCGAGCCTTATATTTACATCTTTATCATATTATTTTAAACTAAATTGATTAGTCTAGTCGTACGACCTTAAACTATGTCAAACAAAATATGTGGGTATTGATTTCTTTTCTCACATGATACATAGGTTTCCTCATATAGGTTCAATCCCATATCCAAGACACCAACTACCTACCATTATGAAAATAATCTTCAGATTTCCTAAACATGTTTATAAACTAAAGCATCATAAATAAATAAGAGAATGGTGGATAACCTGTGATTTTCACACAGTTATTCCTATCAATACATGGTCTTAATCAAGTTATAGATATAGGGGTGATTAGTCATGTATTGGGTCCTGGTAAGTATTTCACGAACATATATTAAATCTATATGAGACTCCTAAAGTATGAAACAATTTCCCCCAAAAGGGTGTGATGATCCTGACCTCTGATCCTCTCAACCAATGCGAGTTCCTAAGTGTCATTGGGTATGAAACCCCAAAGGACCACCTGCCTTTGGGAATAAGGTTTGTACTTAGTTATGGATGTGGGAACCATTTGGAGATTCCATTATAGTAAAATATGTCAAACCTAATGCAAAAAATCATGAATCACATTCACCCCCCCCCCACAACCAAACATTTGGTAAATGATCATTCCGGATTTTTTGGGAAACAATCATTATCCCATAAGATTCCAAAGAAACTATTTTTATTTTATTTAATGGGTTAATAAATTCAAATATGTTTAATTTTTTAATCATAACTTGAGATATCTTCTTAGGAATATCCATAATATTCCTCACTCCACCTTTTATCTGGTTCGGTTTCTCATTCGTAAAAACACTTCATTATACATCACACTCATTTTTAACTAGGTTAATTCTAGTTCCATAAATTTACTAACATATAAATGGTTTCTAAGATTATATCAATGAAAATAATAATAAACCATATTAAAAATAGAATAAATACTAATATGACCATAACTATGTTTTCTTCTATTGACATCTTTTAGTTAGGCCAAAAATACCCATAATATTCCTTAACATATTAACCATTGATGTTATAGAATTTTCCTACTTGTTATTCCAAACCAATATATTAGCCCCTAAAATATTATAAATATTATAAATTATAATAATAAAACAATATCCTAACCTCTAGTGTTATCTAAACCCTTTTCTCATGTGAACTATAATAATTTATACATAAGCAACCCATAATTATGAGTTTAAAAGCAATGATTTTGACAATTCTTACATTAAAATGATATTTTAGGTTTATAGTTGAAAATAAATATTATATCCATTACATTTCATATGGAAACACTACAAAACAAAAAAAAATCATTCCATAAAAAAGTCTTGAGAGGAAGCCCCTATTTCATTAATTACACTTTTTCTATGTTTAAGATGAGTCATCACAGTGAAATGATCGACCAAAATATAATTCATACCCATACTTATATCATTTAAAAAAATTTGAAAGTTATATATGAGAAAAAAAATTAGTAAATAATATAAAAATAATATAAACCCATTATTCTATTTTACAACCATGGAAGCCCTTATGAATATTTTGTCTTTTACGTAGTAAATATTGATCTCAAATAATTGTTTACATTCTTATGAAATCAAATTTATTGTTGATATATTTTCAAAGAACATCTCATACACATGTATAAAGTAAAAAAATTATAATCATTAATGATTCATTGAAAGAATCACACTCTAAAATGCTTCTCCGTGAAAATACATACTTTCACCTTTAAAAGATCATAAATATTTATTTAATCACAAAAAAATTTATTAGCTCATAAAATAAAAATAATTCCATAAAAAAATAGTTAAAATAGAAAAACCATGTAGTAATATTGGTAAATTATCTTTAAAATCAAACTTACAATAACTCCCACAATAATCCTTACAGTGGAATAACATACAAGGTTAATTTTAGTATATCTCCACACGAGAACTTATCACTACCCAATGCATTTTAGGAATATGTCAGACCTATGCATCATGGTATATAATGTAAATGACCATATCATTAATAAAAAACATAAATTATTTTATTTATATCATAAAACTTATAATTATTTGAATTTATTCCCATAAGAAAAAACACATTCAGTTTTCTAATAAAAATGAGAGGAAATATTAGTTTCTCTTGAAAACATTTAAACAATAAAATTAAAATAAAAATGGAAATTTAATTTATTTTGGAAATCCCTAAAAACAATAAATGTAGGCTTCATAATGAAGAACATACACAGTGTTGGGAAAATTCACTCCTTCTGTAAGCATTAAAAAAACATTATTTTCACACTATTCTAATGAAATTAAAAAATGACCCATATGAAAAATATTTAAAATATTCCTTTTAAAACATTTGTAAAGCAAGTAAAATTTATTTAAAATTTCCTTTACAAATCCTTAATGTATAAATAAGATAATTCTTGAAACATTTAAAATAAAACGGACATGGATTGGATTAAAACATTTAAAATAAGTATTTATAGAAGAATAATGTCTCTTTATACCCAACTCACTTTGCACAACATCTACCCTATTGAATAATAAAATAATATTTATTATATTCATGGTTCCAAACATTTTTCATCTTAATTTACTTACAATTATTCATTTTTTTCATTTTCATCATGTTTCACTAAGGTTCTAAATTATCATTGTTCATATTGGTCATTTTGGAATTATTATGTTCATAATATACGAAAAAAGAGTTTTGGTAGTTTGATTGGGGTCAAATAGTTCATGGATACATAATCTACATAATTTTATTCATGTGAAAGTTAATATTTTTATACATTTAATATTATTTTATAACAATCCATGTAAGTTGGTTATAAAAACTGAAATATGTCATTTCATGGAGGTGGTAGTATGCATATACACATGAGTTAATTTTACAATGGTTTGGATATAATAAAAGTATATAATATTTTATCTTTACGCAGTAATAATTATATAATAAATATCAAATATATTAATTAAACCCATTTATATAACCATCCATGTGAGGTTCTGTTGAAAAATTAAATACATCACTTCATGGAGGCAGTTCTATGCATGTATGCATGGACAACATTTTCTATTTTCATTGGATATAAACTAAATATGGTAAACAAAGGATTTACTTCAAATAATAATAATTACATCATAAATATAAAATTTATTCATTTAATATATTACTACACCCATGTAAGGTGGTGATAAAAAACAAAACGCATCAATTCATAGAGGTGGTGGTTCGCTCGTATGCATGAGTGATGCTTTCATTTTACGTAGAAAAAATATAGGTAAAAATAGTTATCATATCAATATCATAACATTTTAGTATTGTAATTATAATTATTAAATTATATTATGTGTAGCATCCCATGTTTGGTTCCCAAATCAGTAACTAAACTTAGAGCCACCTAGCTTCAAGCATTCCTCCTGGTACGCTTGAGGCATCCAACTAGATGTGAGGATATATGATATTATGTAGGGGATACTATACCCTCATAATCACAGTGAATAAAATTTGTATAATTAGCTAATAAAAAGTCAAAATTGATATAATAATAAATAGGTGAAAGTGTAAACTAGGCAGATATCATAAATAAACCAGTAGAAACCTTATCAAATACCACATAAAAATGCTAATCATGTCAAGGTGATTTAAAAAAGGTAAATTACGTGGGATATAGAGAATAAGTCATATAAAAGAAGCTATAAAATAATTAAATAAGACTGAATTTTATCTTCAATATCATCATTATCATAGGCTCATTCCTCTGCTCTGGTACTCCATCCTAGTAGAAAAGGCAGACATCCATTGTAGGCCACTTCCCCTTGTCCCTACCTGGATCCATGAAGTCTTTCTTGATTCCAATCATCGACCCAAATAGGGTGTAATATATACTTAGTATGACACCACAAACAGTGTCTATAACAAACATAGTTTATGCATATAAGTTGTATCAGTGTGTATGTATAACAATAATAAAAGATGTAGATGAAAAATCAACACAACCGAGTCTTCAGGTACATATTCTAAAAATAGTATTCATTAAATGATAATAACTATATAATAGAGTAAGGAATAATATATAGAAAACATGGTCATATAATTTATTAAACAATTATGGCATATTTCGAATAATCATGTATCAAGCCTATGTGGGCTAGGACCTAAGGCTAGTGACCAAGGAATCCTCTTTGAGTCTACAAATCTCATCCATAACAAACTCTGTGTAATATAGATGTAAATGGGCTAGTAACCCGTGGTACATGGTCATGGAATCCTCTTTAATTTATATATAAAATCCATATAAAACTCATTATAGACTTGGGTGGCACCCAAGGATCATTCCATAGGTAGTCCAAGAAAGTTGAATCCAAGGAAGGAATCCAAGCCGTCCAATATAAATATGGATGTGGGTTGTCATTGACATTCCACATTACCATACATCAGTTCCATACCATGTCATTTATTATCAACATAGTATATAAGTATTCAAGGGATAATGTTAGTCTTTATTACCTTTATCAATTCAATTGATCATATTCATTTCATAAATCATCTCACTTACAATTGGTAAGGAAGGAGGCCATGTTAGTGCTTATACTTTTCATCAATTTCAATAAAATGAATTATAAAAAGGGTCATGGGACTTGTTAGTTTTGATTCCCTTTATCAGTTTAATTTATTATATTCAATTCATTAATTAATTCATGTTTGAGTGATAAAAATGGGGTTCATGTTAGTGTCCATGCTACTTTACTAATCAGTTACATAATTATGCATAATCTAAGGGATTTCCAATTTCATTCCCCAACTCCCATCAATTCCATTTAAATATTCCATTAATTCATAAATGAAAAGGTATAATAAGAGTTATTTAACATTTAAAAATTCATTTAATGTATATACATATCCCATTAATAATTGGTGATCTCAACTCACCCCAATGGTGGAATAATCATAATCAATAGAATGAACCCAACTCAATGGGTGGTTCGGGTTGAGGTTGAAAACCTCCATCCTTACAAAAGGGTTTTATAACATCTTTGAAATATGGTTTAAACAATTAATGTAAAAATTTATTAATTTTATGAGAAATAACTATAAATTCAAGAATTAATCACAATATATTCAATGTTTAAGCACCCAAAAATTTAGGGAAAAGTTATAGACCACCTACCATAGATGGTCAGTACTATCCTCATCCATTATCATCCATTAACTCATGATATAATGGGATAAATAAATTAAATAGATAAACTCTATGAAAATGGGGAATATTATCTCACATGGATTTAACATTCCATATGGAAAGATAACTGGAGAAATAAAGGACGAGGATCAGATAGCTTACATGTACAGTTCTAACATGAAAAAAACACTTGATTGTAAGCTCAAACAAAGGAGTTATCAGTATACCTAGAAGGATGAGAGGAGCCTTCCAATGTTAGGGAGATAGTTATTGTGTGTGGGAGAAATAAGGGATGAAGAAGAAATAATTAATATAAAAGGTGGGAGGGTAAATGGGAATTTCACTCATTTTTAATGTTTGTGTGGTTTGGTTGCGTGGTTTGGCCAAACTATGCACCAACCATATGCACTCACTACCTATGTGGGCTAGAAATACAGTTTTGGAAACCCATTTCCATCATGTGTGGATCCCCTCTGCAATTTATTTGTAGCTCCTTGCATGGTCTTGCAACTTCCTGGGAAATATTAAACTAACCATCCACCCCCTCTTATTAGACCACACAGTTGAGTTTTGTGGTTACTGATAACTATTAACGAACGATATGCCTCAGGTTGTTCCTCTAAAAATAAAATCTATAGGCTCCAAATTAGCCTTCAATGCTCCCATACCCTTCTTTATGACTTTTAGAAATTGTATTAGATGGAAAAAGATTCAAATAATAACCTAAAGGATTTGTAGCTCATAAGAAAAGTCAGGATGTTACAACCTCCCCTACTTAAAACCACCCATACCTATGTTTCTCGTACAAGGGTAGTACAAAATCATATTAGAATATCTCTTACCACTAAGCATGTACATCAACCTCTCATTTTCTTGTCTTATCCTATTCATAGTCATGTTTCTATAGTACATTTACTTGATGAATTGACATGCATCAGATAGCCTTCATTCTCCTATCAATGATACATATAGTATTCTCTACAAGGGATTAATGTACCTATAACTCATCGTCATCTGGATAAAGAATATGAGATAGATATGAATAATAACATTGATGTTTTTAAGCATGGAAGAATTCATATATAACTCAGTGCCTCTAATTCAACTGCAACCAATAGGATACTAGCTCAACAATCTCCAAAATCATAAGGGGCCAAACATTATGTGGTGAAATCATACCCTGACTTTGAATCCATATATTCCCCAACCTTGTGGAAATACACAAGAAAACCTAATCCCCCACCTCAATCTCTAGGGGCACACGGTGATGATTAGTGTAAGACAAATGCCTAGACTAAGCTATACCAAAAGGATTCCTGATAAGTTATAACTACTATAATGTCTCCTGAATTAGATGGGGTCCCAATAGCATTTCCTCCCCCACCTCTAACTAGCATAGGGTTGAATGGAATGACCTACTATATAAATCATCATAAGGATTTATCTCTATAGTATCTTGGAAGTTGTTATTGTATGAGAACTCAACGAGATATAAATCCTTCTCCCATGAACCTCTAAAATCTAGGACGCATTCACAAATCATGTCCTCTAACATTTATATCATATTATTGGATTAACCATTAGTCTATGGGTGATAGGTTGTACTCCATAGTGCCTATGAACCTAATGCCCTCTAAAACCCATGGTAGGAACATGACATAAAATGAGTTTCATTATATGATATAATTTTACATGTAAATCCATGTAGTATTGTAAAATATATGACATATGTCTTTCCTATATCATCCACTTAAAATGTATCTATGCTAGATAGGAATTTATCATAATTTTTCAATCAGTGTATGATCACCCACACTATGTCACATTATATAGCTAACTTAGGTAATGTCATTAGAAAATCCATAGTGACATCATCCCATTTCCACTTATGAATGTTAAATGATAGTAAAATTCATGCTGACCACTAGTGTTCTACCTTTACTTGATGATTAGTGAAACATTTAGTAATGAAACCATTTATATCTATTTTCATACCAGGCCACCAATAATGGATGTGTAAAAATAATGGTACATCTTCATAAGTCTGAGATGTACAAACTAAGAATATTCATTAGAATCTCACATCAATTAACCTTTGTTTTATGTTGGAACCTAGATGTTTTTGTGAATTTATAAGACCTTATCCTCATTAAAATCTAACAAGGACGTGGTTTCCCTACTGGAATGCTCTCAAGTAGTACCAAACCCTTAGAATCAAAAAGTTTCCTCAACTTCACTCTATCTGTAAGTGAAGAGGTCTCGGATAAAAATGTGAGTAAAGGCGGTCTATAATGTTCCCAAGCCTCCAAATGTATCTTAGAAAATATTTCCATAAACTATCAATCACTATTTTCCTCTTGAACTACATATATCTATGTCTTCTTGCTTTGATCATTATCAATAACATTTCCTTTTCCAAGATTATAAGCAAGCACAAAATCTAACAACTGTAGGTATTCAACCAATATTTGTACCTAATATTTAAGTTAGGATATGTAAATATATACTAGAGGATTTTGTGGCCCATGTACACCCAAAAACACACTCCCATTAATTAATTCCTCCAAAAATTATAATCATGAACCACAGATTCTAGGTTGAGATTTTGAATCAGGTAATTCAGCTCATGTTCCCTCAACTAGCAAGGAATATACATGACAACCCAATCTCTCTACATCAGAACTGATCCCATAGAGATTCCTAATACATAAAAATAAACCATATAGCATCTTTGATGATCTGGTAAAACTAGGATCAGGGCTGAAGTAATCTTTTATTTCAACTACTGAAAGGATCTCTCACGGGCTTCAAACCACAATAATTTCATTCCCTTTTAAGCCAAGCCCGTAAGAGGTTCTTCTAGGAATGATGAATCCAAAATGAAGTTTCTATAATAACCCAAAATTCCTAAGAAAATATGTATATAAAATAAGTTATTTTGATACTCCTTGGAAACAATATATATCACCTTCTCCAGGTCAACTGATACTCTTATCTCAGAGATAATGTGACCTAGTAAGTGGACTCTATCGATCTAAAAGTGTTATTTGGTGATCTTAGTATAAATATGGTTATATAATAGTTTGGTAAAACTAATATCAAGATATTTAGAATGTTTGTGTATATTATATGAGTACACCAAGATGTCTTCCATGAATACAACAAAAAATAAATCCTTATATGGGTTGAATACCTGATTCTTCAAAGCCATGAATAATGTTGTCATGTTTATAAGACCAAATGGAATGACCAAATACTCATACAAGCCATTTTTAATAAGAAGTGATGTGCATGGTATATCATATTATCTAACACGCACCTAATGGTATGCCATCTTCAAATCAATCTTGTAGAAAACCCTCACTCCTTAGAGCTGGATTAAGAGATTTTCAATATGTAGTAGTGGATATCAGTTCTTAATCAAAATATCATTCAACTGACGGTAATCCATGAAAAGCCTGAGGTTACCATTCACCTTCTTGGAGAAAAGAATAATCTAACCCCATGGATAAGTACTAGACTATATTAAATCCCTAGTTTCTAATTCCTATAGAAGGCTCTTGATCTCTTGCAATTCAGTAGTAGCCATCCTATAAAGAGGAAAGGATACCAATACTACTCTTGAAACCATCTCAATAAGAAACCCTACCACTATCTGTGGAGGTATCCAAGAAAATTATTCAGGGAAGACATCCATGAAATTATATATTATGGTGAGGAAATCATCCTAACAAGTTCCCTAGTAATCAATATAAAGTCTAGAAATCTAGGCTATCACTCTACTTATCCCACAATACTCATGTCAAGTTTGACATTACTATATATCCCATTCACCCTTGTGAATATAACTATCTCCATCTAATGGTGTAAAGGACACCCTATGGATAGTGAAATTGATATAATATTGATAAGGAATCAATTGATCTATCTGTTGAATGATATTAAGACATATCATCTTGATGAATAAGATTTCCTACAATAAATGATGCCCTACAATCTCAAGGGGGACTCCTTGCACTGGTGTACACTCTCTGATCGAATTCCCAACAAATTATAGAGTGTCTTCACACCATGGAAAACTCTATTTTTAGGAAATGACTCTCCATAGTTTCCATAGCTAAAAGGTAGTGGGGAGAGCATGTATCAAATAAAGAACATGCTAAAGTTGAGGCCACTAAATTCATACCTCTTATTGTAGATGGATCGACACTCTCCTCTACAAGGATCAGAAGCACTACATATATATGTCATTGTCTATGGACCTAAGATACAACTTGACTACCATAGGTATACCTGATCTACTGTTGTTGTAAATCCGGTGTCTCTCCCCCTCAACCATGACCACCTCCTCAACCTTAATGGTAGGTAGAGCTCTAGCTCATTTCCTAACATGGAGCTACTTATATTTCTCCTGAGGATAGAGCTAGAGTGGATCCTATTCGACTAGAAATAGGTGTAAAGGTCCAATAAACCCACTACAAATGAAACATCCTACTATAGGATCAACAATTTATTGGGGCTCTATCACACTGGTTCTACGTATGTCCCTTCTTACCATAATAATGATATATCACTTGGACACTTAGACCTATTCTTTGATTACTAATTCCTCCTAAAAAATTCTCAAAATGATGCTTCCTACAACTAAATGAGTTTCATCCATAATGAGTTATTGAATCACTATTCCTTATCCCTCCAAATTCATTAAGGTTTTTCTTAGTAATCAAGGCCTGGATCACTATTTCAATGATGGTGGTCAAACAAAACACATCCACCTAATATCAGATGGAATATATGAGCCCATACTCAAAATTTAAAACATGGGAAATACAATCACCCAGGAGAGTAGGAACAAAACACTTAATATCCATCAAACGAGATAAATAATCTATAACATATAGTGTGTCCTTCTCTAGGTTCATAAACACTCTAGATCTCTCTGTCCTCAGTGCCTTAGGAAAGAAATTATCATTAAAGGCTGTCTAGAAATTACTCCACACCATACCCAGATACTGACCATCTAGGGTCAACACATCCCACCTTCTCTTGGATATATCATATATCATGTAATCTATGAGCTTTACCCTCATATTAGTGGGTGTCTCTATATTCTTTAAAATAGATATCATATCCTCCATACTTGAGTTTAGATCCTATGGACCACAATCCCCTAAAACATGGTTGGATGCTTCTACTGAAATTCCCATGTCAACTCTTCCATTATAGGGGTAGGTAATGGGAATCCCTACATGGTCTACATGTTCCATAAGAATTCATCTCGAAACTAGTAATTGGATCTCTGGTTTGTCATAATAAGACGTGTAATATATGTCACTTTAGGAGGTAATCTTAGTGGCTCAAGACCCACCACCTTTAGAGCATAGTCATCTCCAACCTCTTGGTACATGACTTGATGTCGTCATGTTTGAATATATCTATATTTAACAAGAATACTACTCAATAACTATTTAGTAACAATATATATTACATACATAAGAATAAGACAGGTAAAAAACTTCCTATATAGGATTCACACCCCTCTACCTACTCCTAACAACTGGTCTAGGTGACGTATAAGACCATGGAGATTCATAATAGATGCTTTCTAATTCCCACAATGAAGTTCAGGTCAGGTTCATGTAATCTATTTCGTAATAGGGGGTTGGGTATATGTTATAGAGGAAAACAAACATTAAGTTACAATGGGCATCACCATTTAATGGAAACCATTTCATTTAATTTTCCAAGGATGAACAAATTTATATGTGTATTTAGTGTATATATATATATCATGGTCTAGATAGATGAGTTACCATTCCCAAGTTATAAATTCCTATTCTTTTTTAAGTTTAAATTGGAATGTTATGTAACTGCAAATAGATATTTATAACGGTTCAATTATATAGATCATCATTCCCAATTAATAGAGGCATACACACTCTATAAATTACAATCGGCATATAGTTAATTGTAACCACTAATATTTCAGACCATGTGACTAATGGTCCATGGATCAATATACCATAATTCATTGATTAAGGTGCCACCATCATGTTATATAGGACTACATCATTTAGGTTGATGTAGAAACATTAATTAACCAACTATTTATCCTATTTATCTTTCAGAAACATTAGTTAGATAACAGATATAACAATCAAGGCACTAAAACATGTTGGTGGTAATCCACATAGTAAAAATAGATATGACATGGAGTATACATGACATGTTATTCCTCAAGTTCCTATAATTATGCAGTAGATGATAACTCATTGCCTCATTAGACTAACGGTAAAAGAGTACTCACAATGATAATAAACATCACAACTCATATGTGTTACCCAATGGTGAAATCAATACAACTGTAATAGGAATAATCTAGAATAGCAATTACCTTCCTATGTAATTTAGCTTTTCACTATACATGGGTTAGCTTCTCCCATTTATAGGCTCAATAAAAAATTTTTACCCATTCCAAGTCTCCTTTCTACCACCCAAATAGTAAGACCAAATGAAAATAGGATCTGATTCCATTTGTAGCACTATAGGCCTAGTTCACTTATCAGTAACTGAACCTGAGAGACACAAAGCCTTAGGTGAACTTCCTCTTACACTAGAGTCTACTGAATGGTAATTATGCTCTATGAAATTATGGTGATGGGACTATACCCTCATGATTAGATTGAATAGTAGTGATATAATAAGCGGATAAAAAGTGGAAACATATGTAATAATATGACATATGGAGATTAAATTATCCATATATCATAAATAAATTGGTAGAATCCATATCCAATATTAAATTTAAAAAAAATTGATCATTACATAGTGATATAAAAAAGGGAAAGTATATGGGAGATAGAAATGTAGGCTTATACGACATGCTATACAAGAATATAAAAAGAACAAAATCTATCTTCAATAATATCATGAGCACAAGATCAATCCCACATTCCCATACTCCATATTAGAAAACAAGTCAAGGTTCCATAGTAGGTTGCATCCCTTTATATCTACCTATATCCATGAAGTCTTTTCAGGTATAAATCTATGACCTTAATAGGTTATAGGATATATTTAATTGGCCACCACCAATAGTCTTTATAACCAATATAGTCTATGAATATAAGTTAACGTAGTGTTCATGTATAACAGTAATAAAAGTTGTGGATAGAAAATTGATATAACATAATATACCAATGCATGATTTAATAAAAGTATTCATTAAATGATAATAATAGTATAACATAGTAATTCATAAAATGTGGATTACACTAAATATCAAGAATAAAAAAAATATCATTTAATGAATAATATTGTATCAGACCTATAAGGGCTAGGACCAAGGGCCAATGAAAAAGGATTCATCTTCGATCCCATAGATATCATCTATATAAAACTCATTGTAATTTGGAACTACAAGTTCTAAGAACTCATAGACCATGTCTATATAATCCCCTTCAATTCCACAGAGTACATTAATGGAAACCTTATTATAGACAATGGTGGATCCCATAGATCATGTATGATGCAATCTAAGAAATCCAGATCCATGTTAAAAATACAAGGTGTCCAATGTAAATATGAATGTGGGTAATTGATTCCTTACCACATTTCCCCACATCAATTTCATACTATTTCATCCATTAAAAACATATATATAATTATTTAATTGACTATTTTAGTTTCCATGCCCATTATCAATTTAATACATCTTATTTGTTTCATAAATCATCTAACCTATAAGTGATAAAGAAGGAATCCATGTTAGTATTCAAGACTTTAATCAATTTAATTCAATGAATTATAAAACGGATCAAGGGACTAGGTTAGTAAACAATCTCTTAATTAATTTAATTTATTATATTAAATTAATTAATTAATTCATGAGTGAGTTATAAAAGGGAGGGTCGTGTTAGTGTCCATGCCAATTCCCTAATTAGTTACCTAATTATTGTTAAGACAATGGATTATCCATTTCATTCAAAAACTGCCACTTATTCCATTTCAATATTCCTTTCATTCGTAAATGATAAGGTTGTACAATAGGTATTTAACCGTTAATGATTCATTTATTGTATATATGGATCCCATTAATAATTGGAATGCATGAATAACCCCAAGGGTGTAATAATAACAATAAATAGAAAAAATACGCCTCAAGGGTGGTTTGGGTTGAGGCTAACAGCCTCAGACATTGCATAAAGGTGTCATAACTTGTATGAAACATGTTCTAAACAATTAATTTAGGGATTTATTAATTTCATGAGAAATGCAAAGAAATTATGAATCATGACCCAATTAAAAATATGTTTATACACTGGAACTATTATGGTAAAGGTATAGGCCAAATACCTTAAATTGTTTGTACTCTCCTTGATTTTTATGGGACTTTAACTTAGGCTAGAACATGTGAAATCGAAGAAATAGAGAAACACCCTGAAAATAAGGTATATTATCTCATAAATATTTATAATTTGATATGGAAAGATAAGTGAAGAAAGTAATGAATAAAATTTATGATATTCCAATATTGTTCTATTAGAAATAATTAAAAATGATTTCAATCTCAAATTAATTATTTATAAAAAAACCTATAAAAAGGAGGGAAGGCTTCCACCGTGAGGGAGAGGGATGGTATGTTTGAGAGAAATAAGGGAAGATGAAAAAAGAATAAACTTAAAAGGGGGGAGGGTAAGAATTTAAATTTTATCCTTTATTACAGGTTATATGGTTGGATACATGTTTTGGTCAAACCATGTGTCTACTATGAACAATCACCACCTAAGTAGAAATACCGGTGCAGGATACGCACATAGTTTTGGAAAACCATACACCTACCATGTAGATACCCTATATAGTTTCTCTAAATATCTTTACATCATTAGGCAGCCTCCTATTCATGGATAAACTAACTATGAACCTCCTTTTACTGGGATACATGGTTACTACTAACCATATTCCAATCATGTGCCTTAGGTTTTTCCTCTAAAAACCAGAGCTGTAAGATCCAAACAAGCCCCATACTCTCCCAAAACCTTCTTTAAACCTTTTAGAACATCCATTAGATGAAATGAAAGATTAAAACTATAATATAAATAATATGTACGTCATAATAAAATCCTATATATTACATTAGGAAAGTTATAATATTTTTTATGTGGGGAAAGGAAAAAAGAAATTTGAATTAAATCTGTTAAGACCTTTACCACTTCCTTGTATATCCCCCTTTTCATTACAACATAATCCTTACTATTTTGTACATTTATTGAGATAAACTTCACAAGGATATGAGAATGATAGTTTTTGAGGGATTCAGGAAGGTCTTGGTCAAAAAATGGAGAACAAATATTGTGCAGAAGAGAGTAGTGAAGGGATCCTTATATAAGTGCAAAGTTTTTAAAATAATATTTACCACACATTAAAATTAAACTTCTCTAAAATTGAAAATTTTTGGGGATTATAAAATTTTTGTCAAAAAACCCCATCCCATAATATAAGAGAAATGTGTTTTGGGACGTTATCTCATAGTTAAAACCTTTTTACCTCAATTTAGCGACTACTGAGGTGACAATTTTTTTATAACGGTAACTTATTTCTATATCCAAATATTAAATCCACTTCATCACTAAATAAGAAAATTATGATCCTTTATATGCAATCTATTTCATATGATTCAATTTTTAGATGTTGTAAAAATTAATTTTAATGTCAATATGCCAAATGCAACAAAAAAGGAGTTTTAGAAAAATTCATTTTTAAGAAAAAAAATATTTACACCAAAAATACTTTATTGAATTGATTTTCATGAAATTCATCGATTTATGAAAAAATATTGACATTAAATATAAGGAAAATTTGAATTTAAACATGTAAAAACTTAATTAATGAAAAGGATCAAAAGAGATCATTTATTGGAAAAAAATATTACATTTGTTTCAAAATATGAAACATAGATATTTAAATTTAATATAATAATTTTAAATGTCTTGTTATTATTATTAATTATATATTTCGTGTAAAAAAAGGATTCATGGACATTTAATTAATTCTTAGCTCATGATAATGTCATTAAAGTTAAAGTATTTGAGAAATTGACATTTTTCAATATTCATTCAATATCACCCTTTTCCAAAAATCCTAAATATTCACTGTAAGATAATTTTGACTTAAGGAATTAAAACATTTAATTTAATTTAATAAAATTAAAATTTGAAATTTTAAAAATTTGTTATTTAAATGAAAATAAAATATCTAATTTTTTTTATGGAAAATAGACCTTTAAAACATTATGATTTATTAATTTAATTTCATAAAAATTACCAAATAACTAAATTATAATTAAATATTTAAAATATTGAAATATTACATATTAACATAATATTCTTTTAAAAGTGATATATTTAATTTATTTGGATATAATACGCAACACTTAAAAAACACTTTGAAAAAATTCCTTTTTAACATTAAATCATATTAATTATTTATCCTCAAAATGTAATCATTTTTAATTGATTACTATCTTTTCATTTACATGATTTATTATTCATCGTATACTTTTATTTTTATTGTTTTTCTAATATTTCAGGGATCTTTTATTCTTTGTTTTTTGTATATGATAATATTTTGAACGTAATATTATATTAAATAAAATAAATTATAAAATCTTGAGAAACTATATATCTTATAAAATGTGTTGTTGAATAATTGGTTTGAGGAAAAAAAATATTTAGTTATTGCTTTTATTGAGTTATCATGGTTTTAAAGGTTAAATGGTAATATCAATTGGGGTTTTAAATTATCTATCCATAATAATTGTCAATATATAATGTAAATTTTATCCATATATATGTGTGTCTCTGTGTGTGTGTGTGTGTGTGTTAATTTGAGGAAACATTTATGAATAAGGATCTGGTATTTTAAGGGACTTGGAGGGGAATGTGACATCAACAAATGATTCAAGATCTACTATAAGTCCCATGTTTATTATAGTATCTTTTTAAAATCCAATGCTCCATTCTAAAAAACAATGTCTTTGGTTTTATTGACACCATGTATGGGGTAAGAGTGGATTCAAAAAAGCTTAACGATGTTTATAATCTATATTTTATTATGTATGTTAATCAGAAAATATAGTTTTGGAATATTGAGGTGTTGTTGGGGAATATGTAGTGATTTATCGTAAGTGTATTAAGTTGAGGGGATGGTGCCTTATTTTATTTATTATCAATATTTGGTCCCAAATAGTTTTATATAAAGGTGTTTATTTTCATTCCTTTATATTTTTAAATTATTATTGCCAACAAGATAATTTTTTATAACTCAAAAACCATTATGTAATTTTTGGGAATATTCTATGAATCCTGAAGGGTTTAACTCATTGGGGGAATGTTTTTCGTCAAATGTAGGTCATAGGGCCACTTAAGATTTTATTTTATAAGGGATATGTGTTTAGTGTGTAAATTATGAGTAATATTTATTCAAGTTAATGATAACAACACTTAGTTATGTCAGAGTAGTTACACTGACATGAGATATATAAGGCATTTTTGGTTTGTAGATAAATGGTGGTGTATATCAATGTATCCTACTATTACTTGATTGGATATTGTAAGAGAAATTGGTTTACATTACCTTTAATATAATGAGAATAATATTTTTAACATTCTATAAGATGTACAAAATAAACTTTTTGAATTTACTTTCACAGCATTATAAATTTTGGAAAGAAAAAAAATGTTTTCCCTTAAATAAAATGTTGGGATTGAATTCATGGAATTCTTGGATAAATCCATCAATAACTAATAAAATAATAATAGTATTAGGATTTAGTGAGTTTATTACACACATTTAGTATTATTTAATTCATTTAAGAATAAATGATAATGAATCTAATGGAATTATAATTTCCAACACTTATGTTTCATGTTTTTATTTGAGAAGGGTTTATTATAATGGTAAACTAAATGCAATTATTTATTAATAATGGGGCCTCGTATAACTATTATGATAATGGTAAAACATGTAGGAAATTTATGTGGTTATATTACTCAAGTATTAGTCTTATCATTCAATGGGTGGAGGAGGTAAAATTGACATTCTTGTATGAAAATGAATTTTAGGGACAAAAACATATATGGAGGTGAGAAAAATAATGTCGAAGGAATTTTTTAAATAATAGAGTAATATAATCAATTATAGAATGTGATTAATGTGACAACCAAGTGTTTAGAAATGAAATTTTTTTCTCTTGAAATAAATGTGTGTTATAATATATTATATATTGTTATACATATAAATAATATGACAATAATATATATCATGAATAAATATTATTACATTAATCAATAATAAAACCAATTAAAATTCCAAACATATAAATTGAAAAAAAAATATAAAATAAAAAAGATAAATTAAAAAATATATATTTCCCCAATCTACTAGAATCATCACCCCCACTCCTAACACTATAGAAAAGAAACAAAATATTTGTAAACCAATCAACATTATAGAAAATGGAAATATAGAACCCTACGAAGAATTGAGTTGAATAATGAATTAAGTAAAGTATAGTTATTTATAGGAGTTAAAGTGGAGGTTAGAATAGTAATGTGATCATTAGAATAGTAACCTGACCATAAGGAATAGTAACCTGACTATTGGGAATAGTAACCTAACCGTTGGAATAGTACTTTTACCTCAAAATAAAAAATTATGATACAAATAATATTTATCATGGTTACTTTAACTAAATATAAATATTATAATTATAAAAAATAAATATAATGATTTAAAAACTTGAAGAAAATATAAGTGCATTCTTAATAAACTTAATTTTAAAGTATTTCGTAAAAGTCGTCATTTTTATATTAAAAATTAAAATTACCTATTTTAGAAATTTATTTTGATAAAATGAATATAATTATTAAAATCATCATTTTGAAATTATTTAAGGGTGGTTTTTGGTAATTTTATGAAATACATCATTTTTCATGTGAATAGTAAAAATAAAATTTTTCACTTAAACAATATATCCTAAATTACATGATTCATGATGTAATAATGACATAATATTCTCTAGAACTTTACATTATTTCATGGTATATTTAATTTAATAAATGAGTCATGAAAATAGAAAAAAAATTCTAATCCTAATAAGCATTTTCCAAAACCAAAAGTGAAAAGTGATCCCTTAAAATATTAATTTTTCTTTCTTCCCACATTACGTTTTAACAAACTAATTAATTCATATCATAAAGAGGTTAAAATACTTATAAATTGTTATATTATATTTATATAAGATTTATATTGTCAAAAAATCATTATTACATGTTTTACATTTGATATTTTTCTATTTAATGTTTTATTTTAAAAATACCCCCTCCCTAAGTATAAATAACCCCACACTATCCCCTTCTAAATCCAATAATTATAAGCTACCATCCTTAAACATTACATAATCTTGAGTTAATTCAAGAATTATCATTATGGATCTTTTCATGTATATAGTTTTAGATATTTAGGCCATAACTATTACATAAAAAATATATAAATACAAAGTGGACCCTTCCAACAGTATTTGTTTCTTCCATAACATAAAAACTTTTAAAAAGAAACATTGTTTCTTTTCATGTCTAATCATCATGAATTTTCCTTGATTTCGTCCTTGTCTCCATTCTCCCTTAAATCTTGTGAAAACAATTACAAATTTGGTATGAGCATAAAAATCTCAATAAAGAACATAAAAATATAGAAAAACCACTAGTCTAGTTAAAACCAGATAACCCATTCTATGTTTTTTGAGAATATGAAACAAAACATTTTCACATGAATAAAAATCATACTTTTTGATCAATGAAAAACACTAAAACCAATAGAAAGAAATTAAAACCCATTTAGGTGACTTAGAGAATCATATACATAAAACCATTTCAAACATATTCCTATTCGAATAATCTTATGGTTCACTTGCAAATTTGAGATCTATAATGAGGATCACCCTTTATATAAGCTATATTGGGCTCAACTGTGAGCTATAATGGGGCTCAACCCTTTGTATAAACTGTGTCGGGATCTCCTGTGAGCTATAATGGGGATAAACCCTTCATATAAGCTATATCAGGCTCACCTGTGAGCTATAATAGGTCTCAACACTTCATATAAGCTATATCGAGCCCACCCGTTTCATATAATGCTCATGTACCATTTCTTGAATAAAACACGTTCATCACCAAACCCCTTTTTTGAAAGCTTCTTCTAATACCATATGAAAATAAATTACATATAAAAATAACATTTTCATTTAAGAACCCATTTTCAATACCAAGAAACCAAAATAAAGTAATAAGGTATTTATTTTCATTTTAAAAGATATTAAGGCTTATACAGGAATCCAAATATCAAATAACGGTTACGGCGGCGGAGAAGCCGTTTTCGTCGTTAAAAAAACATTTTTTTTTGTTATTTTGTAACAAAACTAAAAATATTTGTATAAAATTATTCTTTTTGAAAAGTTTTAATGACATTCAAGATTAACATAAAATTCTGTGTATATTCCATTTATACCCATATAAATAAATATGTAATTTAATATCATGAAGAAAAAGATTTGATAATTAAGTATTTAAATGTTCATGGTGTCCCTTACCACTTTCAACATTTAAATATTGATCTCCATGATTTAATAAATAACATTAGTATAGATAAAATGAAGATATAAAATTTCATATTGGCTTTATATACACCATATAAATGAATAAAGGTTCAAATAATCAAAAAATGCCTCAATGAAAGGAGATTGAGATGAAGTCCCTTACCTTGAGTCTGACTTGACTTATTCATTATTTAATTTCATGAATAATAAACATAGGTTATTTTCAAATTTCTTAAGATCCTTTTTAAAGTTTATTATTCATTTTATATCTCTTATCACCATGTTATATAAATTAGTTGATTATTTGAGTTTATATAGGATGTTGTTTTGATGTTCGATATTTGAGTCAAAAAAATGAACTTGTTTTGATGAAATTTATCCATGTGGTCATAAGTAAATTATCTATATAATATTATTCATGATTTAAATATCATATATATCCATTTTATATTTATTTATAATATTCCATAACATTTGTAGATAATAAATGAAGTACACCATTCATGGAGACGATAGGCCATACGTACTCATGGACGCTACTTTCATTTCTTTTTCATATTAAAGGTATAAAAAATAAAAAAATACATATTTATATTATAATTCCAGTATGATATCTATTTAATATATGTTAATAAGTTTATTAACTTCATCCTTTATATGTTCCATGTAAGACATGAATGAGTCAGATCACTTTGAGGGGCGATAGTCCACACTTCCTCAAATGAAATTATCATATTTACACATTAAGGAAACCATAAAGGTATGTTTTAAATAAAAAATAAATAATCATATAGAAAATATAAATATAATATATATATATCATATATGAATATATTTTCATTATAATGTCCACCATGATAGGTTGTAGGAGAAAATTGTACAATCATCATTTCGTGAGGCTGTAGTTTGTTATACACAGAAATGGTGTGTTCTATATCCATTATATGGAGGTGTGTGTAAGTGTAGGTATAAACCTTAGCATAAAAACAACCTATTATATTTATGATACTGTTTTTTTATGAAATAATTGAATAAAAATAGTGTATGGGTGGAGAAAGAAAATATTGGAAATGGTCTAAAGAGAATCCGTTACCTCAAAATTGGGTAACTTTGTTTTGATTTGAGCCAAAATGCTTCTTTGAGTTACCTTATGCCCGAGTTAAGGCTTCTAAGAATGAGGGAGGTATTTGGGGAGCTTAGTTTAGAAGAATTTAGATGATCCAAGGGGCTTTATAGGTGTGAGTAAGTGGGTAGATGTGGTGGCCTTTTATAAGAGGGAGGAGAGGCACTTTAGGAAAGTCTTTAAATATTATTTAATTATAAATTGATTTTCAGATTATAATATTTCCAAAGTGATACATTTGGAGGATATGATGAGGATGGGTCAAAATCCTCTCAACCAACAGGTTGTGGAAAATTTTAGGTCACAAAATTAACCTTATCTTTCATCTTTGACCCTTAGCTAAAAACATTAACTCTTACCATGTATTCTTGTATTTTCATAATATAGATAATTCTATTAATTCCCATCAACACAAAGTCTAGGTATTAAATACCATTTAAAATAATAATATTATCTCTGTATTATTTTTTTGTTATAACTCTGTTTTGTGTGCAACGTAAGATTTCAGAGAAACTTGTTGTTGCGTGTCAGGTACACTATCATACATAGTGTCCCCTTTAAACTAAAATTAATTTTAAATTAAAAAATATTAACATATATGAAAATGTATTATTCTCTAAATACCTATGATGTTACATAATTCCCCCCTTTTGTAATTTTTTTCCTTACAATTTTAAAATTGGGATCATAAACATCATTGAAAATCCCACATCAGAAAAAAGAGTCAATAAATCTATCACTTTAAAAGAAAGAAAGAGATATACTGAGGTCACCCGAGATAATACATACTAGGATTCCATGTAGTAAAGAATACATATGGAAGAGAAACTAATAATCTTGTTCTTATAGAGAGTGACAGAAAACATGATTAGGAGAATGTTAACAACCACAAAATCCTAAACTTGTGATGGGTTAAACAGTCTTTGATTTCCCAGTTGGAAAAGTATGCAGAAAATGTTTTTGTTTTAATATCTTTTTCATAAATATGAGTAATTTATTTATGATATTTAATTATAACATAAGGAGAGATACTTTATTTCCAATTAGAGTTTCGATCTTTAATAAATATTTACCACAAACTTATATTTTCTCCAAATGATGAGCATTCAAGATGACTTGGTCACACCTAAAGTACTAGAATAAACTTCTAGAGAATCACATAATACAAAAAATATGAACTATATATTTCTCTTTAATTTATATATTAACCAAAAACAAAATTCTTTTTAAAAGACTAGATAATACCCAAATATAATAATCCTTTATAAAAAATAAATACTACTCATAATCTCTATAATTCAACAAACCATAACCAAATTTAAACAAAGACCATTCAATAAACAATTGTCCTAATAATTATTGAAAATAATCTAAACTAATATTGAAACAAAAAATTCAGAATAATTTTATCACATAGTCTTCTATGATAAATGTTAACATTTATCTATAAATAACATCGACTCCTCTTGAAGTCTCATACTTAAAAGTAATTAACTTAGTCACATATTCTCTATTATAGGATAATCATTTCCTTAAATAAATCAAATCATCATATGTCCACAATAAAAACATAGATTATTCCAAAATAAAATTCAACCATTACTTATTAAATTAAATCCAAAAGTATTAAATTTTCCTCAAGCATATAGTGTTCTCAAAAGAGGGAACAACTTCCAAAATAATATTTATCACTTAATCACCAAATCATATTCCTATACTAAGGATATCCATTTGATAAAACATATGTTCCATAAATATACTTATTATTGATAAATAAAATCATTTAACTAAAAATAATAAGTAATACTAACCGGGGACTTCACGTAGTCTAGTTGTAGGCGATAAATCCCAGTCGCACTTCGATTGTAGGTCTGATTCCCACAGCTTTGTCCGATGTGACTGGTTGCCACACAGTCTGTGTGTTGTTATTTTTCAAAAACAATATGATTTTTATAATGTTTCAACATTATTAAAAAGAACTCAAATATAAATATAACATGTTTTAACACTAAAGGATGTTTCATACCTCTCATTTTTCATTCCAAAAACAAATAACCCAAAATTTCTCCAAAAATACCATTAGGCACCTTAATATTTCAAATCATAAATCTTTAAAAAGGGTTTATAAGATATTGATCTTATGATAAACCTTAAATTTATAAACCCATGATGATATCCCTAACTCTTATGTAAACATCACAATCTCCAAATTTATCTGAACTAACCTTTGATACCAACTATAAATCCCCAACATTAAACTTCACATAATTTTGATTTAAGTCAAAAATTTATATTGAGGATCTTTTCAGGTTTATAGATTAGATAATTAGCTCATAACTGTTACATAAAAAATATAGAAGTAAAAAGTGGACACTTCTAACATTATCTATTTCTTTTATAACATAAAAACTTTTAAAAAGAAACATGACATCTTTTTATGTTTAATCATCATAACTTTTCTTTGATCCCATCCTTGAGTCTATTCTCCCTCAAATCCTGTGAAAAAATTTAAAAACATGGGATGACCAAATAAATCTCAATATAGAACATAAAATTAAATAAAACACATTAGTCTAGTCAAAACCTGATAACTCATTCAATGTTCTTTGAGTGGATAAAACAAAACATTTTCACATGAATTACACTCATATTTTTTTATCAAAGAAAAACACTAAAACCAATAGCACGAAATTCGAACTCTTTTAGGTTACTTAGAGAATAATATATATAAAACCCTTTCAAACATCTAACAATTGGAATAACTATACGGGTGACTGCGAAATTGAAGATCTATAATGGGGATTACCCTTCGTATAAGTTATATCGTGCTCACCCATGATCCATAATGGGGCTCAACCCTTCATATAAGTTGTGTCGGGATCACTCGTGACCTATAATGGGGATTAACCCATCGTATAAGCTATATTGTGCTCACCCGTGAGCTAAAATGGGGATCAACCCTTCATATAATCTATATCAGGCTCACCCATTTCATATCTTGCTCATGTACCATTTAATGAATAAAATATGTTCATCACCAAACCCCTTTTTTGAATGATTATTCTAATCCCATATGAAAATAATTTCCATATAAAAATAAAATTTTCATTTAAGAACCCATTTTCAATACCAAGAAACCAAAATAAAGGAATAATGGATTTATTTTCATTTTAAAATACATTAAGGCTTATAAAGGAAGCCAAATATCAAATAACAGTTGTGGTGGTGGAGAAGTCGTTATCAACGTTAAAAAAATTCTTTTTGTTGTTTTGTATGGAAATTAAAATTATTTTTATAAAAATAATCCTTTTGAAAACATTGAATAAAATTCAATATTGAAATAAAATATTCTTTATATTCCATTTATACATATATAAATAAATATGTAACTTAATATACTGAAGAAAAATATTTGATAATTAAATCTTCAAATATTCAAGGTGTCTCATACCACTTTGAACATTTAAATATTAATTTCCATGATTTAATAAATAAAATTAATATAGATAAAATCTTGATATGAAATGTTATTGTCGATGTACCTTATAAAAGAGTAAAGTTGCATATTATCAAGGAATGCCTCAATGAAATGAGACTGAGAAAAGGTCCCTTACCTTGAGTCCGAATTATCTCGTTCATTATTTAATATCCTAAATAATAAACACAGGTTAATTTATATTTTATTTAGAAAATTTTTAAATTTTATTATTTATTTTATATAACTCATTACTATGTTATAGGAATTATTTAATTATTTGAGTTCATATCAGATGTTTTGTCAATGTTCGGTATTTTAGTTAAAAAATGAACTTATTTTGATGAAAATTATCCATGTGTTCATAAGTTCACTATCTCCAAAATACTATTCCTGATTTAAAAAACATATATATTAAGTATATATATATTTATAATATCCTATAACATTTTGAGATAAGAAATTAAATGCACCATTCATGGATATGGTAGGTTGTATATACGCATGAACGCTACTTTCATTTCATTGTCATATTAAAGGAATAAATAGTAAAAGATACATTTTTATATTATAATTATATTATAATATCTATGTTATATAATTTACATAATTTAATTAACACAATCATTTATACATTACATGTATGGCATGAACGAGTCATATCACTTTGTGGGGGAGGTAGTCCACACTTCCTCAAATGAAATTATCATATTTAGACATTGTGGGAAGCATAAAGGTATGTTGTAAAAAAACATAATAAGCATAGAGAAAATATAAATATAATATATATCAAATATATATACATCTCCAACATAATTTCTACTATGATATGTGATATATGAAAATTGAACAATCAACATTTTTTGAGGCAGTAGTTTTCCATACATAGAAAAGTAAGTTCTATATCCATTAGATGGAGGTGTGTGTAAGTGTAGATTGAAAACTTATCAAAAAACATCATATTATATTGAGGATAATAGTTTTTTTATAAAATAATTTAATAAAAATATCAAAGGGGTGGATAAGGAAAATAAATAAAATGAGCTTGAGAGAAGACGTTACCTCAAAATTGGGTAACTACTTTTGATTTGAGTTAAAATGCTTCTTTGATTTGCCTTCTTCCCAAGGTAAGGCTCCTATGAGTAAGGGAGGGATTTAGGGAGATTATTTGAGAATAATTTGGATGATAAAATGGGCTTCAGAGGTGTGAGTAAGTGGGTAGAGGTGGTGGCCTTTTATAAGAGGGAGGAGGGGTACTTTAGGAAAGTCTTGAAATATTATTTTATTATAAATTGATTTTAAAATTCTAATAGTTCCAATGTGATATATTTTGAGGATAATATGATTATGGGTCTAAATAATCTAAACTAATAGGTTTTATAAAAGATTATGTCACAAAATTTACCTTATCTTTTAGCTTTAACCCTTAGTTAAAAACATTAACACTTACCATGTCTTCTGGTATTTTCATAATATAGTTAATTATGTTCATTATTGTCAATACAAAGGCTAGGAATTACCTACCATTTAAAATAATAATATTTTTGTTTTATTATTATTTTGTATAACTTAGTGTTATGAGAAATGTAATATTTCGTAGAAACCTATTGTCACATGTCAGGTATGCTATCATACATAGTGTCTCCTTTAAACTAAAATTAATATTAAATTCAAAAATATTAATAGATATGAAAATGTATAATTATATAAATACTTGGGATGTTACAATCATCCCATAATTTCCAAAGCCTAACATCTACCGAAATCATTCATCCCTTCCCTTATAATCCTTATGGATATTTTGTATTCATCAAATTTTAAGCATCTAGTGTCGTATAAGAGAAGCTACATTGAGGATTAAGTTAGTTTCAATTAACTCCTATTGTTTTTTCTTCTTATATTTCGTTTTTTCAAACTATTTCAAAACCAATATTATAATATTCATTAGTAAGTAAATTAAAATTATATTAATGATGTTAACCTACTCTAAGAATCATATTTACTATGTATATAATTTTCAAAATTCTCTTTCCCGCTCTTTCGATAATGTCATGTCAAAGGTTGGTTAACCACCTATGGAGACATTTCCAATTTAATTATTATAATAACCATCATGTATGGATATTATGTATTATATATAATATATAAATATTTATTTATATTTATTATATGATTCTATAATTAATTCTACTAATGTGTAAATTATATTGAAAAACATAGTGAAATCGAAGAAAAATGGTAAATTTTTAAGTAAAACTTGATATCAAAACAACTAACCTATAACCAAGAAAATATAAATATATAATATAATTAATATAATTGATAAATATTGGAAAAAATTGATATAATGAACTTATGGACTTTTTTTTAATAAATCTAATTTTATTATTTAGGAAACACAAAGAGCATCAAAATATAGCTGGAATTAAGGTAAGGGGGTTATCAAACACATCTTATTTCTTTTGGATTTCCCTATTTCACATCAATTTCAATTTGGATATTCATTTAATGTTCCTTAAAATATTATTTAATTATTCTTCCCTTTTATTTCATGGATTTACATGTTTCCTCCTTAATTATTAATCCAAAAATAATAATTTTCCAAAAAAAAATTTTCCTTCCAAAACAAATCATCGACTCCTCATTTTTTGTTTCTTATCCAAATAAGAATGATATTTTATTCCCAATTATGATATCCCTTTATTAATTTTGGGACCCCAAAGTTTATTCATAAGTTTATTATCTATTAAATCCTTAAAACCCCATTCATTTTTATGGGTTTCTTCATGAAAATTCTTGTTATACATTATATTTTGATTGTGTGATTATGTAAATATTATAATGAAACAGGTGTGTATAGAGTTATATATACTTCCAATGAATTGGTTAATGTGATGTATCTCATTATATAATGTGTAATATGTGTGAGAATTATTCTATTTTTTCACAATGATGTTGTTATGATTATACACATATGTTATGAATGAACATAGTGCTAGATTTGTTCACAACTATGTGTGTTATTTGACCAATATGGCATGATGTTTCATTTTTATGCATTCAAACATCGCATGCCTCTATAAAATATTTCCCTCATTATGTTGAGGGAGATACCATGCTTATTATATGATTGTGTTTATGATTATTCACACCCATGTTATATTGATTCGTGCCCCATATTTGTCTTCTTATTGGGATTTTAGCTCACCCCTTTCTTTGATGTATATCCTCAGATGATTAAATTTAATAATTATAACATAAGATTTTATATGGATAAATAATAAGTATTTAAGTAAATTTTATGTTTTATTGTGTATTTTTGATGCATGATCCTAATTTTCCCATGAAATTGAACCTTTCGATCTTGGATTGTAATGATTTTATGATTTTTATCTTAAAATGGTGTAATAGTCATGTAATAAAATGTTTAATCATTATAGTTGTTATCAATTACATGCTTTGGTATGTTTGAAAATTAGGATTAGAAAACGTTAGTGACAAACCTTACGATGAGTCTAAGTATATGTAAAAAAAAGAGGAATTTTGTTTCTGAAAAAGGAAAAATATAGGTATAATGTAGGATATGAATTTAGTGTTAATTTTGTAAAATAATAAATTATTTATTCATTATTTTTTCAATTATGTTTTGTTCAAAACTTTTTTATTTTAGAGAATGGTGGGAACCAAGAGAAACCAATCCAAAAAACCCTTGTGAGATACAATGTAAAAAATACCTGAATAAAATCTCCAATACCAAGGGAGGTGGAGTTTAAAACGTCATGGTGATGATTACCTAGTTATAGAAGTCTATGAATAATAACCAAAACCATGTGGAGTGTCCTCCATCATCATAGAAGGATAAACTTTCGATTGAGTCTTTTATATGGAAACGACCACTAACATTATGTGAATCTTCTGATCCATTAGTCATGTAATAGTGGGTTACCTCAATTGAGAAGAACTTTTATATACTCCACTTTTATGAGAAGAATAATGGGACTCTTTATCCTTATAATTTATATTGAGAAGTTGATCAATGGTGGGAATTTATAAAGAACACCAAAGCAAAGGACTAAATGGAAGAGAGTGAGTGGAAATAATATAAGAAAATAATTCATAATAAGTATTTCCCTTAAAATTTGTGAACAAAAATGGAAAAATAATTTATAGAGATAATGAAAAATGAAGAAGAAATGCCATACGAGGAAAAATTCATAAGGCGTGAAAGATACACCTCGAGTTTGGATATCAACAATGATATCAAAATAGATAGATTCTTTATTTGTTTAAAACCACACCTTCGAATGTATATAGCTATCTGAGACTTTGGGTGTTATGAAGAAGTGGTTAGATGTGCTCCAAATGTAGATATGGAATTTTAAATTGGACATTAAAACATGGGGATAAAAAGATAAGAATATAGTTTCAATCTGGTGGGTAAAATTAAAAATCATGAAAGAGGATCCAACTACCCATATAACAAAAAATGGGAATAAACATCATGGGAATTACCTCAAAGTAGTGTGAAAATTATTAAATTTTTGGACTGAAGGATACTAAACTCATGAATATTTAAGCGGCATGAAGAAGTGGGCCCACATGATGGAGAAAAGGAAGGAATATCCTAATACACCACCCATGGTTTGATTCATTAACTGTAGGGAGCATGGGAACTATGAAAACTAGTGCACTAAACCTTGGGTCTTCTAGGGAAATCAGTATCATCAATCACCAAAGGAAAATGACTAAGGGGAATCTTATTTCATTTCTACTATTTAAGTAGAGAATGAAAATGAAGTTGCATAAGTTACACTTCATATTCACTCAATAATGAAAAAAAAAGATTTATTTTATTATAGTTCTACACATTCCTTTATATCCTACAATTTTAATATAACTTTTTAATCAAATCCATGATACCTTGAAGTATATATATCTATAAAAACACCTAGTGGTGAAATAATTCAAAATAGTGACGGACACTTCTCCCATAAGTGTCTGTGAAAATATTTTTTCAACTAATCTCATAATAATTCCCTTGGTGGAATATGAATCAATATTGGGAATGGATTGACTCGCATTATATGGATCACACATAAATATTTAGGAAAAGTAAATAACTTTTCATATTCTGAACCATCCAATGTTCCTCTACATAATTCAAAGAATATCATTAATCTCATGTAAAAAATTCATCAACGGTGTGGGTGTTGATACCCTATAAATAAGAATACCTTATCTAAATATTTGATTCAATGGAAGGTATCGACCTAGATTAAATTATCATTTTGAGGGGATATAGTAATGTATTTCTCAAAAAGTTTCCCAAACTTCCCTCATATCATGAGGTAGAGTTCTCAATAGAGCTCATACTCGGAGCCACTCCTATCTCAAAATTCCCCTACAGGATGGATCTGGTTGAAATAGAAGAGTTAAAGAAGAATATGAATGGGAATTTTGACAAAGGATTCATATTCCCTAGTGTATCACCTTAGGGTGATCGTGTTCTCTTTTTCAAGAGGAAGTAGGATTAATGAAACTCTGTATTAATTATTGGGAGCTCAACATGATCTTCGTAAAGAAAATGTTCCCTCTTCTAAATATGGTTGAATTGTTTGATCAACTTCAAGAAGCTCAGTAATTATTATCGATGGATATTCATTCTTGATATCATCAAATGAAGGTGAATAAGGAATATATTCAAAAGACTGATTTCTTTACAAGGTTTGGTCACTATGGGTTCATAGTGATTCCCTTTGGACTTATAAATTCCCATTAAATATTCATGTATTTTATGAATAGATTTTTTAGAGACTACCTCAACAAATTGTTTTAGTGTTTATCAATGATATTATCATTTACTAAAATAAAAAGGAGGAACTTGAAGAGAATATAAGGATTATGTTTATAGTATAAAGGAAGGAGAAAATGTACCCTAAGTTCAGTAAGTGTAACGACCCAAAGTTTTTCAATGGAAATTACCTTATAATATTTATGTCATAAAATCACATGAATGCACAACTTAATGAACTACTAAGTGATAAGTGACATTTACACATAAGTTTGTCACTTCTATGTTTGGAATTTCGTAAATCCGGCATACACGGTTGTGTTCAAGATGTTTTTTGGAGCCTAATAAAACAAAAATAATTTTTGGTGAATAGTAACCTACCCTAATGAATAGTAACATACCCTTATGAATAGTGATATACCATAATGAATAGTAACCTCACCTATGGTGGTATAAAAATAATATTCATGTTAGAAGGAAGATATACCTATATTTTAGAATGAGTTAATGGATGTTTTAGAACTAGTTTTGATAATAAATTATTATTTTAATTAAAGATTAAAATAATCATATTTAAAAAGTTATTTTTGAAAAATGGACGTCATTTTTGGATTCTACACGTCAAAAAATGGGTAGGGTGAATTTTTTGTATTTTTCTGAAATACATGAATTTTTTATGAATAGTAAAATACGATAAATTACAATAAATGCTAAATACTGCATCATAGGTAATGTATGGATGATGTAAGATGATAATACCGAATCATATTTGATTATTTTAGTATATTTGATGATAATTCTCAATTATTCATAGTCTTGGCCTTAAATAATAAACTAATACTTAAAATAATGGGAAAAATCTCCCCTCCCTCACTATCAATACCCCCACAAATTACCTCTTTCCCAAACCCCTCTCAAGCCTTGTGCCTAGACCAAATTCTGCCCAAAAATCCTCCTATGATCCTTCCCCACGTCCAAGGTCTTCTGGTTTTACAAAGAGGCCAAAATCAAAGGCCTTAAGAGGGATCTCAAAGAGAGGAGATCAAAGGGTAAGGATCCCCTTTCATTTTGAAGTGTTTTGTTTTCATTTTCCTTCTTTTCTTATACCCTCTTCCCCTTACTTTATCCAAAATACATGAAAGCTCCAAAATATCATATATCCTGGATTTTAATCATGTTTATGTAAAAAATTCAAGCATCATGCTTCTTCTCCTCTCCCTCATGTTCTAAAATTAAAACATCATCTGTGATTGACATCGAGGATAATGTGTTTCCAATTTCTTTTATCATCTTTGTTTCTGGTCATGAAACCATTTATGTAATGGTTGACCTAGATTATTATATATGTTATATATTCTATTTATGGTTTTTTAATCCTTATACACTCATGATATCAAATAATAATACAAAACAAGTTAATTATGGGTAAAATTGCTTAAATTATTTCGAGCGTTTAACATTAATGTCTTATGCCATGGTTCTCTTTCACTCCAATTAACCAAATAAATTTTGAAACCTTCTGTATATTCACCAATTATATATAACATCAATTCTGGACAACCAATTTAATTTTACATTTTATCAGACCCTAAATACAAGTGATCTTATCATTAAAACCAAGGAAACAAACGGACCCGAACCATGAAATTGAACCTTATAATCAATCAAAATGGGTATGAATGAACTCAAAAAGGCTATAATAAATATTTTACATGTATATAAGGTTCTGGAACTATTGATTAATAAATCTAATTTGACTATTCAGGTCATTAATATCAAGTGGGGAACACCAACGGACTTAAGGTAAGGGATCCTCCCCTTTTTACTCATAATTAAGATTAATCTCTATGCTATGACTTTTTGTGTAATACCAAGTAACGGGGTGCATTTATACACCTTCCCCTTACTTCCCTAATTTTTTACTATTGATTAGAAACCCCTAATATCTCTCATCAATCCCTCTTAATTATACATGATACCATGCCAATAAACCATGATGGATTCTACCTGAACTTCCTTTATTCCTTCGGGTTGCTCTATCTTTCTTTTTGTTGTTGCCTTGTCTTTTATGTAGAACTTCAACATTCTGTTTATATGATCCAATATCATGTTCCAAGATCCACCTCTCACTCTCTTTAATGGTTACACATTATTATAAGTGAATCTCTCTTCGATACTTCCCAATAAGAACACTTGTTTTAAAGAAACTTTTTTAACTTTTACCCAATTTCAAGAGCACTCTATCTTATGTTTTAAGACACAATTATCTTGGTAAATTCTTTATTTTAATAATTAAAACCATCTTGGTTCAATTCTGGTTTTATATAAAATAATGTCTTCTTTTCTATTTGAAAATCTCTAGAGTGTTTTCCATAAAACCGCAGAAAAATGTTTTAATGATAATGTTTCTAAAAAACATATCTCATTTGTTGTCACTTATGTTTGACACCACTTACCATGTTATAAGCCTATTTTACCCTATGAACATCCATGTATTTCTAATTCTTTCCTTATATGGACACTTTCATGATACGCCCATTGGTTATGATTGATGTCATGATTGTGGTACCCAATTCTTTTCATGGGTACCCTTATGTTTGTGTATGGTTGAATATGTATGATTGTATATGTGGTAAGAATATTTATATTTCAAGGATATTCATGAATATGTTGAGATGGGTGCACCTAGATAGCGCTCCAATGCATTGGGTAAGGTTAAGTCTCATGAGATGCGATGTGAAATGGGATTGGTGGTTAGCCTTGACCCTTACTAAAATGGGAGACGGGATTGGTGGTTAGCCTTGACCCATACTAAAGATATGATTTATGATTATGCCACATTTATATGATCTCATGTATATGAGATCCCATTATTATATTAAATGATTTTATAAGTTTCATGCTTTGGATATCATTGTGTCATTCCTCCTAACTCATGTGCTTGAGATGTATCCTTATGTTCTTTCCCTTACTGGGAATTTTTATCTCATCCCTTGGTTCATGTGTTCTCCAGCGTTCCCTATGCAGATGTAAGGGCTCAAAGGAAGTTATGACCTCATTATGGAGATTAAATAAAGAAATGTTATTTTTATACCCGTGGTTTGTGTTATATGTAACTAGTCTTCCAAGACACTAGACTAAACGATCCTTCGCTTGTACTCTGATGATTAATTATGCTTAAAATAATGAAATTTTATATGTAAAAGGATCGGGTCGCTATAGTTGGTATTAGATGATGGTCTAGTTATTTTTGGAGATTAGGAATAGAGCACCTTAGTGAGAACCTTAAGGATGATACTAAGTATAATAAAACAATCCTAAATTTTGGTGAGTATAGAGTAAGTGGTTTATCAAGAAAATACATCCCTGTCTGGATATGAGTAGGTAGAGGGGGCTCTGTCACAGATGTATCTAGGGGTAAAACCCAAAAACACCGCATTGAGCTAGACTTGAACGGGAACTAGTGCACAACAATAGGCCTTGTTTCACTCTTGGTTACGACACTCCTGGGGGATATGCTTTGGTATATTCATGATCTTATTACAATCCATTATTAAGAGACAAAAAAAATCACATAAGAATATAAGTTAAGAAATAGATCTTGGATAACCTAGATATAAACCTAAGGAATCACAAGTTAGGATGTAATTATTCTTTATGAGTTTATCCTTTAATGTTCAACATTTTCTTTTTATGCTCAATATCTAAGTATTCATGACCTATAATTATACATTATTTTTCTTAGTTAATGGTGGGAAATAGAAGAACACGTTCCAACAACCAATGTGATAGGAAATGTAATGATTACCCTAATGACATGATGTGACAGAAGAGGGTGCTCAAAACATCATGGCAGTACTTGCTCAGCTGGCTTGAGTTATGAATAATAATTTGAATCAGATGGAACGTCCCCCTCCTCCTAGGAAAGATAAAGTTATCGTATAATCCTTCATGCATAAAAGGCCTCCCATGTTTAGCGGGTCTTCTGATCCCCTCCTCATAGAACAATGGATTAACTCCATTGAAAAGATTTTTTTTTGTCCTCCAGTGCTCGGAAGAAGAGAAAGTTGTATTGACAGTCTATCGTTTTGATGGGGAAGCTGGTAAGTGGTGGACACTGTTCAAGATTACGAAGACCCAAGAGGAAATTGATTCTATAGATTGGGAGGAATTCAAGAGGATGTTTTTCAAAAAATATTTTCCTAGAACCCTCCTTCCCAGGATGGAAAGAGAGTTCGTGGGACTCAAGAAGAAGGAAGATGAGTCTATCGGGGCGTATGAAGCAAACTTTACAAGTATTGCATGGTACGCCTCTGGCTTTGTCATGAACAACGAAAGCAATGTGGGTCGCTTCTTTAGCGGACTAAAGCCGAGTCTACGAAAAGTTTTGGAAATTCGAGACTTCGACAAATATGAGAAGATTGTCCTTTTTGCCCTCAAGGTTGAAATAGAGATTGGAGACTCTCAGTGTTTCATGGGCCTAGTGAAAAGAAGCGGAAAATAGAGAACAACATGGGTGGTTCCTCAAACAAATCCCATGATGGAAAGAAGCCTCACTTTTTCCTTTGCTAGAATTGTGAGAAGAAGCATCTTGGTGACTATCTCAAGGGAACTAGGAATTGCTTCAAATGCTGGAAGTTTGGTCATCTATCCAAGAACTACCAAAGGGATATGAAAAATCCCAATAATGTTGAAGAAGATCAGAAGGTTCAGATCAACACTCACCCTGCAGTGCAGTGTTTTAACTACAAGGAGCTTGGGCATTATGCAAACAATTTCCCTAAGCTGAGGGTTGTCATAGGTAATCAAAAACAACCTCCAAGGAAAAAAAAGTAAGGGCTTATGCTATCACTACTACTGAGGTGGAGCCTAAAAACGATGTGGTGACAGGTACGATTGTTATTCATTCAATAATAGCGAACGTACTATTTGATTCTTGTTCTACGCATTCTTTCATATCTTGAAATTTTAACAGAACTATTCAAACACCACCTCAAAATTTGGAGGAAAAGTTATATGTGAGAATAGCGAATGGGGAAATTATTGCATCCATGGTTTATAACTCCTCCCCAATTAATGTTTGTGGACTGAACCTCCCAGAAAATCTCGTCATACATCCTTTAGTGGAGTTTGACGCAATCATGGGCATGGATTGGCTATCTTTGTACAAAGACAACATCAACTGTTGGGAAAGGGAAATCACTTTTTACATCCCAAAGCATCCTCTTATTCTTTACAAGTGCAAGGAAGAAGATGAGTCTCCTTTAGAATCTTCGTCTCTAGTTTGGATATTGCTTACTTATGAGCATTCATACCTTTCTAAAATGATTGAGACAAAGGAGAGAATCATTCTTGAAGACATGTACATCGTGAGGGATTACACTAATGTATTCCTCGAAGAGTTTCCTGGTCTTCCTCTTCACCGAGAGGTTGAGTTCTCAATTGAAATAATCCCTGGATCTTTTCCAATGTTAAAGACACCATATAGAATGGCCACCGTAGAGCTAGAAGAGATGAAGAAGCAGTTAAAGGAGAATATGGAGAAGGGTTTTATATGCCCGAGTGCTTCGTCGTGGGGTGCTTCAGTCCTCTTCATCGAGAATAAGGATGGATCATTGAGCCTCTACATTGATTATCGTGAGCTCAATAAAATCACTATAAATAACAAGTATCCCCTTCCATGGATAGATGACTTGTTCGATCAGCTTTGAGGGGCCAGTTATTTCTATAAGGTGGACCTTCGGTCGGGATATCACCAACTAAAGCTGAGGAAGAAAGATATACCCAAGACTGCCTTTCAAACAAGGTATGGAAAATATGAGTTCATAGTGATGCCCTTCAGAATCACTAATGCTCCAGAAATTTTCATGGATTTAATGAATAGAGTCTTTAGAGATTACCTCGAAAATTTTGTGGTGGTCTATATTGATGATATTTTGATATACTCCAAGAGAATTGAGGAACATGAGGGGCATTTGGAAACTGTGTTAAAGATTTTGTGAAGGGAGAAGTTGTATGAAAAGTACAGTAAATGTAAGTTCTGGATGGAGGAACTATCATTCTTGGGGCATGTTATCACCAGGAAAGGGATATATGTGTACCCTTCCAAGACGAAGGCAATTGAAGAGTGGTCGAGGCCAACTTCTGTAACGGAGATCCGCATCTTTTTAGTTCTAGCTGGGTATTATCGAAGATTCATGAAGAACTTTTCATGATTGTCAAACCCAATGACCAAGCTGACATGGAAGGTAGTAATGTTCGTCTGGACATGTGAATGTGAGGACTGTTTCAAGAAGTTGAAATAGAGGCTTATCACTGCGCCGATACTCACACTCCCTTCAAGTGGAGAACTCTTTGTGGTGTATAGTGATGCTTCTAATAAAGTCTTAGGCTATGTGCTAATGAAAAATGATAAAGTGATAGCCTATTCCTCAAGGAAGCTGAAAGTCCATGAGAAAAACTATCCCACGCATGATCTGGAGTTAGCGGTTGTGATCTTTGCATTGAAAATATGGCGGCATTATCTCTATGGGAAAAAATGTGAGATATATGTTGGACACAAGAGTCTCAAATATATATTCACACAGAAAGAGCTTAATATGCACCAACGGAGATGGATAGAGCTCATCAAGAATTAAGACTGCTCAATCCACTACCATCCCAGAAAGGCAAACAAGGTGGAAGATGCTCTAAGTAGAAAGGATCCTACATCTTTATTAATGATGAGAATTGAAAAGGATCCGATCTTTATAGATTTGAAAAGGATGGACATGGGAATCATTAATGGAGGAACATCATAAATAATTTCTCAAATGATTGCTCAAGCATCCCTCATGGAGAAAATAAAGGTTTCTCAAAGAAAGGATGTGGAAATTCAGAAAAGGGTGGAAGCTGTTAAAAATGGAAAATCCTCTGATTTCAAAATTGATGAGGAAGGAGTTGTAAGATTTCGGACACGATTATGTGTACCATCTGATCTAGAGATAAAGAAGGAGCTATTTAATGATTCAAATAGCTCTACCTTCTCTATCCATCTCGGGAGTACCAAAATGTATCATGATCTTCAAGAACACTTCGGGTGGGATAACATGAAGAAGGAGATTGCGGAAAATATATCAAGGTGCTTGGTATGTCAGCAAGTTAAAGCTGAGCGACAAAAGTCTAAATGTATGATCCATCCATTTCCTATACCCATGTGGAAGTGGGAAAATGTTACTATGGACTTTGTCACGGGTATCCCGAAGATGTTGAAGGGAAATAATGCGATATGGGTTGTGGTTGACCGACTCACCAAGACATCCCATTTCATCTCTATTTAGGAAGATCTTTTGCTTGAAAAAATTTCAAAGTTATATGTGAAGGAAGTGGTGATACTGCATGGTGTTCCACTCTCAATTGTCTATGATCACGATCCAAGGTTCGCATCTAAATTCTAGAAGAGTCTTCAACATGCTTTGGGTACTGAATTAAATTTTAGCACGGTCTATCACCCCCAAATTTATGGCCAATCTGAAAGAACTATTCAGAAACTTGAAGATATTCTCAGAGCTTTCTCTCTAGAATTTAAAGGTGGATGGGATCAACATCTCTCATTGGTTGAGTTCTCATACAACAATAGCTTCCACTCGAGTATTCCAATATCTCCATATAAAGATCTGTATGGAAAACAATTTAGAACTCCAACCTGTTGGGATGAAGTTTGAGAAAGAAAGCTAATTAGACCTGATCTTGTTCAAGAGATGACAAAGAAGGTTGAAGTCATCCAGAAACACATCAAATCTACTCAAAGTCGACAAAAGATCTATGCTGACAATCGTCAAAGGGACTTGGAGTTCGATGTTGGAGATAAAGTCTTCCTTCGAATATGTCCATGGAAGAGAGTCAGGCGATCCAGGAAGAAAGGGAAGCTAAGCCCAAGGTACATTGGCCCCTTTGAGATCCTTCATCACATAAGAGCCGTGGCCTATCTGCTTGCACTTCCACCGAATATGGATCTAGTTCATGATGTTTTTCACGTATCACTCTTGAGGAAGTACATACCCGATCCCTCACATGTACTAAACTCAGAGGTGGTGCAGCTGGAAGATGATCTCTCCTATGAGGAGCAGCCAGTAAAGATTCTGGATCGAAGAGATAAGGTTCTATGCAGAAAGACAACCCATCTTGTCAAAGTGTTGTGGAGGAACCATAAGTTTGAGGAAGAAAAATGGGAATTTGAGGAACCAATGAAGGAAAAGTACCCGCACCTATTTTCATCTTATTTTGTAAAACGGAATTTTGAGGGTGAAATTTCATAATGAGGGAAGAATGTAACGACCCAAAGTTTTTCAATGGAAATTACCTTTTTATATTTATGTCAGAAAATCACATGAAAGTACAACCTAATGAACTACTAAGTGATAAGTGACATTTAAACATAAGTTCGTCACTTCTGTGATTGGAATTTTGAAAATCCGGCATACACAGTTGTGTTCAAGATGTTTTTTGGAGTCTAATAAAACAATTTTTGGTGAATAGTAACCTACCCTAATGAATAGTAACATACTCTTCTTAATAGTGATATACCCTAATTAATAGTAACCTCACATATGGTGGTATAAAAATAATATTAGAGTTGGAAGTACGATATACCTATATTTTAGATTGAGTTAATGGATGTTTTAAAACTGGTTTTGATAATAAATTATTATTTTAATTAAAGTTTAAAATAATCATATATAGAAAATAATTTTTCAAAAATGGACTTCATTTTTGGATTCTACACATCGAAAAAATTTTAGGGTGAATCTTTGGTATTTTTCTGAAATACTCGAATTTTTTATGAATAGTAAAATATGATAAATTACAATAAATGCTAAATACTGCATCATAAGTGTTGTATGGCTTATGTAAGATGATAATCGTGAATAATTCTTGATTATTTTAGTATATTTGATGTTAATTCTCAATTATTCATAGTCTTGGCCTTAAATAATAAACTAATACTTAAAATAATGGGAAAAACCTCCCCTCCCTCATTATAAATACCTCCTCTCCTTACCTCCTTCCCACACACCTCTCAAGCCTTGTTCCGAGCCCAAATACTACCCAAAAATCCTTCCAAGATCCTTCCCCATGTCCAATTCCTTCTGGATTAACAAAAAGGCCAATATCAAAGGCTTTAAGAGGGATCTCGAAGAGAGGAGATCAAAGGGTAAGGATCCCCTTTCATTTTCAAGGGTTTTGTTTTCATTTTCCTTCTTTTCTTATACCCTCTTCCCCTTCCCTTATCCAAAAGGCATGAAAGATCCAAAATCACATATATTCTGGATGTTAATCATGTTTATGTAAAAATTCAATCATCATGCTTCTTCTCCTCTCCCTCACGTTCTAAAATTAAAACATCGTCTGTGATCGACATTGTGGATAATGCATTCTCAATTTCTTTTATCAACTTTGTTTCTGGTCATGAAACCATTTATGTTATGGTTTAACCAGATTATTATGTATGTTAAATATCCTATTTATAGTTATGGAATCTTTATACACTCATGATATCAAATAATAATACAAAACAAGTTAATTATGGGTAAAATCGCTAAAATTATTTCAAGCGTTTATCATTAATGTCTTATGTCATGGTTCTCTTTCACTCCAATTAACCAAATGAATTTATTAACCTTCTATATGTTCCCTAATTCTATATAAAATCAATTATGTACAACCAATTTCATCTTACAATTTATCCGAACCTAAATACAAGTGAACTTATCATTAAAACCAAGGAAACAAACGGACCTGAACCACGAAATTGAACCTTATAATCAATCAAAATGGGTATGAATGAACTTAAAAAGGATATAATAAATATTTTATATGTATAAAATGTTCTGGACCTATTGATTAATAAACCTAATTTGACTATTTAGGTCATTAATATCAAGTGGAGAACACCAACTGACTTAAGGTGAGGGATCCTCCACTTTTTACTCATAATCAAGATTGATCTTTATGCTATGCCTTTTTGTGTAATACCAAGTAATGGGGTACATTTATAAACCTTCCCCTTACTGCCCTAATGTTTTAAAAGTGATGAGAAACCCCTAATATCTCTCATAAATCCCTCTTAATTATACACGATACCATGTCAATAAACTATGATGGATTCTACCCGAACTTCCTTTATTCCTTCGGGTTGCTCTATCTTTATTTTTGTTGTTTTCTTTTCAATTATGTAGAACTTAAAAATTCTATTTATATTATCCAATATCATGTTCCAAGATCCACCTCTCACTCTCTTTTGAGGTTATACATGCTTATAAGTGAATCTCTCTTCGATACTTCCCAATAAGCACACTTGTTTTAAAGAAACTTCCCGGACTTTTACCCAATTTCAAGAGCACTCTATCTTCTATTTTAAGACACCATTGTCTTGGTAAATTCTTTATTTTAATTATGAAAACCTTCTTGGTTCAATTCTGGTTTTGTATAAAATAATTTCCTCTTTATTATTTTAAAAGCACTAGAGTGTTTTCCATAAAACCGCACAAAAATAAATTAATGGTAATGTTTATAAAATACATCTCTCATATGTTGTCACTTATGTTTGAAACCACTTACCATGTTATAAGCCTATTTTACCCTATGAACGTCCATTTATTTCTAATTCCTTCCTTATATGGACACTTTCATGATACGCCCATTGGTTATGATTGATTTCATGATTGTGGTACCCAATTCTTTTCATGGGTACCCTTATGTTTGTGTATGGTTGAATATGTATGATTATATATGTGGTAAGAATATTTATGTGGTAGGGATATTCATGAATCTGTTGTTATGGGTGTGCCCATATAGTGCTCCAATGCATTGGGTAAGGTTAAGTCTCATGAAATGTGATGTGAAATGGGATTGGCGGTTAGCCTTGACCCGTACTGAAATGGGAAACGGGATTGGTGGTTAGCATTCACCCGTACTAAAGATATGATTTATCATTCTACCATGTTTATATGATACCATGTTTATGCTATCCCATGCTTATCCTAAATGATTTTATAAGTTTCATGCTTTGGATATAATTATGTCATGCCTCCTAACTCATGTGCTTAAGATGTATCCTTTTGTTCTTTCCCTTACTGGGCATTTTTAGCTCATCCATTTGTTCATGTGTTCCCCAGGGTACCCTATGCAGATGTAAGGGCTCAAAGGAAGTTAGGATCTCATTGGGGAGAATAAATAAATAAGTGTTATTTTTAGCCCCATGTTTTGTGTTATATGTACCTAGTCTTCCAAGATGCTAGACATAACGATCCTTGGCTTGTACTCTGATGATTAATTATGCTTAAAATAATGAAATGTTATATGTAAAAGGCACAGGTCTCTATATTAAGTATGTCTTTTGGACACAGGTAGTAACGGTTTTAGGAAAATTGATCCTAATTGAAGGAATATTAGTGGACCCTTCTAATACAAAAGAAATTTAGGAATAGAGTAGACCCACTAGTGTCATAGAAATCTTTAGCTTTCTTGGATTACCAGGGTACTAATGACACTTTTTGAGAAATTTCTCACAATTTTCTCAACTACCAATTATGTTAACACATAAAGGGGTAAATTATGATGAATAAAGCTTTAAGAATATCAAGAGGAGGCTAATCGTTGCACCTGTACTCACAATACCAAAAAAATAGAAGGTTTTTTATATATAATGATGATTCAAAGAAAGGCTTGGGTTTCGAACTCATGCGTAATGATAAAGTGATATATTATGCTTGATGATAGTTGAAGATCCATGAGAAGAACTACCCAGCACATGATCTAGAGTGAGAAGCTATGGTCTTCACTCTGAAGATTTGTCGGAACTACCTCTATGGTAAAGTTGTGATATATATACTAATATTAATAGTCTAAATTACATATTCACACAAAATTAGATCAATAGTAAACAAGAATATGGTTAAATCTAATCAAAGACAATGATATCTCTATTCACAATAATTTAAGAAAGGCTAAGAAGGTAGTTTATGGTCTTAGAAGAAAATAACCTACTACTTTATCCATGATGAAGATTAAGAAAGACTGAGTCTTCATAGATATACAAATGATGAATCTATAAATCATAATGGAAAGGAATATATCCTACCTTCTCCAAATTATTTCCTAACTATCTATCCAAGAGAAGATCAAGGAGGCACAAAGGGAAGATTTAAATATTCCAACAAATGTGAAAGCAGTCATGGAAGGAAATATTCATTAGTTCCACATCTATGAGGATAGTTTCATTTGATTTGGAACTAAACTCTGTGTGCCTACATCACTGGAGATAAATAAATAGCTCTTGTATAATGTGCATATATCATATTTCTTTATCCATCCTGGAAGTGACATGATATACCATGAACATCAATAGAACTTCTGGTGGGACAACATAAAGAAGGAGATTGAGGGGTATATCCCATGGTTTTTGGTATGTCACCAAGTTAAAACAGAGTGATAGAAGTCCAAATGGTTGATTTCACCATTTCTTATACCCACATGAAATTGGGAGAATTTCTCTTTGGACTTATCACTGGTCTCTTAAATAAATAAAAACAAAACAATGTGATATGGTTTGTGGTGGATCGACTCACCAATACTTCTAACTTCATCGCTATTCAGGAAGATTTATCGCTTGAACAAATTTCCAAGATATCTGTAATGGAAGTGGTAAGCTTCATGGGGTTCCACTTTCAATCATTTATAATTGTGATCCAAGGTCCACATCTAAATTATGGACAGGTCTTTAACATTCTTAGAGTACTAAATTGAATTTCAGCATGGCCTATCACCCCCAAACTGATGAAAAATCTAAAAGGACTATTTAGATGATTGAGGACATGCTAATATTTTGATCAGTAAAATTAAAAGGTGTATGGGATCAACATATAAAATTGGTTGAGTTCTCATATAAGAATATCTTTTACTCACGTATTTAAATTCCTCCATATGAATCTTTATATGGAAAGTGATGTAGAACTCTAACATGTTGAGTTGAGGTTGGGAAACGAAAGCTACTTGGACTATAACTTGTGAAGGAGATGAAAGATAAGGTTCAAGACATCCAAAAGTATATAAAATCTAATCAGAGTTATTAGAAGAGATATGTTGACAAAATATGAAGTGACTTGGAGTTTGAAGTTACAGAAAAAAAAACCTACGAATATCACAATGGAATAGAGTCATGTGTTTTGGAAATTAGGGGAAACATAGCCCTAGTTACACTGCCCCATTTGAGATCCTTGATCAAATAAAAGCAGTGGCCTATCATTTTACACATCCACTAAGTAAGTTTTATGTTCATTACATATTCCATGTGTCACTATTGAGGAGGTACATACCTGATCCAACGCATGTAATGAGTCTAGATGCTATACAAATATAAAATGTTCTCTCAAATAAAGAGAATCTGTTGAATATATTGGACCATAGAAGAAAATTTCTACAAAAAAAGATAAATCACCTTGTAAAAATGTTTTTGAGGAACCATAAATATAAATAGGTGACATGGGAACTAGAGGAAAAAATAAAATAGAACTACCCTCCCCAATTCTGAACCGAGAATATAAGATGAAATTTTGAGGACTAAATTTATAAAGGGGAGAGGAATGTAACAACCCAGAGTTTGTAAATGATATTTTTCTCTTGAAATAAATATGTATTATAATATAATCTATAATATCATATATATAATGAACTAGACAATTATTTATTTAATTAATAAATACAATTAAATTAATTAGTAATGAAACCAATTAAAATTTTGAAAACTACAATTGGGAAAAAATATAAAATAGAAAAGATAAAATGGGAAAATATGGATCACCCCAATCTACTTGAATCATCACCCCCACTGCCAACACTATATAAAATAAATAAAATATTAGTAAACCAATCAATATTATAGAAGGATGGTGAAAATCAGGATGACGTATTTATTCAAAAAAAAATGATCTCACTGGGGGAATGAAAACTCATGATGAGGAAGTTTCATCAGGAATGGATGACGATGATGAAACTGGGTAGGCCCCTAAGCAGTGGAAGAGAGGAATACACCCAAATGTTCAGGTTGTATCTTGGGGGAGGGGTGTTAGACATAAAGGACGGTGACTGTTTTTAAACCTTTTTTTTGCAGTTTCTTTGTTTGTGCCATGTTTCTACGCTGTTTCTCACTATCTCCTTTACTTGTGTATTTTTATTTTTCTAATAAAATTTTTGGACCATGGGTTTTAAAAAATACTTCACACCATTTCTCATATATAACCTTGACTACAATTGAGTTGAATAATAAATGAAGGAAAATATATGTATTTATTGGAGGTAATGTGACTTTTGGAATTGTAATATGATTGTTTGAATAGTAACCTAGCCGTTGGGAATAATAACCTATTCAAGGGAATAATAATTTTAACTCAAAATAAAAAATTATGATACAAATAGTATTTATCAAGATTATTTTATGTAAATTTAAAGATTATAATTCTAAATAATAAATATCATGATTAAAAAACGTGAAAAAAACATAAACACATTTTTAATAAATGTGTCTTAATGTATTTTGTAAAAATCATAATATTTATATTAAAATTAAAAATTAACTATTGTAGAAATTTATTTTATAAAAATTAATATAATTTTTGAAATATTCATGTTAAAATTATCTAAGGGTTGTTTTTGGTTAATTTTCTGAAATAATTCATTTTTCATGTGAATAGTAAAAATACAATTTTTCACATAACCGGTGTATCTTAAAATAAATAATTCATGATTTAATAATGATATAATCCATTATAGAACTTTATATTTTTCCATGGTATATTTAATTTCAAAATTGGGTTAATAAAATAAAATAAACATAAATCCAAACATAAAAATAATTTTCAAAAACATAAAGTCAAAATTGATCCCATAAAATAATAATTTTTCCTTCTGCCCATTTTAATTTTTAAGAAAATAATGAATTAGAATTATAAATAAATTTAAATAATTAAAAATGGTTATATAATATTTATATATAATTTAATGTTGTTAAAAAATCACTATTACACGTTTTACCTTTGATATATTTTTTATTTAATATTGTATTTGAAAAGTACCCCTCTTCTCAAGTATAAATATCCCCACTCCCTCCCCTTTGAAAACAACTCATACCCCACTTTATAAAGCCAAAAATAAGATGAAATATTTACTCCTAATCCCATTATAATACATAGGTAAGTTTTTTAGTAGTCCAATTCCAACATTAAGAGGGGTTTAAGGTTATCCAAGAAAAGCTACACACATGATAAAGTATGTTTCGATTAACTCTTATTGTTGATTCTTCTTCTCTTTATTTTTCACAACCAATTTCAGATCCAAAAAATATAAGATTCATTAAGAAGTAATTTAAAAAGTATATAAATTATTTTAACCTACTTCATTTTTCATATTTACTATATATAGAAATTTCAAAATTCTCTTTCACGCTCTTTTGGAAATGTCTCATCAATGGTCGATTAACCACCTACGGCGACATTGCGAATCCAATGATTATAACCACCATCACGGATGGATATTATTAATTATATATAATATATAAACATGTATTAATTTTTATTATATTCTTCTATAATTAATTCAACTAATATATAAATTACATTGAACAAAATAGTGAAGTAGAAGAAAAATGGTAATTTTTTATAGAAAAAATGATATCTATATGACTACCATATAAACAAGAAAATTATGAAATATGATAAAATGACTATAATTGGTAAATAGTTGTAAAAATTAAAATAATTAAATTCTATATCAGTTTTTTAATAAATCTATGTAAATTATTTAGAAGGTGAAAAAAGCAACGAAATAATGCGAGAATTAAGGTTTGGGGATTGTCGAACCAATATCCTTTATTTGGGATTCCCCTCTTTCATGTAAATTTAAATTTGGATACTGCTTTAATGATCCATAAATATCATTTCATTATTCACCCCTTTCTTGGATATAAATTTTCCCACCTTTATTATTAATCCAAATACAATGATTTCCCAAAAATGCTTTTCTTTCCAAAGAAAATGTTCAACTCCTCATGTGGTATTTATTATACAAATAAAAATGATCTTTTATTCCAAATTATGATCTACCTTTTCATATGGGAACACAAAATTTTATTCATGAATGTATTCTCAATGAAATCCTTATGAACCCCATTTATTTCTTTGGGTTATTTCATGACTATGATAGTTATATGATCTTTGTGGCATGCAATATTATTTAAATTTTATGATGTGTTAGGTGGGATCAGAATTATATAACCCTCCAATACATTGGGTAATGTGATGTATCTTATGATATAATTTTCAATATGTGTTAACATGATGATATATTTATTCACAACTATACTATTATGATTATACACATATTTTTTTCATGAACATGATGCTATATTTGTTCACAACTATGTGCGGTATTTGGCCATTATGACATGATGTTTCATTTTTATGCATTTCCACATTCTACGGATTTATCACATTTTTCTTTCATGATATTTATGATGATACCATGATTATTATTATTATATTATTATTATTATTATTATCACCCATGTTATATTTATTCATGTCCCTTATTCATCCTCTTACTGGGATTTTATCTCTCCAATTTCTTTGATGTATATCCTTAGGTGATTACATGTAATAAGAAGAAATTAGGCTTTTAGAGGGATAAATAAAAGTATTTAAATAAATTTTTCCATTATTTTGTATAAGTGATGTATGGTATTGATTTTCCCAAGTCATTAAACGTATGGGTCTTTTATTGTAACACTTTTATGTTGTTTATCATGAAAATGATGTAAAATTTATGTAAGAAAAAATAAGTTATCTAAAATTAACATGTGTTTTTATTTTGAATGGTATTTTTGATCATTGATCTGATTAAACATATGATATTAAGTTGAACCATAAAATAGGATTGTAAAAGTCACGATTTTAGGATTTTATAATTGATAAGTAATTAAAACCCTAAATAATTCTTAACCATGATCCAAGATGAGTAATCAAGGTGAATGGATGGATGGATTTCAATTTTTAGTTATCATCTAGGAAAATGTTATACTATTTTTTGTTTTTTTAGGATATATAATATTCCTTTAATTAAAATTTTATTATGGATAAGAAAACAAATTAATTATTAAAACATGTAGTAATAATAATAATAATAATATTATTATTAATCGTTTAGGTTTTTAGGGGTTAAAAGAGACCAAAAAACCAAAAAACCCAATTAGAAAACATCGAATCAACCTCATCCCCTTATGAGTAAGTATACCATCAATATGGAACTTATTATATATTTTAAATGGACATTATCAAGACAATTTTTTGTTAGAATTTTACCCTTGTTACCTCCCATAATTTTTTCAATGTCCTTATAAGTCCAAAAATAAGTTATCCCTTAGGATAATCATTTTTTATCCCAACCTTTTTCTGGTCCCCTTCATACATCTACCTACAACCCTCCTTTTATCTATATCACTACACTCAACATCGCATCCCACTAACTCTAAGGTAAAATACTATCCATGATTGACCTCAAAGAATCATTGAATGATCTACCCCTTCTACCACTTACCCTCAATGTGGAAAAGGAAATCACCCATGGTGAAAAGAAAACATGTTCTCACCCCAAATAAAGGGTTACATGTCAGCCTATGGGAGGTGAACACCCATGGGTGTTATATTGAAGACTGTGACCAACCACTAAACTAGTGGATCATCCACATAATAATAATTATAACATCATCGAAAATAATAATAATAATAATAATAATATAATATAAATAATAATAACTCAAATTGATTATAACTCACATGAGAAAAAAAAGTGGGGATCAACCTAAGGATTGACACTTAAATCACACCCTACTCAAATCACCAACATCAATATCAGTTTCATAATAATTAAAATAATAATAATAATAATAATAATGTTATAAGTATTTTTTTTGTAGATACGTTAAAAATTAAATAATAGAAAAACAATAGGAAATGTTAATTGAGATACTAGAGAAGGAGAAGGAGAATAATACAATAAATAGATAGTGAAAGAAAATTTTATATTTTTATTTAAGAAAATTGATAAAGAACTATTAAATCTAATATGTCAACCTAAAATTTTTGAAACTTCACTTTTTATATGATTTTTTTTAATTTTATGTATTGATAGAAATAATTTTAATGAAAAAACCATTAATTTTAGTGATAGAAAAATTTGATTCCCAAATTTAAAATATTTCTGAAATTGATGACCTATTTTGACTTAAAATGGGGTTTTTTGTGTTATTTTCATCAATAAATACATAATTTTTTTCAATAAAATATGTATAATGGACCACTAAAAATATTAAACATATTATAGGTATATAAGGGATATATATGTTCATTAATAATAAGTATTCTAGAGAATGTTTAATTCACTAAAGTGAAACTGTGAAACTATTCATGATATAAATGAGGAGATGAAAATTTTGGTACTAATGATGGTTTATTTAGTCACTATGGGTCCAAAATTATTTGGGAATTATTTTATAATTGTTTTTATAAAATCACTAGTTTGAACATTTCAATGTCCGAATTAGAGAAAAATACTCCCACTTTCATGCCTAAGAGGATAAAATGGACCAATGTATATGTCAAGATCACTAAAAGAGACAAATCGTAATTTCAAATACATTTTAATATATATGTATGAGTGTATGTATATATATATATATAAATATGTATGTTTATATATATTTATATATATATGTGTGTGTGTGTTTGTTTATTTATACATGTTTCTATTATTTCAAAATTCTAATTTACCAAATATATACCTAATATAACGCATTTTATGAAAATTTAACATATATAAAAGCATATTCCATCAAATAATATATTTAAAAAATTAAATATTCAAAATTAATATATTTTTTAACAAGTTTTGGGTCATTAGATTGTGCTTATATGATATGAGTAGTTTAACAAACCAACTTTAATACTCAATATAGTACCTTAGTTGATGCATTACAATAACTTCAACACATTCCCCATAATCAACTAATATTTTTGATAAGGGATAAGAGTTAACTAAATCCCATGAGGGGAATGGTTTTCCCCTAAGAGAACCAAACTCACCATTTCATAATTCTCTTAAAAATAATATATAAATTATCCATAAGTATGATAAAAACAATATATTGACATAGAAAATATTCCCTAATAATTAATTAGGTCACAATATATATTTCACTCCAATTATTATTCTGTGTACTTATAAAACATAATAGAAATATAAATAAATAGTTAAAACTAAAACTCAAAATGTCATGTATCATATGTAAGAATAATAAAAACAATTTAAGTACTTAAATAAATTCAAAACATCCCTGAAGGATTATATATACATTTTAAATATTTTACACCCACAAAACAATGTTTTTCCACCATGATGAATAAGAAATAAAATATAGCAATGGAAATTTTAAAGTGAAGTAATTTTTACCATTTGCGTAAATTACAATCCTTTTTGAAGTGGAAATCATTAGTAGAAGTTTATTCCTTTATGAAGATGAATCACTATTAGCTATCATTTTTGGAAATTTTTTGATTTACAACACATCAATAATAATTTCTTATAGATAAATTTTTAAGTAGTTTGTGGTGTTCTTCTCAGAATTCTTTGAACATATATAAGATCAATACCATTCATGCTCATCCATTTATTTGAAGTAGCATGATGAGAATACTTCATGGTTAATCATCACTTCAAGGTAGAGATTTAAGTTTCCTTCATGGTCATATAAAACATTAATTCTATGAACATCCTCTATGGAAATATATTCTATTAGGAAGTTATAAAGTGTTTCCTATAAATACCCAATACCCAATTCGAGAAAGACACATTGATTTTGAGGATAGTACAGAGTTTGATGAAATTTTTTCAACTACTATATAAACTCTGAGATACAATTATTTTTGTTTATGAATATCTTCATTTGTTCTATACCAAAAATAAATTCCCATAAGTTCACTCCCATGTTCAATCTTGAGAGAAGAAGTGGGACGAAAGTTCTTAAATTCCAAGGTGATAATGCTCCTACTAAATAAAACCTATACAGGCCCTCCCATATAGAGTCCTACATGATAGACTCTCATGATGCTACCTTAGCTCAAGAAAATTATCTTGACTATCCAATATCAAACATCATGCTAGCCTAGGTATTAAATGGGCCTCTTTCTTCTACTCAATGATCCATTGATATACATATAATCCTCTAATTTGATATAATCCCCTCACCTACCTTCACCCAATTCTATTTTTAGGTTCAACTATAAAGTTTATATAGTTCATTTTATATCCTAGATCTACCTCACTTATATATATTCCCCATGATTTTAGCCTTAATTCCATGTCTAGTTGTCAATATATAGAAGGTGGACACATATTATGGCTTCCATCCATGTGTACTTCGTAATAATATTCTCATTTATGACCTCTTACCTAATCCAATCAATGATCTATCATATATTATCATGGACCTATGACAAGGTGTAAACCCCAATAATATTATTATTGATGAACTTATCTCTAGTACACTCAATAATCTATCATATGTTCCCATAGGCCTCCTCATTGGGTATAAGACACAACCATATCCCCATTGATGATATTATCTACATGCCAACCATTAGTGATCTATATACATTTAGACCTCATATATAGTTCAATCCCAAACTCTTCCTCATTGGTCCATATCCCTTGTAAGACTCTTTTTATTAATGGGTCATATTACCTGTGAGTCTAACTATATCCTCTCCTATTTCATCATCAATGGAAATGATAGACCAAAAATTTCTACTCATGCATAAGTCTTTTACTAACAATTATTTGGAAACTTTCACCTAGTAGCCCTCACAACATGACTTTAAAATAAAAAAGAAATAGTACATACCGTATGAATTTAAACTACATGGACCAGTCTCATCATATGACGTTAAACTATGAAAATTGATCGACATTTGATTTAATTAATATTCACAGTGATATGTAGGAAACCTCTATGAGGTTCAATCATAACACAATATAAATCACATATATATGACCATAAAAATAAATACACTTGGTCGTAGATTCATAACCTGAAAAGGAACCACTATGGACCCTCTCACACAACCATAAAAGGTAAAATTGTACATCTAATTGGAACTAAACTATATAGGTTTTGATTAATCTTATATGGATATCCTCTCTCATGTTCTAATTCTTAGGTCCACAATACATACCTCCTCCCAAGATAGATATAAATTCTATTGATCCCTGTTGTGTGGCTATAAACTAATGTATAATCACAGGGAAAAGAATTATTGGGAACCTCTTATACAAATATATGTTCACATCAATACATGGTTTTGTTCAATAACATTCATGGAGGTAACAAATATTAATACTATTAGTTGTAAGAATTCACAAAAATGTCTTAAATATTTTTGAGAGACCTAGGTAGGGCACTAAAATTCAATTAATACAAGGTCAGCCTCACATCCTCTTGACCATTATTCATACAAAAGCATTTTTTGTATGTCCTAGTAATTTATTACCTTTGTAAATTATTTTTTCGTCAACTAAACATTTAGGAGTGCATGGGAATGTCAGAAACATAATGGTGAATCTGATGTGGAACCTTTACCCATGAAAGATATTGATCAGCCATGATTTTACTTTTGATGCTAAATCAATGGGTTTTTTTGGTTGTTTTTTGCTTCAGGAACTCCCTTATATCTGTGTGGAATAATAACATTAGGAACTGAATGTTAGTAACCCTAGAAAATTAGATAAAAACCGTAGGGTATGTCAAGAAATTATGCACAACTATCTAGAATTTTAGACATATTCCTTGACTACCAAGAAGTTTATATCCATGGATCCATAACATTCGTTGTTAATAACTCAAATCATATTGTTCAACACTATTTTCTAGAATGATAACTTAATGGATCCATATCAAATATCAAGGTGGATTATAAAATCCACATAGATACAAAGCCTCATCATATATCTAATCTGGGACATCTTGTAGCAAAGCAGGTGGTATCTATTTCTACAACCAACCATTTCAAGAGATTATATTTATAGCAATACAACTATAACCCCTTATATTTTGGAGATAATATAAGAAATTTATTACATATTATGGATACCCAAGAGATTCCAATGAGGTTTCCCATTTTTCACCATCATAACTAACATTACATGATTGTTACCTCTCATTAATTTACTGAGGAGTCTACTTCAGAGACATAAACCTCGTATGTCAAAACTAGGGAACCTAGGATAATTTATTTCTAGGAGATATAGAACACTGAATATCAAGAACATTTTCACATCATTATTCTAACTTATTCCTTTGAATCCTATTAGAATATTGTGATAGAAAATAAAGAGGAGGCATATATATGTATTCTCAGTCACACTCCAAAAGCATTTTATTATATCCCCATGATGGTAGAGGAGTATAATTATATCCATATCCACACATAAGAATCACGAATACAGATCTCAACAACAACTAGAGAGTAGGATTAAATCCCAACTTACAACCATTAATTTTTTTTGGAATATTCCAAAAAACCCCAAATAATTCCAATATTATTACTCTTTAAAAACTCAGATAGATCTTTAACATATACCGGAATAAAGATAATCTCTAGAGTGGGATCATTTTCCTTCCCCCATTAATATATAAGAGTATTTTCATTATATTCCTATGTAGAGTCACAAAAATTTCCATATCCATTCTCTCATACATTCTTTGAAAGATCATCCACAAATAAATTGTGGAAACTATAGAGTAGGCCTATATTATTTTCTAATATCAATATTTATGTAAAAATATCATAGTGGAAATAAATTCATAGTCTCGTATTCTATCTCACTCTAATGAATTTTTTTCATCATATACAAACATCATTCAATGAGCATACCCATATTTCTACTCGCTCTAATGAAGTTCACAAGAATATTTTGGTGGTAACCAAGGGGATATCTAGGAGGGATCCTAATCATGAGGGTCTCTATCAGCACTACATGTCTCCAATTACAATTTATGTCCCAACCCCAGTGACGTCTAGGAGGAAGTCTCATTGACTTTAATATACTATTAATGAGAAAGTTCATGCCCCTATAGAATTTAACATTATTTATTTTCTTCATATATTTCACTAATGGACTAAGAATCTACTATATCTTCATCAATGGAATACGTTAGTTATAACCAAGTGGGTCCTTTATATATCACTATTATTAGTGAATCTTGGGAACCTTCCTATATTTACCACCACAAAGGTTGTCCCAATAGTAATTTAATGATCACATAGGAAATTCCTCCTCATGATTCCAATTATAGAATACCTCCCAGTAGCCTAAATATGAACCAATAGGAATGTTCTCTCCTTACCAACTCATTAAAAAATCCCTTGTAATTTATTCTTTTTTGAACCAATAAAGGAACATTGAAAGTCATTCATAAGGAATAAATTTCAAATTTAATCCCTATAGAAAAACAAAATGCAAAACTGGAGTTCCTATACATGGTGTTTAATATAAAATAAAAAACCATGGATGACATTTTCGTGGTGCTTGACATGAATTCCCTCCCTTTATCAAAGCTCCTCATAGTTATCCCTTACAATAAGAGTAACTCGAAGAATGTAGTCTCTCTAAACCCTGTGCTTTATCACTGAAAAGTGATATATTATCCTAGTTAAATGATAACCCATGGAGAAAATTATAATTTAGGCATCCCATTGTCCATTTACCATCTAATAAAACTAATTTTATTTTGAATGACCCCACCCATGATCATGAAGAAACAAAGAAACAGATATTATGGTTTGATAAGGATGAATAATCTATCACTGATGAGGTGTGATACTCTATGACTATGTGGAGATAATTTGATAAAGATAGAAAACCAATCATGTTTGGTAACATAATTTATGTGATACTCTTCATCATCTCAATTACATGTGCTTACTAACCATATGAAATCGAAATATTATATTTTATGGAATAATAACCTAAAAACATTTTAGTGGACCAAGACCATATGTCATATTTTAAAAAAATTGTCCCTATTATGAAAAAATAAGAAGTATGAAATCACTTCTATAGATAGTACCTAGTGGAAATTATGATATGTATACCATAGGGTAGGGTGAATATAGAGCATTGCATTTTACCTTGATTAATGGATAATATATTATGTTATTGAATATATCTTATAATGTTTTTCCTTTAGGGAAATTTATAGTTATAGGATATCCATATTATTATTGGTCTGTAAAATTATGCTTCATCATTCATGAATCCAATAAATAAAGGGAAAACCCTAGCCTATAAAACTGCTATAGTGGTATTAAAGGAAAATCCCTATCCTATAGGACTGCGTAAATATTCCCCACCACTACCACCCTTGGGATTATCAAATCCATAGTGGATTAAGGATGTGATTTTTTCAGGGTGAAATGTAATCCATCCCACATGGATAGGCACATTATTACACCCACCCAGCCCTATAAAATGTAGGTCTTTGCAATGTTGGTGTGAACATCATAGAAAAAACTCCCAAGGTTCCTCCAACTATGAAATCATTTCCCTTCAATAAGAACATGAATAGTGAAATCTACTAGAGAATCCTTTAGGATCACCATTCATAAACCACTTTCTAGAGACCATCGATATTTACTATTAAAGTAATATAGGATTCATAAACAAAAGTGGGCCAATAGGAAGGTAGATATCAAAGATGATCTTGATCTACCCCTTGAAGGATTTATTATGGGTTATAAACCCCTTACAATTAAAACATGGATAAAGATATAATACCTACTATGAACTTCATAATATTGAATGTGGATAACTTCAACCATGTTGATGGAATACAACATGACATAGACAAACAAGAGTTTAATGAAGATACATCTATCCAAAACATGGTTTGTACTAGATTATATGAATTTTTGTATACCCGGCATCAAAGGAAAGAATATGATTTTAGTGTTATTTTGAATATTCTACTTTCACTTTCTTAGTGAGCCTCAACCAAGGATAAAGGGAAATAACTAGAAATATCCCACCTGATAACCAAAGAATTTGAGCATCTCTCCATGTTGGAGATGATTTCTCAATTTGAAATTAAATTGGGGAAGCTAAAGCATCTCAATTCCAAGTTAATCTGAGGAATTATTAATACAGAGTTAAAATACTAGTCCATGGTAAATATTTATCCTCTAAAGAATCCTACATAATAAGAGTGAACACTTGACTGATGAAATTATTATTCAGTCATCCAACCAACCCAGGGATAGAAACTGGGTTAGCTAACAATGGTGTTCCATGATTTTTAATAATTCCATCCCATGGGGTAATAACTACAACTACTTTAAGAAATATACCCCAGGATAATACAATCCTTATATCAAAAGTAGACATAGATGATCTGACCATACTAATATTTAATCACTTCTTCCACATAGACATTAGTGTAGATAAAAATACCACCAGGACTCCTTGGATACATCATGTTCCTCTCCATTAGAATGAAATACATAGAGGATAAACATGCACCGATGAATCAATAGGGGATTTTGTATCCTAAATGGGTAGAACTGATTCAATCTCCATCAAATTTTGGGAATCCCACATTCATATTTTTTATTGGTATGCTATATCTAGAGAAACATATCATGCACTTCAAAATAAAATTCCCCCACATGATTGGAGAACCCAAGTATTAGGAAGAATTAATGCTCATGTGCATCCAAAAGACATTTGAAGGATGCAAATTTGTCTACTAAACAAAGCTACCATCTAGATCAGTCACTAATTTGTAAGATCTTCTAACTATAATACCATAATTAGTTAAACTCTACACTATGGAAAATGGAAATACTAAATCTATAAAATTTTATTTAATGTGAAAAATATAAAGTTTTGGACTTTATCACCCATTGGAAGTGTTTGTTCTACTCTTTGGATATACATATTTCTCTGGATATGTTCATTAAAAATCTCTAAGTTGAGATATAGAATCCCTTAAATCCCTTGAAATACCATGGTGGTCACTGAGATTTAACAATATTCACACAATGAATATAAGATTAAATTTGGTGATATAAGGTCATTTCTTGACCAATGCTATTGGAATAGGGTAAGAATCCTAGTAGAGTAGAGACTATTATTGTTACACTCAAAATTTTATCGATGCGAACTCCTGCTTCTAAGGATACTCACTACCATAAATAACATCCTCTTAAAAAACAATGGAAATAAAAAAATCCATCTTTAGGATGAAAAAATGGATTAAAATTATCCAACTTTTGATGACATAAAGGATAATGTTTATTCTCTTTAAAAATAATAAATCTATGGGTTTTTTAAAATTCCCCAAGGGAGGAATTTAATGAAATTATTGGTGATCTAAAAATACAATGCAATTTTCATGGATTATTATCTATATTATTTCCTCTTACAAAATATTTTGGTGTATAACATTCAATAATACTTCATCATAAATGATATAATCTAAAATATGGTTGATTTTGGGTATATAAAGATGGGTAATCCATCGCCATAGGTGTCTAATGTTTCTTCTCTCAAAAAAATAATAATACGAAGAGTATAATAAAGTCCTAGATAAGTGTTTATAGAAATTTGATGATATAATAATAAGGAAATCATTTATTAGGGCATACACTATACTCAGAGCATAATTAAATAAACCATTTATAACCTCTAACATATATGTGGTAATAAGGATGTGATTTTAAGAAAGTTATAACAATCATCATCAGTAGTAAAAGGCATAGAAATAATATTCATTAATATCACCCAAGTTATTATAAACCATTATGGTTTTATAATCTCTATCATTGGGAGGATAGGAATCAGAATACCAAATCACATTTTCATAGGATGGTGAGTCACAATATGGCTCGATCGATGTTATCCACTTGATAGACCCATTTATTGGTGAAGAGGGTGTATATGAACCTATTCTTCTCTTATGTAATCAGATAAGAGATTATAGAGGCTGTGGAAGAAGGAGTTGTGTTGGAACTTGAAGTTCATGCATCATTTATCTAAAAGGTGTATACACAGTTGAAACGTGAAAACAATAAATTAAGGATATTAAAAATATAATTGATCTAAACTTGAATCCTATAATGATTGTTTGGATCATATCATATTGGATTTTTTACTATAACACATGTATTTTCCTACTCAGTGGAAAGGAGAGTGAATTCCAATTAAACCTAACCTATAGACTATAATGATGCACTTTAATTTTGAAAAGGGGAAGAGGCACATACATAGAAAACTTTTTCCCTAATGACTCAAGATATATAGAATTGTCAATATAGGAATTGCATCTCATTTTCTCATTAGTAAAATATTTTAATGAATCTACTTATTGTTCCACCCATCCTATTAATTTTAGATAACCTTTAAATAATTATGGAACTCAATGGATCCCTGATTTAGGATCTCTCAATCCCCCAAGAGTTTAAATTGATGTTTCTAAAATCGAAACATATTGAATAGTGACTAGCGCTACGAAATAAAATACAATCATTTTATTCATAGAGAAATAACATGAAGCTACTATACATGGTCATATTAGGCCCTTGTTTATATCAGTAACCCATGAGTATGTAGATATACATTGGGCCCTGGTTGATAATTGTTAATAGATTAATGTGATCCCAGTCTAAACCCTCAAGTTATATGGCTAAAATGATGATCACTTGTCTCTTTCTAATCTGATAATCTAAGTGTGTGGAAAGAGTGAACAGAGACCACTTAGGAAAATCAAGTCGATAAACCAATTCATTGATCCCCCTCATAAATCTCAATTCATGGTAGTCTATTAAAAAAGACATTCAATTTCATAGTAGGGGTACCATGGAACCACATTTATGTATCATTTCTATAATCATAGTTATTAGTAAAAATGTGTATCACCCACTTTGATACAAAATGAATGATATAGTCCTTGTCCATAAAACACAATCTAGTTGTGGAAAAAAATACCTTTCTATACATATAAGATACAAATGGGATCTCTTTATACTATATGATTTCTCTCAGGTCAAGGGATGAATATTTTTCAAAAAAAATTCCCCATCAGATAACATAGTGGATCAAACAAACAAATTGGAGCAGGCTTTGTGTGATATCCATTACTAAAGAAATTTTGTTAAGACTATAAACCCATTTTTGGGTGTCTTTTGGGATATTTTTTCTTTAAAAAATTACGGAAAACGATATAGATAAATGAATAAGTCATTTATAGCCTTTTATTTTTCTACTCATGGATCCTAAATAGACATGAAAATTTAAAGTTATAACTATTTTGATTTAGGACTCATTTTGGAAAGAAAGTAACAAAATGGAAAAGGAAATTATTTTTAAAATAATCATTCATGAAGTTTAGGTTCTTCATAATCACATAGAAATTATGAAATTGAATTTCATTTATGGAAGAGAGGTGAAATAAATTTATACTCACATGGTTGTTAATTGTATGAATTATTTTTATGCACATGAACAGATCCTTATCACATGAAAGGTTTTTTCATATTTTCATTATCCCTCATGGTTTATGTTTATATATAAGTGATTGATGTTTTTCCTTCATCCTTTCATAAACCCTTCATATCCCGACATTAGTTTATCTATGATGACCCTTCGCTTTCATGGTCACATATACTTAGGTGGTTTCATACCTCCCTTACAACCAAATAATCTAGGAGACTGTTATATTCTAGGTGCTTATAAATAATTAGGACACCATTTAAAGGTAGGAGATCTTCTCATTTAGAGAAGACTTTTTTCAATAAAGAGAACCTATCTTAGTGATATTTCTATTCAAAAATCCATAACTTTTCCAAATCCCATAGGAAATTATTAGTTAAACACTCATGAGGCCCCTTTATAAACCATGCCTGTAATACCCCATCATAAATAATTCATGTGACACCCCTTCACAAAATACTCTCCTGGGGCACTTTCATGATGTATTCCTATGAGGTACCTTTAAAAAGAATTCCCATAAGGTCCCTTTTTGAATCACACATTTTAGGACCCTTCATAAATAATTCCTATGATGCCTCATCATAAAGAACTCCCACAAGGCCCCTTTGTGAAGGATGTATGTGAGGTTCTTTTGTAAAGAATTCATATGAGTAAATTATACAATTCATTCCTATAAGGATCCATAATGAATCATGTTGGTTATTAATATTCATGAAGAATATAAATGAGTATTCTTCATAAATATTTCCTTTGAGGCCCCTTTATGGGGCACTCTCATGGTGTCCCTTCATGAAATACACCCATAAGGATCTCTAGCAGAGCACTCCTTTGAACACCATTTGTAACACCCCAAGATTTTGAATAGAAATTTAATATTGAATTTATGAAACATTGAGTTTCTAAAAAACACCACTTTCTTATAGCCTAGCCATTATACATATTTTTACAACTTCTGTGATTGAAATTTTGAAAAACTGACATACAGAGTTGCGTTCAGTAAGATATTTAGAGTCTAATAAAACAAACATAATTTTTGGTGAATAGTAACACACACTTATGTATAGTAATATTAATAGTAATATTAACTTTATGAATAGTAAATAATAATATTTTTTATTTTCTTAAGTTTATAAGATAATGAGATCTTGATTACATTTTCAAGGTGATATAAAATGTATTATAGATTTAAAATTATTATTTATTGAATAAATTATGATTTTATTTGAAAACTAAATTAATATTATTTAGAAAACTATTTTCAAAAAATTGAGTTCATTTTTTGAATATGCGTGTTCAAAAATGGTTAGGGTGAATTTTTGCGATTTTCCTGAAATACATGAATTTTTGGTGAATAGTGAAATTTGATAATTTACAAAATATGCTAAATAAGTGAATTTATGCATAATTATTGAGTAATGGATGATGTAAATGAACATTATTTAGATCCCACATGAACATATTTCTATTATTGGTCACAAGAATCAATATTATTGGTTTTATTTAGAAAAATAATAAAATAATGAGTAAAATAATGGGAAAACCCTCCTCTCCTCCACTATAACCCCCCATAAATCCCTCTTATCTTCACACATATAAAGCCTTTTTCCATATATAAATTATTCTAAAATATCATCCAAATATTCTCCCCCTCATCCATCATCCCTTGGTCTCATAAAAAGACTGAAACCTCTCCCCTAAAGACGCTCTCAAGGAAGATAACTTCCAGAGGTAAATTCTCTTTTCTTTTCATTTATTTCAAATTCATTTATATTATTTTTTTCCTCATCTCATTTCATCCAAATTTTTTGATGACTACAATAACATCCATGTACTGAATTTTTTTATGATACATAAAAATTCTTCATAATGTCTTTTCCCCCTTCTTTTATACTAGAAATGAAAACACCATCTAAGATGTGTTAATTTATCACATTCAAGGTCGACGGGTTTTAAATTTCTATTCTCATATTTAATTATAGTCATGAAGCCATTTTTATGGTTGAACCAGACTATAATATATTTATTATAACTTATTTAAGGTTAATTAATCCTTTTTTACACATGATATTAATTTATAAATCAAAACGAGTTCGTTGTGATCAAGAACCGCTAATTAACCTAATCAATTTTCATTAATGTTTTATATAATGATTCATATTCAATCCCAATAAACAAAAGAATTTTATAACTATGTAATATTCCTTATATTCACTAATAACATACAAATTCTATTCTGTAAAACCATTCCCATTTTACATGTTTATCCGTACATGAATATAAGTAATCCAATCATGAAAACCAGGGAAGAAAATGCTCTGAAACAATGAAATTAAATCTACTAACCTAATAAAAGTCAATAAATGAACCTAATAAGGTTATAAAAAATCAATTAAATGTTTATTAATTTATGTAATCATTACTTTATGAACCCAAATTTTATTATTCATGTTATTAATATCAAGTGAGGAACAACTTTGGACTTAAGGTAAGGGTTTCCTACCTGAACCTCCATTTTATTTGGGTTTACTCTTTGTCTCTATTAATCCCAATTAATTACATAATTATTAATATTTACTCCTAATAAATTTTTTTTGAATTTATTATGTGTTTTTAAAAACCATAATCCTTCTTTATTTCATGAGAGTTATATTTTTTATAAGGATCTTTCGAAAATTCTTCCTGAAATACAAGTCCAGCTCAAGGGAATTTCTCAAATTCTTACATATTTTAAAGGGAACTCTATAATCGGTTTTTAGAGACTATTATCTTTCTAAAATCACTCTTTTTATTATGAAAATACTATATTACCTCATTTCTATTGTTATACAAATACTTTTCCAAAAGAACTCTTCTATTCAAAGTAAAAGAGTATTTATATCAAGAATTACTCGATTATTTTATAAGATTTTCTTTATACATTTCAACACTCATGTTGATTATTATGTATTAATGGGATTAATATTTAAAATATCATCTACCATATTTAATTGAATGGTTTATGATTAGTTTTACTATGGATGTGATGTCTTAAAACCATTCACCAATTTACTCCAAATGGTTAGCATTTATGCTTAATGTTCAGGGAAAGTTATTTACATTCATAGATAAGTTTCAATATGAATTTATATGTTGTTTATGTTTATCCCTATTCATATGAGGAATTAATTAGTCGTATTATGTGATGGTTGGGTCCTACTTTATCCCCTCTATGCATTAGTAGGTATAACAAGACAAATAAATATGTACTTGGCTGAGGCCTTTCCCATTTTTAAATATGGTTTTGGCTGAGGCCTTAATCATTTTTAGATAGATTGGTCAAGGAATTGGTGGTATTTTTCAAAATTTCCATCATATTAATTTCCCTCATTATGAAACTATAAATTCCTAGTTCATGTGGTTATTCGATTATTAGAATACCCCTGATTATGTTTTATTGTGACAATATTTACTCAGCTCATATTCCTTCCATAATATGTTCAAGTTTATTATTTTGAAGGCATGTGTTTTAAATTATTCAATATGCATAATGTTTATGTGTATGATATATTTAGCTGTATTTTTTACCCTTACTGAGCATTCAAACTCACACCTTTATATTATTTCATTTTATCAGGACATGAATATGTTCATTAGGAATGACCTGTAGGGATAAAATTGTTGTTGTGGATGTTCCCAATAAAACTTATATGCAGTATTTCATTTTAAGTTCTAATATTGAACTTAGGTATGTATCTTGTTTCCAAATCTACTTATCTATTTTTTCCTTCAGGATACGAATTTCATTAAATTATTTCAATGTAATATAATATGAAACTGGATCTATGAAATTGGTTTTGAGTCTTTATTGTTGGTATCAGAGGAATTTTAGTATAAAACTTGGAAACTAAATTTTGAAAATGTAGAATAGGGAAAAAACCCCTAAGATAGTATTTGAGGATAAACATACAAGAAAATCCAGGTATTTTGGTAATTAATAGATTGTATGGATCCTTCTAGAAAATACATCCATGTTTGGATATTGTAAGTGGATATAGTTCTGGAATAGATTTACCTAGGAGAAAAAAATCTAACAAGGAGTTTTGGGCTTGACCCGGCGTATCCTAGTACACGACAATGGGCCTTACTGTGAACCTAGTTTGAAAATCCTAGGGGATATTCTTCGGTTAATTCACATTTTAGTTACAAGACATTATGAAGGATTTAAATGTAAATTTTTCCTCAAAGAACCCATGTTTATGATTATGGGATTCTCCATGCATAGGATTTCAATTTAAGATATGTGTTTTTCTAAGTTGAGATTATACATTATGATTCATAACCTAATATAGTGTATTCCATTATTTAGAAATGGCACCTAGTGGAAGGAATATAAATTACATGAATGCATGTGTCCCATGGTGGTATTTTTCTCCTATTAAAGATAATGATGTTGGCTCTGGAGCTGCGACTAGTGCAAAGAAACTTATAACTACACTGGGACAACTTACATAGCTTATAAACAAAAAAATACCCATATAAAGCATCGAGATCCAAAACATGGGTTTGATATGTTAGATCTCTTTATGATACAGCAACCTCCATCATTTAATGGGGCTAAAAACCCATTTGTAGCAGAGTAGTGGATAAGTTTCTCAAAGAAGATATTTCTCCCATTGGGAAGTAATGAAAGGGATAAGGTCGTTATTGAAGTTTATCATCTGTTTGGAGATTATGATTAATGGAGGTTACTAATTTAAAACACAAAGGATGAATAATAGATATAAAACATATAATTGAGTGAATTTAAAGAACTTTTCTTAGAGAAATTATTTCCTCACGAACAACGAATTGGTATGGAAAGGCAGTTTTGGAATTTGAAGCAAAATGAAGATGATAATTTTTCAAAGTATGAAGCTAACTTAACAAGGATAGAAAGGCATGTTGTGGACTATATAAGTAATCCAAGTAATAATATTGATCGATTCTTTGATGGACTAAAGCCATTCCTTTGGTGGGCGCTGCTCTGCTAAACTTTCTCATCATATGAAAATATAGTTTCATGTGTTATCAAGATGGAAAATGAGTTCTCTAAGTCTTATGACTTTAAAGGAAAGCAAGAGAACAAGATGGTTATAGAAAACTCAGAAAAATGAAATAAGGAAATTGGGAATAAGGGAAGAGTTAAATTTCCACCGTGTAGTAATTATGGAATGTAACACCCTGGTACCTCCTTAAAAGGAAAAGGGGTGTGTTAAAAGTGTGGACATAAGGTCCATCATGATGGTTTTTCCAAGGGGAAGAAAGTATCTATTAATGTTCAATGATATAATTTTAGGGATATGGGACACTATGCTAATTATTCTCCAAACCTTCAAGGAAACATGACTTAGAAAGGGCCAAGAGAGAAGGGACTAGCATATGTGATCACAACTGCAGATATTGAAATTCACGATGATGTGGTGGTAGGTACTTTAATGGTTTCCTCAAACTTATCCAATGATTTATTTGATTATAGATCATTTAATTCTTTCGTATCTTCTCATTTTTTCAAGAGAACTAGATATTTCCAATTTTATTTAGTAAGGGAGTCGTCAGTAAAAAACTCCTAAGGGAAGTATCATTGTATCAATGTTGTGTCAGGCAGTCCCCATTATGGCATATAAATTTGATTTATTTGATTATTTAATTATCACACCCATGATTGAATTTGATATAATCCTTGGTATGGATTGGCTTTCGAACTATGATGTGAAAATATATTTCAAGAAGAAGGAGGTTACAATTTTTTATGACGATGTGGAATCCCTTATATTTAGAGCAGAAACATCACCATCTAATTATCATCTAGATCCACCCCCAGTAGCTCTATTGAACTCAATTATTGGGGAGGAGGTTAATGCAATAACTATGGGTGAGGAAAGGATTGTTCAAATATAGTATGTACCTATTGTGAAAGAATATGTTGATGTGTTTCAAAAGGATTTAACTAGACATCCTCCATAGTGGGAAATTTAGTTTTCCATTAACTTAATTCCAAATTCAAGGACCATATAAAATACCCCTTATAGAATGGACAGTGTGGAATTAGTGGAACTAAATAAACAACTACAATAATTGAGTGATAAAGGATTTATCTGCCCTAGTGTTTCTCCATGGGGATCCCCTGTTCTTTTTTGTTAAGAAGAAAGATAGGTTGATGAGGTTGTTCATTGACTAAAGGTAGATAAATGATATAATAATTAAGAACAAGTATCCCCTACCTCTCATTGATGATTTATTTGATCAACCTCTTGGAGCACAATATTTTATGAAGATTGATCTTTGATATGGATATCATCAGTAGCGTTTGAGGAAGGAAGGTATTCGAAAGACAGCATTTTGAACTAGGTAAGGGAATTATGAGTTTACAATAATGCCTTATGGATTGACTAATGAACCCTCTGTTTTCGGGGATCTAATGAATATAGTTTTCAAGTAATATCTTGATGACTCTGTGGTGGTATTTATTGATGATATCTTGGTATACTACAAAATCTACCAAGATCATGAAAATAACATAAGCACTATTTTGAATACTCTTAGAAGAAATGAATTAAATGGTATGTTTAGAAAGTGTGGATTTTGGATTGAATAAATTTCCACTCATGGCCACATTGTTCTAAGGGTGGAATATCTATTGATCTAGTGAATAAAAATTTTCACATAAATTTTCTACTCTAATGAACATAACTGAGGTACATAGTTTTATGGTTTTAGAGGATATTATCAGTGTTTCATTCAGAACTTCTCATGTTTAGCCAACCCAATGACCAAGCTTGCACGTAAATAGGTTAAGTTCATATGGATAAAAATAATTTGAGGAATATTTCAAAGAATTGAAGAGGAGATTAGTGAATGCACCAATCCTAACTCTACCATTGGGGAATGATGGGTTTGTGATCTATAGTGATGCATCAAATAAAGGTCTTGGTTGGTTCCTCATGAATACAGATAGATTTATTTCTTATGCATTAAGGTAGTTAAAAAATCATGAACAAAAATATCCTACTCATGATCTTGAGTTAGAAGTCGTAATCTTTTCTATGAAGATATGGAGACATTATCCTTATTGAGAAAAATATGAGATATATATAGATCCTAAGAGTCTAAAATATATCTTCTCACATAAATAACTCAACACGAGGCAAAGGTAATGGCTTGAACTACTCAAGGAATATAATTTTAAAATACACTATATCCCAGGAAAGGAAAACAAGGTAGCTGATGCACTGAGTTGGAAAGATCATGGATTTCTCAAAAAAATGAGGATTGAAAATGATCCTTTTTACATAGATCTAGTGAGGATGGATATGGGAATTATCAACTAAGGTGAAACAAAACTACTTTTTCAAATGGTTTACCAAATATATTTATTGGAAATAATTAAATCTTCATAGTCTCATGATGAGAATATTCAAAATAATATTAATGTTGTGAAAGATGGGAAGTTGGATGACCTCATGTGTGAATATGGAATTATAAAATTTGGGAAGAGGATATGTGTTCCCTCTCTACCCGAGCTGAAAATGCAGTTATTGGATAATTATCATAGCTCAAATTTCTCTATACACCCTGGTATCATTAAAATGTAAGGATATATGATAGAACATTTCAGGTGGTATAACATGATGAGGGAAATTGCTGATTATGTATCAAGATGTTTAGTCTATCAACAAGTGAAGTCCGGACAATAACATCCAAGTGGAGTCATGAAACCTGTACCTCTTTCTACCTAGAAATGGGATGACATCACCATAGATTTTGTCACTAGATTACCCAAAACTCCAAGAAAGAATGATGCAATATGGTTAATTGTATATTGACTTACAAAATATGCATATTTTCTCGCTATAAGGGAGGATTTTCCACTGGGGCTCCTAGCACGACTCTATATCAATGATGTTCTGAGACTTCATGGAGAACCTTTCTCAATTTTTTCAGATTTTGATCCATTATTTACATCTAAAATAGGTAAAATTGTTCAAAAAAATTTGGATACTGATCTACGATTGAGTACTAGTTATTACCCATAGACTAACGAGAAATTAGAAAGGACGATCCAAACCATATAGGACATGTTGAGGTCATGCTCACTTGACATTAATGGTATGTGGGATCAATATTTACCTTTAGTGATTAATCCTATAATAATAGTTTCCGTTCATGTATTCAAATAACACCATATGAAGCATTGTATAGAAAGAGATGCCGTACACCAACTTGTTGGGATGAAGTTGGAGAATGGAATCTTGTGGGACCAGAGCTCTTAGAGGAAACAATAGTGAAGGTAAATACTATTCAAGACCATATCAAAGCAGCTCAAAGAAGACGAAAAAATGTATGCTAATGATTGAAGGATTAATAGGGATTTTCAAGTGGGAGATCATGGTTTCTTGACATTATCTCCATGGAAGGGTGTGATAAGATTTGGTGAAAAAAGGAAAATGAGCTCTAGGTACATAGGACCTTTTGAAATTATAGAGAGAATTGGAGTTGTTTCATATCATTTGGCTATACCACCTATCACGGCTAAAGTACACAATGTGTTCTATGTCTCATTGCTGAGAAAATACATTCCAGACCCAATGCATGTCCCCACTTCTGAAGGTATAGAATTGGAACCTAACCTATCTTACTGTGAAGAGCATATCCAGATTTTGAACACTAAAGAACAAGTATTGAGGAATGGGATGACTTGACTGGTAAGTATACTTTATAAAAATCATAAAATCAAAGAGGTAACATGGGAGGCTAGGGATCATATGATTAATAACTACCCAAATATTTTTTTGGGGTAACATTCTAGTAATTTTAAGGACGAAATTTTTGTGAGGGGATAATGTAACACCCCATGATTTTGAAAATAAATTTAATATTGAATGCATCAAATATTGTGTGTATACCAAACAACACTTCTTTATAACCTAGATAGTAAACATATTTTTACCACCTCTGTGATTGGAATTTTGAAAAATTGACACACATGGTTACGTTCAGTAAGATATTTAGAGTATGATAAGACAAACTTAATTTTTTCCAAATAGTAACATACCCTTAAAAATATTAATAATAATAGTACTATGAACATTATGAATAGTAAATCATTTATTGTTTTATTTTCTTAATGTTATAATATAATGAGATCATGATTAATTTTTCAAGTTGATATAAAATGAATTATAGTTTTAAAATTGTTATTTTTCAAATAAATTATTATTTTATTTAAAAATTAAATTAGTAATATTTTAAAAAAACTATTTTCAAACAATGGAGTTCATTTTTGAATTCTACACATTGAAAAATTGGTATGGTGAGTTTTTAGAATCTTTCTAAAATACTTGAATTTTTTGTGAATAGTGAAATTTGATAATTTATAAAATATGCTAAAAAAGTTAATTTGTGAATAATTTATGAGTCATAAACGATGTAAATGAAAGATTTTTCACACTCACATTTACATAGTACTATTATTAGTCACCATAATCAATATTATTGGTTGTATTTGGGAAAATAATAAAATAATGTGTAAAATAGTGGGAAAACCCTCCTCTCCTACCCCACCCACCCCCACCCCACTCCCTCTTATATTCACTCCTCTCATTCCTTCATACATTTATAAATTCTAATAAAATTTCCTCCCAAGCTCCTCCCCCATGTCCATAATTTCTTAGTCTCATAAAAATACCAAAACCTCTCCTTTAATGAGGCTCTCAAGGAAGATAACTTCAAGAGGTATATTCCTCTTTACTATTCTTTTATTTCTAGTTCCTTTAAATTCCTTGTCTTTCTTCACCTCATTTCATCTAAATGTTGTGATGACTCTAGTACCTTAAATTTACTGGAATTTTTTTATGATAAATGAATAATTCTTCATCATGTCTCCTTTCCCCTTCTTTTATATTAGAAATGAAAACACCATCTGAGATGTATTAATTTATCACATTCAAGGATAAAGTGTTTTAAATTTATATTACCATCATAAATTCTAGTCATGAAACCATTTTTATGGTTGAACTATACTTTAATGTATATATTATAACTTATTTAAGGTTTGTAATCTTTCTTTACACATGATATTAATTTATAAATAAAAATGAGTTCATTATGATCAAGAACCTCTAATTAACCCAAGAAATTATCATTAAAGTTTTATATAATGATTCTTCTTCAATCACAAAAAACAAATGAATTTTATAACTATGTAATCTTCTAGATTTTCAATAATAACTTAAAACATCTATTCTAGAAAACCATTCTCATTCTGCACGTTTATCCATACATGAATATATGTAATCCAATCATGAAAACCAAGGAAGAAAACACTCCCAAACAATGAAATTGAAAATCTTAACCCATAAAAGGCCATGAATGAACCTAATAAGGTTATAAAAAATAAATTAAATGTTTATGAGGTTTTTTACTCATTAATTTATAAACCTAAATTTTATTATTCATTTCATCAAGATCAAGTGAGGAACACCTTCACACTTAAGGTAATGGTTTCCTACTCGAACCTCCATTTTCTATCGGGTTACTCTTTTTATCTATTAATACAAATTAATTTCTTAATTATTATTATTTACCCCTCATAAACTATGTGTGAATGTTCTATGTGTTCGTAAAAAACATAATCCTTTTTTATTTCATGGTAGTTATATGTTTTAAAAGGATATTTCAAAAATTCTTCCTGAAATACAAGCCTAACTCAATGGAATTTATCAAATTCTTAAATATTTTCAACGGCACTATATAATATTTTTTTAGAAACCATTATATTTCTAAAATAACTCATTTTATTATGAAAATATTTTCTTACCACATTTCTCGTTTTGTACAAATACTTTTCCAAAAGAACTCTTCTTTTCAAAGTGAAAGAGTATTTATCTCAAGAATTACTCAATGATTTTATAAGAGTATATTCATGTGTTTCAACACTCCTGTTTATTATTATGTATTATTGGGATTAATTTTTGTGATATCATCTACTATATTTAATTTAAAGGTTTATGATAAGTTTGATTTTGGATGTGCTATCTTAAAACCATTAACCAATTTACTCTGAATGGTTAGTGCTTATGCTTAATGTTCGGGGAAAGATATTTATGTTTCGCATGTTAGTTTCTATATGAATGTATATTTTGTTTATGTTTATCCCTATTCACATGAGAAATTAATTGGACTTATTATGTGAGGGTTGGGGACCTCTATATCCCTTCAATGCATCGTTAGGTCTCATGAGACAAATAAATATGGACTTGGCCGAGGACTTGACCATTTTTAGATATGGTTTAGGCTGAGCCCATAATCATTTTTAGATGTCTTGGCCTCGGCCTTGATGGTATTTTCAGAATTTTTTACATATGAATTTACCTCATTATGAAGATATTAATTCATAGTTCATGTGGTTATTCGATTAGTAGAATACCTATGATTATGTTTTATCGTGGAAATATTTACTCAACTCATATTCTTGGTGTAATATGTTCAAGTTTATTATTTTAATGGAATGTGTTTTCAATTATTCACCATGAATAATGTTTATGTTTATGATATCTCCTACTGCGTTGTTTACCCTTATTAAGAATTTGATCTCATACCTTTCTTATGTTTTATTTTTGCAGGATATGATGAATTTTATTATGAATGACCTGCAGGGATAAACTTATAGTTGTGGATATTACAAATAAAAATTATATGTTTTATTTAATTTCAAGTTGTAATGTTTAATTGATGTATGTTTCTTGTTTCTAAATCTACTAAACTGTTCGTTCCTTCAGGATACAACTTTCTTGTAATTGTGTCAAGGTAATGTGATAAGGCACCAGCTCTGGCCAACTAGGGTCAGGTATATACACCATTTATGGAGGGTACTCATGTAGATCACTTCACAATCCACCATTATCCCAAGACCTATGAGAACTAGGTCCCTCCCCACATAGAAACACATTTATTTGTGATTTTTGGGATTCTTAAAGGTCTTTCTAGTTTTTCCATAATATCCTCATACTATTAATCATTTGGTTCATTCATGGACACTTCACGAAGTAACACAATAATGTGTAATCATACCAATTTTACATACTTTCCTTTACACATTTCATATATCTGAGATAATTAAATCCAAATGTCCTCATTGATTTCATTTTTTAGGGTTGAATCCCTAAATAGTCCATGAACATATATAATCCTCCTACATTGTCTAAGCTCTAACTATATCTTCTCTTACATAGTTATCGAAAAAATGATGAACTATTATGGAAGATCAGGCATTAACTCTTCTTAGTATCCTATTGTTTCCCTTATTATAAGATAGGTTTCTTACATGGGACTTCTACTTAATATAATCCCCAACCATATCATCTCCTTATTTTCCAATAATAATTAATATCTATTAGGGTACCTCATTCTAATCATTTCTCAATCTTCTATTTTCACCCTTTCTACAAAAAAAACCTATATGAAATTCTTACTAGTTTTAATCTATAATCATATCCTCTACATCCTAAATACCAAATGATAAGCTAATCTATTAGGTAATCTCAGGTATAATCCTGACTGAGTCTCTTGTTTCTACCCCTTTTATGAAATAGGTTTCCTCTATTAGACCTCGGTAATGTGTATGCCCTTGTAGTATCCCCTTTTACCCAGTTACTAGTAGACAAGATGAACCATTAGGGTAGGTTTTTCAAAATTCCCACTCACTCACCTTTTCCCCTTTTATGAATTAGTAATCCTTTATTAACATCCTACTAGGTGTAATCCCCAATCATATTTTCACTTTACTAGTTACCAAAAAATAAGAAGTGCCATTAGGGAGTATTATGTGTAAAAAATTCTTAGTATCCTATTGTATCCAATTTTTTGACACATATGTATTATATGGGCCTCTGATAAGGTGAAAGACCTCACCATATCCTCTCCTACCCAGTTACCAATAGAAATTATTGGCCATTAGGGAAGCTCTATCATAATCCCCACTCAACATCTTATTATCACCCCTTTTATGGAATGACTACCCAATATAGTCCTCCTATTGGGTGTAAGTTCCAATCATATATTATCTTCTCTATTTCCCAATAGATAGTGTAGCACCCTGATCCATCTTTCCACCCAAAAAGTTCTGAGGTCTAGTTTAACATGTGGATTGAGGTGGTGATTAACCACTTTGAATGAGGTGATATGATTCATCGGCTTGGGTGAGGCCTACGACATTTGAGGTGATGTTGATCACCAAGTTAGGAATCTTGGTCATTGGATTGAGGTGACAAGGTATAGGTTTATGGGCATGGACCATGTGATATTGGATGGTTTTGACCATTAGGTTGGGTGACATGGTCACTAGGGCACTGGGATCCAAGATGATGTGGCATATGTAGTATTTTTGGGTTAATTTTGTTCACCATGAATGGCCAACACACCATCGGATTCATGTGCACACAGATAAGACTCAGATGATAAGGTAGTGTTGACCACTCATGTGGGTAGAGGCCTCTGTTACATGTGATTTAGGATGGTATTAACCATCATTGATATTGGAGATGTTTTCTATAGAAATCCATGGGGATGGTGAGGAACCATCAATTGGGGGCTGAGGCTCTCCATATTTTGAGGCCATTGGGCCAGGTTCATTTGATGGGATAGACATCATCATGCCTTGGAACATTGGATGTTGAACTGACGACGTTGATTATTTTTTGGATAGACATCATTTTTTCTAATATGGTGGGCCTTGAGCCAACTTTTATATTCCATGTTGAGATTTGAGGGACCAGGTACATTTTCGTCATGCCTTTTTTGATGTCGGTGAAATTCTTAATGGCATGATGTGCCATGTTATGTTTTTGAGGTGGAACCTAAGGGTTCACAAAGGATACACTTTCATCAGGGGAAGCTTGTGAATTATGTTAAGGATCCTCACAACTATAGTTATACATACACATACACATGTTTTATTCCATATGTATAACTGGTGCATGTGGGTATCGACAATGGTTGAAGAAGTTGATTTCTTATTTATGGATGATGAGCATAAGGGAAAGTGGTTTTTTATATTATATTCATGTTATATTTTCATTTATATTTATAACACCTTAATTATCATAGATGTAAAATAGGATCACATTGGTGGTGTCTTGTAGATATTATTCTCACACCCAACATGGGCCCCTCATGATGAATGTAGACTTTATGCATCTATAATTAGGTAAGGAAAAAAGATTAGAAGTTATAGTTAAGTTATCATGTCATATTTCATATCATAAGTTGGATGGAAAGGGACCTTGGCAGTTCCTACATCAACTGAAGTTTATTTTTGAGCTTCCTTTTTGTTTTTCATGCTTATATATATACTGGTGGCTAGATATGGGTGACCCTTTCTATTATCTATTGTTTATATAACCAAATATGACGTGGAATTTTTTTATTTATTCTCCAAATGGTATGTTGTGGAATGTTTTCTATTGCTGCTTCTATCTGTTTATGCTTCCTCTATTGCATGTTATTACTTTCTCTACTGCCATTTACTAGTAATGTTGTCTAATGGTCTTCTACCAGTATTATAATTATATAGAACATTATTATTATCACCAAAAAATGTTATAATATCACCAATATCACCTCTTCACACCCTCATTTCTACTCAAAATCCTTTGGTGTATGGGAAGGTGTGCCTAAGGCCTCATGACCAACTAAACCTAAGAATTTTTCGGGTGTCAAGACGGGTCAGGGAACTTCAAATGGTATCATAGAAGTTTATTACTAGGAATCGGTAGTAGTGTTCGATTGGATATAACTGATATTAAATGATTTACTTTTCTTTGTATGGTCTTACTGTTTGGGTTATGTTAGTCCAACGACTAGGATATAATCATAACTGGGTGAATATTTCATGCTAGGGTGCCTACAGCCCCATGCACGTGGGACAGACCAAGTTTTCCTTGGTGGTAAATTGTTGTTTTTCCTTTCTCTTTTATATAAGATTTGATTTCCTCCTCGATTGTCACACATAGGTGTGATGGTTATTTATTATATGTATTTTTGTATTTGGCCCGATTTGGTAAGGGAGGTGTGATTATGATTTTCGATAGGATTTTAGGAATATATAATGCATTTCTTTGTGATCATCATTGGGAGCCTAGATTGTTCTAAGTGGGTTTGGGTTGTTTAATGAATTAATAAGGGAAGATAAATAGATTTTTCCAACATAGCCTCCTCTTAGTATCATTCTACTCATCCATCCCAAGCATGTGATTCCAATGATATTTAAATGTTATGTGATATTATATTCATGTGATATATGGTCATGGATCTGATAGGAGCATAAGTGGATGATGAGAGGGGGTGAGCTATTTAAAATGTAAAAAAAGTAATATAAAAAAAATTCAAATTCATCTTCTATTTAGTGGAATTCTACTTAGCTACCTCGAATTAAATATGATGTTTTGCCCTATTATAAGAAGGTGATGTGTCATAAAGACGAATGATACTTGATTCATGATTCTAATATGGGTAGGTAGGGGGCCATGAGGCCAGATTTCATGTGATATCTGACCTTGATACGAGTCGTTAATGGACCTTCAAGAAGGATGCCTTATGATTGGGTTCAATAAGGTACTATAAGGGTGGTGAGATTGTGATACTCGTTAAATCTTTCTCTGTCTATGATATATTATGTATATATACTATTATGGTTGTCTAAACTTTATGATTTGTATTCATTGGGATGCCACATAGATGGATTCCAATGGATCATCGGAGATGATTTGGTGACTCTTGAGCATGCATTGTATGATTCCCCAGAGGGTCAGGAAGAACATGAGCAATAGGTATAGGCATAGGTACAAGCTCTAGTACATGTGGGAAACCCATGGGATTTGATTTCATTTGGACCATGGCTTAATGAAAATCTTAGGGAAAGTCTGGTATGTTTCACACATGATTTTGATAAGGGATCTTGGGGATCAGATCCCTCGATGGAATACCTGACTTGAGAGTTCCATTCAAAGCACATATTTCTACTTCAGGGTGAGGGTGAACTAGATGTGGTAGATAATTGATCGAGTTGGTCCATACCATCTTTGACTAGCTCAATACATCCCCAGGTCACAGGGTGAAGCTAGAAACATACATACTCAAAGGACCGACCAAGAGACGATGGGATGTATAGGTTCAGGAAGGTATACATGAGGGACTGGCCTAGAAATATTTTAAGGATAGATTATTTGATCACTTCTTTCTAGAGACATTGAGGGTAGAGAGAGATTTGGATTTTATGAACCTTAAGCAACAATACATTTCTTTCATGAACTATGTAGCTACTTCCACATACTTGTCTCATTTCACACTTGGTATGGTGGGTGATAACACCTTGAGAGAGATGTGTTTCTAGGATGGTTTACATAATTGCATCAAAGTGTAGGTAAAAATATTTAGGTTGGAATCATTATCAGATGTCTTGAATCAAGAGATAATAGATAAGGTAAATTTGATGGATCGTTCATACTCGGGTCTGGTGATGGTATCATGTGATTTCATCGGTGTTGATTCAGATAGCAGGATGTGGTGTTGTGAGGAGTCTCAGTAGGGATTTCAGGCTAGAGACTAGACTAGACCACAGAGTAATAGGTATTCAATGGTGTAACTTCAGTATAGGAATATAGGGCATGTGAGGACACAATGTTGTTGTTCACTGAATGGTTGTCAAGAATGGATCCAAGTAGGGAATCACGAAAGGTTCCATAGGAAGCCTTCTCCAACAACCAGTAGCTTAGAATCGGGGCAGAATCAGGTATCTAAGGTCATTCCGGGAGTGATAATAGGAGTTAGTGGTCGATATATATCTATACACTAGGGTCATGGAAGAGATAGTGGTACACAATAGTGGGGTCATTGTTTGTTAGCTTGTGTAGCTATGTAGAGATTCCAAGCCTCGGGTGGTTAGGATTTAGGTCTAGTGCATGCAGTGGAGCTTCCGTATCTAGATAAGGTTGGGGATCTGACTATAGTCAATGTTATTCCATAATTATGGGCATGACTGGGTACCTTTTTAATTTGAAATGTCCCTATTTTTAAAAATATCAGGTTTTGGGTACATGAGGTACACGAGATGTAATTTTGGACTAAACAGGCACTAGTTAGTAGGTTAGAATTGGATCATATATATGATATATATATATATATGGATTGTGGAACTAGGATTTTTTTATGGGAATCAAATGGATGTGTGTCCAATATGGGATGCATAGGCATCTGAATACTTCATGTGGGATTTCATATTTATATATGATGTGGGGTATTTGTGAGCATCTGTTGAGATGTGAGACCTCAAAGGTTCCATGTGCGACATGGGCATGAGGTGGGAATCTATTGAGATTCAGTAATTGGTGTGTTTCATGTATGACATGGGTACGATTTAAGCACCTAATGAGGTGCGGGAGTGATAGTGTGTCATGGTAGGACTTTTGAGTCTTGGGATGGTCAGTGGACCGTTGGATTATTTGAGTTTTAGGTTAGTAATTGACTAGGGTAGGTAACTCCTAAGGTGAGGAGTGGCTTGAGAGAGTTAACCTATGAAATTATGACTAGGGTAGACTGTGATGTTTTTAAATATATGGGTATGTTCAGAAACATATTTTGGAAAGGTTTGATAACTCAGGAATTAGATATGTTGAAAGATCCCAGATTTCCTAAAGGTATGCCTTTGTTAAATTTTTACTTCAATATCCTGTTCTTAGTTAATGAAATTTTTTCTGAGAGTATGAGGGGTATTTAGGGTGTTCCAAGAGTTTGGTACATGAAAAAAGGAAAATGTGGTCAACCTGTACAAGGTGCACGGTTTGCGCATGGTTAAGAAAACCATGTGGAGTCCCCAAGAAAATCATAAAACCTTGTACATAGGATTCTCACAAGGTTTGTGCATGGTTGGAAAATATTTTGGGTCATCCTAGGTAACCATACAAATTGTATTTCCTTACGTATAATCGGGTGCACAGTTGGTGCATGGTTTTCCAAACTATTTTCCAAACCATGCTTCCCATTAAAAAGTTGGAATGCAAGGTTTTTTCATTATGGTATTTTAAGTAACCCACCATATTTTCAGCCCATTTATCCTATTCTCATCCCATGTGATGAACCCTAGTGACCCAAGATTCCAAAGGGTATATTTCCTTCATTTCCATGTCATTTGGAGTGTTGTTGGTTTCGGATAGAAGATCTTGGTAAGTCTAATCCTCTCCTCCCTTCTCTTTTCTGAATTAGTTTTTTTAGTTTCTCCCATCTTCTTTTGAAACTATAAAACCCTCCTTTTCTAATGAAACCTAGGTTAGGGCTTCAAATGAGTCTTGGATCCAGATCTAAGGTCATGATTAAGAGTGTCTTCATCCACAAATACTAGGTAAGTGGTCTACAAGTTATATTCATTAGTTGTTGAGTGGATATGTTCATGTGTGGTTACATTCTTGATTTTCCATTGTTTTGATTTTGGTGCCTTTTGTGTGTTTTGGTAAAATGAGTATCTAAATAATGAATTGAACCCCTCATGATCCCCGTGGGATTCATTGAGAATGATTTTGACCCATTTGGGGCCACCCATGGGGCGTTCCAACATTCCCAAACATAGGAATTGGTAGAGTCAGGTGTGGAGTTGTGGTGTGATAACATAAATCCATTATTGAAAATGTCTATTTGTTTATTTTACTTTAAAATTGAATATTTATAGAGATTGTATATTTGATAATGGATTAAGTGGTTGTTTGGCATGGCATAGAATTGGGTTAAATTGAGTTAATTGAGATAATTCCCAAGGGATTATGAATTATGTTAAAATCCATGAGGGTTTGTATATATAAAATTTTGAACATGTTTAATTGTTAATAGCTTTTGAATTGTTAAATATTATGAGTGTGATGGGGAATGAAAATGGTTTTAAAGGAATTAATGTGAGTATGCCAATTGGTTTGTGATTTGTACTTTAAATACATGAAGGGACAATACATGGGGAATGATGAATGGGTTATGTGAGTAAACACACATAAATGGAAGAATATGTTAAATGGTTTGATGAATGGAAACTAGTGAATATTATTAATGAGTTTGGGCATAAAAAATAGGAATTGGAAAAAATGGAAATGTATTGTAAATGAAAAAATGTTAATGGGTTATGGAATAATATTTATTTCAATATTGATTATTGTGGATTATGGTTGTTATTTATATTGGTTTTGTGATTTTGATATGATATGTGTGTGGTGATTTCAATAATAATCATGTGCACATGGCTTGGGGTGTGGGATAAAGGACCTAGGCTCCTCCCATAGGTTGAATTATACTGATGCTATAAACTCCATCCACAAAGAACAAGTTTGGGAAGGGGATGGAGCTCTGTTCCCCTAACAGTTTCATTCCACATGGAATGAGGCTTTGAGGTGAGTATAGTTTGTTTTTCGTGATTTACACTCCACCGGGACTAAGTCTTCATATATAGGACAATGTGTTGTTGTGATGTGTTATCCCTGGTGAGATAGGGACTTGAATTATTTCCTTATACTTAATGATGAATTCTTTGAACCTCTGTGTGAATAATGTAAATTCCTAACCCATGGTAAACATGTTGATGATGAACTATGTAATGAAGAAGATGAAAATAATGAACTTGGTACTAAGGTTGGTAATAGTAAAGTAAAAGTTTTTAAGGTAATGGCCCCCCGAATAGTCTTTATTTACCTATAATGTTTTTAATAATTACTTGAACTATCTATTTAGACAAGATATTTTATAGAAACCATTGTTAATTACCTAATGAGTTGTACTCACACCCTGCTCAGGCACCATTGGTTACTCGAGTAAACTTCATGCTTGCAGGTCAGGACAGAGATGAAGGCTCGGTACAAGAGAGTTGAGTTGGGCTTGGGTTATGCTTGGATGAGTATCCAAACATTGAGTCGGGACCCATTTGGGGATTCATTTGTTGTTTTCCTTTTGGGTTTTCTGCACTTGTGACACTACTAGTATAACATGGCATATTTACTTTTAGTTTTTGGTTTGTACCCAATTTTTACAAATGTTGATTATGAATGTCAATTGGTTATTACATATTATTTCCGCTATTTTAATTGTTATCTACTTTGGATTACTCTAACAAAGAGGGTAAAAACTCCCCACAAATCTTTTTAGAACCTCGGCACTAGTCGACAACCTCTTGCATATAGGGAGGTGTGCTTGACGTCATGTGGCGACTCGGCTCATAGCACCAGTTTAGTGGATATTGGGATGAGGATGTTTCAAAGTGTTATAAAAGGAGTTATTTTTTGTGGTCTTACTATTTGGGATGGTAGATGGTAGATTAGGATGTGTCTGGCCTTGGAAATGATCTCTTTCTTGGGAGTAGCTAACACATGTATGAGGGAAAACCCAAGTCACGCAGGGTGAGAATTGTTGTTTTTATTATAGACTGTTACATTTGATGACATTTCACCATTGGGTGGTGCACTTCTTGTGTGATGTGGTAGTTTTATGATATTTGGATAATGGTCAGAATGGAATGGGATTTCACATTCATGCATCATTATAGGCACCTAGGTATATAAGTGACATACATCATGATAGGCACATGTGATATGGCTGTGTGGGGAATGAAAGGTAGAATTCATTTCACTTCCTTATAAACTTAAATAAAATGGTGTCTAATGAAATAATAAAAATGGGGAAAATGGGAAGAATTTTATAGAATGATTAAAAAATTATACTTAAGGAAGGTTCTGAAGAAGATAAAATATTGGTCGTAATAAGTTGAAAATGGGAAAAGTACCTAAAGGGGATAGGTTGTGTAGTGAAAGGGTAAATTGGTTTAAAATGAGGATTTCAAATGAAAGGATAGTATCTACAATAGTTTTCTTAACCAATGTCTACCTTGAACCATGAAATAAATTGTTGAGGGTAGTATTAGAGATGAGATCGCATCTGTTGGGGATAGTGTTTATGAAATGGGTTGATTAATTAATGTATTGTATCTTCTCTATCATGGTCTATACCGACTGATATTTACTTGAATGTTCATTGATGAAAATGTTTTTAAGAATCAATCCAATTATGAGGTGGGTTTCTAAAGTGTTGGGAAAAAATAACGTTCAAAAGTGTAAACCTTTGGGTTTTCAAAATGGTGCAGTTAATTATGAAGGAATGTGTAATTATTGAACTTTAGTAAAGACTAGTATCAAATATTCCTTTCATTGTTTGTCTAGCCCTTGATTATGGGTTGTTTGGGAAGTGATAGTGCCCTTTAATGGGACCTTGGTTATATGTTGGGAGATTTCTATGAGTCCTGATCTATGGATAAAGGGGTATTCTATGTTATGATTTAGGTAGGAATGTGAACTTGAGGTTTTGAGATGTTCCTTGATAATATGAAGGTTGTAACCCTTGTGGGTTGTGAGATTATAATTCGTACATTGGACTTATGAATGAGAGTATTGGTTGTGGCATCGTTAGTGATGGGTGTTTTGTGATGGGTGTGGTGAACCGTGTGGGTTTAGATTTTGAGAGTTGTTTTTAGACCCAAGATGGAGTGTTTATGCTTGTGGTACCGATGTGTGTTTGTGTGTGTGTGTGCGAGTATGCATTGTGTGAAACCTACGGTGGACATTTACCGAAGTTCATTGAAGGAAGTGTGTCTAACCGGGGGTAGGAGAGAAAATTATGGGCGTCGTCTGGTTTTAAGCCTAATATATATGGACTAGAGATAGAGCCTAGTGACTTGTCATCCTTAACCCTAATTATGGAAGTTAGTATTGCTCGCTTCTCAAGAGCAGCATGTGAGAGTGGTCGACTATTTTTTCAGTGCTCTTGGATGTGTGAGGTTCAGAAAAATGTTTTTGTTTTGGACAAGGATTATAGTCCTCAAGGACTAAGTGAGATGGTTAATGGTTTTGGGAGATGCAACTCGAGTTGTGACACTGAGTTGTTAGTTTAGGGTAATGTTAAGGGTGACCTCATGGGAGGTTATCCTAGTGATGCATTTAGCTTAGAATATGAAGCATGGGAGATTCATCAGAGGTGGAATGAATTCATAATGAGTAACATCATGATTTGGTAAATGGTCTGATAGTGTCTTAGTTCTTTCAGAAGAGGGATTGAATACTGTTACTTAGTTGTAAGGTTAGTTTCAAAGGGTTTTATCGCTTGGATGTTTGACCCATCTATTTGAACTATGATTAATGTATATCTCAATATTGATTTTGAGAGAAAAAGGCATGTGTAACTGAATCTTATCTGGATACTTTCATTATGAAGGTGATGTTGGGGTGAGGGTATTCATCTAGTTGGGATTGTTATACGTATGGTTCATTTTTTGGGTGTGATGTTTAGGATGTATTGTGACTGATGGGGTTAACAGACTAGGAGACTTTTTCAAGTGAGAAAACGGGAGTTGGAATAGGTTTTGGTGATGTTTGGGTTGGGTGATATGTAGTCAATTTAAGTGTGTGGTCACAAGAAAGTGAAAGACCTCAATGGATCTATGGAGTTCTAAATGTGGGAACACGATGGTTAGGAATGAGGTTGTTTGGGATGGGGGTACTGGTGACTCGGTATAAGAACATTTCAATTTCCATGAAACCAAATTGGAAAGCCTGATACTATCAATGGACCAATGTTTCCCCATAATGGGAGTTGAAATCATTGTGGATAAGTTTTGTAGGTGTTCTCTGATGACTTCTTATCATACTTCTTAGCTACTGATGATTATTCCCAACATCTTGACATCATCCCAAGTGCGCTGAGAAAGCTCATGCTTTTCACCTAGCGACCTGAATGTGTTATGATTGGGTATGGTACACAATGGATTATATGATCATGGTGCGGTATAGGTAGGGTTGGATGGTGTAATTTCAAACACCAACCATTTGTGGGAGAGTCCTTAAGAATGGACTGGGTGTTGATGAACGCCATGAGTTCCATCCACAAATATCATGATCAAGTACCGAGTGATGTTGTATTTTTGAACTGGTGGAAAACTATATGACCTCATTCAAGTTTTGGGGTATAGAACACAACTAAATAAGGAGCCTTTATGATTGAAATTTCTTCAGAAAAACAATGATAAGAACACTCCTAAGGTGGGGAGTAATAATTCAGTCTTGGATGTGTGGAGTAAAGTGTGGGGTTGATGTAGTGGCCTCTAGATTCCAATGAAATAATTGTGAGGTACATGTCAGGTCTCTCAGAGAGCCCAGGTTGGCCTTGTTTATGGAAGTTTATTGAGCCAAGAATGGAATTTGGTCTCAGCTTTGTTCCAAATGAAATTTTAGTTTCCTATGTTGAAGTCATTGAAGGGTGTGGTAAGATATGACAGCGGTTCATGGCGAGTGAGGTTGGGTTCTAATTCCTCATCGGAGATCGGGTATGTACTCTGGGGTGTATGATTGGGTGTCATGGAGTGTCATTAGGTGCTAATGAATCTTGTTTAGGTAAGGGAGTAGAGTGCTAATAGTGAATCCAAGAATATTTTGGATGAGTCACTTGGAGAGAGCTTGACTCATCTTGGAGAAAAGAGTAGGTTTAAAATTTTATAATGCTATTGAGAAAAGAAATAGCCATATTTGGATAGTATGAGTTCGTGTGTTGATAATTTTGATGGCTATGGTGGAGCACGAGGATGGAATAGAGGATAGTGGATGCCATGAATATGGTTTTTTATTGGAAGTCTGGGAATGGAACTGATAGATGTGTTAGATGTTAGTGATAAGACAAAAGTTAGTAAGCAATGAGAGAATATGGAAGGGGTAAAATTATAATAATAGAGGTAGGATATTTTGGTAAAATCCTGTCGGGGGTGTTCTGACATGTTGTGGTGATAAAGAAATGGATGTGGTGAGTTTTGACCCACATCTAGTTTGATGTTTGTGGTTACAAATGTGTTTTGTAAATGAAGTCGTTATTGGGAAAGGATAAGTTCTTCTTAGCACAAGAATGGATGGTTTTATGGGTGACCTTATGGGTGGTTTGTATGGAATAAATGGTTTTAAAATGGGTGATTTATTTATGTATTTTTGGGTGTAGTGATTTGGGAACATGTTATGTGTGTTGTGAAAGTTGAGTTGGAGTTATGGTGGTCTTTTCCAATAGTGGAATTATCAATCATAGGAATATTAGGGGTGAAATAAAGTGTTTTATGGAATCAAAACAATGGAATGTATTCAGTTGGTGATGTGATCAGTGTTTCGGTTTGAAGGGACTTAGGAAAGTACAATTTTAGTGTTTTGGCCTTGGCAATAAGTGTGGGATTGGATTCTGATCAGTTGATTTCCTTGAGGGTTTTGGTTTTGTTTTGGATGTTCATTTATGGAATGGAAATGTTGGACCCCAAGATATGAATCATCATGGGTCGGGAAGTATTGTTCAGAAAACCATCTGTTTCTTCCGATGGCATCAAGTTTGGGGTACTATTGGAGTTTTTGAAATAGGGTAAAATAGTGCAATGTGATTTGGGACATGAGTTGCAAGGAGGATTAGGGTGAAGGGATTCCAATTGGATCTTCTGTGAGGGTATGATGTTGTGTATGGAATTTCTTTATGTTGTGACTTAGGCACTATTTCCTAGGATTCTATATGGAGCTCTGGTGGTTGATGTACGGGCTTAATTTTTTCCTTTGAGGAGCATCTGATTCATTTTTTGAATCGTAGTGAGAAGTTTTTTGGGAAAATACCATGACTTTAGTTCATGTTTTTTAGTTGTGCGGTAATTCTAGAGATGAAACTAATGAAATTAATATGGATATGTGGGCCTAGTACCTTGATCTATTTTCATGGATTTTCATTAATGCTTGAGAAGAGTAGCTCAAGGATGAGCTGTTATAAGGTGGTGAGTATTTAAGATACCAGACTTCTGAAAGGTATGTTTTTGTTTAAATTTTGGTTTCAATCTTCTTTTATTGGTTAAATATATGTTTCCCAAGAGTATGAGGGGTCTTGGGGGTGTTATGGGAGTTTCAAACATTAAAAGAAGGAAAACTTGGCCAACCTGTGCAAGGTGCATAGTTAATAAAACCATGTAGAAGCCTTAAATAAACCATGAAAACTTGGACAAAGGATTCTCACATGGTTGGCGCATAATTGTAAAACTATGTGGGTCATCCCAGGTAACCATGCGACTTGTAATTCCTTGGGTAGAGGCAGGCACACAGTTGGTGCATGATTTTCCAAACTATGTGGCCAAACCATATGACCCATTAAAATGTAAAAATTAATTGTTTTCCCTTTACATTACTTTAGGTAACCCACCCAATTTTCACCCCATTTATCCTCATCTCATCCCAAGTGAAGAACCCTAGTGATCCAATCGTCCAAGGGGTCGATCTCCTTATTTTCTAAGCCATTTGAAGTGTCGTTCATTGTGGATCGAAGATCTGGGTAAGTATAATCCTCTATTATATTATATTTTCCATATTAGGTTTTTTAGTTTGTCCCATATTATTCCAAAACTCTATAACATCCTTTTCTAGTTTGAGGCTTGAAAGGAGGTTTGGATCCGGATCTAAGTCTACGATTAAGAGTGTGTTCGTCAATAGAATTGAGGTAGGTGGTTTACAAGTTATATCCCTTAGTCACAGAGTTGATTTGTGTGTGCGTGGTTGTATTCATGGTTTTCCTTTTTTTATTTTGGTTCCTTTAGTTAGTTTTGGTAAAATGGTCATCTAAATAATGAATTCAACCCCTCGTGATCCCCATGGGATGTATTGACAATGATTTGACAAGCACGCCAACATTCCCAAACTTAGGAATTGGTAAAGTCAAGTGTGTAATTGATGCGTGATAATGTATAGACCTTATTTAACATGTTAATATATTTATTTGATTTTAAAATTGAATATTGATAGAGTTACTAGATGAGATAATGGGTTAAGGGGTTGTTTGGTCTGGCATATTAATGAGTTAAATTGAGTTAATTGAGATGAAGCCCAAGGGATAATGAATTATGTTGAAATCCCTAAGAGGGTTAGTACATATGAAATGTTGAACATTTTGAATTGGTAATGTCTTGTGAATTATTGAATATTATGATTGGTATGGGATATTAAAATGGGTTTAAAGGGATTAATGTGAATATTACAATTGGATTGTGATTTATAATTTAAATTAATAAGGGGGATAATAAATGGGGAATTATAAATGGGTTATGTGAGTTAACACATAAAAATTGTTGAATATTTTAAATGTGTTGATGTATGGAAACTAGTGCATATGATTAATGAGTTTGGGTATACAAAATGGGAATTGGAAAAAATGGCAATGTGAAGTAAATGGAAAAGTGTTAATGGGTTATGGGATAATGATTTTTCCCACGATGATTGTTGTTGATTATGATTCTTATTTATATTAGATGTGTGGTTTTGATATGATATGTGTGTGGTGATTTGGATAATAAGGACACTCACATAGCTTGGGGTGTGGGATAAAGGACCGAGGCTCTTCCCATGGTTCGAGTTAGACTGATGCTCTAAACTCCACACACAAAGCATGATTTAGGGAAGGGGATAGAGCTATATTCCTGTAATGGTTACATTCCACCCAGACTGGGGGTTCAAGGTGAGGATAATGAGTTTTTCATGATTTACACTCCCCTGGGATTGAGGCTTCATGGTGAGAACATTATGTTGTTGTGGTTTGTTATCCCTAGTGAGATAGGGACTTGAATTATTACCTTATGCTTAATGATTAATTCTTTTAACCTTCATGTGAATGATGTAAATTCATAACACATGGGATACATGTAGAAGATTAACTAATTAATAACGAATATATAAAAATGATCTTTTTTCTAAGGTTTGTAATAAAGTTAAAGGTTGTTAGATAATGGCACCTAAATGATCTTTATTTATCTATCATTTATTTAATAATTGCATGGACTATTTGTTTAGATTGTATATTTTTTAGTAACCATTGTTGGTGGCCTACTAAGTCATACTCACACGCTACTCGGGTGCCATTGGGTACCCAAGAAGACTTTATGCTTTCAGGTTAGGACAAGGGAGAAGGCTCAGTTTTAGGGATTTGAGTTTGGCTTGGGTTATGCATGGATGAGGATCCAAACATGAAGTCATGACCCATTATTGGATTCATCTATTGTATTCCTTTTGGGTTTTCTACACTTGTGACGCTACTAGCATGAATTGGCATATTTACTTTTAGTTTTTCATTTGAACCCATTTGAACCCATTCTTGGGAAATATTTAATATGCATGTTCATTGGTTATTACATATTTTTTCTTCTGTTTAAATTATTATCTATTGTGGATAACTCTGATAAAGAGTGTAAAGTCTCCCCACATGGCTCATTAGATCCTCACCACTTGTTGGCAACATATGGCATATGGGAGGTGTGCATGAGGTCATATGGTGACTCAACTTAGAGAATCGGTTTAGTGGCTCTTAGGATGGTGAAATTACACATGTTAATGTGGGGAGAATATAATGTCTCATGTTTTTTAGAGCATATATAAATCCTCAACCCGTTTTAATTTTTTAATTTTGGTGAGTTGGCCAATTATTTTATTGATCTACAGAACCTAATATTGATAGTTTCTTTGACCTTAAGACGTTTTTTAAATGGGTTTTAATACTCAAAAATTTCCTTAGGGTTTCTGATGAGTCTTGGATGCATCAAATTCTAAAAACCAAGTTTTGAGAAAGCACGGACCAGGGCGTATGGTTTAGAAAAACTGTGCGAACTCCCAGGATTAAAAGTGCAGCCCTTCATTTCTGGGCATGGTTTATCAAACCATTCGTAGGGGCACATGGATATGAAGAGTCTTATATAGTTATTTTTAGATGCTTTATGCATGGTTTTTACATGTTTTGGTAAACCATGTGGTAGGGGAACATGGATTTGAGGAGTCTTATATAGTTATTTTTATGAGGGCTTTCTCTATTTTCTTCCTCTTGCATGAGCTCCACCTCCAAGTAGTCAAGAAGATCCTCTACTCCTCCTTCTGCACTATTCACCAAATCCCTCTTCTAGGATGTGTTTTGATCATCATAGGTCTCATATTATCTTCATTAGTAATTCCTTTAATATGTTAATATTATTTATTTTATGTTATCACCATATGGTGTGCTAAATTTGTGTGATCTGTTTTACTCTATTTCTAGGGTTTTCATCTAAAACGGTAATTTCTTCTCGATTTTATCACTTTAGAGGCTAATATTGGATTAGTAGTTGTCTACTAGTATGAGTTAGGTGGGTCCCATATTTATCTTTTATTTTGATATGTTTAGGATGGTGATTTCTTGAGTATATCATTGGGTTTTTTGACATAGACCCTAATAATTTAATGCTTATCTTCTAAATAATAAATTTAACCCATGAGATGCCTATGGGAATAATCCTCCTTAGCTACAAATGTTATTAGCTAGATGAGAGGCTCCACACAAATTTGGAATATTAGGATGAGCTTGATTATTCTTCAAAATTGAATTGTGTAAATTGTTGTGATTGGTTCCATGGGAACTTTATGGTATTGGATTGAGGATTGAGGTGGTGATTAAACACTTGGAATGAGGAAATATAATTTTTCAGGCTGGGTGATCCCCAAGACATATGAGGTGACATTTATCACTAGGTTGGGTGACATGTTCGTTAGTTTGAGGAAATGTGGTATTTAGGTTATGGACATGGACCATGTGATATTTGAGGGTATTGACCATTAGGTTGAGTGACAAGGTCATAGGGGCATGAAGTGATGCGATAATGTGGCTTAGGTGTTATGTTTGGGTGATTTATGCTCACTATGATTGGCCAACACATCATTGGAGTCTAGTGAACATAGATAAGACTCATATTATGAGTTGATTTTGACAACTATTGTGGGTAGAGGTCTACGTTAGATTTGTCTAAGGATGGTATTGACCATTAGTGAGGTTGGAGGTTCTTTCCATATAAATCCATGGGGATAGTGAGGATCCATCAATTGATGGTGTTGAGACTCTCGATTAGGGGATGAGTCTTGTCATATTTTGAGGTCATTGGGCCTAGTTAATTTGGGATTAAGTACATAGACGTGCCTTTGGATGCCAAATGTTGATTCTATAGTGTTGATTATTCAGATTAAATACATAATTGTACCTTGGATGGGGGATTAAAGATGATTGGGATTTCCCGAGCTAAGGTTTGAGGTACCATGTACTTGTTGGACATGCATTTTTCGATGCCGTTGAGATTCCTGCTGGCACGAGGTGTTGGGTTATGTTTTGGAGGTGTAACCTGAGGCTTCACCTGGGATGAAATTCCATCAGGGTATGCCCTAGTATTTATGGTAAGGATCCTCACCACTGTAGTTTTTTATATGAAAACACATGTTTAATGTCATATATATAACCTGGGGAATGTGGGTACCAATGATGGTTGAAGAAAGTGATTTCCTCCTTATGGTTGTTGAGTATAAGGGAAGTAGGTTATTTGTATTATATATATGTTCCATTTTCATTTATATTTATAAAAAATAAATTATCCCTGATGTAAGATATGAAATGTTGGTGGTGGCCTACTAAGATTATTCTCACACCCTGCATGGTCCCCTCAAGACATCTGTACACTTTAGGCTTCTATGATCAAGTAAGGAACTGAGCTTAGGAGCTAGACCTTAGTGATCATATCATACTTATTAACATGGGATGGATGGAATGGGACAATGGAAATTTCTACATCAGTTGGATTTTTTTATCTTCTTTTTTCAGCATGCTTATACGTATATAAGGGTGGTTGTACACAGGTGACCCTTTATGATATATATTATTTGTATAACCTGACATGATATGGCATGTTTTTATTTATTCTAAAAATGGCATGTTTCGGCATTTCACCACAGAGGGTTTCTGGTCTTATTTTCTTATGTTTTTATTCCAATATTATAATTATATAGACCCTTATTATTATCACCAATATAGGGTATAGTATCCCCACTATCACCTATTTACACCCTCACTGCTAGTCAACAGCCTTTAGTGTATGGGGAGATGCACCTAAGACCTCATGGACAACCATCCTTGAGCACTGTTTGTGTGTAACAATAGGTTAGGGTTCTACATATAGGATAAACTAGAAAGGGTCACCCATGTGTAAGTCCCACACTACCCTTTTTTAGGAACCATTTACCTGGTAGTCCTACATGCATGACATAAAATATTATAACATGTGTCCTCATCAAATGATGTTAAATATCATTGTATGGTCTTGTCAGATGACACTAAAATATTAATATTAAGATATGTGGTACTTTATTATTGTTAACATTATTCATAGTATTCCTATTTAGGGATCAATCAAAAAAACCACTTAGGTCCTAAATGTATGATTTTAAAAGGAACATATTTTGGACATGGATTCTTAACCATAAAATACACCCTAATGGTACTTGTCACAAGACCATGAAATGTATTAAATGTACCATTAAGAACAAATAAACAACATAGGTTCTAATTCCATTCATTGAGATATTTAGGTTTCCCATTTCATGGGTATGATCCCAACTCCACAACACCTACCACCTCTCTTGATGGGGATCAACACTAGAGTAGTCAACAGTGTAGCTTTAAACTATAGCATCACAAACTATAAAGAGATATATGGAGAAACTATGATATATATATATATATTCACATCAACCCATGGTTTCATTTTATGACTTAAATTATGGTATCTAGCCTTATGATGGAATTTTGGAAAGATTAACAAATATATATTAATTACATAATGGAAACCTAGTGTGTGTAATAATTCCCTTCAAAAGGATATGATGATATCTGATTTTTTATCCTCTTAAGCAAAGATCATTCTAAACCATCATAGGTATTCCCTAGTGACTACCTACTAAGGGAAAGTAGGTACGTGGATGACACAAAAATATTTTCAGATAGGAAGGCCATTAAAAATATAATGGTGAACCAAACATGAATTTCATACCCATAAAAGTGATCATTTATCCATATTCATAATTGTTATGATTTATTAATGGGTTTATTTTCTATGGTTTTAATCTATGTAGGAATCCATCAATCCAAATAAAATCACCAAATGAACCTCTAAATTTTGAAGATCATTTGATAAGATGGTAGTACCCATAATACACCTCAAGTTACTTCACATCACCATCTGACATGAAGAAAAAATACCATGACTGTCTTGCAGACCATAGAACCATTCCACCAATTTACTATAGTTTCAACCTAGTGACTAAAGTACCAGTTTTTGAATAATATGGTCCAATAATATCATCTCAATAGCTCCATCCTGACCTTGTAGATTTCACACAAAAGCTTTTAGGATACCAATTCCCAAGGTTTATCCTACCAATAATAGGCCACAAAGATGATGGTGTTCCATGTGGCCACATCCAACCATTTCAAGAGCTTATCCCCAAAGATAAATAGTAATTACCATAATTATCATATGGAGGAAGTGGGGGAAAGTAACTATGTCAAGGGAATCAATAAAGATATATATATGAGGGATCTTATTGATTGTGGTTTTCATCACTAACATGTGACCCCATTTTTTCGTGGTGTTATCGTGAAATTTGTGTTTTTCATATCTTCCACACTAGGGTATTTATAAATAGATATCTTCAAGGGTATATAATCATTGTAACTAAAAAGTGGTTCCATGACTAATATATTTCCAATGCCCCTGAGGCCTATCAACATATCCCAATAGTGTCTGAGGGAAACATTCAGACCATCACTAATAGGAATCCTAAGAGTTCAATGAGGATAGATTTTGTGGTGGATTTAATATATCCCACACTAATGTAGAAGATAATTAATTCATAAGTGGAACCAAAAAATGTATCCCACTACATTTTTCACTCATTATAATAATTGAAAAGGATACAGTGATAGTTGAAGCTACATTTACAACATCCATTGGGACACCACATCCTAAAGGGTCGGGGTAATTTTTTCCCCATTGTCATCTCTAATATCATCTATTGGGAAGGAATAAACACATATAATGGAAATAACTTCTCTAAAAACTCATGATTACAATAGAAAATATATCATTAGTAAATTTTATCCCTATTTACCCAATAAATGCTACGAAACATGATACTATTAATGAAAATGATGGAGAGAAGGTATGTGTAGATAATGTCACTCGTTAAAAGGTATCGGATGAATGAGTACATAATTTCCATCAATGGGAGTCCCGTGATTTGGGATACCCACCAAGCATTTCATGACCAACTACTCATTGGGTTGGAACTAATGAAAAAGGAAGATGGTTGGCCATATCCCCATCCCACCCACAACACAAAAATGTTGAATCCATCATAGTGGAATACTGGACTGATAATCACATGGATATAATGAAGAATATTAAGAAAATTATTATTCAATTTCTCAAGGGAATCATTACATCTGTTTTTTATTTTCTTGAAAAGTACATACCCACTCTATTTGACCCTCTATAATGGGGGTAGGTTGCGTGACCCACACTTGAAGAATCGAGCCACCCCATTAACATGAGGTCATGTCATCTAGTTTATTTGATTAAAACATCAATTTATAATCATGAGTTATCTCCAATAGGGAAATACCATCTCCCAACCTGAAAAAACTTTATAACTCAAGTGTCGTATTGGCTAATATCATCTAAGGAATTATTATATTTTATTAATACATGGAAAGATTTATTGGAAGGAAAATAAATATAGGTACAACTAGAAAGAAATCCATATCTATGGTGGGTAGTTATGACTCTACCTCATCCAAATAGAGAGAATCCAAAATTATCAACATTATATGGGATAGAAGATCTAAATAAACACCTTACACATTTCTCTTCAAGATATGACCCAATGTTGTGAACCTCAAAATAAAAAAAATACTTCTCTACCTAGATGAATTATACATAAGTAAGAAGATATATCACTTGGTTGGTTTAATAACCTTATAGTTGGGTATATTGTGTGTACGGAATATCAATGATAGTAATACCTATATTAATTCATATATATACTAAATAAAATTAATATCCTTAACCTATATAGTTTCAAGAAGAAATGGAATGAGAAATTCATGAATTTCATTAAAAGATATTGGGGTCGTGTATATTACTTAGAAACATAGATTCCTCTTGAATGGTTACTGGAGATTTGTGTGTAGAGTTTATAGGATGAGTTATCAAATATTCTAATCCACCTAAAGTATACTAGTGTGTTCCAAGAGTTCATGACTAAAACACAACATTTAGAGGATTCTATTTGGAAAACCTAGGAATGAACTAATCAATTACCACAATAAAAAATTGGCAACTTAGAGAAATTGAGAGAAGAAAATATCATTGTCGATCCAACATGGTTGGGGTGGTGTGACCATGAAATAAGGAAGAATAATATTTTTTCCCTTTTATATTGACCAGGTTGAAAATAATATCATCTCTAGATTAGAGAAAAACTAGATTGTGTTTCCAAAAATCATGAATCCAATTGACACAAGGTATAATGGTCACCAAAATTTAATTCTCATACCATCATATACCTGGTCAACTAATCCAAGACTTATTTTTCTTTATGAATCTATAGAAAAATCTGGTATATGATTTTTAGGATCCATTGGAAAATCCCTAGGAGCCTATGGAATTTTTGTCAGTCATTCACCTAGAATAGGAGGAATAAATATGTGAAAATTTCCCATATTGAGATAAAAAGTGTTCGATAATGGATGATATAGAAATCAGTTGATAATGTGCATGTTATCATCAATGAATTATTGAATAAACTATTCATGGAAATCATTTCATTTTCATATCTATGTAGATAACTTTCTACACCACCACCTCCTATGATCCAAAAAAATCGTATGAATGAGATAAATAGAAATAATAGACCATATGAATTGAAAAAATAGTCCAGACACATATATTATTTATGCACCCAATATTGAGAGGATGGGAACCATCCCACCAACTGAGATAATATTACCCTTCCCACTAAATGATATCCTCATAAAATAATGATAACCCCATTATCTCAAATAATTATATATAATTGATAGATAATTTTAATGTGTAGTAATATTTCCCTTAAAATGAATCATTTTTATCCTTTAACATAGTATCAAATAGGTCCAAAAAATCACTTGGTTTTAATGAGTATTCTCTTGACAGATATGATCTTACACTCAAATAATTTTCTATGTCTCGATAACTTTTCCCATTACTATCTCCTATAATTTTTGAAAAGTACATGTGATACCTAGGATACCTCTAAAGAAGGAATCATCAACCCCAATGATTCTTTATAACATAATATTGATAGTAAATATTCCCAATTTCAATGGAAGATTTAGTAAATAAAGTTAAAACTTAATATCCCACCATCAATCACCTAAATATTCATTATAAAGGAATGGATTTCATCATATATGTTGACTATATGGCCCTGAAAGTAGGTAATGCCATCTCTACTGAAGAAAAAATTACTCAGTTTTAGTGAGAAAAAATGATCTATAGAAAATAGTTACGGTGTTTCTTTAGAGTTATTTTATTTATGGTGAAATATAAGAGTCCTAGTGCATGGTTCCTCTATGAAATAGAGTACCTCAAACCATAGGTCTAGGGGAATTTGCATTTTTTCCCTCCTCAATGAGTGAATTTTTGGAAATCATTTGGCCTCAATAATCACCATAAATCCCCTAATACATTCAAAGTTATTTAGTCTATTGTTGGAATAATAAGTATCCCAGTAATCAATTGCTTTAACATGAACCATAAAATTGGTTGGGATTGAGAAAGTATTCCATGGATCTCAAATTCAGTCATGTTACCATACTAATAAAACCATATATGACATGCATGGGAAACAATTTTTTTCATCTCTTAGTGATAGGATAAACAAAGTATCCTCCTTATAATCAGAGAGATATTTTGAGTACAACCCCAATTCCATCCAAAATTATTTTATTGAACTTCCCAGAATCTAAATAACATAAGAGGCATACTCGAGTGATCATTCCAATTACTTCCCCTACCATCAGTTGTTAGAGAATATGATCAAGATATTTTTCATCTTTATCTATTCGATTTGTAAGTACATATATGATAAGATAACATAACTAATGACATAGAAATATCTACCTCAATCATGTGAGTAATCATAGTAGAACACACTATGTGTCTAAATGAATTAGTTCAATACATCTCTCTATGATAGACAAAAAAATTATTTTAATTTTGGCTGGATAATATGGCCAAATAATTCATATTCTAATTAGGTAATTACCTTTTTAAGAATTCAAATTCCAAAATATATAAAGAGTAAGTTATCATCGATTCTGTATTTTATTTTCCTTACCACTGATATTTGGGAAAGAATATTGAATAATGAATTATCTATAATAATTTGAAGTAAAAGAAAATTTAAAAAGGCGTCATTAATTTAGAGAATCTCAGGACACATGAAAGATGGACATGATTCATTCTCATACTAATAGAAAGGCATAGTACCAGATGTACCACATAATATTCATAAATTTAATACTAAATGAATTTAAATTGCATGACATAAAGTCCTAGGTGCATGAATTTAAATTCTGTAAAAAATATTCCAAACCATAACACACTAAAATAAATTATCAACTTAATCATCATACAATATTAAAATATGCCAAACATCCTAGTTTTATGTTGCTAAACTATATAGTTTCTCATTGGTCATAGATACACAACACCAAAAGGTACTTCACTTGGTCTAAGAATCCCAATTGTAAACTGTGTGCACACCTCCCAGAGGTTGTTTGAGATAGCTTGGGGATCTCAATAAACATTATATTTATTTGAATATATTGGTATATAGACTATCTAACCCATTAATTCCAAGATATATGATAATAAACTATACATACTCAATTTATTGAATCAGTCACATTCATAAGTATTGATATGCCTCTATGAATCCCTATATGATTGCAGGGAGAATCATTATTTTTAGATCACAATAGTTAGTTATTTATCCTCACAGGTCCCCTTCATAGTGCGTGATGTGATATTCTAAACCCAGCCTATTCATCCTTGTTATATGATCTTACATGGTATGAATAGTTTTCCAATCATACCTTGTTTCTCACACCGATCATGTATCATGTTAGTATAGAGGTTTTGGTTAATTACTTTGATTGTCACAATTAAGACATATTATAACAAAAATAAGGGATATGATGTTTAAATTGTATGAATTTAAACATTTTAGAATAATTATTTACTTCATTAATATAAACTAAACATCATAAAGTCTTCATGACAATACCCTAAATAACAAAACAGTAGGTCCTTACCAAATGACCTCAAACGTTGTGGTGCTTGGTCTATCCCATATGAGCATAAATTACGTATGGTGGTTAATTAATCTTTTCTATAATCTATGTTCCCCTCTAATTCATGAATTTTAATTATCTTTAAAGGTTCAACCAATTTTAATTTAAATAGTTTAAATCCATGTTAACATATAGAAACGGTCTCCAAAATAGTAAGGTTTATCTAAAAAATGGTCAATATGCCCCTGTTAAAACTCGATACCTCACTTAATTCCTAATGATGTTAAATTTTCCTCCTTTTTTAGGTTTTAATCATATATTAAAAACATCCTTTCTCAGAAATGATGGTATAGCTATGAATAATTTTAAACTCTTTTGTACTTCTCCTTTTCCACCAAACCTCCTTCATACCTTTTGATGTCTAAAGTGTAACACCTCGAGATTTCATAATATCATTATATTTCATAAAAAAGTTTGTTTTATTTCTTGTGAAGAAGGAATCCTAGAAATCTTTTAAATAATGATTATAAATTATAAAATAAATCACATTATACTATATTTAAATGAACTGTAATTATTGAAAATAATTTTTAATTCACATAGCAAATACTTCTGATCCTAGAGAACAATTTTAAAATATTCTATTTATGAGAATTGTTTTTTTCATATATTTTTTATTCAAGAATTATTTCATAGTATTAAATATATTAGAATTTTATTTTTTCGAAATTTATTAAATTAATTCATTGTATATAAATTGGTAAAAAATCAAAAAAAAATATTTGATGGTAAAAAAGGGATGTTTTTCTAAAAACCCACTTTTATGCGCAAAATGTTTTTAAATAAATTAAATTAATCACAATTAATGAATTATTTTTATATAATTGATGATAAAATATTCATTCCAATGATTTAACTTTCATATATTATTTTTAGTAGGAAATTAATTGGATTAAATTTAATGCTCTACTCAAAAATTCATTTTTTTATAAAATATTATTGTTGTTTTTTTTGCACCCTTATTTTAAAATTAATTTATACCACTTATTTAAAGTTAATTTGATAAAAATATATATATTTGGAATCATAATTTCAAAAAAAAATTAATAAGGCCACTTTAATTTTTTTTCAAAATCAATAGTACTTATGGAAAAAAATGTGTCACATTAGTTACGGTTAAAAAGGGTTAACTAGGAAGTTAAACTACAATTTACGGTTTCAAATACCACATAAATATGTTTAAATTTTTCAATTTGAAGAGATTTTTACCCACTAGAATATTATCTAACAAATTAGGTTTCCATGGTGGCACTCTCACTTAATTTTGAAATTATTATAGTTTAATATTTTAGTTATTGACAAGCTCACCACTCACCTCACTTATAAAAGGTGGCCTCCACTCAACTATTCTCCACACTACGTTAACCATTTATATCAATAAATATCAACCCAAATAATCTCCAAATATCCTTATACACTAACTTGTGGTTATGTTACATCCAAAAGACCCATTATAGAATCCTTAAGTTTCTTTTTAAAAAAATATACTTAAAGAAGAGGTTTATGTTCTTGCCGACCTTTTTAAAGTTTCTTTTTTATTAAACCTCATAAAAATTTTCTATACCCATATTAACATTATTTCATTAGTATATATAATTTAATTATATTTTCTATTTGAATATTTTATTTATTATCTATCTCCTTCTCATCTGTTGGAAAATTACAACATCTCTCCTGTTTACGTGTGGATTATCACCTCCATGAAGCGATGTGCTTATTTTCCCATTTCCTCATAAAATGGATGGTCATAAGTGTATATTAAAAGAATATGTGTGGTATTTATGATATAATTATATTTATATAAAATTTATTTATTATTTAACATTCTTTTTTTTTCTATAAATCAAAAATTTGAAACTTCACTCAAGCGTACGTATGGACTATAGTCTCCATGAAGTTATTTAATTCATTTTTCATCATCATATTATATTGATCATTTAAATTTTCATATAATGAATAAATATGATAATTATGTATTGATTACAATTTTGGATAAATTGAAACTATAGTTCCAAGGACCAGAATCAACGAACTACAATATATGTGGAAACATGACCAGTTTTCACCGAAATGTACATTTTAATGAAGAATTGTCAATAGAAGGGTAATTGAAAATGATAATGGTATGAAATATAGAAATTAATCTGTGAATAAATCTCTATAATAGATTTATAATAAATTTTTATATATTATATAGGATGTTTCAGTATGTATGAAGGATGTTGGGACTTGAGGTATGGGTTTCTGTTGTAATTACATTTTTAATCAGGATTATTTATGCACGAATCTAATTTATGGTAATTATTTGATCTTAATATATTAAACCCCATATATTTTCATTTTATATATTAATTTATAAGGTCTTAATTTTTTTCCTTTAATTCTCCTCTATTTGGTGCTTAAAATGATTTGAAAAATGTTTTTCAGAAAAACAGACACAATTTCTTTTTTGGTTGATGAAAATTTCCTTCCATTTTAATGCTCATGAAAATGTTTTAAGAATGTTATATTATATGTTTAAATGATTATATAAATTTATTTTAAAATTTATTTTAATTTATATTAAATATCATATAATGGAATTTTTATAATGTTTTCTCAATAGTTTATTTATGCCTTTTTACAAATGTGTAAAAATAATTTTATATTTTAATGAATATTCCAAGAACGGATTTTCCCAAAATCATGAAAATTATTTTAATTGAATGTTATTTTACAATATTACATGGATATTTTAAAAAGAAAACATTTTCCTCAATATTATGGTAATTTTTAGTTATTAAAGATGTTGAATGAAAATAATATTTTCTCATGTTTTAAAAAGAAATGTTCAAATGCCCTTTAAAATTTATTTTTCATCTATATTAGCAGCTTTTGAGGTTTTTTATACTCTACTAGGTATATTTTATAATTATACCATCAATTTTATTTCTCTATATGTCTTATGATGATAATGTTTTAAGGATGATCCCATGAAAATTGTTACTTTCCCATTTGATAATTATGTTATGATGAAATATTTAAAAAACCCATTTATTTTATATTAGTTATCATAAGATAAAATTATAAAGGTTTGTATGATCTTATATAACACTTATGTATGTTTTTCTTTATGTGATGGTTCGGCCTAGAATTTTATATCCCTCAGATCCATTAGGTCAAGATTGAAATCACATGAGATAATGTGATCTTGAATGGGGAGTGAAGACAATTAAGTAAGGGACTCTTACCACTATAATAGTATTATAAGTGAGTCTTGACAAAAGAAATAATGGATTTTGGAGAGAACCCAATCCATTATGGGTCACTATCAACTATGATAGTCTTGTATGTGATATTTGTTTATATAAATGGTTTTATATTCTTATGTGTATGCCATAAACATATGTCTTATAATTATAATAGGTTCTCATGGATCATGATTGATTATTAATGATCCCACACTCCTATGAATTATGTATTTTTTTATGAAAAAACATATTACATGAGTCGTGATCAATGATATTTGACTTATTGGGTGCGAATTTCATAAGGCCTGATCATATTCTCATACCCTTATACCTATATTATGCTCACTTATGATCATTGGATGATAAAATATATGTTTACCTTTAAATATCATCTGAGTTCACCCTTTATTATGTTTCCATTTACCGATGTTATGAATAATGATTTTAAATAGGTTTTTTCTAATTATGGTACTATTTGTGAATAAATATTTGGGCGACGTTGAAGATCTTTCTTGAAATAATTTAACTATGTGTCTAGTATCCAAAAACACTAAAACTTTATGGTTTGGGGCCTATACTATTATGAGATTTATTGAATATTAATATAAATTATTTAATATTTACGTATTTAATTCTTTGGTCACCATAGTTAGTATCAAAGTAGGGTTTATTTATTTTTAGAGATTAATTTATGAATAATATTTGAATAAAAAAATTTAATTTCTATAATATTTAAAAGTACTACATGGTGAGCCTAAAAGTGTCATAGGTTGATAAGAAGGTGTCATAATTTATGAAATATCATGATTGATTATCTGTATTAATGACTCAAATTATGGTAATTTGATTCTCACTCTATGATTTTTACTTTTAGTCGACAACTATAACTAGGAGAATTCATGTTAACAGTGAATGTGATATCTAGTGCAATGACCATCCTTATGAGCATCAAAATGAAATGGGATCTAGGATGTGAAATCATGGGGCTATTTTCACCCAACTCCCCCAGTCTATAAATATTTAAAAAATAATATTGATCTTCCAGATTATTAAAATACGGACCAAATCCCCATTATGTTTTTTATGATGAAACAAATTACTTCATTCAATTGGTATTTTGATCCACTATTCATTAAAAATAGATCGGTACCACTTAAAAGATATTTTGAATTCTCTAGTTCTTAAGGAATAAAAAAGTTGACGTAGTTTTTTATTGTTTGTAAAGAAAAATAGAATAATTGTGGAATATTAATATGAATATGAGGCATGATGAGGAAAATGAATCCATGGAATATGAGGAGATTAATTGGGTATTTTTTAGTAAGTACATTCCCTGAAAATTTTACACTAAATTTTAAGTAAATTATTTGAGATTTAGAATAATGATGTTTAATTTATAGCTACATATGATGTAAATTTATCAAGACTTTCAAGGTTGGATTATATTTTTTTCACTGCCCTCGAAAGAAAAAATTATCGCCTATTTAGTGGCTTGAAACCAAGTCTTTGAAATTCATTGTCCATAATGAAATTTAATAGCTATAAATAAATAATTTTATGTGATATCATGGTAGAAATGGATAGTGTAGATTCCCATTATTATTATGGTTTTAGAAAGGGGAAAAATTAATAATTTCAATGAAGAAGTCATCCAATGAAACATTTGGAAGGAATGATAAACTAAATTCCCAACCACACCCTAATGTTATAATTTCAAAAAGTATTTACATTATAATAATAATTAAACTAATAATGGGTTATTGATGAAAATTATCATAAAAATCTTATGAAAATATATAAAGAGAAACCTCAAATGATCACAACTTCCAAAGTGTGAAATGATAAAAAAGTCGTGAAATGTACACTTATCATCCACTATACAAATGAAAAGCCTTATTTTATTCTAGTTACACCCACTCTATTATTTTTTGATAAAATTATTAAGGGTATCATAACACCACCTCAATTATTAGATGATGCATTATCAATGAAAACACTCAATCATGTGATGATTTCTTCTCAAGTATATAATTCATGTCTAATAATATTTTGTAGGAATTGGATTCATATAAATATTGTGATTCTACCTCCATTTGAATTTGGTGTGATTTTGGGCATGGAATAGATTTTAATATATAGAGTCTTATCAATTTTTGAGGAATGGAACTCAAATTTGATAATTTGAATGTACCAAGGAGCATAAATCGATTTGAGGATGGATATATAATTCAAATGGATACTACTTCCATCATATGGATCTTACAACATATTCATTATGGATATTTATATAAAATGGTTGGGTAGAAACTCAAAATTGATTATATTCCTATATTTTGGGAATATATTGATTTAGTTCTTGAATAATTTTATTGTATTTCCATGAATTATGAAGCTGAGTTTTCAATAGAACTCATACCATGTGATATACCTATTTATGAGACTCTATATAAAATATCCCTTATTGAGTTTCATTGATTGAAAAATTAACTCCAGGATATTCTTGATAAGGGATTCGTATTCCTGAGTGCATAACCATAGGGGGTAACTTTTTCATTTATTAATAATAAATATTGTTCAATGCATCTTTTCATTGATTATTAGGAATATAACAAGATCACTATCAAGAAAAAGTATCATGTACCTTGTATTAATGAATTGTTTGATCAACTATATAAAGCTCAATATTTTCCCAAGTAATACATTCTATCTTGATATCATTAACTAAGAGTAAAAAGGTAGGATATACTAAAGAAAACCTTCCATGAAAGGTATATTAATTATGAATTTTTGGTGATTCCATTTGGACATACCAATGTCCCTATTATCATATTCTATTTAATGAATAAATTCTTTAGATATTACATTGTTCAGTTTTTTGTAGTAATTTTATATAACATTATTATATATTCTAATAGAAAATAATATCACTAATATCACATGAGTATTATATTTACGAATATGTGGAATGATAATTCATATTCAAAATTTATTAAGTGTGAATTCTGGCTATAGAATGTTTCATTGTTGGGTAACATAATATAAAGCGAGGGTATATTAGTGGATCCTTCAAAGATGGAAGTTATTATGAAATTTCCCAAACCAAACATGCTGACTGAGATCTAGGGTTTTCTTCGGTTGGTTGGATACTATTGATGCTTTTTGAGTGATGTTTCATGGATATTTAACTGAATAACAAAGTTGGAATGGAAGGGATATAACTTCCATTAGACATTTGAATGTGAGAAAAAAATCAGAGAGATTAAAAAAAGGTTTGTCGATGCACTTGTTCTCACACTACTATGTAGTGAAAAGGGGTTTTGATCTATAGATATGCTTCGAAGAATGGTCTAGGATGTTTTCTAATTCCTAATGATAAAATAATAGCTTATAACTCACTCCAATTGAAAATTCCTGTGAAAATTTTCCCGACTCATGATTTGAAGTTGGAAGCATAATTTTTTTAGGATATAGAGACATTATATATATGGTGAAATGTGTGAAATATATAAAAAATATAACAACATGAAGTATATGTTAAAAAAATATTTAAATACACTTCATAAGAGATGTTTTAAATTTATTAATGATTATTAATCAAAAATACATTACCACATTGGAAAGGTGAAAAAGGTGGATGATTATTTGAGTTGGAAGGACCATGCTAGTTTATCCATAATGAGAATTGAAAGAGATCTAATAATTATGGATTTTCATAGGATGGACCATGAAATCATTAGTAAAGGAGAATGATATTTTATATATCATATGAATGTTCAATGATCTATCCACTTGAATATTATGGAGGCATAGATGGAACATGTGGATATATAAAATAAAGAAATGAATGTTCTACATTTTATCCATGATAGTGATGTAATGATAAGGTTTATGAATATAATATTTGTCCAATAAAAAAATAAAAATAAAAAGTGTTAGTAGATAAATATAATAGTTCATTATTATCTATTCATTTTAGAAAAATGAAGATTTATAGATCATAAATAGAATTTTTGGTTCGATAACATGTAGAGGCATATAGTGGAATATGTATGTTGTTGATTAGTATGCCACAAAGTTAAGGCTAAGAGACAGAGGTCTAAGAGTATGTTATAATCATTACACATACTTGAGTAGAAACTGGAAAACATCATCATTTATTTCATCATGATACTCAATAAGATATCTAATGTTCATGATTCTATTTGGGTTTCGGTCAATCACCTTATAAAATAAATAAATTTCATTTATATCAGAGAATATTTATCTCTTGATCAACATTCCTTGATATAAATTATGGAAGTGGTAAGGTTACATGGGGTACCACAATCTATTTTATCATATCCGGATCTGATTCTTACATTGATTTTTTAAATAATTCTTTAGCATAAATTGAATATAGGATTGAGATTTACTACTATATATCATTCCCATATAGATGGTTGTCCTTATGGTTCCACTATAACTCTAAATTATATTATTAGAACTTATTTTTTAGATTTAAAATTAGGTTGGTATCAACATATTCCTATAGTTAAATTTTCTTACAACAATATATTTGACTCGATAATTCAATTGACTCCGTGTGAAGTCATCATTGGTTGGAAGTAAAGAACTCCAACATGCTAGGTTGAAGTTAGAGAATGAAATATACTGAGACCTGGGATAACTAAGAAAATAGAAGATAATTTTAGATACATTCTATAGCACATTATGGTATCTCATACTCGATAGGCAAGTTATGATAAAAATAATTAGTGAGATCAAGAGTTTGAATTTAGTGGAAAGATATTGATATGAATATCTCATAGATGATGAATGTGATATTTAGATATAAAGAAAAGTTGATCCAAAGTTATATATACCTCTAATATTCTTGATCGTATTGCGATGGTAGTTTACCACCTAGAACTCCCACTAAACCTCTCCCTAGTTCACTTTGTTTTCCATGTATCTACCTTGAGGAAGAGAACACCTGATACATTTTATGTATTGAAATCATAGGTTGTAAAATTAAAGACAATTATTTCTTATGAGGAACAATTATTGGAGATTATGAGTCAATGAGATAAAGTGTTATAGAATAATACAACCCTCCTTGTCGAATAATTTATGTAAAACCATAAATTTGAGGAATCAAATTGGGAACCTATAGATGTGATGGGTAGATTTACCCCCATTTATTTCAACAAGTGTAGAATAGATTCAAGCATGAAATTCTTATAAGTGGGTAGAATGTAACACCTTGATATTTAAGATTACATTTATACTTATTAAGTAAATGTGTTCGATAACTTGAAAATAATGTCACCTAGGAATTATGTGAATAATTATTATAATTTATTAAATTAAACACATTATATGGGGTTTAAACGTAATATAATTATCAAAAATAATTTATAATTCACTAAAGAAATATTATTGAGCCTAAACTATTTTTTTGAAATATTTTATTTATGATAAATAATTTTCTATATTTTTTTATTCAAAAATTAATTAAAGGTATTAAACGTATAAAAAATATTGGAATCATATGTATCAAATTAATTCATTTGAAATCAATTGGTTAAAACAATAATAATAAAATTATTTGAAGGTAAGAAGATATGTGTTTCTACAAAACTGAATTTATGCATGAAATGTGTTTTAATAAATTAATGTAATGACTATTGATGAATGATTTTAATGAAATTTAAAGGAAAAAATTCAGTAACATAATTTAACATTCCTCTATTCTCTTTTACTATGTATATAATTATATTAAATTTAGTGTTATTTATAAAAATTCATTTATTTTCAAAAACTATTTTTGTTGCGTTTTCCAGGCTTATTTTAAAATAATTTTTACACTTATAAATAATGAATTTGATTAAATGGTATTTATATTTTTATTCATAATTTTTAAATTCGGGATTGATTCAAATTTTTTTTCATAATAATGAATAATAATTGTGGTAAAAATTTGTAATGACGATTATGGTTAAAAAGTGTTAATGTTGGAGTTAAAATAAAAGATATGGTATATAATATTTCATAAAATTGTTTAAATCTGACTGATTGTAGTTATTTTGATATAAAATTATATTATCTTCAGTTTTTTGTTTCCTTGGTTCTACTTTAACTTGAATGTGGATTTTTTTTATTTTAAGGTTTTAATTATTTCTAATTTTTCAGTCGCCTTACTTGTAAAAGGTAACCTCATATCCTCTATTATACACGCCACTTGAGACATTTATATCAAAAAATATCATTCTAAATACTCCCCAAAATCCTTATGTATTACCTTTAGGATCTATTCTGTCCAAAATACCCTCTAAGAAGGCTTAGGGTTCTTTTAAAAGGAAGATACTCGATGAGGAGGTATATGTTCTTATCAAACTTTTTCAGGTTTCTTTCTTATCAAAACTATTCAAAATGTAATATAACCATATTAACATGATTTAATCTGTATCTATAATATATTTTTATATTTTTATGTTAATATTATATCCATTTTTTATTTCCTTCCAATCTATTTGAAAACTATAACATCGTTGTTTCTTATGAGTGGACTACTACCCCCGTGAAGCGATGTGATTCATTTTTCATTTTCTCATTACATAGATTAACTTAAAGATATATTTACTGAATATTTATTATATAATTTTAAATATTTAATAGTGATTTATATTTTACCATTATTTCATTCCATCCATCAAAAAGGGGAAATATCACTCATGCATATGTATGGACTACTATCTCCACGAAGTGATGTAAGTCATTTTTTATCACCATAATATATGGATAGTTATAAAATTTTGTATAAAAAATAAATATTATAATTATGAAATTAATTATATTATTCATATGATTAAACCATGATCATTGTGCATGGAATGGAAATGTTGAACCCAAAACTACATAGAAATGCAATACTTTTCACCTGAACACTCATTTTAATGAATAATTTTTTTAAAATGGTAATTAAAAATTATAAATAAATTATATATTTTATTTTATGTATGAATATGGATTAGGAATTAATTTATACTAATTATATATTCATTATGGATAATTTTTTAATGCATATGAAGCAATTCATGACTTGTGTTAGGGGTTTTTATTATAATCTTATTTTTAATCGGGATTGTTTATTACTGAATATCCTTTAGGGGAATTATATGATATTAATATATTAAAAAACATATTTTATTAAACTAATATTATTTCTATGGTTTTAATTTTATTCCATTTAATTAGCATCTCATTGGTACTTAAAAAATCAAAAATAATAATAATGATCGTCTTTCTTTCCGCTTTAGTGGGAATTTTTTTTTATTCCATGTCCATGTCCTTTAAAATGTTTTCAAGAATTATAATTTCATGTATATAAGAAAAATATAAATTTATTTGCAATAATATTTTATTTTAAAAAAAAATTAAAATTAATTTTGTCAATGTTTTCAAAATGGATTATTTATCATTTTTACAATAGTATGAAAAAAATGCCCCCTTTTAATGTATACAAAAATAATGTATTTTCTTGCTTCCCCAACCATTATATTCTTTGAAGATTCTATAACAATTTTACATGTTAATTTCAAAATAAAATATTTTTTTCAATATTCTAAGATGTTTTATTTTTTATTGATATATAATGAAAAAAGGAATATTTTCCACTACGTTAAATAAAATTTTCAAATTCTCTTTAAAAGTAATTTTTCATTGATATCAATTTCTTTTGATGATTATTATGCTCCATAGGGTATATTTTATGATTATATCATCCATGTTCTTTCTATGGATTCATTAATTTGAGGATGGTTTAAGGATAGTTCTATAAAACCTATTATTATTCCATGGGTTAATTATGTTCTGAGGAAATATTCATGAAACCCATTTATTTTCTATGGGTTATTATATTCTGAAATGATGAATGTTTTTATGATCCAATAGCATAATTAATTATGGATTTCCTTATTTTATGGGTTTTATTGGAATAATATACCCCACTAATTCGTTGGGAAATAATTAAAATCTCATGCAATAATATGGGCTGGAATGGGGAGTGAACCAAATTAAGTAAGGTATATTGTACACTATGATAGTCTTAATAGTGAACCTTGAATAAGGAAATAGTGGAATGGGTAGTGTACCCAATAAACCTTGAGACTCTATCCAAAATTTTCGTATGGAAAGTTATTATCTAATAAGGAAATTATTTTTTATTTTTATGTGTATTCTAAAAAATTATGTATTCCTTATGATATAATCTCATGACCCATGATTTATTATTGATGATTCCACACTCTTAGGATTTATATAATTTCTTAGGAGAAATAATTCTATTGGGACTAATAAATAATGTTATTTGGTATATTTTGTTTGATTTTCATAAGATATGAGGATATTACTATACCTATATGATTATCTTATTTTCACTTATGTTTATTTCTTAATATCTCTTATTTTTACCCTTTTTGAGAATCTAAGCTCACCATTGATTATGTTTCTATTTTCCCAGGTTATGAAGAACGAATTTATATTAGGTATTACTATGATGGGTATATTGTGAGACGAAATTTTTGTGAAATGTTGAAGATATTTCATGAAATAAGTTTATTATGTATCTAGTATCCAAAGACACAAAAAATATATGATTCCAGGGAGATTATGATTATGATATGCATTGAATATTCATCTAAAATTATGTAATATTTATGTATGTAATGCTTGGGTCACCTCATGAATCACCATAAAATAAAATTTCTTGAGTAGAAATACTCCTCTTGGCACCCAATGACCTTGAGTAAATCCTTTTGACATACCATTTTCATATAAGTGGTAATAGGGTTCTTCACTTGTCTCAAAATACCACCCCCCCCAAACACACACACATTTGAGTAGTGAATAGAGAAGATTCCCTTTAATCCAATAAGTAACTCATGAGATATTTTTTAGCCTAAAAGGAAATGTCCCCCTTATTCTCTGTGTACTATTCCCTTGTGGTGTGATGTTGTTTTCACTATTTTTAAAGGTCTCCCTACACCCATAAATATTTATTTCCTCATCATTTAGTCATAAATTTAAATACATGATTTTTGCCATCCATATTTGCCATATTAAAAAAAATTAGAAATACTTCTATTTTTTTATGCCCTTATTCATTAATAAAACTATATAGAATTCCCCAAGTCACATAAAAATAAACTTAATGACACTTTATTTTAAGATTAATAACCTTAAACTAGAATAAAAATATAGTCCATCCTGCATGACTTTAAATTCTTCATCATCGTCCATCCCACATGACCCTAAACTACTAGGATAGGTCTAATCAATATGAAAAAGATCAAAAATTCCCCTTCCCTATATAAAATCATGATATATATAAATTATTCCCATTTATTTATGTATTTGTTTAGTTGTTATAGATATACTATCCAAACATAATGTCATAGTTCACCAAACTAGTGACAACGATTCATCCCATATAAGAACTACATGTGTCTTGATTCTTGTTACACTGGGATACATAGTTATGCATATCTCTCATGTCACGACCCGTCCCAGTGCGGCCTGAGCCGCAACTCCCCAATCCCGCCTCCAATAGGCCAAGGGCTGGTGACTAGCACCGAGTAGGCATGCTACTAACATGGGAGGCATTACCTATAAACTTGTACACATGCACACACATCTCCAAGACCACAAAGCTGAAAAGTAAAAACTACTAAAGATGGAAAAATCATGCATACACTAAAAACCAAACCAACAGAGTATGACAGGGAAGTGAAGTACAGTAAAGTAAAACCCTGGGTCAAAAGTACAATCCCACCAAAAGAAAGTCTACAACAAGTCCAACCAGTAGGGAAAGGTACTGGAACTGCAACATGTCGGTGAAGGAACACACCTCGGCCTGTCTGATCTCACTGAACACCGTCCGGTCCTGGTCCGTCTAGAATCCTGTCAAAGGCTCGCTCATCTGCACAAGACACGACATGTGCGGGCAAAGCCTATGCAGGGGTGAGTATAATAATACCTAGTAGGACACCCTGAAAACCACAAAGGAAATAAAACAAAGGAAAATACCACAAGGAAAGGTACAGTCAGTTCTACACAGTATATGCCTACGGAACATATAACAAGAATATTTGGATATACTCATACACAAACGACCTTCTCGATACCGCCACTAGGATCCAGCTCCAAGATTCCACTAAGCATACCATTGGGAGAACACACTCCTAGGTCTGGAGAGAGAGAGACACGAAGTACTCCTTCCAGGAGAACACACTCCTAAAGTACCTTAGGAACACTATTCTCAAATGAGTATCACAGCCAAGTCATGGGGTGATTCCGACAACTCAGTCTAAGCTAATCCGCTAAGCAGAGGATCAGGGCCCGGGTAAAGTTGGTCACGTAGATACCAAGAAATCTACCTAGGGTTCCAAGAATGAATAGAGGATCCAGATCTAAGTCCCACAGAGGGGATTCCAACAACTCTATTCAGGGAGTTCTGCTAAAGGGATCATACTCTTGTGTAAAGGAAATGATACCAGAACCTTCAGGGAAAAAGACCAAGCGTACGAACCCTAAGAAGGCCAGTCCAAGCCATAGGAGAAAAGTGGCTCAAGTCATCAAGAAAAGGTTACACGGTGCGTAGTATGGTTACATTTCATGTTCCTTGACCCTGGTTACTGCCCGTGTAAACGGCCCATGTCCTTTATTCAAGCCGTGCAAAACCAAACTACATGGTGTGTAGTAAAGTACATGTCATGTTCCTTGACCCCAGGTACTGCTCGTGTAAACGGCCCATGTCCTTCGGCTTGTAGGATAGAGAGAAACTACACGACGTGTAGAAGAATTCATGCGTCGTGTTCGAGCACCTGGGCTTGCTCCGTGTACGCTGGCCATGTGCTCGTACACGGTCTCTGCCCGGGTCCGTGTCACCTGCCCGTGTACCAGTACACGGGGTATCCAGTGTATCTGGCCGGGTCTGGCCGAGGAGGGGTATACATGGTGTGTCCATGGCCGTGTACCCTGCCCATGCCCGTGTACTCTCATAGTACACGCCGGGTAACCCTACCGATGAAAACACGCCGTGTAGCCCATACTACACGGTGTGTAGTCGGGAAATTTCCAGAATCGCTGTCTTCCTCCGCGTGCCTCTACTGATCCTCTGGACATTGATTCATCCCTCTTTTTGTCACGAAACTGAAGGTGCTGGGTCGCCTCGTCCTCGTGAAGCCGAATCCATAGGTTTCGGACCTCCAATCGGCTCTGAAATTCGATTATGGTCACCCAAGAAGAAATTGTTCGAAGAATGATATCTTCTGATCTGCTTCGATCCGTCCTCTGAAACCATCGTCACACCTCTACAAGATCATTTTGGTGCTGATTCTTCAATTTGGCATCGTTGCATCACATAACGGATGCGCAATGATCTATTGTTCATCGCCCCGCTAAGAACGCGAAGAACGCTCATGAAGAACGCGAGAATTGGGGAAGAAGAACACAACAAAATCGAGAGGGACGAACCTCGATCGATGTTTGTGTAGATATTGGTTCATCACCATTAGAAGGTTGAACGAAACCAAAATAATATCAAGATGCACATCCCCAAGATCCCCTCAAAATCCAATCCCGCAAATATGATCGATCCACTGGCTAATCTATTTATGGATTAGTCCGCGTTCGTCATAGGAAATCAAGAACAGGGAATGGAAAATCAAAATCAACATCCTACTTGGATCCGCAGTGTTCGTTGCCGACGATCTGGTCGTCGCGTCATCGTCGCCATCGAAATCCTTCAAGAACGTCATCGCCGCATTGGGGGTTTCCTCCAGAGCTTTCCCAGAGCCTCCAGAGAAATTCAGGGTTATGGGGATTGTAACCCTATTTCCCCTGCGAAATATCTATTTAAAAGATAAGAGATATTTTACGTAACAAGATTTAATAAAACATTTTAATTAAATATTTTATTACGGTTACGTCCCAAAAACCATATTTCTCCACCGACCTGCGCCGGCCAAAGTTAGGCCTTTCCTAAGGTAAAATAATTGTTTCAAACGCAATGGTGCCCTCAGATTTCTGATCTAAGAATCCATTTGGGAGTTATTCCACTTTTTTTCAGGAAAACCGCATGCGCGCGTAATTTAATTATCAAATTAAATTCAAACATTTGTTCGGGCTCACTGGGCCTCGGAACTGCACGTCGTCTCGGAGCCTGGTCTCGAAATAATTCCCTTATAATATTAAAATAATACATGGAAAAATCTGGGACATTACATCACACCCAAATTAGGGCTTTTACGTCCCCGAAAAGCCAAAACAAGGGCTACTCAAAAAGGTGTGGGTACTGCACATGAATCTTAGCCTCCCGCTCCCACGTGCTCTCCTGAAGATTCTGGTGCTACCACCGGACACGCACAAAGGGAATAGATCGTCCACGACGGATCTTCTCCTACCGATCCTCGATCTCCACTGGGTACTCAGCAACGGTCACTCCATCATCGATGTCCAGCTCGCCCCAGTCGATGACGTGCGATGGATCATGCACGTACCTTCATAGTTGTGACACATGGAAGATGTTGTGTACCCAGTACATCTGAGGAGGTAGAGCCAAGAAATACGCCGCCTCTCTAACTCTACTCAAAATCTGAAAAGGGCCAACGAACCTCGAAGATAGCTTGCCGCCTCGGCCAAATCTCTGCAATCCCCGTCGAGGTGAGACCCGAAATAACACATGGCCTTTTTCCTCGAACTCCAAGGGCCTCTGTCTACAGTCGGCATAAGACTTCTACCGACTCTGTGCAGTCGTCATCTGCTCCTGGATGACCTACACCTTCTCTATAGTAGCTCTCACCATCTCTGGGCCCTTGAGTGCTGACTCTCCCGGGTGAGTCCAGCAAAGTGGCAATCTACAAGGTCTCCCGTATAAAGCCTCGAATGGTTCCATACCAATAGTGTAATGATAACTGTTATTATAAGAAAATTCCACCAGTGGTAGGTGATCTTCCCAGCTACGGCCGAAGTCAAGTATGTAAGCTCGTAGCATATCCTCCAGGACCTGGATGGTCCGCTCTGTCTGACCATCAGTCTTGGGATTAAACGCTGTGCTCAAGAGTAACTGAGTTCCAAAATCTTCCTACAATCCCTTCCATAACCGGGATGTGAAACGAGCATCACGATCTGAGATGATCATGGATGGTACTCCATGAAGTCAAACTCTCTCCTCCACATAGAGGCGTCCCAAGCTCTCTACTGAACACTACTCCCATATGGCTAGGAAGTGGGAGGACGTGGTGAGTAGATCAACGATCACCTAAATGGAATCGTGTCCCCTAGACGTAGGTGGTAAACCCATCACTAAGTCCATGGATATTCCGTACCACTTCCACTATGGAACCTCAAGGGGATGAGACAACCTGCTGGAACCTGGTGCTCATCCTTTACTTGCTGATAAGTAAGGCACCGAGAAATAAACTCTGCCATACTCTTCTTCGTTCCTGGCCACCAAAACTAACGTCGGAGGTCCTGATACATCTTTTCCATGCCTGGATGTACTGCCAAAGGGGATGTATGAAACTCCATCAGAACCTCCTCCCATAACGTCACTAGTACTACTGTGTGCCCTCTAAAAAGGACAATGTTCTTCGTACCTTTTGAATATCCATCAGCAGCATCACCTGTGGATATCTAAGCAAGTAGAGTCTCACAGCTAGCATCCTCACGCTGTGATTCCCCGACTCATTATAAGAGTGGAGGGGTAACAACCATCAACTGAAGGTAAGCTCCCTCATCTCCATCTACGAAGGACAACTATAAAGAGGCCAACTACCTTGTCTCCTCATCCAGCAACTTTGAATTGGATTTCCAACTGATAGAATCTGCCACCACATTCCCCTTCCCAGAGTATAAACAATATCAAATTCGTAGTCCTAGAGGAACTCAAGGCATCGCCTCTATCTCAAATTCAGATCCTTCTGAGAAAAGATATATCTGAGACTATTGTGATCAGATTAGATGGTAAACCTCTCGCCCATCAGGTAGCGCCGCCACATCTTCAATGTGAAGACTACCGCTACCAACTCAAGATCATGGGTCACGTAGTTCTGCTCGTGTGGTCTCAACTGAAATGATCCATAGGCAATCACCGCTTTCCTCTGCATCAGGAAACAACCAATCCCAGTTCCTGATTCATCGTAGAACACTACGTACTCGACACCCTCCTCTGGTAATCTAAAGATCGGGGCGCTCGTCAGACTCTATCTCAACTGTTGGAAAGCCTACTAGCGTCTCTCGGTCCACACGAAAGGTTGTCCCTTTCGGGTCAAAGCTGTCATGGGTGCTGCAATCCCGGAGAAATCATGGATGAATATCTGATAGTATCTTGCCAACCCAAGGTAATTTCGCACCTCCATCATGCTCTGGGGTGGATCCCATGCTAGTACTGTCTCCACCTTTGTTGGGTCCACTGCTATACCATTTGCTGAGATAACGTGCCCCAGAAAGTGGACCTCCTATAACCCGAACTGATACTTCGAGAGTTTCCCATACAAATAGTTCTCTCATAGTGTGTCCAGAACCATCCTTAGGTGTCTCGAGTGCTCCTCCTCAGACGCATAGTACACAAGGATATCATCGATGAAGACCACTACAAACCGGTCTAAATAGGGATGAAAGATCTAGTTCATGAGTCCCTTGAACACTGTCGGGGAATTTGTCATGCTGAAGGGCATCACTAAGTACTCATATTGACCGTAGCGACATATGAAAGCTGTATTCGGTATATCCTCCTCCCGTACTTCCAACTGGTGATAGCTTGATCGTAGATCAACCTTCGAGAACCATTGTTCCCCTATCAACTGGTCGAAGAGGTCATCGATCCTCAGTAGTGGATACCGGTTCTTCACGGTCACCTGATTCAAGCGTGGGTAATCCACACACAGCCTCAAGCTCCCGTCCGCCTTCTTGGAAAATAGCACTGGGGTCACCCAGGGTGAAATGATGGGTCTCACAAATCCCTTCTTCTACAATTCGTCCAGCTGCATCGTCAGTTCACGAAGCTCTGCAGGAGCCATCTGATAAGCTAATGTTGACATCGGGGTCGTCCCGGGTTGCAACTCAATGCAGAAATCTATCTCCCGAAGGGGAGGTAGCCTGGGGACATCCTCCAGAAAGACATACTCGTACTCATCCACCACTGCTGGAAACTGGAAACTCGTAACATCTGTCGTGCCAAGGGATAGGCTATCCAACTGATGTGAAATCGGTTGTGCCCTCCTATGAATGAGTCCATCCTGTGTTTCCTAGGTCTCTCTTTCACCGACAAAAGAGAACCTCATCCCATCACTACGGACACACTGCACTCTTCACCTAAAACAATCAATCAAGGCATGAACTGTGGATAGCCAATCCATACCAAGAATGACATTGTAAGGCCTCGACGCTACCACCATGAGGTTACAACTAAAACTCTTGCCTCCAAGGGTCATGTCACACTACCTTCAAAGGTGTGTGATCTCTGAATCTTCTTCAGTCGGTGTTTCTAAGAATAAGGGTCGAGTCAATGGCTAAATTGGAATCTCAAGGTCTCGAACAAGATAAGCATCGAAAAAGGAATGACTAGAACCTATGTCTATCAATATGGCATCCAAGGTAGAAAAGGCATAGATAGTACCTCTAATAATTATGGGAGTACCTGGGTCATAAGCCTCTGCCACCTACAGCTGCCCATTCCCCTGTCCACCAGCTCCCTGATCCTGGGGTGGACCTCCTAAGGGTGGTGGTGGTAAAGGGTCAAAACGCCGACCACCTCCAGCTACTCACCGAGCTCCTCTGCCACATCTTATGCCTCGCAGATCTGCCTGCTCCACACATTGCCTCTGCCTCAGTGGTCCATCCACTACTCCCGTGTTAGTAGTACGGCGGGTCGGACAATCTCGAGCGAGATGTCCCCTGCCGTCACATGAGTAACATCGCCTATCTCGGGGCTAGCTAGATGCGCCCTGTGAACCCTATACTGTTGATCCCCTGTCCTGGGATCTCCTCTGGAAACATCTCCCACACCTGGGTCCTTGACGTCGGCTCCCTTCTGCTGAGGTCTCTTCTCCAGCTCGTCCACTACTAACAACTGTCGGATGTCCCTACTCCGCTAGGAATCTCTCGACCACCAAAGCCCGCTCGAGCACCCCATCATAAGTAGGAATTCTCATAGGGATGATGCTAGCTCAGATATCTCTGCACAAGCCCCGCTCAAAAGTACGAGCTCTGAAGTACTAATCTATGACCATATCCATCGAGTACCGCGAGAGGTCGGTAAACCTCAATGAATAGTTGGGCACTGACATGGTTCCCTGCTGGAGCTGAAGAAGGTCCTATATGCGTACTGCTCTCAGGGTAACTAGTCAAAACTCCTCTCTGAAGAGATGATCAAACTCCGACCATGCAAGAGTCACCTCGTCGTGAGTCTGGATGACCAAACTCAACCATCGCCCTGTCGAGCCCTGCAAAAGGCTCGCTTCCAAAATCACCATCTGGTCTGCTGGTGTCCTGACCAAACAAAAGACTCTGGCCACCGCCTCAAGCCAGTCCTCTGCTTCCTGAGGGTCAAGCTCACCTCGAAACCTGAGGGGTCTCTGTCTCTGAAACTCATGGAGTGCGGTCATCCTACGTTCCTCCTTTACTGGTATAGCGGGCGCTAAACACTTCCCCACATGTGGTGGAATAACTGGAACGCAAACTGGTGGTAGAACTGGGGGATCTAGTCCCTGTATCGAAGCTTCATCACTGAGGGGGTCATCCTCGTGATCGAGCTGTTGGATCCTAGTGGGTGCGCATCGCGAAGGCATCCTATTTAAGAAACAAGATGTATCACAGTCAGTGAGTATATCTGGAGACATGACTTAAGAAGTACATGGAAACCACAACCCATTCCTATATTATGCGTGTACCATTATTTTCCCCCATGAAACTAGTTTTTTCATGTTTCGAGTCGAAAAGAATGTCATCAGAGTCCTGGTGTATGGATACGTCGGCCGCCGCACCAACACTGGGGTCCCTGGCCTGAGAGCCGAACTCGAAACACTTAACACTATTGCCCCAAACCAACTCACAGACTCTCAGTCCTAAGGTAGAACCGGCCACCTCTGATACCACTCTATCACGACCCGTCCCGGTGGGGCCCGATCCGCAAATCCCCAAGCCCTCCTCCAATAGGCCAGGGGCAGGTGACTTGCACTGAGTAGGCATGCTACTAACATGGGAGGCATTTCCAATAAACCTGTACACACGCACACACATCTCCAAGCCCACAAAGCTGAAAAGTAAAAACTACTAAAGATGGAAAAAATCATGCATACACTAAAAACCAAACCAACAGACTATTAAAGGGAAGTGAAGTACAGTAAAGTAAAACCCTGGTCCAAAAGTAAAATCCCACCAAAAGAAAGTCTGCAACAAGTCCAACCTGTAGGTAGAGGTACTAGAACTGCAACCCATTGCCGAAGTAACACACTTCGTCTTGTCTGATCTCACTGAACACCGTCCGGTCCTGGGCCACCTATAATCATGTCAAAGGCTCACTCGTCTGCACAAGACACGACACGTACGGGAAAAGCCCATGCATTGGTGAGTATAACAATACCCAGTAGGACACCCCGAAAACCACAAAGGAAATACAACAAAGGAAAAGACCACAAGGAAAGGTACAGTCAGCTATACACAGTATATGCCTATGGAACATATAACAAGAATATTTAGATATACTCATACACAAACGACCTTCGCGATACCGCCACTAGGATCCAGCTCGAAGATTCCACTAAGCATACCATCGGGAGAACACACTCCTAGGTCTGGAGAGAGAGATACACGAAGTACTTGTTCCGAGAGAACACACTCCTTAAGTACCTTGGGAACACGATTCTCAAATGAGGATCACAACCATGTCATGGGGTGAATCCGACAACTTAGTCTAAGCTAATCTGCTATGTAGAGGATCAGTGCCCGGGTAAAGTTGGTCACGTCGATACCAAGAACTCTACCTAGGGTTCCAGGAATGAATAGAGGATCCGGTTCTAAGTCTCAAGAGGGGATTCCAACAACTCTATTCAGGGAGTTCTGCTGAAGGTATCATACTCTTGTGTAAAGGAAATGATACCAGAACCTTCAGGAAAAAACACCAAGGGTATGAACCCTAACAAGGCTAGTCCAAGTCACAGAAGAAAAGTGGCTCAAGTCATCTTGAAAAGGTTACACGGCATGTAGTGTGGTTACACGCCGTGTTACTTGACCCCAGGTATTTCCTGTGTAAACGGCCTGTGTCCTTCGTTCAAGCCGTGAAAAACCAAACTACACAGCGTGTAGTAAAGTACATGTCATGTTCCTTGACCCCGGGTACTGCCCGTGTAAACGGCTCGTGTACTTCGTCTTATCAGATAGAAATCAGCTACATGGAATGTAGAAGAATTCACACACCGTGTTCGAGCACCTCGGCTTGCTCCGTGTTCGCTGGTCATGTGCCCGTACACGGTCTCTGCCTGTGTCCGTGTCGCCTGCCCGTGTACCAGTACATGAGGTATCCCATGTATCTTGCTGGGTCTGGCCGGGGAAGGGTATACATGGCGTGTCCATGGCCGTGTACCCTTCCCATGCCTATGTACTCTCGGAGTACACGCCGGGTAACCCTACCGATGAAAACACGCTGTGTAGCCCATACTACACGGCGTGTAGTCAAGAAATTTCCAGAATCATTGTCTTCCTCAATGCGCCTCAGCTGATCCTCCGGACTTTGATTCAGCCGTCCGTTTGCCTCAAAACTAAAGGTGTTGGGTTGCCTCTTCCTCGTGAATCCGAATACGTGGGTTTCGGGCCTTCAATCAGCTCTGAAATCTGATTCCGGTCACTCGAGTGAAAATTGTTCGAAGAACGATATCTTCCTTTCCGCTTCGATCCGTCTGCCGAAACCGTCGTCGCACCTCCTCAAGATCATTGCGGTGTCGATTCTTCAATTTGGGATTGTTGTGTCATAGAACAGATGCGCAACGATCCGTTGTTCATCGCCCCGTGAAGAATGCGAAGAACGCTCACAAAGAACGTGAGAATTGGGGAAGAAGAACACAACAAAATTGAGAGGGAAGAACCTTGATCGATGTTCATGTCGATCTTGGTCGATCACTATTATAAGGTTGAACGAAACCAAAATAATATCAAGAATCACATCCCCAAGATCCTCTCAAAATCCCATCCCACAAATACGATCGATCCGTAGGCTAATCTGTTCGTGGATTAGTCCGCGTTCGTCATAGTAAATCAAGAACGGGGAATGGAAAATCAAAATCAACATCCTACTTGGATCTGCGGTGTTCGTTGGCGAAGATCTGGTCTCCACGTCATCGTCGCCGTCAAAATCCGTCAAGAACGTCATTGTCGCGTTGGGGGTTTCCTCCAGAGCTTTCCCAGAGCCTCCAGAGAAATTTAAGGTTATTAGGATTTTAACCTTATTTCCCCTGCGAAATATTTATTTATAATATAAGAGATATTTGATGTAACAAGATTTAATAAAACATTTTAATTAAATATTTTATTACGGTTACGTCCCAAAAACCATATTTCACCACCGACCTGCGCCGGCCAATGTTAGGCTCGCCTAAGGTAAAATCGTTGTTCCAAACGCAATGGTGCCCTCAGATTTCTTATCCGAGCATCCATTCAGGAGTTATTCCACTTTTTTTCAGGAAAACAGCACGCGCGCATTATTTAATTATCAAATTAAATTCAAACATTTGTTTTGGGATCACTGGGACTTGGAACTGCACGCCATCTCAGAGCCTAGTCTTGAAATAATTCCCATATAATATTAAAATAATACATGAAAAAATCTGGGACATTACATCTCATATCTCAAGACTAGATATAGCTTCCATTTTCATACCTAGATCTTATTTAGTGATACAACCATCAACAATTTTTGTTGATTCTCATTTATTCAATTCACTAAGGCAGCCATATATTTCATCACTTCTCCTATACATGAGCTGGATTAGTGTAGAGATTTTATAATAACTTTGTGTGTCTTTATTATTATTAACAAAATTAAGGTAGTGATTCCCAAATCTCTAATAATGGTCCCTACTATAAATTCCAACCAAACCCCTTCTTTATCTTATTATTTAGGCCCTCTAAATAATTTCGGTTTTCCTTCCATTGGTCTAGCACAGAGATAAATATGTTTCATTATTATGCATGAACTAGATCTATGAAAAAACCTTCTAAAAAATGTCATCATCATATGAAACTAAACTATATGACACCTGAGTCTTGACGTCATAATGTTAAACTAAATGAAATATTTTCCATATTGAAATACATTAAACCATATTGACTATTTTTTCCTATATAACTAAGCATCCCCACAAGAGTGTAATATTTATGTTAGGGTGTCTAGAATATTAATACTACCCATAAACATATATTGGGATAAAATTCCACTTCATAAAGAAAACCACATCCCACTTCCTATATACAATTTATGGATCTCATTTTGGATCCAATCCCATACAAGGATATATAAAAAATTACAATTTATTATATATTATATTTATCTATACAAATATTATATACTAATAAAAGTGGTTGGATATATTATAGTTCTTTCAAGATATATAGTGATTCTTAGATCACATTAGATGCAGTCTCAAACTTATATCCCATTATTTGGTCTATGTATCATGACCATAAAATTTTTCACACCTATACATTGGGATATCTATATTGGAACTAAGACACCGTTCATGTTATTTTTACCTTTCCCTTACTTCCATATAGTTTGGCCCAACCGTTGGTCAAAGTTATATGACCATAAACTTCAACTATGATTAGTCAAAGATCAATGACCTTAAAATTCTTCTATTAATGTTCCAAATTTCATGTATTTGTACTAAAAATAAATAGATACATAGTGGATTGTTAGTTTTGAAACCCTCAAAGGGAGGTCTGAAAAAATTCATTTCTCTACTCACTAATCCTTCTCCTTTTTTTCTTAGGAAATATTTAGAGCATAAGAAATATCAAAATAGATGGAAATGATTATCATGTTGAGAACATGCATAGAATAACCTGATAAAAAGTCATATATTTTCTCATGAAATCAATCTCATTCATGGTTTTGAAAAATGTTAGCGAGAAAAATTAAAAATGAATAAATATTTTAGGAATGAAAACCTAGCCCATAAAAAAGTCAATGTATTCTCATTGTACCCTTGGGTATACGAAAAAGTTAAAGAATATATTTTGTTCCCTATACACATGACCATGAACTATTTTATGTGTAATTTTTAATTCACGGAAAGATGAAATATTCACATTAATTAAACCAAACCTTTAAAATAATCATTTACTAAGGAAATTTCTTGTTATATCCCTTCTACCCAAGAATGTGGTCAGTACATAGTGGTGTAACATTTAATGTGGTTGAAAAATTATTGAATACCCCTTTATACATTAACCTATATTATATATATTTTATGAATGATTAATCAAAAATTCAATTCATTAACTAGATAAACTCCCCTTAAAATGCATAACCTTGAGTGGATCCACTTCATTCCACAATTCATCATAATGTCGGTAATATAGTGATTGAATAATTTGAATAGAATATGCTAATAATTAATGATGAAAAAATCATATGAGCCACTAATTAACCCGTAGGGGTTTTTTTGGTCCTAGAATAAAGGTACCACTTAATCTACATGTTATATTCCCAAACAATTCGATACTAGTTTCTCCATCACCAATGGTTGACCTACTCCCATCATTATTTATTTCTTATTGACTAAGACAATCTTATGTTATGATATACACTTTTCATGCCCAAAATATTCATGTTTCTTAAAATTCTATCAATTTTACACAATTTTGAATCATATACACTTTCAAATAATTATTATAACATTAAATTATTATGCCCTTAAAAATATGGGTATGCATCTCCTATGAAGACCGAAAGGATTTGAGTTAAGATAACTATCTAGAAATTCATAAATCCTTTCATTTAGTGTCTTAATTAATAAAATTACCATGGTGTACTTAGTCATTTTCATGTAAACTTAAAACATGTCTCACATTAGTCATAGATCTATGTCCTTAAACTACATTCACCCTTCCATGGGATTTTCTGTACTAGGATTGGGCTCTCCATTTGGATTGGGTTTTGCCTTATACTTTCTAAATAAACTATCTCATCCTTATATAGTGGATGAATATCCTTAATCTTCATCCACTCATTGTTCAACATTGTCAAACCTTAAACAATAGAAACACTCTACCAATATATATGAACATAAACCTAAGCTTCATCGATCTAACTTACATGGCCTTTAACATATTAAGTAAACAGACATATTACTCACCATGCTGAAAACATAAAAGGGAGATCTAGGAAACATTTGATCCCATGCTCACTAGGAATCCAACTCACATTTCATAGATATAATTATAATAGTTTTAAAACAAATTAAAATTCATAGAACTGGTTTGGGTAAAACACCATAAAGGGAGGACAAAGTAAAATCCATGTTCCTGTGTGCTAGGCCTATATATTTACAATGTAGGAAAAAGTTTGGGTGGTATGTATTAAAAATTATAAATCTCATAGGGACCACTAATTTACATTAAAATATTCATGCTATGTTATCTTTGTTCATATACCTAATAAAAAGATATAACAGACATTTTTTTCTTGCATATATTTGTTCATGTGATTTATCTGAGGCTACAAATGCTCCACCTTGTAACATAATAAACTACTTAGAGTGGTATATTATATATTACCTGTTTTATATACATAATATCAATATTTAGGTAATTTATCCTGGTGTATTGTTTTACTATTTCACATTGGGTCCTCTCTAATAGACCTATACAATGGAATAACCCTTATGTTATCTTTTGTGAATGATCCTGATCAGCATAAAGACTCCCACTCAAGAACTATGTGGGTATTAATACGTGTCTTCACTAGATACATAGTAATTTCTATATCTCCTATCAACTACCCAACTAAAAATTATACTTTCCTTTCATTCCCCATATTATCTTGGAATATGGGTTTTTTGAATCAGGTTGGGTTCTCATCCATTAACCCAATACTATGATGTAAAAATCATTAAGTATATTTTTTCAATTGTAAAAATAAAAATACATTGGATTAATATTCCAATTTTCATCCCAAGCACATTGAGTTGAAAATATTCTCCTAGTTCTAAATAGCCTTGATTTGGGAGTGTCCTCTTACTAAACATCCTCTAATTGTTGATCTATCATTAGAATCCAACTAGATTTTCATTTAATAAAGAAATTTGTCTAATTTTACCCTATAATCATATTCATTTTATTTCAAAAATATAAAAATCTAGGGGTGGTTACATCGCAAATAATTTTCCACACACTTCCACCGAATCCCTGATATAATCCTCATCCAGACCACACTAGCTAGGTGTGGAAAAAAACTCTCTCTTGATAAAAATAAGTTGCACATGGGATCTCTATGTATTGTATTATTTCCCACACAAAAAGGGATATAAATTACTCAAAAAACATTTCCAACCATGGTTGTGTGGTTTTAAAAACCTCCCACTATGATCGTGACATGTATTTCACCCATTAAAAAAAAGAAGGTTTTGAGGCTATAAAATACATTTTTAGGGTCTTCACGGAAGTATATAGCCTTATAAAACACTTTATATGGGGATACTATATATCTAGAGGGGTATTTTATTTTAAAAGTTTTAATTTTACTACCCATGTAGCCGAATCTACCTTATAGATAAATATTTTTAGTCATTTTATGTTGCGCATCATTTTGGAATGCAAGAAGAAAAGGAAAAGGAAATTTGGATATGAAGGATCTTTTATGAAGGGTACATACTCCACTGTCACATAGAAATTATATGATATGTGTTTATTTATATTAAATTAATTTAGTTCATTTATTCGTTAATAGTTCTTCCATGTGTGCACACTTACTTTATACAAGCAATGTTTATTAATTCACCTAAGGTTTCTTTAGGATCATGTGATCCCTCATAGATTGCATTAATTTTTGGAAAAAGGTTGTGTTTTCTTCATTCTATTATAGACACTTCATGATTAAACATCATTTGAACCATAATAATGATCCACCTTTGTGGTCATGTTCACTTAGGAGGTCACATACCTCCTATGCGACTCTAAACTTCGAGAGATAGTTACAGACCCAGTGTATATAAATCCCTAACACAACATTAAAAGGGAGGGGAGGTACCCATTTTGAGAAACATTTATATTTTAAAAATTAAAACCTATCTCTATGATATAACTATTCTTAAATAACAAACTCTATAATATCACATGAGTAATAATTTGGTAAATTCCCCTTAGTTCCCTTCATGAATAAAACCCATGAGGCCCCTTCACAATGTTTTCTCACAATTCCCCTTTAAAAATAATCACTATTAAGACACTTCATGAAGCATTCCCATGATTTTACTTCATGAATCCAACCTATTAGTGCCCTTCCTAAATATTTACCATGAGGCCCATTCACAAAGAAACCTCATGCCACCTTCTCATAGAACTCCCATAAGGCACGTTTTTGAATAATTCTCATGAATCCCGTTCATGAAGCATGCCCCCATGGTCACATTTTGAAGCATACCAAAAGACCCCTTCATGAATCATACTCTTACGGGCCCTTCAAAAAGAATTACTATAAGAACCCTTCATAAAGAATTCCCATGAGGCCCATTTATAGGGAATTTCCATGATGCCCCTTCATAAAGTAGGCTTGTGGGAATCATCATAAATCATTCATTTGGGGGGTATTCAGAAAGAAAAAAACATGAGGACCCTTTGATAAGAATTACCATGAGTCCCCTTCACCAATAACATCTCTTAATATCTTCTATAGAGTTGTCCCATGAATTCCACTTATGGAGGGTGCTCGAGTAAAACCATTTTTGGGTTGCATTTATTCCAGGACCTACCTAAACCAAGCCATTCCTCATATAAAAACTTTATTATAAATGAGTTAAATGATTCCTTGAGTGTTTAAAAGCATCTTATTAATATCCTAAGGTCATTAAATAATTATTCCATTCATGTAATATTTGTGAAGTCTCCCAATAATGGGAAAACATGCTTATTTTACATAATTTTTTCACTTAGATCATCCATCTATGTCTAGTCAACCAGAATGACCTCATTGGATTTTTTCTCCATGTTTAAATCCTTGAAAAGACTATAATGGTATATGGTTATCCTACTATGTGTAAGACCCAACCATATCTTCTCATTCCTTGTTTCAAACATATTGGATAATCTGTTAGGGTAGCCCTTGTATTATCTCTACTCAATCACCTATTATTACCCTTTTGATGAAACATGCATCCTAAATGGGCCTCATAAAAGTTATAAGCCCTAAAAATAACCTTATTTACCTAGATACTAATAGATAAGATGAGACATTAGGGTATCTCTTACATAAGACCCACTGAATGTCTTACTCATTCCCCTTTTATGATGCAAGAATCTTTTATGGGATTTAACTAGGTTTAAGTTGGAATCATATCCTATATTTATACATTTCCAATAAATTACATTACATTATTGAATAACATGCATAATACTAGCTCAACATCCTATTTTACTTCTTTTTATAGAATTGGAACCTTATATGGGCCTTCAAATAAGTGAAATTTCAAACCATATCCTCACCTACATAGTTACTAATAGAAAAGATAATCCATTGTGTTATCTCTTTTATTATCCCCTCTTAGACTCTTCTTGTCTCTTATTTTATGGAACATGCATCCAATATAGGCTTATTAATTGGTAAAAATCCCAACTATATCTTTTTTTACTCAATTACTAAAATAAAGGATGAGATCTTAGGGAAGCTCATTTGTAATCCTTTCTCAATCTCTTATTGTCATCCATTTTATAACACAAGTTTCTTATAGGGTTCACCTATGATGTTTATGCCCCAACCATATCCTCTCCTAAATAGTCAGTAATAGGTAGGATGAGACATTATGTAATCTCTTGTATAATATCTTATTAGTCTCATGTAATCAAACTTTTACATCATTGAAATCCTATATTGTCCTCCTATGAGACCTAATATCCAACCATGTAATCTCTTTTCATGATATTAATAGATAGGATAAACCGAAAAGTGATTCTCATGCATTATTCCCATGAATACTATTCTTAGGAACCTTTATCCTAGTTGTCTTAACTGTATGACCTTAAACTATATATCATAAGTCCACACCACATTATATAAAATTTATTAGTATAGTCCGGTCACATGATCATAAACTATGAAAATACAACTATGTGAGATTTGATTCTAACAATCATGATTTGTAGGATTCCTTATTGAGGTCCAATCCTAACACCCCTTATGTCCTAGACACACTTCCTTAAAAGAAACTTCATTTTTTTAGGGATGCATGATAGTAAAATCACTAAATTGGACCATATCACACTTCCTTAAAAGGTATTAAATGTCGCATTAATTAGAACCAAAATATTAGGTTTTTTATCACCTTTATAAGGATAAATAGTAATCCAATTTTAGGGGATTGATTTAAACTATACAATGCATATCCCCTCCCGGGATAGTGATAATCTATAGAGTTCTCATCTATATGGATTTAAATTATAACATCATTAACTAATAATAGAGATATGGAGAAACTCTAATATATATATATGTTCACATCACAACTTGGTTTCAAAAATTAAATTTCTTGGTGGTAAATAGTCTCATCCTAGGCTTTCAAAAGGATTGATGAACATATATTAAATCCATTCTTAGAGTAGGTAATAATTTCCCTCAAAGGATCAGATGATTCTTAACCTCCCATCATCTCGGCCAACACAAATACAAAAATTTTATTGTTATATCCCAGTGACCATCTACCTTTAGAAAGGAGGCCTATGACCAGAAAAAAAAATTGGGTCTGAAATCCATCAAAAATAGTCATATCATCAATGGTTGAAAATTTTTATTTATGATAAATATTAGGAGTTATATGGTGGTTAATCCACCTATGAATCCTAAAAATTATATTATATAGATGAATGAATATATAAAATGGAGGTAAAGTAGCTGATGATAGAACATTTCATTTAGATTACAACTTCTAAGACCTAGTAAATCACACATATCAGTTTGGGGAGAAAATTGTGTCAATACTATGTGTTCCCCATCATTTAAATTTAGTAAAAATATCCAAATATAGGGATTCATCTGGTTATGTGGCTAACATTGGATGATAAGTTAAATTTTACAATCATTATCTCATCATATGATGATGTGGTAAATGCTTCCATGATGTAGTTACCTCCATGAATGAAAAATGAATTCCAAATAGTTAATTAAGATTAATCATTTTATCAAGAATCTCTACTAAAATGTAGGTTAGATTTATACTCAAATGATATAAACTAAGCTAATTGATATGCATGATATGATTCCAAGAAAAATAATAGCATGTGATGTAGGTACATTCAATCATGTTCCCTTGGTTTCAATTTCATCAGATGAATAAATCCATTAAAACAAAGAATTTAATTTTGATAATGATAATAATTAGAAAACATTATTACTTTAATCTCAAGATTCTAGTCTAAATTCTTCCCTGTATGATGTTTAATTGGAAGAGGAAAAGATTGAGAATGATACTATAGAATTAGAGGATGGAATCTCAACCACCATTTATAAACTAAAATATATTAATATAGGTACAAATTAAGATCTATGGTTTATGTTTATTAGCCCTTCTAGGAATCCTAATAAACATGAAACTTACATCTCTTTACTCAAGTAACACTGATACATGTTTTCATTGAACTAAATAGAAATTACCATGTTTGATCCCTAGGTGGTTACCCATTATTTGGGTATGTTGGACAACCATCATAGATATAATCATACAGTAAAAAGAATAAATCTGTTTTATTCCACTAAGGTGGAAACCACTTTTTATAAGATAATCAATGTCAACATTATTATAAAGGTTTTATACCCAATATGGATTTCATATATAATAATCAATACGAAAAATATCATAAAAATCAGAATTTATATATTTATATATATATATATTAGGGATCTCAACTAGTATTTTCCAATTGATTATTTCCTTATCCCAAACACATAGCAATTAATCAATATAATCCTCTCATTAATGGATAGGTATTCCAGACATAATTTTATTTTTATAGAACCAAAATATGTAGAGGAAACTGTATTTAAGTCACCCCATGGGGTATATTATCAATTAATTCCCTTTGGCTTGAATAATTTTGGAATATCATATCATCACACCATGAACCATTGCTTCAATCCCTTCCTAGAAAACACCATGGAGTGTTATGTGGATGTTCTGATGGTCAAGAATAAATAGTGCTATGATTATCTAATATATCTTGAAAATGTTTTAAAAAACTACGACAACATATTTTGAAGATGAACTTATTGAAATTATTTTCTTGAGTAATATCTGGGAAATTCCATAAATTCATTGTATTTCATCCTGGCATCAAATTTTACCCATAAAATACTAATGTAGTACTTGATATTCCTCCACCTTGAAACCTTAATAAGTTGAGATGACTCTTGATATTCCTTGTTTATATCAATAAATTTACAAACAATAATTAAAACAAATGTATTCAAATCATTATTATGATGAAAAAATAGGCCACCTATCAGTGGGATTAGAGTTTTTAGACATCCTTTGATGACCTCAAGAATTAACTCTTACACCACCAGTCTTTATGACATCGGTATAAGGGAATAATCTAATACTATATATAACAACCTTAGAGAAATTTATTAGCACCCTATTTTCTTGAAAGAATGATTATATAAAGTAAAAATTTGTATTCACTTAGTAGGACTATATTATATGCTAAAACATGATATTATAGTATTTAAAAAAATCACCCAGCATTGATCTTCGTAGTATAGAAGTTGAGACACTACTTATAGCAGTGTGAGTTCTATATAATATATTGTTTCAATTCTATCAAGTATATCATTAGTCATATAATGTTAAATAGGCATATAGGATAGTGGCCAGTCATTTTATAGTAGATTTAAATCTATTTTTTGTCACCAAATGTCATTAATAGAAAATAATTAGTAGATTTCCCCATAACACACCCCATCCTAGAATTTTTTTTTAGATATGGATCTCCCCAATTAATAGGTCTTCTTTTTCCTTGAAACCACTTAGTAATAACAAATTTACTTTGATGGAACCTTTATGAGTCTATAAAGTTAGAAAATAAATCCCAAATCAAAACTAGTTTGAAATTAAGTTTCTATTTGCATCATGAGTAAAAAAATTTTACCTTATTACATCATACTATTAGTGTGAGGAATTAAGTATGAGGTATAATACTAACCCTTGTCATAGGCTTGAAATTGACCCTACAAAAATTGATTTCCTACTTCAATATCAATAGAAATTTAGAGTTAGTAATCAAGAAAAACCAATGAATTATATTAGATAAAAAGGAAGACTTAACCACCTTTCATGATTATATAGGAGGGTTGATGGTTGAATTTCTCTTAAAAATAACACTGTCTTATATCTTGAATTCATAGAATTCCCGAGTAGTTACACTGGTCAATGTTGTTTTATCCTTGGAAAGTATTGTTCAGAATGAGATGTTCATTCACATTTTACATCACAATATGGTCTCACCATAAATAAATGATTATATGTAAGATATCAACAAGGTCAACACCGCCCAAAATAAAGGATAATTATTTCCATCACTAACCGATACCATAATTGGATAGATGTCCCCAAGAATAGGGTACATCAAAAATGAGATTCTCCCACTAGATCCTAGAAAGGATGAATAGATCCATCATTAAGGTTAAATTTTCAACCTCTATGAATTCTCTAATTATTAGAAATTTATATTCAAGAAATGAATTGATTAATTCCTCAATTTCATCATAGGAGAAAAGACCCTCATTGTTATATAGAAAGCACATGTATGTGTTGGTGGTGCTCACCAGTGAGGATTTCAGCTCTTACACCAAATCAAGTGATTTGGATAATTGGTACAATCAATGATGGAAGACACCATATAGTATATGATTAAAATCTATCCCTACCACATTTATCCCAACGTTATTGATCAACCTCTAGAGTTATTTAATATTTTCAAAAAAGCTGTCCATTTTCTATGTTTGTAATACATGTAATGGGGCTATACTCCCCAATTATATCAATAAATATTAATTTCATTCTTACCTTCAATGGTTTCATCTTCATGTGGACTGAGGATATATCTTTTAAGAAATTATAACAATTTATATAAACATTTTCATGAAGTCTCGTATATTTAAAATATTTTTTCCCTTAAAAGTATTTACAGAAAACATCACAAATTTATTAACTAGAAAATTTAAAAAGGTGTATCAATAATAAAAGTTTCAATAAAACTACTCATCCTAAAATCAGGTAGTGAAAAACTGATAGATATATTCCTTCAACAAACACTGCCTAATATACTTTAGAATATTGATAATGAATTCATTTTATATCGATTGTAAAAGATACTATATAATCTTTGGTATTATAGCTTCATAACTCATATGTCTGTACAAGCGACTCCATATTCACATCTATAAGGGAAAGAGGTAGTGTTTCCCATCCTCATTTAATTTCTCTCAATTCATATTATCATTTTTGATCAAATTTTTAAAGATGAATAGTATCATATGTGACATAATAAATTGGATCATCTCACTAAACAATGTTTTCATGCATTTCATAACCATTAGGCTTATCAAAATCATGTCCCACGATTTTTTATCAAGAAGGTTCACCTCCACTAATTAATCAATGGGAAACCAATGTTAGCCTTTAGAACTCAAATGATACTAAGATAAAATCCTCCCTAAATGGATAAGAAATGGGAAGGTCCTCATGTCATACATATGGTCTACTCCAACAAGTCATATTTTATTTATTATACTAAATAGAGAATATATCATGCCTTCCACTAATGAATGATTTCACCAGAAATAAATTTAATAATTTCCCAATAGGTTCACAAAGTCTTTTCCAAGTAAATTTAAACATCATATAATAAACATCATTATTATATAAAGTTAAACTGGATTATAACTATGTACTAGCTACTAGACAATAAACATTATTGAAAATTTGTCCTTGTCACATGATGTTAAACTATATAAAATATTACTCTAACCCAAATTAAATTAAACTCCTTATAGTGGTCTATCATGTAAGGCCCTAAACTACATGGGGAATTATATTTCATGAAATATCAAATCATAAAACACCACCCTAGTCTATGTGATCGATCTATATACCAATTTTATTTCTTCTATGATTTGGTTATTATTGATAAATTTACTTACCATGATGCCATAGTTCACCTAACCTATGAAATAAATATTTCATATAAGAACTATATATATCTTTATTCCTTTTATCTTGGGAAACATGGTGATGGATAAATCTTATATCTTAATACCTACCACAACATTCATTTCAATGCTCAGTTCGACACTAGGAATGTGGTATTTTCTGTTTAACATATAGTTTCATCCTTCTATCTCACCTGATTATCCTTAAATTTTAATCATTCTCTCATGAACATGATCTAGATTGGTACATATATATTCTACTAAAATAAATACATCTCTCATAATTCCTATTATCTTAAGATACATAGTGATACCTTTATATCTCATCTCATGAACAATTGTAGATTCCATCTTAATGTTAGACCTAAACTAGGAGACAAAACCTCCACTATCTTATGTCAGGTCTTACCTTAGTTATGTTTTATCATGGGACTACATTAGGTATTCATGGTGTTAAGACTTCATTAAATTTAGGTTTATTCCCTTATTACACTAGGATATCCATTCACTTCATTACAATAACCACCTCAATATGAGTTAGATCTATGTAGAGACTTATTTAAGAACTACATGTGGCCTAATTCATATTATTTGGGGATACATAGTTCTAAAAATATATCTTATCATAGTCCTATATGTATATCCTATTAACTTCAAACATATCTCAATAATAGTTTTTGAGACTCAATTCACATTGGTCATTTCAATGGCCCTGCATTAAGATGAAGCTATAGTTTTCTTTCCCCTAAACATGAGATAGATCTATATAGAAGATTATTTAAAATAACTACATGATTTTGGATTATTATCCACCCAGTATATGTAGTGATATCATGATTACTTAACTCAAACATAGTTAAAAACAATACTTTCATCTAAATCCCACTAGTGTATAGTATCCTTATCTAGAGAAGGTTCTCGGTATTAGTTGTATTTTGGGACATCATATTCAAAAAAAAAATAAGATATTTCATCTTTGATATAACTATAAATATTCTTTTAGTTCCAATAATATACTAGAATATAAATTCCCATTTTAAGAACTGTATTTTTCTTGATTTGCATTGTCTCAGGATACATAGGGACACTCAGAGGTCCCGACCCAAGTCTAGCTATAAACACCACACTATTTAGTCCAAGAGATAAAAATCTCACTCATTCTCATCTATTCAGTCACAATAACCTTGCTATAGGATTAATCCATTAGAATTTTATCATTATACATGTTCTCAATCTATACAGAGGCTTCTATTTTAGAACTATGTGTGTCATGATTCTTGTTGTCATGGGATACATAGTGATGTCCACATTTTCTAGATTGGACTATGGCACAAGTATCATCCTAATAAAACCCTCAATTCATCATAATGTTTGGTCCCACTCAGGTTTGTTGGGTTTTACTTTATTTCATCCCAATTTTTATCATTACAGAGTGAACAAAATGGTCTGATAGATAATAGCGAAATTCTTTCTATTATATAGTTCATGCTCATATTGACCATTTTTTCGACCCAATTTGCATTGTGACCCTTTTTGGTAGGAAATATGGTTGCACTAGGACTCGGCAATGTGCCATTTTTATATTTATAAGGATGTGCCACAGTTTAATGGTCTTGGAGGGTGATTTAATGGGGTTTATTGTTTGTGTAATCGGCCCGTGTTGGGTAAGATGCCATTGGATGGCCACCAATGGGTTTATTTGTGGCTCCAGAAACACCCAATTCCCCTTTATCTACTATTCTTGGACCTTATTTACAAATTCAGGCACTCATTGGATGAAAATTTGGCCAATGACACTTATAAACTCCATTGGATGAAATAATGGTAGGTTGGGATCATCACACCCTTTTAAGGGAAAGTATTTCCTACTCTGGGACTCTATTATAGATTTAAAAAATGATTATATGTTCATGTATCCTTGGTTCTTTCCCAAGAATGTGTCTGCAGGTTATCCCTAGCTTTCTATATTAACAATACTCATGGGTAAGTAATTACTAAGACAATGATTGTTTAATCCATACGATGAGGTGCTCTGGAGTTTATCGTCATCTAAGGAGGACTGAATTTTCTTCGATATCGGGATCAAACCCATAGGATGGGCTTACTATGTATCTTTGGGAGAGTAATTGGAACCCATGTAGTTTGGTTCTGCTTTACAAGACACATCACCTTTTAAGGTCATGTGATGAGGACCCACCCATGAAATTTAACATCATATGGAGAGGATGTCCAGGTGGAAGATTCCCAATTAATATTTTGTGTGATACTTACACCAAAGTTGTCCAAGACACTCAAGAGATTCATAGTCTCTTTTGTGGAAATGGCCCTATTGGGGATATGGCTCAGTGAAGACTAGGATGATTTGGGTACTTTTTTTAGACCTCAGGGAGGCTTCCAAGGTATCCTAGTTAGTTGGGAATCAAATCCATCACCGTTTAGTTTAATTTGGGTCTTATACCATAAAGGATGCCCTATTTTTTGGGGGTGTGATTGGGGATTAACCATCGAAAAGGACTCCCTTTGAGCTTGGTCCCTTAGACAAGAATCCTATATATCCTATTTAGATCATGAAAAAGAGTTCTCATAGTTCATTTAGTTTGGGGATTACACCTAGAAGGATTCCCATGTTTTGGAACCATGAGAAGGATCTAGACTCATGATGACTTGGAGGATTTATTGGGGCTTACACCTAGAAGTAGGCCCATGTTTTGGGGTTATGTGGGTGTCATGACCACTGTCAAACTCTAATACCACATGAGTCATGCTCGTTGTGAGAAACTAGAGGAGGCAGAATATTTGAGAATCGCATGTCCCACAACATCTGATGATAGATGGTACTATAGACCAAAGGGGGAGAGAGCGAGAGGGGATTTGAATATGACAGTCTCCTCTCCCGTGTTGATATCTAGAATTCAACATTTGGACATCTATATGAACATATCCTGGGCTGATCCTAAGATGAGAAAGAACACCACCTCTGAGGCTTACCTCAGGGATAGTGTCCTGAAATGGGTTCTGGGAAAGGGGAGAGTCATTACTTATCATAAATGGAAAAATAAGGTGCGATCCCTTTGGCTTATAATTGCCTCTCCTGGAATTGAAAAGCCTGTGATTACCCTTGATCCCATGAACTGGGAGCTTCACATGATTTTTCCAAGGTTGGGCCCCAGTATACCATGGGAATGTATAGTTAAAGGCATTTTGTGGGCCCATAACCTTGTGAGTATTACCCATGTGAATCCACTTACCATTGGTATGTAACTCAAAATGATGCACTGATGTGTTCGATGGTTTTATCATATGGTTCTGATGGATTTAAAAGGGGATTTTTCCTGATACTAATGGACTGGTTAGTAGAGGATATTTGGAGGATGGGATGGAAACAGAAGGACGTGATTAGGATAGAAAGGTAGGAATCCTAAAGATACCTCATTCCACATACAATTTGTTCATGCAGGGTGGGGTACCCTCTGCATGGTGTACATCCATGAGAGTGAGGGGATTGTTCACGTACTAAGGTGGTGCATGGGGATAGATGTCATCTGCATACTAAGGTGGTCCACAGACCAAGATTTGTTCCACGTACTGTAGTGATACGCGACCTCGGGTTCAATCTGCATATCATGCTGGTACGTGGCGATGGGGTTCATCTATGTAGTGGATCGCTATGCGGGGTAGGGTTTTGTCTGTATAGAGATGTGTTATGTGGTATGTTGGATTGAAGAAGGGTTATTTGTCCTACAGTTCATGGGAAGGTCATCCATGAAGGGAGTATGGTTTGTGGTTCACCAATTAGGTTCATGGTTTTCCCCATATTATTATACTTCTTTCTTTTTATGGTTTTCAGAATGATTATAACTACTGGAAACCATTTGCAGATTCATACTTTATCGATCATTTTCCTTCGAATTCCTTCATTCTTAAACTCGAAGATCTCTCCCTAAATCCTCCAAAAATTCCCCTCCTCTCAGTTCCCCTTATGTTCCCTTTTATTGAGCGTTTGGGAAGCTGTATCTTTGGGTCATGTAGAACCATTTATAGAAGCACGTGAAGGAGTCTCTTGGCCCACAGACGACTTAGTCAACCAAGGTTTGTAAGACTGAGGATCACGATGGTGACTATTCATAGTGGAAAAATCACCACCTCAATCCCATGAATGTTTCATTTTATAACACACTGACATCCTCACCTTGTCTGCGAACTAAGTTTTCAGAGACGGTGTGCAGGGGTGTACCTCTCCGTCACGTTTTTGCCAACGACAATGTTCATGGGGTTGTGGTTTGTGGGAGGAATTTATCTACCTCCATTCCTCCAATGTTTTGGTTCATAGGGTCATGATTTTGTTCTTCATTTACTCTACGAACAGCCTAGTTCACTAGCTAATGCCTCATGGGACAACTTTTCATAGGCTATCTGTGTACCATTCAGTTCACGGGCAATACCAACTGTGTACCATTCTCAGAAATCAGTACTCATACCACCTTGGTCCTTTTCCAAATTTTATTTTTTTAATATTATTCACTAGTTTTTAATTGAACCTACATCTTATTCCTTCATCAAATTTGTGGTATTATTTTCCTTCCCTTTGTGGAGTTTTTAGGACCATACAAATTCCCCCCCATCGGAATGGGTTCTGATCAGGATGAATAGGAGGCTATTCCGATGTACAAAGTGGCCCTGAACTTAACTGGTTTGAGGTAGAAAGGTGGAAATGTTTGGAGGACCACACCTATATATAGGGGGCTAAGTCTTTTTCCATTTACCAGACTTCATCGCAAAAAGATCTTTTCCAAGTGCTCTCAGATTTCCCTACTTTTGCGTACTAGCTCATTCGCAAAATTTGTTATTTGAAAATCGTGCTTCACATTCCGTGAACTGTGAAATCTTCATGGTCATTTTCATCCATGAACTGACCTTTGAATCTATGAACGGACCTTGGAAAATTTAAAATTTAAGCTTGAACTGATGCATAGTAAGACACTATGACGTTTTCCAACTTCGCAGACTAAACCTCAATTCATAGAACTGAACTTTAAATTTAAAAAACAAACATGAACATTTATGTATTCACTTTGTATGACCCCATAATGAGGTTCGGTATGCATTTCACCTAATATGCTAACTATTTGGTTCATTGGCCACCACTTCACAGGACAACGTCTTATGGAGTGTTCCACGAACCGCTGGTTTACATGGAATTCATTCTGAGAACCATTCCTGGTGTTCAGTACAAAGAGCTTTGTTTTGCACAATTCTTTTAGTCCTTTGTCAACTTTTGAACTTTTTCCAAAACATTTTGATGGACTGACCCTTTTTCATGGTCTTTTGAATGCAGGATGATATGGATCTTCCTCTTATCTCAATAGAAGTGAATAGGAGGAGGGAAGCTATGGCTATGAATTCTGAATACAACCTTTGTTCCTAAATAATTCCTCAATAGGTTATTCTTAGAGACCTTCTTTTTTCATAGATCATGGCCTATCTATTTTCTTTCTAGTTTATTCTATAAAATTTTGTCCTCCTAGATGACATTACCCTACCATTGGTCAATCATAGTACTCCTATTATTCACCTCGAGGCATCCTGGGGGCATGATTGGGCCAATAATTCTTCAACGAGAGAACTCCTAATAGATTTTAGTCAAGAGAATGTGTTCACACTGAAAGGATCTAGATGGACCTAAAGTGATCATTGTCATCATATCACCTCTTTGAGGTTGGTCATCCAGGAGTACCCATCCATTATCAGTCTTTCTTGATAGAATACCAAAGGTGGGCGGAGCACCAAATGGGACTTGCAATCTAGATGATGCTTCTCTACTGAGTGGGACTAGGAATTATATGTGCATCATATTTGTTTGGACTCCCCTGGCTAGTTGGAAGTAGTAAACTTGTATCAGGAAGCATGGGTTTTCCAATTTTCAATCTATTCACTGGGTGAGATGTTGCCTGAATTACTTAGCAGTTTTTGTTGAAGAACCAATACCTTCCTTGTATTAAATGGGGATGTGGGGATTAGTTTATGGGACATCCTTAAACTTAGAGGTATTCCCATTCTAGGCATCATGTATGAAGATTTTATTCAAGTGGCCAATTCCTAGGGGAATTTAAAACATGTATCTCTACTAGCAAGGAATTTATTGGTCATGGAAGAGGGATTACACAATCAACCCCTCCATGCTGATTCCCTTATTTCATTCGAAGATTAGATTTGGTTATTCTTGCAAGAAAATGGTCTGAGGACAAGGGTTCACCACAACCGGACTCACCTGTCTCCACAATCATGGAAAATTTCGAGCTCATACCATTCCACACTTGTGGTAGGTCAATACACCACCTACTGATATGAAATTCGGTCAAACGTACTTCCCGAGCTCAAATTGGTAGGTTTCTTTACAATATTTTTGAGTGGATGGATATTCCCATCCCTTGATGTTTATACCAGTGTTAGGGATTTCACTTTGATGATGGTAGCCAAATTGGTAGAGGGACATCCCATAAACATGGTTATTCATACCCTCAGCCGAATTAATGAATTGTTAGAGAAGATATGGGAAGGGAAACCCCCGCAGCATCTTAGTGGGCCATTTCAATTTTTTTATTCCTTGATAGTAGAGATTTTTTCCTACTACGAGTATCTACATACTTCTAGAGTTCATCATTTAGACTTTTTCCCATCCCTCCTCAACATTTCTTCCATTTGTCCCCAATCATTGAGTGTGTATGATGCAATCCAACTGTTAGGTGACATAACTCAATTTTCTTTCTCACTTTACATTACACCCCACAGACCATTGATGGATAATGGAAGGGTTTATTTGGAAGAGAATTCTTATATTATTGTTCTTCGAGATGGAGTTTTAACTACTCGCATAGACATGGTAACCATCTATGAACCCTACGTCCCTTATATGTTTTCCAGGAAATTTGGATGCCTTCAACAAGATGCACCTCTCCCTACTACTCTGGTTAAGAAGGAGTCTCACCCCATGACTCTTATCTAGTTTTGGATGGCCATGATGCGGGAGGATTATAATGTGGAAGTTATCAATCCTCTCACAGTATCCTCAACATACTTTTCATTAGAGTATGCCCAATTGTGGGTAGCTTTCTACCCTAATAGGGCATTAAGAAGGCTAGTTCGATGGGTGCAGAGGCCACTGGTTGTTTCTGATCCAATCCCAACTATTCCAGTTGCACTATTTGTTCCCCTCCCTATGGTGAGAAGTCACTCTACCCACCGTCACATGCATTTGGAAAGGGATTCACCCACACAACCCATCTTCATGGAAACAGACTCAGATCCCATATCGTTGTTCGATGTGGTGTGTGGCCCTACCAAAGCTTGTCTAGGTGGGGCATCATAGGGTGTTCCTAAAGTTTCTATCATCTTCCCTCATTTAGTCCCAAATTATGAACCATCTATTGGGAGGTAAAGTCCCCCTACTTGGGTGACACATCTCAGGGTGATTCCATTTACAGTAATGATGCTTCCTCATTTCATACCTATCACGATGGAGGAGGACCAAGATTCTGATGCCATTAGGAGGCATCGAGCTATGTGAAAATGGGTAGGGCGTCAAATCCATACTCTCACCATGAAAACTACCCTGATATGATTTTACAATTAGGAGGATAAATTTCGATTAATATTTAGGTTTGGGAGGCTTTGATTATTGACGCCAGTATCTCTTTCTGTACCAAATTTTTATATCTTGAGAGGATCTTAATGCTTTCCAAGGATACCTCACTCAGTTAAATGTTTCTCACCGCCAATCTTAGAACTTCTAGGATATTACTGAGGAGTTTCATCATCTAAAGGCTGAGGAAGCTAGTGCCCATGACCAGGTCATTGCCCAAATGGAGGAACTACACGAGGGAGAGGCTCACAAGGCTGTACTAAAAGCACAACTGGAATCATCAAGTTCTAATTATGAGGTCGTCAAACAGAAAAGGTGATACTTATAGACTATTATGAATTGAGTACGCCCAATGGTTTAAGTTGAAGTTGAATGGAGGGATACTTTAGAATAGGCCCTTGACAGCCCTCATCGGGCAGTTATCAGCCTACTGGAAAGAGCGAGTCGGGTTCTATTGTAATCCATTGGGCTACCTTGAACCACTTTTTTTTAAATTAGGGAGAGACTCTAAATTTTGGATGTTACCCCCATGATAAAATAGAAATATTTTTCTTTCTAGTGTCCCTCTTTTACCTTTTCTTTCAATATCAATAATTCATGATCAACTGCATATAAAATTATAATCTCAATCAGATATTGATTTGAATCATAATCTGGGATAATGAAAATAATCAAATCATGCCCCAATTTTTTCTTGAGTTGAGGGGCTCAACGAACTTAGTTTTAATTTTTCTAGTGTTATATGGAAAACCCTACAAACTTTGTGCCTTTTTCGTTACCACCATAATTTTTTCCTAATCCTTCTATAGTGTGGGATTAGTGGGTATAAAATTAGATTTTCTCGTGAAACGTTTTTCAGGTTTTTGACCTAACAAGCTTTTCATATCTGGATGATGAGTTTTTTTATTGATTAATGTTGTGCCTAAACTGTATGTAGTATAGTTTTAATGAGCAAGTAATTGACTTTTTTCCAAGGTTCCCTTTGCAGGTTTTCACCTAGGGGAGCGTTGTGTCTTTTTCATTGGCAGTTTAGAGTCTTGCAAACTATAATATCATTACTGATATTTTGGTTTGAACATCTTTGGCCATGACTTGTGGGTCAAGGGCCCCAATTTAGGTCTCATTAACTGAGAATGTCCTAAAAACATTCAGACATCGATGAGGGATTTTTTTACCCTAACTTTTGATTTTTGGATATGGGACATGATATGTGGAATGGAATCCATGGGGTGTATGGAATTGATAAAGGCCTCTTTTGAGAATAAATTTTTGGTTGGTTGATATGCCATTTTTGTAGGCAATATATCCAGAATCATTGAGGCATTGTGTGAATATTCAAACAATGGTGTCTAAAGGACATTGGACTTCCATTTCTAATGGCCAGGAAATTTTGCATAGAATTTTGGATTTTTTTTGTATTCAGGGCCATGGTGAGTGGAATGTTAAGAGAACAATTTCTGAAATTATGGGGGTATTCATATTGGTTCTCATTTATAATTTTTCCAGCACAAATTTGACTTATGCAAATGACGGCTACATCATGGTGTTGTTTAACATAATACAACTAGGAATTTTTCCCGGATAGTTTGGCTAGAAATGTTCTATCACCTTCAGAAATGAGGTAGGAAAGATGTAAATTTTAATCTAGGTGGTTTTTGAAACTAGGGAATGAGATGATATGTAAATTTCATAAGGGTGTAATGAGGTAGGAAATGCCTCTCTTGAGGATGAATTTTCCTTTGTTTGTTAGGCCATTTTGTGGGAAAAATATACAGAGCCATTGGGGCATTGTGTGCATAGTCAAACAAAGGTGTTCGCAAGACACTAGCCATCCATTTTTGTTGGAGGGGGATAGTTATGGTGATTTAGAACTTTCTGTACATAGAGTATGGTTTGTGGATATGGGTTCCTGATTATGAAAAAGGGAAATTTCAGGTTGAACTTTATCGGGAATATCAGGAATAATCAAAGGCACTTTTATCTTATACATATGAGTTATTTCCTTACACAGGTATGACTCATGCATGGGTAGGGAGGGGAAACTTCTATTTCATGGATGGATTCGACCTATGAGATTCAAATGTCACTATGTATCATGTGATGACATGAATTAAGCTGTATGTAGTTATTTTAAGGCACATTACTGTGAGGATCTGATTCATGAATATGGAGGGGGCGTTTTTTTTGGATTTGGATTCACCAATAAGGCAGGATGTGTGTCAAAATTTCATGTAAAGATTGATTTTTTTCATAGGGTTATGAGGGGAAATACCATTTTATGTGAAATGACCTAAGGGTGAATATTGGGTATCGAGTATCGTTCAGTTTAAATGTCATGCAATTAGGATGTTGATATAGAAACCCCAAGTTTCTAGAGGATAATCGGGCTAGGATGTTTTGACATTTCTAGTACATGAGTAGGAAAGAAAGAGTAAACAATGTTTTTGAGGGTTCTTGGATCAAGAGGAATTTCATGGGGATTAGAAGCTATTAGGAATAAAAAAAGTAGGAAAAGCCTCTCCTGAGGAGAATTTTCCCTTGGTTGATAGGAAATTTTTGTGGGAAACATATACAGAGGCATCGAGTCATTGTGTGAAAAGTAAATCAAAGGTGTCTGTAGGAAACTTGATGTCCATTTCCGATGGTCATAGATGATTATGAAGATCCCAGATCACTTAAATCATGGAGTTTGACACATGGTGGGAGTGTGCCTAGATACATTAGAAGCATTCAGGCCGTGAGTTACCCATAGATTTGTGAAATATTCTACATAGATATGACTCTTGTGGGGTGTGGAATTTTGATTCCCTTTGTGGGGATGGGCCCAGGTTTGGAGATCCTGACACCTAGAGATTGCACACCATGCCTGGGTCTGATTCATTGGTAGTGGATGGGAAGTTTTACTATGTTTAGGGTACCTATTAGTTCAATTTCATATACTTAGGTCTTTAGGATTCTAAATATGTAGGTAAAAACGCTGATATTCTATTCAAAGTTGTTCTAGTAGTTTCATTCATTTTATATTGATTTGCCCTATCTCTGTGGGGAGTCCCCTGTCGAAATTCCTAACCCCACGTGATCTATGCTCGATTTGAGAAACAAGGTGTGGAAGGGGTTTCACTCAACCACCTAGGGATGGAAGGATCAAAGAAAAGATCATTGTTGGGACACACAGTTTAATGTCATGTAGTGAGGACTTGGGTGACTCAATATGAATGAGCTAATTGTTGTTGGTCCATGCAGTTTTATGTCTTGTGGGAATAACATTGACAGTGCAGTTTAATCCTCATATTGTAGGGATGAAATATAAAATGGATCATATATAAATATGAGATAATCAGGTCAAGATATTCCTAATACGCCCCAAACATGAGTAGGGGAAAAGGTGTAAACCATGATTCCAGGAGCCCTCGAGTCAGGAGGGTTGTTGCGAGGCTTAGAATCCAGTGGGTGTATGGAAGTAGGAACAACCACTCTTGGGGACGAATTTTCCCTTGGTTGATTGGCCAATTTTGTGGGAAACATATACAGAGCCACCAGGGCACTATGTTCAGTCAAATAAAGGTTCTTACAGGTCATTGGTCATCCATTTCTGATGGTTGTGGGTAATTATGGTGATTCGAGATTTCTCCGGGCATGGTGTTTGATGGATGAAAAGGGGATGTATGGGTATGTGAAAAAAAAAATTCAAACCCTGATTAGTTCTTAGTTAAAAGATTATATCCGTAGATATAATTTTCATATAAAGGGAATCATGGTCTTTTACACTTTCTGGTTGTAATAATCTAGAGTTAAAATCCTCCACCTTTATTTTCATTCCACATACAGAGGGTTGGGGAATTTTTTTATTCTATGTGGCTGGACCTAGGATTTCTGGCTCTAGTGTCTCTACATATCTCATGATACTAAGAATCAAGTCACACGTAGTTCATGAAATACCTTGTTGTTTAATGTCATGTGGTTAGGAATTCTATGGTCACGCAGTTTAATGTCACGTGTTTTGGAATAGAGTGAATCAACATGAAAAGGATAAGGTGAATGAAGTGTTGGGATTGAACCTCGTGGAGGTTTCCTACGTATCCTAGTTAGTTGGGAATTAAAGTCCACATAGTTCTGAAAACATATTCCATGTTCCGGTCTGACCCTTTCAAAGGAAAGGATCGGTTATATATATATATATATATATATATATATATATATATATATGAATGGAGGTTGGACCATGACAAAGCATCCGGGCGTCACTATGTATTCTGTGAGGACATGAATCATGCTATATGTAGTTCTTGAAAAATCATTTTGCCAGTATGACTCGTGCACCGAGAGGGGGAATTTGTATCATGTGGTGGTTGGACCAAGACATAGGGTCAAGGGGTATCTATATATCCTGTGAGGGAAGGAATCAATACTCATGTAGTTATTGAAGTAAATTTCATGCATATGTCTGATCAATACACAGGGACAAGGTCATTTTTTTAGGTGGTGGCTGGACCAGGATGAAGAATCTAGGCGTCACTACGTATCTTGTGAGAGCAGTAATCCAGCAACATGTAGTTATTAGGGTACCCTATAGTTTTACATCTTTCAGTAAGTACTTTGGCCATTTGTTCTTTTTTATGCCTATGAGGAATCCTCTTCCAATACTCATAGGCCCACGTGAGCAATACTCAGTGTGAGAAACAAGGTCCAGAAAGAGATTACTCTGCCAGACAGGGGGTCTATGAAGAAGGATAGGGGTAATTTCTATTCAATATTTTGTTACATCTAGTAATAAGTTTAAATATCTAGGTGATGCTTACGTATCCTACATGGGTAGGAATGAACCCATATGTGGATCTTATGAAGAAACTCCTTGCATAGGTCTGACCTATGCCAGGGAAAGGAGACATTTTTTTGTGGGTGCTGGGTCAAGATGAAGGATCCAGGCATCACTAAGTGTCTTGCAAGGGAAGGAATCAAGACACATGTAGTTCTAGAGTTTCCTCCCTATATAGTTTTGTCTCATACATAGGGAGGGGTCACTTTTAACCATTTTGTTATTTATGGTCATGTAGTGTACCTATATCCTATATTCATCTTAGGGAAACCATTACCACCATTCTTAAGCTCACATGAGCTATGCTCGGTGTGAGAAACAAGAAATAGTTAGGGTCTCCTCTCATGATGTAGAGGCAGTTGAGAGTAAACTATAGTCATTTTGTTACAATGTGGTGTTTTTGACAAGATTTAGGATTGAGGAGTCTCTATGTATCCCATTGGAAAATGGGAATCGAGTCATACTTAGTTCTAAGAAAATATGTTCCATGTACTGATCTGACCCATGCATAGGAAAGGGGTCATTCCTTGATGTTGGTTGGACCAGGACGAATAATCTGGGTGTCAATACATATCCTATGGGAGTATATGAATCAAGCTGTATATAGTTATTTAGTGCGGCATGGTAGTTGACTGATATTAGAGGTAATGTTCTCTTCGGTGAGAACATTGTTGGGGCCATGAAATTTAATGTCATGTGGTTAGGACTCAAGAATTTCCCTGCACAATTCTGATATGTGTGTAAGAAGAGGGGAATTGTTGATTTTAACTACAGGGTAGAGCAGGATGTTGGATCTAGGTGTCACTATGTATCCAATTGATGAATGGGAATCAAGCCATACATTATTCTAAGATACACTCTCTATGCCAATCTGACCCATACATAAAAAGTGGGGGAATTTTTACCTTTCCCTCTCATGGGTTTGAATTTTGTTCAATAAGTCATTGTATTGGATAAAATGATCACCATGTATTTTAACATCTTGTTTTAAGTAAGAATATGATAATCAATTTATCTTCATGAAATGTGGATTCATATGTATCTATCTAGTTTAACATCTTGTAGCTAAGATGGGATTGTTAAGCAGTTTAGCATCATGCAGCATGGATAACTTCATCATGCAGTTTCTTGTCTATGATCAGTATTTCTTCCGTATAGTTTAACATCAAGTGGAAAGTAAATATAACTTATATTTTAACATTATGTATAAAGGATGTCTTTTTTATAGTTTAACATCATGTGTAAAGGACATATTTTGTATAGTTTCACTTCATGTGGAAAATATGTCTTATGTACCATTTAATGTCATGTGAAAAGGAAGTATTATATTCAATTTAATGTCATGTGGAAAGGACATCTTCCATACAGTTTAATGTCGTTTGAAAAGGACATATTCCATATAGTTTTACATCATGTGAAAAGGATGTCATCTGTACAGTTTAACATCATGTGGAAATGATTTATTCTATACAGTTTAACATCATGTGTAAAGGATGTATTCCTTACAGTTCAACATTGATTGAAAAGAACATCTATTGTAAAGTTTAACGTCTTTTTGAAAGTATTTCTTCCATATATTTTAACATTGTGTGTTAAGGACTTATTCCATACAGTATAACATCGTGTGTAAAGGATATCTTTTTGAGGTTTTGGCTACATGAAATATTTTTTCAGGGACCTTGCATTGGTGGGAGATGTGGTGAGATTTCCATGCATTGAAATTAGGGCATATGCTCTATTGGAGTAAACTTTGTGTATAACATAAGGTCCATCCCATTTTGGCTCCAAATTTGGAGCCTCCTTCCATGAGTATCATTGGGGTTATGAGGACCAACTCTATTTCTCCTTTGAGGAATGATCGGAGGTGAGCCTTCTTATTGAAGGCTCATAAAATCTGATTTTGGTAGACTTCCAAATAGTGTAAAGTTTTCAATCTTTTCTCATACAACCACTCAAAATCATCAAAATATATTTGGGATTACTCATCTGCAGATAGTTGATCACATACAGTGACGCAGAGTGACGACAATTGAATTTTCATGGGCAGAACCTCCTTTGTCATGTATACTAACGAGTATGGGGTTTCTTGAGTGGTGGTGTGGGTTGGGGTCTGGTAATCCCAAAGAGAATTGTTGAGATTTTCCAGCCATGATGTTTATCCTTTTCTACCATATTTTGGGTATGTTGGATAGGGACTTGTTGAAGTCCTCTATCTCTCTGTTTCCACTACGTGATAGTAGGATAAACAGTTGTCCTTGATGCCATTATTCAAGTAGAGTTTTCCCAATTCAACATAGAAGAAATTTGTGATGTTTTCCATCAGTATTGTTTGAGGGAATCCAAACCTGATGATGATATTTCCTTTCAAAAAGCTGACAATTCTTTTTTTCTTTGACTTCTTTAAGGGGTACAACTTCTTCCCATTTGAAAAAGAAGTCGGATGTTGTAAGAATAAACTTTAATTGTCTAGTTGTGGAGGGAGGATATAGTACCACAATGTTCATTCCCCATATGGAGAATAGCCAGGAGTACTTAGTTGTGTGAAGTTACTCTGGTATTGGTGGATGAAATTGGGATGGACTTTGCAGGAATTCCACTTTTTTGTGAAATCAACACAATCCTACATCATGGTGGGCCAATAGTTCCCAAGCCTTTTTTTATGAGAGATTTTTCATGATGATTGGTGTGTCCCACAAGTTTTAGAATACACTTCTTTTATGAAGTAAGTGGTTTCTTGTCCATCACTACACCTAAGCAGGTCTCTATCAAGGCCTATCTTGTAAATAACCTTTCATTGATATGTACCCTTGTGCAGTATGAAATTGACTACTCATCTTCATATTTCTTCCCATCCTTCCCTATCTGGTGGGAACTCTCCCTTTTGAAGAAATTACACAAAGGGGCCATCTAGCCGGTGGTATGACCATGTGTCTCAGAGATGGGATTGATCTCATTTATTTCATCCATATTGGACTGAACATATGGTAAAACCATATAGAAGGGGAAATTATGATGACTATTTCATTTCGATCTGAATTATCCAGAGTTATGGCTACATTTTCTAATGAATCGACTTACGTATTTTGTGACCAGGGGACATAAGCCAGTGTCAGCTCTAATGGGAATTCTACTATCAATTCTTGAACTTGGTTCATCAAAGGGACCATCTCCTCTTTTCTTGATAGCATATTCACCATTGAATTGTGTGATGACCATTTCTGAATCGCCTTTTATCATCAGGTGTTTTTCTTTCACTTGGAGTTCTATTTCCAGACCTGTGATAAGGGAGTAGTAATCTGCTTTATTGTTTGTGAACCCCTATGATAGTAGGAAGTAATAAAGAAGAATAACCTTTTTTGGGGACACAAGTATGACTCCCAGCCCCACTTTGTTGAATGTGGGGTCTTCCATTCTTTTTCCTGAAGATCTTCTAGAGGCACCATTGAAGTGAATTTACTATATCCAGGGATCCTATTGAATATAGAACACATCTTTGTTAGATAATTCAACATCCAATGGAGTCACTTCTATTGAGGGGTGTTCTTCCAAGAAGTATGTTAATGCCTAACCTTTGACAGCCTTTTGGGGGTATGATTCGTAAATCAAAAAAATGTAGGATGACCTCTGATCGTGATAAGCTTCCATTTAACATTGTACGACTAAGAATATACTTGAGTGGGTTTCTATCAGAGACTAAGTGGACCTTGTGGTGCTACAGAAAATTCATGGGCTTCTAAACTGAAAATATTAAGGCCAGGAAGATTTTATCATTATTTAAATATCAATTATCTACATCAATCATGGTTCAGATGAGATAATAGAGACTATTTTCGTTATTAGCATCATTATCTATGCGAGGAAGGAACCTGGGGATCAATCCAAGGTGATTACATATAGAATGAGTGGTATTCCTTCAACATGTAGCATTATCACTAATGAACTCAATAGATATTTCATGAGATTGTCAAATGCTTCCTGTAAATCATCATTCTATTGATAGTCTACTCCTTTCTTCATCAACCAGGTGAAAGGAAGTCATTTCCTACAAGGTTGGCTATGAAGCGCCGACTATATGCTAGGTGTCATTGAAGTCCTCTCAACTCTGTGAGATTTATAGGTGGTGACATGCAAAAGATAACTTTTTTCTTCGCAAGGTCGACTTCGATGCCACGGTGGCGTACAACGAAGCCAATGAATTTCCCTGAGGTGATGCTGAAGACAGACTTCAGGGGGTTCATTTTCAAACTATTTTGTTATAATTTGCTAAAATGGATTCAAGATATGACAGGTGGCCCGAGCACCATTTGTACTTAACCCCCAAATCATCCACATAGAATTAAATGAATTTTCCATGAAAGGGTTTGAAGATGTGATGCATGGTTCACTAGTATGTGGTGTTGGAATTCTTTAAAACAAAGAGCATTACCATTTAGAAAAATAATCCCTAGGGGGATCTGAAGGAAATGGATTCTTTGTCTTCTTAGTCCATCCATATTTGATTATAACCTAAATAATAATTCTTGAAATAGAGATTCTCAAATTCAATAGTTTCATCGATCAACAATTTTGTGATCTGGACTGGGAAATCATCTTTCAAGTAGTGTCATTTGAGGTCCATGAAATCAATGAAGACCTTGATCTTCTTATTCTTCTTCTTAATGAGGAAAATGTTTTCTATCCAAATGGGATATTAGACCTCTTGAATGAAGTTATCTCTAGTGATATTGTCTACCTAGGCCTCTATTTTGGCAATATGGGTTAGGTGTGTCCTAATGGTAGCTTTATTTTAGCCATGATGATCTTCTAGAAGGCCAAGGTGGTGGGTGGAAACCTCAGGATTGAGGCATGGAATTTCTTTATAGTTCCAAGAAAAAACATTTTGATTATACTTCAAGAAATTTGCATATACCTATTGTTCTTCAGAAGGCATGGCCTCACTAATTAGAGTGGGCCACAGGTCTTCTTCCATACCCAAGTCGATTTTCTAGAGTTCGTCAATGGTGGTAGAGATGCCTTCCTCAATTGTTGGAGGGGCATCCCTCAGGTCCTCTTCTTCTCCCTCCTCTACTTCCTCATCATCTTTCTCTTCGTCTTCTAATAGGGAAACAATTCATGAGATGATCATTCCACAATTGAAGAAAGAGTCATACTTTTGGTGTTCAGGAAGTGTAACCACCTCTTCTATCTCATCCATAGGTAGAGGTTTCTCCAAAGAAGATGTAGTGAGGGGTAAAAGATTTTCCTCATCTTCTTTAAGTGACAGGATAATTCCTCTAGTCGTGGTGGGTGAGATAAGGATTTATCAGGGTTTTGATGATGGTTTGGGGCATTTTTATCTGAACCCTCCATATTATATCAAGATTCAATGAGCCTTTCAACATTATCAGGCTCAACAATCATAACTAAAATCATGAGGATTGCTGAAAACGCATCCGAATTTGGAATTGTGAACTTAATATGATTTATGGGCAGTACGTATTCCTCCCCAAGATGTTTTATGGGATCAGTGGGAACCATTTCCAAACCATTTGGGGTGGAGACCCAATCAATTATGTCAGCTGAGGGTTGTTTCCCCTTCGTAACATATAACCCTACATCAATATAGTGTGACTCACAAAAATCACATGGTGCCTTATCAGTATTTAGTGTCCCACTTTGTCCAGTAATGCTATATTTGAGGCACTAAGGGTAAGAGGAGGGGCTTGATGTGTGTTTATGCAGCCAGGGCCTCCCTATAAGGGCATTGAAGGTCGTATTATTTTAGACCACTAGAAATTTGGGGTGATCTATGAGGTCACCGAATTAGGTTTTGAGCTTAATTTGGGAAAATGGCTTCTACGTGCTTTTGTCATAGCCCAATAGAGTTGTGGCGCAGGGTGTCAGATCATCCTCATTGTAGCCCAACTGATGAAGTGTTTGTATTAGGAGGATATTAACCCCATATGAATTGTCGATGAAAATTTTTCAGATATCGATTCCATTCATTGTTCCAGACAAATATAAGGTTTTTATGTGTCCTTGCATGGTGGCATATTTATCTTGATCTATGAAGGAGATAACGACCTGACATTCTGCCGGATTGGTCTCTACTCGGTAGACTTAAGTGGTGGCTACTTTGGCTTCAAACTCCTAGGGACTCAGAAAAGTTTCTATGAGAGCTTCCATGGGATATTCTAATAGGTTCAATTCATCCAGAATCAATATCTTGGAGGGAACTGAGGCTAATTGATTTAGAATATCATATTTCTGATCAAATTTCCAGTGCTTCCCAGCATGAGGATGCTCTTTCATGGGTGATTTACTGGATGGAGAATTTTATGAAAATGATTTGGCCCTTGGGTTCAGAGCGGAAGGAGATTCCATCCTTTGTGGATTGGTTTGGGCAGGTCGGGTCGCCTAATGTGGTAGATTAGTCATCTATTCTTCCTCTAATGGCTATTTTAGAAGTATTGGACTGGGATGGCTCCCTATGGGAGTAAGAGAATTTTCCAATACCTATAGGAACTTCTAGAGGGTCCATTCCTGGGTTTCTATGACACTAATGGTATGAGTTGGGGTACATCCATAAGCTTGATTTCTACCATTCCTGTGCCTCCCTTGAAATCCATGGATTCTATGCTTTATTCCTCTTTCTCCACAATTAGGTGGGGGGAATTTTCGTTGATAACCATATTCATCATCGGATAAGGGATCCATCAAGTGGGTGATATTGACAGATCCAAAAATCATCTCCTTTTCTAAATATGACCTTGCCTTATCATATACCCCAGGTTGTTTCATTTGGTGGGGTGGTGCTTGTTGTTTTGTTTGGTGGGGCGGTACCCATTGTGATATTTAGTGGGGTGGTCCCATATATTCAGATCTGTTGGCATAAAATCTGAGAGCATCAAAGCCAACATTTTCTTTGGTGCAAGTTCATCTCCCTGCACTTGATTTCCTCCCTTATGATTGGATAGCTTTCTATGAGGTTGGCTTTTGGATGATTTTGGGGTCTAGGATGACAGTTTTGTTTCATTGGGATTTGTTGGAGGTGTGGTTGGTTTCTTTAATTGTGTCTAAATTATTCCATGATCTCGGTTGAATGATTTTCGAGTCAACCAATGATTGAAATTTTGATCCATTTTGACAGTATCTTTTTTCCACTCCCTTTCTTCGTATGGGTTTGTGGTGGAAACATACGACACATTCACTAGAGGTGATTCCATCATGACTTGTCTGGAATCTATCATTAATTTCAGTAGGTCCTTGAAGACAAAGAACTCCTAAATGTTGTGTCACGATATCCATTATAATGGAAAGTAATATGGTCAGTCATCAATACATACTTTATCAGACCGATTTGGTTTCAGAAGTCGGAGAAATTTTCAATTCATGAATGCTACAAAGTAGCCACAAACTTGATTATCTTGAAACAAATACACTTTATTTCTTTACTCCTTTAATTTGTTTATTTTCGCCCCCTCTGCTCATATTTCTGGGGTGTGGGTGGCTGCTGATGTTTAGAGGGCCATGTATGGTTTGGTGGGAGCCTTGGAGATGGAGTTGGTGCAAGGGTGGGTTAAGCATGACAGAAGTTGCTTTATCTCTCCCTACTCTTTTTACTGGGGCTTCTGGGGCTACCTAAGACTTGAGATTAGTCCATTTCAATGATTCTTCTATCCTTTGAGTGATGGTGTAGAAATCCTAGAACCCACTTATATATTCCACTAATATAAGTGGTTTTCGTCGCTCATCACAGAGGTTGTCGATCCACATGGAAAACATCTCATCTTGGGGGAGTGGTCAGTTCAAGGGGATGGTCAGACCTTTCCATCTAGTGATGAATTCAGAGACACTCTAATTATCTCCCTATCTAATGTTTATTAGATCACTAACTATTATCTTTGTAAATTTCAAACAATACTAGAAGAGAAACTACCACCGAAAGTCTTCCCAACCTATTATTGTGTTAGCTGGAACACTGGTATACCGCTCAAATGCTGAGCCTTGCAGAGTCCGCACGAAGAATCTGAGCTTCACTACATTTTGTTTCTCTGGGGTTCCCATCATGGGATCATAGTAATATGAGTAGTGCATCAGATGTTTCTCTGAGTCCCCGGATCCATTGAACACTAAGAATATGGGATTTTTGAAATTTGGTGGATGTGGGATGTTTCCCACCTGGTTGGGGTAAGGTTTTCATTTTTCTTGTATCAGAGCGCACCACCCCTCCATTACTTCCATTTGAGTTATCAAAAACTCAATGGTATCCATTATCGCTTAATGCATTTCATGTTGGACCTGAGCATGGATGAGTGAAGTAGGGTAAATATTAGATGTTCCATAGCTGATGGACCTTGTGGCGGATACCTAATAGGGGGAATCCTTTATTTATGCGTTTGAATCTGTTTTGGGTGCATCCCCAATGAAGGGAAATCTTGATATCTTGTAGGTATTGGGTTCAGGTACACTGATGGTCCCAACACTTCCTTGAACGAGGTTTCCAACATTTATTCATTTACTAGGATCATCCCATGGGGAATAGGCACTTCTGATGGATGAGTATGTTGACACTTTACCTGGGTAATGTACCCAACATGACAACTTTCTTGGAGAATCTCAACATTGATTCACCTTATCTCTTTCATTTCTTCCTCCTATTGAGTGAATATCTCCTCAAGCATGGGAGAATCAACCTCATGGGGAGAAGTTGGTGGTTTTTAGCCCTTCTATTATTCTATTCCTTTTTGTGTATTCATGTAGGAGGTAATGGTATATTAATTGAGGGGTGCCCAAATTTTGGAAAAATATTTGATTTCGGGTGAACAGACCTCCAGGATCGGTGTGAACCGTCTCTGGGAGGGCGCCTTATTCACTTATTTCCTCATTATTTATATTATTTTCACCAAGGTCTATATGGATTATTTTCATGACATTCACCAATGCTTACCTCAATGGGGTTGTCGTACTAGGTGATGAATGGTAGGAGAGCTTCTTACATCTTTTGTTCGTTCTTCTCAATATATTCTGTGATACTCTTCAAGTTTTTTTGGCAAAGAGTGACTCAAAAGGTGCTTTGATATAATCTTTCAGGATTACTCCTTTAGGCGGGATGTTATTCATGGGATGGTATGTAATGGTTGACCCCTCTCTACATCATTCTTCCCAGATAGGAGAAGACAGATGTTTATTGGGCAGGAATTCAAGGTAAAAATGCCCCCATTTATACAGTCTAGGGTTTCTCTTATTCCTCTGTTGACATTCATCGACCTGGATTTTTTGGTCTTATGGGGGAATTTTGTGGTAAAAATTTCCCCAACCCTACAAGTTGGGGATGGTTCCATATTGCGGTTATTACTACTTCTATCTCCACCTTCTTGATCTCATGCATTCCCCTGCAGGTGCAAGGTGTATATGGTTTCGGGTCTACATGTGAATTAATTACTTATGAGGACATTATCAGTGCTCGCTAATTAGATTCCCTTATACTGGAGGCCTAGTGGATGTTCTCTGTAGCCTAGTTCTGGAGCTTCTCGATGTCTTTCTCTCATCGGTCCTGATGATTCTGAGACTTTCTCAAGGCCAGTTCTTGTTGATCATTCCACCTTTCATGATCCAGGACTTCATTTGACTATCTTATAGGGATGATGAAATTATAGGAAGTCAATTCTAGTGGGTTGTACTAGATGGGAAGTGGGGTGAAGTGTAGAGCTCCATGTTCTCTCCATCCCCATATATGAACACCATATGAGGCAAATTTGATAAGTCAGCGCAACTTGTGCAGCGTATGGAGGCAGGCCATCCCAAGGTCTTTCTTTCACATTTCTAATTATAGATTCCATGCAGACAGAACAGCTTATAGGTATATCTAACAATGAATCTCCCCCGAGACATTAGTATGGTTTGCATACCCTTCTTAGGGCATAATTTTTTCCTTCAACTGGTAGAGATTTCTCTAGATATTGAGGCGAATGTTATGTATACAATTTTATGAAAACTTTCTTGGTATGTTGATCTGAGATGTATTTGTGGGCCAATACATCACTGGTATGTCATCCCTAGCTAGATGTCTTCTCACAAGCAACATATCATGTTGTTATTCTACTAGGGACTCATCTACTTGATTTTCCTGGTTTTACTACTCCTTAATGATTTCATTCCAAGTTGTGGGGTTAGCGGGAGTACCATCAGCATGTGAACGGTATGAGGGTGGATCGAAAGATGAACATAGCCCTGGGCCGCCCTCTTGTTGAGAAAGGATACCGCTTGTCATTGAGAAAGTATCCAGTGTGTCACACTCCATTTTTTCAAGTGTCTCAACATATGAGGGATTTCTAGTATTTAACCTGATGGGGGGAGGACCTTCTAAGTGGAATAAAATTTTACTGTGGGGAGGACCTTCACAATCATCACCATGATGGTGAGGACTACTATCGTGGCTTATTGTTTGACCATAGATAGGACTTCTGCGATGTATACCATGGGGAGGACCTTCAGGGAAGACCGAAGCAGGGGTAGGACCTTCTTGATGCTTGGAGTCATTGATGGGAGGTCCTTCACAGTGACTTCTATCATAACAATAATGACCATCACAGCTCTAGAAGCATAGAGAGTATCTATAGTGTATATTCTGGGGAAGGCCTTCAGGATGTACTATAATAATGGTAGGACCTTCTCGTTTCCTGATTTCACTACAGGGAGGGCCTTCATAGTGACTACCATCATGGAGAGGACTACCATCACTGCTTGGCGTCTAACTATAGGGAGAAGCATATCTATAGTGTATACCCTGGGGAGGACCATTGGGGTGGACGACAGTAAAGGGAGAACCATCTTGTTGTTTGATCTTATGGTCAAGGTGAGGGCTACCCTAACATGCATCAGGAAATAGGCTCTCATGATCGATCATTTCTGTAGCATAGAGTAAGCCCCTATGGGTGCTATGGGGAGGACCTTCAGAGCTTCTGGTAGTGACATTGTGGGGAGGACCTTCACAACTACTACTACCGCTTCCATAATTTGGTAATGGGTCGACATTATCTTTTTCATCTATTGATAGATATTTGATGGAATCAAGAACTTCAACTTGCAGTATAGAATATCATGAGTGTACTCTTCATTTTCTGGATTACATTGGCACATTTATTTTTTGTATTCTATATTGCTAGAAAATGGGGCTTCCAGTAGTTGGTAATTGCCTCAATATATGGTTCCTTGTCTAATTGGTTCACGTGATGTCTCTAGGATACACCGATGAACATCTTGTGTTCTCTCTGGGATATATGCATGCCCTGGAGTAGCCACCACTTTGGATCAGTGTCCCCCATTTGGAACAGGTATTTGTTCTCGACCTGATTTTCCTTGTATAGAATAATATAACCATCAACCATCCTGGACAGAAACATGGGTTTGGTTCTTCTCTAGGGTGATTATCTGGTTTTTTGGATGAAGCACACCACCTGAGGAGGCTAGGTCGTGGGCCTGACTTCTCTATTTTTCCACTGACGTAATGACATCTTGACATGTCTAGAGGATATAGTATGGGATCCACGTCTGATCCCCCATCATGGCCAAGATGTTTTGGGATTACTCTTTGGATGGAACGGGTATAAATGCCCATTATAATGTCATATTAGGATTTCGTGCCTTCTCTAGTCCTCCATGAGTTTCTAGTGGGTACTTTCAGTTCTCCTATATCAAGATAGAGGAATGAGTCTACCATCGGCTGTCTTCTCTAGTTGACACCATATTTTTCTAGTAGTATTTGTATTTGTGAGCAGTAATTTTCATCTTGTCTTTTATCATTGTATTTGTCTCATGGGATTGATTTTCATCTGTAGTAATTTGACTCTTGTCATATTTTCTTGCCACCGTATTTGGCTTGTGGGATTCATATGTACTGGAAGTGTTATATAACTACCCATGGTTTTCCACCCTATTTGTATGGAGGTATTGGTGTGCATCAGTAGGTATTTGTTCATTCTTATAGTTAGGATCGTCCTATTTGGATGACGAGGTTCTTATGCATTGGTAAATATTTTCATCTGCCTATAATTTCCCACTCTGTCTGCATGGAGGGACTGGAGAGCACTGGTAGGACTATGTGTTTTATTTTATTGTTCCACCCTATTTCCATAGTGGGATTCATAGGAGAAATCTAGGATATGTGCCTGCTATTAGATCACCATTGTATTTACATGGAAATTTTCAATAGGAGGGTAAGAATTTTATGCCTTCCCATTATATGCCATTGTGTTTTGTGGTGGACCACCTCCTCGGGAACTAGGGTGATAACCTTCTCCTGGTTATGCATTTTTTGACCTCAGTGGGCAGCCCTAGGGGCTTGTTTCCATTATACTTCATTAGGTTCTCTCGGCATGGGATCCTCTTCAAAGCAAGGATATTTGTTTGCACATCACTTGTAGCGACGTCCTCGAGTAGGGGCCCTCAAGTGGGGTTTCTGTGTAGCTGGAATGAATTTATCAACATAGACTTCATCTTCCTTCCTGAGATAAGGTAGGTACTCATTGTCGTGCTTTGGGGATAGGCTCCTAAAATTATTTGAGATGGACAATGGATTCATCCCATGCTAGATTTATGGTCGCGATTGAAGAGGTGGTTGGGGATATTTCACTGATTAGAGGGCATGCCTTGTAGCCTCCACTATAGGTAGAGTACTATTTTGGTGGTACTCTTTGATCAGCATGTTTGAAACCCAGTGTTGAAGACACTAGGTAGGCGACAAAGTTCTGTTCGTTGGGGAAATGGTCACCTATGTGGACACTAATGCACATGTATGAGCAATTTTTTGAAATGCTATTTGGATCGAAGAGAGCTCTATGAAACCAGTAATATATGTAACAAGCATAGACAAAGAAACCCCATCAAGGTATCATCTCATGATCACATTCATAATTGGTAGTCTTTCTTGGCCCTCTTCCTTTTAAATGTGAAAGGGGCTTGAGGCGGGGTGACCCACCACCTTGGTTAATGATTCACATCAGGTTCACTATTTTTGTTTTGTCCAGATTCGCATCATTGCGTATAGGGGAAAAATGGTCTGAGGTGCAATATCCACATATCTGTTATCTTTGGGGTAAAACTGCCACATTAGTTAAGGATTCACATCATGTTCACAATTTTTGTTTTTCCCAATTTTAATCATTCCTGGGTGAATCAAACGATCTGATAGATAACATCTAAATTCTTACTATTATAGATTTTTATGTCAGTTTCACTGTTTAGTTTTGACACAATTTGTATCATGGCCCTTTTTGGTGGAAGAGATGATCCCATTGGGACTAAACAGTGTATCCTTTTTATATTGCGAAGGAGGTTCTATAGTAGAATGGTCATGGAGGGCGATTATAGGGGGTTGACTGTTAGTGAAATCAGACCATGTTTAGTATGATGTCCTCGAATGGTCTCCAACAGGTTTATTTGTAGATCCAAAACACCCAATGACCCTCGTATCTATGATTCACGGACCTAGTTTCTAAACGAAGAAACTCATTGGATGATGATTTGGCCATAAACACTTATTGACTCCATTGGTCAAGAGGATGGTAGGTCAAGATCATAACACCATTTTGGGGGACATTATTCCCTACTTTGGGACTCTCTTATAGATTTAAGAAATGTTCATATGTTCATGAATCCTTGGTTCTTTCCCAAGAATGTTTTTGTAGGTTATCTTTGGGTTGTAAAATTGGTTATATTCATGGGTTAGTAATTATTGAGACAATGCTAGTTTAAGCCCTATGATGTGGTTCTTTGGAGTTTATCGTCATCCAGGGAGGATGGAAGTATGTTTTATTTGGGTATTGAACCCATAGGATGAGATTCCTATGTATACTCATGAGAGGAATCAGAACCCACAAAGTTCAGTGCATTTTTATAGGTAACATCTTCTTTTAAGGTCATGTAATGGGGACCCACCCATGTGATTTAATTTCATGCAGTGAGTACATCCAGGATAATGATGCCCTATAAATATTTTGTGTGAGACTTACACCGAAGCGTCCTAGGATGCTCGGGAAAGACACTGTCTCTTGGGTGGACATGTCCCTACTGGGGATAAGGCCCAGTGAACACTATGATGATTTGGGTACTAGTTTTGGACCTTAGGAATGATTTATACCTATCCTAGTTAGTTAAAAATCAAATCCCTCATAGTTTATTTTAATTTGGGGCTTCTTCTATAAAGGAGGCCCTGTTTGTGAGGGGGCATGATTTGGGATTATCCTTTTAAAAGGACCCCCTTTGAGCTTGGGTCCTCAAATAGGTGTCTTATATATCCTATTTAGAGTTTGAATCAAAGTTCATGTAGTTCATTTAGTTTGGGGATTACACCTAGGAGGATGCCCATGCTTTGGAACCATGAGGAGGATCTTGACTCATGGTATCTTGGAGGATTGATTATAGATTACACCTAGGAGGAGGCCCATGTTTTAAGGTTATGTGGGTTTCATGACCACTTCCAACCTCTAAGACCAAGTGAGTCATGATTCGTGTGAGAAAAAAGAGGAGGAAACAGATCTAAGGATCACATTTCACACATCATCTGCTGATAGATGGTGCTGGATCCCAAAGAGGGAGAGAGGTAGGGGCTTTGAATATAACAATTTCATCTCTCGTGTTGATATCTAGGATTAAATATTTGGAAATCTATCTGAACATATCATTGGATGAACATAATAGGAGAAATATCACCACATCCCATAGAAAGGTTAGCGGATTACCTCAGGGAGAGTTCCCTGAAATGAGTTCTGGGAAAGGGGAGAGGCATTGCTACTCGTCAAAGGTAAAATCAGGTGTGATCCATTTGGCTTGTCATTTTCTCTCATTGAATGGAAAATACAATTATTAACCTTGATCCCTAGAATAGGGAGGTTCACAAGATTATTCCAAGGGTGGGCCCCTGGTCACCATGGTAATGTAGACTTAAAGACATTTCAGGGGACCATACCCTTGCAAGGATTACCCACGTGAATCTTCTTAACATGGGTATGTAAACTCAAAAGGACGTGCTAATGTGCCCAACAGTTTTATCATATAGGTCCAGTGGCTCTAGAAGATGCTTTGGTCTGATGTTGATGGACTGGTTAGTAGAGGGGATTTAGAGGATGGGATGGGAATGGAAGGGCATGCTCAGGATCGGAAGGAAGAAAGCCTGAAGGTACCCCATTCTGTGTACCATTTGTTCATGTGGGATGGGGTGCCCTCCTCATAGTGTACTACCATGAGGGTGGAGGGACCATCCACGTATTGAGGTTCTAGGTGAATCTGGATTCCATATTTGTACCGATGTGGTCCATGGACCTTTATGTGGTCCTCGTAACATAGTGGTACGCAGCCTTGGGTTCCATCCACATATCATGGTGGTACATGGTAATGGGGTCCATCCATGTAGCAGATCGCTACATGGGGTAGGGTTTCATCTGCATAGAAATGTGCTATACGGTATGTTGGATTGAAGAAGGTAAATTAGTCCTACATCTCGTAGTAAGTTCATCTGTGAAGGGTGTATAGTTCACAATTCTCTAATTAGGTTTGCGATTTTTCCCATATTATTATACTTACTTCTTTTTATGGTTCATGATGTGTTTATACCTACTAGAAACCATTAATGGTTCTGTAATTTTTTGATCATTTTCCTTAGAAGTCTTCCATTCATAAAATTTAAGATCTCTCCTAAAATCCTCCAAAAAAATACCCTCTTATCAGTTCCCCTTGTGGTCCCTTTTATAAAGTGTTGGGGAAGATATATCTTTGGGTCACATAGCACCATTTGCGGAAGCCCATGAAGGAGTCGCTCGGCCCATGGATAACTTAGTCAACTGAGGTTTGTGGAGATGAGGTTTATGGTGGTCCCGGTTCATGGTGGAGGAAATCACTACCTTGATCCTATGAATGACACTATTCATGGGGTGCTTCCATTCACACCTCATTTGTGAACTGAGTTTGCGGATATGGTGTGCGGGGGCGTACCTCTCTGTCATGTTTTCTCCTATGAAACTATTCACGGGGTCACGGTTTGTGGGTGGAATTTCTCTAACTCCATTCTACCAACGACATGGTTTTTGGGGTCATGGTTCTGCAATTCATTTACTTTGTGAATGGCCTGGTTCTCTGGCCAACACCTCATGGGATAGCATTTCTTGGGCTTTCCACATACTATTTGGTTCTCAAGCAATACTATCCATTTACCATTCCCAAAAATCAATAAGTGGACCACTTTGTTCCTTTTCCAAATTTGATTTATTGAATATTCTTCCCCATTTTTCAATCGAACATTCTTCTTATTCCATTATCAAATTTGTGGAAGTATTTTCCTTCCCTTTGTAGAGTTTTCAAGACCCTACATACTAATAGGTTTGGTAATAAGATAAATCCAATTTATTTAATTTTTTAGTAAGATAGATCTGAAAAAGAATCCCTTTATGTAAAGGTCCTTATCATATGACTTGAAACTATAGATCATTTTATTCCTAGTCACATGAAATTAATATACAAGATATATAGTCCTCCATATATGACCTTTAAATATCTTGTATAAGTCTATAATGTATGACCAAATTTTATTATATGAGAGAAAGATCCATGTATGATCCCTCGGTGTATAATTCATTGTTTACAAACCTAATCTAAGATAAAATTTCCCCCATTATAAATAACTATATCCATGAGTTTGGGTATTCATACTATATATTGGGATTTAACCTTATATTTCTCATAAAAAGGATTGAATATTTATTAAACTCCCTTGGATATGAGTAAGTTATATGAAAATATTTATTCCTCATGAGCTTTATGTGGCTTTATTTTCATAAATTTATGAGATATATTGAAATAATAATTACTTATCCTAGACCCAGCTAAAAAATTATCATTCACCTAAGATTTCAATGTGTTTACACCTCTACTTCATTTCTAGCTATCTAAAATTACTATACATCAAGACACTATATAATGAGACACGAGCCTCCTGTATAAGGTATCAACATAGGTATCACCTTTGGTTTTGAAATTCTAATAGAGTTTAAAATAATTCTAGTTTACTATCACTACATGTGGCTAGATTACTATTATCATGGGATATGTAGTGATTTTTAGCTCTCCAATTTCAGTACAAGCTTTAAATTCCCATCAATTTTAAATCACATTCTCTACATAGAGTCTTGTCAATCACATTGGGTATTTCTATATTATGCTCTATGTAGGGATGATATATAGTTTATAAGGAATGTATATGGATTGATTCATGTTATCAAGGGACATGTAGTCCCCCCCCCCACCTCTTGGGGTAGCCTACAATAGTATGGGTTATATCACTCATATCCAGTTATATCTTCTTCTTTATTTAAGTTTCATGTCTACAAAGGGATTCCATATTCATGTTGTTTAAATTTATGTTTTCTAATTAGTTTTGGAATATCATATTTGGTCAAATATTTATCACTTTAAACCTCTGTAACTATTATTCAAATATAAATGAACTTAAATTATTTACCTCAATGGTCTATATGTTATTCCCATAAACTAAAAACTAAAATAGGAAAAAGGATTACCAGTTTGAAAACCCATAAATAGAATAATATTTAAAAATTAATGTCTCCACTCACTAATAAATTTCATTATATGGATTAGGTTAAATTTATATCACAATATAAAAAAGGAAAAATGATTTTAGTGACCAAAACCTAGCCCCATAAAATTTCAAGCTATGCTCGAAAGACCCACTAGACTATGAAAAAGTTGGGGAACATCTTCTATTCTCCTTTATTTGAGATAGAGTTGGTCCACAATTATATTTTAATTTATTTCATGTCCATTTCATCACATGAATAATATTTTCACATTACAGTGGTTATATATTGGTTCCATTTCTATCATATCCCTTCAAATTGATAATTTGTTGAATACATAATGGAATTCCCTTTAGGGTACATAAACCCTTATTTCATGTCATTTTTAGCATAAATTCTATTTCATTACTTATGTATTTGAATCAATAAGAACATTTCATGGCTATTTTAAATGAGTGTATTCAATTCCAAAATGATACCTCTACATGGAAATGATATATGTGTTACACATCCATCCTTCCAACCAAAGGCACATTTTCATCTTGAGAAGAGTGTCATCTAAACCCATGTAGCTTTGAAAACATTATTTTGGAACCATTACTTCAAATATCAGTCAATGTTCATCCCCAATAAACATATTCTATACCACCATTTACCAATTCAAATTCTATGAGTTAAGATTTAAATATTTTATAATTAAACTATCAAAGTGGATTCAATTACCCTCAATGTTATTCACTTTTTCATCATAAACATTTTTAAAATAATATTATAATATCATGTTCTTATTCCCCTTCATATTATTGTATGTATTTCATGTAAATAGAAAAATATCATGATTCAACCCAATCCTATGGGTATCCTCTAATAACTGGGTATACATTGATTCCTATTTTTGTAAGCTATATAGAGATATCCAATCCATATATCTATGACCACACCACATATCATCATCCATTTTTCATTTATTTTTAATATCTCATAACATCCCAATAGTGTTCATATTTGGAATGGATTTTTTCAGTCACCTCTTAAACATCTTCATCCCATATGTGACACTTCATGCCTAAAATGTTTGAATCGCCATAAACCTCTTATGGATATTGGTAATTAATGTATTAGAATTCAAAATAGACACCTCTAATTAGTTATGTTATTCATTCCAATTAGATTCATGTTTTATGATGGGGAAATTTGATTAACCACCTATGCGTTTAATTGAATTACAGGGGAACCCTTCACTCAAATTTGGCCACCAATCAACATCATTGTTCTTGTTCATCTTCAAAAATTCCTAAATAAAATAACTTGGGATATTATTCACATTATCCTCATTTATTTTTTAATGTTTTTTAAAGAACTCCTAGATCTGAATACCTATTTGGGTTGTCATATCACACCGTTCACTCTTAGTTAGTGGAACGTTACCTTAAACTGCATGAACCCCTCTAATGGTATATATTTATTTTGGTCTCTCATTCAAATTATTTTTTCACATTTATCTTTCTATATGGAACATATAATATTATATTCAATGCTATGTGACCTTAAAACTTAGTAACAATTAGTCTTAGTACTACGACCTTAAAGTGCATACACCTACACTTGAGAGTTTCTATTCATGCAATGAGATCTCAATTCATATTAGGTATACGATTCAATGATTATATAGAAATTATAATTTTCTAGTAAAATATGCATGACCCTTAAATTGTAGAAACATTTGGTCTAAGAATCAAAACCTAAAATGGTATGCACCTATCCCTAATATGGTCTATAGATTCATTAGGAACTCATTCATGTTGGGTTCCCTCTCACCTTTGTTTTCCTATAGGCTACCTCATATTTTGGTCAGAACTATATGACTATAAACATTATCCATATTGGGATAACATGGAAGATCATAAACTATCCAAATGATGATACATAGTACTCACTAGATTGAAAACCCACAAATCATTACATGGGAGATAGTAGAGTCCCCACTCGCTCAGTATACACCTTGCATCACCTATGAAAAACATGAATGTTCTAGAAAAGAAAAAATTCACCAAACATGTCAGGTTGAAAACCAAAAAATGGCTTCTTTAACACAATTATAGTTATTTCCCATTAATTCTATACCCATTTATATCTCCATAAAAAATTATGAAAAAATAAAATGAACATACATCAAGTTTATAGGGTTTAACATACGATCCTAGAAAAATACAATTCATTCTCACTAGGTCTATAAAGTGACAAAAAAGTTACAGAACATATTTTTTCCTCACATGTTGGTTCATTTAATATGAGTGAAATAAACTAAGGTGTAATTTCATGGTACTTAAACACTTTTGAGTATTGTAATCCTCATTATAAAATTCCCCTTTATAATTTTCATTATACTAATTCATTCAACTCTCTCATACCCAAATAAACTAATATTAACTTATGGTAATGGTATATATGATACTATATTAAGAAAACCTATATCAATCTAATAGAATGAGTTTAGGAGGAAACCACATATCTTATCAGAATGAGCTAATGGTGGATTAAATTGATGGTAAATGTTTAACTTTATTTGGCCTTCCTATATCCATCTATGTGAACAAGCTCACATGGAAACCAAAATTAACAACCCTTTATCTCATTGAAATTTCTAGGCATATAGAGGTGGTATATGTGCCCATATATTCATCTCATATACATCCATCCAAGGGTATATGTATAAAATATTATGGATTGATTCATGCATATCTCTATTGACTGTATTATTTGGAAATTATGATTTGCATTATCTATTCCCATAAAAGGATTAAGTGGAATCTATTATTATTAAATTAATATTTTTTAATTTACCATATCTTCCAAAATTCATAGTTGAGGTGTCATATAAATATGAATATTAAAAATAATTTATAATTGAAGAATTTTTCATTCATTGATTAAAAAGGAGAGGACAAACTACATTATTCATTCTCTCTCTCTCTCTTCATATAAAAAAGAGAGAATGAATGGGGATATTGGTAAAATTAATTCCCAATGGACTCATATAGTTGTTTTTGGATTTTTGTGAGCCATTGATGGAATATTTTAGCTCCTCCAATATCAATGCTTCTACCTATGCAGTAAGTCATACCACCTCTTCCCTTGTAATAGTATATATAGTGACTTTTTTAACATCCTCGGCTAGTTTTTCTGGTCCTTTATCCCATCCTCGATGGTGGAAGGCTCTCAATGAAGTTTATATAGTGAGTCCCTTTCTGTTATAAATTTATTTTTACACACCTCTTTTACCACCACATGTTTGGAAGCTTCATAAAGATCCATGGTAGTGAGGCTTGCATTGCAATCTATAGATTCTGGGTTGTGGAGTTTATACTGGAACACCCTCGCTTTTTCCTAAGAATCACACACCTACTTCATAATATAGTAGATTAAATAGTATTCCTACCTAATATTTCACATAGTGTCAAATATTTGTTGAATATGTTGTATTTTTCTTTTGATATCACTATAGAGGGTCTCATGAACCAGCCTCTAAATATTTCTCATTACATGCTGCAATGTCCTCTATTTAAGATAGGAAAACTATGTATATAAATTAGAATCCATTTAATGTAATTTAAAATAATTTTAAAAGAAATGACACATAATTTTTTGTCACAAAATTCTATAAGTTAGTTAGAAACAAACTGGGTAGTTCCCCTATGACTTCTGAAGACTTAAGTACGTAGGGAAAGACAATTTCAGTTTCTCTATTCTACAATAGGGTTATTGAAATTTTAATCTAGAATATGTTATTCAACAGACCTAATAAGATAGTAGATAATAAGAGGCTTTGAAAATCACCTTCATTTACTAGAGTTATGACTTCTTCTATAATTTCTACATGATTAGAAGGTTAAATAAGAGGGTATTCTCATGTTGTTCTCATGAAGAACATTGGGATGTTTATCCATCCTCTAAGTGTGTTTCACCATCTAGTGGAGTTATAATCTTAGAAGGAATCACTATCCCAAGTATATATTGAATGGTAACATATAGAGATGTACTTGGATAATAAAATTAATTAGTATAACAATTAAAAATAGTAAAATTATCAAGAAAATCGCATTCTAATAAAAAAACACTCAATGTGGACACCCTCGATATAGAATAGTTAAAAATATTATCAATATACATAAGGTAATATATTGGGACTGAATGAGAAAACATATTGATCAAAAAAATTAGGCTGAGATGTGAATTAATCATTTATTAAGATTTACTGGTTACTGCTTCCATGATAGTTTATTCTAGATGTGGATACCCACCTAAATCATCTCGACTTATGAATATTACAATGGATTTAAATGAAGTCAAAAAGGAAACATAAGAAATAGGAATTGATATAAATCATTAATATATTGGTCTCAAGTGGAGGTGGTCTCTCAAAACCTAAATTTATCCCACTGATGGATATCCTTGAATGGTTGAATTGTGGAAGTAGCTACTAATAGTATTTCTAGGAACACTATAATAAGGTCAGAGGCCACCAATTATAGTTGTGTCATCAAGGAATTAAAAGCTTCATATTTAATCATTTCTCTCATGTAAGCACTAATTCTAATCAATATTTCTATGGAAAAATGATTTAGAGAGATAATGGCTGACTGAGACCATTTAGACTCCAACAATGAATAAATAATAAGTTAATCATGACATCAATGATAACTTGTTAAGTATAGATTAGAATGTATCTCACATATTCCTAATAAGATCCATGGATAGACTCTTCAACATTGGTTTTTTTATTTTCCTCTTGAGGACCTTCCTCATCAACGTCCTCATACTCATTCAACCTAGTATATAACAATTTGATAAATCATTCTTAGTAAAAAAATTATCCCTTTAGTGACTAAATCATAATTTTGAGCTCTTGAATATGAACTTATATCTCTTTAGAATGATTCTCACAGGATAAATACATGGTTTCAACCACCCTCTCAAACTCTATCAATAAAATTTCATCCATATAGAGTGCATATCTGATCTCTATAAGATATTATTTAATTCTATACTAGTATATCTGAGATTTAAGTAATGTAGCTTCAGTAGGGATGGGGAGTAGAGGAATTACTACACAAATAGAGGGAGAATATTTGATATGTGTGACATATTTCACTAAAATATGAGAATCCAAAGGCTTACTAGATGAAATAAAATTATGTGTTCATTACACCCCCATTGATATCTATTTTATTATCCATATTCAGTAGTTTGTAGAAACTTAAATTATGTCTCTATGTTATCCAAATTACCATTATGGGACAACTGAATCTCATCTTTAGTATAGTTGGTATGTAACCCAATGGAGGCATTGACTGATAAAAGAGTGACTTCAATTACCATTTATTTATATGTGAGAATAAAATATAATTGGTATTAATCCATGATATTTTATTCAACTCAAGCATTTTGATAAAGAGTGGGACACTTATTCTTTAAGAAGAAGAATTTCCTTCTGAATCTATATGTAATGACCCAAAACTTTTATCAATGAAATTATATTCTTATAATTATTTCATATATTATAATAACATAAAATCACATCAATAACTCAATAAAAACTTTATAAATGAATAATTAATTAAATAAATGGTATTTCAAGAAGTTAAGGAACCTATACTGATGAAATGGTAACTTGACCTTTGGAAAAGTAATGTGATCCTTTTGAATAGTAAACTAGACAATTGAATAGTAATCCACCCAATGAAAGTATAAATAAAATTTATCCCTCTTATAAGTGACAATATGATATAATTATACCAGAGTATAAGTAAATGATTATTTTAAAAATTATAAATTAAGTGTTGGTATATTCATAAGTCATTAATATTTAATTACAATTTTAGGATTAATTTAATAATTTTAATAGAAAATGTATTTTCATAAAATCTACCAAAAAATTAATATATATTTTTCTAATTATTATAATAAAATTTTATGAGACCTTACTTGATTTTTCAAAGAGTTATAAAATTAGTTTTAATTTTATAATCTATATTTTTCAAGTAAATTATGAATTTAATTAAAAATTAAATTTCTTATATTTAGAAAATTATTTTTATAAATTGGAGTTCATTTTTTAATTATAAACATCCAAAAAAAATTAGGGTGATATTTTGTTATTTTTTTGAAATACGTGAATTTTTTGTGAATGGTAAAATATGATAATTTGTGATATATACTAATTATATTAATTATGGAGTCATAGACGATGTATGGCCAATATAATCCCAAAATATCAAAATATCCTCATTTATTTTATTATTTTTTATGATAATTCTCAAACTATTCATACTCTTGATCCAAAATAAAAAACTAATAATTAAAATAAATAGAAAACACATCTCTCCTCCACTATAAATATCAACTCACACCACCTCTTCTCCTCACACCTCTCAAGCATTGATCCTTGTCCACACTTTGCTCAAATATCCCCCAAGACCCTTCCTCACATTCATGATCTTTTTTTCTTATTAAAATACCAAAACCAATCCACTAAGGAGGTTCTCAAGAATAATGAATTTAGAGGTAAAACCCTCTTCCTTTTCTTTTAATTTCTTTTTATGTTCCTTTCTTTTATTTGTCTCTTCTCACATCCCCTCATCCAAATGGTATGATAACTCCAGTAACTTATATATACTGTAATTTTGTTATTATAATGTAATTATTTGTCATCATATCTCTTTTCCCATCCTTTTATACAAAAAATTAAAACATCATCTGTGATGTGCTAATTTATCACATTCAAGGATGATGAAGTTTTCAATTTCCATTACCATCTTTGAGGATGGTCATGAAACCATTTTTATGGCTGAACCAAATTATAATATATTTATTATATCTTATTTAATATCTTGGAATCATTTTTTTACACATGATATTAATTTATAAAACAAAATGAGTTAGTTGTGATCGAAAACCACCGATATAAACCCAAGTGATTATCATTAACTATTTACCTAATGATCCATCTTCATTCCATATAAACAGATGATAATTTAGACCCATTTAACCTCTATAACATTAGTAATAATATATAAGTTCAATTATGTATAATTACCCCCACTTTTTTTTTACTTTTCATACATGTATACAAGTAAACCGATCATGAAAACCAAGGAAACCAACGCTTCTAAATGCTGAAATTGAACATCGTAACCCATCGAAAAGGACATAAATTAACTTAATAAATTCATAATAAATAAAATACATGTATAAAGGGTTATTTAATTATTAATTAATGAATCTAATTTGATTATCCAGGACATTAATATCAAGTTAATAACACCTTCGTACTTAAGGTAATGGATTCTACCCGAACCTCTATAATTCTTTCAGGTTACTCTTTCTCTCTTTTTACCCAAATGGAATTCTATTTTAATTTTATTTATATCTTTTAAATTATGTTTATATGTTAAAAAAATCATTTACCAAGGTCAATTCATCTTTATTTTCTGGGATATACATGTTTTTAAAAGGTTCCCTACTCAATTCTTCTCGATAAGCAAGCCTGATTTAAGGGAAATTCTTGAATTCTTACCCATTTTCATGTGCACTCCATAATCTATTTTTTGCCACCATTATTTTTATAAAATAATAAATTTTATTATGAAACCTTTATTGGTTCAATTATTGTTTTATATGAAATATTATTCCCTTTTATGCTTCAAATACTCTTTAATATTTTTGTTAAACCGCACTTAAATGTTTTGTTTCTAAAGTTTCTTAAATGCCATTTTTTTACGTATTCACTTCGGTTTCACATCACTTATCATTATATATGCCAATTTTTCATTATGAACGTCCATATATGATTTAAATCCTTTATTCCATGGACATCATTATGATAATCCCTTATGTTATGCCATTTTGACAAGATTATGATACCCAATTCCTACCATGGGTAACTCTTATGTTTATGTTTTATTCCTTATGTATGATTATTCATGTTGGATACATATTCATTAATATGTTATTATTGGTGCTCCCATATATTTCTCCTATGAATTAGGTAGTATTTAGTCTAATTATACGTTATGTACAACGGTCTTGGTGGCTAGCCTTGACTCGTGCTCCTCTATGTGTAACGAACCTTGGCTCATGCTAAAGTCGTGTTTTATGTTTCTTCCACATTACTATGATTCTATAATTATATGATCCCATGTTATGATTATTTAATAATGTTACATGATTTTTTATATCATCATGTTTTTCCTTCTAACCCATGTGATAAGCTTTATTATTATGTTTATTCCCTTACTGGGCTTTTATCTCATCCCTTTGTTCATGTTATACCCAGGTTATCCTATGAATATGTAAGGGCTAAAAGTAAGTTAGGATCTCATAATTGATGATAGATAAAGAAATGTTTTTTTAGTCCCATCTTTTCAGTATTCTGCACCTAGTCTTCTAAGGCACTAGACTTTACGATCCTTTTCTTGTAATTTGATAGTTAAAATCATATAGTATTATGTGAAAGGTGTTGGGTCACTATAGTTGGTATCAACGGATGGTCTAGTTATTTTTGGATATTAGGAATAGAGAACATTAGTAAGAACCTTAAGGATAAGACAATGTCTAAAAAACATCCCTAAATTTTGTTAAATATAGATTTAGTGGTTTAACAAGAAAATAAATCCATGTTTGGATACTAAAACTGGATGTGGTTCTTGAATAGATGTACCTAGGAGTAACAAATCCTGTAAAGTGTTATGTTCCTGACTCAGGGTAACATGGTACATGGCAACGGTCCTTAATGAAAACCTAATTTGACACTCTGGAGGGATATTCTTTGTTAAATTAATAAGCTCATTATGAACCATAATTTAGAGAAAAAATCCTATAAGAATATATGTTAAGAAACGGATCATGGATAAAATAGATTGGAACCTAGGGAATCAGAAGTTATGATATAATTTCACTTTACAAGTTTATCCCTTTATGTTCAAAGTTTCCTTTTATTAATCTTATTAGCTACGTATTCACGCACCCTAATTATACTTTCTTTTTCTTAGTTAATGGAGGGAAATAGAAGAACACGTTCAAACAATCAATGTGATAATTTCCCTAATGATATTTTAAATATGATGGGAATGGGTGATCAAAACTTTATGAAATTACATGCCCAGGTGGATCAAGTTATGAATAATAACTTGAATCATGTAGAATAACATCCTTATATATAAATATAGTTTTACCATCGAATCCTTCATGTTGTAATGACCTCCAATGTTTAGTGGATCTTCTTATCCACTCTTCGTATAATAGTGGATTAACTCCATTAAAACTATATTCTATGTCCTCCGGTACTTAGAAGAATAGAAATTTGTGTTAGTAATCTATCATTTTGATATAGAATCTTATCAGTGGTGGACACTGATCAAAAATAAAAATTCTAAGGAGGAAATTGATTCCATGGATTGGGAGGAATTCAAGAAAATGTTTTTCAACAAATATTTTCCCTGAAACCTTCATCTCAATATGGAAAGATAGTTCCTCAAACTTAAGCAGAAGGAAGATGAGTATATCAGGCCATATGAATAAAACTTTACAAGGCTTGAAATTTATGCCTCTATATTTGTTATGATCACCGAAACTAAGGTGGATCACTTCTTTATAGGACTGAAGAAGATTCTACCAAAAACATTGGTCAATCGAGACTTTGATAGTTATGAGGAGATCTTCCACTTTTATATCAAGGTTGAAAAGGAGATCAAAGACTCTCAGTGGTCTCATGGTCCTAGTGAAAAAAAAATCAGAAATTTGAGTCTAACATCGGTGGATCATCAAATAAATCCCATGATGGAAAGAAGATGGAATATAACAAGTGTTAGAATTGTGGGAAGAAGCATCATGGAAACTATCTAAAGGAAACCAAAAATGCTTCAAATGTGGAATAAAGGGGAATATGTATAAGAATTACCAAAGGTATATGAAGAATTACACTAATTTGAGGAATAAAGGAAGGTTTAGATCAACATACATCCAGTAGTGCAGTGTTTCAAGTGGATGGAATATGGGAATTTCTCAAACCAATGCCCTAAGCCCAGGGTTGTCAGAGGCAATCAACAACAACCTCCAAGGAAACAAGGATGGGATTATGTTATCACTAATATTGAGGTGGATCTATAAAATGATGTGGTGAAAGGTACACTAGTTATTAATTCAAGAATTTAGAAACTTACTATTTTTTTCTAGTTATATGTATTCAGTCATATATTGAAAGTTTAGTAGAACTATTCAAACACCACCTCAAAATATAGAGTTTGAGTTATCTATGAGAACAGCTAATGGGAAAATTATTGTATATAAAGTACATAACTTATCCTCAATTAATGTTTGTGGATTGAACCTCCCAGAAAATATTTTCTTACTTCTTTTGGTGGAGTTTTATGCTATTTTGGGCATGGATTGGATATCTTTATACAAAGCCCACATCAACTGTCAGGAAAGTGATATCACTCATCACATCCCGAAGCATCCAAAAATTCTTTAAAAGTGTATGGGGAAGATTATTATCCTTCAAAATCATTATCTCAAGTGTGTATATTACTGCCTTATGAGCAAGAATATATCTCTCAAATGATTGAGACAAAGGTGATGATCATGCTCAAAGACATGCCCATCATGATGGATTACACTGATGTTTTACATAAAGAATTTCCTGGTCCTCCACCTGATAAAGAGGTTGAATTCTCAATTGAACATATTCATATATCTATGCCTATATCAAATAAACCTTATAGAATTTATATTATTGCGCTAAAATAAATAAATAAATAGTTATAAGAGAATCTGAACAAGGGTTTTATACACCTGAGTGCTTCACAATGGGGTGCACTAGTCCTCTTTGTTTAGAAGAAGGATGGATAAATGCATATCCGTATAGATTATTGTGATCTTAATAAAATCTTGATAAAGAACAAGTATCCCCTTCTATGGATAGATGACTTGTTCGACTAGCTATGTGGGTCCAATTATTTATCTAAGGTGGGCCTTCATTCAGGATATCATTCATTAAAAGTGAGGAAGGAATATATTCCCAATATAGACTTTTAAACAAGGTATGGATACAATGAGTTCATAATGATTCCCTTCAGACTCACTAATGATCTAGTAATTTTCATGGATTTAATGAATAGATTTTTTAGGTATTACCTCGAAAAATTTGTGGTAGTCTTTATAGATGATATTCTGATATAATTCAAAATCAATGAGGAACATGTGGAGCATTTGAATACTGTGCTAAAGACTTTTATAAGTGATAAAATTTATGTAAATTATAGTAAATGTGAGTTTTGGATAGAGGAAGTATCATTCTTGGGTAATTTTATCACCATAAAATGTATATCTATGGACCTTTCCAAGACAAAGGTAATCGAAGAGTGGCATAGGACAACATCTATAATGAAGATCCGTAGTTTCCATGGCTTAGCTGGGTATTACCACTGATTTTTGAAAAACTTATCAGGATTTTAAAACCTGATAACCAAGATGACATGGAAGGGGTGGGATTCTTGGACTGAAGAATGTGACGAAAGATTTAAGAAGCTCAAAAAGAGGCATATCAATGCGCCATTACTCACACTTCCAACAAGTGGATAACTCTTTTTTGTTTAAAGAGATGCCTCAAATAAAGTATTATGATGTGTAATGATGAAAAATGATAAATTGATAGTCTACACCTCAAGGTAGTGGAATATCCATAAGAAAAACTATCCCACGAATGATCTAGAGTTAACAGATACGATCTTCGAATTAAAAATCTAGCGGCATTATCTCTATGGGGAGAAGTGTGAGATATATACTGATCACAAGAGTCTCAAATATATATTAAAACATAAGGATCTTACTATTCACCAATAGAGATGGTTATATCTCATCAAGGATTATGACTTCTCAATCCACTACCATCTTGGAAAAGAAAAGAATGTGGAGAATGTTCTAAGTAGAATAGATCCTTCATCTTTATCAATGATGAAAATATATAAGGATCCAATCTTCTTAGACATGAAAAGGATAGAAATAGAAATCATTAAGGAATGGAAATCATCAATACATTCTCAAATTATTGTTCAACAATCCCTTATGGTGAAAATAAAGGATGCTCAAAGAAATGATGTGGAAATTTAGAAAAATGTGGAATCTATTAAGAATGGAAAGTCCTATGAGTTAAAGATTGATGAGGATGGAGTCGTAATATTTGGGCCATGACTATGTGTAACATCCAATCCAGAGATAAAAAAGATCTTATGAATGATGCATATAGATCAACCTTATCTATTCACCCAGGGAGCACAAAGATGTGTTGATATCTCTTAGAGAATTTTTTATGGGACAATCAGAAAAATGAGATCAATAAATATACATCAAAGTGACTTGTATTTCAGTAAGTGAAGGCTGAAAGGAAAAATTCTAAATGGTTGATGCAACCATTACTCATAGAAACATGGAAATGGAAAAACATCACAATGGACTTTGTCACAGGACTTCCAAAGAAATCCAGAGGGAACAATGCTATATGGGTTATTGCAGATAATCTTATAAATAAAACTCACTTTATCACAATTTTAGAATACTTCTCACTCAATATACTTGAATGGATATACATCAAAGAATGTTTAAGGTTGAATGGAGTACCTATATTGATTGTATTTGATCAGAGCCGAAGATTCACCTCAAAGTTTGGAAAAAGTATCCAACATGCTCTAAGTACTGAGCTGAACATTATTACAGCCTATCATCCTAAAACTAATGTCCAATCTGATCGAAATATTCAGACACTAGAAGAAATGTTGAGAGCATGTTCTATAGACTTCAAAGGTGGATGGGATTAACATATTCATTTGGTTGATTTCTCTTACAAAATTAGTTTCCACTCGATCATTTTAATGGCTCCATATGAAGCCCTTTATAAGAAAAGGTGCAGAACACCGACTTGCTGGGATGAAGTCAGTGAACGTAAGTTTCTAGGATCTAAAATAGTCGAAGAAATTGTAGAGAAGGTGAAAACCATTCATAAGCACATCAAGGAATACCAAAGTTGATAAAATATCTATGAAGGCAATCATTGATGGGAAGTAGAGTTTAAATTTGGAGAAATGGTGTTTCTCTACATATCTCTATGGAAGATGATCATAAGATTTGGGAAGAAGGGGAAGCTAAGTCCTAGGTACATCATTACCTTTGAGATTATTGATCATTTCAGAGTTTTGGCCTATCGACTAGCACTTCCACCTACCATCTCTAAAGTACATGATTTATTACATGTATCCCTCTTAAGAAGTATATATCAGATCCTTCACATGTACTAACTTCATAGGTGGTATAGTTGGAGAATGATATTTCTTACGAGAAGCAGCCAGTGAAGATCTTAGATCATCAAGATAAAGTTATATGCAACAAGACTACCCACCTGGTCAAAGTACTATGGCGGAAACATAAGTACACATAGGCAACATGGGAACTAGAGGAAGTGATGAAGGAAAAGTACGAACACCATTTTTCAGCTTAGAATGTAAAATAAAATTCCAAGGGTGAAATGTATTAAGGTGGGAAGAATGAAACAACCCAAAACTTTTATCAATGAAATTCACTTATTATAATTATTCCATATAGTAAAATCACATAAAATCACATTAAGAACCAAATAAAAGCATTATAAATGAAAAATGAATTAAATAAAAAGTATTTCCAGAAGTTAAGTAAACTATAAGGATTAAATAGTAACTTGACATTTGGAATAGTAATGTGACCCTTATGAATATTAAACCAAAAAACTGAATAGTAATACCACCAATGAAAGTATAAAAAAAATTTATACCTCTTATAACTGAAAATATGATATAATTATATCGTATTATAAGTAAATGATTATTTTAAAAATTATAAATTAATTGTTGGTATTTTAATAATTCATAAATATTTAATTAAAATTTTAAGATTAATTTAATAATTTTAAAAAAAATATTTTCATTAAATGAACCCATAAATTAATAATTTTATTTCTTATGATTATAAGTTAATTTTATAAGACCTTAATTTTTCAATGTGTTATAAAATGAGTTGTAATTTTAAAATCTCTATTTTTTTTAGTAAATTATGATTTTAATTAAAAATTGAATTTATCATATTCAGATAATTATTATTAAAAAATAGAGTTAATTTTTTAAATCTACAAATCAAAAAATGGTTTGGGTTGATTTTTTATTTTTCTGAAATACTTGAATTTTTGTGAATAGTAAAATTTGATAATTTATTGTAAATGCTAAATACATGAATTATGGAGTCATAGATGATTTATGGATTATGTAATCCCGAAATCATGAACTATCCTTATTAATTATAATATTTTTTATGATAATTATCAAACTATTCATATTCCAAAGGAAAAATAATAAACTAATGATTAAAATAATGATAAAACACCCCTCTTATCTACTATAAATACCACCCCTCACCACCTCTTCTCCTCACACCTCTAAAGCCTTGAGCCTTGTCCAAATTCTACTAAAATCTCTTCCCAAGTCCCTTCTACATGTCTAGGAGATTTCTTTCTTAATAAAATACCAAAACAAATCCCCTAAGGTGTTTCTCAAGAAGAAGGAATCCATAGGTCAAACCCTTTTCCTTTTCTTTTAATTTATTATCAAGTTCCTTTCATTTATTTTTCTATCCTCACCTGATCATCCAAATGGTATGATAAATCCATTAAATTAAATATACTAAAAATTTATACCAATGGAATAATTAATCATAATATCTCCCCCCCCCCTCTTTTTATACAAAAAATGAAAACATTATCTATGATGTGATAATTTATCACATTCAAGGATGATGATGTTTTCAATTTACATTACCATCTTCAGGGATGGTCATGAAAAAAATTATGGACAATAAATATTATAATATATGTATTATATCTTATGTAATTTTTTAGAATCATTTTTTTATACATGATATTAATTTATAAAACAAAATGAGTTCATTGTGATCGAAAACTACCAAAATAAACCCAAATGATTATCATTAACCATTTTACCTAATGATTCATCTTCATGCCATAAAAAATGATATGTAAGACCAATTTAACCATTGTAACATCATTAATAACATATAATTTCAATTATATATATTTACCTATACTTTATATGACCTTTTATACTTGTATACAAGTAAACCAACGCTCCAAAATGATGAAATTGAACCTATTAACCCATCAAAATTTCCATAAATGAACTTAATAAAGTTATAATAAATCAAATATATTTATAAGGGGTTTTGTACATTTTAATTAATGAATCTAATTTGATTATTCAGGACATTAATATCAAGTTAATAACACCTTCGTACTTAAGGTAAGGGATTCTACCCGAACCTCCATTATTCTTTTAGGTTACTCTTTATCTATTTTTACCCAAATGATATTCTATTTTATTTTTATGTAATCTTATAAATGTTGTTTATATGTTGGAAACTTATGTATCAAGATCCATTCATCCATATTTTCAGGGATATACATGTTATTAAATGGTTCCCTACTCAATTCTTCCTAATAAGCAAGCCTGATTTAAGGGAACTTCTTGAATTATTACCCATTTTCAAGTGCACTCCTTAATCTATTTTAAGCCACCATTATTTTTATAAAATCACACTTTTTATTATGAGACATTTTTTTCTTCACTTATGATTTTATAAGAAATATTTATCTATTTTATTCTTCAAATACTCTTTAATATTTTCCTTAAAATGCACTAAAATGTTTTGTTTTTAAAGTTTCTTAAAAGTCATTTTTTTACATGTATTCACTTCACTTTTACATAAATTATCATGATATATGACTATTTTCCCTTATTAACATCCGTGTATGATTTAAATAATTTATTTCATGGAAACTATTATGATAATACCTTATGTTTTTCCTTTTTTACAAGATTATGATACCCAATTCTTACCATGGGTAACCCTTATGTTTATGTTTTATTCCTTATGTATGATTCTTCATGTGGAACACATATTCATGAATGTGTTGTGATGGGTGTTACCATATATAGATGAAATTAATTGGGTAATGTTTAGTCTTATGATATGTTATGCACAATGGTCTCATTGGTTATCCTTGACTCGTGATCCATATGCAATGGTTTTGGTGGTCATCCTTGACTCGTTATCTGCTATGTGCAATGTGCCTTGACTCATACTAAAGTCATGTTTTTTGTTTTATCCAAATTACTGTGATTTTATGATTATAAGATCCCATGTTATGATTATTTAATCATGTTTCATTACTTTTCATATCATTATGATATGCCTTATAACCCATGTGATAGGTTTTATTCTTATGTTTATTCCCATACTGGGCTTTTAGCTTATCCCTTTGTTCATGATATACCCATGTTATCCTATATAGATTTAAGGGATCAAAGGAAGTTAAGATCTCATGATAGATGATAAATAAATAAATTTTTTTAGCCCCATTTTTTTAGTTTTATGTGCCTAGTCTTCCAAGACACTAGACTTTATGATCCTTATCTTGTAATTTTATAGTTAAAATCATGTAATATTGTGGAAAAAGGCTTGGGTATCTATACTATAGGCTGCATATACTTCACAGTTGGTCACCCCATTAATCATATAAGTTATAACACCTTATCTTAAAGATACTAGATATACACAATGTTGGTGGATGCAAGTTACATTGTTTGAAATGACACCACTTAGGGATGGGAACATGTAGATTTTGGATCAGTGTGAGATCACAGAGAGGGGGGTGAATTAGGGATCCATTTTATTTTTAGAAATAATATTTTCAATTTACCCTCTATAGTTGGTTAAATCTTATATCCACTCCTCTTGTGTCTCTCAACTTTACCTCAAATGATATTGAAAATCTAAGGCACAAAACACACATATTTACAAGGTTCTGTACAATGACATACTCATTTTCATATTGGATATTTCCCCAAATAAAGATTCTCCTCTATAATACTTCTATTAATTACAATGGTTGACATAGAGTCCTATTGTATCATAACATCTGAATCTGCATAGGGGGGATCTTTATAATTCTTCCCACAATGTTACAAGAATTCACACTGGCCTCCTATACATGAATCTTCATTGGAGGGTCTTTATACTATGTTACACAGTATTACCAAAATCCTCACCTGCATTTTACACTTGAATCATCATAGGAGGGTATCAATACTACATCACATAGTCAAATATTATGAAAAGCTAGATCCACCACAATATATTCTCTCTTCATCTTCCTCTATGAGCTTGCTAAATCACACTTGTTTGTATACCCTTAAATTAACTTTGAAAAAATGATGGCCTTGCTAAAATATTTTTTTATCATAGTGTATAATCATTTTCCTCAGTGAAAAAAATTCTTAGGTAGTTATTCCATCTGATTGAAGTATCAAACTCACTTTGTGTGTGAAATTAGTGTACATAAGTTCTTCATTATTTTTTGAAATAATAATCTCATGAAATTAACCTCAAATATTACATGTACAATTCATGAATGGATAAAAACCTACATGGGACTCTCATCCAAAACCCCGGAACACATATTATTTATTATTATTTTATATTCTTATGTTGGGTTCTCCATTTTCAATTATTCTCAAGTGATTTATACAATAATATGAGTAGGGTCATACTCATTTTCATAAATTCATTCTTCTCTTCCACACAAACCATAATAATTGGAGCCCAGTATTCTATGAAAAAGGATAACACATAAGTTTTTTAATGACTTAATCACTTCCTTATTGTATGTAACAGTGATATTTTCAAACCATAAGGTCCATGTCATTATCTTCATAAAACCAACTAACAATGTATCAAACTATTAGGCTAAGTAGGAAGGTTACACATAACTATATCATGTAATCATGAATAGATTTTGGAAATAATTTCTTTGAAAATATATTTTAGTGTCATAAATATAAGTCAAATTCCATCAGGATATCCTTCTTCTTCATAGCCTAAGAGGCTCTCAAAATATCTTTGTGAAATAGTATTCACATAGTGCACTATTTTTCTTCTGAAAAATGAGATATCTCTCACATTATCAACATCATAAAAACCATGGAGATCTTAGGATAGTTCAATAGTGGCCTTTTAATATTATTCAGTGAATAAAATCCTTTGAGAATCACTGTAGGTAGGATATGATGACGGTATAATCAGACAGTCCACATTTATGAAATTTGATGGATAAGTTATGTCTGTATCTTTTTAAAAGATATAAATAGTTCCACAAAATATCTCATCCTATATCAATATTTTATTTATTCATTGTGTGCTTAATAATACTCAGTGCTTCAAAAAGCACTTGATCTAGCATGAGGGGTCAGCACCTAGATACACATCACATGCATACATAGGGTGGGCTATCCTACTCTCCCCCTTGAGAATACCATCAATTCACCCTATGGGTACTTTGTTCCCACTATTCTGTATTTCCATATGGGTGCTCACACATTCTCTACCTATGGTAACTTTCCACCCTCTTTGTCACCATGTGAGCTGCTATTGGTTGTCTCTCCCATGTGGTAGAGATCTCCTCACACATGTTTGCGATTGATATGGACCCTTGACTCATGTCATTGGCCATATTTTTTAGTAATGAAAATTCAAATAATACTTGGGATTTTAACTATAAGATATAATTCTAAGACATTCTTAAATATTCTTCCTGTCAAATGTAGATACATTTTACATAGCCGTATTTCAATTCTTCCTCTTCTCCAAAATTTTTTGTAAACAATGTGTCATCCTTATTGACACATTTCTTTGACATTTAATTATTTTTCCAAAAAAATCATCACATTGTATAGATAATACTAAATCTACATGCTTATTCACATAATCTCTTTTTACAAACGCCAACACATGTTGACCCTTATTAGCAAAAAACATTATTCAAGTCCACTAGGATCAACAATCTCCCCCTTCATATTTGATGTAAATATGCATTAATTCATCAAGTTAATATGTGAATCATATTATTCTCCCCTTATTTAAAATAAATTCACAATTATATTTAATTGAATTTTATCTAAACATAATGAATGGAACCACATTTTTTCTCAATGTAATGATCTTTTAGTCATTCAATTGGTAGTCTACTTGGGAGAACTTGATATAGAAAATAATAGAGATATTACTAAAGCATCAAATTCATCCATAATGATTATTTATTAGTGACCTCATTATTAATCCCATTCAACTTAGTCATTTAATGGGCTATCTGAGATGATTTTTCAAGCGATATCCAATAGAAATCTTAACAAACACATAAAAACTTTTCAAATTTAAAGAAAATATTAATCCCACTACAACTCATTTTTCTCATTATCTATTATACCCCCTTGAAAATTAGTTTAACATGATCAAGGAATATGTTCAAATATAATAGTCATACCTCACCTTTAGGCTAATCACTTTAAATAGATACACTCAATTCATCTTCATGGAAATTGATATTATGTATGATGAATAGCTCTTCTCCTTTAATTCCCAACATGTTAGCTCATATAAAAGTATAAGTGAATAAGGATGGACATTAAATTTCATTATAATAAAAATTCTAACTGAGAGTCCCCTATGAATCTATACTTATTCCTCTTATTATATTTTGTGGAATATGTGACTAATTTTTCCTCATCAGATGAAACTTATGATGTATATTATTTTTCATCCTCACTACTTGATTGATTTTTATATACTTGTGACATCTTCTTCATGTTCTATTCTTGGGTTGGTATGATTTTCATTCAATGTTTTTTCATGCCCAGTTTGTTCACTTCTCAATATTTTAATTTCATAATTTTTATATGAATTCTCAAAAACTTTAAATTCCTAAAATTTCACTTAATTATTTTATTTTGACTTGGAAAGATTATAAGCATTATATATTTATTTCAGCTTATCACATAATTCACTAAACAGTGTGGATTTCTTCACCAACTGACTTCACTTTCCATTTACATTGGGATGAATATTTCTCTATAATATATCTTTGTATTTCTCATATTTGTGACCTTATTGAACACATTTTCCACTAACTTCATTCAATCACACTTAATTTTTCAGTTTTGGTAATTTAGTTGATGTATTAGTCAAGGAATTCACATTTGGATAATTTTTTCTCATCTATTTATCATTAATCCCAATTAATTCATGCCTCTTTCCTGGTAGGGACATTTTATACCAGTATGGATAATAATTTTAACAAAAAACTCCACAACACCAATATTAGCCTCTAAACCATTATCTTCCATACTCATAGTATTTCTTCCCTGATGGTTTTTGTTTCTATCTTTGCATAGACTGTAAGTGATTCTACTTGGGGGGAAACTAGCTAGATGAAATATTCCACTCTTCCATTCTGGAATATGATTTATCATTTTTCCTTTTGGTTCAATTAGATTCAGTCATGTATTCCTATCCTACAATATTAGAAATAAAAAAATTAAATTGTGATTCATTATGTATATAATCAACCTCTTCCTATGGAACCTTATTCTTAGTATCTTTAGAATACTCACCCTTATGTTCAATAACTTTGTTGAAGTATTCTTTCACATTCTTCAACTAACATTGTGCTAAAAGGATCATTGATTGTGTCTCATATAACACTTCATATTTCTAAAAAGTCCTTATTTAGTTTCTTTCACCATATTTTCATGTTCAATTTCTTTCTTCATTGAATTCAATTTCATTCTTGTTATATTCATTTTCTACATTTTATATATATATGTAATTATCTCATTAGGATGTGTATCTTATTTATTGAAATACTTTTTATTATCATTAATCTATTTTATTTTCTCCTTCCTGATATTTATGTTATTTTCAAGAGTAGCTTCTACATTATCATTTAAGAACCATTCAAGTTCAGTTATCTCTTCACCTTCTACACCTTTAAATCTGACTCCAGCTATTTCGGATTTTCCCATTATGCACACCTAGTTTCTAAAAGGTTTTACTTATCCTTTCTTATAGATCGATGATGAATATTCCTCAATTTAACTACTCAATATATTTCTTCTCTTTTTTCATGAAAACTTTTTCATTTTCCTCTAATAGTCACCTATTTTTTATTTCATAGATTTTCTCGTAAAGTAGTATTCTTCCTCATCATCCTATGTGACATTGTCTTTCTACTTTGGACAGTCATATGAAAATTTTCCAAACCCATGACATGTGAATCACTTTAGTGGATTATTAAATTTTCATCTTATGCCTCTATTTTACATTCTTGTGAACAAGTTCATCAATTAATTTTAGACCTCTTAATATTCTTCATCCCCAGAATCACTTGATTCTAATTCCTATTTAACTTTAACTTTACCTTTTATCATGGCTTCAAAGGCCATCTCATCTTTTTATTTCTTCCTAAATGATGGTATTTTTCTCATTTCATATGATATGTGAATATTAAAATGTAAAAAATATATATCTCTTATCATTATTCCTAGGTATAAACATTTGGATCAAATATATAATGGAATATTTCTCATCAACTTAATCGCAATGGTTCAGTCATTCATCTTTCCCCAAAACCTCTGATGCAAATAAAAAATGCATTTACTCGTATAAATTATTCATAAACACTATCATCATCATCCATTTTGATATTATCAAATATAATTCTTCTTACTTATAATTTTGATTACTTAACATTTATATTTTCTTCATAATTTCTTCTTAATTTGTACTAAATCTCTTTAGTAGTTTAAAGTCGCATGACATTATTGTATACCTTCTCAGAGAGTGAATTCAATATAGAATTATATTTTTTTCCTTTTGTTTCCATATTTCTCTTATCTATAAAATTAAAATAACAATTCTCATTTAAAGGGGAAAATACCATTGTAATATCATCTCTCACTTATACCTCATGTGATTAGATATATGGTATCATCCTATTTCTCTACCCATAATAGTTAATACCAGTGAATGTGGGAAAAATATTCTATTTATTAAATTCAAATTATCTATCCTCAATAGTATATTGGATCTTTCAGTGAACAATTTTCTCTAATATAACTTTTATATCCTAAATATTTGTGATATAAATGATGGGGGGAGGGTTGAATCCATGATCCCTTTTCATTTAACAAATCGTTCATTATAAATTCAACCACTATGCATAATTAAAGACTCAATCCACTCTTCTTATGTTTTCCTCCTCACCTTGAATGATGCTACAGATCAAAGGGATAGAACAAAAATATTTTCAAGGTTTTGTACAATTATATAATCCTTGTCTTGTTGGTAATTCCCCCCAAAAAATATTTTCCACTACAATCATTTTACCAATTACAATTTCTGATATAAAATCTCACTATATCTTATCTTTTAAATACACATAGAAGTATATTTAAATTAATTCCCACAATTTTACTAGAATTCACACTAGATTTCTACTTCTAAATTCACACATGAATGTATTAATACTACCTCACACAATGTAACCAGAATCCACACTAGACTTCTACTTCTGAATACTCATAAGAGGGTCTTTATACTACATCACATAATATTTTCTTATTTAAATATGGATCAACTATAGGATTATATTTCTTAACATTCCACTCTGAGCTCTCTTAATCACACATTATTATAAATCCTTTAATTATATTTTCACATATGTTGGTCTTGTTCAAATATTTATGACCATAGTGTATAATAAGTTTCCTCGGTATAAAAATTTCTTAAGTAGTTCTTCCTTTTAATTGAAGTAACATCTTTAATTTTTTTGTGCAAGTAGTTAACATATTTTCTTCAATATTTTATGCAAGAATAATCTTTCACAAATCACCTCAATTATTCCAATTAAACTTCATGAATGGATAATAACTTGCATGGTATTCGCATCCAAAACCCTGGAAAACATATCCTTTATTATTATTTTATGGGATTATGTAGTGTTATCTAAATTTGGTTTTTCTCAAGTGAATTATGAAATCATGTGTGAAAGTTCATACTCATATACATTCATTCATTATTTTAATTTACACAATGTTGAATGGATGTACACTTTCCTTATATGTATAAGGATATCATTCAATTCCTTGAATGACTCAATTACTTTATTCTTAAATTAAACACTAATCTTTATGAACCTCTAGGTACCTATATTCCTATTTGTAAAACAAATTCATGATATCTCAATACTTTACGCAAACTAGGATGGCTACGCATAAGAGATTCCTATAATATAGAATTTATTTGTGGGAAAAAATCTTTTTGAATCTATTAGAGTATTATAAACATAATTAGAATACTTATGAAGTGTCCTTATTTTTCATGAGATAAGAGGCTCATGTAAACTATTCACAAAATAGTAGTCGCAAAGTGATAAAATTTTCTTTTAAAAAATGATAGATATCTAAATATTATCATACTCATAAAAACTATAGAGACCTCAAGATCGATCGATGGTGTCTGGTCTATCTTCTTCAACGAACAGAAACCTTCGAGTGATGTCGGAGGTAGAAGATGATATAAGTTTGATCTGATGGTATGAACTAATCAAATCGTAGTGTGGTGATATGTGTATATATTTTTACTATGGAGGAACAATGCCTCACAATAACCCATACCAAAATGAAGTTCACTTCATAAGTATTATTCTCAACAATACTCAACAATTTATTAAGCAGTAAAACAAGCATATGGTTTACACTAGGATACACATCACACAAAAATATAAGGGTGGGTCGGTATAAGGCCCCGGCCTTAAACCTTACTTAATATTGAATTAAATGAATAATTCACATTGAGGATCTTTTCAGGTTTAGAGTTTTAGAGATTTAGGACATAACTATTACATATCAAAAGATTACAAAGTAGAAACTTTTACTAAGTTTCCATAAAATAAAAACTCTTAAAAAGAAACATGTCCAGTTCCATGTTTTAGGTTGCATGACTTTCCCTAGATCCCATCCTTTACCCTATTCCATGTTAAGTCCTGTGAAAAACATTTCAAAAACTTGGGATGAGCATAAAAATCTCAGTAAGGGATACACAAATAATGAAAACTGTTAGTTTTTCAAAACAACAAGTAAACCATGTATACTTTATCAAAGTAATACTTTTCACCTTTTCGAAGTAGTAAAAACTCTTCACTGAATAAAAGTTCATTACTTACCCTTCTGTAACCAAAATATTACCATAAAACCAATATAAAGATCACATAACAAATAAAGGTAACTTGGGACATAAACATACTTAAGTGGAATAACCATAAGGTCGACTTCCACACATATCACTTAATGGAATAGCCATTCGGCCAACTTCCATACATACTTAATGGAATAGCCATACGGCCGACTTCCATACCCAATGCATTAGAGGTTATAATGTAACCACCCGTCCTGGTATTCACGGAACCACCCGTCATAATGTCCAAGTACCATTATAAAATCATAAGACATTAAACAAATATAATGGAAAGAAAACATTTCCAAACTTTGATAAAAATATATCACTTAAATATATTGAAAAAAAAAATCCATTATAAAAACCATTTTCAATATCAAAATAAAAGAAAATAAAAACATGGTATTTATTTTTTCATTAAAAGATAATGGCTTGTAGAGGAAGCCGAATCTCAAATAATGGTCATGGCAGCGGAGAAGTCGTTGTCACCGCATACGTACGACAAAAACATCCCCCTTTGTCGTTTAGTAAAACGTTTCATATAAAAAAGATTCCTTTTGAATAAATGTAAAAGTCAAAGGGGTTTATACACCATATAAAAGAAATTTGTGTATAAAACGAAAAATGCCTCAATGAAAGGTGATTGAGATGAAGTCCCTTACAAAGACAGTATCCTTGGTTTAAGGATAAATCAATTACATAATTATGTGTGAAAAATGAATACACCAAATATATGTGGATATTAAGTGTAAAACAATCAGAGGATATTCACACATATTCATAGAACAACATATTCAAGGAGTATAAGTTTATCCCAAAGAATCAAATTTGGGTTAAGAAGTTCCCTTGCAAAAATTTGACATCCTAATGGCGTCGCTACAAAATTCAGAAAATGAGTTGATGAGAGATAAAAAGGGTATCTCATCACATGGAAAGAAAATTTAAATCAATAAGTATATAGAATAACATATACCAACATAATATTATGTGAATTAAAAGACATAACAAAAGAAGTATTCTAAAAAGAGGAGGGTGAAAGGTTCCCTTACCGACATGGGTATCTTTCGAAACATACACCCCGTGAAAGAAGGACAATACAACATTGATGTAAATACTAATAAATGAAAGTATATTACACAATGAGTTAAATAATGGCCAGTAAATACACCACTCAAAGGAAATTGTGGCAAATGTAGCATAAATCTCACGGGAATAAAAGTGAGATGAAAAATCCCTTATGAAAACTCGGCAGCCTAACGGCGCCACATAAAACATACAAAAATGGATTGATGAGATCAAATATGGTATCTCATCATATTAACATAAAGTTTATAGAAAGATAAATATAAAGGAACATCCCCCAACATAAAAAATAGGATCTTAAAAGAAGTGACATAAAGGAGAGTACTTAAAAAGAAAGAGAGAGGTTAGATCTCTTACGAAAATTCGGCAGCCTAACGGTGCCACTCAAAACATCCAAAATGGATTGATGAGAGAGAATAGGTTCTATCATCATATGAAAATAAAAATTACAGTAAGAGTAATATAAAATAACATCCCAATAACAATAAAGATGATCTTTAAAAGGAATTACATAAAAGAGCGTACTTAAAAAAGAAAGAGAGGAGTAGGATCCCTTACCTCGGGGCCGACTTGACTCGATCGTTCTTTAACGTCCTGAATAATAAACTTGAGTTAATTTATACTTGCTTAAGAACCTTTTTCAAGTTCATTATTCCTTTTATATCAATTATTTACATGTTATAAACATTATGTAATCATTTAAGTTAATAATGTTTGTTTTGTCGATATTTCGTTCTTAAGTCAAAAGTGGACTTCTTACAATTACATGTTGTTCGTGTGGTCAAAGGTTCTTTATATCCAGAATGAAATTACTGATTTGGATATCATATATATCATATATATCCAGCATATACATGTATTTATAATATTACATAATCATTTAGAGGTAAGAAATGAAATGCACTGTTTATGGAGACGGTAAGCCGTACGTACGCATGAACGCTACTTTCATTTCTATGTCATATTAATGGAATTAAAACTAAATGAGAGATGTGTATATTTTTAATTCCAGAATTATATTCATCCTTTAGATTTATCATACATCATATATATCCATTATATGTACTTATAATAGTACATTACATTTGAGGATAAGAAATGAAATGCACCGTTCATGGAGACGGTAAGCCGTACGTACGCATGAACGCTACTTTCATTTCTATATCATACTTTAATGGAAAGAAAAAAATAATGATATAAAGGTATATTATAATTCCAGTATAACATCATATATAATAACTTTAAATCCATCCTTTATATGTCCCACATATGGAATTAACGAATCAAATCACTTTGAGGGGGCGGTAGTCCGCACTTCCTAAAATGAAGATATTGCGTATACCCATAATGGAATCCATAAAGGTATGACACAAAGGAAAAATAAATAATATTAAGTAAAACATAAAAATATTATATATCATTTATAAACATAGTTACATCTTAATGGACACCTTTGAAGGTGTTATATGAGTGTTGAACAATCATCGTTTCGTGAGGCAGAAATTCGCCATCCACAGAAACAGTATGTTCTTTAACCATTAGATGAAGGTTTGTGTAAGTGTAGCTCGAATAAATATTATAAAAACATCCTAGTATATTGAAGATACTTTAGTTTTTATAAAAGAAATTAATAAAAAGAGTTTAGGGGGTTGGAGAAGCAAAATAAAACAAAAGAGCACAAGTGAAGACGTTACCTTAAAATTGGGTAACTCCCTTTGGTTTGAACCAAAAAGGCTTCTTGAAGAGTTTCCTGCCTAAGTTAAGGATTCTAGGATTAGGAGAGGTATGTGGAGAGACAAAATTATCATATCTTTGCCGAACCAAAGGTTTGAGAGGTGTGGTTAAGGTGGTAGAGGTGGGGGCCTTTTATAAGAGGAGAGGAGGGGCACTCTTGGAAAAGTATAAAAGGTTACTTTATTTTAAAATGAGTTTTGGATTTTAAAGGTCCCACATTGATGTGTTTTTAGGATAAGGTGATAATGGTTCTAAATATATCCATACAATAGGTTTTGGACATGTGTTGGTCATAGATTTTACATTATCTTTTCATTTTATTTAAATCCTTTATTATTGAGGTAATCGCTGCATCATCATGATGTCATAAATAATTTAATATATTTAATGTCTAAAAATTATAAAAAAATATCATGATGTAGGAAATATTTTTAGATTTCTAAGGAATATTTATAGTCAAAAATATGACTTGTATAACCCCATGTAAAAATTGTTTTAGTAAAACAGCTCATGTTTGTGTCATTTTTACTTTAACTTTAAATAAAAGGCATAAATGCCATTATCATACCCAAGTGGCTCCATGGGGTACCAAAAATCGTCCCATTGGTTGTCTTGGTCGGCCATAACTCATCCAATATGGTTAGGACAAGAGTATATATATTTTCATTTTATTATAATATCATTTTTACCTTAAATCACACTAATTACCTTTAATCGCGATTAATAAAACTTAAAAGTTATTTTTCATCAAAAATTATTTTCATCCCATTGAACCACATTTTACTGAACAATTAAAATCATTTAAATTGGATTTTTGAAATTCAAATCACAGAAGTGGTAAATTCCCATTTAAACGAAAAGTCAAATTTTGTAACCACCACTTTGTGGTCTCACTATTCATCAAAAATTGGAGATTTTCAGAAAAATACCAAAAATTCACCCTAAGATATATTTGATATTATGAATTCAAAAATTATGCCTATTTTACCAAATTCATAACATATAAGTTTCATTAATTAATTTTAAAATTAATTCCCGCAGTTAGAGCAAATAGCGTGTTTTTATGAAACAATAAGTATCAAAAGATTGACACTAGTTTAAGTCCAATTTCAAAGTGAAATTAATTCCAATGAAAACTATTGGATTAAATGGTAAAAATATATTCTAACTTCACTTTAAAACCAATTCAAAAGATAATCTAATCATATAAATAAATTAGATTAAAAAGAGGTTTTGAATTAAAATACAACATTTTTCACTATTCATTAAAAATTGAACTTTTTCGGAAAAATACCAAAAATTTAAACAAAGTAAATTTTGATGTCCCAATTCTAAATAAGAATTTTATTTTGTCAAATATAACACATAAAATTTTCAAAAAGTGGATTTAAAAGAGGTTCTCCTTCAAAAGGCGGTTAATCGACCTTTAAAAAAATATTAGAATGTCTACGCTTAAAATTGGATTCATTCACATTTTTAATCCTCTAACATTTATTGTAAAGAGTAAAAATATTTGACAAACATATATAATCATTTTTTAGTTAGTTAAGTTCATTCCATCCATTACAACGGCTAGGCATTAACTACCATTTAAAATAATATTATTTTATTATTAGAGTGCAACGTAAGATTCCCATGAAACTCGTTGTTGTGTATTGGGTACGCCATCGAGCATAGCATCCCCTTTAAAGTAATATTAATATTTTATTCACAAATATGGATAAATATAAATATGTCATATTCTTTATTTACCTGGGGTGTTACATCCTTCCCCCCTTTTGGGAATTGCGTCCTCGCAATTTTAAAATTGAGCTTGGAAACATCCTTGAAAGTCCCACATCGGAACAAGAGTCGGTAAAACAATTACTTTAAAATAAAGAAAGATAAGTACAGAGGTCACCCGAGTTAACCCATACTAGGATTCCATGTAGGAAAACATGGACATGGAGGGAAAAACAAAGGGTCATGTTCTGATGGAGAGTGATATTAAACATGTCTAGGAGAAAGTTAACCATTAGAAAATCACAAACTTGTGATGGGTTAAATGGTATTCGATTCCCCAGTAGGAAAAGTTAGCAGACAAAATTTTTATTTTAAGTTACTCTTCATTGAGGAATTTATTTTTGAGCCTAACTAAATCATAATGAAACATACTTACTTGTCACGTAGACTTCCAACTTTTACTAGATTCCTTAATCAAACTCATATTTTCTCCAAAAGACGAGTATTTAGGAAGACTTGTTCACATTAAGAGTATTATAATCAACTTATAGAGAACCACCTAATCCAAAAAAGATAACTATATATTTACCATTTCTTTAGACTTTAACCAAAACCAAAACTAAAAAGGTTATTACAAGATCAGATAATCCAGAAAAGGATAACCCTTTATAAAAAGAAAATATATTCTTAATCTCCAAAATTTGTCCAACAAAACCCAAAGTTCAACGAGGACCATTCGATAAACAATTTGTCCATAAAATTCTTCAAAGTAAACCAAACTAAGATTGAAACCCAAATATTTGAAGGATTTAGTCACATAGTCTTCCAAGTTAAATCATAACATTTATCTCTAAACAACATCAGTTTCTCTTAATGTCTCGTATTGAAAAGTAATTAACCTAATCACATATCCTCCATGATAGGTTAATAAATTTCCATATATAACCCAAAATAAACTTACTCTTAATTCATAAAATCATCTAACTAAAAATAATCATTCAAACTAACTAGGGACTTCAAGTAGTCTAGTGGTAGGCGATAAATACCAGTCGCACTTTGGTTGTGGGTTCGATTCCCGCAGCATTGTCCGACGCGATGGGTTGTCACATGGTCTGCGTGTTGTCCTTTTTATAAAACTCCAAAAATAACCCTAACATGTTTTAACCTTAATATTTTTCTTATACCTCTCATTTTCATCCAAATTCGTTACGGTCTCAACATCTTAATTCTTGAAGTCTTATTTCACCACCATAAGATAAAATAAAACAATTCCCAAAATGAATAACATCATACCTTGATCATGGTGTCCACTCAGTTTCATCATCATCTTGCTCACGTAGGTAGAAGTCCCATGCATTACAACAATGATTTAGAGATCCTTCAAAATAATTTTCTTCTTCCATCCAAATACACCTTGTACAACATGGGTCATATGGGTGTTCACAGAAAAACAGTTTTGGAAAATAATCATGTATGACATATAATTCCAAAACATCTGATAAAACATGATTTCTATAAAATAGTCGGACAAAATTTGAGTTGAAACTTTCTATTATTGGTCCTTTTAAAATACCATAAGTATGTGCTGAGAGACTATATTTTAAAATCAAATATAAATAGGTTGCGCAAGGGTCTCCTTCCTCAGCACCATTTTTAAAATCATAATATGCTTCAAAATCTTGTGATAAGGTAAAATATTTGAAAATGCCTTGATAATATTTACCTTTCTTGAAAATATGAGAATATTTTGAAAATAGTATTTGTCTAAAAAAACCCATGATCGACGATGATAACGAGGTATATTGGAGGTGTTTGATATCTCAAACAACTGCTTGCAAGTGAGTTGTATGCTAGAAAAAGTTTCACAATCATCCGAACATGACTTTGCAATAATTATTGCAAGCATGTCATTAGGAAGAGATAGGAATGTCATTTGAGATCCTTCTCCTTCCATTCATAACAGACTTTACTTGTCCTGAAAAAAGTTATAGAACAAGGATTTAACTGAAATAATAGATATAGCGACTAATCATGTGTCTAACAAAAACTCCTAATCCCTAAAGTTGTCTAAACCGACCTTTGATACCAACTATAAGGCCCCGACCTTAAACCTTACATAATATTGAATTAAATGAATAATTCACATTGAGGATATTTTCAGGTTTAGAGTTTTAGAGAATTAGGACATAACTATTACATCTCAAAAGATTACAAAGTAGAAACTTTTACTAAGTTTCCATAAAATAAAAAATCTTAAAAAGAAACATGTCCAATTCCATGTTTTAGGTTTCATTACTTTCCCTTGATCCCATCCTTGACCCTATTCCATGTTAAGTCCTGTGAAAAACATTTCAAAAACTTGGGATGAGCATAAAAATCTCAGTAAGGGATACATAAAGAATGAAAACTGTTAGTTTTTCAAAACAACAAGTAAACCATGTATACTTTATCAAAGTAATACTTTTCACCTTTTCGAAGTAGTAAAAACTCTTCACTGAATAAAAGTTCATTACTTACCCTTCTGTAACCAAAAGAGTACCATAAAACCCATATAAAGATCACATAACATATAAAGGTAACTTGGGACATAAACATACTTAAGTGGAATAACCATAAGGTCGACTTCCACACATATCACTTAATGGAATAGCCATTTGTCCAACTTCCATAAATAGTTAATGGAATAGCCATATGGACGACTTCCATACCCAATGAATTAGAGGTTATAACGTAACCACCCGTCCTGGTATTCACGGCACCACCCGTCATAATTTCCAAGTACCATTATAAAATCATAAGATATTAAACAAATATAATGGAAAGAAAACATTTCCACACTTTGATCACAATATATCACTTAAATATATTGACATAAGAAATACATTATAAAAACCATTTTCAATATCAAAAATAAAAGAAAATAAAAACATGGTATTTATTTTTTTCATTAAAAGGTAATGGCTTGTAGAGGAACCCGAATCTCAAATAATGGTCACAGCGACGGAGAAGTCGTTGTCTCCACATACGTACGAAAAAAACATTCCCTTTTTTCGTTTAGTAAAACACTTCGTATAAAAAGATTCCTTTTGAATAAATGTAAAAGTAAAAGGGGCTTATACACCATATAAAAGAAATTTGTGTATAAAACGAAAAATGCCTCAATGAAAGGTGATTGAGATGAAGTCCCTTACAAAGGCAATATCCTTGGTTTAAGGATAAATCAATTACATAATTATGTGTGACAAATGAATACACCAAATATAAGTGGATATTAAGTGTAAAAAAATCATAGGATATTCACACATATTCATAGAACAACATATTCAAGTAGTATAAGTTTATCCCAAAGAATCAAATTTGGGTTAAGAAGTTCCCTTGCAAAAATTTGACAGCCTAATGGCGTCGCTACAAAATTCAGAAAATGAGTTGATGAGAGATAAAAAGGGTATCTCATCACATGGAAAGAAAATTTAAATCAATAAGGATATAGAAGAACATATCCCAACATAATATTATGTGAATTAAAAGACATAACAGAAGAAGTCTTTTAAAAAGAGGAGGGTGAAAGGTTCCCTTACCGACATGGGTATCTTTCGAAACATACACCCCGTGAAAGAAGGACAATACAACATTGATGTAAATACTCATAAATGAAAGTATATTACACAATGAGTTAAATAATGGGCAGTACATACACCACTCAAATGAAATTGTGGCAAATGTAGCATAAATCTCACGGGAATAAAAGTGATATGAAAAATCCCTTACGAAAACTCGGCAGCCTAACGGCGCCACATAAAACATACAAAAATGGATTGATGAGATCAAATAGGGTATCTCATCATATTAACATAATGTTTATAGAAATATGAATATAAAAGAACATCCCCCAACATAAAAAAGAGGATCTTAAAAGAAGTGACATAAAGGAGAGTACTTAAAAAGAAAGGGAGAGGTTAGATCTCTTACAAAAATTCGGCAGCCTAACGGCGCCACTCAAAACTTCCAAAATGGATTGATGAGAGAGAATAGGGTCTCTCATTATATGAAAATAAAAATTACAGTAAGAGTAATATAAAATAACATCCCAATAACAATAAATATGATCTTGAAAAGTAATGACATAAAAGAGCGTACTTAAAAAGAAAGAGAGGAGTAGGATCCCTTACCTCGGGTCCGACTTGACTCGATCGTTCTTTAACGTCCTGAATAATAAACTTCAGTTAATTTATAATTGATTAAGAACCTTTTTCAAGTTCATTATTCCTTTTATATCAATTATTGACATGTTATAAACATTATGTAATCATTTAAGTTAATAATTTTTATTTTTTCGATATTTGGTTCTTAAGTCAAAAGTGGACTTCTTACAATTACATGTTGTTCGTGTGGTAAAAGGTTTTTTATATCCAGAATGACATTAATGATTTGGATATCATATATATAATATATATCAATCATATACTTGTATTTATAATATTACATAATCATTTAGAGGTAAGAAATGAAATGCACGGTTCACGGAGACGGTAAGCCGTACGTACGCATGAACGCTACTTTCATTTCTATGTCATATTAATGGAATTAAAACTAAATGAGAGATGTGTATATTTTTAATTCCAGAATTATATTCATCCTTTAGATGTATCATAAATCATATATATCCATTATATGTACTTATAATATTACATCACATTTGAGGATAAGAAATGAAATGCACCGTTCATGGAGACGGTAAGTCGTACGTATGCATGAATGCTACTTTCATTTCTATCTCATACTTTAATGGAAAGAAAACAATAATGATATAAAGTCATATTATAATTCCAGTAAAACATCATATATAATAACTTTAAATTCATCCTTTATACGTCCCACATATGGCATTAACGAATCAAATCACTTTGAGGGGGCGGTAGTCCGCACTTCCTAAAATGAAGATATCGCGTATACCCATAATGGAAGCCATAATGATATGCCACAAATGAAAAATACATAAGCTTAAGTAAAACATAAAAATATTATATATCATTTTTAAACATAGTTACATCTTAATGGCCACCTTTGAAGGTGTTATATGAGTGTTGAACAATCATCGTTTCGTGAGGCAGAAATTCACCATCCACAGAAACAGTATGTTCTTTAACCATTATATGAAAGTGTGTGTAAGTTTATCTCGAATACTTATTATAAAAACATCCTAGTGTATTGAATATACTGTATTTGTTATAAAATAAATGAATAAAAAGAGTTTAGTGGGTTGGAGAAGCAAAATAAAACAAAAGAGCACAAGTGAAGACGTTACCTTAAAATTGGGTAACTCCCTTTGGTTTGAACCAAAAGGGTTTCTTGAAGAGATTCCTGCCTAAGTTAAGGCTTCTAGGATGAGGATAGGGATGTGGAGAGACAAAATGATCAGAGCTTGGCCGAACCAAAGGTTTTAGAGGTGTGGGTAAGGTGGTAGAGGTGGGGGCCTTTTATAAGAGGAGAGGAGGGGTACTCTTGGAAAAGTATAAAAGGTTACTTTATTTTAAAATGATTTTCTGATTTTAAAGGTCCCACATTGACGTGTTTATAGGATAAGATGATAAGGGTTTGAAATATACCCATCCAATAGGTTTTGGACATGTTTTGGTCATATATTTTACATTATCTTTTCATTTTATTTAAATCCTTTATTAATGAGGTAATCACTGCATCATCATGATGTCATAAATAATTTAATATATTTAATGTATAAAAATTATAAAAAAATATCATGATGTAGGGAATCTTTTTATATTTCTAATTAATATTTATAGTCAAAAATATGACTTGTATAACCCAATGTAAAAATTGTTTTAGTAAAACATCTCATGTTTGTGTCATTTTTACTTTAACTTTAAATATAAGGCATAAATGTAATTATCATACCCAAGTGGCTCCATGGGGTACCAAAAATAGTCCCATGGGTTTTCTTGGTCGGCCATAACTCATACAATAGGGTTAGGACAAGTATCAATATATTTTCATTATATTATAATATCAGTTTTACCTTAAATCACACTAATTACCTTTAATCGCGATTAATAAAACTTAAAAGTTACTTTTCATCAAAAATTATTTTCATCCCATTGAACCATATTTTACTTAACAATTAAAATCATTTAAATTGGATTTTTGAAATTCAAATCACAGAAGTGGTAAAGTCCCATTTAAACGAAAAATCAAATTTTGTAACCACCACTTTTTGGTTTCACTATTCATAAAAAATTGGACATTTTCAGAAAAATACCAAAAATTCACCCTAAGCTATATTTGATATTCCAAATTCAAAAATGATGTTGATTTTACCAAATTCATAACATAGAAGTTGCATTAATTAATTTTAAAATTAATTCCCGCAGTTAGAGCAAATAGCGTGTTTTTATGAAACAATAAGTATCAAAAGATTGACACTAGTTTAAGTCCAATTTCAAAGTGAAATTAATTCCAATTACCACTATTGGATTAAATGGTAAAAATATATTCTAATTTCACTTTAAAACCAATTAAAAATATAATCTAATCATATAAATAAATTAGATTAAAAACAGGTTTTGAATTAAAATACAACATTTTTCACTATTCATTAAAAATTGAACTTTTTCAGAAAAATACCAAAAATTTAAACAGAGTAAATTTTTATGTCCCAATTCTAAATAAGAATTTTATTTTGTCAAATATAACACGTAAAATTGTCAAAAAGTGGATTTAAAAGAGGTTCGCCTTCAAAAGGCGGTTAATCGACCTTTTAAAGAATATTAGAATGTCTACGCTTAAAATTGGATTCATTCACATTTTTAATCCTCTAACATTTATTGTAAAGAGTAAAAATATTTGACAAACATATATAATCATTTTGTAGTTAGTTCTGTTCATTCCCTCCATTACAACGGCTAGGCATTAACTACCATTTAAAATAATATTATTTTATTATTAGAGTACAACGTAAGATTCCCATGAAACTCGTTGTTGCGTATTGGGTACTCCATTGATCATAGCATCCCTATTAAAGTAATATTAATATTTTATTCACAAATACAGATAAATATAAAGATGTCATATTCTTTATTTACCTGGGGTGTTACAATGGTCCTGCTCGCCCCCTTGTACGTGCCACATGTGAACCTTGTGGGTGGTTTTCACCCATTATAATACCTACCCATTTAGGAACTCCCTAATGTACTCTTAGTGGGAACTTTTACTCCTCTCTACCACCATGTAAGCAACTATGGGCTCTGTCTCCCATGTAGTAAAGGTTACCTACCACATGTGTGGGGTTGAGATGGACCCTTTTACCAAGTGGTTTGCAACATTTTTTTGGTACAAGATATTCATATAATAATTATAATTTTAGGTACACAATTTAATTCCAAGTCATTCTCAAATATTATTCATGTAAAATTTAATAACATTTTATATATCCTTCTTTCTATTCATCCTCTTCTCTAAAAATTTATTTTTAACAATGTGCCATACTTATTGAAAAATTCCTTTGACATTTAAAGATTAGTCTAAAAAATCATCACATTTTTTAGATAATACTAATTCTCAATGATTATTTATTTAATCTCTTCTGTTAATCTATAATACATATTGACCATTATGGCAAATAAACACAATAAAATCCCACTTGTCTCACCATAATGGAGTGAATATGAACCGATTATAGTTGCTTATTGTGTTTCTCATATATCGATCATCAAGTAAGAGTGTTCTAACTCTACCTATAATCTAAAGGATATTCTTAAACTAAGAATAAAGAAATTGGTTATAACTAACTTTTAATCCTCCCATATATGTTTTGTTCAAACCTAATAATAGCTAGAAGTGTCCAATGATTCTTAATGGGATCTTGCAATATTAAAATTTTCAAATTGATGGAATATGTTTTCAAACATTGGAACCTTTCAATAGTTTTCTTACCTCTTACTAGATTACCTTCCATCAGGAAAGTGTTAACTATGACATTGGTGTAACTCACACAACATGTGATATATCAATTAATGAAAATATCCAAAAAGTCCACATGATTGACCATCTAGTTAACCCCGAGGTTAATTTATAAACCTTATTTAGTGTAACAAACATACCCTAGTATTTACTAGTAATCATATGGATTCTCATGGGTTTGGTGGTTTGGTAAGATCTAAGGCCACCTTGTCTATAGATCTTGTCTGTTCAACATTATGAAATTCCTAGCCCAAATGTTTAAGGGAATGAAAATTCAAGGGTGGAGATCCTCACCCATGGCGTTCCTTTCCAATTGGAGCAGCTCCCTTGAAATTGGGGGTTGGGGTCCTCTCAACATTATCCCAAATATAAGTTAGTTTAATCAATATATCGTACATATCCTCAGTATTTGATCCTCATTAACCATGTTCACTTCTTATAGGCGTATCCAAATATCTTTACGGATCAAGTGGAATGTGTTCATGTCAAGGATCTACCCAATATTAATGATTGGGATAAAATTCTTATTATAGTAGGAGAAAATTGTGATAAAAATAATGCTTTATATATCCCTCCTACCAGAAATCTACACATCCCTAGTGCAGCTAGAATGGATAGTATCAACCTAGACTAAAGATGTTATCAAGAAGAAGATACAAACTTGAATCCCACCATAAAATATGGCAAGTGATGTAATTCATCAAAATTTATAAATAACTATAAACTATAGAATCTATAAGGCATAATCCATATTATGGGTGTAGATTGGTATACTCGAGAACATAATATTCTACACTTTTAGCCTCCCTGATGAAGCATCCCACTAATAAAACATTGCCTTAGGCTAGTTCATGAAGATGATTAATCTATCTTCCTAATTTATTCTAAGGTCATGGTGTAGGAATAAGAAAATAAATATGAATCCCCAAATCTATATATTTTTTAACTTTATGATATTTTAAACTTTCAAATTCTTCCTCTCATCATCTCATAGAGTTATGAGTGTATCATCTAGGCATGATGGAATTAAATGGATTCAATATTATTAATCATCTCTATTCATCTTATGTTGGAAGATTAGGTTTCCTATTCTAGAGTTATTTTTTCAAAGAAACATATTTTTTTAGAACTCAGGAATCAAATGGGAGAAATAAAAAAACATCAAAACAAAATAGCAGTTATACAACATGAATTCTACATAAGATCTATATATATGGGTGGAGTTAATTTTTGAATGGATTCCCAAAGGGGAAATTTATTATAATGTTACTACAAATATATAAATGACATTCATGAAGAGAGTTTTTTCATGAACTATTTTGATCATAGTGTAGTTCGTTCATGAAGAAGTTTTTGGCTCACAAAATAAAGGACTCATTCATGATATAAAAAATCTTCAAGAGATCAAAAATTATTGAAGAGTGATTGCACTGCACCTATATATAGGGATTTGGTGATCTTATGTGCACTGTATAAAAAAAATTGATCTATGAAGGTATCCACATAATTAAATCCACTTTGTATTATTCATATCCAATTATGAGGGGGATTATTAATTCCCACAAAAGATTAGATTTTCACCTCAATGAAGAAAAAAGAAAAATATAGAAAGGTTAAATTTATTAAAAATTAAATTTGAACATTATTATAAATTCAAATCCTTTATGAGGTTGAACTCACTTATGGAATTCCATTCCTTCATGAAGTGGAATGAATGATGACTATTATGTTTTTCACACTTTTATTTAGGTCACTATAATGGTAATTTTTTACATATACATCATATCATTATTTGTGATATTTTGATAATGATACTTTTCAAACATGTAAGGCTTGGATTCTTCACATTCATACAATGAATTTTGATAGAGTGAGGGGAATCCTTCATGGCCATGAAACATCTCCATAGACATGTATCACTTCTCAAAGGTGAGATAGTGATCTTACATGGTTGTGTAACTCTTGGAGTCCATGAACATCCTATGTGGTAACATATTTTATGTGGGAGCTTATAGAGAAATTATGATAAATAACGAACATTTGATTCAATAAAGACACATAGATTTTAAAGAGATCACATAAATTGAGAATATATTTCCATCCATGCTATAAACATAGAAATAAAAGTAATTAATTTTTAAGATCTTTTTTCTATGATCAATCAAATAGATTCCCCTAAGTTATCTCCTGAGTTGAATCCAAAGAGAATAGGGGGGTATCGTAAAATAACTTTTTGATGATTCTCTTCCCATATAAAACCTTCATGGGGATTCCCATATATATTCATATGTGAATGAATCCCATGAGACATCTTCATGGATGGATGAACATAAAAGTAATTCATGATTAAGAATCATTGAATTATATATATTTAGAAAAAAATACTAATACATGTTTTTTTGATTGTATTGTTATTATAGTTTTTCATTAATTTTTAGAGTTTCAAATTTCTAATATTGGGTAGTTATTCATGATTTTTAGAAGTTTTGGATTTAAAATTAGAAGGAATAGAGCTTCTATGAATTGAGAATAATTGTGTTGATCCATTCCATGATGGGTATTTTCACACTTTGAAGGTAATATTTAAAGTATAAAATCTTGAAACATAAAATTTATTCTACTATGACTATTCCCAGCAAGTCATAGTGCACCTATAGAAAATACCCAAAGGATAAATTCACTTTGTGACCCATTTTCCTTCTATAAACATGTAATCAAAAATTCCATAAAGGGGAAAATTTATTTTAATACCTATAAAACATGAGACAACTCGATACTTTCAAAACTATAGGAATTACAAGAATCTAAGGAGAAAGGGAGAGATAATATGATTGAGAATAAATGTTCTGAGTCACACCATGACTGTTTTTTAACCATTTGAGAATCAATAATAATTTCCCAAGATTAGGAAGTATTAATGCTAATAATTAGTGAAAACTCATACTTACACTCACAAAAACAAGTAACAATTACCCACTCATATAGAAGGATGATTAAAATTTTATAACTTGAATATATAATTATAAATTAGAATACACTAGTTCAGATAAGAATAAGGTTGATACTTGAAAACCAAACTTTATTTTTTTCTAATGTTAATCCATAATAGGTTTTGGAGGCTATTGATCATAGACAATGAATATATTCCATTAATAAAGAACTAAAATAGATTAAATGGAATAAAATTGACACCTTACTCTAAGAAAATAAGGGAACAATGTTATTGGATCTATGTTGGTGTTCATAAATTCTCTAAATCAAAAAAGGTCATGTTTAATGAAATGAATCTAGACTAGTGTGAAAAGGTTATTATTAGGTTTAAGGAGTTTAATTTGAATATTATTTTTCTCCTATTACATGATAGGAATACATAAATATATTCCAAGATATTATAGCTCATAGGTATTATAAAATCTACCAAAGGGATGTGAAGTCTAATGTTATGAATGGATATCATGAAGAATAAGTATATGATGAATTAAAAAAGGATTTTTTTCATGAAAATGACGTAACCATGGGGTAAAAATTAAATAAATCACTATATGAGTTAAATAATTTCTCTAGGGTATAGTATTCAAAGCCTTACGATTTTTTGAGAGTGATGAATATCACTAAAGAAAAATTTGATAATATCCTTTATGTTAATAAAATTAGCCTAGTAAGTGTTATTGTTTTTTATTAATTACATCATTTCTAGGAGATAAAGAGTACACTTGGGAAGAATTTTCAAGGAGAATGAAAAAGAAAATGTAATTTTATATGCAGGGAGAAATTATTTACTTCCTTGGATTTTAGGTTGTGATAAAAGAATATTTAATTTTTTTTCATAAGAAAATTATATGAATAAATTATTTAATAATTTTTAAAAGAATGATTCCAAATAGGTTTACATGAACATACAATTTCGGATAAATCTGAGTGAGGATGTTGAAGTACATAAGGAAATTTATAATAAATTTCAAAGGAAGATTAGTATTTTTCATTATATTGCTACATAAATACCTAACATTATATATGTAGTTAAATTTTTTACAAGGTAACAAGGTAATCCAAAATAATTACACATGATGGATACTAAGATATTTCTAAAATATATCTATATATCCTTAAATTTTAGGTTGATGTGTAGAATAGGTGACACATAAACCTATTTTAATATTCTTATGTTGATTAGGCTAAAATGAAAACTACATTAAGTGTTATATTCTTTCTAGAATGGATCTTTTTCCGCATGAGTTTAAAAAAGAAAACCCCAATGACATTAATAAATTCAGAGGCCAAGTGTGTGGTTTCTTTACATTTGTGTACACAAATTATATTATTGAGATATCATTTGGAAGATTTAAATGTGATAATTGGGAATACCTTGATAATTTCATGTGATAATCAATGTGAAACTAATATTTCTAATATTCTAATACAATACTCAAGATTTAAACAAATTCACATCAAATATCATTTTATAATATAGATGGTTGCGAGTGGAGATTTGAGGAACTTTGGATTTCACCACAATCGTTTGGATTTTATTATCAATGGGGGAGAAAGGTATATCACTCTTGTGTGTTACTGCTATGAATACAAAGCTATGTTTATTGCAAAAAGGGGTAGTGGTGATTTTAGGTATTAAGGGGAAGATAATCAAAATCACTTACCCTTAATTTTCATGTTCTCAATAGGGATGGAATTATCTATAAAAATTTATTTATCAATTAACGTAGCATCAAGATATTTATTCTTGAGTACGTTTTTGATTTTATGACTTTTTTTATTTGAGTTTTCGGTGTTGTAAATTAATCCAACGGGGGAAATTTAAGAACCCGTTGATTTATTGAGGTAATATAAAATTTATTCGTCCAAGATATAGAATCATTGGATACTATTAAGAATTTTTTTATTTAAGTTAGACTAATTGGATATTCACTATGAAGCTTTTAAGTAATTTTGAGATGATTTTAAAAGGATCTAGAATTTTGAGTTGGGGGTTAAATTTGGTAAATGCATGTAAAATTTAAAGGTAACTCTAATTTTTTTTCAAAATCTAATTGCAGTCCAAAACATATAGGATTGAAAATTGACAAATATTAGAGTCACTTGGTGATACATAAGAGTATTACTAATATTAAAACTAAAAATGTGGAAGAGGGAAAAACATACATCAATACATAAGACTCTTACTGTTGTGAAAATTAGAATAAAATAAAGGTAGAAAACCTTATATCACTATGCAATAGACTTTTTTATAAATAGGAAATGTGGAAAAGGGAAAAACCATATGTTAAAACATAATTTTACTTGGAATGTAGTGGGATTTTCTAAATTCCCAATTATCACTATGATATGTAAGGGTAAATTTTTCATATGTAAGGGATGATCACTAGAAATTTGGAAAAGGCACAGAGCCACGTTGTGATAATTAAGGGTAAAAAGTCCTTATATAGGGGTTACTCATTGAAAAATATAAAACAAATCCTCGATACTCACTATCATATGTAAGATTAAAACTTTTTAACATAAGTATACAATATTTTAAAAAATATGAGATATCAAGATATTTAATTTAAATTATGCTTTAGTGATATTCAAGTCTAAAATATCATGGAAAAATGATTAAGTCAATATAATTTAAATTTTTAGTATATAATTAAATGATAAGATATTGATAAGATCATGCATTAATTAATTCATGGATTTCCAAATTAAAATATTTCCAAATCATTAATGGTGGTCAAGTCTAGAATATTTTCTGAGAATATTGTCGTTTTTTTGAATTAAAATGTAATTATTTTTTGAAAACTAGATGAGGTAGGAATTTATAGATAATATCATACTTTCAAAACTAATGGGAGTTTATATATTAAAATTATGTAATGAATATTAAAATTATAGGGTGAATAAAAGAATGAATAAGATGAGGATGAAAATTTAATTAAGAAGAAGTTGATATGGTATCCTTGTATTTATAATGTGTATTGAAGAGAGTGTGTGTGTGAGACCTATGAACATCTACACTATTTCTCTTCATGTATATTTATTCAAGAATCACATGATTATAATCATCTAAATAATTTATATTTAGTATAAAGAAGATGGCATGTTATTTCATTCTCTCATGCATTTATTGAGAATTTTAAAATCCTAAAAATAAAAACAATATGTTAGTAGTGATTCAAAGAATATTATGGAATTAATAAACCTAATAATAAAGAGGAATATCATACTTTATGATCCTTATAAATTCAAGAGCACATTAAATATCATGTTCACATATTAATAGAAGGAGGATCATTGAAGGCTAGACGGATCCAGAATAATGTTAGTCGGATGACTATTGGGGGATAAACATTTTTTCTTTGTAAATATTAATGGATTTATTATTCCATTATCTTGTAATTTATTAGACAGACTTATATGATTAAAGGATGTAAATTACTTGTATCTTAAACTAATTTTAGTAATATAGTGAATATATATGTCTTAGACTTGACCAGAACATAGTAAGGAGTAGTCACTCACATTAGAGGAAAACTTTGTAAAAAATCATATGTGACTTCAATTTATTTTATTTAAATTTCATATGTTTGAGAGTGATATTTGAATAGATTTAATCAATACATTAACCAATCATAGAGATTTATTTTGAAGAGTAAATTCTAAAAATAATATTATTGATTCACCCCTCCCTCACCCCCCACCTTCTCAGTGATACATCTCCAATGAACAAGGCACTTCATGTCAATATTTCACACACAAAAAATAAATTTCATCACCCATATGAATTTTATGTTGTCACATAACTTATATCAATATTTTAGACATTAAAATATAAAGGATATATGTGAATCCAAAGTTTAGGACGAACTGCCAATCCCTTATAGAAAACCTACTTTCTTACTCAATCTCTAATAAAATTTCAACATTAAACTTTTTAGAGATAGTAGAAAGGTTAAAAGTGATAAAGATAATATATTAGAGGTGAAATAATATTTATCTTGATTTGAATCACTCCAAATGAGGAAAAAACAAAAAATAATGGAGATAAATTGTCTAAAATATTTATCTATATATATCATTGCATGTAATGGATTAATTACTATGGATCAAAATATTTTTTACCACTAAATTTAACACCTATTTTAATGATATATAATGTTTATGATATAATTATTAAACCAATAATTTAAACTACCTTAGCAAATTGGGCCAAAATATGGACCTCACTCCATTTTTTCCAAAAGGTGCATGATTAATAAAGCCTTCACCTAAACTCTTCACTTTCAAAATCCTTTAATTTAATTATATTTTATAAAATATTTAATAAAATAAAAAAAACCAGAATTAGTGGTTTTATAATAATATCCATCGATTTTCTATCCGCCAGGTTATCCATAATATTACCTTGTGGCAAAACCATAGGCTACCACATGAAACAATATGACATTACAAACTTATTATTCGATTGCATGGGATTATGATAACTCTTTTATATGAAACTTGAATTAATAAAAAATCATGGATACATTTATAATACAGTTAAATAATTACAAACATTCTAAATGATATTTCTGTATTTTTTTTATTAGAAGAGTCATCCTAGATAATCGTAAAGGGCTCAATCTAAGTTGAAAAAAATTCCAAATCATGCTTAATTTTAGTAGATATATTTATGGATCATGATGGACCTATAAATATTTTTTTAGAATCTTTCTGTTATTATACTCAATTTTTTGTCTTTTATGTATATTGATCCCTAAGGTTTATATGTAATTATTATCCAGGTTTGATGAATCATGGACCACACCATATAATAGTAGGGTTTGTAATGATCCATACTAAAAATAATATATCATTTTTAGGGAATATTATAATTCTTTATAATTTTATATTACACTAAAACCATTAGTGATTCAATATATTTTATTGTTCACTCATTTATTTTTTTATAGTATTAGTTAGAGTTTTTAACGCAACATAGGCTTTTTGTAAGGCTTAGTTTTTCATGGTACATAATATATAATAATGGGTTGGATATAATGATGATGAGTATAAAACATGTGAGACAATATATTATTGATTTGGTATTAGCCTATTTTTAATTTCATTGGTAATATTTTTATAAGCTCCTTGGTACTAAAGTTTCTATAGAGTTAGTGAGGAGGCCCAAGTTTAAGATCCTTAGAAAAGGTTTTATAGGGTGGTGAATCGTTAAATTACTTTTCTCTTTTACTATTTTATTAACATTAATTAATTAATTATATTGACTAACTAGTATAGTTAACTATGTATAGTAATGTACATATATAAAACAATAAGTAGGGAATAATGATTTTTAATTTTCTTTAATAAAACACAATCTACTACATCATTTTCATGACCTAGAATCACCCATGACCATATGATCCACCAGAAAAACTTGTTAATGAAAAAAAGAGGAATATATTATTTCACTAATTACAAACGATTCCTCCTATATATAATATATAAAACATCAATAATATTGAATTATATTCTCCCAATAATTATTTTTATCACAGAAGCTATTTCCCTTGAATGATACATCACTTTGATAAATCTCACCAATGAGATAAATCGATGTATACATTATATAAAAAACTCAAAAATTATTTGTAAATAATGAAGACTTATATCTTCTAAAAAGTAGAAACTAAACCATATACCAAATGTTATTGTCCTTCAATATTATATAGAACTATACTCAAATATCAAAAATAGTTTTCTTATAACTATTAATTCTAAATTAATTAAAAACATATACTTTCTAAAATCAACCATGAAATTTTTGTTAATAACATGGAATTCTTATTTTCATCACTCAAACAACACATAAAAAATGTTTTATTTATCTTGTCAAATAGTTGGACCTCTTTATTTAACACATCTTTGAACATGTCATGTTCATTGAATCATGGTAACTAGTTTAAATCCATTCAACACCATCACATTATAAAATGGGACGTTATCTATACATTTTTAACATGAAACACCACATTGAAAACCAAAATATGTTAATATGACATGTTTTATATCTTATATTATCCAGTGAAAACATTATCAATTCCATTTCATCATAATGCATCAGGTTTATTAAAATCATGTAATATTTATAAACAAAAAATAATAATAAAAGGCTTCAAATAAAACTGTAATGAGTTGATTTATATACATTTCATTATTTTAATAAATCATACAAAGATCAAATTTTTAAATATTCTTCACCTCAGATCATCCCTAGTGATTTTTATGACATCCTAAATATATAATTTATTTAATCAATTTTTTATTATCCTTTATTTCACTCTTTTGATGAACATTTTTTATGAAAAAAATGTCAAAAAATTAAACCATTAACTTAAAAAATAATAATTAATTTAATGCATGAAACTCTATTTGGATTTTTTTGAAAAGATCTTCACAAACTCACAATTTCATAAATATAATGAATCATGTCATAATAAAATCACCTTTATATTTTTTGACTTGCAATGAATGAACTGTAACCCATAAATTAAAATATTTCTTAAACTCCAAATTTGTTTAATAAATGATACTAGTTTTAAAAGAAACTATTTAATATAAATTTAGTAATCACAATAGTAATTTTAATAACAATTCATATTATTTTCATCTTTTGAAAATACTGAGCCATTAAACAAATTATATTATTCAAATAATAATAATATTTAAGTCAATTAATTGTAATCCTACATCAGTGAAATTTACATAGGGAACTAAATGTACTATAAAATCTAAAATATATATAAATAAAAACAGACTACATTAATTGTATCAAATTCTATTTTAAACTCATCTAAAGTAATTATTATATAAAATACCTTATTTTTTATTCACTCACATTTTCATCAAGTTTTTTTAAAAATACCCTTCAATATATTCTACAAAATTTCATAAACGCATACTTAAAAAACATATCAAAATAGTTCACTTCAACTAACACACACACACGAAGAAATAATAGGTTCACACACACACACACACAAAATGTGTACATATTTAATTCAGTGATTTTCGACTATAATTCTCCCCCTAAATATACTCCCTCCATTTAAGAAAAAAACATAACACTCCTAATTTATTTTATAATCTCCCCTTTTAATAATTATAACCCAATTTTTAGAAGAGAAGGGGATTGATCAATGCCTCAACTTTGTGAGACATATAGCCGAACCACCATTATTAGCCACAATTTTAAAAAGGGTCCTTTAGTGAAATTTTTTATAAACATATATACCAATTTCCCATTTATAATGTTAAAAATCAATATCAAAATACACTTCTATGTGTTTTGTTTTTTAAAGGTGTAATTTATGTCAATAAAATTTGATTGATGATGTTGAATTAGTTTCATTCAAAGGATTATTTCACTCTAATTATTCTAAACTACTATGAAAAGAAACTTTAATTCCACCATGATGTAATTTAACTAATTCCTTATCCATAATACATATGTCACTTCTTGATTTCATTTGATTTTCTCTTGTTTTACTATACTTAGAGACACTAAATTATATTTTTCATGATCGATGAAAAACACTTTTCATATAATAATAACACTATACCCAATTTATACTTTAAAGATTCTATAATTTTATCCTAATAAATATAATAAAATCGAAAAATATCATTATTTATTCTACCATAAAATTATATGAAAAAATAAATGATACATTTAAAATTCCTTACGAATTGTTTTATTATATTAGGGTGAGATTAGTTTTGGGTACTTTGATATCAATCACATAATGAAACAACATAGTCAATGTAATGACTTAAAGTAGTAAAATATAAGAAATTACCAATGAAATTTATAAACTCTTCAAATTGGTTACCTTCTCCATGTTTATAATATTTTGGTTCCATTGTTATGATAAAATAAAAAATTGAATCATCAATTAAAAATATCATCAATGGTATTCAATAATAATTCTATTTCGAAAGAAAAATAAGATCATTAACTTGAGTGATTTAGATATCTATGAATTATATAAGCTCATTGAGATTTCACATCTGAAATAACTTAATCATAAGAGTGGACAGATCCTTTATAGTTTTTCTCATAATTTCAATAAAAAATTATATCATTGATATAAACAATTTTTAATTAGAATCTACTTAATGACTCATTTATAAAAAGGCTATTGTCAACATTTCAAGAACTCCTTTATGATAAGGTTATTGAAAACTCTAATATTCTTTGAATTGAGTGAATTTAACACACATATAAATTGGTATACCCATAATGACCATGATATTTTCTATTTGAACCTTTTTAATATTTTGAATAATATTTTAGAGGCTGGTCACTGAGTTGGTTCTTTGATAATGGTGTTATAAGGCATCTGAAAAAATATATTAAAAATAATATATATGTTTTAGTCCACACATGTGAAATTTCTATAAAATTTCATATTCTTCATAATGGAGCATAAAATAGAAAAAATAACCTTTTTTTCTTCCATAATATGGGTTTTTCGTAGGAGTGGTGTCATTTTGGTTTACACTCGGGGTCTTGGAATTAACATTTATGATTGTGTGATTAAATGGAAATAATTAATTTTTAATTAATTAATTTTAGGCCAGGAAACCTAAATACATAGTTATTTTTCCCTCATTATGACCTCAAACTAGTATTTGACATAAAATCAATCTATATAGGATAGGGGATAAGAGGATTTAATGGATTACGGAGTTTCCGAGCATTAATAATGTGGAGAATTTTAAACAATGCCTGACACAGACAAGATCATTTCCAATGAATGATCCAAATGTAAGGTAAGGATAATTATTTTAAATTTTTAATCCATTCCTCATAATTCATGGAATAGTTTTTTCTGATATAACCCATTCATGATTTATTAATCCCCAATTTTTTAATTTGAATCACTATTCTAAATTTTTGTAATTTTGGTGTTGTAAAATCACTACGGTATAATTTTTAATCATTAATTTTATTCTCTATGCATTATTTTTTTATGGAGATTTGATGAACATTATAAATAGGTATCTATACCCCATTTTTAATCTTCTTAATTGAAAGGTGATGTGGGAGGCCACTATTTTATGGGCCATCAATGATGACAAAACACATCCAACAAGAGTGGTGGATTTGTGGTGGTGTAATGAAAATAAGGTAGGTGATATTAGGGATTGAGGTGTGGTATGCCATGGGACAATAGTATATTCACAAAGGTATGTGGTAATTTAATGATTGGTATAAGGTTATTAGAAAGACTAAATCTTGTACACTATGTGTGGTAGTTTTAGGTGCATAAGATGGTGGTGACTATCCAATAGTCATAGAGTGAGGAAACTAGTGGGCTCAACTAACTCAGAAAACCACCACCAACCCCAAGTCAAGGGTTGAATGGGAATGACCTATCTAGTTAGAATAGATAAGTTGTCCAAGAGAGCTCATCCCTATAGGCTTAGATGACTGGCATGGCATTTGAACTATGGAACAAAGCTTGCCTAACTAGTAATCAATATTGGTGCACTCTTTTAGATCTTCCCAACCAGACTCGGGTATCAAATCATGACGTACATGGGTTCCTTGTGCCTATGAACCACTACATAAATATGGTGCATAAAAATTCCAAGGGTGTGCTCCCCCACTCCCAGTGGGCCATTTTGTTCCCAAAGGATTCCATGTGGACTTAATTTTTTCCATCATGGTGTTTTTTAAAATATTTTCATCGTATATCAGTTCTAATCCAATGAAAAACCTATCTTCATTATTTTTACTCATATATCATGCTAGAATTGTTTTTTGGTCATTCAAGGATGTTTTCAAAGTAGGATAAGGAGAAGAGTATTTATTTTTTTAAGGCTAATGAGAGGGAACATGTAGGGAAATTAGAGTATTCTTGAGTTTAATACTCCTCTTATGACATGATTATATAAATATATTGGTACCCCAGATCACATATATAGTTCATTACTCTCCCATATTCTTGGGGCTTGGTTCCTCTATATATAGAGTTTATACTACCTCATACAAGTGCTCATATGGGGCATGGGTCCCCCATTGTGGTTGCTTACTCCTTTATTTAACCCTTTGAGAATGCATGGGTACTCCCACTATAGTTATAGAGAGGTGACGTGGGTTTATTTGTTTAGGTAGATCACATTCTAGTTATTTCTTAATAATTCTATCTTAGTTTGGATATGAAGAGATAGACTCTCTCTTATTTCCAATTTTCTCTCATTTAAATCATATCTTGGTTTTTTTATAAGTTTTTCTTTTCCTCCAGCCTTATTGTTTTGAGCTAAATGGTTTTCATATTATTCCTTTGTATTTTTGGGGGGATTTTACTAGGTACGTATATTATCACCCCTATATGGGTGTCATCTCATACATCTGTCATTAATTTTGTATAAAAAAAGTTTAGTGGTAAATATGGTGGGCATGGGGTTGGTAGAGCTTAGTGGTACCAAGAGGTGGTAGTAGTGGACAATTTCAATTTCATGAGCTAACTTGTTGCAGTGTCTTATTTATATTAGCTATTTAAGTTGAATTTAAAATTAGTTTTTTGGGTGTGTATCCTTATTCTTTTCATTATAGACCATATATTATTTTCTCCTATACAAATATTATTCTTTATCTCATGAATAATTAAATTATCTTATTTTTCTTATATATACTATGCATTGATATTTCCTTTTTGGTGGTGTGTGTTATATAAATGTGAATTATGATAAGGTGTACAATCATGTGTGAGATGCCTACTAAATGTTATTCACCATAACCTGACCTTTTAGAGGTGGGTGTGGGGTTGAAAACTCATCTTACCACCACCAAGGAGGGGTCCCATTGGATCGGGCCATATCAGAGTGCTATCTAAGTGATTTTATCTTAGGGATAGAGTTTAGAGTTAGATGTATTATGCTGATTGATTTAGGAATTTATGACAATGGTGTTAAATGTTAAATGTGTTTATCCTTCACGATAGGGAAACTAGTGATGGTTTGGATAACAATGTATTCATTCACAAGGACGTTGATAAACTACTTGTTGATTCAGTACATTAAGGAATCATTTTCAAGAAACAAATAAATGGTACATACATCATTTTAGAATGATTGATTGATATACATGATATTCTCATAATAGATCCAAAAATATTATTTTTATACCAATGTATATCTTGTTAAAATGATATATGTATTGATGAATATATCTTGTTTGGATTCTAAGGTCGGGTTATGATATGCCTTTTCTGGTGATTGAGCCTCCATTTTATTACCAAATGAATGAAGATGCTTCCATATATAGACTATATCAGGAGGTATTTATACCAATAATATATAAATCAATATATATTCTTGTTGTTATTCAATTAGATCCACTTATCATAGTGCAGGAAGAAGTTCCTCCACCTCTGTATTAGCTGATTATTATAGTGAGACAATTTGTGGATTCTTGTATATTGAGTAAATTAAATGTGTTTTAGTAAAATAAATCACCTAGGTTTTGTGGTAATTCAAACCCTCATGTGATCAAGGACAGTAATGATATAGCAGTTCAAGTATTCCACATTGTTTGGATGACTAATTACTAGATGTTAGTGTTTGGATATATTCTTCACAATGGTGTGGTGATCCATTGGTGAACCTTAATCATTCTTAGCAATGATGAGGTGATGTTTCCTTGGTCAAAGTAAAACATCTCTTCTGTAAGTATTACAACATGAATATGTTGAGGTCTATACACATCAAAAATAAATTGGAGTTTTATTAGTATTACATGTCTATTATTTAGTATATGTCAACAATCATTAATCTCCTAAGGTACTACTTTTACATATTTCATAATGGATTCTTATAAGAATATAAGATTGATTGTGGTCCTCATAGATACATCTAAGATATAAACTATTCTATATTTATCAATATGTATCCAAGGGTTATGGAGATAGACTTGGTGGTGGATATCATATTGGTAGAGGTATAATAGGTAACAATTGTTGGTTCCAGCAATTACGAATCATAGTAATCAGTTATGGGAAATTGAATTCATGCCTTAGGGTCACGATACCTAAAGCATTCACAATTCCATATCTAACCCATGGGGAAATAGAACATCTATAGTGGCCCATAATTTTCATACATATATATATCATAAGTTATTATATGGTCATTATTTTCACAACATAATGATCCATTCCATAATAATATAGGTTTAGTGTATTTGGAAACATGGATACATAAAAGATGGTTCATAACTGAACTACATAATCTACCACTTAGTTATTAATAACTAACACAAATCATAAATATTTCATGTATAATACCTTTATTTATAACCTAGAAAAAAACATAATAACGGTTGAGCTCTAATACATTGTAATGGTAAAAAAGGATATTTAATATAAGATTAGCATAACATGAGAATAAGGGTATGATAACATGAAAATAACATTTGAATACTATACCTTTCAAATAATATATCAATATCTTTATCCATGGCATAAATATTGGAAGTTAATTCAATATGAATCATAAAATAATCAAATAACATGATCCATGAGAGAATAAAATTGGCATAAGAAATGGAATTGTGGCCTACACACAAGCATAGAAACCCCTATGTTAAGGATACCCATAAAGTAATTAATAACATGTTAGTCTTGGGATAACAACTTGGGTACCTATTTTTTACATAGGATAACCACCTGTGTAACATCATTTGGGCTTGGGAAAACCTATCATGTACACTTTGATCTCATAGAACATTGATCATTACCCAATGCATTGGAGGTAGATATAGGTCCTACCCATCACAAAATTAAAATCAAAAATATGTGTTCCACAAGATCAGAAAACATTATTCATATCAGAACCCAAGAAAAGAAATGGGTTTCATAAAAATTTCATCATATCATAACCTATAGAAAATAAATGGGTTTCATAAACATTTTATAATTTAATCATAGTATAACTTATGGAAAAAGTAATGTGTTTCCTAAAAATCTTTTCATAATAAAAAAAACCATCTAGAGAAATAATAAGGATTTTATATTTTAATCATAACCATGGTAAGTCTTAAGTAACATCAAACGATGTCATATTATATGGAAAATTATTTTGAAGGATCACATGGAATATTTATTGAGTAAAATAACCTTTCTATTTTGAAATCACTTCTTTAAAATCTAAAAAATTCCAAAATTTTATAGAAAAAATTTTATTTTAAAATAAGCATTAAAAATTTTAAAGTAAGATTCAAATAATTGAGTTTTAATAATGGTGGGAAATTCTATACAAGTTATACAACTTAAAAGTAAAAATTCCTTTTACACTATTGTAAGAAAATCATAAAGTACCTCATTCTGCAAATGACAAGAAGATTCCTTTTAAACCATTTTTAAAAAAGAAATACATGGGTAAAAATGTCATTAAACAGTCATTTTAGGATAGTAAAAAACGTTTTTTAATACATTTTCAGAAAATATGGTTATATAAGAAAAAAGTATTTTCGACCAAAGAGAGAAAAAATTTACTTTCCCTTAAAAACATATTTATAGTATCTTGAGAACTTAAGGGGGAATGGAAGGAAAACAAGTATTTTAAATTAATAACCTAAGGAGAATAAAATTAATTAGTTTTTTATACGTAGATATTAATATTTTATCATCATAAACATAATTATAAACAATCTCAATAAACAATGAGATCATAACCTAAAACCCTTACCACTGGTAACTTTTTAATCATAAGTCCCATGAGATAAATAGATATAAATGAATATGTAAATCATAATAATTTTTATAATAATAATAATAAAAGTAATTATTGTGAAATATATACACCACAAAAAAGAAACAACTAGTGTATAATCCATGTGTCCCACAGAAATAAAAGTGAGACAAAAATCTCTTACCTCGAGTTCAACTTACTTCAGATGGACTCCAAAATCTTCTATAATAAATTTAACATTATTATAATTTTACAAAAAATATCATATAAATTATTATTATATTGTAATTATTCATTATATACATTTATTTAGAGTCATTAATAATGGTAGAGATAGAAAATTAATTACACCATTTCTAGAGACGAACATTATCTTCATTTTTCAAATGATGGAATGAAAAAAGTAAAAAATAAATCAATATTCCATAATAATTATTATATAATATAAATCATATATATTCATCAAATCTATCCCCATTACCATCCATGTAATATCAAAATGAAAAAATAATCACATCGCTTTTTGGAGGTGGTAATCCACACATACGTGTGAGTGATGTTGTTGTCTTCTAATAGTTTGAAAGGTCAGAAGTTAGATATGATATTATCATTAAAAAAGAATACTTATATTATAAATATAATATATAAACTATAAATCTATAACACCCTATGATTTTTTTTAAATATTTATATTTAAATAATTTTATTTCTTTGATAACTTGTATTACACGCAACAACGAGTTTAGACTGGTCATGTAACATTATTTAAATATTATTATGTGATGGTTATCACCTATAAATTATATAGGTGAAAATTAATAGTTCTAAATAAATTATTAAAAAACATTTTTGTTTACATATTTTCATTGGTTATCAATTAATAAAAAATTAAATTAAAAAAAATCATTTGAAAATAAAGGAGATGTTTTACTAGAAAAATGTTTTTATGTGTATAAATGTGTTTTGTATTAATATATTAAAATATATATTTTAGTGGTTTATTTTAATTAAATTTATATATTATAATTTTAATAAATATTTTTAACATTCATCTATTGTTTTTCTAGGCATGTAATAGGAATAAAATCAAGTTTGTTTCTTAAAAACAATTTTTTCTAAAAATATGTTTTCGTCACATTTTTCACTCTTATTTCAAAATTAATTTCTTCGACTTATAAAAATAAAATTTAGTTAAATGTATTTCATATTTTTAATAATAAGGTACAAATTTTTTAAATTTCCCCCTTATATTTTTTTCAATATGAATAGAAATTGTTTTAAAATTTCTCACCTCGGTAAAGTATAAATCGAGTTAATATAGGTTAAAACTAAATAATAAGGACATAATTTTTCATCTTAATACTTATTAGATGAATCAAATTCTACCCTTAAAACATTAGTCTCTAAATTTATTTTTTTAATGTGCACATTTCCATGAACATGACTTATATACAATTTAAATCAAAGAAATTTTAAAAAAATGTCACTCTATTTTTAATATGTCTTGTGTGTTCACATATGGATAAAATCTTTTTATAAATGAATATAAGTGTCTGTTTGAACCAAATAAAATTATTTTAGTGATATGATTTTATTTATAATTTTTAGTAATTGATTAATTACCATAAATACTCATACAATGCTAATGCAGTATTTATTCAATTAATAAAAAAATAATAGAATAATTTAAAAATATTAAAAAAATATAATTTTAGTGATTTAATGTGTGAAATGAATTTTATAGGTTAATATAACATATTATTATTATTAGTTTAAATGATTATATTGGACCTTAAACTTTTCTTTATGTATTTTAAGTCAAATTAATTGAATAGTTTCTAAATTGAGAGTAATTACATTTTATGAGAATAATATATTATTAAAATTAATTTAAAATAATAAAAATATTAAAATTGGACAAATGGGATAATTTATTTTATGAAATTATAGACGTTGTCCATATATATAATGTTTGGAATCATTTTTCTTGATAATAATTTTATTATAATTTAATCTTTTGAAAATTTACACAAGTCTATCTCACCTCAATTATAATAGTGCACCCCCTTCCTCTCTTTCCCCCCCCCCCACATTTATTCTTATATCCTAACTAAACACTAAAAATTTCTCTTATAAACTTCTCTATACACATTTTAGAGGTTATATTCTTCCCAAAATACTAACCCTAGAGACCTTTGGAGTGGATCTAAAGGAGTCATTTCTAATTAAGAGGTAATCACATTAATTGATCTCTTTCTTTTTTATTCTCACTTACCCACTCTAAATATATGTTATTTATCATAAAATAATAAAATATAAATCCTTAATATTATTAAATGTAATTATTAATGTTAATACACCATTATACACCCTCTTTCATATCAAATGAGAGGTGAAAGTGTCGCTCATGCATACGTATGGCTTACCATCTCCAATTTGTGATAAAAATCATTTCTCATCACTGTATTTTATGGATGGGTATTATGATGGATTTAATTTTTATATATTATAATAAATACATAATTACACTTCTTTAATTTTAATATTTCATCTACCTTATTAGCTTCCAAACAATTGGAAAATGATAATGTCATTTGTCAGTACGTGTAGACTACCACCGCCACAAACCGATGTGATTTGTTTTTCATTTACATTTTACATGGATGGTAATAAAGTAAGATTTAATTAATATATAGTATATATATAAAAATATAATCATATTTAAATGTTTAATTATTATTTACCTTTCCTCTATTTCATCCATAAAAAAATGAAAACAACGTCCATGGGTACATACAGCTTACTGTCTCAATGAACAGTGTAAATCTTTTTTCAATCTCAAAAATTTATGGATGACTATAAATATTTATATAATGAATATATATTATATTTATATCGTGGTTAATATTTTTGATGTTATTGAACCAAGATAAATGTATAAGTACCAAATATACTAGACTAAAATACTCATGATAAATGAAATAGTTAGCACCTGAAAATAACGATTTAATAAGGAATTATTGATAAATGGGTTTGTTGAAATGTTTTAAATGGATAAAATATGATATTATAAGTATGAAAATTACTCTATTATATTACTATTATAAATTTAAATTTATTATACTCAATTTTATAGGGCCTTCTAATCAATTCTAACTTGAGGTAAGGGTTTATTTCACTATTTCATTATTATTCAAGACTGATTATGTTTAATTATTAACTGAGTAATATTTCATTTCCATGTCGATGTTTTCTAAAAATATTTTAAAAATATCTTTACTACAATCCTATTATTTTTAAATTAATTATTACCCGTGTTTTACTTTTTACAAAATTTTGTGAAAAGAATCTTTTTTTCATTTTCCAAACGAGGTACATTGGGAATTTTCCAAAAAAAATATCAACGGGAAAATTTTTGCTTATATTAAATGAATGGATATTCCCTTATTCATGAATATTTTTTACTTTGAACCTTCTTATAAAAGTTTACATGGTTTTTTTATTTAAAAAAATTCTTTTATAATTGTACAGTTTCTTTTAAAGAAGTGGTTTCAAAATAAAAAAAAATTATCCAAAAGAATTATTTCAATTGATCATTCAAAATAATCTTCCATATAATGTAAAATCCTCTGATGTTATATAATATTTAATTGGAATATGATCCAAGGATACCAACCTTATTTTGTGGATGTTTTATGTTTATAAAGACATGTTGTTTGTGAAACCCATTTGATTTCATGGGTTCTTAAATAATGAATAAATTATGATCTTATGAACTACAAAAGTATGATTTTTATTATGTTATAGGTGGGACCTATATATCCCTCAAATTCATTGGGTAACATTCTATATCTCCTAAGATTACTATGGTGTTCAAGTCAATGTGTAGGATCTACTATGGGATACAAGTCGATGTGCTTGATCAACTCTAGAATGCATGTGGTAATGAATAATCAATTATGGATTAATGTTCTTCGTATTTAACATTTAAATTAAAAGAAAAAATTGTGATTATATTGATTCTATACATTTATGAAATGAAATCATGGATTCATGATTGATTTATGATGATTTTCACTATTATAAACCATGACATTAGAAATAATAATGTTTTATGCCATGACACGTGTTTATGATCTATGACAGATTGGGTATGAATTTTTTATTTTATGTTCATGATATCATACTCTTATACCTATCTGACTATTTTATATGAATATAGTTTGATATATTCTATGTGTAACCTTACTAAGCTTCTTGATCCCATCGTTTATTATGTTTTTGTTTCCCTATGTTAAGAAGAAAGTTATTAAGTATAATGTGTCTAAGAATTGTTCTAGTTATGAAGAACTAAGTGGGGGTGATGTAGTTAATTTATGAACCAGTTGTTTATGCATCCATGATTTTAAATATACTAGACCTATATTCTTTTGGTGTGGATAGTTATGTAATTTAATGAATATTCATCTCTTTAGATGGGATATCTATGTATGAAAGTTATAGGTCATTGTAGTTGTTATCAAAGAAAGGTTTAGTTAACCTTTGGAAACTATGATTAGAAAACGTTAGTGAGATACCTAGGGATAAGTCTAATTATAGGATAATATCATATTGTTTTAGTAAAGATCATGGATGACCTAGGTTTAACCTGAGGTGTTACAAATTTAAATGAAGGTTTCTTGTTTTAGACATCTTATAAATTTTTTTCCTTGATAATGTGGTTTCCCACGATGATTATTATTCCTCACACTATGCTTTTTGGTTTTTATCAATGGTTGAAACTAAAATGAATAGTGTTAATTCTGAATGTTATGCAAAATAAAATGATTTTCCTCCTAAGAAAACAAAATTTATGGGAGCTGGAATGTAAGATATTATTTCTTTTCTCGAACAACTTTATCAAGATATGAATCAAATTGAGCTTCCAAATGAGTAAAGGAGGGAATAACGTTTTGTTGAATTTATTATGAGTAAATTACCACCTTTTTTTAGTGGGTCTATAGATCAACTAGTCATAGAGACATGTATCAGTACCATTGATAAAATAGGTTTTATTCTCCAATGCTCATCACATGAAAAAGTTATCTTAGCAATTTATCATTTGGAAAGGGAATAAAATCAATTGTGGATCCTTGTTATGAATATAAGATAAGATGAAGAAATTGACCCCATGCAATGGTTTGAGTTTAAGAGGATATTTCCCAATAATTACTTCCCTTGTATTATATATAAAAATAGGGATATGGAATTCCTTGAGCTTAAGAAAAAGGATTATGAGTCCATTGGAACTTATGGGGAAAATTTTACAATACTTTCAAGGTATGATTTTGGATTAATCATTAGCCCTAAAATAAAAATTGATGAATTATTTTGTGACTAAAAAACAAGTCTCCAAAATTTATTATCTATAAGGTATTTTAGTATATATGAAGAAATCATTCAGTGTGCACTCAATGTAGAAATAGAAATTTTATATTCCCACCATTCTCATGGTTTTGATAAAAAAGGAAGACCGAGTCTCACAAAATCTCAAATAAATCACATGGTGGAAAGAAATTACATCCATATATATACATGAAATGTGATCATAAACATTAGGGGAATTTATTGAATAGAATCTAGAGCTACTTTATATATAAAAAGGGTGGTCATAAAGCCTGTAATTGGTCAAAGGTGGAGAATAAGCTAGTAAGTGCAATATAGAAAAAAAAAGGAGACAACTAATGTAACACCTATTATCCAATTCTTCAAATGAAAGAAGTATGGGCATTATTCCAATCAATGCATGAATCCAAATATATTTGATAATTATTTTCAATATCCTCTTAAGCCCAAATGGAATGGGAAATATATTTCCATCATGACTGCTAAAGTGGGTTACGATAATGACATGGTTAAAGGTACACTTATCATCCATTATATAATATTTAATGTCATATTTTATTCTATATATACCCAATATTTTTTATATAAGTAATTTTCAAAGGGTATTGAATTACTAGATCAATGATTATATACTAAGTCAGTGGTGAAAAAACCTAATGGTATGATGGTCTCATATCAAGTATATAGACCATCTTCGATTGAGGTTTGTAGAAAAGTGATTCTTAAAAATCCATTGATTCTCTATTTATTTTACTTTGATGTGATTCTAGGCATATATCATCTTTATTTATATGGATCTCATATTAATTCCCAATGGTGGAAAGTCGCATTTCAAATTCTATAAGAACCTGTGATCATTTATCTATGTGATGATGGATACGAATTTCTAATGGTAATTACTTATATCTTGTGTGTATTAATTATTATTAATGAAGTTTATCAATATCATATGGTTGGGAAAAAAATAATCATTGAGGATATGCCTATTGTTTTAGAGTTTTTTTATGTTTTCCCAAAATAGTTTTCTAATATTCAACTAAATTGTAAATCTGAGTTTTCTATAGAACTCATACCTGGTGTTGCACCTATTTCAAATAATCCTTATAGAATGTCCCAAATTGAGTTTAAGTAATTGAAAAATAAACTCCAATATAATTATAATAATATATTTATACATCCTAGTACATTACCTAGGGGTGCACCAGTTCTTTTTATTTAGAATAAAGATGGATAAATTCAACTCTGTATTGATTATCAAGAACTTAACATTATAACTATAAATAAAAAGTATCATATATCCCATTTTAATAAATTTTTTGATCAAATTCATGAAGCTCAATATTTTCCAACATTGACCTTTGTTTTGTATATAATAAATTGAGGGTTAATAAATAGGATATACCAAATGCAGTATTCCTTTCAAGGAATTAAAACTGTGATTTTATAGTGATTCCATTTGGACTTACTAATGTCCCTTATATTTTCATGGATTTATTGAGTAGATTGTTTAGATATTACCTTGATCACTTTATGGTAGTCTTTATATATTATATTCATATATATTCAAAGAGAAAAGAAGTGTAATGACCCGAATTGTTATAAATAAAAGTCCACTTTTTGTTTAAATTTAATGTCTTATTATGTAATATATTTATAGAAAACACATGCACTTATTTTGTTTTATTATATCCAATTGGATTTAAAAGAACATGAAGTATTGTTACCATTAATAATATAGTCATTTAATAGTGATCACATGATTAGTATAAATATAGGGTTTTAACAAATCCAATTGACATAGACAAAGGAAGTGATGGCCTCAACTAGTAGGATCATACCATTTGAATCCAATTTATCAGAGATTCCAAGGGAGAAAGAATCTCTGGGATTTTACCTTGACCAATCCTAATATGAGATCCAAAAACTTAAGTATAAGTGAAACCATTTACAAGAGAAGTTCAAGCTCATCGGGATCACCGTCCAAACCATGTATGCCGAACCGCCCCATGAAAGTCCAACCATCACACACCTTACTCTTAGGGAGTTTTCTCATGTATTAAAGGGATATGTATCGAGACCCTAAAAATATGAGTATGTACAATATTTTTTAAAGATTAATGAATATATTTCCATCCTATTGTTGATGATTTTTATATTGATACAATAAAATAGGAATAGTACTTTTGGTTAATATTCAAATTAAATTTAGGAATTTATTTTGATGAATTAATGGATTTTTTAAATAAATAATATTTTATGAAAATATTATTATTAAATAATTTTTATCAAACATAAATTATCATATAATTTTTATTAATCCAAATGTAATTTTTATAAGGGTTCAAAAACTATTATTGTCAAAAAACCCCATCATTTCTTAATAAATGTAGGTTTTATTTTAAAAGGTAAAATTTAAATATTTATTAAATTATTTAGATAAAATGAATTTTATTTTTTTAATGATAACATTTAAATTATCATACATTTAATTTTTATATAATTTTCTGTGAAATTTTAATTTTCTGGTGAAAATTAAATACAGTATGAATATACTTTGGGTATTATGACATCATAAAAACTCAAAAGTTATGTAATAAATACTATAAAAAATATCAAAGACCAAATATATGTTTTACTTTTAAAATAATTTTATTTTATTTTTATTTTATAAATTTTATAAATCTTTTATGAATCCTCCAAAACCAATAATTTATTTAAAAGTTTTAAAATCATTTCTCTAAGAGTATGAACCACATCTATATAAGCAAGGGTATTATTTTATTAATTTTAATCCATGGATTTATAAAACAATTTAAACCATCCCAATTTTCTAGAAACCATAGGAAAAATTATTGGAATCTTTTTGGTTTTGGTTATTTTATTATATTGAGTCTAAAACCTAAGTTTGAGAAATATTAAAGAAATCTATGCACATTTCCTATATAAACACACCCAAGATCCCATTTATATTCACTAAAAATCCTTTTATAGTTTTTTTTATCTTCCATTCTATCTCTATAGTCCTCCCAAGGTTCCCTAATTTCTCAAGAAGCCCCACCCAAGTATTTGGAGTCACACACTCAAGTAAGGGTTTTTTTCTTTCTCCTCTTTATTAAAGTTTCTTTACTATATTATTCCTTCCATTTCCAATTTCTAATTTTGGGAAATGTATTTACATGTAAATATTAATTCCAATTTTATTTCCAAATTATGAGATACCCATTTCTCTCTCATCAACCCATTTTATGAATTTTTAAGTGATGACGTTATGTTGCTGAAATTTCCCTACGATTTTCCATGCCAAAATAATTATATAGTAAATACCATACCCATTTCTTATCAAGGGTGTTCACATTTATACACATATACTTCTTTAACTTTAGAATTATATGTATGTATCTCAAAATCCTTAATCCTAGAATAAAATATTATTTTTAATGAATCCATGTTGTATGATCTATGTGGCACACTAAAGCATGAGAATGAAATGAAAGTGGTAGGTGCGCTTGGAATTATCTAGCACACCAATACATTGGATAATTTTTTGTATCATAAGATATAATGTTGGGATATATACTGAAAAATATTCCTTTATTTTAATTTTTCCATTATGATTTCTTATTAGTTATCATTGACCTATGTTTATGATGCATTGTTTTAAGATGTTTTCACATTTCCCATGTTTTTTTTATGATTATCATGCTATATCATGCCTTATTATTCATGTTACTTTTATTCCCCGTCGATATTACTATTATCTAAAATTTATGATATTCTTAATTTTTTGACTTGTTTATTCCCTTACTAGGATTTATAGCTCACCCTTTTCTAATGTATTTCCCTAGGATTTCCCATGTTATTTTAATTACGAGCATGGTAAGGAAGTTTTTAATAAAGATAATGTTTTATTATTTTAAATTTTTATGTAATATACCCAATTACCAAAGAAAATATACCTATTAGTATTATAGGTTTTATTAAGTGTAATATCATGTAATAAATCTGGTATTATTGTGAAATAAAGATAAGGTTTTTTATAGTTGGTATCAGAGGAAAAGTTTAGTTATTTTTTGGGATTAGGATTGGAAAACTCTATAGAAATACTTAGCGATAAGACTAAGTATAAGAAAAACCCCTAAAATTTTGGTAAGTATAGAGTAAGTGTATTATTAGGAAAATACATAACTATATTGATACTACTAGTGGACATGCTTTTTTCATATATGTACCTAGTAGTAACAACTCTGACAAGGTGTGTCGAGCCAGACTTGGTGTAACCTGGTACACAAAAATGAGCCTTACTATGCACCTCGTTTGATACTCCTACGGGACATGATTTGGCAAATTAATAATCTCATTATGAACCATTATTATGGGAAAAAAATAATTCCCATAAGAATATATGTTAGTAAATAGATCATGGATAAAATAGAGTGAATCTTAGAAATTCATGTGTTAAGTAAATAATTTTAATTTATAAGTTATCCCTTAAATGTCATTGGATTCCCCCTTTATGTGTTTAATATTTTAAAAATAATCATCCATAAGTTTCCTTTTATTGTATTAAATGTTTAGAAATATGAGGAAAAGGGTAAACAATCAATGTGACATGAAATGTGATGACTCCCCCAATGAGAATCCCAACCTGATGGGATGAATAATCACAAACATTGTGACGATACTCTCTTAGCATACTCTAGTTCTAAATAGAAACCTATATCAGGAGGAGTGTCCCAATCCCACTAAGATATAAAAATATTTTATTGAGATATTTATGAGAAAAATTACTTTAAATTTAAATGGATCATCTGTAACACCGCAAGATTTCATAGTATGTTATTTCTTCAAAGTAATTCAATAACTTTCATTACACACAACACTGAGTTCAAGCGCACCACGACTTACCAAACTAGCCATTCAAAAGCGTTTATGAATAGTATTAACTGAATTCTTAACTTTATATAATCCTTATAATTTTAGAATCCATATTATGTGTTTCTTATACATAATTTAAGAATAAATTCATTTTTTTCAGATAAAAGAAGTATTTTTCAAAAAATGCAATTTTACCGCCTTTTAATGGAGAACCCTTTTTAAATCCAATATTTGAAACATTTATATATTAAATTTGAAAAAATAAAACTCTTCCTTAGAATTGGGACATAATAATTTAGTTTCAATAAATTCTTGGTGTTTTTCTAAAAACTTTCATATTGGGTGAATAGTGAAAATACTATATTTTAACTGAAGACAACTTTTTTAATAAAAATAATTTATATGGTTAAATTATACATTTTAATGGTTTGGATGTATAAATATATTATATTTTTAACATTTAATCCAATGTTATTCATTGGAAATAATTTCACTTTGAAATTGAATATAAACAAGTATCAAACTTTTGTTAGTTATTATTTCTTAAAAACACGCTTTTTTGGTTTTGAAAATAGGAATTAATTTTAAATTAATAAATTAAAATTTTATGTTTTTAATTTGGTAAAATATAATTAATTTTTGAATTCATAATATCAAAATTATCTTAGGGTTAAATTTTGGTACTTTTCTGAAAACTTTCAATTTTAGATGAATAGTGAAAAACACTGAGTTATTGGTTAAAACCAACTTTTTATTTAAATAATTATTTATTTTATTTAAATTTATTTTAGGTCAAAATAGATAAATAATACCTATATAATTTCAATATAATTCATTGTATTCATGTTATAATAAGTTTAGATATATACAAATTCTGTTGCACTTTTTACCGTCTTTTACCCCCCTCCTAGGAGCATTTGCAAATTTGCATAAAACTTAATTTTACTGCTTCTATGAGTTGAATTTCAAAAAATCCAAGATAAACGGTTAATATCAGTAAGTCAAAATTGGTTCAATAAGATGAAAATAGTTTTTATTGAATAGTAACTTTTTACTTTTATTTACCACGGTTAAAAGTAAATAGGGTAATTAAGGGTAAAAATGATATTATTATTACTCTAACACATGTCCCAATTATATTGGATAAGTATAATTCTACCAAAAACAACATTAGGAATAAAATATAAACCTCTTTTTTCCACTTGGATTAGATTAGGACATTTATTATTATTTTATTTAAAAAAGAGTTAAAAGAGTTAAATTCAAAGTTTAATAACTAAACCATTTTTAATATAGGGTTACACAAAATATAAATCCTTCTATAAATATTCATTAGAAATATAAAAATATTTCATACATAATGGTATTTTATTTATAATTTTTATAAATTAGATAATTAAATTTATTTATGACACAATGATGATGCAGTAATTACTGTAATAATGAAAGATTAAAATAATTGATATTATAAATACCCAAATAAATGTAATTTGAGACTTTTGATGAATTCCAATAATTTTATAGGTTAATATGACATGTTAGGGTTGATTCAATCAAATTTTTTTCGAATTAATCATGTTGTTATGATTTTTACAAAAAAAACAAATACCAAATAAAGTAAAAATTGACATAAAATAGTTTTTAAAACAAATACTATATTATTGGTTGATATAATATTCCTAAAAATATAAGGTTCGTCCAAAAATCTTAAATAATATTTTATATGTCAATAATAAACAAATTGAGGTTATCTAGGAAGTTTATAGTTAGTTTATTAATCATATAGTGTAAGAATACAAGAAGACACGGTAAAAGTTAAACTATTTAACTAAGAGTTAAATCTAAAATATATGGTTAAAATGGTAACCTAAACATTTATAAAACCTATATGTTTAGAGTTTTTCGACCTATTACCACCTTAGCCTTTAAATAATTCATTTTGGATCCATTAGAAACCGAAAATTATTTTATTATAAAATAATATTTCAAACTTTTCCTAAAGTGACCCTCACCTCTCTTATAAAAGGGAACTTCCCCTTATCTTAATTTCACACCTCCAAATCCATTTGTCTTTGCCAAACCCAAAACACATATCCTCCCAAAATTACTCCCTTAATCCTAGAGGCTTTCATTTGGTCAGAAATCCAACCTAAGGATCTCTTTTGATCAAATCAAAAGGAAGAACCCGAAAAAGAGGTAAATATTTCATCACATCATTCAAGTTCTTTTCTTCTTCCACTTCCTATTTCTTCGTTGTTTACATTAAAAAATAATAAATCCAATATATTATATATACTGTGATTTTATTATATAAATGGTACAACCATATTCATTATTATATCTATCCTATAAATGAAAAAGTCACCATACATGCGTACGTACGGATTACCATCTCCACGTCCTAGTGTAGTTTGTTATTAAAACACTTCATTATTTGGATGGGTATAATAATGAGTATAAATGATTTAAATAATAAATATAACACGTTAATGATTCTGTATATATGATATACCATCCAATTAAATAGTAATTCTCTATCAATATAATGATATTGTCGCTCGTGCGAACGTACGGATTACCGTCTCCATGACGTGATGAGATTCATTTCCACGTTCACCATTCAACGATTATTATAAAATATATATCATTAATAAGTATATAATATATGAAATAATAATTCTTCTAGATATATATATATATATATATATATATTTACTTACATATATCTTATTTACTTAGCTCTGTTAAATACGATATGAAAACAAAAACAGCGTTTATGCGTACATACGGACTACCGTCTCTATAAACGGTGTTTTACATTTCATATATATGTCTATTATACATATTTATATTCTAAATATATTTGATATATAAATCAAGTTTTATATTTTGGAAGTATTTAAATCTTAATCTAAGTGATACAATCAAGAGTAACAAGTTAAAACACGTACGATAAAGAAAGCGATTATTACCCAAAATGTTAATTTAACATGGAAATTATTCTTAAATCGGTAGTATAAAGTCATAAATTAATAATGTATGTTATCATAAATATTAATATGGTTCTGGTATAATTTAATAACATACTATAGTCTTCATATAGGAGGTCAAACTTACCCTCGACTAATTTAAAGTGAAAGGTAAGGGTTAATTTAACGATCTCTTTATTATCCGAGGTTGTTTTTACATAAGTATCTACTGGGACATATTTATTATCCATTTCCATGTTTTATAAACAAGTTTTCAAAGGGATTATTTTACGTTACTTTTTACTAAAACATCATTTTAAATGTTTTAAATATTTATTCTTCTAAATTGTTCTCATTAATGTCCAAGTTTTCAAAATGGTTTTTAAGGATTTATTTATATGGACATGAATGTTTTTAAAATGTAAATTCCTTTGAAAAGTTTCAAAGTGGCATGGGACACTTTGATTAAAAAATGTCTTTAAATGTCTTCCTTTTTAAATTGTGTGACTTTTAAATATTTTCATGAAAAATATATATTTTTCTCAAAGAGTTTTAAAAATAATTTTCATCTATGTCAACATCCTTTGATAGATTTTAAACTTGTTTGAAGTTGATTTATTATGATACAAATGTTACATATTGTATTGAAGGTTTTGTGATATTATTTACTGTGGATGTGTTATTTTTATACCATTCATGGTTTATGGATAAAGTATTGACATTTTGTATGATAGTTTCAATACGAATGTTTATGTTATGTTTAAACCTTTTCATATGAGGAATGTATTGGACTTAGTAAGTGAAGGGTGGAGTCTTCTATAGCTCCTCGATGCATCTGTAGGTCTCATGAGACAAACTAGTTTCTTGGCACAAGGCCTTGACAAAATCTTATTTGTAGTCTTGGCATAAGGCCTTGACTATGTAGTTATAAAGTCTAGAATTATGAATTCCATCATTATGAAAGTGGCTATTGATATTGCATGTGATTATTTGACTAGTAGAATATCCAGGTAAATCGAATTATTTTATTGTATCTTTTCCATTTTATGTTGATGTTCAAGTTTAAGAGGATTTTTTTAGTCTTATACATTGCCTTAAATGTTTATTCTTATTTATGAAAGTTTCCGCTATATTGTTATTCTTACTGAGCATCTGAGCTCACCCCTTTCTATGTTTTAATTTTCTCAGAATTATAAGAAGTGTATTGTGATTGATAAGAAGGTTTAAGATAGGGGATTAACGGAATTCTAAAAGGATCATTTATTTTGTGTTTTATTTTCTAATTTGTAATGTAATGTTCAGGTATGTAATTTATTTTCCAAGACTGCTAAACTAATCGGTCTTTCGGGACTTGATTCCTTGTAATCATGCCAATGTTATGTAATAATGCACCAACTCTGGGTAACTAGGTTCGGGGAATTACAGTTGGTATCAGATAAAGTTTATAACAAACCATGGAATCTATATTTAGATAAAATATAATTAGAACACATTACCCTAATATAGACTTTGATGATTAATAAATAATAACTTCCTATAATTTTGGTATTGTAGTGTTTTTTTTGAGTTTTCCAAGAAATACATCTCTGTCTGGATACGAGCAGGTAGAGGTGGATCTGGCACAGATATACCTAGGGGTAAAACCCCAAAACACCACTTTGAGCTAGACTCGAATGGGAACCGGTGCACGACAACGGACCTTGCTGCACTCTTGGTTATGACACACCCAGATGATATTCTTAGGATAATTCTCATTTTCGTTGCAAACTATTATGAAGGGTTTATGAGTATATACTTCCTCAAAGAAAAGATTTTTAGTATTATGGATTATATCCATAAACTGTTCAATTTATGTTAGCTGTTTTACAAGTTTAGATTTATGTATTGTGGTTCATAAACTAATCTAGTTTATGCCTTTGTTTAGAAATGGTGCCTAGTGGAAGGAATGGGAGTAAGGGGAAGAATGGAAAAGTTGAATATAAATCCTACAATAAATGTGGGAAGAAAAACCCTGGTACTTTCTTGAAGAGAATGGGAATTTTTTATAAGTGTAGAAAAAAAGGACACCAAGTACGTGATTGAAAGGGTAAAAAATAAAAATGTACAATGCTTTATCTGCAAGGTGTTGGGACACTACGCGAATCAATGTCCAAATCATCAGAGTATACCTTAAATGATGCTTTTGGATAATAATAAAGTTATGATACTACCTTAGATGAAGAGGAATAACTAGTGTTCTTATGTGGTTATTATAGAATCATCTCATTTGATTGGTGTATCAACAATATACTAGTTATATGAATTATGGAGATAAATAAGGATTGTACTACATGACTATTTTATTGAGAATTTGAGATTATATGGTTCTAAGAAAAGTGAATTAATAGTAATCTACACTTTTTGGAAAAATACATGGTTGAAGGAAATGTAATCCTTAATATGGTCCTGATAATGGGGTAGTGATTTTGGAATAAGAGATGGGCAATTTGGATAAATTATATTGGATATTCTTAACTTCCTTGGAACTGATTAATAGTTTGTTTATTTCATCATTTTTGTAATATTCAATATTTTTGGATATAAGAAATATAACCAATATTATATAAAGGATAAGAGAGAAACAATTTAATCAATAAGGTTTTATGGTAATTCAGGGTGTTACCATGTTTTAAAATAATAAATGATGAAGGTGGTCACATTTATTACTTGGAAAAAAGGATCTTCATTGTGTTTAACTTCCTTATGAATTTTAGACTGTGAGTTTGGATAGAAGTATTTTGGATAAGTCTAAAGGTTTTAATGGATTAACTTTGATATTGGATACTATTATTAAGGTTATTTTTGGATTTTTATAAAAAGGAAAACACACAGACCATGTGACAATCCATCGCATCGAACAAAGTTGCGGGAATTGAACCCACAACCATAGTGTGATTGAGATTTATTGCCTACCACGGGACTACGTGAAGTCCCTGGATTATATAATGTAGTTTTTTTAAAGGTAATGATAGATGAATTATAAATTAATTTTATTTGGAAACCTATACAAATAGGATAAATGGAATATATTTTTATGTTCTATTATCTTTTAGCATAAAAGATGAGTTTGTGGTAGAAATTAGTTAATGGATGCAACTCTACATGTAAAGTATATATTTGTTTATTCTCTTATTCAATGAAGAAATTAATTCTTAAACTTTAGGGAAGGGATCTTAAAACCAAAAATGTGTTATCTTAATACCTTATGTTTATTGAACTGATGGTATTTTAAATCATCATAGATTGATGGATTTGTTGCCCTTAATTTTACACTTGTTTGCGATTGAAGACCTCAATCACTCCCTATAAATATTTACATTTTCTCTCCAATTATGTGTCTCTAATTGCAACCAATGTTCTCCTAATCGATATCATAATTTGGTGGTGACCGTTTTATTTCCCTTTTCCTCTTATTAAGACTAAATTTTATTAACCCAATTTCCGATGTGGCTTTTCCACAAAGGTATTTTTCTATTTTTTTAACCATTTATTTTCGAAGAACAATTTAAAATTGCAAGGACTTAATTTATTGAATTAGGTAAGAATGTAACACCCAATGATTTCATAGTACATTATTTCTTCAAATTAATTCAATAACATGCACTACACACAACACCGAGTCCAAGCGCACCACGACTTAGCAAACTAGCCGTTCAAAAGAGGTTATGAATAGTATTAACTGGATTTTTAACCTTATATAATACTTTTAATTTTAGAATCCATATTATGCATTACTTAGATATAATTTAATAATAAATTTATATTTTTAGATAAAAGAAGTATTTTTCAAAAAATGTAATTTTACCTCCTTTTAATGGACAACCCTTTTTAAATCAAATATTTGAAAATTTTATATATTAAATTTGAAAAAATAAACATCTTCTTTAGAATCAGGACATAAGAATTTAGTTTCAATAAAATTTTGGTGTTTTTCTAAAAACTTTCATATTTGGGTGAATAGTGAAAAATACTATATTTTAACTGAAAACAACTTTTTTAATCAAAATAATTCATAGTGTTCAATTATAAATTTTAATGGTTTGGATATATAAATAGATTATATTTTTACCATTTAATCCAATGTTATTCATTGTAAATAATTTAACTTTGAAATTGAACATAAACAAGTATCAATCTTTTGTTAGTTATTATTTCTTAAAAACACACTTTTTGGTTTTGACAAAGGGAATTAATTTTAAATTAATAAATGGAACTTATATGTTTTTAATTTGGTAAAATAGACTTAAATTTTGAATTCATAATATCAAAATTATCTTAGGGTGAAATTTTGGTACTTTTCTGAAAACTTTCAATTTTTGAAGAATAGTGAAAAACACTAAGTTATTGGTTAAGACCGACTTTTTATTTAAATAATTATTTATTTTATTTAAATTTATTTTTCATAAAAATAGATTCATAATACCTATATAAGTTCAATATAATTCATTTAAGCCATTTTATATTAAGTTTAGTATATAAAAATTTTATTGAACTTTTTACCGTCTTTTACCCACCTCCTAGGGGCATTTGCAAATTTGCATAAAACTTAATTTCACTGCTTCTGTGAGTTGAATTTAAAAAAATATGAGAGGCACGGCTAATATCAGTAAGTAAAATTTGGTTCAACAGGATTAATATAATTTTTTGTGAATATTAACTTTTTACTTTTATTTACCACGATTAAAATTAAATAAGGTTATTATGGGTAAAAATGATATTATTATTACTCTAACACATTCCCTAATTCTATTGGATAAGTATAATTCGACCAAAAAAAACCTTATAAATAAAATATGAACCTCTTTGGTCCACTGGGATTAGATTAGGACATTTATTATTATTTTATTTAAAGAAGAGTCAAAAGAGTTAAATTCAAATTTTAATAAAAAAACCATTTTTAATATAGGTTTACACACAATATAAATTCATCTATAAATATTTATTAGAAATATAAAAATATTTCATACATAATGGTATTTTATTTATAATTTTAAGACATTAAATAATTAAATTTATTTATGACACAATGATGATGTAGTAATTGCTGTATTAATGAAAGATTAAAATAATTGATATTATAAATACCCAAATAAATGTAATTTGAGACTTTTGATGAATTACAATAATTTTATAGGTTACTATGACATGTTAGGGTTGATTGAATCAATTTTTTTCAAAGTAATCATGCTGTTATGATTTTTACAAAAAAAACAAATACCAAAAAAGGTCAAAATTGACTTAAAATAGTTTTTAAAACAAGTACTATATTATTGGTTGATATAATATTCCTAAAAATATAAGGTTCGTCCAAAAGGCTTAAATAATATTATATATGTAATTAATGAACCACTTTAGTTTTTCTTGGAAGTTTAGAGTAAGTTAATTAACTATATAGTGTAAGAATACAAGAAGACACAGTAAAAGTTAAACTATTTAACTAAGAGAAAAATTTAAAAGATATGGTTAAAATGGTAACTTAAACTTGTCTAAAACCTATTGGTTGAGAGATTTTCAACCCATCCCCACCTTATACTTTAAATAATTCATTTGTGATCCATTAGAAACCAAAAATTATTTTATTATAAAATAATATTTCAAACTTTTCCTAAAGTGACCATCACCGCTCTTATAAAAGGGCGCTTCCCCTTCTCTTAATTTCACACCTACAAAGCCATTTACCTCAGCCAAACCCTAAACAAATATCCTAAAAACATTCCTCCATTCATCCTAGATTCCTTAATTTGGTCAGAAATCCAACCTAAGGATCCCTTTTGATCAAATCAAAAGGAAGAACCCGAAAAAGAGGTAAATATTTCATCACATCTTTCAAGTTCTTTTCTTCTTACACTTCCTCTTTCTTCATTGTTTCCATTCTAAAATAATAACTCCAGTATCTTCTATATAATGTGATGTTATTATAGAAATTTTACAACCATATTCATTATTCTATTCATCCTATAAATGAAAAAGTCATCGTACGTGCGTACGTATGGATTACCGTCTCCACGTCGTGGTGTAGTTTGTTATTCAAACATTTAATTATTTGTATGGGTATAATAATGAGTATAACTGATGTAACTAATAAATATAACATTTTAATGATTCTTTATATATGATATATCATCCAATTACATACGATTTAGTCATCAATATAATGATATTTTTGCTCGTTCGTACGTACGGATTACCGTCTCCACGACGTGATGAGATTCATTTCCACGTTCACCATTCAATGATGATTATAAAATATATATCATTAATAAGTATGTAATATATGACATAATAATGCTACTGGATATATATATATATATATATTTATGTATGTACTTACATATATCTTATTCACTTAGTTCCATTCAATACGATATGAAAATGGAAATATCGTTTATGCGTACGTACAGACTACCGTCTCCATAAATAGTGTTTTCCATTTCATATATATGTATATTATACATATTTATATTATAATTATATATGATATATAAATCATGTTTTATATTCTAGAAGTATTTAAATCTTGATCTAAGTGATACAATCTAGAGTAACAAGTTAAAACACGTACGATAAAGAAAGCGATTTTTACCCGAAATGTTAATTTAACATGGAAATTATTATTAAATGGGTAGTATAAAATCATAAATTAATCATGTATGATATCATAAATATTAATATGGTTCTGGTATAATTTAATAACGTGCTATGGTCTTCAAACAGGTTGTTAAATGTACTCTCGACTAAATGGAAGTGCAAGGTAAGGGTTAATTTCACAATCTCTTTATTATATGAGGTTGTTTTTATGTAAGTATCTACTGGGAAATATTTATTATCTATGTCCATGTTTCATAAAAGAGTTTTCAAAGGGATTATTTTAAGGGAATTTTTACTAAAACATCATTTTAAATGTTTTAAATATTTATTCTTCTAAATCGTTCTCATTAATGTCCATGTTTTCAAAATGGTTTTTAAGGATTTATTTATATGGACATGAATGTTTTTAAAATGTTAATTCCTTTGAAATGTTTCCAAGTGGTATGGGACACTTTGATTCAAAAATATCTTTAAATGTATTCCTTTTTAAATTGTGTGACTTTTAAATGCTTTCATGAAAAAGAGATATTTCTCTCAAAGCGTTTTACAAAACATTTTCATCTATGTCAACATCCTTTGATGGATTTTAAACTTGTTTGAAGTTGATTTATTATGATACAAATCTTCCATATTGTATTGAAGGTTTTGTGATATGTCTGACTGTGTATGTTTTATTTTTATACTATTCATGGTTTATGGATAAAGTATTGACATTTCGTATGCTAGTTTCAATACGAATGTTTATGTTATGTTTAAACATTTTCATATGAGGAATGAATTGGACTTAGAAAGTGATGAGTGGAGCCCACTATATCTCCTCGATGAATCGGTAGGTCTCATGAGACAAACTAGTGTCTTGGTACAGGGCCTTGAAAAAATCATATCTTTAGTCTTGGAAAAAGTCCTTGACTATATTGTTATGAAGTCTGGCATTATGCATTCCATCATTATGAAAGTGGCTATTGATATAGAATGTGATTATTCGACTAGTAGAATATCTATTTAAATGGAATTATATTATTGTATCTTTTCCATATTAAGTTGAAGTTTAAGTTTAAAAGGATTTTTTTAGTCTTATACATTGCCTTAAATTTTTATGCTTATTTATGAAAGTTTCTGCTATATTTTAATCCTTACTGAGCATATAATCTCACCCCCTTCTATGTTTTAATTTTCTCATGATTATAAGAAGTGTATTATGATTGATAAGAAGGTTTTAGCTAGGGTATTAATTGAATTCTATAAAGTTCATTTATGTTGTGTTTTATTTTCTTATGTGTAATCTAATGTCCATGTATGTAATATATTTTCCAAGACTGCTAAATTGATCGGTCTTTGAGGACTTCATTCATTGTAATCATGTCAATGTTATGTAATAATGCATCGACTCTGGGTAACTAGGGTCGGGGGGTTACATTATCTGATCCCTTAATCATGGAACAATGGATCAACTCCATTGAGAACATCTTATCCATCCTTCAGTGTTCCTAACAAGAGAAGGTTCTAATAGATTTTTATCGTATGGAGGGAGAATCTAATCAGTGGTGGAAATTGATCAAGAATAAAAATCCTAAGGAAGATATCAAGGAAATAGAATGGAATGAATTCTGGAAAAAAAATTTCGAAAAATACTTTCAGTGAACTCTTTGTCTTAAAATGAAAATGGATTTACTTTCCCTTAAGAAAAAAGACAATGAATCTATTAGGGAGTATAAGGAAAACTTCACAATACTTTCATGATATGCCTATAGATTTTTCATTACCCCCTAGCGGTCCCTAACTTTGATAGCTATGAGGAAATTGTCTGATGTTCCCTCAAAGTTGAAATGGAGATTAGTGAATCTCAAGGGTATCATGGGGTTATTACATGAAAAGTGGAGTTTAATTATAGAGGTTTCATAGATAAATCAAATGTTTTCCACAAATTTCAACATCCCACTTGTCAAAGGTGTGGAAAGAAGTACCCTAAAAATTTCCTAAAGGGAACAAAAAATTGATTTAGTTGTGGGAAGGAAGGAAAACTAACTAAAAAATACTGAAAAATAAACTCTTTAATATGATATAGGAAATTAATGATCTGGTCAAACCTCGGCGCATTGTTCATGGCTTCAAATCGAAGGAAATATGGAACCTTTCAAACTAATTGTAACAACCCGGACCCGACCAGCCACCCGAACAGTACCGAACGGGTCGGATGTCACTACCTTAGGCGCATCTCCCCTGAACGCCAAATTCCGCCGACTAGCATCGAGGGTCTGAATAGGTATAATGGGGAGGCTATACCATCACGGAGGAAATAAAGGTACTGGTACGAGTATAATGTCTATAAGCATTGAAAATTTAATGACTCAGAAGACTCAAAACAGACCCGTAGAGTAGAAGCATATCAATTATCAAATAAAAAGCGGATGCAATATAGAACTATGGCAGTGAAAAGTAAACATAACAGCATGTTTAATATCAAAAGAAACTATGGATGTAAACAAACAAACACGCATCCACAGCCAGTCATGTATATCAACGTATAACGGCACCAATGGATAACCAACAGTCACTACATAATAAGGTAAGCATGCTGATAAAAAAAGGAAACTAAGAAACGTAACTCCGGCAAGGCACGACCTCACGGTCCATACCAGTCTCCATGCCGATAGCACTAAGGTTCATCTCCTGAGGCTGACCCTCTACCTGCATTCAATTTCATAAAGTCTACACGCATCCCGAAGGGCCCGTGTATGGTGTGAGATGAGTCTCAGTAGGATACCACCCAATGGTGTGTACCTAATATAAGTGTTTCGGTAGACATACTTATATAAGAAAAACAGTAAATAGTACAATGCCCAAAAGTAAACACAAACTTCACTAGTGCTCAGCAGCCACCAAGAAGTGTCACCTGCTCCAGCCAACACCGGAATCTCTGGTCTGTAACCCGGAACCATGTGCCACCTGACATCATGTGTCTCAAGTACCGACGTCCCGGAGGTACACCCAATAATCGTAACCCATCTCGAAATCTCAAACTTCCCAAGGCACAACATCCGGATGAACTATGATACCTAACCTCAAATAACAACCGGAGGGACAGCGATGTCTGCCCTCAAATAATACCCGGAGGGACAGTGATGTCTACCCTCAAATAATACCCGGAGGGACAGTGATGTCTGCCTCAAATCACAGCGAGCCTCTGCCCCCAAACTGACAGCCTCAATTCTATCTCTTGAAGGCTCCTCACCTCCCACATGGCTTCCTATGGAAAGCACCCCCAAACCAATAACACCTAACTACATATATCAGGGGGCCTCTACCCAGCGAGTGGATGTACCACCTCATCATAGAGTCTATCTATGTGAACACTACTCAAAAGTACCTGGTGAGCGGTAATCACCTCAGTAAGTTCCCAAGCCACAGTACTTATGACACCTCATGTCCCTATGAACATGTCACTGAATTCTGATGGCCTCACCATCCAAGTAACCCAGGCAAAGCCCAACCTGACAGTCCAACTGCCTCAACCGACGTCCATGAATCCCAATATTGTGGTAAAAACCTCCCAATTAACCCGGTCAAATCCCCAACATGTGATCAACATCACTCAACAAAATACCCAGGCCATGCCCAACATAACTAAACAGTTCAACACTGGAAATATCACACATTGCATAATTATACTCAGTAGAATCACTTTAAACCAAAAAATTACTAAACAATCAAATTGCACTAACTTGTGTTGTCCCATACCAGCACCTAACTCATTCATGATTTAACAATTAAACTCAATAGTTTAACTCAAGAAATTAAATAATCAGTCTAAACACAACAGTTTGAAAAATGGTTTAATTCATACGCATTTCGGCACCCCCGACCAAATTTCCCCAAACGAGCAACGACCTCTAACCCAGCCTCTCTCAATCACAAAAGGGTTAGAAAATACCTAGAGGCATCCCACAATGAAGATAATTAATTAAAAATAATTAAATAGGGTTTCGCTCAACACCCTACGTTGTTCCTGAAGGCCGCAGCCCCCAATTGTCTACAAAAACATGAAAGACGGTATGAACCACTCACCTCGTACTCGTACGACGATACTTCTCCGATATCAGCCTCTGAATCGGTCTAAATCGTGGTAGATCTGTGTTTACTTCAAATTCTGGCAATTCTGCTCAGATGGAAACCGTAGAGAAATAGGCAAGGAATCAAGGACTAAGAGGGGTGTGTGGGGTTAGCCTTTCCGATGTAGTCTTGCTGCCACTAACGGATCAAAGAACAGAGGTCGTATGACAGATCTAGGAGTGTTTTTGTTTTTTGAAGGTTCTCGAACGAACCGTTCGTCCAACAGGGAAGAGGAAGATAAATCTCGAAATAAGACACGACGACGTCTCAGATGCTCAAATATAAATAAAAGTACATGGAGTGTATTTCAGGACTACACGCTGTGTAGATTACTTTTCCATACTCTGACTTAAGCAGAGTCCAGTGCACATCTTGGACCGTGTATACAATCAACACACGGCCAGGTAATCATCCATCACATGGAACGAGGTTACACGGCGTTTCAAGAAAGACTACACGCCGTGTAGATGGAAATTACACATGGGCACCACACTGCATGTACTTGGTCTCATGGATTTTCAGCTGCCTAGATGATACACGGTGTGTACTTGGTAGTACATGGCGTGTAGTTTGGAAATTTCTAGAAACTTCCCAGATTTTCCAGACTTCCCAAGAATTAGCCAAAATTTACAGAAAAAGAAAAAATTGCAAACAGGGTTCGAAAAATTTAACCCGCTCTTAAAACCCAGGTTCTTAAAAAATCCCCACCTTAACATATCCCGCCCCTAAGCTATCAGACAAAACCCAGATATGGAACCGAACATACCACCCCGATCAAGTTACCCAGACTTCCCTAGTCTCAAAGTACCCGGCTAAATTCCTCAAGGGGGCTCCCCACCACAGGAATTGCCTACTCGGTCTAAACTTGAAACAAAGTTCAAAGCAATCAAAATAAACCAACAAGGCCCAATGAACTATTTCTCGGACCCATGGTCCACTCGTGATGTATCGTCACCCCTGCACCTCCTCAGTGCCCACATGTCGCTTCTAACACCCAACATAACCATAATTGCATCGGTGTCCACCTACAAGAGGTCCTGCATCTCATAGATTCTCCAATCAAAACCTGGTGCCTTGCACCTCAAGTAACCCGCATCCATGATGCCCACGACACCTCACATAACCTACATCCTTGATTCTCCTGATTCTACGCATCTCAAATATATAAATAAATTATATAACGCATCTGATATTATGTCAATCCCACTAAATAGCATCTAGCCAGTCCCCAAGTATCTTGTGCCACTCATGCACTCAACCAGACATGCCTCAAGAGGCCATGCCAAAATAAAGAAAAGAAAATCATGGCCACACCGGCGGTGTACCTGCCACCGTCATCGAATCACCTGCCTGCTCAGTCCTTGGCATCTCCACAGCCTGCACCTGGCTTGAAGTACAGCTGCCTAATGCATGACCTCCCTATGGTGCTTCTCCAGTCACCAGTCACTGAACCCTTCAGCTGGGTACCACTGTCTCTGTCACATCCTCCACGCATAGCTGAACCTCGAATACCCTATCCTAGTACCGAACCTGAACCAGCACTTGACGCCACAGTCTATCTTGGTCCCTACCTGCCGGCTTTCTAAGAAGGCTACCTGCAAAACCTATCCAGATGCCCGACCAGTCCACATGCCCGAAACTCCTTCAGAGGCCTATCACACTGAACCTGAACATGTCTGGGATGACCACACTTAAATCAAACCACCGATGAACTGCCATGAGGTGGCCTAGCTGAGTTATTGGCCTGCTCGCCCTGTTGGAACTCATCTCTACCTCGCTTCCTACTGTCTGAACCATCACCTAAAGTTGTCTCCCTACCAATCTGGGGTTTATCGCTCTGGTTTCCCTCTACTATAAGCACCTGGTTTACCACCTCAGATAAGGAACCCAGTCTGAATATATTCACCTGGACCCAAATGGCATGTCGTAATCCATACTCGAAGCACCTCACCCTAGCTGTGTCATCGCTTACCATACTAGGTGCAAAGAGAGACAACTCTGTGATGGTAGCTGTGTAGTCCATGACAGACATATCTCCTTGATAAATACTCAAGAACTCTCGAGCTCTCTCTTCCCTCAGTGTCTCTAGATAGAAGTGCTCAAAGAACCTGTCCTCAAAGTCCTTCCAAGCCAGTCACTCATTCTTACGAGCATGTACATGTACATCCCACCAACGCTTCGCCAGCCCTCTCAGCATGTACGTCACCAGCTTGAGCCTTCACCCTAGAGGCATCTCGAGCTTCTAGAAGATCATCTAGATTCTTTCTATCCAGTTCTATGCCACCTGAGGACCACCCTCACCCTGAAAAAGAGGTGGGCGCTGCGACTTGAACTTCCGCATCAGATATGCCATAGAAGGCTCTGTACCCTGTGTACCTCTGTCAATCCCATGTAAGACACATACCAGGCTAGCTCGGAGCTACTCGTCAAGCCATGGTTCGAACACTGCCAAGCCCGGCTGCTGCCCTGCCTATAGTGGATCCTGAACCTGATCTTGTCCCCGAGCCTGTACCTGTAGCTCATGCTCTGCCTGCACCGGATTCTGAACCTGATCCTACGGCACTGTATCTTCTCCTGCCTGACACTCCATCAAGTCGTGAAGGAGTAACCTGCTGAATAACATAAATGGTCTGACCACCCATATATATATAACAATATATTCTACGCAGATAAGGAAAGCTGTAAAGAGGAAGTGTATAACAACTACCCTTACTCTCCCCTATCGCAACCCATACCCTCGGCATCCTGACCTCACTGCCTCCTTACCCGCCCTCAACAGAGCCAAGTATCAATAGTACCTCGGGCCATGCCCATCCTGACAACTCACGTTGCCTAAAACCGATGACCGAGTTGCCCAATCCTAACAGTTACACTGCCTCATCCATAGTACCTGCCGGCTCTCATAAGAGCCAGACCCAAATATCCTAAAACATGAAATTCTACAAATATATATATAGCATGGCACATCACATTGCAACAACAAGAAATTCTATCTGGAATTTCACCTATTCACATTTCAGAGCATATAAAGCATGGAAATTGATTTTTTTTTCACATGGTATTATCACTTCACAAAGAATACATGAAATTATGAAATTGAAATACCCTAAAATGTGCCTATCAAAAGCCAAGAAAACAAGCCTTTCCATACCGGTCCAAGGTCCAATTCTCCCTCACCACACCGGGTCAAGGGTAACATATCACAATCAATAAAATCACACATCAAGTGAGCCACCGAGGTGGAAATCACATAAAATTTAATCTGAGAAAAAACAAAACAGCAATTCCCACCCATGGAAACTCGGTCCATCCCTCGTACCTGGGGCTGTAGGCACCCAAGCACAAACTAGAAACCCAGTCCCAGTAATAACCTATCTCCAATATACCATATCCCAAATAGTAAAACCAGCCTAAGTAAAAGATAATTTTCAATATCATTAGTATCCAGTAAAACGTTGGTACTAAATTTCTATCATGAACTCCTGTGATACCACTTTATAACGACCCGGACCCGGCCAACCACCTGAACAGTGCCAAAAGGGTCAGGTGTCACTACCTTACGAGAACCTCCCCTGAACGCCAAAGGTCGCCGACTAGCAGCGAGGGTCTGAATAGGTATAGTGGGGAGGATATAACCTCATGGAGGAAATACAGGTACATGTTCAAGTATAATGTCTATAAGCAGCCGAAATTTAATGACTCAGCAGACTCAAACCAGACCCACAGAGCGGAAGCATATCAAATATCAAATAAATAGAGGATGAAATATAGAACAATGGAAGTAAAAAAGTAAATAGAACAACATGCTGAATATCACAAGCAACTATGTCTGTAAACAAACAAACACGCATCCACAGCCAGTCATGCATATCAACATATAACGGAGTCGATGGATAACCAACAGTCACTACATAATAAGGTAAGTATGCTGATACAAAAAGGAAACTAAGCAACGTAACTCCAGCAAGGCATGACATCAAGGTCCATACTAGTATCTATGCCAACAGCACTAAGGTCCAGCTCCTGAGGCTGACCCTCTACCTACATGCAATTTCATAAAGTCTACATGCATCCCGAAGGGCCCGTGTAGGGTGTAAGATGAGTCTCAGTAGGATACCACCCAATGGTGAGTACCTAATATAAGTGTTTCGGCAGACATGCTTATATAAGAAAAACAGTAAATAGTACAATTCCCAAAAGTAAACACAAACTTCATTGGTGCTCAGCAGGCACCAGGAAGTGTCACCTGCTTCAGCCAACGCCGGAATCTATGGTCTGTAACCTGGCACCACGTGCCACCTGACACCATGTGTCTGAAGTACCGACGTCCCAGAGGTATTCCCAATGATGGCAACCCATCTCGAAAGATCGACCTTCCCAAGGAACAACATCAGGAAGAATAGTGATACCTGAACTCAAATAATAACTGGAGGGATAGCGATGTCTGCCCTCAAATAATACCCAGAGGGACAGTGATGTCTGCCCTCAAATAATACCCAAAGGGACAATGATGTCTACCCTCAAATCACGGTGGGCCTCTGTCCCCATCCTGATAGATTCAATGATATCTTTTGAAGGCTCCTCACCTCCCATGTGGCTTCCTATGGCAAGAACCCCAAAACCAATAACACCTAACCGCATCTATCGGGGGCCTCTACCCAGAAAGTGGCTATACCACCTCATCACGGAGTCTATCTGTGTGCACACTACTCAAAAGTACCCGGTGAGCAGTAATCACCTCAATAAGTTCCCAAGCCACGGCACTTATGACAACTCGTGTCCCTTCGAACTTGTCCCTCAAGTCTGATGGCCTCTCCATCCAAGTAACCTAGGCCAAGCCCAACCTGACAGTCCAACTGCCTTAACCGGCCTCCATGATGCCCAATCCCATGGTAGAAACAACCCAATTATCCAAGGAAAATCCCCAATCTGTGATCAACATCACTCAACAAAATACCCAGGCCACGCCCAACATAACTAAATAGTTCAACACAAGCAATATCACACATTGCATAATTATACTCAGAAGAATCACTTTAAACCAAAATTTTTACTAAACAATCAAATTGCACTAACTTGTGTTGTCCCATACCAGCACCTAAATCATTCATGATTTAACAATTTAACTCAACAATTTAACTCAAGAAATTCAATAAGTAGTCTAAACATAGCAGTTTAAACAATGGTTTAATTCATACGCATTTCGGCACCCCCGGCCGAATTTCCCCAAACGAGAAATGACCTCTAACCCAGCCTCGCTCAATCGCAACAAGGTCAGGGAATACCCAGAGGCATCCCATAATGAATATAATTAATTAAAAAATTTAAACAAGGTTTATCTCAACACCCAATGTCGCTCCTGAAGGCCGCAACCCCCAATTGTCTACGAAAACACAAAATAAGGTATGCACCACCCACCTCATACTCGTACGATGATACTCCTCCTATATCAGCCTATGAATTAGTCTAAATCACGGTAGATCTGTGTTTCTTTAAAATTACATCAATTCCACTAGGATGTAAACTATAGATAATAGGCAAGGAATCAAGGACGAAGAGGGGTGCGTGGGGTTAGCATTTATGATGCGGTCCCGCTGCCACCAATGGATCGAATAACGGAAGTCGTATAACGAATCTAGGAGGTTTTTTGTTTTTTGGAGGTTCTCGGATGAACTGTTTGTCAAACGGGGAAGAAGAAGATAAATCTTGAAATAAGACGCAATGACGTCTCAGATTCTCAAATAAAAATGAAAGTACACATCATGTATTTCAAGACTACACGCCGTGTAGATTACTTTTCCGTACTCAGACTTAAGTGGAGTCCAGTGCATGGCTTGGACCGTGTACATGGTCAACACACGATTAGGGACTCAGCCATCACATAGAATGAGGTTACACGGTGTGTCAAGAAAGACTACACAATGTGTAGATGGAAATTACACATGGGCACCACACGACATGTACTTGGTCTCAGATGGGTTTTCACCTGCCTATCTAATACACGACGTTTACTTGGGAGTACACGACGTGTAGTCTGAAAATTTCCAGAAACTTTCGAGATTTTCCAGACTTCTCAAGAATCAGCCAAAATTTACTCAAAAAGCATAAATTTCAAATAGGGTCGGAAAAATTTAACCTGCTCTAAAAACCCGAGTTCTTACACTAATGAACTAACCCAAGGGTTTTTAGAGACAAAAAATAACCTCCAAGGAAGTAAAGGAGGGATTTTTCCATCACAACCGTTGAGGTGGATCCAAATAATGAAGTGGTAACATGTAATTTAGTTATTAATTCAAGAATATAAAATTTACTTTTTGATTTTGGTTCTACGCATTACTTCATATCATGAAAGTTTAGTATAATTATTCAACCACCGCCAATAAATTATGGAAATAGAGATGACGGTGAAAATAGAAAACAGATCAATTATTAAATCCCAAGTATATAAATCCTACCCTATCAAATTTTGTGAGCTGAGCATCCAAGAAAACATTTTCATACTCCCTTTGGTGGAATTTGATACAATTCTAGGCATGTATTGGATTTCCCTATATAGATCCAACATAAATTGTTGTGATAATGAAATCACTCTTTGTATCATGAATCGTCCTTTGATTATGTACAAGTGCAAAGATGAGGATGAATATTATTTAGAACCAATATCTAAAACGTGGATATTATTTCCCTCTAACAAATTGTATCTATCTAAAATGATTGAGTATAAGAAAATAACTATCCATAAAGAAATTTCTATTGTGAGGGAATATGTTGATGTGTTTCCTGAGGAATTTCTTCATCTTCCTCCTAGCCGAGAGGTTGAATTTTCTATCAAGATTATATCTGGTTTGTTACCATTATCCAAGACTCCATATAGAATGGATTTTCTAGAACTTGAGGAGCGGAAAAAACAACTATATGAGAATCTAGATAAAGGGTTCATATTCCCAAGTTATTCACCATGTGGTGCATGAGTCCTCTTTGTTAAGAAGAATGATGGGTCAATGCACCTTTTCATTGATTATCATGAGCTAAAAAAGATCACGATAAAGAACAAGTATCCAATTACATATATTGATGACTTTTCCAATTAGCAATGATGGGAACAATACTTCTCCATGGTGGATATGTGGTTGGGATATTACCAAGTTAGGGTGAATAAGGAGGGTATTCCCAAGACTACTTTTCATACAAGATATGGTCACTATGAGTTCATAGTGATGCCTTTCGGACTCACACATGATAGAGAAATATTTATGGACTTTATGAATAGAGTCTTTAGATATTACCTCAACAAATTTATGGGAGTATTTATATATGATATTATAATATACTCCAAAATCAAGGAGGAACATGAGGAGTATATGGGTATTATACTAAAGACCTTGTGAAAGGATAAGCTTTATGATAAGGATAGAAAATGTGAGTTCTGGTTGAAGGAAGTCTCATTATTATGGAATATCATCACAAGAAATTGGATATCTGTGGACCCTTCAAAGAAAAAACAAATTGAAGGATGGCCAAGGCCAACTTATGTGATAGATATCCACAGTTTACTTGGATTAACAGCTACTATCGTCGATTTGTGAGAAATTTCTGATGATTGTTAAACCCTCTAACCAAGATAACTTGGAAATGAATAAAGTTTTCTTGTAATGATAAATATGAAGAGGTATTAAAGGAGTTTAAAAGGAGGATTATCACTGACCATGTTCTCACACTACCCACAAGTAGAGATCTTTTTGTAGTGTTCTGTGATTCTTTGAAGAAGGAATTGGGATGTGTGTTAATACAAAATGAAAAATTCATAGCATATGCTTCAAGGTAGTTGAAAGTTCATGAACAGAACTACCCAAACCATAATCTAGAGTTGTCTATAGGGGTATTCAAATTGAAAATATATAGAAATTATCTCTTTGGAGAGAAGTGTGGAATATATACAAATCACAAAAACCTCAAGTATATCTTCCCATGGAAAGAGATGAATATGCGCCAATAAAGATGGTTAAAGATGATCAAGGACTATGACTGATCAATTCAATAACATCATAATAAAGTGAATAAAGTGTTATATTAATTAAATATAAAGGATCTAGAAATTTTATCATTGATGGGAATTTATAAGGGTCGGATCTTATTATACTTGAAGAAGATGGATATGGGAATCATAAAGAAACAAAATCATTAATCCTTTCACAAATAATTTCTCAAACGTATCATTTGGAAAGGATAGAATATGATCAAATAAATGATTTGGGAATTTAGAAGAAAGTGGAAACTATAAGAAATGATAAATCCTCATAGTTCAATTTTAATGAATAAGGAGTTGTGAGATTTGGGTTAAGACTATGTTTACTATCAAATCCTGAGTTAAAGGAGTTGTTGGATAATGCATATAGCTCAACCTTCACCATCCACCTAGGAATCACAAAGATGTATCGAGATCTCAAAGAACAATATTGGTGGGACAATATAAGGAAGGAGACTCTAGAATTTATATCAATATATCTTTTATGTTATCAAGTGAAAGAGTAAATGAAAAAATCCAAGGGGATGATGCAACCATTACCAATACCTACATGGAAATGGAAAAATATCACAATGGACTTTGTCACTAGTATTCCAAAGACATAAAGAAGAAATAATGTTATATGGGTTGTGGTAGATCATCTTACAAAGACTACACACTTCATTGTGATTTGATTGGATTTATCATTGGATCAACTTTCACTGATATACATCAGAGAAGTAGTGAGGCTATAAGGAGTAACACTATCGATTGTATTTGATCGAGATCCTTCTAGAAGATTATCCAACTTCTTCTAAATATTAAGTTGAACTTCAAAACATATTATCACCCTAAAACTAATGGATGATCTGAGTAGACTATCTAGACACTTGAGGACATGTTAAGAGCATGCTCAACTGACTTTAAAGGAGGATGGGATCAAAATATTCCTCTCATCGACTTATCTTGCCACAATAGTTTCCACTTGAGCATCCAAATGGCTCTCTATGAATCCTTGTATGGGAATAAGTGTAAAAGACATTCATACTAGGACGAAGTTGGATAATGAAAATGGTTAGGTCCTAAAATGGTTGAGGAAATGGTGGAAAATGTTATGACCATTCAACAACACATCTAGGATTCTCAGATATGATAGAAGAGTTTTGATGATAATCATTGAATAGACCTAGAGATTGATGTTGGGGACATGGTATTCCTCCTCATATCTTCATAGATGAAAGTGATGAGATTTGGGAAGAAGTGAAAGCTTAGTCCAAGATACATCAAACCCTTTGAGATTCTTGATTGTATCGGAGCAGTGGCATACTGAATTTCCCTCCCACCTAACCTATCTCAAGTAAATGATATATTCCATGAATTCCTCTTGAGAAAATTCATACCAAAACCCTCACATGTACTCAATCAAAAGGTTGTACCATTGGATAATGACCTTTAGAATGAGGGAAAACTGGTGAAAATCTTAGATTCTGGAGACAAATTTCAATTTAATAACAAAATAAACCTTTTCAATGTGATTTGGAGAAACTGCAAGTTTGAGGAAGTGATGTGGGAACCAAAGGAGGTAATGAAACATAGTTACCCTCATATATTCTATTGTGGGAAATGAAAATTTTGAGGGTGAATTTTTTTATGGGGGAATATTATAACAACCCAAGTGGTTATATATAAAATTACACATTTTAATTTAATTAAATGCATTATTAAGTAATATGGTTATAGAAAAAACATGAACCTATTTTTTTTATCCAATTGGATATAAAATAATATCAAGTATTGTTATACATGAATGGCTGGAAGTCCTTATTTTTATTGATTTTTTATAATCCCCATTTCAAGGGATGAGGGGGAACCCTTACAAGAAATGTAGGCTTAGTGGATTACATGACCTTAAGGTCTTATAAGAATTCATCTCAGACATGAATACTTAGAAATTCACCTCCCCAATGTATAGATCATGAAGTCATCTTCCCACCTTAGAATTGATTGTTTGGCTAAAAATACCTATGCATAGGTGCACGGGGCTAGTCCTAATTTAAATTTTCATACCCTCTCATTCATCCATATTGGGATATCTTTATTATGGTGAATATTCTTACTTTGAGTCCTCATCTGGAGCATGTTCCTTTAGTTTGTCTACTTTCATCTACACTGCATGATCTGAATAAGGTGGACCAAAGTCCTTGAGGTGGCATGAAATCCTTAATTTTACTGAAGGCCTTGGGTGGCCCAAAGGATATAAGGACTACATGCCCAAACTGGTGGACTGAAGTTGAATAGTTCCAGCTACTACAGTACCGAACAATACCCACTATTGTACCTACTATATTATTTTGGAAATATGCCTCCACCTTGATTCAAACATGGGTCTCATGGATGCACTTGGAGATTCCTCACCAACTGGGTTGAGGCTCATGTGATACTATTAAGTATAATTAACATTGATAATATAGATTCTGAATATTGATCACATGATTAGTATAAATATAGGGTTTTAATAAATCTAATTGACACATAAAAAGTGGTGGAATTAACTAGTAGGAACTTACCCTTTGATTCCTATTTATTAGAGCTTCTAAGGGAGATAGAATCTATGATATTATCCCTTCACCAATCCCAAGTTGAGATCCAATAACTTAAGAATGAGAAAAACTATTTACAGGAGAAGATCAAGCTCATTGAGATCACAACCCAAACCATATACGTCGAACCGCCCCATGAAAGTCCCACAATCGTACACCTTACTCTTAGGGAGTTTGATGGTATATTAAAGGTATATTTATCAATAACCTATCTATATGATTATGTACATTATTTTTTATATAATAATGAATATATTTTCATCATATTATTATTGATTTTTATTTTGATACAATTAAACATGAATAATAATTTGGGTTAATATTCAAATTCAATTATGAAATTAATTTGGATGAATTAATGGATTTTTTAAATAAATAATATTTTAATAAAATATTATTATTAAATATTTTTTATTAAGTATAAATGGTCATATAATTTTTTATGAATCCAAATGTAATTTGTATAAGGGTTCGAAAACTATTATTGTCAAAAAAACCAACATTTATTAATAAATATCAATTTTATTTTAAATGTGAAAATTCACATATATGTAAATTTATTTACATAAATTTAATCTTATTTTTGAATCATAATGTTCAAATTATCTTATGGATAATTTTTTATAATTTTCTAAGACAGCTAAATTTTTGGGTAAAAATTAAATACCATATAAATATACTTTGTGTATTAGGACATCATAATGACCCAAAAGTGATTTAAAAAATACTATTAAAGGTATAAATGAAAAAATATACATTTTAACTTTTAAATAATTTGATTTAATATTTATTTTATTAATTTTATAAATTCTTTATGAATCCTCCAAAACCATTAATATATTTTAAGGTTTTAAAATCATTTATTTAAGTGTATGAATCACCTCCACATAATAAATGGTATTATTTTTTTAAGTTCATACATTTTAAATATAAAATAATAAAACCAACCCCATTTTTAAGAAACCATGGGAAAACATTGGGATGTTTTGTGTTTTTTGTTATTTAATTATATAGAGTCTAAAACCTATGTTCGAGAAATATCAAAGTAATCCACACTCATGTCTTATATAATCCCATATAATCTCCCATTTATCTTCATTAGAAATACATGTAGCACATAATTACTCTTCCATACCCTCTATAGAGTCCTCCCAAGGTGCCCCCAATCTCTCAACATTCCCCTCCCAAGCATTTGGAGTCACACACTCAAGTAAGGGTTCTTCTCTTTCTCCTCTTTATTAAAGTTTATTTACTATCTTATGCCTTCCATTTCCAATTTATAATGTTTGTAAATGTATTTATATGTCCCTATTACTTCCAATTTTATTTTAAAATTATTATATACCCCTTTATCTCTCATCAACCCATTTTATTAGTTTTTAAGTGATGTTGTTATGCCGCTGAAATTTCAGCACAATTTTCCATGCCAAAACAATTGTGTAGTGAATACCATACCCATTTCCGGTCAAGGGTGTTCACCACTATACACATATACTTATTTTAATTGTTAATTTCATGTATACATTCCATACTCCTTAATCAGGGAATAAAATATAATTTTTATTGAATCCATGTTGTATAGTCTATGTGGCACACTTAAGCATGAGAAAACAATGAAAGTGACAGGTGCACCAAAATTTATTTAGCGCTCCAATTCATTGGGTAATGATTAGTATCATGAGACTTAATGTTGGTATAGGGAGTTAACCTAATTCCTTTATGTTAATTTTTCTTTTATTATTTATTTTCAATTATCCTTGACTTATGTTTATGATGTAGTGTTGTAATATTTTTCCACATTTCCCATGTTTCCTCTATGACTATCATGTTATATCCTGCCTTATTATTCATATTCCTTTTATGCAGCATTGATATTCTTATTATATAACATGTTTTATATTATTCCTGTTATTCCTTGTTTATTCCCTTATTGAGATTTATAGCTTACCCATTTCCTATGTATGTCCCAAAGTTATCCCGTGCGGTTTTGATTACAAGAATGTTAAGGAAGTTTTTCATAAAGACAGTGTTTTTCCTATTTTAATTTGTTATTTAATATACCTAATTCTTCAATACCCTATAATTTTTTTATCATATAGGTTGTATGAAGTTTAATATTATTTAATATTTCACGTATTAACATGAAATAAATAGAAGGGTTGTTATATTAAGAGCATTAAGATCACTTAATGATTCTTCTAAATACCTTGATGAAGGATAATATTTAAGAAAAATTTACTAAGTTTAAATGATGGATTTGAAAAGTTTTATTATTGGGTTATATAATCCCGATTTGGGGTATATAATTATACCCTTAAAATATATATATTTTTAAACATTATCCCAGACCAAAAATTGTGATTGGTATTAGTGGTTTACTTGGTTTGGATCAATATTATAAATACTTTGTGGAACATTTTCATAGATATTGAATACAATCATAATATTAACTTTTAAGGGATCCAAGTTCCTTTAGATGGATGAATGTGCGGAATTATTTAAGTAATTGAAGAGAAGGCTAGTCAGTGAACCTGTTCTTACACTATAGTACAATATATAAGGGTGTGTACTCTATATTGATGCCTAAAATAAGGGACTAGGATTTCTCCCCATGTATAATGATATGGTTATAGATAATACCTCATTATAATTAAAGATAAATTCGAAAAATTACCCAAATAATGATTTGGATATGGCTGAGTTAATTTTTTTATTAAAAGTTTTGAGGTATTAACTCTATGGAAAAAGGTGTCACATATATATTGATCATAAAATTTTAATGTATATTTTCATTAAAAAAGAGCTGAACATGCACCAAATTAGATGGTTGGAGATGATTAAATATTATTTCTGCATAATACATTACCATATTAGGAAAGAGAACAAGATGGTAGATGCTCTGAGATTGAAGGTTCGGGCTAGCTTATCTATGATGAGGATCATAAATGATCCAATATTTCCAGACATGAAAATTGTGGATCTTGAAATTATGATAGAAGGGGATAAATATTATCATTCTTAAATGAGTTTTTAACCTTGAATAAAATTAAATATTAAAGAGGCATATAAGGAAGATATAGAGATAAAAAATAAGGTTATAAATTATACTAATTTAAACCCTGATGGTCATGAAATAATAAGGTTTTAGAACCATGTATATGTCTCTTTAGTAATAGATTTGAAGTAGGATATATTGGAAGATTGTCATATTTATTCATTATCTATTCATCCGGGAAGTGGGATGATGTGTAGATATTTTAAATAATATTTCTGGTATGATGAAAAAAATATAGATATTGTAGAGTATGCTTCACAGTTCTTGGTATGTCAGTAAGTTAAGGCTGAGAGACTGATGTATAAGGGTATTTTACAACCAATTCCTATACCATAATAGAAATGGGAAAACATCATTTTGGATTTTGTCTTTAGACTCCCCAAAATATCTATTGGGAGTAATTTTATTTGGGTTGTATTCGGTCACCTTATGAAGTAAGAACCCTTCATTTCCATTATATTATATTTCTCTCTTGGTAAACTTACTCAATTATATATTAATGAAGTGGTAATATTGCATGGTGTGCCACCATCAATTGTATGTGATTGGTATCTGAGGTTTACCTTGATGTTTTGGAGAAGTATTCAATAGGATCTGTATACCGAGTTAAGTTTCACTACTACATATAATCCTCAGACATATGGTTAGTCTGAGAGGACCATTAAAACTCTAGAAGATATGTTGAGATATTTCCTTATATAATTCAAATGTGTTTGGGATTAATACCTTCCTCTAGTGGAATTTTATTACAACAATAGATTTCACTATAAAATTTAGATGAATACTTATTCCCTTAATGTTAGGAAGTTCAAAACTCCAATTTGGTGGAATGAAGTTAGAGAAATAAAATTATTGGGACCTAATCTAGCTAAGGAAATGGTAAAAATTTTATATCTATTCAACAACACATAAGATAATCTCAATGTTGAAAAAAACTTTATGCTGAAAATAATCATAAAAATATAGAGTTTGAAGTAGGTGACAAGGAGTTCCTATAAATATCTCCCTCAAAGAGGGTTGTGAGATTTAAAAAGAAGGTAAATTTGTTCCCTAAGTATATTGGTCCTTTAAAAATTCTTGATTTTATCAGGATGGTATATTATCAACTGGAATTTCCACTGAATATCTCTCAGGTTTATATATTTCTCCAAAGGATGTTCATACCTAATCCTTTACATGTACTGAAATCAAAGGTCATACCCCTGGAGAAAGATCATCCATATGATGAACAACTGGTAGAGTACTAGATCAAATAGATAAATTTCTACAAAATAAGACCACTTACCTAGTTAAGGTTTTATGGTGAAACCACTAATTTGAGGAAGCTATGTGGGAACCTAAGGATGTGATGAGGAAGAATATACCTCATCTGTTTGTGTTAAAATGATTAATTTTGAGTAATAAATTAATTCTAAAGGGGTTAGAATGTAAGACATTGATATTTTTATGAAATATTTCTCCATAAATAATTTTATTTCTTCGATATCTTGTGTTACACACAACAACAAGTTTAGAAGAATCACATAACATTATTAAAATATTATTTTGTGATGATTATCACTGAGATATTGGAAAAGTGGGTATGAATAGGAATAATGAAATTTTTAAAAATATTATTATTTAAATATTCTCATTGGTTATTAGATAATAAAAAATGAAAAAAACATTTGAAAATAAAGGCCATATTTTTCACGAAAAAAAAAATTACGTTAATAAACACATTTTGTCTCAATAAATAAAACAAATCACATTTTTTTATTAATTTAAATTAAATATATTTATTATAAATTTAATAAAATGTTTTAAATTTTATCAAATATTTTTTATGGGCATGGAATAGGAATAAAATCTTGGTTTATGCTTAAAAATGCATTTTTTCCAAAATGTAGTTTTCATCGTGTTTTGTATGATTATATTAAAATTAATTTATTCCACTTATTAAAATTATATTTGGTAAAATGTATTCCATATTTGGAATCAGGAGTTCCAAATATGGTAAATATTCCCCTTAAATTTTTGGTCAATATAAATATTAACTGTGGTAAAATTTATCACCTCAATAAAGGATAAATCAAGATAATCTAGGTTAAAACGAAATGATAGACATGATTTTTAACTTAATTATTATTGTATGAAATAAATTCTACCCTTAATACATTATTCTATAAATTTATTTGTTTAAAGGATGATTTTATATGAAAATTACTTGCATATTATTTAAATCAATGAAAGTTAAAAAATGTGACTCTGTTTTTTTAATATCTCTTATGTGACCACATAGGGAAAAAAGATAGCTAATAATGAATATAGATGTATATTATTAACTTAATAAAATTATTTTAATGAGATAAATTTATTTATAATTTTTAGTTATTATTTAATTTCCATAAATTCTTATACAACACTGACGCAATATTTCATTAATTAATATAAATTTTAATAAAAGAATTTAAAATTATTAAAATAAAAATAATTTGATTGAGTTAATATGTGACACTAATTTTATAGGTTAATATAACATATTATTGTTGTGTTAATGTATTATATTCTAATTGAAATTTTTTATTTGTCTTTTAAGTAAAATTAATTGAATAGTGTTTAAATTGACAATATAGATATTCTATGGGAATAATATATTATTAGATTACTTAAAAATCATAAAAATATTAATAAAAGACAAATTGTATAATATATTGTTGAAAATTTCATCCTTTATTCCATTTATAGGACGTTTGGAACCATTTTTATTGAGAATTAATTTATTATAATTTAATCTTTTGAAAAATTACAAAAGTGTCCCTCACATCAATTATAAAAGGGCACATCCTCCCTCAATTATTTACACCACCATGATCCTTATATCCTAGAAAACCTCTAAAATTTATCTTCTAAACTACCCTATCCAAATTCTTTTTGTTCTGGTGTTCCCAAAATACCATCCCTAGAGACCTTTAGAAGAGATATAAAGGAGTTGTTTATAAGAAGTCGTAATCACCTTAAATGGTATTTGTTTATATTATTCCTTACCTCCTATAAATATATGGTGTTTATCATAAAATAATAAATTATAATCCTCAATATTATGAGATTTTTTTATGATTATTAAGGAACCATTATACACCCTCTTTCCCATCAAATGAGAAGTGAATGTATCGTTTATACGTACATACAGTTTATTGTTTCCATGTAGCAATACAAATCATTTCTAACCACCATATTTTATGGATGATTATTATAATTTAATTAAAAATTATATATGATACTAATTAAATAATTATACTTATATAATTTTAATATAACATATATCTACTTAACTTCCAAATCGTTGGAAAACAATAAAGTTGTTCATGCATACGTGTGGACTACCACCTCCAGGAATCAATGTGATTCATTTTTCATTTCTGTTTTACATTGATGGTAATAATGATATATTTAATTAATATATCTTATATATATAATGATTATTATTTTTTCAATTTATATTATTATTTACATTTCTTTCATTCCATCTTTCAAAAAATGAAAATTGTGTTCATGCTTACATACGGCTTATCAACTCCATGAATGGTATAAATAAATTTTCTATCTATAAATTTTTTTGAATGGATATAAATTTTTATATAATGAATATATATGATATTTATATCATGATTAATATTATTTAGGTGATTTTACTAGGATAAATGTACAAGTACCATAACTATTAAACTAAAATAATCAGGATAAAAGAAACAATTAACACCCATAAATAACTATTTTAATAAGTAATTATTGATAAACGGAAGTGTTTAAATATAATAAAGGAATTATATATGATATTATAAGTTTTAACATGACTCTCATATATAATTATAACAAATTTAAATTTATTTTACAGGAGGTCATAGTGCTTTTGAATCAAGGAAAACTTGAGGTAAGGGTTTATTTAACAATCTCATCATTATTCAGCATTTTTTTGGTTTAAGTATTCATTAGGGGAATATTTATATTCCATGTCCATGTTTTCTAAAAAAATCAAAAATATTTTTAATAATATTCTATTATTTTTTAAATTAATTTTTATCCTTTTTTTAATTTTTACAAAATGGTTTAAAAGTAATCTTTTCATTTTCTTCTAAATAAGGAATTTTATGTCTTTTCCAAAAAAATATTGAAGGAATTTTTTTTACTTATATGAAATGAATGATTTTTTCCTCCACCATGAATAATGTTTCCATTTTAGCATCCATTTCAAGTTTAAGTGGTTCTTTTAAATTAAAATTTTTTCCTTTATAATTATGCAGTTTCTTTTAATGAAGGGATTTCAAAATAAAAAGGTTATTTCCCTCAAGAATTATTTCAAGAGATCTTTACAAGTCAGTTTTCATCTAATGTGAATTCCTTTGATGTTACATAATCTTTACTTAGAATATGATCCTAGTATATCATCCTTATTTTTTCTGTATGGTTTATGTTTGTGAATACAATATGTTTTTTAAACCCATTTGTTTTCATGGGTTCTAATATGATAAATGATTTATGATATTTTGTCATAAATATGTATGATTTTCACTAAGTGTACTAGGGTGTCTATATCTCACTCTAATCAATTGGGTAAAGTATTATATCTCATGAGTAAACTATGGGATTCAAGTGAATGTTCTTGATCTATTATGGGATGAATGTTGAGGTGCTTGATCAATAACAGGATGCAGGTGGTAATGCCTGATCTGTTATGGTTTGATGGTCTTGGTAGTTAACCATGAAATTATTAAATGTGTTTATACCTATGAGGATACCACAATTTAAATACATGAACCTATGATTCATAATTTATTTAAGATTATTTTTACTCTTATGAACCATGTTTATGGCAATGATAATGTTTTATTCTATGACCCATTATTATGATATATCACAGATTGAGTAAGATATTTGTAAGTTATGTTAATGATATCATACTCTTATATTTATCTAATTCTTTCATATGATCACATATTAATATCTCCCATTTTTACCCTTACTAATAATTTTATGTCACCCTTTCTTTTTCTTCAATTTCCCTTGATTATGAAGAAAGGTATTAAGTATGATGTGTCTAAGAAGGGTGTTAATTATGCTGAACTAAGTGGTAGATGATACCATTAATTTATAAACCAGTATGTATCAATGTTTCTAAATATACTATAACTGTATGATTCTGGCATGTATCATTATATTATGTAATAAATATTCATCTATTAATATTTAATAACTATGTATGAAAATTATGGGTCACTATAAAACCCATCAAAATAACCATTCATGAATGACGATGATGGAAACAAGAATTGTATCCCTACGTATAGAAAGTAATATATACATATTAATGAGCGATACATTCAATTCCCATTTTATGGAAATATGGTGGAAAATATAGAGGAGATAGAATAATAAGTAAAAAAAGAAAGTGATCTATTAATGAGATTACCTCCTCTTTGAAAGAATTTCACTGGATCTCCTCTTAAGTATCCTAGGGTTGGTCTTTTGGGATAAAATGATCCTCTATAATGTGACTAAGTAAGGTAAAAATGGATATTTTAAGGGAATGCTTAATCTATATGGATCAAATTATATTAAGGAAGTGGAAGGATGTGTGTCCTTTTATTAGGGAGGGAGAGGATACACTTGGAATTTCATAAAAAAAAATTAAATTACAATAAATTCATCCTCAACTAAAGTGGTTCAAAATGGGATATAAATGAATAAAGGATAATAGTTTCCACTATATATTATCACCTTGTTCCTTTTTTATGTTTTTTTATCATTTTTAAATAATTTTATAAAATATTATTTTTTATAAATTATCGTTAATATTAATTTTGACACAAATCATTTAATTTGACTTAAAAGGCATAAAAAGTTTGAATTCAAATATAATTCATTAACATGAAACTATTATGTGATTTTAATCTTAAAAAATCATATGAAACATTAATTCACTCAAAGTCAATTACATTTAATATTTTTAAAATAATTTATTATATTTTTTATTAATTAGAGAAATATGGCATCAGTGTTTCATAAGCATATAAGTTCATTATATAATTACTAAAAATTAAAAATAAATTAATATCATGAAATTAATTTCATTAAGCTCAAAATATATACTTATATTCATCCCAAAATTTATTTTATCTCTATATAAACACATAATAGTAATTTAAAACTAAGAGAGCTACACATTGTAACTTTATTTTTTTTAAACATATCAATTTTGAGCCTAAGGTGATAAGGGTTTAACTACCTTCATATAATAAGAATTTGGATGAAAAATTATGGTATGATCACATAGTTTTATCCTATATTAACTCGATTTACCCTTTACTGTGGTGATAAATTTTATTATAGTTACTATTCATAATGCCTAAAAACAAAAGAGATCTATTTACTAAATTTGGATCTCCTTATTAAAAATATGGAATCAATTTTGTCAAATTAAATTTCTATTATTGGAAAAAAAATAAACATGCAAAATTCAATGAAAATAGATTTTTAGAAAAAAAAACATTTTAATCATAAAACTTAATTTACTCTTATATCATTCTTAAAAAAATAATAATTTAATATTAATAAATTTGATTTAAATTGTAATACATATATTTCATTACAATCATTCACTACTTGTTATTAATTTAATTTATTAAGATAAAAATATATATTATGAACATAAAAATTGTTTTTCATAAAAATAGTTCTTTTTTATATCAAATTTTTTTATTTTCTTTTCTAATCAATTTATAACCATTGAATTCTTGTTTAGAATATAACTTTTTTACTATTTATTTATTTATTTTCATACCCACCATTCTAATTACTATGTGATAATAATATTTTAATAGTATATTGTGGTTCCTCAAAACTCAATCATAGAATATATATATATATATATTATAACATCACAGGGTGTTACATTCACCCCCCATAAAATTAATTTCAACCATGAAATTCGTCACTTTGAAACAAAAAAATGGGGGTATATTTGTTTCATTATATCCTATAGTTCCCACATAGCTTCCTCAAATTTATGGTTTCACCACAAAACTTTGACTAGGTGAGTGGTATTGTTTTTTAGAACTTTTCCTCTAGGATCCATAATCTCTACCAATTGTTCCTCATAAGAGAGATCATTCTTCAGTGGTACAACCTCTGTATTCAGTACATGTGAAGGATTAGGTATATAATTCATCAGTAGAGATACATGGAACACATCATGAAATTGATTTAGATTTGGTGCAAACACCAATCGATAAGTTATCGCCCTGTCATGGTCATGGATTTTAAAGGAACTAATATACCTAGAGCTCAGCTTTCCCTTATTTCCAAATTTCATCACCCTATTATAGGGTGATATTCATAGGAACACCATTTCAACAACTTCAAACTCCAAATAATTTTTATGATTGTTGGTATATATCTATTATTGACTACAGTCTACCCTTATATACTACAGAATGAATCTAACAATCTCTTCCATTTTCTCAACTATGTCGGGTCCAAATAACTTTCTTTCTCCAAATTTATTCCATTACATTGGTGTTTTTCACTTTCTAACATATAGGGATTTATATGGATCAATATGAATGTGAGATTAAAATATATTATCATATGATAACTCCACCAAGGGATGGAGTTGATCCCAACCACCTTTAAATTACATGGAGCAATCTCTCAACACGTCTCCAAGAGTTTGAATGGTTTTATCCATCTGAACATCTTTCTAAGGATTATACACCATACTAAACCTCAACTATATATCTAGATCTGGCTAAATACTTCACCATAACATCATGTTAAACCTTGGATACCGATCAGATTCAATGGAAAGTGTTAATCCATGAAAACATAAAACTTACTTAATATATATCATGAAAAATGAGAAAGAGGGAAACATTATCTAATGGAAATGAGGTATGTTGACTTTATATGACGATCAACTACAAACCTTATAGAATTGTTACCTTTAGTCATTTTGGGGAGTCCAATGACAAAATACAGGGTAATTTTTTCCCATTTACACTCTGATATGGGTAGTTGATGTAACATCCCATGAAAATTTTCTTTACTTAGCCTTAACTTGCTAGCATACTAAGAATCAAGATAAAAACACTATAATATCTCTCTTCATACCATCCCACCAGAAATACTCTTTAAAATTTCTATACATGATTTTACTTCTAGGATGAATGGAGAATGAAAAATTATAAGTTTCATCCAATAGGTCGTTTTTCAAAACTTGTATATATGGGATACAAACATGGTTATTGAACCCTATAACTCCATTAGAATCAAGGTTGAACTCAGGAACATTTATCAACTTCTTCTGTAGCTCCACATATTACTTTTTTCCCGCTTTAATCCTTGCATGGATAGATGTTAGAACACTCATTTGAGCTAGATAAAATTTCTCCCCTTTATTTAATATTTCAATCTCCATTATTTGAAAATATAGGAATATTGGATATTTTGTGATCATCATCATCGATATGCTAGCATGATACTTTCCACTTAAAGCATCAGCCACCTTGTTTTCTTTCCTAGGGTGGTTATGTATTGAGAAGTAAAAAAACATTAATCATCTCCAACCATCTTCTCTACTGCATATTTATCTCTTTTTGTATAAATATAAACATTATAATTTTTATCAGCATATACATCACAACATTATCTATAAAGTTAATTCCTCTATATCTTTAATGAAATAATTATTGAAGCTAACTCCAAATCATGAGTTGGGTAATTTTTTTCTTAAACCATCAATTATCATGATGAAAAATCTATGACCATATCATTTTTCATGAGTAAAAATCCAAATCCCTTATTTGATGAATAATTTTAGATTACAAACCCTTAACCAATATATATTAATATAATAATATGTGTTCTAAAAATCCTTATCCTCAATTACTTGAAATAATCCTCGCATTCATATGTCCAAAGGAACTTGGTTCTGATCCGAGTTAACTGGTGAGTCGATTGGATAGAAATGAAAAATTATTAAAAAACTATCAATAATATCAAAAAAACACGGAAACAAAAAACCTCAGTAACCATAGTTCTTCTAGTACAATGTTCAATATCTTATGACTTTGATGGATCTATATATATACCCTCACTATCTATTATATGAACCAAAAATAAAACTTTCTATTTAAAAAAATCATTCTTTGTAAATTTTTCATACATAGTATCCTTCGTTAGGGTCTTAAATAAAATCCTCAATTTATATTCATTATCTTCTATTCTATTTAAATATATAATAATATCATTTATAAATATGATCATGAATAGATTAAGGTAATCTATAAAGACTCTATTCATTTAATCAGTGAAGATATTGGGGGAATTATTAAAACCAAAGGCATCACTATATATTCATAGTGTCCATATTTTATTCAAAATTTTGTCTTGGTTATATCCCCCTTCTTGAACATAAATTGATGATATCAAGAACAAATTTCAATCTTTGGAAAGTATTGATCTCCATATAGATTATCAAACATTTCATCAATACGGGGTAGAGGATACTTCTTCATGATAGTGGTCTTATTACATTCCCAATAATCAATGCAAAGTCGAATTGATCTATCTTTATTCTTAACAAAAAAGAATAGGTTAATCCAAAAGTGAAACACTTGGATAAATTAATACCTTGTTAAGATACTCCTATAGTTTGTTTTCAATTATTTCAACTCAATAGGGGCCATTCTATATGCATTCTTTGAAATTAGAGTAGAATGAGCTGTTAGTAATTCTGAAAACTCAACACCAAAATTTTGTATAGGACCAAAAAAATCTTCCAGAAAGACATTGAAAAACACTAGTACAATATTTAAATCATCTATATAGAGTTTCTCTACAACCATATAAGATAAACACCCATTTTTAATATAAATAAAGAATCATACTATGGGTTTGATTTCCATCAAAAGTTCATATTCATCATCATACTGATAGATTATCATAGGTTGGTTAGAAATATCAAACATGACTTACCTTCATTGTAAATTGATGTGGTATTTAAGTAAATAAATCAAGTACATGCCCAAAATAACACCAAACTAAACTAGAGTGAGGATAATAATATTTATAGGGATCACATACCCACATACTTCAATTAGAGAATAATTATATACTTGAGATGTGATCATCATACCATTATGAGTTTTCACAGCTAATTCAATATCCAATCATTCAGGTGGTACCATAATACCCTTATAAAATTACTCATAAATAAAAGAGTGGATATATACAGAATCTAATAAGACATTAGTTGTTCTAAAGTAAAATATATGTGTACCTTTCACCATGTCGTTATCACACCCTTCCTCAAAAATAGTGATCTCATGATATTTCCCTTTTTCTCAGAGCTTAACAGGTTTTTGGTGATGATCATCTTCATTAAAAATTGAATTTGGGCACTGATTAGTTTAATCCACATATTCATAGAATTTGAAACATTTAATTTTGCACGGTGCATTTTTCATAGATCTCTCTTTATTCGCATAATTATATAACTTCTTCCCATCACATCAGCATTAAGTTTTTCAATATCCTTATTTTTCACACTTAAAACATTTATTAGTCCCCTTAAGACAATTCCCTCCATGTTTCCTCTCATACTTTGAGCAGAAGGTAAGTATCATCTTCTTCGCTCCATGGTTTTTAGAATTTCCTTTGAATTCTATCTTTCATTTCTTATAAAATCCATGAGATTCATGGGTAACTCCAATATCCATTTTTACCTTGATATAACATAGAATTATTTCTTCATTTCTATTGAAGTACCTTATGGATAAATCCCATTTAAGACTTTGTTTTAATCCAAAAAATAATCTATGAGCCTTACTTTTAGGTTGGATGATAATTCCAGAAGACAACCTTATAAAACCTATAAAATTTTCCTCATTGGTACTAATAGATTCATCATCCTTAAACATTATCTTAAGGAATCCCTTCTCTATTTTTATATGAATAATACAAGAAAATTACTTATTGAGAAGTAAGATCTCAAAGTTATCCCACTCCAAGGATTAAACTTTATCTTGTTTCCTCATTTTCTTAATAAGAGTCCACCATTGATCTGCTTTACTGTCCAAATGGTAAATAACCAAAATAAATTTTTCATGATTTCAACACACAAGAACTGAAAATATATTTTCAATGGTATTGATACATTTCTTATAAATTAGTAGATTAGTATACCCACTAAAATAAGGTGGAATTTTCCTCTTGAACTTCTCAATAGAACATTGTTTCCTCTTTTACCTATTTTGAATCTCAACATGATTCATAGATTGATAAACTTGTGTGATCATGGAAAATAGATTTTTCATTCTAGATCTATAACATTTGGTTTCTCATGACTAAAATCATTGTGATTTCCATTAAATTTAATATTAACATGAGTCCTTCCTATTTTAGCCATCAATAAAAAAACAAAAAATAAAGTGTAAACAACATTAATTGTATAAGGAAACCACATAATTATGAAAAATCATTTGTTTAATGTATAAATCATGAAACCTTCTTTTAAATATATGACAACTTATTTTTAACCTAGTTTATTCCAGATTATTACCAAAACATTAGGATTTTATCCTATTTTTAGACTTATACATAGGGTTCTTACAAAAATTTTCACATCTTAGTTTCTAAAGGTTTACTAAACCTTTTCTGAAACAAACTATAGTGACCCATAATTTTCATATATAGATATCCCATATTACTTGATGAATATTATTTAAACAAAATGATGATATATTCCATAATCATATAGGTCTAGTGTCATTGGAAACATGGATACATAAACAACAGGTTTCTAAATGAACTACATCATCCCCTACTTAGTTCTTCATAACTAGAACCCTTCTTAAACCGATAATATGTAATACCTTCATCCATAACATAGAAAAAAGAAAAATGATAAAAGGTTATCTCTGATTCTCAATAAGTGTAAACTTGAGATATATCTATTATTGTATAATAATAACATGAGAATAAGGGTACGAGAACTTGTTTATAACATTTTAAAACCATATGTTGCATATCGTTGATTATAATCTTGATTAATGAAATAATTCTTGATAGTTCATAAGACAATAATCATAAATGAATCAAAGAACATGAGTCATAAGATTATAACATTGGTATAAGAGATGGAACTGTGGTATACATAAGCATAGAAAACATTATATCAACAATACCCACCAAGACATTCATAACATGTTAGGGTTGGGAAAACCAAACATATACCAACTTTAGGATTATGATAACCTCATTTAACCCTCTTCTTTACTTCATATAACCACCCATGTACCCATTGATCTAATAAAACATTAATCATTACCCAATTCATTAGAGGGAGATATAGGTCACATTCGTCGCATAATAAAAATCATGTATATGTGTGCCAAGAGATCATTAAAAATTATTTATATTAGAACTCATGAAAAAATGTGTCTCATGAACATTTTATCATAACATAACCCATGTAAAAGAAATGGGTCTCATAAATATTTCATCATTTCATCATAGTATAACTCGTGGAAAAAGGAATGGCTTTCTTAAACATTTTTTCATCATAAACATAAACTATCCATGGAAATAATAAGTATGGTATCATTTTTTCATAACTCTAGTAAGGATTAAGTATCATTAAATTTTTTCATATTAGAAGAAAAATTATTTTGAAAGATCACTTGGAACATTTCTTCATAAAAATAATATTTTCATTTTGAAATCACTTCTTTAAAATATAATTTTTTTTAAAATATTATGTAAAAAAATTCTTTTAACATATCCATGAAAAAAATTTATTGAATATTAAAATCATTGAGTTTTCATGACTATGATAAATTCCATACATATCGTATAAGTAAAAATAAAACATTCCTTTTACAATTTTTCAAAAAATATAATAAAGTGCCTCAATCATAAAATGAAAATATGATTCATTAGGAAAAAAATTTTAAAAATTATCTCATGGGTAAAAATGACTCAAAAAATAGAATAGTAAAAACCTTCTTTAAAAAAATTTTAGAAAACATGTATATGGAAGAAAAAGGTTTTTTGACCAAAGAAATAAATAAATTCCATTTTCCTCAAAAACATATTTTTAGTATCATGATCACTGAAGGTGAGTAAAATGAATGTAAAACATATATTTTCATGTAATAACCATAAGTGAAGAAAATTCATAATTTTACTGAGAGTTAGATCATAATATTTCATCATTAGAAACATAATCATACAAAATCTTGATAAAAAATGAAATTATAGCATAAAACCCTTATCACATTGTTAATTGTTGACTTGTAAGTCCCTTGAAATAAATTTCCTTAGATAGATATTTAAATCCCAAAAATTTTCATAAGAAGCATCATAAAAAAATCATGTGAAATATATACATCATAAAAAAGAAATATGTGGTGTATAAGGCATGTGTCCCACAAAAATAAAAGTAATATGAAAATTTCATACCTCGAGTTTGACTTGTTTCAAAATATATCTAAAATCCTCTATAATAAATTTAAATTTATTATCTTTTTACAATAAAATCATATACATGATTATTATATCATATATATTAATTATATATATATATATATAGATTCCTTTATAATGTTAGATATTGATTTATCCTTGAATACCACGTGGGATTGTAATGGCATTTTTTGGTGTCGGTGGGACAACCATTACATCAAAAAAATATACCCACATCTTTTTTGAACATTTTCTAATTGGGATTACTCAAGGAACTAGAAACACCCAATCTCTCTCATATCCATGATGATTCATGGAACTGCTTTCCAATGGCAATCACTCATTGGGTATCTTGTCCAATGATACTTAAGAAGTCACATAAGTCGAGAGGATGGGAGGTCCTTATCATCACACCAATTTTGGTGGAATTGTTTCCTACACCAATACTCTCTTATAGATTTAAGATATGTTAGAAAATACTTCATTGAATCTCAAGTATTATGTAGGTCACCCTTGAATTAAAAAACATTTATTAGCATGTATGATATTTAAAATCATCTGTATGTATTTGAGGTTCTTCGTATATGGAGATATTTTTATGTGTATGAGGTTCTCTATTGACAACCTTAATGAATATATATTAGAGATTTTTTTTCATTATTACGATTCTAGTTTTAAGCCATGCAATGGGTGTTTTATAGTTTATCATCATCCAGGGAGACGGAAGTTGTTTTGATGTCGCAATATAACCCATGTTATGGGATTCCTATATATCCTCATGAAATGAATCAGAACCCATATAGTTTGGTTCCAAATAATAGGACACATCATACCTTTTAAGGTCATGTGATAAGGACCAAACTACACAGTTTCAAGTCATGTGGTAAGGATGGCTAGACAAAAGGTTCCTTGTAAAGGTTTGGTGTGGCACTTATACTGAGGAGGACCAAGGAACCTTGAAGGGATGTGGATTCCATGGTCGGATATGACCCTACTGATAATGTGTACCAAATAGAATTATGGTTTATTTTGGTTGTTGGTTTTGGACCTTAGATAGGCATCATATGTATCCCATTTGGATTGGAATCAAATCTCACGTAGTTCGATTATGAGGACCCACATCTATGGAGGCCCTGTGAAGGTTTTTCTCACATGGAGTGTTTCTATTTGAGAGTATTATTTTTGAGTCTTACACAATTTGGGAGGATTCCTTGGTAGTTGGATACATGTCTTTGATAAACCATGCCTACGGAGGCCCTCTGAAGGAATGTGAGAGGAATATCTTGAAAAAGATTCTCTACCAAAACATGCCTCTGATCATGCAGATTTCGTGATTGTGGCTAACCTCTAATACCACATGAGTCATGTTTGAACGCAAGAAACATTATGAATTAGAAGATCTAGAAACCATAGGATCCTTCTTATACTGTTGGAAGATGACTGGGGTATTGTAACAACCTGAATCCAGAGCCACTCAACATGTGCCCCATACTCGGTTCACCACATGACCTCAAGAGCATTTCCCCAAATGCCAAAGGCTTCTGACTAGCAACAAGGGCCTTGGTGAGTCATTGGGGAAGTTATCCCTCATTTGGTAAGGTATATAAAAAAACAGGAAATAACAGTCAATAGCGGAAGCAGTAAACTACATAAAATAACTGAAACTAAACAGTTGAAACAATGTATAATATAAAAATGATGAAAATGATGCAGTAGTTACAAGTATCTAAGGAAATCAGCAAACACAACAATGTGCTAAAATACAACTGAGAACAAAGTACTAAAAGTAAACAGCAACTCCAGCAGCATCACAAGCCTGGGCTCGATCCTATGCTCTCTAGCTCCAACCAGAAATCTTGTACCTGATTTAGAAGGGCCACAATCCATATCCACACCTACAACCATATAACATATTTGGGGTGAAAAGCAGGACCCAAATAGGGTGTGAGACTAATCCCAGTAGGCAATCACCACAAGATTTGTGCCCTACTATCAGTGAGCAATGTAGCAAAAGTAAATGAAATAAATGCAATATAGAAACAGGAGTGCACTAAGTAAACAATCCTAAAAATATCCATTTACATTTATTTAGTAATTTAATTCAGTCATTTAATTATCACCTAAGGAATCTAGTAATAGCTCTATATTCCCAAAGCAAAGCAAGTAACACAACAGGTATCTTAGCAGACTACCTAAACTACAAGTAGTACAAAACACATGCTTGTTATTTGGATTTGCGGACTCGTCACAACCAACAAAACAATATTCACACTGACTCTCTGGGTGGATCATACTGGCAGACCCCTATAGTCAAGTAATCACACAAAGTTACAGACACTCTGGGAAGCACTCACCATCAATTCCCCGGTGGTCTTGCAACGATAGGTATAGACTCTCTGAAGAGGCACTTATGTCTAATTCCCCCAATAGTCTCTATATGTAACTAAGGACACTCTATGGAAGCACAAATTCCAATTACTATAGGTCCTTCAAACGATACTAATTTATAACAGACTCTCTAGGGAATCCCTTAATCATAAATTCCTTCTTTAGTCTACCGCACCAGGTTCACACAGTCCTAAGCAGTATATTCATGTGTAATCAACTATCAGCAGCCCTAAGTAAGTTCAACAACTACTTGGCTAATAGCTACAATGCATCAAAAGAATATAAATAGCAGGCAATACATGCAATCAATTATCTCAATTTAGGCAATCAATGCAACAAGGTATGCCTCACAAGAAACCTAAGCCAAACAGCGGTAAACAGCCAAAAAAAGGGAAACACCCATGGGGAGATCCTCAAACATGATAACAAGCAAAAATTAATCATTTACTAACCTCAAGAATACAAGAAATATAAGTCAAACAATAATACAAGTTCAAAACCCTAACTCGAGATACCTAATACATAGGAATCCGACACTTTTTGCACAAAAACTCAAAGACATTCAACGTAGGGAAACAAATCACCTACATCGATCCTAGGAGATCAATATACATGAACCTCGGCTTGTGAATTGGAATATAATAGAGAAGATCTTCCAAAACGTCTAAAACGTTCAACCTTAGATAACTCTCATAAGACAAAGAATCAGGAAACGTGGCCAAGGAAGAACCAAGAACTCACTGCTGTGATTCTATTGCAACTGACGGCGTTCGATTAGGATAAATGGTGACGGATCAGTGGCTTGGAGAATATTCGGCCTCCTCGGATGCTCTGGACATAATTATGTGAAGAAGAAGACAGAAATAGGGATTAGATGTGACCCCAGCCCATTTAATGAAATAAAAAAGAAAAGTACATAGCATGTACTTCGTGAGTACACAGCGTGTACTTGCCTTTTCCGTACACCGCATTAAGTGGCCTCCACAACACCCCTACACACAATGTGTGTGGCCCGGACATGTCCAGCACACGGCCTCATGTGGGATCAAAGTACACGGCATGTACTTATAAATTACACGATGTGTACTTAAAATTACATGGCGTGTACTTAGAAAATTTCCAGATTTTCCTATTTTCCTAAAAAACGACCAGAAAAGGAAAAACATACCTGAAACGAAGATTCGGGTTCTTAAAAACATCCCCTCTTAAAGAAATCCATCCCCGAATTTCCATAACAAGGTGGATAAGAAGAAACCTCAAACAACTCTGGCCACTGTGATCGCATATCAGCCTCTCTCACCCAAGTCTCGTCATGCACACGGTTGTGCTACCATAGCACCCATACCAGAGGAACAGATCAGCCATGGAGTACCCTTCCACTACGATCAAAAATCATGATAGGATGCTCCTTGAACAATGCATCCTGCTCTAGCTCAACCTCCTCGGGTTGAAAGACATGAGACTGATCTGAGAAATAACGTCGAAGTTGAGAAACATGGAAGACGTCGTGCATAGCCTAGTACCTTTGAGGTAACTGCAACCTATAAGCAACCAGCCCGACACAATCCAGCATCTCAAATGGCCCGACATATATCGGTGAAAGCTTACCCTACCTCCTGATCCTCTTGTGTCCCAGCCTCAGGGTAACACGTAGGAGAACCTGATCTCCGACCTTGAACTCCAAAGGTCATCTCTGCTGATCAGCATAAGGCTTCTATCGAGATTGTGCGGTAGCCATCCTTTTTCGAATCAACTCCACCTGTTCTATGGTCTCCTGAACAAGACAAGGTCCCAACATAGCTGCCTCTCCTACCTCTAGCCAACACAAGGGTGATCGGCAAGGCCTACCATACAAAGCCTCGTAAGGTTCCATCTAAATAGTTTCTTGAAAACTATTATTGTAGGCAAACTCCACCAGAGGTATATGTTTCTCCCAAGAACCTCTAAAAACAAGGACGCATGCTCATTGCATGTCCTCTAGCACCTCTATCGTGTGCTCTAACTGGCCATCTGTCTAAGGATGGTAAGTTGTACTCAGAAGTACCTGTGTACCCAAAGCCCTCTGTAGCCCTTGCCAGAAATACAATGTAAAGTGGGCGTCCCTATATGAAATGATAGTACCTGGAACCCCATGCAAGAATAAAATCTCACGGATGTACAATCGTCCAAGATAATCAACACTGAAGATCTCCTTAATTGGCATGAAGTGAGAAACCTTCGTGATCCTGTAAATGAAAACCCATACCACGTCATTCCCTCGAGGCGATCTCGGTAACCCTGTCACGAAGTCCATCGCGACATCATTCCACTTCCACTCGGGAATGGGTAGCATGGTCGTGTCGAGTGTGAGATTGCACCAAGATTTCATCCATGAAAACCACCAAAAAAGAATCCAAGTAAGGATGGAAAACTTTGTTCATCAGCACCATGAAAACTTCTGGCACATTTGTGAGACCGAACGGCATGACCAAATACTCATACAGACCATACCTGCTCTGGAAGGATGTAAGAGGTATATCAGATGGTCTGACACGCAACTGATGATATCCAGATCTCAAGTTGATCTTCGAGAACACTCTAGATCCTCAAAGCTGATCAAAGATATCATCTATCTATGGCAATGGATATCGGTTCTTGACCATCAACTGGTTTAGCTTCCGATAATCCACACAAAGCCTAAGGGTGTCGTCTTCCTTCTTCGCAAACAAGACAGGCGAACCCCAAGGAGAAGTACTGGGTCGGATGAAACCCCTTGCCTACAACTCCTCCAACTGCTTCTTGAGCTCCCTCAACTCAGTTGTAGCCATCCTATAAGGAGGAATGGACACTGGTGTCGCTCCTAGCACAAGCTCGATAGAAAAGTCTACCTCTCACTCCGGAAGAAAACTTGAAAAGTCTTCTGGAAAGACATCTGGAAAGCGATTGACCGCTAGAGGAAAATCTATCTGAGAAGTCCCATGGTCATCCAGATATAAGCTAGAAATATGGTCTATATTACCGCCCAACCCATGATGGTCTGGTCCAGCTCTGCTCGCCTGGACATCCCATTCTCCCTTGTGAAGAAAAGATCCTCCATCTGGTGATGTAAAACTCACCCTACGGCGATAGCAATCGAAAAAGGCCTGGAAGGGAACTAACCAGTCCATCCTGAGAATGAAATCATAGCCTATCATTTACAAAACATAGAGGCTCCACAAAAAACGACACCCACCAACCTCAAGGGGCAGTCTAAGCACTAATGCAAGCTAGCAGTTCTAATTCCCAAGGGAGTGTCTAGCGTCATCATATCCTCAAGTGTATAAACAGTAAATCTAAGGATTTCCACAGTATGCACGGAAATAAAGCTATGAGAAGCTCCTATATCGAAAAGTGCAGAGGATAAAACTAAGGCTACTAAAATCATACCTCGAACTATGGAAGGTCCAGGATCCTGCTCCTGATAAATCTGCTTTACCGCAAAAGTCTGGCCTGCACCGCGGCCCTGTGTAGCATCCTGAGATCCCTGAGCTGACTCTCCCTAAGCCTAACCACTGTTTCCACGACCTCTACCCTGTCCTGAATGACCTAAAGAACTCCAGCCCCCAGTCTGCTGTGGAACTGGTAATCCTCTTCATGTACGCAGATTCAAAACTGATCCTCCTTCACTATCCGCTGGAAGAAGAACCTTGCAGAAACATTGTAGATGACCCATCTTGCCGCATGATCGACAATCCACTGGGTCTCTCGGGAACTGAGGCTTCTTATGGCCATTTTTTCCACACTAATAGCACACCACTTAGTTTCCAGAATAAAGATCACTTCTACCAGAAGGAATGTCGTGCTTCCTTGAGTCACCTCGTGTAGACTCTCGGTGGTGCTTCTTGTCATCTACCTGAAAAGATTCAGCCATGGAAGCTGAACCTCCCTGGTCCACAGCTCCAGTCTCCCTCAGGTTTCTCTTCATGATAAGCACCTAGTTGACTATCATAGTAATAGATGTCAACTGGAAGACGTTCACCTGCAATCTGATGTCCGGTTTGAGGCCTTCCTCAAACTTCCTTGCTAAAAACAGCTCTTCATTCCCCAAAATGGGAGTGAAACGCCGTAACTCTGTGAAGCAAGAGTAATACTCCATAACTGTGAGAGTAACCTGGTGTAGGTTCATGAACTCTCTGGATCTGTCATCCCTCAGTATCTCCAGGTAAAAGTAGTCATAAAACGTACGCTGGAACTCGTCCCAAGCCTAGCCTATTGGCGCCCTACCCGCGAAACTGCATCCCACCATCTCTTGTCAGAATCTCACAGCATATAAGTCACGAGCTTCACTATCATCTACGGAGGTGTCTCCAGGTGCTCGAAGATGGATATCATGGCTTCTATCCATGACTCCAGAGCCTGCAGTCCTCCCCCCTGTGAATGTGGGAGGTTGCTGCTACTGAAAAAACCACGTCAACTCTGCCATAGACGGGGAAGGATGATGAGCTCCTTGGATAGTCTGCATGAACCTCATGAAACCCTCTATGAATTGTGCATCGGCACCAATGTCTGGAATCACTGCTGGTTCCATGTCCGGAATGATAGGTGGAACTACTGGCAGTACTTGGTCTGCCATATCAAGTGTGTGGTCATTGTCTAGTTCCTAACGTGCAACTGGAGGACGTCTTGGTTCTATAGCTCTAAAAATTCAAAAGCACACCTTCTTTAATGATGAACATAGTTGAAACATAAGAGAGTAAAATGGAACATGAGGTAAAAACTTTAAAAAAAATCTGGAAAACAAGACTACACGGTGTGTTAGTACCACTACACGGCGTCTATCCCGGAAATTTTACCCTGGGCATGTACCTTGTCCATACATGGTTGTGTAAACCACCCGTCTACACGGCATGTTCTCAAACTACACTGTGTGTGCTAACCCTTTTTCTCCTAGTCCGATCACTCCTACATGGCTAGGAACATGGTCTGTCCAAGCAGGAAACTACACGGTGTGTTTTTCCACTACACAACATGTTCTTAAGATTCTTCCCATGTTCGTGTTGTTGGTCACATGGACTGGTACACGGAATAGTACTACACGACGTGTCAACATGGTACACGGCGTGTTTCCCTATGGATTTTCCCAACCCATGTATTCAGTTACACAGTGAGGTCACACGGCTCCCCTAAGACAAAACTACACGGTGTGTTCATGGACAACACGGCGTGTACGAGACATGCCTTACCTGGCCAGTGTTGTTCGCGACATGGCCTGAAACACGGCTGACCCTACACAGCGTGTTCCAGGAAGACACGGCGTGTACTTGAAGGAAACCCCAGGCCCGTGTTGTTCATGACACGACCAAATACCCAATTCATACTACACGGCGTGTAAACTAGTACACAGCGTGTTCCTACAAGAACATTCACAACCCCGTGTCCCTGTCCACACAGTCAGTGACACAGCTAAAAACTACACGCCATGTATTCATGATGTACATGCCGTGTATTCTGGGTTTTTCCGGACAGTAGCCTCAGAACTGCACCGGAGCCCAGAAAACACAGAAAACAAGCATTTAGGTGCCAAATTCCGATCTGTGGGGGCCCATACTCCCCGCGAATCAAATATTGGAATCATAACAACGCATATAACAAGTAAACAGTATAACAAACTCAAGACCCACTAAATTCCGATCCTCGAGGGCCCATAACACCTATAGGACCAAAGTTTTGCATCCATGATAAAGAATCTATACATAAATGATACGCTATCAATAATGGTAGGTATTATATCACTGCAGCCATCACAACAGCATGCATCGTCTATCACAATTTCTATCACAATATCATGAGAACTCTAATGCAACCTAGATGGCATGGAAAAATGCATGACATGTGATTTTCTAACAAGTTACTATTTGATGCATGAGATGGAATACCCTCATCTCATCGGGATGCAACAAAATAGAACCACAATCAGATAAACAGTAATAGCACAAAACAAGTGCACCACCCAACGGTGAAATCAAGTAAACTGTAACATTTGCAAAACTTGAAAATTGCAACATTCGAGGTAATCTGGATTTTTCCCTATACACGGGTTCTAGAACTCCCGGGAACATCTATTTACCATTTACCTATTCCATCCTATCCCTGCCTAATGTTTCTAAACAGTAAGTCAACAGAAAAGGAAAGAAACTCCTCTAATACCACTTTGTAACGACCCGAATCCGGATCCACTCAACTTGTGCCCCATACCCGGTTCACCACATGACCTAAAGCGCATTTCCCTAAATGCCAGAGGCTTCCGACTAGCAGCGAGGTCCTTGGTTAGTCATTGGGGAAACTATTCCCTCATTTGGTAAGGTATACAGAAAAAACGGGAAATAATAGTCAATAGCAGAAGCAGTAAACTGCATACAATAACTGAAACTAAACAGTCGAAACAATGTATAATATAAAAATGATTAAAATGATGCAGTAGGTACAAGTATCTAAGGAAAGCATCAAACACAACAATGTTCTGAAATACAACTTAGAACAATGTACTAAAAGTAAAAAAAACTCCAGTATCATTGCAAGCATAGGCTTGGTCCTATGCTCTCCATCTCCAACCAGCAATCATGTACCTGAAGTAGAAGGGCCACAATCCCTATCCACACCTGCAACTATATAACCTGTTTGGGCCGAAAAGAAGGACCCAAACAGGGTGTGATACTAATTCCAGTAGGAAATCACCACAATATCTATGCCCTACTGTCAGTGAGCAATGTAGCAAAAGTAAATGAAAAAAATGCAGCAAAGAAACCAGAGTACACTAAGTAAAAAATCCTACAAATATCCATTCACATTTATTTAGTAATTTAATTCAGTCATTTAATTATCACCCAAGGAATCTAGCAACATCTCTATATTCCCAAAGCAAAGCAAGTAACACAATAGGTATCTCAGCAGATTACCTAAACTACAAGAAGTACAAAACACTAGCTTGTTCTTTGGCTTGGTGGACTCGTCACAACCAACCAAAAAATATTCACACTGACTCTCTGGGTGGATCATACTAGTAGACCCCTATATTCAAGTAATCATACAAAGGCATAGACACTCTTGGAAGCACTCACCATCAATTCTCATGTGGTCTTGCAAAGATAGGAATAGACTCTCTAAGGAAGCACTTACGTCTAATTCCACCTATAGTCTTGATACATAACTAAGGAAATTCTAAGGAAGCACAATGTCCAATTCCTATAGGTCCTGAGAACGATACTAATTTATAACAGACTCTCTTGGGAATCCCTTAATCGTCAATTACCTCTTTAGTCGACCGCACCGGGTTCACACAGCCCTGAGCAGTCTAGTCGTGCGTAATCGACTGTCAGCAGCCCTAAGTAAGTTCAAAAACTACTTGGCTAATAGCTATAATGAATCAAAATCATATAAATAGCAGGAAATACATGCAATCAATTGTCTCAAGGCAGGAAATCAATGCAACAAGGTATGCCTCATAGGAAACCTAATCCAGACACCGGTAAACAGCCAAAAAAAGGGAAACACCCATTGGGAAATCCTCAAACATGCTAACAAGAAAACATTAATCATCTACTAACCTCAACCATACAATCAATCTAAGTCAGACAATAATACATGTTTAAAAACCTAACTTGAGATACCCGATACATGGGAGTCCGGCACTTTTTGCACAAAAACTCAAATACATTCAACGTAGGGAAACAAACCACCTACCTCGATCCTAGGAGATCCATATACTTGAACCTTGGCTTGTGAATAGGTCTATAATGGAGAATATCTGCAAAAACATCTAAAATGTTAAACCTTAGATAACTCTAATAAGAGAAAGAATCAGGAAATGTGGCCAAGGAAAAACCAAGAACTCACTGCTGCGATTCTATTTCAACCGACGACGTTCGACTCGGATAATTGGTGATAGATCAGTGGCTCAAAGAATATTAGTCCTCCTCGGATGCTCTGGACGTAATTATGTGAAGAAGAAGGCGGAAATATAAATTAGACGTGACCTCGGTCCATTTAATGAAATAAAAAGAAAAGTACACGGCGTGTACTTCATGAATACACTGCATGTACTCGCCTTTTCCATACACCGCATTAAGTGGCCTCCACATCACCCCTACACACCGTGTGTGTGGCCCAGACACGGCCTCATGCGGGATCAAAGTACACGGCGTGTACTTATAAAGTACACGGTGTGTACATAAAAAATTTCCATATTTTTCTCTTTTCCTCAAAAATGACTAGAAAAGGAAAAACATACCTGAAACGAAGATCCAGGTTCTAACAGATATAGGAGAAAAAGAAAGGGATTTGGTGTTCTCATCTCCTCTAATTCCTTATCCAGGATAGTCACATTAGACTACCCATTTGTAAATGACCCATAAGAAAAGGCCAGGGGATTAATCCATGATGGATTACCTACTACTAGTTCTTGGATAAGATAGGATAATTATCCACTAACCCTCAAAGGTAAATAAATCATGATCTTATCCCTCTCTACCTAGAACTATAGTCTATGGTCTTAGAGATGACTAGGGAAGGACATGGTCCTAGTCCTAGTATCCAAGACCAAGATATCTCTAAAAAAACCCAAGGTTGAGGCCCTTGTGACCAGGGTAATCCATATCTTCATGCACCCTAATGACCCTACCCATTAGGTAGGACAAGTGTGGGACACCTCTGACCAATGGAATACATATCTGAATATGAGACACGTTGGTGTGTCTCTCTCCATGGTCATAAAAGTCCAGAAGCTTTGGTGGAGGATTCAATTTTCTCCCCCTGAAATGAGGGGTCTAGAGGAATGGGATCCCTTCCATTGGTGGATTGAAAGAGATCATAGAATATATCTCATGTAGGTCATGGTTTGGTGAGCAAGAGGTGATTCTCATAGAACCTATGAGGAGTTGGAAGTACTTCACATGGGGGGTACGCCTACATGAGCTAGATGTGCCTTATGTGATAGACCACTTGGGTAACCAAACATAGGTGAGGCATTACTATAGGCACCAAGGGTCTCCTTGGGTTTCTTTTGAAGGGTCTCGTGTAAGTCCCATATTGGGAATGGACCTTCACATTAGTGCTTCCCAACTTGGTAGATAGGGTTCCTCAAATAGGTATCTTGTGTTTAAGAGCCTTGAGGGACTTTGATTTCACTATCCCCCTTAATTTCCTCTTCAATAGGGTTTTGGGGATCTACGTGAGGGATTTTGGAGGATGTGGTGAAGGGGATACATGAACAAATCTTAGAGGCTCTTTAGTTTTTCTAGTCTATCTAATGAGGATCCCAAGGTTCCTATTTATAGAAAAATATGGGACCCTTGTCAAAGAAGGCCATTTAAATATGTAAAAAACATAGTAACCCAATGCAGGTACCCTATAAAGGGGTGTTCATTCCTTCATTGCCACACATAGGGGTTGCACGAGCCTTCTGGTGCACATACTGGGAGCGCACAATCTATTTTTAGGTGAATTCCCTTAGTTATTAGTGAAGATATTTATATATATAACATAGTTGGGTTAATATTCATAATCTTTTAATCCCATGTGACAAAATTGAGTGTTAAGAACCCCCCCCCCCCTCATGATTGGATCTGATCAGAAGAAGAGGTTCTAGTCCTGAGGTAGAGGGAGGAAAAGATTCTAAAAAAACGGAAAGATCAATTATTCTGAGTTTTGGATGTTGGTGCATATAGAAATACATGAATAAAGATATATATGAGGGTATTATATCCATAGGAAGATCGGTCATCACAAGAAAAAGTTCCCTACTTTTCAACATGGTATGTGGTATTAGCAACTGGTGTGATGCCCCTTCTATATTTTAATTGTTTCTATTGACCTATTTTTTGGATAGTTTTCAACGTAACTATGCATTTTTTTAACTATTTCAATTTTTCTTATCTAGTTGTGTTATGATATCCATTTTAAGTATTGTTTTGATTTTAGTTCATGTTTCTTTTTACTTTTCATTTTTCAACAATTGTTTTTTTGATGCTTCTCAAGAGAAGCTTTGATCCACTTGTATAATTTAAATTCAAAAAAAAATTGGTAGGAGCAATATGTGATCTGAGTTATCAGAATTTTGATTCCTGTATAAACTAAAAGCATTGCCTGGTTATTCATACCCAATGTTTCAAATCTCTTTTAGATTCACAATTACTGTAACAAAAATATATTGATATTTTTACACTATTGTACATTCAATATTACCTGAAGAATATCGATCTTACTCAGGTGGAAAATGATTCCACAACCATTCATGAATCTGTGAATGGTAAATTCTATACCCCATGGTCAAAAGCCTACATCATTAGAATATGAAAATGCATCCTCAACAATAGTATTCATATGGTTCATACCCAGCGTGAAGGCAATAGGGTTGCGTATCATCTTTCTTTTATGGTGGTGGTGGATCATAACTCCAGTTTCACATGCTTCCCAAAAATTAAATATTTAAAACTATAGGGGGTTATTTTGATTAGGGGGGATATAATCAGACTTCTTTACTTTAGGCCTCTCTAGGCCTCGTTTTGTTCCATGTCCCTATTTTGTTTATGTAGCTTTCTTACATAATAAATATATAATGATAATGGATCCATGAAGATTACCCACATTGTTCAATAGCATAGGCTCAGTGCGCAAGTCCGGTACACATGTCCATGGTGCAGGCTTGGTACATAGGCTCAACGTATAGGCCAGCGGATTCTATAAATACTACTGACCCTCCAATGAATCTCTCTTCTATTATTGTGTTATTTGACTCATGTCACACATATTTTCCACATTTCCTTGTCATTATTGTCTTTTTCACTGGTCTACTGAAGAAATATATCACATACATACACAGTACAACCAATTGAGTGAACTTTCTATATGGGATGACTTGGTTGAAGGGTATGTGCGGAATCACTTATTTGAAGGGTCTACGTGAAGTACCTAGTCAAAGGGACTATGAAAATCCCTTCCTTTTCCAAAATTTTTTAACTTGTTTAAATCAATATTATTACTTAATATAAATTATTAATGTAGTATTGATGGTTTTTAATGGATAACCCAATGGATTATCATGAAAATGTTGTTTCACATGCCTAAGAGATGATAAAATATAGTTGGATAGCTTATTATAACATGTGTGATTTCACTCACCTATATTTGGGGAAGAAATTGATGCATTATTAGTTCAACTATCTATTGAGTGACTACCTACCCTTGAATGATCATGGAATTCTGATGAGAGATCTCATCCCAAAGGCTCGGAGTTACTTCTTGAAGTCTTGGTCCATATAAAATAACAATTTTCATGCTGCCAATGTATCCTCTAAGGGTGTATACATCAATGAACGGTGGGTTCCCACTACTTATTTCATACACCATAGTCATTGTACCCCAGATCTAAACTCTCATACCCAAGAGTTGAAGCCTCACTATTATGAATCAAACTTTTGTGCTTCCTATAAATACTATTCACAAGGTTGGAGAGAGTATTGGGATTTCCACTATGGAGGATGATTCATGCCTGAATGGATGTGGGTGTACTGGGAACACCAAAATTGAATATAATTAAAGACGGTGATTCAAGACGTTAGTATTTACAAGGTTGTTTGGGTGGGGAAAACATATGTTTATAAGAACGCAAACATCATCCCTAAACTATTGAGTTTATGGATTCCTCATACAAATTGTTTTCACCTAAGGCATGGCGAATTCAGTATTAGCCTGTGGGATGTCTACAATATTTTAGGAGAAACAATCCTCAGGGATATGTATGAAGAGTTTATCCTACAAAAGGAAACATGGTATGATTGTGAAAGGACACTAGATTTGTCCCACTATCTTTTAAAGGTGGCTCAGTAGGTGAAAAATAAATACCCTTATCCAAGGGGTGACATCCATCTTGAAGCATGGATGAAGGCTTTCCTCAAGATAGTAGGAAAAGGTCACATCTTCCAACATCATACAGGATGTGCAACCTCATAAAATCTAAGAACTCTCAATAAATTATAGTTGACATTAGACCAAGGTTGGTATACCCTTTGGGGTTACAAGATCGATCTTGATGTTTCTACGAGGACCCGTCTGGTCGGCTTCTTCAAAATGTGGATAAGTATCTACCTACTATCAGTCCTTGAATCTAATGGTGGCATAAGACCAGGGACTTATTTTATAGCAACCAAAATATTCTAATAGATCCATATAGGCTTGGATACCCCTATACTAGCTACGATCTACTGGTCTTTACTTCATTCATACTCTAGGAATTCCCCATTCAGAATTTTAGGTCCATTTCAATTGTAATCAGGATGGATTGTAGCACACGTAAGTTATTACACTGTGCTGAGTGGGGTTAAAGTCCCTCAAGGCTGGTTTTTTCCATTTTTTAGGCTATTTTTGGTATTAATCCTTTAACTTTGGCATGAGATGAATTATTGAGGATTCTAAATGTATCGGGAGAGTTTAAATTCTACCCATATATTGATCCATCAACAGAGAAATGTACTAATAATGTAAAATCTAACGACGATCTAATGGAATACATGATGGAATTCATAGATAGCATACTGGTGGCATGTATTAACAGTGATAGCATCAGTGAGGCATACACTTCATATCGATTTACCCACCAGTTCAAGTGTCTAAAACAGTCAAGCATATTTCCCCCATGAATGTTAGGTTTCAAAAACACCTGATTATGGCCTGGAAATTCTAAATCCTGATGACATTGTTGGTGTCTCAAATGTTGATCAAGCTACCTCCATAGAGTGCATAAATCAGGGTGAAATTTGGGTATGCCAATAGTTTGATTTATTCATATCCTCAAGGGGAATTGATGAAGAGTGTCCCTCAATTCTAGGATACAATAACTGTTGGTCGCATAAAGTGTGGTAGGAAGGTCTAATCAATGGGTGAAAATGTTAAAACTCCAAATTATTCAATTCGATCTCATTTAAGGGCTATGAAGTAGGCTAGGGTTGAGAAAAGAACATATTCTCGGCCAAGGTGGTTTGGTTTTCACCACTAGGAGGAGACCCAGGTCCTAGTCACTTGGTCTTCTATGAGGAAAAAGAGTCATGAAAATGATTCAAAGTCAAAATGACACAGCTCTTCCTCCCAACCAACCACATTAGACCCAGATTACATGTGAACCCTAGCAATCCAAACTTGTAAAGGCATAACTCATGATGTTAGAGACATGATGGTATTTTTTCAGGATGGTGTATGCATCTCAGAGTTGGGGGATATCTGAGAACCCTCTTATCTTCACTTAAAAAATAATTTGACAAAGGTGAGTCAATACATTCGAGAGTTGGAAATGTTGATATATGAAATTGATGATTGGATCCTAGCCACTAAACAAGTATCTGACATGTTGGATCGAGAAAATTTTGAGGGGGTAGTTGGACACACCAAATAGAAATGGGAAGACTATATTGACCCTAGTGACATATCTCTCTCTTCTACTATCTCTTTTTACTTCTTCATCTACCATAAATAATTTTGATGGGATCTATCTCATAGTTTAGAGGAGGAGGATAAGAAACAACAGAAAATGTGATCAAGTCAGCCAAATATGAGCCCACAGAAACTCCCATTGGAGTAGTGGTTTAGTCTCCTAAACCCTCAAAACTATTCCTGATTCAAAGGAAAATGGTGGAGGAAATATTGGGAGGGTATCTTTAACTACCACCTCAAGTGTCCATTACTGAGAGGACTAATACGGATCTCTCACCATCTCAAGAGAGGAATCAAAAGAGGGCAAAAAAGTTAGCCCAGAATATGCACTATAGTAATCCTTTTCTCTATTATATATTTAAACTTATTACTAACCTAACATCTTTATTTAACTATGGTTTCATTTTACAGAATCTACTTCACTCTCCTCCCTCTATGGGTCCAAGACTGATCCTTCGAGGATCGAGGGGGACATTATGGGGGAGGTATAGACTCGTTCTGGTGAATCCATCCCTTTGACATATGAAGAATCAACCAATGAATTTGGGTGTTCCCCAATTATTTTAGATAGATGATAGGGTCATGGTAATGTTAGAAATATATAGCACGAGGCTTCATGTTCTAGTAACTGACTTTCTCCCTTATAATATTTTAGACTTTCCACATACACTAGATGACCCTGCAACAACCACCATCGGACCTATCTCTACTCTATAAAGAGTTAATAGGGATCCTAGATAGTCTGATGAAGGTTTTAGTGATGATCCTGACCTTGTGGTCATGATGATGTTATTACTACTAATAAGTTGGTAGAGAGAATCAACTGTAAGAAAATTTGGGTCTTGAGATTGGAATCTTGGATACCCTTATTGGTGAGGATGTTGTGATACTTTAAGAAATGTTTTATGAATTAATGGATCTTGAGGATAAGTTCAATCATATTAATATTCCCACCTCTTTGGAGGAATTCCAAGACTTTAGTAGTGAATTGGATGAATGTTAGTTTTATATTTATTATATTTTCCAATATAGTTATACTCATTTCATGTAATGTCTTACCCTAGAGTTCAACTTGTACATCTTTTTCTGTAGAGAATGTCTCCATGGATATTCATGATTGAGGCCTACAAATTAATCCTACCCTTATTTATGAGGGGTTGAAAACTAAGAATCCCAAGGTGAGAGATCCTTAAGGTCCCTCAATCCTAGTCATTGGAAAAATATAGGAGGATGCTCCTGGTCAGGAGGTCCTTACTCTGAGAACTAAGACCGGGGGTACCAGAGAGGCATTAATCCTAATAGTTAATCTAAAAATGAGTGAGTGTGATTAACTGTTCTGGTAACTTCACTGTCTTTGATGTCTGTTAACCTCATGATATAGATGATGGGTTCCACCTATTATTCATTGCCATCATATTCAGTGGTCACGCATGATGTGGGGACTTTTGTGCTAGTTCTTAAAACCCTATACGAGAAACTAATAGTATTTCCAAGGAAGAAAAATAGGGTGACTCGTTGAGTTTAATAATTCCAAAATGCATCTCTCCCATTGAGAGAATATTTGATTCAGCTTTGGAGACACATGATTCCTTTCTCCCTATATGCCACATGGTTTGGAGAGATATTTGGAACATAATTTTACATATACCTCTTGAAAATATTCCATCATGACTCCAATGACACCCAACTATGTTCACCATTTTAGGGTATGTTGTATTCGATTAACATATGATCCACCATGATGTGAAGTCAATCATCCAATAATGGGAGGATGAGTGAAGATAACAACAGGTTAAAAAGAAACTTGAAAACTGATTTCAAGATCTCAGAGATACTGTATCCCAATATGAGCTTAATCATGCCAAGAAGGTAGAGGATTACTATCATTGTATAGATGAGAAATCTCCCCAACTGAAATTCATTCAAGAATAAATTGATATTTTGATGGAATAGATAGTTCAAATACACTTATCTTTTATGGGGGATTAACATAAGTAAAAGAATATTTTTTGGAGTAAGAGAAACTTTTCATTGTTTAGGATGATTCCATGACATAAATTTTCAGGTTTCAATAAACATTATATAATGCTTGATTCAAAATCCAACACCTCAAAGCCTATGTTGTTGGACACTTGTAAGATATGTCATATAGGATCCAACATGTGGATTTTCTTTTTCATTTTGAAACATGAATGGAGGATTTTTGTTTCCAATAACCTATTTCTATATTCTTATCCTTATAGTAATCATAGTATAACACGGAAAGTGACCCATTTTATTGAATGTCATTACATTATAATAACAAAAATAAGGGTGGGGGTACACTAAAATTTTCCTAGATATTTGGACCTAGAAGGTGTATTTATATTGTTTCTAGGTTCATATGGAAAACCCTAAAAACATTTTTGTATTTTTTGTTATCGTCCTATTTTTTCCCTAAGCCTGATATGAGTAAAACTTAGCGGATGAGACTTGGATTTTGATTAGGACCCCGTTTTCAGGTTTTAAACCTAAAATGTTTTATGACTCTCTTTTCATTTATCAATGTTTTCATAAACCCTACGGAGCATAGGTATGGTGAGATAAGGCTCTACTTTTACCCAAGGTGCCCTTTTTTGGGTTTTCAACCTAGAAATCATTGTGACTCTTTTTGTAGGAAATTTAAAGTCTTACAAGTCAGAATAATGTGACTATTGTTTTAGGTCAAATAACTTTGACCATGAGTTATATAATCATGGACCAAACAAGGCTTGTTATCAAATAATTTTATGAAATTCTTCGGATACCCAAAGGGGAATCTTGAGTCATTATTTTTTTATTCTTAGGTCTAAAACATGATGCAAGAAAAGTGTGTGAGGAATGTCCATGAACCATGTTCAAAAAGAAGTTTCTAACATAATATTTTCATGTATCATTGTAATATAGGAGTTCTCACCTTGGGATTAATATGTCACTAGTTGAAAATATATTTTTGTGGGATACTATTCGTGAATCTAGTTGGGGAATGTTATTGTATATTAAAATAGTGTAATAGTCCATATGATAGGCTCTTTTGGTGGGAGACTTATGAAAATACAACTATGGAGTATTAATACATAGTCAGAAAAAGGTATCCATAGTAATTTTGACCTTTTAATACTAATGGTCAATTAGTTTTTGAATATCATAATTTTCAAGACCACGAAGGGTGTTTTTTTAAAGGAAGGTGTCTGAGAATAAAGTGAGTATATATATTTCCATTGGCCATGAATGGGAAATTTCTCTTCAATGAATTTTTATTATATAAATGAGGGTAAATTTTATTTAATGACCAATTTTTGGGGGAGGCTTCTCTCTGAAATGGTTTGATACATCATGTGGTTTAATGTTGTGTGGCCAGGATATGGACCGTACAATTTGATGTATAACGGTGAGGATGTTGTTGTACAGTTTAACATCCTGTGACTAGGATGTTATTCTATATAGTTTAATGTTATACACCAAGTAAATTATGGGATATAATTTGTGTTCCTTTATCTCTGATGGAAATATTAATAATTCTTCATTTCATGGTAATTTTTCTGGGAATGTTCCATAATTTTCATATATGAAGGGGAATGGTTGTAAGATATAATCTGGGGGCCTCTGGATATGAATAGTGATACGGGAGGAAGGTCTTATGGTGATATAGGAGGTCACTGTGGAGGATGGATGTGCTGCTAGTTTACAAATCCATTTTGTGGGTGACTTATGAAAAGACAAAGGAGTATGTTATTTCATTGTAAAATAATGGAACCCTCTGGCTAACTGACCAGTTTGGTGGGACACTTAAGAAAATCCAACTTGGTCATGTTACGTCATAGTCAAACAAATTTATCCATAGGAATTCCTATATTATACTACCAATGGATAAAGGAAATTTATGTAGATTCATATTTCCTCAGGAAAAAGGTTTGGTTTATGGAAGTAAAGTTCCTGAATATGGAAGGACCATTTCAAGTTAGGATTACCCAAGAATGGTGGAAAAGGTTTCCTATATAGGTATGACCTAAATTTAGGAAAATAGGGGCCAATATTTTTGGTTTATACGACTAGCACCATGGTATCATGGAAATGATGGGTAATATGTGTCCAATCAGACCAATGTTGTTCCGACATACTTTTGATGTGAGGGAGGAAATTATAAACCATGATCTTCGGGGTTCTCATATTGGGATAAATGAAATGGGAAAAGAAATCGAGGGATGATCATGAACCATGGTCAAATATAAGGTTATAGTATGATGTCGTCGAGTTTTATAGAGATAGAATAGGATTCCACCTAGGATAAATGTGTCTCTAGTTGGAAACCTCATTTTGTGGGTGACTTTATGAAAATCAAACTGGGGTGTGTTACTACATAGTAAAATAGTGGACTCCTCTAGATGACAGGCCCATTTTGTGGGAGACTTTATTCAAATCCAACTAGGGTGTGTTACTGCATAGTCAAACAATGGTTTCCTTAGGTATCAGACATTCTACTACTAGTGGCTGGAGCAATATTCTAAAGATATAAAATTTTCTAATATTAGGAGTGTGATGTGTGTAAGAGATATGTTCGAGCATAAAGGAATCATTTGGACTGTAATTTTCCATGAAGTTTAGATTCTCTTTCATTCATTTGAGTCATATGTTGGAGGGTACATTTTTGTTTCCTTAATGGACCCATGAATGAGGGAACCCAAATTAAGATCTCCTACATAGATCTCTGTTTGTACGCAGAAGAGGGGATGTTTTTTTAACCAGTGGTTGGGACTAGAACATGAGTTCTAGGAATCATTATGTATCTCATTGAAATTATAATCAATCAATATGTAGTTCTTGAGGAACTATTTAATTTAAATTCATGTGGAAAAGATATCTTCTATGAATTTTAATGTCCTGCGGTAATGATGAGGGTGAATCGATGTGAAAAAGATACATTGTGGTAAGACCAAGGTATAGGAACAAAGAGTCACTATGTATCTTGTTGGAGCAAGAATCAGGCCATAAGTAGTTCTAGAAAAGAGGCCCCATACTGATTTAATTATTGTGTGGGGAAGGGAAATTTTTCATATGGAATCATGAATGGGGTGAGAACTTATATTGGATCCTTTCATGTAGATCAGACTCATACATAAGGGGTGGGGTCATTTCTACTAGTTTGGATGGACCAGGATATTGGATCTGGGAATCACTATGTATCTCATAGAAATGAGAATAAATTAATACGTAGTTATTAAGGAACCATGCAGTTTAAAGTCATATGGAAAGGACATCTGGTGTTACTTTTAAGGTCATGAGACCATGAAAATAGAAACCCCGATATTAATTGACATGTCATGATTATGTGGGGAATCTTTTACTAAATCTTCTAATCCCACGTGATATATGCTTGGTGTGAGAAACAAGTAGCAGCAAAGGGTTCTTCCACTATAAAAAGGAGATAAAAAATGAAGGATAGGGGATTTTTTTTGGTGGATGGACTAGAATATAATATCTATGTGTCTCTATGTGTATCATTAAAGTGATAATCAATCCATAAGTAGTTCTAAAAAATATTCTTGTGTAGGTATGACCCTTATAAAGGGAGGATGGATTTTTTTGTATGTTTTGGTTGGACCCAGGATTAGAGATCTGGGCATCACTACATATCATGTGATGGAAGGAATCAATCCACACGTTGTTCTTGAAAAGGTTTGGTGAGATACAGACATAGAATATTTTAATCTAATTGAGAATAGATTGAAATGTTACACATTATTATGTCATGAAAAAGGATGTGAACTGTACATTTTAATGTCATGTGGAAAGGATATTGTCGTATAGTTTAACATCTTTAGACTAGGATGTTACACTATATAGTTAAGCTTATGAATGAATAATGTAGCTTAAATACTATAAATAATATGTAATAATTATAAATTTAATATTTTTTTCATAATTATTTTGTGGTAATATATCTAAGTATACTCAATAAAAAAATAAATTATATTTATTGACAACAAATTCTAAAAAATGATATTTTTAAACGTTCCATGTGAACCCTCTCCATAAGTTCCATGAACTGAAAATGGGAGTATAAAACTATATCAAAAACATATATTATATCATCATTAAAATTATATAGGTGACGAACACATGTTCAAGGAGTAAAGACCAAAACTTTTAAAATGAATCATGCATGGAAAAACATACCAATTAACACCTGAAAATAATTTTAACTATAAATAATTTATAAATTGGTATAATGAAATTATAATTAAATTATATTAAGTAAAATAAATATGAATATGTTTCTTATTCATATAAATAATAAACGTTTGTTTTTTTATACATAGAATTATAGTGTGTTCTACTAAGAGGGAGTTTGAGGTAAGGGTTCTTCTTCTCAAATTTCCTCCATTGAGATATGTTTCATATTATGCACCTATTTTAATTCACATGGTGTATATAACAAATATTTTACAAATTTTATCATGAGTAAATTTTTATTCATGATATTTAAATTTCCATTTCATGTTCTATTTTTAATTATCTTTTCATTAAAAGGTTATGAAATTTGTAATGTTTTCTTCCCAAATCTCACATTGAATTTGAGATTATACCATCTAAATTTTTAATTGAGGAAATTATATATTATTTATCTATAAAACCCCATTAGTTTTATTATTATCTAGTAATATCTAGTTTTTAAAAGTCTAATTAAAATTTCACCTTCATTTGGTTGAAAATTTAGCCAAAAAAATATTCTTGTAAGTGGACCTAACCTTATCTATTATTTTTGGTTAGATGTCTTTCTAGTCTATGTTTTTATTCATTATTTTTTTATAAATATTTATATATATACTTAAATGATTGATACATTTTTTTATATTTTAATTGACATTAATTACAAAAAAAATGTAAGGAGTCTCTTTTTAATTTTTTCTTCATGGTTCATCATCTATTGTATTTGACTTTCTTTATTAAAATATGAATAATTTTTTTTATTATTTTTTACATAAAATTATTTTTTAGAAATCTATTTTTTTTATAAATAATATTCATCTTTATGTTTTCATGGTTTTCCAAAATTTATTTTTATTCTCATTATTTTATAAATTAGTTACTTTTAAAAATAAAAGTTATCAAAAATAAGGGTTATTTCTTCTCCATTTTCAAAACAATTTCATAATGTTCTTATAAAAGTTTTTTCATCTATTTCAATATACTTTAATGTTTTCAATACTTTAATGGGTATATTATCAAATAATACCATCCTTTTTTATTCTGTTGATGGATAATGATCATGTCTTATGGATATTTTCATTAAATCTATTTCTTTCTAATGGTTTAATTAAGATGTGATGGAATTTTAAATGCTTTCATGTTCATGTCACAAAAATATGTATGGTACTCATTATTTTATTGGTTAACCTAGAATTCCATACCCCTCCAAATCATTAGGTAGATATTTATATCTCATTGTTTGAATTAAAACAGACTAGAGAGTGAACTAAATCCATTAATGTTTAATGGGAGATGGGAGTGAACCCAATCCCTCATAGTACTCTTTCCACTATGTGATTATGGTCTTGGTAGTGATCCTTGACAAATTAAATTCTTTTATATAATTATTTTTGTGCCACACTCTTATGAAACATCACTATATTATTCAATAATCTTGTGTTATATTCTAAAGGATAGTTATTTTTTACTCATGTCTCCACATTCCTATGATTCATGTCTTATGTTATGCCAAAATCCTTTTTTCATGACTCATTATTCATGATCTATGTTTTATTAGTTATTATTAGGATCACTTCTTGGATGACCAAACTAATAGGGGTTGAATCAGTTTGGGATGAATTTTTACAACTTTAAAATTTTATCCCTCTATTTTCCTTTGTTATTTATTCAATAAATGGATCCTTCTATGTATTCACATATAATTAGAAATTATGTACATAAATCTATCACAAACTAACCCTGGTAAACCCTGAACTGGTCACCTGATCATGCCTGCAACAAGGTCTGATAGGCATTCCCAATCCTCCCAGGTGGGAAAATAGTGTCAGGCATCATGCATAACTAAATTTGGGAATAATTTATCCCATAAAAAATAGGAAAATAAATAAATAAAAACAAAAAAAAATAAAAAAGGGCAGGTAGAAGAAAATAAATAAAACCAGACATACCTCTATGTGACCTCATGGGTCACCACCAACCACATAACTCTAGTCACTCCAAGAACTAACCAATTCTTGGAGACTTGGAATATAAAACTGATAAATAATATAGTTGTGATCATTTGAACTACCTAGTGGGAATTCCAAAATAGAAACAACACCCTATGACTTACGTTAAAAAAGAATTCCAATCATGTTAGTTTGAAAATAAGACATATAAAAATATGGTTTTCTACTATTTTATTAAAAATAGGTAACACGCTTCAATTATTAAGAAAACTACATTCCATAATATTTTTAAAATAGTTTTCAAAACATGAAATACATTTAAGAAAAATAACTTCTAAAATATAATTAAATCTAAAGCATGTGTCTGTATGAAGAACAATATACATATGTTGTTCTATAAAGAAACTAGAAAATAGATCACAGTGAAACATGATTTTTATTATTTCATACATGAAAGGAATACTAAGAAGAGAAAATTTAATAAATTAATACCATAGAAAAATGGGATGAAATGATAGCAAGAATAATGGGTAATCCTTAAGTATCTAGGTTAGTTGGGTCCTTAGGATCCTCGTACTCTTAGTCATTGAACCATATAATTCAATCCCATGAACTATATACTAGAGATTTCAAATAAAAAAAATCTATAATTCCCCAAAGCATCATCATATTTTTTTAGTTAGGTTTGTATCATAATCCTACTGGGGATCCCAGGATGGGGCCCTACTGACTTGTCCATCACACTGGTCCTTAGTCGACCCGCCTAGGTACTCAAGGTTCCTAAGTTTTACCTTAAAATAGATGTGAGTTTTTATCAAGAGATAATATAAATAAATATCACATTATTTAAAAAAAATCATCCACCTTCTCCCCTATGATCTCCCTCCTTAAGTGAATTCCCTTTCCAAGTCACAAATAAACAAGGTACTAGCCCATCTTTAGGCTCACTTTCTCAACACACATTTAACACTCAAATGTCACATTTTCATTTCAAGGGGAATGCCTTAAGGGGGTTCCATTTCTGTAAAATTATTTAAGGTTCCAACAAGTCCTTGTCACTTTTCAAGAAACATAATTTAGTAAACCAATTGAACATTGAAAATACTTCATGTTTTCCAAAAAAATGTTAAAAGAATATTTTAACATGAAACTCCCACATTGGAAGCTTAGGTAAATTATGTAAAATAAATGGAAACCCAGTTCTAAGATCTAAAACTAATTTTCATAAGTATATAAATACTACATAATAATAAAAAATATTTGTATAGCACTAAACCAATTAATGAATCAAAATTAAAGGTTCGTACATAGAGAACCTACCTCAAAACATGCCTTCATTGACAATGGACACTTCACACTTACACATATATACACCTCCACATATATATATGTACCCTTTAACCCAACTTACATATTCCCCTCGCCATCACGGAATATGTACAGGGAAGATGTGTGTGTCTGTGTGTGTGTGTGTGTGCTTACCTATGTATACACATGAAAGTATCCTTCAATAATGGTGGATCTAAACCACATAAAGGAGGTTCAAGGTTCACTAAAAAAATAAAAAATACCAAAAGGTCATAAAATACCTAATTAAAAATCAGAAAAATATGAAGAAAAAATAAAGCCTTCCCAAAAAAAAATATAGAACTCACTACCCTGAATTATCATGGCTAGAAACAACCTTAAACTAACCCTAATAATAAAACACCAATAAATAAAATACGAAAAATAAAGTTAGGTTTCTTCCATAGTGCACTCGCCACCCGATAAAAAAGGAAACTATGAAATATGGGAAAAATAAGGAGGTGAGGAAGAGAAACTAACTTGAGAATGTCACAACAGTAAATGGGTAATAAATCATCCAAGAAGAGGAGTCGAGAGGAGTGGTGTCACGTGTTTGGGGAGATCCTCTAGGCATCGAGTGAGATAGGGGAAAGAGGGGGTCACGTATGAGGGTGAGTGAATAGAATTAGGTTATTGTAATTATTATCATTATAATCATCATCATAATCATTATTATAATTTATTTATTTTATTTAAATTTAATTTAATCTAATTTATTAATTCAATTTTTTTTATTTTTTTATTTTTTTTAACCAAGGCATGCCACACAGTTTGGCCACACGGTCTTCCAAACCGTGCACCAACCATGAAATCACTTATGTATAGGTTTTTAGAGGCTGGTGAATAGCCCTATAACTAGCCATATATCCTAGAAGAACAATTGTTTAAGATACATGGTTTTATCCAAGATAGTGCACGGTTTCCCCTAACCATCCTACAATAGTGTTCCACCCCTATTGCTGCACAAAAATCTGAAAAACTCAAAATTTAATCTTGAAAACCAATAGAAAAATAAAGTAACCACAAATAAATAAAATAAAAAAGAAAACTTAGGTTGGGTTGTGACATTTATCCCAACCATAAAAACTTTCTTCCTCAATAAAGTCACCCATCATAAAGAGGAACAAAACTAGAACCTAAAACTTAACAAAAACAAATTAGACTATCAACACCGGTGTGACCTTCAAACTTGAAAATTAAAACCCAACTTTCTCAAGATAGAAAAACAAGGATGTCCATGGGGGAAAATATTGGGGTTTCCCTGCAATTTAAGAAACCAATAATCATGATATCCAACCCTCAACTAGAGAATAACTCGACAATGAAAACTCAATTTGATCACCAAACCAAACCATGATTCATAATTTCCATAGGAAACAACCATCTCTAAAAAAGGAACAATCCAACAAATCATACCAAAACTCATGATGAGATCCCAAACAAAAACTAGCCACCAAACCCATAGAACAAAAAGAGGCCCAAAAAACAACAAAATGAAAAACTCAAGAGGCTTCCTCTCAAAAATTGGATATGACAAGTTGGAGAAACATATCAAAAACCTATAAATTACTCAACTACATGAGAATATTTAATCTAGGTTCTATGGTTGGATCCCTCAAATATTGAAGTATGTGCATCCTCGTAGTCATGAGCTAACAACCACTATTTTAGGCCTTCTCTTTTGGAAACACGGCATACAGAACTTCTCTTTATGAATCAAATGGCCATGCCGTAGACAAGAATAAAAGGGATTATGAAAAAAAAACTCTAAACCAAACATATTGGAGGAAAACTAGAGGGTTTTCTGATGAATGAGAAGCAGTCACTAGCAAAAGAAACTTCTCAAGACTATGTTTCTCTAGTTCACACTTCTCACCAGATGGGGAACCTTTACGATTACCAAGAGGAACTAAACTGCCAACCACTATAGGCTATACTCTAAAAAACAGCTCATATAGAAATTTTAAAACCACTAACATTCAAAAGTAATCTTCCTCATATGAGAGAACTCAATCCTTAATCTCAGTACAAAGAACACATAGGAAAATAGGATCTTTTACTAGTTCACTTGAAACTATTTCTAGATAAAAATAACTAATTACTTAAAGTGGTCAACATATCCATTCCTAGTTTATTGACCCTACTAAACACCCATGATATCTTCCATTCTACATCCTATTACGGTCCTCAACCACCATAAAAAGGTAAAAAATAAAAATAACATCACCCCACTACTCCACTGGGAGTCTGGAAGAAACAAACAACAAAATGCTACCCCTCATAAACCATTGTACCTTTCTATGAGTCATACTATAAATAAAATGAAAAACCAATACCAAATCAATGTTAAACCAAAACTCATTCAAGATAAAATTTCAACTTAAAACACCAATTCAAAAAAAAGCACCACACAATAGAACTAAAGTCCCCTTTCTGAAACCATTCATTTCATTGTAAGTTCAAAACCATTTGAACAATAAAATCCATTTTCATAATCCAATTTCCATTTCATTTAATTTTGGACTAAAATTATTCCAATGTACACACTTATCAAAATATCACAATTACAATTTAAAATATATTTCCACAGAGAAAAAAAACTAAAAAGGTTAGGCACTTACCAATAGTGTTCCATGAAGCCTCGTATATATACATTCATGCACCATCTTATATGTACACCCATGAAAATGAGTAATTATTCACTAAACACACACTTAAATCTATATATTTGATCATTAATCGATAATACCAAAGGTAAAGTGAAAATAATTGAGATATCATTTTTCAATCCACTATTTAAGATAACTGGACCAATTTTTAATGTCCTCTTCAATTGTCAAAACAAGAATTTTTAAATTACCTATTCATATTCCAAATAATATCTTATAAAAACTTTCAAATTTTCAGAAAAAAAGTCATTCCATTTTCAAAGAACTCAATGATTTCATTTTAGAAATACAATTTTGATAAACCAAACATCATTTTGTAAATCTAAGGGAAACTCCCTAGAGAAAATTTTAAACCCAAACCAAGAAGAAGTAAAAGTAAAAAACTCTCACGAATCAACATTCCAAAAATATAGAGAAATTATTTTGACACATGAGTTGTTTGTACATCTTAGAAGACATTCTACCAACCATTTGAGCACACTGGAGGCCAACAGAGGTAGTTTCATGGTATTTTAATGGTTTTCCAGGTCATTCATAGCAACTATTCACCCTCTAAATCCCTTTAAAAATTCACTCCAAAGTTTTCAGATTCTAAAAAAACCTTATAATCTCAAAGACAAAGAAAAAACTCAATAAAAACCAAAAATATGGAAAACAAATATGAGAACTGATCTCAGATTTTAATGCACAACCATCCCAGACCACCCTAGTAATTCAATCATCCCACTAAATAAGTGGTGATTAAGAACCTACCCTCATCTCACCACTTTAATTCCAACAATTATATCTCAAAAATAATATAAAACCCCAAATAAAAAAAGTTATAACCTAGATTGGATTCCATTGTTAAAAAAAACTAACCTAGGTCAACCCTAAACTATTCACCTGATCCAGCCTGCAAAAAGGCCTGAGAGGTGTTCCAAATCCACCCAAGATGGAAACTAGTAATAGGAATCAATCATAACTCTATTTAGGAATGATTTATTATATTAAAAATATAGAGATAAATATATAAAAATAGTTCAAATAAAACTGAACTGGTAGTAGGAAATAAATAAAACTGGATGTCCTCTATGTGACCTTGCGGGTCACCACAAACCATAGAACCACAATCACTCCAAGAGTAAACCAGATCTGGGAGACCTATAACTAAAAGGTGATAAAGAATATAGGAATGAGAATTTAATTTTTTTTAAAAAGGGAAACAAAATCCTATGTCTTACCGTTAAATAGAAATACAATCATACTTGTTTGAAAATAAGACATATAAAAATTAGTTTTTCGACTCTTCTAATAAGAATAGGTAATAAGCATCCATTTTTAAGAAAAATAATTTCCATCATATTTTCAAAATAGTTTTCAAAACATGAAAGAAATTTCATAAAATTTTCTTATAAAATAAAATTAATGTTAAAGTAGGTTCCTCGATATGAAAAATAATACAAATATGTCATTCTAAAATGAAACTAGAAAATAGAGGAATATGAAATATGATTTTTGTAATGACCTGATCTTTTATGAATAAAATTACTTTTATTTTAATGACTTATAGATATAAAAAACACATGACCTCTTTTTTTGAGTTTAAATTATCGTTAAGTATCATTACCATTGATAATATAGTCATTAAAAAGTGATCACATGACTGATATAAATATAAGGTTTTTCAAAAATACTTTAAACAGAGAAAAAGGAGAAGATGGCCTCATCCAGTAGACTCGGACCATACTAATCTCACTTGTTAGAGCTTGGAAAGGAGGTAGTATTACTATTATTCACTCTTGACCAAGATCAATCCAAACTTCAACACGTTAAGATTGAATGGAATCATCTACGAGAGAAGTTCAAGTTAATAGAGATTACCACCCATGTGATGTTATCCGAGTCGCCTCAAGATTCTGTCATCATCGCACACCTTACCCTTAGGTCTTATGCTGGTGTTATAAGGGGTTATGTATTAAGTTATTAGTTACTTATTGTGTAATTTATTTTTTATAAATAAAAGTCTTATTACATCAATTCCTTTATAGGAATAGTCTTTCTTAAAAAAAGATGAATTTGATAAATTGATTTTTTGGGTAAAAATGGTACTTTTGAGAAATATACAAATTATTATATTAAACTAAGCTTTTTATTAATAATATTATAAAAACAATTCTTATAAATTATTATTATATTAGTTCCTTATTTATAAATGATTAGGTAATCAGTTTGATAAGAGTTATATTTTTATACGATAAAACAGAAAGTGTATATTTTAAAGAATTTTTGAATTTTGGAAATAATTAATCTTTTAATAAAGTGTTATTATTAAATTAATTTTATGAATAATAAATTATTATATAATTTTTATGAAATAAAATGCAATTTTTATTAAGGTTTGAAAACTGTTTTTATCAAAACCCGTAAATTTTTAATAAATGTTGGATTTCATTTTAAAAGTGAAAAGTCACATATTTAGAAAATTATTTAGTTAAAAATAATATTATTTTTGGAATCAGGATTTCAAAATTATCCAATGGTTAATTTTTCATAATTTTCTAATACAGATAAATTTTTGGGTAAAAAATAAATACAGTATAAATAAAATATGTGTTTTATGACATCATAATGACCTCAAAATGATGTATTAGATACTATAATGAGTATTATCAGAATAATATATGTTTTCCCATTAAAATAATTTGATTTATTTTTGTTTTACTTATTTTATAAAGCCTTACTGAATCCTCCAAAATGTATAATATATTTTATGATTTTAAATACATTTCCTTGAGAGCGTGACCCACCTCCACATAAGAAAGAGAAATATATTAATATTTTAGGAAATTGTCCTTATAAAATAATTTTTAACACTTCTATTTGGAAAACACCAAGGGAAAAACCATGTTAAGGTTTTTGGTTTTAAATATTTAATTATATAGATTCCAAAACCTATGTTTTTGAAATATTAAAAAACTCCCCTCCCATTTCCTATATAAATCCAAAAAATATCCCACTTCTCTTCACTAAAAATCCTTTTAGAATATCACTACTCTAACCTACCCTCTATATAATTCTCCTAAGGTTTCCCAATATCTTAATAATCCACTATTTAAGCTTTTTATGTCACACATTCAAGTAAGGGATCCTTACTTTCCTTCCATTATCATTTTTATCTAAGTTTCTTTATGTTGTTATATCCTTTTATTTTCAATTAAAAATGTTTGGTTATGATTTTAAACCTCCCAAAAACATCCATACTTATTTTTTAATGATTATATACCCCTTTATATGTCATTAATGCTTTCTATGTACACCTGTTACAATGCCGAAATTCTGTAAGGGATTTCTCTCTTCGTATTTCTATTCAAGCATTTCTTCTATGTTATGTATCTAAATTCCATTTCATATGTTGGGATATTATTTTCCATTATACCCTTACTTTATATTTCCTTAATAAATTATGATATACCTATTTCTCTCTCATCATCCCAATTTATGAATTTCCATATGACACTGTTATGCTGCCAAAATTGCACTGCGATTTTCCAATCCAAATTTATCATGTAGTGAATACCATAACCATTTCTCTATAAATGGTATTCACCTTTATGCACATATAAATTTGTAATTGTACTAAAAAAAATTTATTATACATTCTTTTATGGTGTAATAAATTATGATGTTGAATAAATCCATGTTATATGATCTATGTGGCACACTAGAGCATGAGATTGAAATGATTATGAAGGGTGTGCCCTGATAGTGCTCTAATGCATTGGGTAATGTTTAGTTTCAGAATATTCCATGTGAAATGAGGTTTTTCTCGTGATAATTCATGTGAAATTAGGGTTTACTCAAGTTAATCCTTGTGAAATGATCCTTGGCTCATGCTAATATCATGTTGTTTGTTATTGCCACATTTCCATGTTATGATAATCATGCTATATCATGCCTTCATGTTCATGTTTCCCTTATTCTCCATTCATATGCCTATTGCCTAACATGTATTGTATTATTCATGTTATGTCTTTTTTACTCCCTTACTGGGCTTTATAGCTCACCATTTTCTTATGTATGTCCTCAGTTTATCCCATGCAATGCTAAGTGTAAAGGAATGTTATGGTCATGTAAAAGAATTTTTCAATAAAGATGTTTTATTGTATATCTTAAGTTGTCATTTAATGTTCCTAATCCCCAAATACACTATAACTATCTATCTTATGGGTTTTATTAAGTTAAATTTTATGTAATAAATAGTTTTTAAGTGTGTAATAAAGAGTAGGGTTGTTATAGTAAGTATCAAAGGATAGGTTTAGTTATTTTTGGGATAAGGGTTATAAAACTCTAGTGAAATCCTTAGGGATAAGACTATGTATAATAAAACAATACCTAATTTTTTGTGAGTATATATTAAGTGGCTAATGAATTAAATACATCCCTTACTAGATACGAACTAGTATAGGTGGCTCAGGCATCAATGTATCTAGGGGTAAAACCCAAAAACACCGCTTTGAGATAGACTCGAACAGGATCTAGTGCACGAAAATGAACCTTGATGCACTCTTGGTTCAACACTCCTAGGGGATATGCTTTGATAAATTCATAAGCTTACTATAAACCATTGTTAATGGAATAAAAAATTCCCATTAAAATATATGTTGGGAAGTAGATCATAGATAACTTATATTGAATCCTATAAATTCATAAGTTAAGGAAATCAATTTAATTTATAAGTTGTCCTTTTTTGTAATTGGATTCCACTTTATGTGTTTAATAGTTTAAAATACTTACCCCCAACTTTTCTTTTATCCTATCCAATGGCTAGTAATAGGAGTACTTGGGCTAACAATTGATGCAAAGATCAATGTGATGATTTTTCTAATGATATTCCCAATATAATGGGAGAGGGAATCTCAAACTCTATCATGATACTATATTAGTTAACTAAAGTTTTGAATAGAAACCTGGGTCATGAGGAACATCAACCCCCCCAAGAAAGAACAAGCTGAAATTGAGAGATTCATGAGACAAAGGCCTCCTATTTTAAATGGATCAACTCCATTGAGAAGATATTATCCATCCTTCAATTTTTCGAAAAAGATAAGGTAATTATGGATACATATCATATGGAGGGTGAAGCTTATCAATGGTGGACATTTATGAAAAATAAAAATCCTGAGGAAGAGATCGAGGCATTGGAATGGAAGGATTTTTAGAAAAAAAATTGATAAATATTTTCCCCATACCCTCCAACTTAATATGGAAAGGGACTTACTTACCATTAAGAAAAAAGATGACGAATCCGTTAGAGAGTATGAGGAAAAATTCACAAGGAATGTACGATATGCATTCTGCATTATTTTTACTCCCTAATTTAAGGTTGACCGCTTCTTTGGTGGGCTAAAACCTAGCCTACAGAAAGCCCTAGAAATTTGTGACTTTGATATCTATGAGTAAATTGTCATATGTTCCCTCAAAGTCAAAATAGAGATTGAAGAATCTCAGAGGTATCATGGGGATAAGAAGTGGAAATCTGAATTTAATTATGGTGTTCTGATAGATAAATCAAATGGTTCTAAGAAATTCCATCACCCCACTTTCCAAAGGCGCGGAAAGAAGCACCCCATAAATTTTTTAAAGGGTATGAGAAAATTATTTAGGTGTGGAAGAAAAGGGCACTTATCCAATAGTTACTGACAAGAAAAACCCGATGCTATGACAGATGAGAGGAATTATCCATTCAACCCTTAGCGCATTGTTCATTTCTAAAACTGCAAAGAAACATGGCACTTTTCGAACCAGTTCCCTAAGATAAGGGTTTTTGGAGGCAACCAATAACCTCTATGTCATTAAAGGAAATCTTTTTTCCATCACTAATTCTAAAGTGAATCCAGATGATGAAGTGGTGATAGGTACTCTAGTTATTCATTCAATAATGGAAACATACTTTTTGATTCTGGTTCTATGCATTCTTTTATATCCTGAAAGTTTATTAGAACAATCCAAACACCACAAAAAATCATGGAAGTAGATTTCACTGTGAGAACAAAAAATGGGGAAATTATTATATCCCATGAATATAACTCCTCCCCTATCACAATTTGTGGATTAAACTTCATGATGAACCTCTTCATACTCCCTCTAGTGGAATTTGATACAATTCTTATAATGGATTGTATTTCCCTATATATATCCAATATAAATTGTTGTGAGAGGGAAATCACTCTCCATATGGAAAATCAACCCCCGATTCTGTACAACTACAAGGAGGATGATGAATCTTCTTTAGCACCATCATCTCAATTGTGGATATTACTACCCTATCAGCATGCTTATCTTTCTTAGATGATTGAGTCTAAGGAAGGAACCATCCTCCAATACATGCCTATTTTTAGGGAATTCACTGACGTGTTTCCTAAGAAATTGTCTGGTCTTCCTCCTAGAAGAGATGTCGAATTCTTGATTGATCTTATACTTGGGGAATTTCTAATATCCAAGACTCTATATATAATGGATTTTGTGGAACTTTAGGATCAAAATAAACAACTACAAGATAATCTGGATAAAGGGTTTATAAATCCAAGTGCTTCACCATGGGGTGCACTAGTCCTCTTCGTCAAGAAGAATGATGGGTCAATGCGCCTTTACATTGATTGTGGTGAGCTCAAAAAATCATGATAAAGAACAAGTATCCTCCTCCACGAATTGATTAATTTTTTAATCAGCTTTGTGGAGAACAATACTTCTTTAAGGTGGATCTGCGGTCATGGTATTACCAAGTAAGTTTGAAGAAGGAGGATATCCCCAAGACTGCTTTTTATACAAGTTATGGGCACTATAAATTCATAGTAATGCCTTTCGGACTCACTAATTCTCTAGGAATCTTCATGGACTTGATGAATATATTCTTTAGATATTACCTCAAAAAAATTGTGGTATTATTTATAGATGATATTCTAATATACTCCAAAACCAAGTAGGAGCATGATAAGTATCTAATCACTATACTAGAGACCTTGAGAAAGGATAATATCTATGAAAAGTATAGGTAGTGTGATTTTTTTGAAGGAAATGTCATTAGTGGGTCATATTATCACAAGCAATGGGATATATTTGGATCCCTCCAAGAAAAATCCAATTGAGGTATAGCCAAAGTCAACATTTGTGATGGATATCCATAGCTTCCTTGGGTTAGCTGGATATTATTGTAGATTTGTGAGAAATTTCATATGATTTTCAAACCCTCTTACCAAGGTAACTCAGAAAGAATACAAGTTTATTTGTAATGGTGAATGAAAAGAGAGATTCAAAGTAGTTAAAAATGAGGCTTATCACTATGCCCGTGATCACACTACCCACAAGTGGAGAACATTTCACGGTATTTAGTGATGATTTGAAGAAGGGGTTGGGCTATGTGTTGATGAAAAATGAAAAATTCATTGCCTTTACTTCAAGTCAATTAAAATTTCATGAGTAGAAATATCCAAAACATGATCTAAAGTGTCTGCGGTGATCTTCTCTTTAAAAATTTAGAGACATTACCTATTTGGGGACAAGTTTCAAATATATACGAATCACAAAATCATCAAGTATATATTCACATAGAAAGATTCGAATATGTGCAAACGAATATGCTTAGAGCTGATCAAATACTATAACTACTCAATCCATTCCCACCTTGGGAAAGCGAACAAGGTGGCAGATTATCTAAGTAGAATGGACCCAGTGATTATATCATTGATGAGAATTGAAAAGGATCCAATCTTATTAGATTAGATGAATATGGACATGGGAATCATAAAGAAGGGAACATCGTCATTCCTTTCACAAATTATTGCTCAACCATCTCTTTTAGAAAGGTTAAAGGATGATCAAAAGGATGATGTGGGAATTCAGAAAAAAGTAGAAACTATTAGAAAATGGAAATCCTAGGAGTTAAATGTTAATGAAGATTGAATTTTGAGATTTGGGTCAAGACTATGTGTTCCATAAAATCTGTATTTTAGGAAAGAAATTTTGGATGATGCACATAGGTTTAATTTCTACATTCACCCAGGAAACACATAGATGTATCAAGATCTATGAGAGAATTATTTGTGGGATAACATGAATAAATAGATCACTGAGTATAAATAAAAGATCCTAGTATGTTAGAAAGTGAAGGATTAGAGGTAGAATTCTAAGGGGATGATGTAACCATTACCCATACCAACATGGAAATGGGAGAACATCACCATGGAATTTGTTACTAGAATTTTGAAGACATCCAAAGGAAACAATGATATCTGGGTTGTTGTGGATCATCTTATAAAGACTACACACTTCATTGAAATTCGATAGGATTTCTCTTTGGATCAAGTAGTATGGATATACATCAGAGAATTGGTAAGGCTGCATGGAGTATCACTATCGATTGTATCCGATCGCGATCCAAGATTCACCTCTAAGTTCTGGAACATTGTCCAACATGCTCTAAATACTGATTTGAACATCAGTACGGATTATCATCCTCAAATTTATGGTAAATCTGAGAAGACTATCCAAACACTTTAGGACATGTTGAGAGCATACTCAATGGACTTCAAAGGAGGATGTGACCAATATCTTCCTCTAGTTGAGTTTCCTTATAACAATAGTTTCCACTCAAGCGTCCAAATGGCACCTTATGAATCCCTTTATGGGAAGAGGTGCAGAACACCGGAATGTTGGGATGAATTTGGGGAGAAAAAACTTCTAGGTCTAGAAATGGTTGAAGAAATGGTAGAGAATGTTAATACCATCCAACAGCACATTAAAGTTACTCAGAGTCGACAAAAGAGCTATACTGATAATCGTCGATGAGACCTAAATCTTAATGTTGGAGACATTTTATTAATCTATATATCACCATGGAAGAGAGTTATGATATTTGGGAAGAAGGGAAAGCTCAGTCCAAGGTACATTGGACATTTTAAGATCCTTGATCGAATCGGAGTAGTGGCCTATCAACTAGAAATCCCACCAAACCTATCTCAAGTACATGATGTATTCCATGTATCACACTTGAGGAAGTACATACCTAACACATCACATGTACTCAATCCAAAGTTTGTTCCATTGGAGAATGACCTCTCCTATGAAGATAATCTAGTGAAGGTCTTAGATCTTAGAGAAAAAGTTCTGTGAAATAATATTATGTCCCTCATTAAGGTGTTGTGGTGAAACCACAAGTTTGAAAAAGCAATATGGGAACCTGAGGAAGTGATGAGGTAGAGTTCCCCTCATATGTGTTAGTGTGGGAAAAGGAAATTTCAAGGATGAAATTTCTTAAGGGGGGAATTTTGTAATGACCCAATCTTTTATGAATAAAATTCCCTTTATTTTAATGAATTATAAATATAAGAAACACATGAACTCTTTTTTTGAGTTTAAATGACCATTAAGTATCATTACCATTGATAATATAGTCATTGAACAGTGATCACATGAATGATATAAATATAAGGTTTTTAAAAAAATCCTTTCAACATAAACAAATGAGAGGATGGCCTCATCCAGTAGACTTGGGTCGTATGAAGCTCATTTTTCTAAGCACATAAAGGTGGTAGCATCACTAGTCTTTTCTCTTGACCAATCCCAATCCAAGCTTCAACACGTTGATATTGAACTGAATTGCCTATGGGAGATGTTCAATTTAATAGAGATTACCAAATGAGCGATGTTATTCGATCCACCCCAAGATTTTATCATTATCACACACCTTACCCTTAGGTCTTATGTGGGTCTTATAAGGGGTTATGTTATAAGGTATTAGTTACTTTTGTGTAATCCATTTTTTATAAATAAAACTCTAATTCTATCAATTCCCTTATAAGAATAGTCTTTCTTAAAAAATAATGAATTTGATGAATTTATTTTTCAGGTAAAAATATTACTTTTGAGAAATATATAAAATTTTATATTAAACTAAGGTTCTTATTAATAATATTATAAAAACAATTCTTATAAATGATGATTATATTAGTTCCTTGTTTGTAAATGATTAGGTAATCAGTTTGATAAGAGTTATATTTTTATACAATAAAAAATTGTATATTTTAAGGAATAAATGAATTTTTGAAATATTTAATATTTTCATAAAATATTAATATCAATTTAATTTTATGATTAATAAATTAGTATATAATTTTTATGAAGTCAAATGTAATTTTTATTAAGGGTTGAAAACTATTTTTGTCGAACCCCGTGAATTTTCAATAAATATCGATGTTCATTTTAAAAGTAAAAATTAACATATTTAAAAAATTATTTATATAAAATTAATATTATTTTTTCAATAAATACGTTGAAATTATCCAATGTTTAATTTTTTATAATTTTCTGAGACAGTCGAATTTTTGGGTAAAAAATAAATACCGTATAAATAAAATATGTGTTTTATGATATCATAATAACCCCAAAATGATATAATAAATACTATAATGGGTATTGTTGTCCTAATATATTTTTTCCCATTAAAATAATGTTATTTTAGATTTGTTTTACTTATTTTATAAAGCCTTAGTGAATCCTCCAAAATGTATAATATATTTTATGATTTTAAATTCATTTCCTTGAGAGTGTGACTCACCTTCACATAAACAAGGGAAATATTTTAATATGTTCGTACATTGTACTTATAAAATAATGTTTTCCAATCCTATTTAGAAAAAAACATGGGAAACCCCCATGGGAAGGTTTGTGTTTTTGAATATTTAATTATATAGATTCAAAAACCTAAGTTTGTGAAATATTAAAGAATTCCCCTCTCATTTCCTATATAAACCCACCCAATCTCCCACTTCTCTTCACTCAAAATTATTTTATCATTTCTTTAATCTTTCCTCCCCTCTCTATAATCCTCCCAAGGCACCCCAATTTCCAATAATCCCCTATTCAAACTTTTGAAGTCACACACTCAAGTAAGGGATCCTTACTTTCCTTCATTTCTCATTTTTATCCAAGTTTCTTTATATTTATATACAATTTTATTTTCAATTAAAAAATGGGTTATGATTTCACACCTCCCCCATAATTCTATACTTCTGTTTTAATGATGAGAGACCCCTTTATCTCTCATTAATGCCTTCTATGTACACCTGTTACCATGCCAGAATTCCGTAATGGATTTCTCTCTTCTTATTTCCATTCAAGAATTTCTTTTATATTATGTATCTAAATTCCCTTTCATATGTTAGGATATTGTGTTCCATGATCCCCTTACCATATTTTTCATGTATAAATGATGATATACTCCTTTCTCTCTCATCAACCCAATTTATGAATTTCTATTTGATGTCATTATGCAGCCAAAATTACACCGTGATTCTCCAAGAGAAAATCATCATGTAGTAAATACCATAACCATTTCTATATCAAGGGTATTCACATTTATTCATGTATACTTGTTTAATTTTACGTACATGTATGTATTCCAAATTATATTATCATTTAATAAATGATGATGTTGAATGAATTCATGTTATATGATCTATGTGGCACACTTAAGCATGAGATTGAAATGATTATAAAGGGTGTGCCCTGATAGCACTCCAATGAATTGGGTCATGTTTAGTGTCATGATATTCCATGTTCAATGAGGGTTTACTAATGATAAATCATGTGAAATTAGGGTTTAATCATGCTAATCCATGTGCAATGAGCCTTGGCTCATGCTAATATCATGTTGTTTGTTGTTTCCACATTTCCATGTTATGATAATCATGCTATATCATGCATTTATGTTTATGTTTTTATTATGATACATTGATATGCTTATTTTCTAACATGTATTGTATTTTTTATTTTATACCTTTTTTACACCCTTACTGGACTTTATATCTCACCCTATATATGCATATTGCTTAATGTTCCTAAGCCCCAAAGACACTCGACTTATCAATCTTCTGGGTTTTATTAAGTGGAATTTTATGTAATAAATAATGTTTAAGTGTGTAATAAAGAGAAGGGTTGTTATACTTTTTATTATTTCTCACATGAAAGTAAAACTAAGAAGAGATAATTTAATAAATTAGTACCGTAGAAAAACAGGATTAAAAGATAGAAAGAACCATTAATAATCCCTAAGTAGCTAGGTTAGTTAGGTCCCTAGGATCCTCATACTCTTAGTGATCAAACCATATAATCTATTCTCATTTACGGTCTTCTAGAGAGTTAATCTCAATGTTTTAGCAGTCCCCAAATAATCATCATATTTTTTATGTAGTTTTTAGCATAATCCTATCAAGGAGAATAGTTCAAGCCCCTGTCGACTCGTCTAGTGTACTAGTCCTTAGTCCACCCCCTAGCTACCAATGGTTCCCAAGTGGTTTGTTCAAAAAGAGGTGAGTTTTTATTAAGATAGCATATAAATACATTTCAAATTATTTACAAAAAAACCCTATAAACCTTCTCACCTATAATATCCCTTATTAAGTGCATCCCCTTTCTAAATAACACATAAACAAGGCACTATCACATCATTAGACGCACTTTTTACAACATATTTAACACACAAATGTTACATTTTCATTTTAAGGGTAATTCCTTAAGGGTTTTCCATTTCCATAAAACAATTGAAGGTTCCAACCAAGCCTTACCACTTTTAAATAAAAATAATTTAGGAAACTTATTGAACATTGAAAATACTTTACATTTTCCAAAAAAGTTTGAAAGAATATTTTAACATGAAAAAACCATGTTGGAGGATTAGCTAAATTATGTAAAACAAATTAAAACCAATTTCTAAGAGACATAACAAATTTTTATTGAATATAAATACTATATAACAATGAAACATATTTTTAAAACACTCGTGAAATTAACAAATTCAAATTACAGGCATGGAAATAGGGAACCTACCACAAAACATTTTGCCTTTAATGGAAACCACTTCACACTTACATGTATATACACCTCCACAAATATATATATATAATCTTTAACCCAATGTTCATATTCCCATAACCATGAAGGAATATATAAAAGGAGGGTATATATATATATCTGTTTTTGTGCTCCCCAATAAATAAACATGAAATTCACCTACAATAATGGTGGCTCGAAACCACCTCAAGGAGGTCCAAGGCACACTTGAGAAATACAAGAAACCCAAATGTCAGAAAATACCTAATTAAAATATCATTAAAAGAATAAAACATACTCAAAACCAATGGAAAACTCACTTCCCTCAACTATTATGGTTAGAACCGACCTTAAACAAACCCTAGGAGTCAAGAACCAAAAAAACAAATACCCATAATTGTGTTAGGTTTATGCCATGTCGCATGAAAAACCTAAGAGAAAAATAAACCAACAAATAGGGTAAAAAAGAAAGAATCTAGGAATAGAAACTAACAATAGAAGCTAAAAAACATAAATAGGGAATAAATTGGCCCAGGAGAGAAGCTAGGAGGAGAGGTGTTGCATGCATGGTGTCACGACCTAACCCATGTTAGGGCTATAGCTTCAACTACCCCAAGCAAGCCTCTATAGGATAGGGGTGGTGACTAGCATCAAAGTCACAAAAAACTTTGGGAGGCCTTTTCCTAATAACCTATAAACACGCACAAACATCCAACTCAGTGAAAAAGTGTAGAGGGAAATGAAAAAGATGCAACACTACTATAAATAAACCAAGCATGAATGAACCGCTAAATAGTAAAAGTATAGTAAAGTAAATTGAAAGGAAAAGGGGGAAAATACACACATAACTAGAAGGGTTCCCTAACTTGGTAGTAACTAAAAAAGGTAAAAATAGTTGATAGATCCCTGCTCCTGAATCCAAAGCTATGACCACCGTACGTGGTCCAAGAACCTGTATCCCTATGATCCTATGAACTAATGATCAACTTGTCTGTCATCTGTATAAGGCACGACACATATGGTAAAAACCCATGTTGGGGTGAGTATAAAAATTCTCAATAGGACACCCCAAAAGGTGAAGGGGGGCAGTAATAGATACTCATAAAAGGAAAGCAGTGGATAAAACAAGGTATAGAAAACGGAGTGCAGCTCAACCCAACAAGAGAGTTAAGTAAGATCATCCAAACATAAGGAGATAGAAAAAGTGAGAAGATCAACTTCTCGTTGAGTCTTCACTACCTATATTATGATATTATACATGTCCAACCATGAAAATCTAGACATAGAAAGCACATGGAATACCTCGCGCGTCTTTAACTCTCCTGTAAGGAGAGTAACCACAACCCAAGGAGTGGGAAATGGAAATAGAATATATATATATATATATATATATATATATATGCTCGGTCAAAGAAACCCAAATGAGATATTAATGTGATCATCATCTCACATCTCATCCCAAGAAAGAGTCACCAATAGTTCCATAAGTAACCACCATCAATGCCTAGTATCCCTCACGTCTGCCCTAAAATACAAGTCAAAGGGGCTAAAACACCACACCTCGATACTATCCTCTTTGGGTGGTTCTGTCTCACCCACATGGTTTTAGGTCACATAACAAGGACGCCTCTCAGTGGGGAAATCACCCCTCTTACCCGTGAGTCCAAAGTAATTTAAAATTCTGTCTCGTCACTGGTTCTCATAGAAGGATGGTGTAAACTCGAAGTAGATGACCAACTCCCTAGTGTGTCAGGGGGATTCCACTCTGAAGTAGCTGATAGAGGACCCACATGCATGTCGATGGGGGATTCCACTTTTAGGTAGCTTATAGAGGACCCACACTCATTCTGATAGGACATTCCACTCTAAGGTAACTAATAGAGGACCCACACTAATGCTGATGGGGGATTCCAATCTAAAGTAGATGATAGAGGACCCACACACATGTCGATGGGGGATTCCACCCTCATCACTGTAGAGTACCCGCACCCTAGTATGTCAGGGGGATTCCACTCTGGTAGTCATCATAGAGGACCCACTCCATAATGTTTTAGAGGGATTCCACTCTAAGTCATCGAGGAACTACACAAGCCATCACTGATGGATGATACCTCTCAAAAAGTAATCAAGGAATGTCGCTGCCCATCCCAGCTGGAGGATAATCTCATAAAAACCTGATAAACCTGCCTGATCACAATCATCGATGGACATCACCTTAAAAGGTTTCTCACTTGGAACACCTCACATCATATCTCAAAATTCATTGCGGAGGGCACCATCGTGTTCTATATGTAAAACACTCCAGATAGGCTACTCGCGGCTGAAATCCAAGTACTAAAGAAGGATATGCGAGAGATAAATGATTTTTAGTGTGGTACACAGTGCACATGGGGCCCCCAAGATGTGTGACCTTGCCTCACTACCTGGCTATGTACCCACCCATACTTGGGTACTAAACTGTGAACAAGTACCTTAAGGTGTTCTAGTGTTCTCCCAGAGTACATGTCACCTCTATCTGAAAGGCTGATGAGTGCAAGAATCTCATCATTGATCCATAGGGAAAAAATGTAATTCTACTAACATTCCACTTCAAACAGACTCGGATAATCAAATGGATCACACTATTATGATCCTTGTAGAAAAACACACAGGATCGACTATTCATTCCCTCGAATTAGACTCCTGGAGAAGAAACTCTATTTCACAGCATTGTGCATGAATAGTGTCTTGTGGGGCCTAGGTCACTATCTCAAAACACATCATACAGATTGAACCATTGCAATTCTCATGAAAAAACACATGGAATCATTTATTCATTCGTCCAAAACGGACACTCGGTGCAAAAGTCACATTTCACCGCAAATGCCCAAACCAGGCCTCATGGGGCCCACACATCAATTTTGGTTTAAGCACCGAAAATCATTCTTGAAACATCTACCTCAAATTCAAGATCGTAATGTTTCTAACAGCACGTCTATTTGATGTCATGTGAAAGAGTTACGACAGATGCAAGATTCTACAATAATATTATTATTATTATTGGGTGTTCTGTGGACCCAAACCATGAACTAAAAATCAAAATCTAACATTGGCCCTGAATCGACCGTCTTAAATACAAAGTTATTTCACCACTGATGTCACATTAATCGGACTTTGTATGTAGGAGTTATGCCAGGTCAAATATTTAATAATAATATATTATTATTAATTCAACGTTTTGGGGGCCCAAGCCATTAACCCAAAATATAAATCATTCAAACCATTATCAAATGGTTATTCTTGATAATAAATTTTTTTCCATAGATGGCATAAAAAATAGACACTCTATTTAGGAGTTATGGTTATTTGCATCTAAAAACCGAAGACATATCCCACTTCGGCCCTATCCACCTGCCTTGGCCTAGACTAATCACTACTTCCCAAACCACTCTTCCATGGTCTGCTATGGATCTTCCACCTATGCACACCCGCGCCGCCTTACCTGAACCAGTATGTTCTTCTATGTTCTATTTCCGGTCTTGTAGCCCACCGCATCTGTCAGTCTCCACTGCCACCTCGCAGACCACCGAGGACACCCTTGTGATTGGAAAATTGTTTTTGTTCAGATCTGTAACCCTCTGGATGAGATATTCACAAACCTATCCTCTACTCAAAGATCCATAGTTTTTTAGATGCGATGAAAAGTTGGTACCACTTCCTCTTGCTATCGCGCCTCCACCAGTACTAGAAACTTGAAACTGTTTTAGATATGGAATCCCTTGATCATGACCTTCACAGGTCCATGCTCCACTCAACGTTTGGAAGTCATTTCATTTTATGAAAAAATTAATGATTAAGAATGGTGAATAGCATACGAAGAACAAAAATAAAGATCAGTCAAAAACTCAATCGGATGATGTTCGTTGTTCGTTTATCCATTGATAAGGATAATCAAAGCAGTACAAGCAACCAGAAATCAAAACGACATCCAAAACTTCAATCATGGAAAATTAGAATCTGAAAGAAGGATCCTACCTTGAATTTGGATCTACCATTGTATTCAATGCACTTGTATCTACACGGATCTGAAGTATTGTTGCGATCCACAAAGAATTTGGCGTCGAATCGCCATCGGAAGTGGATGATGGATCTCTTTCGGCACTAAGAGGAAATGACACAAACCCATGCTCATTTCCTTAAACATATATTTATAGGAAAATACCAGTGGTCACAGAATCTAAACCTCCTTCTCCCACTCACATGAGGTCACCCCTAGGGTAAACACCCCATTATAAACTCAATTGTGGTCTCAAGTTTCCAATATGAGTTATCATTCAAGATTTATTTGAATTAACATCAGATATAAAATAATTGTATTTAATTATTTTATTTATGGTTATGTATTCGGAGGTGTTTTCTATATAAATCTCCTGCCAAAAAAAAGTTATGTACTGCCTAGGGTAAACTCCACGCTCAGGACTCAGCTGTGGCCTCATATTTCTAGTCTGAGCTACCATTTATGTGATATCACATTTCTATTGTGTGCATAGTATAAAATGTACTTAATAATTTTTTATAATTTATTCTGGGAATATCGAGCCTCAGAATCGCATTCCATCTGAATGTATTCCTCTTGAAATATATGTATAAATATTCCAAAGTCTTGCAAGGAAAAAACGTGATATCTACATCATTCCCTCCTTCAATATTTTCATCCCCAAAAAGAAAAACTATAGAAATAACTTGGGATACTGAGCTCACACCTTGATCTCCCGCTCCTACAAAAACTCTTTCACATTTTCATGTTGTCTCAGCACACAAACCAAAGGGATTTTCCATCTATGTATGGTCTTATTATATTGATGATGTGTGTAGGATCATACACATATCTCCTCAACTAATACATATGGAAATGTCATGCACCTGCTCTAGATGTGGCGGTAGGGCAAGGCAGTAGGCAACCTCACCAACCCTCTACGTGATCTCAAAAATTCCTGAAGAACCTTGGGGATAGCTTTCTCTTCCAGTAGAAAACCAATATGTAATCCCTAATCATATCCTCTAATGCCTAGATAGTGTGCTCTGTCTTCCCATCGATCTGGGGGAGAAAAGATGTAGTCATCCACAGCCGGGTCCTGAATTCCTCCTACCGGCCTCTCAAAATCATGACATAAAATGCATGTCACGATCGGATACAAACATCAAGGGAGCCTCGTGAAGGTGGATGATCTCCTACATGTATAAATACCCCCAAACACTTCACTGAACTCTACTTCCTAATAGCAAGGAAGTGCATTGACTTCATGAGTCGTTTTACTATTACCCAAATGGTGTCATGGCCCTTCACTATGTGTGGGATCCTTATGACGAATTCCATGGACATGTCGTCTCATATCCAATAATGGATTTCAATAGGTTTCACAAACCACCGAAATTTGGTGCTCAGCTTTCACCTGCTGATAGGTGAGGCATCATGAGATGAACTCAACTACGCTTCGTCTCATGTTAGACCACCAAAACAGCCATTGAAGATCATTGTACACCTTTCCCACACCATTATGTATATCTAAGGGAGAAGTGTGAAACTCTTACATCACAATCGGGACCACTTTTATCCTTGGATCAAGATATTGTGATTCCCTCCTTCATAATATATATCTGGTGTGTCACCTTTTGATATCTGAGTCACAAAAGATCTCTCATTCAATGTCTCACAGTTGGTACTCTCTCACATGCTCAAGAAGGTAAGGTGTCAACACCATCGACTAAAGAAAAATTGTACCCTCCTACTCCACTAGGGTCAAATTCTGGGAAGATAAATGCTCTGAAACTTCTTACACTTGGTTAGCCTAGGACTTCCTGCTAAGGAATATACTATAACATTTCCCTTCTCTACAGTATTGACTATCTCAAAGTCGTAGTCCTACAGAAGTCCAACTACCATCGCCACCACAGGTTTGGGTCTCTCTGAGTTAAGACGTACTTGAAACTCTAGTGGTTTGTGAAAAATACAGAGTTCTCTCCCAAAAGGTAGTGTCTCCCCACTCTTAAGATAAATACTACCACTGCTATACCAGGTAATGAGTCACGTAGTTCTATTTAGGGGGTCTTCATCACCTTGACATGTACATGCTAACTATTGTATCAAGGTTGACATTGAGTACGTGAGGTAACAATGAACAGGGAAGGTTAGTAAACTCATCTAACCGCAAGAGGCTAGACATGGAAAGCACATGGCATACCCCATGCATATTTTCCTCTCTTGGATGGAAATTAACCCCAAACTAGGCACTCTAGTGCACCCACTAGTGGCATTCCAAGTAAAAGGAGGTCAATCAAAAAAATCCATTAGTAATTCCAAGACCTTCTCTGACACTCCACTGCACAACCCTGCCATAAATTTACAAGTTATAGGGACTCATCCACCAAACCTTGATGCTATCCACTTTGAGTGGCACTGACTCACCCTCATAATTTTTCTCACATCACAAAAATGTGTCTCGGTGGGGGAAGGACCCCTCTTTCTCATGCATTCAAGGATACGTCGAACAACAATGACACAGGGTTACATTGACACCCCGTGTCACCCCGATAAAATATCAAGAGAAGGGAGAAAATAGTATCACTTATCATCTTGTGCATTGTAGGATCATAGACATCCATAACATGCAGCTACTCATAGCCCCGGCTACCTGATCCTTGAGCCTGATGTGAGATTCTTGGTGGTGGTGGAAGTATTTCATAGCATTTTCCACCAAAAACAACTCCTCCTGCTCCTATGAAAGCACCTACTCCTCAGTGAATACCCTTTCCCCACCTAGGATATCCTTGGTCACGGCGTCGTCTCTACCATAGTGGTTTGTTTACTATCTACCTAATAAGATCAACACGTTTGGTCGGGCAGTCTCATGCCATGTGACCTCACCCGTCTCAATTATAACATCATCCTTTGTCAGGCTTCCCTGGTGCTCTACATTTTCCCAGACCAAGTTTCTGAGTCTAATCATGGGAAGGACTCCAACATCGAGGCCCTGCCAACTGACGTCAGCTAGTTGCGGAAGAAGTCCCAACTCTGACATGCCCACTTCCAAAACTAGCTAACTGGAATTCCATTGGAATAAAGATATTTGTCACCAGTTCCCTTTCTAGAACCCTAGAGTTTGTGGGGATGCACAAGGGCACTACATCTACATAGATATCTCTATGGAGTCTGTAAAGACCCGTAAAATTCAAGGGAAATTTTTTTCTTAATTTTCTTTAGAATTTTACAAGAGCGCGGTTTCAGACGGCACCTGATTCCGAGGCCCGGAGTGCCCGGAATTAATTTCCGAAGTTTGGCTCGGGTACGTTCAGTGAACGAATGAGCGGGAATTCCTAACTTTTGTTCCGGTGCTCGGAATTGAAATCCGAGGGCACCGATGAACTCGCAGCGCCGATTTTTCATTTAAAGAGACCTTTTCGGGAGTTGCGTTTGTTGCGGGTTGAAAGTTAGTTTTAGGGGTTTTTAGTTTGAGTTAAATAAAATTTGTATAGAACAAATTTTATTATAACTTGTTAAAAAACCTACCAAAGGGGGTTGGAAGTGGGACCCACACCCACTTAACCTCCCTTGGGAGGATTAAGTGTGGTGGGGCCCACACGAACCCCTAAACCTTTCAAATTCTCCCAACTTCCTTAACGCCTCATTTAATGGCTTGAGTTACCTTTTTAATTATGGGAGTTAAACCTTTTGAATTTCAAACTTTTGAAATTCTTTTGTGTTATGTGATAATAAAATAAGATGTTATCTTATTTTATTTTGGGTTTTTGTTTGTCTACTTGAGAGGTGGAGAGTTCTTTCTTCTTCCTCAAACTCAACGAAGAACGCGAAGAACGTCGTTCTTCAACGAAGAACTTCTCCGCCGAAGAACACGGTCCATCCGCGACGCCGTATCCGCGACGCGACGTACTTCTTCTGCGTCATCTCTTCCGCGACGGTTTTCCGCGACGAACGCCGTCGACAACGACTCTTCCTCCGACGTCAAAGGAATCGACACCGATATTCCACGACTACGTCAATGTGCGACTATCGAGGTAGGGGTTCTTGAGTTCGTTGTTTTCTTTATTATTTGACTTTCCTCAAGACTTGACGAAGAACGCTCAATTTCCGACGAAGAACGCCGCTCCGCTCTTCTTCGTCTCCCATGTCAACGAAAGAGAACACCGCTTCCTCCTCGGACCTTCTTCGTCGGCATACGAAGATTCGCCAACGACGTAACTCTTCGGGCATATCTCTTCGTCAACGGATTGACGAACGATGACCGCGACGCCCGACCACCGCGACGTTGTCTTCCGCGGGACGTTGTCAAATCTTCGATCTTATACCCGAGGTAGGGGTTGTTGATTCAATATTTATTTATTCCATTTCTTGATCATGGATTTCGCATGTCAAACATGAGACTTTTGAATGTTTTAAGTTGCGTTATTATTTTAACGTGAGGGGGGCCGGACCGCACGAACACGGCCGAACCCCCCTCCATCGTTCTTATTTATTCTTGCGGGTGGAAGCAAGTGGCGTGGTGCCGTCACACCACGCGGATGATCGTGCAAATATTTTATGCGGCGCCGTTGCGCCACGCCGAGGAAAAATCTTCAAGAACGTGACGCCATCGCGCCGCGTTGAATGGAATCAAGGCACGGCGAAGGGGCGCGGTGCCGTCGCACCGCACCGGATGACGAACGCCGCGGCCGGTTCCGGGCCGCGGCGGGACGAGGAGACCGCGGCCGGTTCCGGGCCGCGGCGGAAGAGTAGACCGGCGGCCGGGCCGCCGGCGTCGGAAGCCGAAGGGGGGACCGGAATTTCCGGTCCCGTTAGAGAAAACCGGCCGGCCAGCTGGCCGGCCGGATACCTTTAAAACCGGGGGAATTAATCCCCCGGCCACCTCATAAAAACCCCCCTCTTTATGAGGGGGGCGGTTCTTTGAAGGAGGGGGGCAGCCGGCCCCCTCGGTTCCGCACCAGCAGGCCCCCCACGTGGGGGGGGGGGGGGGGCGGTTTTAAAAGAAACCGGCGCGGCACAAAGGCCGCGCCGCCCCTCAAAACGCGGGGGTTTGTCACCCCGCATGCCGCCACCTCGCGGCGCCAGGCCGCCGTGGCCCGCCGCGCCGCCGCGCCGCCGCACCGCCGCCCCAGGGGGGGGGGGGGGGGTCGGGCCGGGTCGGCCCGGACCCGGACCCCCCCGTTTCGAACCAGAATTGGTTTTTGGCCCATAACTTGAGCCTCGGACCTCCGAATGACGAACCGTCTGCGGCAACGCGATCCTTGGATCAAGACGTTCGTTTCGATATATCGCACTCAAGGTTTCGGTTAACTTTGAGTTCGGACGGGTTGGTTCGTTCACGAAACCAACCGGGCCTTCGGAGCGGAAATGCTCATATCTTGAGCTACGAACGTCCGATTGACGCGCCGTCAGTCGCGTTGTGTTCCTCTTAGTGAGACGGATCTTTTGGCATACTCCGCCCGAGGTTTGGACGCAGGTGGAGTACGGTCGGGTTGGTTTAGCCTTAAAAACCAACCGGGCCCCGGAGACGAAAATGCCAATAACTCTCAGACCGGGCGTCCGATCGACGCGCCGTCTGTTGCGTTGAGTTCCTGTTGACGATACGGAACTTTTGGATACATCAACTCTGGTCTTCGTGACAGTTGATGTATCAGCCTCTCGGCTCGTGGAGCGGACCCTCCGAACGAGCTTGCTATGTGCGGGAACCCTAGTGCTGGCTGCGACTGCTACGACTACTACTGCTACTGTGACTGCGACGACGACAGTACAGAGATCCTGTGTGGATTCGACGACGACGACTTCAGCACTCAGCGATCCTACGTGGATCAGTGCTACAGGTCCTGTGTGGGCCCGATCCTGTGTGGGTCCTTGCGCTCAGCGGTTCTGTGTGAGCCAGCGCCTACAGGTCCTGTGTGGGCCCGATCCTGTCTGGGTCATTGCGGGGGTTAGTTACCTATCGATCCTTCGTGGGTCCGACGACTTAGATGGATCAGTGATCATCTTTATCGTCCTTGAAGAAGTATACCTGTGTGAGCTGAATCCTGTTGCTTTCCTGTGTGGATTGTGTTGTGCAATCCTGTGTGGATTATGTTTTGCTTTCCTATGTGGAATACGTATACTTTCCTGCGTGGACTGAGTTGTACTTGGGCTCGGAGGTTGGAGCGTATTTTAATTGATGACTTAGGTATATGTATGGGCATATACCTAAGCAGTGTCGGTTGTTACTTCGTGATTGTACTTTTCTTCGTGGTTTATCCTTTGTGGATTTGAGAGACCTTCAGGGGTCTCGGGGTCCCTACTGAGTAGCTTATACTCACCCCTGCACGGGCTTCGCCCGCACTACGTTGTGTTGGTTGCAGACGACGGACAGCGTTGACCTTAGCTGAGGCCTACAGAGCGGGACGGTACCCGGAGGAGGACCACTGGGCGGGACGTGCACGGAGCGGACGGCGGGACCCGTGGAGCAGAGGAGCTATCTGTACCCACCCTTCAGGTGGGATTTCCAGTGGACAGCTCGGTGTAGCGGCTTTTACTTTTCAGTTGCTGTTTTCCCTTTCAAGTTGTACTTTACTTTCAGTTTGGGTTTGTATTCTGGCCCATTTACCTTTCCGCACTTTCAGTCGTACTCTGCTTTGTTTAGTATTTACTTTCCGCTTGTTTACTCTGTGGTGTGTGTTTACTTTTCAAAGGCAATGCCTTCCCTTTTTACCGGGATTTACGCCTTGGTGCTAGTCGCCAGCCCCTGGCCTATGGAAGGCGGGCTTGGGGTAGTCACGGCACGGACCCCGAGGGCGGGTCGTGACAAATTGGTATCAGAGGAGTTCGGTTCTACCGCGAACTCTGATCTTTTCTATGTGAAGCAATAATGTTTAGCGTATTGAGTGTGGATATCAGTCCAGGGAGTCCAGTGTTGGTGCGGCGGCCGACGTATCCGTACACCAGGACCCTGACTTCTGATTTCCGACTTAATGCACGAAAACATTGATTGCGTGAGTGTTTCAAAGTTTTCTTTGTGATTACTTATATCAGCTCACCAGGTATACTGTTCTAACCGTGGCGCACCTGTTTCCTTTTCAGGATGGCCCCACGACGGCAGCCAGCTAGGGTTCCGAGAGTCGAGCGAGACGAAAGCCCACCGAGCGACGAGGCCTCGGTGCAGGGCCCTTTTCCAGTAGTGGCACCGGCGGTAGCTTTACCCGCCGATTCCCCGATGCTTCCAGCAGCAGCCGCTGACGATGCACGTCGCCTCAGCGCACTGCATGAGTTTCAGCGCCAGCGACCGCCCAGGTTTCGCGGGGAGACGGATCCCCAGGCAGCAGAGGACTTGCTGGAGGCAGTAGTTCGAGTGTTTAGGCTAGTGAGGACACCAGCAGACCTCATGGTGATCCTCGCTGCGAGCCTACTACACGCAGCAGCAGGACGATGGTGGATCTTGATGCTCCAGGTGCACGATGAGGCATCTCTTCTTTGGACGGACTTTGAGAGCCTCTTCCGCTCGGAGTTTGTCCCAGCCACCCTTCGTGCGGTGCGTATCCAGGAACTTCTACAGCTGCGGCAGGGCAGCTTGACGGTCGCTCAGTACTCGGCGAGATTTACCGATCTCTCGCGCTACTCGACCGACATGGTACGGGACCCATTCTTCCAGGCCCGGACCTTCGAGCAGGGTTTGAGACACGAGATCAGGGCATCGCTGATCTCCCTCAGCATACCGACTCAGACAGGAGTACTGGAGCGGGCCCTTCTGATCGAGAGCTTCCTTGCTGAGTCTACACCAGCACAGCGACCCACCGCAGGGCGGCACGTGGCAGAGTCATCCGCAGCAGGCAGTCGACGGATGACTCAGGGGTCCAGACAGACCAGACCTTCGGGCAGACGATCTCAGGGCACTGGCTCAGCAGTGCGGGGCACACAGCGCGAAGCCAGTCTTACGAGAGGCAGACAGTGCTACTCGTGCGGCGGGCAGGGCCACATGGCTCGTGACTGCCCGACCCGTCGTGCCGAGGAGCAGCAGACAGTTGATGTACCACCGAGGCAGAGGTAGAGGGTCGACCGTGGCGGTCCGCAGGGAGGAGGCGGACGAGGCAGAGGAGCTGGACGAGCAGCTGGTGGTGGCCGATGCTTTGAGGCTCTACCACCACCACCACCAGGAGGTCCACCCCGACCACAGGGATCTGGCGCTCAGCGTCAGGCACAGCTCCAGGCAGCAGAGGCCTACGACCACGACGCACCCGAGATGATTCGAGGTACTATCTGTGTCTATTCCACCCTTGTTGTAGTTCTTATAGACACAGGAGCGAGTCATTCTTTCATAGCTGCTGCCCTTGTTCGGAGCTCGGAGATTCCGACAGAGCCGTTGGCTCGATCCTTACGGCTAGAGACTCCTACGGGAGCAGACTCAACGATTACGCACTGGTGCCGGCAGTGTGAGCTTACTCTAGGAGGCGAGAGCTTCGGCTGGGATCTTCTTGTAGCAGCGTCGAGGCCTTACGACGTCATCTTGGGCATGGATTGGCTATCTACGGTCCATGCACAGATTGACTGTTTTAGGCGCAAGGTGCGATGTGTACGCACCGACGGGAGCAGGTTCACCTTCACCGGCGAGAAGGGAGCCTTAGCAGCACAGGATGGACTTCCGCGGAGGAGAGGACAACCCATCACTCATCAGTTGGCTAGCCTTATCCTTGGAGCAGTTGACGTGCGGAGTCCTGGTTTTCCTGCAGTGGTGGATCAGTTTGCGGACGTTTTTCCTGACGATGTTCCAGGGCTACCTCCTCGCAGAGAGGTAGACTTTTATATTGACTTGTACCCCGGGACAGCCCCGATATCCACTCCAGCATATCGGATGGCCCCCGCCGAGCTTTGAGAGCTACGGGTACAGTTGGAGGACTTGCAGGGCAAGGGGTTCATCCGACCCAGTGTTTCACCCTGGGCTTCCCCGATATTGTTCGCCAAGAAGGCGGACGGGATCTTGCGACTTTGTGTTGACTATCGTCGCCTGAACCAGGTGACAGTGAGGAACAAGTATCCGCTACCGAGGATTGATGACCTCTTTGATCAGCTCAAGGGAGCACGGTGGTTCTCGAAGATAGACCTCAGGTCAGGCTATCATCAGCTCAGAGTCAGAGACGAGGATGTGCAGAAGACGGCCTTCAGATGTCGGTATGGCCACTATGAGTTCTTGGTTATGCCTTTCGGTGTAACCAATGCTCCAGCAGTGTTCATGGCTCTCATGAACAGGATCTTTCAGCCATACCTCGATCGGTTTGTCGTGGTCTTCATCGACGACATTCTGATTTACTCTACGACAGAGGAGGAGCACGCCTATCACTTGCGAGTTGTTCTTGACACACTCCGAGAGCACCAGCTTTATGGTAAGCTCTCGAAGTGCCAGTTCTGGATACGTGAGGTCCACTTTTTGGGACACGTTATCTCTGAGGCGGGAGTTGCAGTAGATCCCGCAAAGATTGAGGCTGTGTTAGCATGGGAGCCACCCAGGAGCGTGACTGAGGTTCGGAGTTTCTTGGGACTAGCTGGTTACTATCGGAGATTTGTGCCGAACTTCTCCAGAGTTGTGGCATCACTCACAGCTTTGACGAAGAAGGGGAAACCCTTCGTGTGGTCAGACAGATGTCAGCAGAGCTTCCAGGAGCTGAGACAGAGATTGACTAGCGCACCTATCTTGAGGTTGCCTGAGGAGGGAGTAGGGTACATAGTCTACTGCGATGCATCAGGGACCGGACTCGGATGTGTTCTGATGCAGGAGCGGGCCGTGATCGCCTATGGATCACGTCAGTTGAGGCCGCATGAGCAGAACTACGCTACCCATGACCTGGAGTTAGCAGCAGTGGTCTTCGCTCTGAAGACATGGCGACACTATCTGATGGGCGAGCGCTTTACAGTCTTTTCCGATCATCAGAGTCTCAGGTATATCTTCTCGCAGAAGGACCTGAACCTGAGACAGCGGCGATGGCTTGAGTTCCTCCAGGACTATGACTTTGAGATAGTCTATACTCCTGGGAAGGGGAACGTAGTAGCCGATGCCCTCAGCAGGAGGACGGGCATTCAGCTACTCGAGGAGGCGACGGAGCATCTAGCCTCTTTGCAGATATCCTTCGTAGATAGAGATGGAGCAGCCTTTCTTCAGTCTCTCACAGTCACTCCTCCACTACTGCAGCGAGTCAGGGAGGCACAGCATGGGGATGCTGACTGTGAGACACGGCGTGCACAGATATCCTCGGGACAGGCACCTGATGGTTTCTCCCTTGGAGCAGAGCACGACATCCTTTTCAGAGGACGTACCATGGTACCAGTAGCTTTGCGAGAGGAAGTGCTGAGAGAGTTTCACACTTCTCCTTTGGCGGTACATCCTGGAGTGGCGAAGATGTACCAGGACCTCAGACGACAGCACTGGTGGCCGGGCATGAAGAAGGCTGTAGCAGAGTTCGTTTCTCGATGCCTCACCTGTCAGCAGGTGAAGGCAGAGCATTAGGTACCAGCAGGCTTGGTACAGCCCTTGGAGGTTCCGGAGTGGAAGTGGGACGGCATATCTATGGACTTCGTGACTGGACTTCCACGCACTTCCAGAGGTCACGACTCCATTTGGGTGATTGTTGACCGACTCACCAAGTCGGCACACTTCTTACCCATCAGAGAGCAGGGCTCAGTGGAGAGCTTGGGACGTCTCTACGTTCAGGAGATTGTGTGGCTCCACGGCGTGCCATCATCTATCGTCTCCGATCGAGATGCCCGCTTTACTTCCCGACTTTGGAAGGGGTTACAGCAGGCGTTCGGTACGCAGCTACGTCTTAGCACAGCTTTTCACCCTCAGACGGATGGTCAGACGGAGAGGACCATTCAGACTCTCGAGGACATGCTCCGCGCATGTGTCCTCGACTTTGGTCGTAGCTGGGAGGACCACCTACCCTTGGTGGAGTTCGCATACAACAACAGCTACCACTCCACCATCGGGATGGAACCGTACGAGGTGTTGTACGGCCGACCATGTAGATCTCCTTTGTGCTGGACAGACCCTGGGGAGTCAGCACTGGTGGGACCGGAGATGGTCCAGGCCACGACAGAGAAGGTCCAGGTCATCCAGGAGCGGATGAGGACAGCTCAGAGCTGGCAGAAGTCATACGATGACAGGAGGCGGAGGCCACTGGAGTTTGAGGGTGGCGACCACGTCTTCTTGCGGGTCTCACCTCGACGTGGTATTCGGAGATTTGGCCGAGGCGGCAAGTTATCTCCGCGCTTCATCGGACCCTTCCAGATTCTCAGCAGGATTGGCGAGGTGGCTTATCGCCTGGCTCTACCACCTCAGTTGCACCGGGTGCACGACGTCTTCCATATATCCCAGCTGAGGAGATATGTGCACGACCCGACGCACATCATTGACCATGGGGAGCTTGACGTTGACGATGGGGCGACTTTTACGGAGGTCCCGGTGGAGATAGAGGATCGACAGGAGCGGGTCCTGCGTGGGCGATCGATTCCTCTTGTGCGCATCAGATGGCAGCACGGGAATCTCCAGGAGAGCACATGGGAGCGGGAGGCTCAGATGCGTGCTCAGTACCCTCATTTGCTTCCCTAGTTTTTGATGTATCTTTACGGGGACGTAAAGCCCTGAGGTGGGAGTAATGTAAAGACCCGTAAAATTCAAGGGAAATTTTTTTCTTAATTTTCTTTAGAATTTTACAAGAGCGCGGTTTCAGAAGGAACCTGATTCCGAGGCCCGGAGTGCCCGGAATTAATTTCCGAAGTTTGGCTCGGGTACGTTCAGTGAACGAACGAGCGGGAATTCCTAACTTTTGTTCCGGTGCTCGGAATTGAAATCCGAGGGCACCGATGAACTCGCAGTGCCGATTTTTCACTTAAAGAGACCTTTTCGGGAGTTGCGTTTGTTGCGGGTTGAAAGTTAGTTTTAGGGGTTTTTAGTTTGAGTAAAATAAAATTTGTATAGAACAAATTTTATTATAACTTGTTAAAAAACCTACCAAAGGGGGTTGGAAGTGGGACCCACACCCACTTAACCTCCCTTGGGAGGATTAAGTGTGGTGGGGCCCACACGAACCCCTAAACCTTTCAAATTCTCCCAACTTCCTTAACGCCTCATTTAATGGCTTGAGTTACCTTTTTAATTATGGGAGTTAAACCTTTTGAATTTCAAACTTTTGAAATTCTTTTGTGTTATGTGATAATAAAATAAGATGTTATCTTATTTTATTTTGGGTTTTTGTTTGTCTACTTGAGAGGTGGAGAGTTCTTTCTTCTTCCTCAAACTCAACGAAGAACGCGAAGAACGTCGTTCTTCAACGAAGAACTTCTCCGCCGAAGAACACGGTCCATCCGCGACGCCGTATCCGCGACGCGACGTACTTCTTCCGCGTCATCTCTTCCGCGACGGTTTTCCGCGACGAACGCCGTCGACAACGACTCTTCCTCCGACGTCAAAGGAATCGACACCGATATTCCACGACTACGTCAACGTGCGACTATCGAGGTAGGGGTTCTTGATTTCGTTGTTTTCTTTATTATTTGACTTTCCTCAAGACTTGACGAAGAACGCTCAATTTCCGACGAAGAACGCCTCTCCGCTCTTCTTCGTCTCACGTGTCAACGAAAGAGAACACCGCTTCCTCCTCGGACCTTCTTCGTCGGCATACGAAGATTCGCCAACGACGTAACTCTTCGGGCATATATCTTCGTCAACGGATTGACGAACGACGACCGCGACGCCCGACCACCGCGACGTTGTCTTCCGCGGGACGTTGTCAAATCTTCGATCTTATACCCGAGGTAGGGGTTGTTGATTCAATATTTATTTATTCCATTTCTTGATCATGGATTTCGCATGTCAAACATGAGACTTTTGAATGTTTTAAGTTGCGTTATTATTTTAACGTGAGGGGGGCCGGACCGCACGAACACGGCCGAACCCCCCTCCATCGTTCTTGTTTATTCTTGCGGGTGGAAGCAAGTGGCGTGGTGCCGTCGCACCACGCGGAAGATCGTGCAAATATTTTACGCGGCGCTGTCGCGCCACGCCGAGGAAAAATCTTCAAGAACGCGACGCCGTCGTGCCGCGTTGAATGGAATCTAGGCACGGCGAAGGGGCGCGGTGCCGTCGCACCGCGCCGGATGACGAACGCCGCGGCCGGTTCCGGGCCGCGGCGGGACGAGGAGACCGCGGCCGGTTCCGGGCCGCGGCGGAAGAGAAGACCGGCGGCCGGGCCGCCGGCATCGGAAGCCGAAGGGGGGACCGGAATTTCCGGTCCCGTTAGAGAAAACCGGCCGGCCAGCTGGCCGGCCGGATACCTTTAAAACCGGGGGAATTAATCCCCCGGCCACCTCATAAAAACCCCCCTCTTTATGAGGGGGGCGGTTCTTTGAAGGAGGGGGGCAGCCGGCCCCCTCGGTTCCGCACCAGCAGGCCCCCCACGTGGGGGGGGGGGCGGTTTTAAAAGAAACCGGCGCGGCACAAAGGCCGCGCCGCCCCTCAAAACGCGGGGGTTTGTCACCCCGCGTGCAGCCACCTCGCGGCGCCAGGCCGCCGCGGCCCGCCGCACCGCCACGCCGCCGCCGGCCGCCGCCGCCCCAGGGGGGGGGGGGGGTCGGGCCGGGTCGGCCCGGACCCGGACCCGGACCCCCCCGTTTCGAACCAGAATTGGTTTTTGGCCCATAACTTGAGCCTCGGACCTCCGAATGACGAACCGTCTGCGGCAACGCGATCCTTGGATCGAGACGGTCGTTTCGATATATCGCACTCAAGGTTTCGGTTAACTTTGAGTTCGGACGGGTTGGTTCGTTCACGAAACCAACCGGGCCTTCGGAGCGGAAACGCTCATATCTTGAGCTACGAACGTCCGATTGACGCGCCGTCAGTCGCGTTGTGTTCCTCTTAGTGAGACGGATCTTTTGGCATACTCCGCCCGAGGTTTGGACGCAGGTGGAGTACGGTCGGGTTGGTTTAGCCTTAAAAACCAACCGGGCCCCGGAGACGAAAATGCCAATAACTCTCAGACCGGGCGTCCGATCGACGCGCCGTCTGTTGCGTTGAGTTCCTGTTGACGATACGGAACTTTTGTATACATCAACTCTGGTCTTCGTGACAGTTGATGTATCAGCCTCTCGGCTCGTGGAGCGGACCCTCCGAACGAGCTTGCTATGTGCGGGAACCCTAGTGCTGGCTGCGACTGCTACGACTACTACTGCTACTGTGACTGCGACGACGACAGTACAGAGATCCTGTGTGGATTCGACGACGACGACTTCAGCACTCAGCGATCCTACGTGGATCAGTGCTACAGGTCCTGTGTGGGCCCGATCCTGTGTGGGTCCTTGCGCTCAGCGGTTCTGTGTGAGCCAGCGCCTACAGGTCCTGTGTGGGCCCGATCCTGTCTGGGTCATTGCGGGGGTTAGTTACCTATCGATCCTTCGTGGGTCCGACGACTTAGATGGATCAGTGATCATCTTTATCGTCCTTGAAGAAGTATACCTGTGTGAGCTGAATCCTGTTGCTTTCCTGTGTGGATTGTGTTGTGCAATCCTGTGTGGATTATGTTTTGCTTTCCTATGTGGAATACGTATACTTTCCTGCGTGGACTGAGTTGTACTTGGGCTCGGAGGTTGGAGCGTATTTTAATTGATGACTTAGGTATATGTATGGGCATATACCTAAGCAGTGTCGGTTGTTACTTCGTGATTGTACTTTTCTTCGTGGTTTATCCTTTGTGGATTTGAGAGACCTTCAGGGGTCTCGGGGTCCCTACTGAGTAGCTTATACTCACCCCTGCACGGGCTTCGCCCGCACTACGTTGTGTTGGTTGCAGACGACGGACAGCGTTGACCTTAGCTGAGGCCTACAGAGCGGGACGGTACCCGGAGGAGGACCACTGGGCGGGACGTGCACGGAGCGGACGGCGGGACCCGTGGAGCAGAGGAGCTATCTGTACCCACCCTTTAGGTGGGATTTCCAGTGGACAGCTCGGTGTAGCGGCTTTTACTTTTCAGTTGCTGTTTTCCCTTTCGAGTTGTACTTTACTTTCAGTTTGGGTTTGTATTCTGGCCCATTTACCTTTCCGCACTTTCAGTCGTACTCTGCTTTGTTTAGTATTTACTTTCCGCTTGTTTACTCTGTGGTGTGTGTTTACTTTTCAAAGGCAATGCCTTCCCTTTTTACCGGGATTTACACCTTGGTGCTAGTCGCCAGCCCCTGGCCTATGGAAGGCGGGCTTGGGGTAGTCACGGCACGGACCCCGAGGGTGGTTCGTGACAGAGTCCCTTATCAAACTTCCAAGCTCTGAAGTATCCACCACGGATCATGTCTAGAGAATAGTGTGTAAGGTCTACAAACCTATTCACATACTTATCCACTATCATCCCTCCCTTATGAAGCTCAAAAAACTCTTGAATCCAAATGACGCATAAGAAGGAGGGGTAGTATCCCTCATGGAATAGCTACTGAAATTCATCTCATGATATTATTAACTCATCATGAATCGGAGTAACCATGATTTACTAATTCCCAGCCGCTCTGTGGAAAACACTTACTGCCAAAGCCACCGTCTAATATGTTGGTGTTATAACAAGCCTAAATGGGTGGACCACTAACTTTATCCAAACCTATGTTGCTTGAGGGTATGGCTCACCACAGAACCATAGTAGTCTCTGGTGCTGGAACTCATAGAGTGCATTCATCCTACACACATGCTCAGCCTACTCTTTTGGGACTAACTGCTAATCAACAGGTATAGGTTTTACTACCTATCCACTTGGAGGAAGGTGTTATCGTATGATGGATCCGGAACTACAGCCTCATCACTCATAGGGTCGTAATCGTGAACCAGAGCTATTATCCTGATTGGCTGTCCTCATGGAGGCATCTTGAAACTTATCAAGGAGTACTGTAATAAAATGAGCATATATATCAACCACAATGGGGATCTGACCAAATAAGGGTATTAAAATACTCAATCATATATGATGCATGTACGAAATTTCGCTGCAATAAATGTCTATCCATTTCAAGTTCACAAGCGGGTAATCATGGTCCTGGTGAATATCTACGTCAGCCATCGCACCATCACTAGACTCCCTGACCTAAGAGCTGCTCTTGATACATGTTGACATTTCCACCCTAAACCTATCCAAGAACTTTTTATGAAACCTCCAAATAATGTCCCAAGGGTTGAACCACCATTGATACCACTTTTTTACAACCCTACCCATGTCGGGAATCAAGATGTAACTACCCTAAGCCCGCCTCCGTAGGCTAGGGGGTAGCAACTAACACCAAAGGCACAAAAAACATGAGGAGGTCTTCTCCTAAGAACCTGTACACACACATACCAACTCAATTAAAAAGTGTAGAGGGAAAGGAACAAAAGATGAAACGCTGCTATAAATAAACCAAACATGCATGAATCGCTAAATAGTACAAGTATAGTAAAGTAAACTGGAAGGAAAAAAGGGGGAAATACATGTTGAACCAGAAAGGTAACATAACCTTGCAGTAACTAAGAAGGCTAAAATAGTTGAGAGAGCCTTGATCCTGAATACCAAGCTATGACCACCATACGTGGTCCAAGCACCCGTATTACTATGTTCCTCTAAAGTCATGATCATGATGTTTATCATCTATATAAGGAATGATATGTGTAGGAAAATCCCATATAGGGGTGAGTATAAAAATACCTAGTAATATTCCCCAAAAATGCGAAGGGGGAGCCATAAGAGATACTTAGAAAAGGAAAGTAGTATATAGAACAAGGTACAAAAAAATTAGTGCATCTCAACCCAATAAGAGAGTGAAGTAAGCTCATCCAAACACAAGGATCTTTAAATGGTGAGAATATTAACTTCTCATCGATTCTTCACAACATATAATAGGATATTATACTTTTCCAACCACAAGAAGCTAGACATGGAAAGCACTTGGCATACCCCCATACGTATTCACCTCTCTTGGAAGGAGAGTAACCAAAAATCAAGGAGTGGTAACTAGAAATAGAATATATATATATATATATATACACACACAGATATATATATATATATGCTCAGTTAAGGAAACCCGAATGAGAGAGTAAGGGGATCTCTATCTCATAGCTCATCCTAAGAAAGAGTCACCAATAGTTTTATAAGTAACCACTATCAATGCCCAGCATCCCTTATGTCTTCCCAGAACTACACGTCAAAGGAGATCAAACACCACACCTTGATAATATCCTCTTTGGGTGGATCTTTCTCACCCGCACGGTTTTAGGTCATGTCACAAGGATGTGTCTCGGTGGGGAAAGAGCCTCTCTTACTCGTGAGTCCAAAGTAACGTTAATGTATATATCGTCCCGGGTCTATATAGATGGATGGTGTATTGTCAAAATAGAGTACCCACCCCCTAGTGTGTCAGCGGGACTCCACTCTGAAGTATCTGGTAGAGGACTCACACCCATATCGATGGGGGATTCCATTATGAGGTAGCTGATAGAGGACTCCAACCCATGTCGATGGGGGATTTAACTCTAAGGTAGCTAATAAAGGACCCAAACCCATGTTGATGGCTGATTCCACTCTGAGGTAGCTAATAGAGGACCCACACCCATGCCTATGGGGTATTCCACTCTGATTACCATAGAGAAATCATACCCAAGTACATCAGGGGGATTCCACTCTAGTAGTCCTCGTAGAGGACCCACTCCCTAATGCGGTAGGTGTATTCCACTCTAATACATAAAAAAACTACATTGGACATCCCTATTGGATGGTACCTCTGGGAAATTAATTGAGGAACATTGATTCCCAGCCTAGTTAGAGGATAAGCTTAGAAAACTCTTATAAACCTGCCTGATCATAACCATCGATGGACGTCACCTAAAAGGAATCACATCTGAAACATCCCGCATTGTATCTCGAAATCCACTACAGAGTACACCACCATGTTCTATGCAAGAAACACTTAGTATAGTCTACTCGTGGCCAAAATATGATCCCCAGTGAAGGAGATACAAGAGATAGAATATTTATAGGGTGGTACACAACATACATGGGGCCTACACAATGTGTGGCCCTTCCTCACTGCCTTTTCATGTACCCATACATACTCGAGTACTACACTATGAGAAAGTAAACCTAGGCATGTCAGTGTACTCTTATATTACATGGCACTTCTAGCCAAAATACTGACGATTGCATGAATCTCTTCATTGATCCAGATGGAAAAAATGTAATTCTATTAACATGCCTCTTCAAACGGCCCTTGATAATCAAACTGATCACACCGTCAAGATCCTTGCAGAAAAAAACATAGGATAGACTATTAATTCACCCGAATTGGACTACCAAAGAAGAAATTGTATTTTGCAGCATTGTGCATGAATAGTGGCTCATGGGACCCAAGTCTCGATCTCAAAACCCAACATATGGATCATACCATTGTGATCCTCATAGAAAAATACATGGGATCGTCTATTCATTCATCCAAAATGGATGCCCGGTGAAAAAGTCACATTTCACCTCAAATGTCCAAACTGGGCCTTGTGGGGCCCACACCTCAATTTTGGTTTAAGTGCCTAGAATTAGTCTTGAAACTTTTGCCTCAAATTATGGGTCGTTACTTAGCTGATGTCACGTCAATCCCATGTTGTATGGAAGAGTAACGATAGATGCAAGATTCCACAACAATAATATTATTATTATTATTGGGTGTTCCATGGACCCAAACCACAATTCAAAAATCAAAATCCAACATTGGACTTGAATCAGTTACCTTAAAGATAGATTCACATCACTGCTGATGGTGAATTAATCGGATGTCGTATGCAGGAGTTATGGTGGATCAAAGATTTAATAATAATAATATTATTATTATTAATTCTATGTTTTGGGGGCCTAAACTATAAACCCAAAATATAAAAATCTCAAAACAGTCTCAAAAGGTTTTTCATGATGATAGAAATGTGTGGCCATAGATGGCATGAAATATAGACACCCTGTTTAGGAGTTATGGTGATTTTCATCCGAAAACCCAAGACCTGGCTCACATTGGCCCGGTCTAGCTTCGTCGGCCCATCCCAAATGCTATGGCCCAGCCTACTCTGCCACAGCCATAGTGGTTCCGCCGCCCCCTCATGGACCACCGCCGACCGCCACACTTTGGTGGTCCTTCCGCGGACCATCAGGGACACCCTGGTGCTTGGAAAATTGTTTTGAGACTAGATCTAGAACCCTCGGGATGAGATCTTCACAAACTCAACCTCCGTTAGAAGATCCATCGTCATTTCGACGTGATGAAAAGTTGGTGTCTCTTTTGCTCAGTGTCGCACCTCTTTCAGTTCCTGAAACATGAAATCGTAGTAGATCCAGAATCTATGGATCATGACATTCACATATCCATGATCCAATCGACATTTGGACGTCATTTCGTCATATCAAAAAGTTAATGATGAATAATGGATAAATAACATGAAGAATGAACAATCAAAAACTTAATTAGATGACGGTAATTGTTAGTTTGTCCATCTATAAGGATAATAAAAGAAGCAGAAGTAACCAGAAATCAAAACGACATCCAAAACTTCAATTAGGGAAAAGCAGAATCCGAAATAAGGATCCTACCTGGACTTTGGATCCATTGTTCCGTTCGTTGTGATATGATCTACTCAGATTTGGAATTTATTCACGATCCACCAAAAATTCAGCATCGAATCTCTATCGAAATGGGGGATGGAGCTCCAACAACGCCAATAGTAAATGATCCAAACCCTTTCTCATTTCCTTAAATGCCTATTTATAGGAAACTGCCAGCGGTCGAGGAATTTGAACCTCTTACGCCCTCTCACCTGAGGTTTCCCCTAAGGTAAATACTCCATTATGAACTCAATGGAAATCTCAGATTTCCAATATGAGTCCTCATTCAGGAGTTATTATAATTAATGTTCGAGATAAAATAATTTTATTTTATTATTTTATTTACAGTTACATCCTCTGAGGCATTTTCTATAGAAATCCCAGGCCGAAAAAAGTTATATCCCACCTAGGATAAACTTCACACTTCAGACTCAGTTGTGGCCTCATATTTCTAATCCGACCTACCATTTAAGTGATATCTCATTTTTGTTGTGTGAATAGTATAAAATATACTTAATATTTTCATATAATTTATTTTGGGCCCACCGGTCCTCAAAATCACACATCATCTCTACCCTTGGATCAAGAAATATATGTAGAAATATTCCAAAGTCTTACAAGGTAAAAACTAGGTCTCTACACATGGGGAGGCCCTATGGGCATCGAGTAATAAAGGGGGAGAGTGGTGTCGCGTATGAGGGTAGGAGAGGGAATAAACTTAAATTTTATTATTATTATTATTAATTTATTTTATTTCAATTTTACTTAATCTAATTTATTAATTTCATTTCATTTAATTTCATTTAGTTTTTTGAAACTAGGGAAGGCCTCATGGTTTATTCACATAGACTGAAAGACCATGTACCAACCATGTGGTCATGTATATCTAGGATTTAATGGGTTGTAGGGGTTCGTTCATAGCCATGATCCTGACTATGAAGCCTAGAAACAACCATTGTCTAGGCTTCATTGTTTTCCTTAGGTTGGCACATAGTTTCCCCTAACTACACACCAACTATGTGCTTCCCCTTTTTCTACCTAAAAACCTCAAAAACTCAGAATTTACACCCATAACTCAACCTTAAAACCAACAAAAAGATCAAGGAACCACAAATAAATAATATAAAAAATAAAATTGGGGTCAGGTGTGGCAAAAAAGTAGATCAAAAAGAACACATGGGTTTGTTAATGAGGTTTGTCTCCTTCAAGGACTAGTGGCTGGTGTGTGGTGGATATTTTCTAACACACACATCTCTCCTTTTATTAATAAGAAAAGTCTAGTTAAGGGTATGACCTTGAACTTATTCTCTTGGAACTAACCAGGTAAAATGTATTCTTTATCTTTGAATAATGAGATGCATGATGTTATCTTACCCCTTTAGAAGCAATCAACAATGTAATTCTAGTCTTTTATAATAGACACCAATTATTCTAATGAATTTTTTTTGAATTCATCAATAAAATGGCCAACTCTGTTAAACAGAAATTAGTTATTTTTCTTAGATTACGCAGTAATCAAGTAGGTTTCCTTTTCTTATTCTTCTTCAATAAAAATAATATCAATATACAATGGACTAGTAATCCCAGAGTTATTCCTGACCCAATTGATAATAAACTAAATAATTACTAACCATAGCGCTTTTGTGGCCAAGCGGCTGATTACTGACAATGCTATTGTAGCCCAGTAAGTTTTCCACTCTATGAAAACATGATCCACATCAAAAAAAGGAACCATGTCCTGGAAACTGGACATAACCAAAGACTATGATAAAGTGGAATGGCAGTTCCTTAGAGGTGTGTTGTTGAGAATGGGATTCTGCACTAAATGGATAGACATTGTCATGCAATGCATCTCGACCGTCTCCTTCAGAATCAAGGTCAATGGGGAGCTCACCAGAGGATTCTTCCCATCCCGAGGCCTGCGCCAGAGAGATCCACTCTCCCATTTTCTCTTCATCATGGTTGAAGATGTTTTCTCTAACCTTATCTCCAGGGCGGCATCTTCTAGGTCTATTCATGGAGAAAAGGTCTGTCGTGAGAGCCCACAAGTGTCACATCTCTTCTTCACCGACGACTACCTCCTTTTCTCTAGAGCCACTTTTAATGAATGTCGGGTGATCAGCCATGCGATCCAGCAATATGATCAGGCTTCTGGACAGTCTATCAATCATGACAAATTGGAGATCTCCTTCAGTGCAGGGGTGCCTCCGGCCAAAAGAGCTGAGCTTTGTGCTTCTGCAGGCATCCATATGGTCGATAAACCCCAAAAGTATCTCGGACTACCTATGGTGATTGGACGGTCCAAGAAAGAAATTTTTGCAGCTCTGGTGGAGATAATCGAGAAAAAAATTCAAGGTTGGACCCCAAAAAACATCTCTAAAGCTGGTAAAGGAACCCTCATTAAAGTTGTCATCCAGTCTATCCCCAACTACTTTATGTCTATGTTTAAGCTCTCGGTGGCCATCGTCAAGCTGATCCATTCTCATACTGCCAACATCTGGTGGGGGAAAACTGATGGAAGTAATAGACCACACTGGTTGGCCTGGGAGAAACTCTGCCAACCTAAGTCGAAGGGAGGGATGGGATTTTGGAATCTTGTTCTGTTCAATGATACTCTTCTGGCCAAGAAAGGATGGCGCCTTTTGAACCGTCCTTCATCTCTTTGTGCGAGAGTTCTCCATGCCAAGTATTACCCCCACACAGACTTCCTTGGATCCTTCCTTGGCCCCCATCCTTGCTTCCTCTAGAGAAGTATTTGGGGGGCTCGTAATCTCCTTGTGAAAGGGGTGGACTGGAGGATTGGTAATGGATCATCTGTCAATGTCTGGACTGATCCCTGGCTTGTCGACAAAGATGGTATGCGGGCCACATCCCCCGGCCAACCAGGTCTTGAGGCCGCCACTGTCAACTGCCTCTTCTCAGACAAGGGTCCGAGATGGTGTGTGGAAAAGATCCAGGAATGGCTTAATGAAAGAGACCAAAGAATTATCCTGAGCATCCCATGTGTCCCTGATGCAGGCCCTGACCATCTTTTTTGGAACTTTGATGCGTCAGGCAACTACACGGTGAGATCTGAATACAGACTAGATCTTGGTTTTCACACTCCTGACTGAGATGAGGGACCATGGAATGCGCTCTGGAAGCTCAACGTCCCCCCAAAAATTCGCCATTTTTGGTGGCAGGTATGCACGGGCACCCTCCCTACCATGAGTCTCCTTGTTTACCGCCATATGACCAGGGATGACTCCTGTCCTTTCTGCCCAAATATCCCTAAAACCCCCTGGCACGCCATCTTTCATTGACCGGGGGCCAAGGAAATTTGGAATAAATGGGGCTCGACTCCATATGCTTCTCTGGACATTGCTGCTGATCTCCCCGATCTTCTTATGTGCTGGTGTTCCTCTCTCTCATCGGCTGATGCAAGCTCCTATTGCACCCTGGCCTGGATCATTTGGGTCCGGCATAATCATTTGGTTTTCCATCATGTCCACCAACCTCCTGAGTTCTAGATGGAACGAGCCACTTCTTGGATTAAGGGATGGAAGAACTGCGGAGGACACTTTCTGCCAGGCGTTTCCCCCTCCCGGTACCCTCACTAGATCCCCCCAAATGAAGGGAGTCTTAAGATTAATGTGGATTCCTCTCTCCCCAAGGATGTTCTTGCTGCTCTCAGCCTCCTGGCTCGAAATCATCTAGGCCAGATCATTGCAGCAAAATATGAACCACATTATGCCTTCTGGGAACCGGCTGTTGCTGAATCCTTTGCTATACTTGCAGGGATGATGTTTGTTGTGGAACGCGGATGGTCCGATATCATCATCGAGTCTGACCTCCTTTCAGTTATCAATGCTATTAACAACGGTGACGCCGGACTCCAGGCCTTTGGCGTTATCGTTAGAAGAATCTACTTGTTGCGCCATGACTTCTCTTGCTGTACCTTCTCCTTTACCAAAAGGGAAGGAAACAATGCATCCCATCAGCTGGAGGCCTTAGGCCCCTTCGATGTCATCCAACTATGGCTAGAAAATTTTCCCTCTTGGTTCTGCTTATGTACGACTGCTGATATTCACCATTAATATAATCCTTCTTTCTTCAAAAAAAACTAAATAATTACTAGGTCATTGATTCTACTTCTACTTTTTATTTTTGAAAAATAATAAGAGATATTAAATTTAAGTGTCAAATTCTCAATAGTACATAATGAAAGTTCTTCAAGGTTTTCTCATGTTTTTTAACCATAGAACATATAAATAATTATTCATATTATTTTACAAGCTATTTATCAATTCAATTTAATATCTCAATTCAAGTATAATTTTTTCATGGTTATTCTCTCTTCTATTCAGAATTCTTGAAAATTGTTAGTTTTTATTTATTCATGCACCAGTTTTGTATAGAATTCATGCACCATACTTTTCACTATTGACTCATGCTAAGCTAAATGCATAGACATCCTCTAAGGTTGTTTATGTATTCTTCCCAAAACCACAATGTGATGTTCTTGCTTCCACACATAATTGTGTATTTATAAGACACCTACTACACTTTTTTAATTATATATCACATATTATTATTATTTATAAAAACCATAGAGGCTTGAGAGATTATTCTTCTTCATGTAACTGAGGAGGTTCGTGGTACTATATTTCTTCATGTTAATAAAGTAATCTAGACTATCTTTATGAAATCATAATATTTTAATAGATGATCCCTTCAAATTAATATTTCATGAATAAATCCATCTTCACATAGTTTAATAGGCATGTAGAAGTGTACTTTGTGAGACCAAGTGGCTCACAGTATCTCTTGTTCATGCAGAAGTATGTGTGAAGGCTCATCTGGTGCTATTTTTTTAGATGAAAAATGATTGCTCTAGAAAGTATCAACAAGCACAGATCGACCTTGGTACATCATTATTTATAGATGAGCTCCACAATCTTTTTAGTGCCATGACCCCATTAAGCCTAGATTTAGTGTCATGCTACCATTAAATTGGCATATGATACAAGGAAATTCATCCTGAAAGATTGATCAGTTTAGTGGTATTGGTAAACTAGATACATATATGAGTATTTTGTTACAAATGAATACAAAAATTATAACATAATTTTTTTCAAGGATAATTTAATTCCATCTAGAATATCCTTGAATACCATTCTTAGTACACTTTATGGAATCTTGGGGAAAGAAAACCAAATAAGGGTGATATAAAATGATTTGTAAGGGTTATGTATAGTATAAGAAATAATGAATTAATGAGCACAATCAATATGGAAAGGTTATAAAAGAACACACATTCCATATAATAAATAAACTGAAAATTGAGTTTATAAACCATATAGAAAGGTAAATAACTAGAAACACATGACATTCAAATAATTGAATAAGGCATAATCAATATGGAAAGGGAAATATTGAAAATGCATTCCATCTAATCAATAAACTAAGAATGAAATGTATCCATAAATTTTTTTCATAGTAAAAATATGATGGATAATAATAACTAAATATGAATGAAGGTAATTCTTAATTATTGGATGTCATGTTTTCTAGGTACATGATACCTTTACTACCAATACCTTTCACAATATGGTTTAAAACATATTGCGTGAAAACCCCACTAAGGCTATCCAACTGACTCGTCCCATGAGACTACTGATGCATCGAGGGGCTATCTATAATCGGGCCCCATCCATGTCATACCTATCCAAAGTATTTCGCATATATCAAATAATCAATTTAATTCATGAATAACAAGTCTTATAAAAATATGTATTGAGTAAATGATAAATATTTATCAATAGTTCCTTAGATATCAAATAACATTAAAATTAAACACCATATGTAAAAAATGGTATATGATTTAAGAAATAATCATATCCATGATAAATGATATGGATATTTTGGAGCAATTTAAGGTTCAATGATCACTGGAAAGTGAATATTCCAAGGGGACTACAAAAATGAACCAAAGAAGTGAATTTTAATACTATCCTTGGACAAATAAATCATAAACCATCTAGATAAAGAATAAGGTTGATATGAATACAATATATCCCAAGTAGATTAAAAATAAAGGGTTGTTATCATTTATGAATAAAATACTATAAAAATATCTCTTAAAATTTTTTGAGGAAAATATCATTTTTATTTTGAAAAAAAATGAAAATCATTTTCTTTAAAAACCACTTCAAAAAAATATTTAAAAATATTTTTTAAAAATGTAAAGAAAGATTCAAAGAAACAATGTTGGGTAATTCTGTACAAGGTAAAAACATTCCTTTTTCATATTAAAAAGGTTAGAAAGTGCATTATTAAGAAATTGAAAAGAATATTCCTTAAAAGAAAAAAGGGGTAAAATTTTCTTTAAGAAATCATTTTTAAAAGGATGGAAATGTTTTTGAAAACATTTTTATAAATATGGTTTTGAGAGAAAACATATCTCTGAACAAAGAGAGAAATGGATTCAAGTTTTCTTAAAAAAAATTTATAAAACATTTTAAATATAAAATGTAAGTTCCCAATCAGAGTAATTGTATCACTAAGAGGGGGAGGGGTGAATCAGTTATACTCTTTTTCTTTTATGTTTCCTTTAAATTGAAACAACCTTCACCTCCTATTAAATATTTAATTCCCTACTGAAAACAAACCGACCACACATCTATAGGAACAGAAATATTTACAAGGTTCACTATTCAATAAGAATAGTTATATCCTTGGTATGGTTTGGAGACAATCCAAAACTATAAAATCCACTAGAAAACAATCCCGGGATTACAATGAGTAGGATATACCCTTACACTCACGTTGCACTAGAAAACAATCCCACTAGTGTATGTTCATCCTCTTAGAATAATAGGGAAATACATACTCTATGTAACAAATCATGTTACTTATACTTCTTTTAAATTAAACAAATTAATTCAATTGAAATACAATTATTCAATTTTTTACCCAAAAGAAAGGTAAGAACCTCCTGGACTTTTTTATGAAAACTAAGTCCGATTTTCCTAGGTTTGATTTTCCCAGTCTGATTCCTCTTAGTACGATTCTTTCCAAAACATTCTCCCATAATGATTTTATGATAGAATATAATAGAAAAGAATCGGCACCACTTTAATCCCTAAGTATAATGAAACCCGTTACGATTCTTCTTCCTCATTCTAGAAATTCTCAGTACGGTAAAACCTAGTACAAAAACATTTTTGTGATTAATTCAGCCTGATACCAAATTCAGCTGAATATGATGATCACCTGAGTATGATGAATCCTGAATATGATGATCAGCTGAATAAAATGTTATGATCTTGTCTTATTCCCCATCTAAATGTCTTCAATACAAAACAAAATGGTATCACTTTCTCTCACTAAAAACTTGGAAATTATCTCTCTACTATGGTGAACAGTACCAGTAGTTAGAAATTAAAAAATAATTCTCCTTTTATAGGTGACCCTTGAAAGGTTTGGGTGAGAATCCCAAAAGAGTTTCTTTCTCACACAAATTCACCCATATTTTAATTTCCCCTAAAATCTCGAATGCATTTTGAATTCGTCAATGATTCTAAAAACTTCTCAATTATCCTTCAAACTTCACCTCCTTCTTTAGACTTTCATTTTAATCGTAAGTATTATTTCAATACATGATCTCAATTTTTCTCAATCTGATTTATTCAATAAAAATATCTGTATCAATTGAAAACAAATGTATAAAGAAATGGATACCATTATGATTTTCATAATATGATTCTAAAAATCGATTTGAATCAAAATCTTTCATTTGAATGTACATCACCCCCCTTGATAATTTTTTAATAAATCTTCTTATCTTTTATTCTCTCTTGACCTACTTTAGATTCAAAACATCATTCACAATCATGTTCTTGTATCATGAATTCATGAATTTAAATTTATTTGAGAACATATTTATCGTCTTCAGACCTGAATTGGAAAGTATCGTAACTTTCCATTCATTCCAGCTACATTTTTTTATTCTCAACCCAAGTACAATCTTTTCAGAATACAATTGGTCTGGATACAATCATCCTAAGTATGATCATTCTGGATACGATTGGCCTGGATATGATTTTCCAAAATAAGATATTTTTTGGGTATGATCATTTTGGGTATAATTATCTTAGATATGATTTTCTAGAATAAAATATTTTTTAGTATGATCATTCTAGGTATGATCATTTTGGAAAATAATCGGAACCATCTCTTAATTTTATATCGGTATCACTTCTTCAATTGACACCACCTCTTTAATCAGAACCACCTTTTCAATTGGCCCCACTTTTTCCAGCAGTACCACCTTTTCAATGGGAACCACCTTTTCAATCAGTACCACCCTTTAAAACAGAATCACCTTTTTAAACAAAATCACCTTTTAAAACAACACTTCCTCTTCAATCGACAGTATATCTTACTTTTCTTTTACCAAGATATGATTGTTTTGAAAAAAAATGTTATCACATCTTTCTTTCTTCCACCTGGATATGATAAATCTGGATACAATACTTTTTCGATCAGTATAATCTCTTTTACTCCCCCTTTCTTTCATCAATCTTGCATAACAAGTTCTCAATACAACTTATGATTTAAATTAAATACAAATTAGTAAAGCATCGTCAAATTTAAAACACCATAGTCACACAATTAAAACATCATATCCAAGCTGACCCTGATTCTCTAGTAATACAAACACTTTTTTCCATTGTATTCAGAGTGAATCTAATTACCATTTACTTCCAATGATATGTTTTCACTTTCAATTGGACCTGAGGTGAGTTCGATCGAAAACACTTCTTTCAAAACAGCTTCTTCTCATTACAATGGAATTTCACAGTGAGTCTGATTCTTTACAAAACATGAGTATGATTCTTTTCAACACAATGGTCGGTGAAATTGTTTTTAAACCAATACAATATTTGGTGAAAACAAAATGATTCAGAATAACTTTCTTCTTTCTGAGAAAAAATGATCACCCACAAAACTTCTTTCTTCCAATATCTTTCAATCTGAATTCCCATTCATCATCTTTCTCAACATCCTTTCCTTCTTCAGTATACTAATCAACTGACAAAAAATACAACCAAAACACAACTTGGGCCTAATAATCTCCCCCTTTTTATTTTTTATCAATACCCACTTCAATCACTTCAACCACATGGAATTTTTCTTAATTTTTTTTCTCCATTCCTTTCTTACTCCCCCTATTTCTTTTATCTCTCCCACTTTCTATTATCTCTCCTCCTTATTGAAAATCAAATTCAAAGGGTCCCTCATGATATGTTTCTACATTATTGACAAATGATCTCTATTTCTAGGGGTTTTAACTTTTCTTCAACCTAGATATCACATTAGTTTCTTAATAAATAACCTTTAACTAAACAACTCTAAGTCTATGTGGGCGAACTCGGTGTAGAAAACAAGATTCTATAATCAAGGTGATCAATGTTGTCCATAATAAAACTTTCATGTAATATATTTTCATGTTTCTTCCATCATTATCATGATTGGAGATATTCTTGAAAAAAAAAATTCATGATAAAAGTAACCTCCACCCATCTCAACAAACACATTTGAAAGTTCGGGTGTATAAAAACACAACTTTTGAAAACCACATATTCTTCACAACCTCATTACTTTATTTTTTGAGAATAGTAAGAGACTCATAAATTCCAGATTCTTTATTTGCACTCATTCAATTCTCTTCATGTTAGTACAAGTATATAATGATTTTGGGAATAAGGAGGAACCTTGATGTTTCCTTAAAAACAAAAATTGGATAGAGATCCTTCTCTCAGTCTTGGATTCTTCTTCTTTTTCTTGTATTTTTCACTGGATGTGCTTTCCTCCTTCTATTCATCCTTCTGAGTTTTTTAACAACTTTATCCTTATCTGTAGAATCTATTAATTAGGATGTAGACTTTTTCATCTTCATAACTATCTTCGTTTCAATTAGTTTGTAACATTTTTCCCATGTTTGTCTTTTCTTCTATCAAGATAGTTAAACAGATTTTGATATCATGCCTCGCTTTCTCATATCCACAATCTGTTGATACCTTTTTGTCAACGCTTATTATTTCATCAAAATCCTATTTATTACTCTCTTATTTCACTTTATTTTTTTCATCCTCTAATTTCTTATCCAATTCAATGTGTTATTTCCAAACAACTAAGCACTCTTTATTTTCGAACTTAGTAGATCTATCTTTATTAACTTCCATAACATCCAACTTCTGAAATTTGTTTAAAACCTTTTTTTGTTGGAAACAATAAAAGACATAATTTTGAAAGGTTTCCTCATTGATCACATATTTCACAAATAGTTTCCAATGGCTGGAACCTATTTTCAATATTTACTCCACTTTTCTAATGTCTCTTCAAAACAACCATCTCAGACTTCTTTATTTGAATAGATTAACTCCCCCTCAACTTTTTCCTTCCATAACCTATGGGATAATATAAATATTATTTGTTGAACCAACACATGTTTTTCATGTGTATCAATCCACCATAATACCATCAATATCCATAGAAAGAATATTTTCCTCTAGAACATCCATATTGATTAGAATTGTGAATACATTTCTAAGAAACATTCTTATCTTCATTTTAGAAACCACCAATATTTTTTTTATCAATCAGCTTCTTCCTTTCCTTTTCTGCATTATCGGAACTAGAAGCATTGGAAACCTTTCCAGATTTATAATGTTTCAAAAAAATTAGACTCAGGGTTCTTTGAGACTTATGAATTCCCAACCTTGTTAGTCTTGTCCAGATACATAACTTTCCCAACATTCTTCTCAACCTTTGAAGGAAATTTTTATTAAATGTTCTCAAGTTTCTCATTACGATACTTTTTACCAACATTAGTGAGAATGTTTTTGAAACTTTGATTCCTTAATTCATATTTAGATATCTTTTGTTGGACAAGCTTCAACTCTTCTTCATTTGCTTTCATATTCATCTCCAAATGCTCATTACGAATTTTTTCTTCTTCAAGATATTTCTTCAAATCATCAATTTCTTTCTCCAACTTCACTAACTCATTAGAAAAACATTCTTTATTTCTTTTTTAGGAAGATTTATCTTTCAACATTTTTTTCTTTTCAAACCTTCTGATCGTCCTCAAAAATTATTTCCACTCTTCTTTCAAATATGTTTCATGTTGAGTTTCTCTTTCATCCAAGATACTGCTTCTGAATTCTTCATCATTCATTTTTGTAATAAAATTATTTTCCCAAGAATGCTTAATATAATTTTCAGATTCATCTTCACTTTATTCTTCTTATACATAACAACTAATTTCACTACTAGAATAACTTTCCTCATTAACAATTATAATAAGTGTGTTTTCTTTAGCATCATTTGTAACATCCTCACTATCATATTCCTTAGATAAAAGTATTCTTCTTTTGTATTTGAAGAAATTATTATCTTCTATCTTGGAATATAGTTTTTCTTTATCACCCTCTTTCTTCCAAGATCTTCTTATCCTTATTTCTTCTTCTTCACTTTCTTCTTCCTTACCTATTTGAGGAAAATTGGAAACAAAATGGCCAACAGATCCAAATACAAAATATTTAAATGGAAGTTTCATTTTATATATTCATGTACCTATTTTTACATTTTTATAAAACTAGGATAAAATATCATTAAGTTTTTTACATACCTCATTTTCGGAATTAGAATCTCCAGCTTCTTCTTCTTAAAGAATCTTCTTTTCTTTCTTGGAAGCCTTGAAAGACATTTCTAAATAAACTTCATTTTTTTCCTTTCATATCATTATCTCTTCTAATTTCATAAGTAATAAGAGTGCTATGAAAATCATCAAGATATAATGTTTCAGGATCTCTCTCTTCCGATGAAGAAACTTTTTCATCGAATTTTTCAGGTAGGATTATCGAGATATTTTCAACAACTGTAGAGTCATCCAAATTTTCACCAAGACATCTGAAAGTATTCGCTATATCATTCACCAAGTAAACAATACCCCAATATATTCAAGCTCACACATCTTCAAGTCTTCATACGTCAATCTACAGATTTGGAGTTTTTCCTTCTTGACTTTTGTATTTCCTTCATATATGTTTTTCAATTTTTCCCATATACCTTTGGTTGTGGAAACACCATTCACTCTCAGGAATTAATTTTTAGAAATTGATGACAATATAGCATTATTCTCCCTTCCATCATAACTTCTTATTAAAATAATTCAGCAAGAATAATCTAACCGAACCTACCCTCTAATAACAATTGTAAGTGTATAGAAAGATTAATTATATCACTAAGAGGGGGAGGGGTAAATACATGATACAATTTTTCTTTTATGTTTCCTTTAAATTGAAACAAACTTACCCTTCTGTTAAAGACTCAATTCCCTATTGAAAAAAAATTAACCACACATCCATAGGAATACAAATATTTACAAGGTTCTCTATTCAAAAATAATATCTACTTCTTTAGTATGGTTTGGAGAAAACTCAAAACCATACAATCCACTAGAAAAAAATCCCTAGATTACAATGAGTAAGATATTCTCTTACACTCATGTAGCACTGAAAAACAATCCCACTAGTGTGTGCACTCTCTTAGCACAATAGGGAAATAAAACCTCTGTGTAACAACTCATGTTACCTATGATTATTTTCAATTCAAAAAATGTATTAAATTGAAATACAATTCTTCAATTCCATACCTAGAAGAAAGGTAAGAACCTTCTAGACTTTTCTATGAAAACTGAGTTTGATTTTCCTGGGTTTAATTTTCCCAGTCTGAATCCTTTGAGTATGATTATTTCAAAACAATTATCCCAATACTATTTTCTGATAGAATACAATAGAAATGAATCAACACCACTTCAATCCATGAGTACGATGAAACCTAGTATGATTATACTTCCTCAGTCCATAAATTCTCAACACGGTAAAACCTAGTACGAAAACGTTGTTCTGATTAATTCAGCCTGATACCAAAATCATTTGAATACCATTTTCAAGTTGCATACGATGATCTGATGAGTACGATGAATCCTAAATATAATGATCATCTGAATACAATGTTATGATCTTGTCTTATTCCCTATTTAAATGTATTCAATATAAAATAAAACGGTATCACTTTCTCTCACTGAAAACTTGGAGCTTCTCTCTCTAATGCAGTGAACAGTACCAACTTTCAGAAAGTACAAAATACTTCTCCATTTATAGGAGACCCTCAAAATTTTTGGGTGGGAATACCAAAAAAAGTCCTACTCACACAAATTCATCCAAATTTCAATTTCCAATAAAATTTTTAATGCATTTTTACTTCGTCAACACTTCTTGAAACTTCTAAATTCTTCTTCGAACTTCATCTCCTTCTTCAAACTTTCATTTGAATTGTAAGTATGATTTCAATACATGAGCTCTATTTTTCTTAATCTAATTTCTTAAATACAAATATATCTATCAATTGAAAAAAATATATAAAGAAATAGATACCGTTCTGATTTTCTAAATATGATTCTCAGAACAGATTTGAATCAAAATCTTTCATTTGAATGTATAGCTCCCTCTTGATAATTCATTTAGAAATCTCCTTCTCTTTTCTTTTCTATTAACACACTTGAGATTCAAAGCTCCATTCACTGTCCTATTCTTGTATCATGACTTCAAAACTTTAAATTAATTTGAGAATAGCTTTAGCATCATCAAACTTTAATTGGAAGGTATCATAACATTCCATTTATTTCAGCTAAATTCTTTTCTTTTCAACCTGGGTATGATCTTTTATAAATACAATTGGTCTAAATACGATCATTAGGGATACAATCATTCTAGATATAATTGACATGGATAGGATTTTTTAGAATACAATCTTTTTTGGGTAAGATCATTATGGTTATGATTGGCCTGAATATGATTTTCTAGAATATGATCTTTTCTTAGTATGATCATTCTAGAAAAAAATGGACACAACCTCTTACTCTTCTTTCGGCACTACTTCTTTAATCGGAACTGCCTCTTCAATCAACACCACATTTTCAATTAGCACCACAATTTCAATTGGTACCACCTTTACAATTAGAACCACATTTTCAATCGGTACCACCTATTAAAACAACATCACCCTTTAAAATAATATTGCCTTATAAAACAACACTTCCTCTTCAATTGGAAGCAACTTTTACTTTTCTTTCACCTGGATATGATTGTTTTGAAAAACAATTAGTATCACTTCTTTATTTTTTCCACCTGGATACAATAAATATGGATACGATCCTTTTCTGATCGGTAACATCTCTTTCACTCCCCATTTATTTCATCAATCATGCATCATAAGTTCTCAATACAACTTATGATTTATTTGAAATACATATCATAAAGCATCATCACAATTAAAACATCATATTCACACAATTAAAACATCGTAGTCACGTTGACCCTGATTCTTCATCAAAACAAACACTTCTTTCTCATCGTATTCAGAGTGAATCTAATGAACATTTACTTCCAATAATATGTTTTCAATTTCAATCAGACCCAAGGTGAGTCTGATTAGAAACACTTCTTTCAAAATATATTATTCTGATTATAATGGACTTTCATAGTGAGTCAGATTCTTTACAAAACATGGGTCAAAAAAATTTCAAAACAAAGGTCAGTACGATTTTTTTAAACCAATACAATATTTGTTGAAAAAAAATGATTCAGAATACCTTTCTTATTTCCCAAAAAAACTGATCACCCACAAAAATTCTTTCTTTCAATCCCTTTCAATCTAAATTCTCATTCATCATCTTTCTCAGCATCCTTTCCTTCTTCATCATATCGATCAATTGACAACAAATACAACCAAAACATGCTTGGGACTAACACAAAAGAGTGGAAAATTTATACTATTACTTGAAAATGATCAAGAATAACCATAGTATAATAAAATTAAAGGGTTTATTAAATAATAATTATAGAATTTCCTTTAATTTAAATTTAAGAACAAAAAATATTGATTAGAACGAGATTTTGAAATAAACCCTTAAAATGAACATAACATTGAAGTGTGAATTAATAAATGAATTTATTATGTGTATCAATTGTAAATCCACATAAAATAATTTTAAATAAATTAATAAATTTTCAATGTTATTATACACATAATCGTAGAATATTTATGACAATGAGTAAGTAATATATAACCCAATGAAAAGGAATTGTGTTATGAAATTTCTTTACGACTTGGTAACTTTAAGGTCAAATCCCCTTAGATGAAATAATTTAAATTAAAAATAAAAATACCATGAATAATGAATTATTGATGATATTTAATGTCAAAGTATAAGTATATATACAATATAAAAGAAATTAGTGGTGAATATGGCATAAGTCTCACTGAAATAAAAGTGAGACTAGAAATCCCCTTACCTTACACTTCCTTTAGTTAAACATGATTTAACCCCCTATAAAATGGTTTTAAGAATGTTATTAGATTATAATAGAACCTTATTAATATTTATGATATCATTAATTATTATTTTATAATATCTTATTACCCATCCATTAATAATCTTTCCTTGTTTTCATCATTTCGGGTAATAAAAGCCTTATTTTTTTAGTATGTTTTGACTTGTTATTTTTTATTCATATTACATAGATCATTATTTCATAATATACCTAATGTAAAACATGATTTAAATATCATATATATTATGTATATATGTATTTATAGTAATCCATAAATTTTGGAGATAAGAAATGAAATACACTGTTCATGGAGATGGTAGGTTGTACGTACACATGAACATTGTTTCCATTTTCTTGTTGTATTTAAAGAAAGAAGAGTAAATAATATATTTGTATATTATAATTATAGTATCATATTTATATCATATATATCTCATATTTTTATTAAAACTGTCCTTAATAAATTCCATGTAATGTGTGAATGAATCATATCGCCTAGAGGAGGCAGTAGTCTACACGTCCATAAATGATGTTATCATATTCCCATAAAATGGAAACCATGAAGGTATGTGTTATAAAAGAATTTAAGAAGAATAAATACATTATAAATATCATATATATAATATATAAAATATAAATCCATAATTATTACCAACCTTGAAAGGTGTTAATGGAAGAATGAACAACATCGGTTCACGAGACGGTAGTTCGTCGTATACACGAACGATGATTGCATATCCCATTTTTTAAAAGTGTTTAAAATTGAAGGATATACCCTTAACATAAGAACATATAAGTATATTTAGGATTCTTATGTTACTATATAATCAAGATAGTATAAAAATTACAGGGTTAGATAAATAAATAAAACAAAAGTGCTCATTGAATAACTTTACCTCTTTTCAGGTAACTCCTTTTCGTTTATGCCAAAAGTATTACTTTTTTCCCTTTATACCTAATTTTAGGATTCTTTGATTAGGGTAGGGATGTTGGGAGAATATTTGGGAATGTTTTGGATGATCTAAAAGGCTTTATAGGTGTGAATAAGTGGGAGGGGTGAGTTCCCTTTTATAGTGGAGGAGTAGTGGCATTCTTATAAATATAAAAATAAAAACACTATTAGGAGGTCTCTCTTACCTCATTTGCCTCTAATAATGAACCAAATTTGATAAAAGAGATGATATGGTCGTAATATGTCCATCCAATGAATTTTTTACAATTTTATAGGTCATTTTGGATCTTAATTTTAAGGTTTAGTCCCTTGTTAAGCAAGATTTTTTCTTAATCGATGTAATTAATTTTAATTGATTTCACTGATGTTTTTGGCCGAAATAACTAAAATTTACTTTTAAATGATTTTAAGATCCATAATTATTGGGTATTCATTTCTTGGAGTAAATGTATAAATTTAAAAAAAATTAATAACAACCAAAGGATAAAATTGTGCTTATAGAAATATAATAAGTAAGTATATTTTCTTATATTCTTTGTAAGTAAAATAATTACTCAACATTATGAGAATGATCTTGAAATAAAATGTTATAATAATACCTTAATTTTTATTGAACTGGTTTATTTTAAATCATTATAGATTTATGTTTTTCAAGCCCTCAAATTTCCATTAATCATTCACTTGTTTGTGATCAATGACCTCAATCACTCCCTATAATTATTTACACTTTCCCTCCATGACCATATGTTCAATTTCCATTGATGTTATCCTATTATAAACCTATTAATTTGACCTTATTAATAAAATTTATCTCTTATTAAGAGGATATTTTATCAACCCTTCTCAAGATGTGGTATTTTAATGATTGTATTTTAAAGTTTCAAACACTAGATTACCAAGATCAAGTTTAAATTGTGAGGACATAATTTGTTTAAGGTGGTGAGAATTTAATGTCCTGAAATTATAAAATAAGGATATTGTATTTGATGGAATGTATGACACAAAAAACCAAGCCTATAAAGGAATATAAAAAATTTAAAGGTATAGGTTAATCCTATTTATTAATTAATCATTCTAAAATGGTTAAAAACATTTTTGAAAACATTTTTATAAACATGGTTTTTAGAGAAAATGGATCTTTGAGCAAAGAGAGAAATGGAGTTGGGTTTTATTAAAAAAAATTCTAAAAAATTTTAATTACTAAAGAGTGGAAAATTGAACTATTAGTTGAAAAAGATAATTAATAACCATGGGATAAGAAAATCAAAGTGTTTATTAAATAATTATTATATAATTTCCTTTAATGGAAATTCATGAATAAATAAGCTCGATTAGAATGAGATTGTGAAATAAACCCTTAAAATGAACGTAACATTAAAGTGTAAATCAATGGATTTATTATGTGAATAAACTATAAATCCACATAAAATAAGTGGAAATACGTTAATAAATTTTAAAATTCAATATACTTGTAATCATTTAATATTAAGGACAATAAGGAAGTAATATACAACCCGATGAAAAGGAATTGAGTTATGAAATTTCTTTACCACTTGGAAACTGTAAGTTAAAATAACCTAAGATGAAATTGTTGGTGCCAAAATATTGGATGACAAAGGAAGAAGGAAAAGAAGCCCGCGCGCTGCCCTACGAAGTGCAGCTGTGGAGCGCACCCCAGCAAACGCGGCCGCTGCGAAGCTCCCGAGGCAGTAACGCTCCGCGAATGGCCTGACGTTCGCGAGCCCGCCGCAAAGCTCCCGAGGCGGTAACGCTCCACGAACGGCCTGACGTTCATGAGCCCGCCACAAAGAAAAGGAGGAGGTAACGCTCCGCAAACAGCCTGACATTCGCGAGCCCGCCACGAAGCTCCTGCAGCCCCTTCACGCCGTGTGAGCTATGCTTCACGATGCCCCTTGCCTATAAATATTGGGCTCTCCCTGAGTCCAGGAGGAGGACGATCTGACCTTTCGGCTTCTCATCTCCCGAATCATGAAGCACCCTTCTCCCCCAGGAATCATGAGCTCTGCGAGGTACTTCTACTTCATGAGATGCCTTCTCATTGTCTCTTCTTGAGCCCCTCTTCCGAGAGGGATGCCCTTCGCGAAGCCTAAGGGAATTCGCGAAGGAAGGGGATTACCAAGGGAACTCGGGAAGCCGTGGAGCATTTATGCTTTGCAAAACACCCATCCTGTACTAGTAATCCACATGCCAAGGAGGGGTCGTTGTACATCGTGAAGCACACTGCTTCATAGCACCTTGCTTCGCGAGGCACCTCTGCTTCGCAAGGCAGTGCTCCGGGAATACTATTCCACTTCACTAAGCACCTCCCATTCACACCCCTTCCCCATGCTAAGGCCAAGGCACTTCACTTCGTGAAGCATACCCATTTTCTTGGCAATTCCTCTTCCCGTGCGACCCTCCAGGCTTGCATGATGTGATTTCAAAGTCCAATGGACAACACCACCCGCAGTATTGCTTCGCCTAAATTTTCTTCGCATAGGCACGCTAATGGCTATTTCTTCTTCACATAGCCATGCTAACGTGGACCCCTCGATGGTTCACTCCGTGACCCCCCTTTACCATGTCCTTGCCAGTACCTTCCCTCCCCCAAGGAGTAGAGGGTACCGGTCATGTAATTCCTAAGGGTGCGGAGTAAACCCACCTTGTCCGAGCTGCAGGATGTTAAATTGCCAAGAACCTCATCCTAAACACATGACGTTAAACTGTGATCAGACCCCGTGCCTCGCACGTGGGGTAACCCCCCCCCCCGGCTCGGACATTATTTAGGCCGCTCATCTCCACGGGAATGGAATCACCCTCACAAGGGATGATATCCTCCTTCTCGGAGTAGCGTACATCCAAGGTAGAAGGGCAAACACCTTGGTATAAGCCCCCCAAGCCTCTCTTGCGGAAGGTAGCACCCATGCACCTCCATACTTCCCCACTACCAAGGCCAGTGGAGGGCGCGATAGGGAACGAGGCACCTTCCATATTTGGTCCCAAATCCCTCTCCTGCCGCGCTTTGTCGCACTTCGGGCCTCCATCCTGGAGTAAGTCCCAGCATTGTGGGCCGCCCAACGCATAAGCCCCTCTTTGTTTCCCACGGACGCATCCTTCGCGATGTGATCGTCAGGTCCCTACAACCTCTTGTTTCTCACACCAAGCATGACTCATGTGGGCTTAGAGTGAGCACCGACCCTGACCCCCACCTTAAGAAAACTACAGGGACTTTGATCCATGTCAAGGCATGGTACGTAGGAAGCCTCCACAAGGTTCAAGCCCACCACTCGGTCGTTTCCTCACGTCGAGTTCCACCCCTGTCCAGCATGACGTTAAACTATATGCCCCGTATAGCATGACATTAAACTGCACATCCATTTGAACTACGGGGTCTTTGATCCATGTTAAGGCATGGTACGTAGGAAGCCTCCATGAGGTTCAAGCCCACCGCCCGTCATTTATTCACGCCAGGGTCTATCCTCATCTCACATGACGTTAAACTACATCCTAGTCCAGCGGTAAGCTGTTGTGACCTCACCTAAACTACATGGTCTTTGATCCATATTAAGGTATGGTACGTAGGAAGCCTACCTGAGGTTCAAGTCCACCACCCATTGGTCATTCCGACCTCCATCACGTCAGCTCACCAACACCTGGGCAGCCTAGTGTGTAAGCCCCACACCTCCTGGACCAAGGTCTCTTTTCGTTTTCATCGGTTCGCCGACACCCACCATTTTCACCCGAACTACAACGACATTGATCCATGTCAAGGCATGGTACATAGGAAGCCTCCATGAGGTTCAAGACCATCACCCAGTCATTCCGACCTCCTTCACTTCGGTTCGCTGACAATACCCATCAAACCAAGGTCCACATTCACGTCGGTTCACTGAAGACACCCATCGGACCAAGGTCCACATTTACGTTGGTTCGCTGATGACACCCATCGGTCCAAGTTCCACCTTCACATCGGTTCACCGAAACCATTCCAAACTATGAGTAATTTGATCCATATTAAGGTATGGTACGTAGGAAGCCTTCCTGAGGCTCAATCCCAACTTTACTGTCACCCTTGCGATGGTCCCATTTCATTCCCCCTCTACTTCATCCATCCACCCATCCATCATCCACCCTGATTATTACCCGGGCCGCCACATCCCGGTGGGATCATGCCACTCTACTCCCCTCCACAGCTTCCGGGAAGCCTCCCACGAGCTGATCCCGTCATCGAAACCCCTTCAAGGGAAATTCATCAATCTGATCCACTCCAGCTAGTGTTTTGATCAAGCCGATCCGTCTCCACTGGACGTTAAACTCCCAGCCTACCTCATGATATACATGAGATTCTTGAGGAAAACCTCGGATGGCACGCCTTTGGCGTAACCGTCTTCATTGGACGTTAAACCTGCGACATTCCCTGTGTTAAACAAGGGAAGCTGAGGAAAACCTCAGATACATGCCTATGGAATATGATTCCCCATGCTCGATGTGGGATGCCTCAGGCTTCCGTGCCCTCGAGAAGCCCTATGAAAAGGGACAAAAGATAGACACGCCAATTCATCAGTGTTCAGACACGCTACTAATGCCTCGACGTGACTACTCCCCCGACTGAAGGTTGATGCCCTGAACGGACCCTTTGGAATGTACTGACAAAAGAAGTGTAATTAACTGGAGTCAATGAAAACATGGCACTGGGAAGAGTTTCACGAACAATGTATTAAATCTATGAGGGAGACCCAGACTAGGTGACGAGTTACGAGGAGGAATCCATGGAAGGAAGAACCGAAATCCCATCATCTCGGTTTCGATCAAGGAGAAAACGTCCCTGAACAAGGAACGAATGTCGCCCGCCTTTGTAGAGCGAGAATGCGGGGTGACAGCTGTGCGTCCTCCATAGAAGGATGATCACGCCCCGACGTAAAAGCGTTTGAAATAGAAATGGTGAACCCGACATGAAACTCTTCTCCACAATGTGGAGATTAGTAGCATTCGAGACACCAGTAGATTGTCGTGTCATCGGATCCAGATATCTGGCACCGTGTCCTGCCAAGTAAATAGTGGGCCTCGCATGAAACTCACCGGAAGTTGGGGAAGTAAAATGTGGGGAATTCCATTCTGTAACGTTGTCTGTGTGGATCCCTCTTACCGGACACGAAAGATGGAATAACGATGGGGTACTGGTTGTCAAATTGTTTTCATCGTAGTGCTAATGAGTTAACATCCCTACTTCCCAGGAACCAGGTTGCTGCTATGGAGACATGAACACCGCCCGCTCACCTATGCAGGGGTGGAGGAAATACCTGGACAACCGCTCTATGTGGCTCCACTGCCATCGCAACGGCCTCTATATCCATGAATACGGGATGCACACGTCCCCTCTCCCCGTCAGAGATCGTCCAACGAAGGGTGATCAACAACATTGTACGCAGGTACGATTTGGAAGGGGTCATCCCAACTCGGTATATGGCCCGCTTGGACCGGGAGGCATCCAGGCCCCGTCGTCAATGCCACCCTCAAAGGCCACGCAGGGAGCCCCTGCTCCCCACCCCAACATTCAATCGTTTCGGGAGCCTGTCCCCGGAACTCCTCGACAGCTCCTCACCTTACACTGATGAGGCGGGTGATATCAGGGTCAGCCCGGTCAGAGTCCCAATCCAAGGGCTCCAGGCAAGGGCTCCCATCCGGCCACGTCAGCACCGCCATCCGGCTTCACCAGAAGAGCAGGTAGGCTATTCCCCTGCACCACCTGCGCCAGCTCGTCTGACCTGACGTCAGTGTCAGGCCCGAGCTGAGGACGCTCATCAAGGTGCGTCGACGTCAACAGGTACTATGGATGGAGGCACCGCCGATGTGCATCATGGAGTCCCTGCATACACTGAGCAGGGTCACTCCTTCACCCGATCAGGATCGAGGCCTCAGCCTCCCCATGGGCGGGCTGAGTTGACTCTCAGGGTCGCAGGCCCGAGCAGTGATTGTCGCGAACCAATCTATGGTAACGTCACTCCATACGGAGGCCCTCTCCATACCACCATTCCACAGAGCGTGGGCCTCCCCCGCTCCGAAGCTTGTCATGGGGGTATGCTTTGTGCCACTCCCATCCCGAATGAAGACCTGCCCCGTGGCATTGACGCTCGGTGCGGAAGCCTCTCCCGCGTGCACCATACAGGGAATGGAGTTCCTCCTCCTCCCCCGGACCGTCGATGTGAAGGAACTGCCCATCCGGTCCCTCTCCAACATGGGGGGCCTTCCTATGTCCTCTCTGCAACTTGCGAATGTCCTCCTCACCCCGGCAACCCAAGGAGTGAAGGTCATCCTTGCTCCACCCACATCAAGCATGGAGATCATCCTCATGCTCCTACCGGTTCCAACAGAGGTTCCCCTACATGAATTTTGTCCATGGAGGTCCTCCCCGTGTACCCTTCGACATTTTCCCTGGTTCCCCTCACACCCCGGATATCTCAAGCGGGAGTCCTCCCCGCCATGGTGCCAGCGCCGCTCTGAGACTACATGTCAAGGATCAACCTTGTCCCGAAGATCCATCTAGGGGCAGGAGATCGGGTTGTCGCCGCCACAAGAAGAGTCCTGGGAAGGCTCGGGTGGAGATCAAACCGGCCCATTTCTCAGATTCTGAAGCGGAATGCGACTCAGCGATGGAACCTTCTCCCCGCTCCTCCGCGTCAAGGACTGGGGCAGGAACCAGGCGTGTTAGCCTCATTCTCCCAGAATGCGAGGTCCACCGGATTCTCGCCTCCCTCCGCAGGTACATCTAGGAGCAATAAATTGTGGAAATTCCACAGGTCTCGACCGCGAAATCACCATCGTCATCACCAGAAGCGCCCTCTACCTCTACCAGAGATCACAGAGAGCTGTTTTGGGGACCAACTATGGTAGAGTAATGGAGTGACCCATCTTCGGTGGCCACAATTCCGGTGCCAGAGGCTGTGGCTATCATGCCATCATATCGTGATATTACGGTCAAGTCGCCTCACTCTTTAGATGATGGCCCGGAATTCGACGGTCAGTCAGCTCATTCTCCGTATTCTCTACTGCCCAATTTATTGTCCCAGTGGTCCGCCTCGGTACCGCTACCATTCCCCCAGCCACCTCCGGTTGATGACTAGGGAAATACGGGGCCGGACCCTGAGTCCGAGCCCAGGAGCTTCTGGAGAATTCTCGCAGCGGATCACTTCCCAGAGAAGTTCTGGCCAACGGCAGCGCAGAAATTTTGCGCGCCGGAATCCTTTACCCCAGAGGAAGTAGGGTGCTTCCGCCAAACCCTATGGGCGACACACTTCCGCCTTCGTTATGAGCGGGTAGTGTACCCCAGGAGCTGAGAGCACTTCGAAGAAATCGGCGAGCAATGCCACCTGATCGATTTAGCCGCACTCCCTGTAGCCCAGCGCCCTGAGTCGCCAGGCCGCCAGAGCACCCTTCAACGGAAATGCATTCAGAGTCTCAAAGTACTCTGTAGAATCATAAGGGAATCTACCCCCATGTGCAAGTCTGTGGCTGGGGACAGTATGTCACCCTCCTCTTTAGTCCTATCCGATGGTAGTCCTATTCGTTATGCGACATTAAGAACATGCCCCCAAGGAGGGTCGCGGTCCACATGGCTGACGTAGTAGACAAGGAGGACGATCTTGAATTACTCGATGGAGACCTACCCCCTGAGGGTGTACCACCACTGCTGGACCCATCATGGAGGGTTATCAGTCAGTAGAGAAACCTTCTAGGCCTCCCTGTACCCACCGAGTCACTGGTACTCAGTCTACATGCCGGTAAGGGTAAGGAGCATGTTGGAACCGTCAAGCACTCTGACCTGTCCGCCTCTGTACAGAAGAAGGATGATGATCCCGAGAAGTCCATGTTACGCCAATAGATTCCTGAGTAGAAGAGGCTGGTTGAAGAACTCATTGCCGAGTGCGCTGCAGAGCGGTGACCTGACTACGGTAATCCCATGTCAGGGCAGCAGGGGTAGGGACAATTTCCCCCCGGCGAGATGCCTCCGGGAAACCCTGATCATGCTACTCCTGCAGACAAGGCAGAAGCTGGAACTCACGGCAAGATGGCATGATACATCTCGCCAAACCCTCCAAAACGATGGGGTAATCTAAGGAATCCAGCCCGGGTCCCCCCAGCCGCCACATAGGCTATTCCACCAGTCGCTCCACGAGCTGCTGAAGCCATCTACTGTGTCGAAGAACCCGGCAACGCACTTGTGATTAGGGATCCCCGTCAATACAGGGACCCCCACCCGGATGATCTTATAGAGGCACTCATCGCCCGCCTCAAAGCATTGGAAACACGGCAGGTGGCAGTCCCACCGGATGGCAAGCCATATCCTGTGTGGGTGGATGATATGCCTGCACCCCCGGGTTTTTGGAACCCCACTTTTTTTCCCTTCAATGGGACAGGGGACCCGTCGTAGCACTTGGCCCACTTTTCTTCCAGGCGTGGCCCCATGTTGGGAACCCCGGCCCAGCAAGAAGCCGCCAAGCTCCGATGTTTCGTACAGACATTGGAGGGCCCCGCATTTGTCTGGTACAGCTAGCTCCCTATCGGATTGGTGACCGGCTGGGAGGATCTCTGCCGGCAGTTCCTATACCAGTTCAGCTCCACCACGTGAAAGAACAGCATCGCAGACCTCTTCACGTGAAAACAAAGACCTGACGAGTGAGTCACGGACTTCATCGCCCGGTGGAAGGGACTTACATACTCCCTCGACATGCCACTGACTCAGGAGCAATTACTAAAGATGTGTGTAGGGAACGTCAAAACGGAGCTGGTTCCTTCCTTGATCACCCAGAACTAACCTGGAGGGTTTCAGGATTTCTTAGATAAGGCTCAGCGCCTCGAAGAGGCTCTACAATAGGCTAGTCAGGCACGTTTACTGCCCCCTGTGATCCCAGCCAGGAGGGATTCCAGAGCTGAACCCACCGCGGTGGACCAAATAGAATACCCAAGGCATCTAGAATTACTGCCAGCGGAACCGGCCTCGCAACCCCGCAGAGGTCCTCCGCCTAAGCACAGGCTCCTACCCAGCAGCGACCACCTCAGAACCGACAGGTTCCTCCGCGCAATGCGCCACCACCGCCTAGGCGAGGAAATCAGGCACCACCTCCTCGGTAGGCCACTCTGGCCCCTCGTCAGATCCAGGCTCTCAGGGCCCTCTATCCGGAAAGAAGGCACCATACTTACTCGTTCAACGAGAATCAGGTCCCCGGTTACTTCCGAAGTGATCTAGAGCAAGGGATTGTGCGCTTACCCGAGTGCAGAAGGTTGGCAGAGGCGAATCTCACCGATCTCCCCAACTACTGTCCCTATCATCAAATTCTGGGGCACACCCTCAAGAAATTCTATGTGTTTAAAGACTAGCATCAAGACCAAGTCGAAAACAACATACTCAGATTGGGCCCAGCACCGACACAAGTAGTGGGTGTCTTTATAGGGTCAGAGATCGGTAGCGACAACGAAGACGAGTGGCAGCAGGTTCCCAGCCGTGGGTCCTAGAAATACGAAGACTGGATGGCTCAAAAAACTGTCACCCGTGCCCATGGTATCATTCAGTCACACCTAAAATAGCCGGAGCCTTCGGAGGAAGTATCCAGTACCTCTGCATCGTCATCACAGCCGACCTCTTCCCAAAAGGGTAAGCAGCGACGGCGCAAGAAGAAGCAACGCACTCCACCTCTATCGTCGTCATCTCACACTATTGGTGACTTTATGCCCCCTAAAATGGGGATTCCTCCCAGAGTCCACCCGGTAGTGGATGACTCGTCGAGCGACAGCCAGGGGTACGCTTCGGTTAACACCGTGGAGCTGGTAAAGCCCTATATGGCTCCCGATGAGGGGGAATGCCAGGAGAACTTCCCCAATGTCCCCAGTCGATGCCAACGTCAACGGAACCGCAACCACACAAGTCATCGAGGCACGTCAGCGGAAGCTTTCATCCAAGCCGTTCATGCTACTGAAACCAGACAGTAGGCTCAGCGTAGAGCTCAGCATGCGCAATCTCATCTGATTCCCTTAGATCTACCTCCACTGTCATTTGTGTTACTAGATCAGGCAGAGCTGCCTCGTCCGTATCGCGATCAGTCTTTCCCAGCTGTAGGCCAATCTCCATTGTCTGATTCTAATCTGGCGGCTACTCTCCAGGATTCAACTAGTAGGCAGCGGGATCTACCCAGTACTAGCCAGCCGCCGGTTCAACCGGCAAGACCTACTATGCCTCTAACCGTAGAGTGACCTCCTGTAGGCAGAAGCTCACGTCTGGCATGAAAGTACGATGTCCTGAAGCACCTGGATGGAATTCCAGCAAGACTTTCTATCCTTGAGGCTCTTTTCCTATCGTTTGAAATGTGCGAAGAACTTTCCGAGGCCCTAAAGAGCCCCATTCAGTTCGAGATGGAGGTAGCAGCTACGGAAGCCTTCCACGCTAAGACAATTGAGAACGCTGAATGACAGGCGGTTATCTCGTTCTCCGGTGAAGATGAAGACCCTTCCATACAGGGGCATATTCTTCCATTGTACGTCACTTTCCAGTTTAATGGCATGGAATTCTGCCGCTGCCTCATTGACACAGGTTCTGGGATCAACCTAATCCCGGCTTGGACACTGTGAAAGATGGTTTTGTCGGAAGATGATTTAACTCCCTCCGACCTCAGAATCCAAGGATACGACAGGACCGAGCAATCCCCAGTTGGCAAGATCCTCTTAAAGACCCAGTTTGATGGCCTAATTTCTAGCACCGAGTTCATGGTTGTCTCTTAGGACACCGCTTTCAACGCATTGATGGGCAAGCCATGGCTCCATCTGCACACAGAGGTCCCTTCGTCGTATCACCAATGCCTCAAATACTCCCTCAATGGTCGATTAGGCATGCTCCAAGGAGATGTGTCTCCTTTCTCCTCTTGTGAAGCCCGCTATCTGGACGCCGACTATTGCAAGAGAAAGGATAAGCAAATCCTAGCAAGTGAGGATGAACCCGCCCCGGTCACAAGTGATCCCTGGGAAAGCATAGATGACGCCTACATCTTCTTGATCCACTGATTGGAGGACACAACCCCCGACATGGGGCAATGTTTTGTTGTTTCAGGTATGAAAGGAAGGAATGTTCCCATGTCCAAGTGACGGCAGAAAATCACCTCGTACTCCTACACCAACCAGGCTCAGGTGATCCCGGAACCTCCTACCCCTGTGCGATATCAGAATGTCAGGCTTATGGTGATGGTGGTACGTCATACATGTCTCTTCCACCGGGATGGAATCAACCAACTTAGGTCGACGCGTCACCACTGCTTTGATGTCATCAAACGTGGTCCCTTAGGCCGAAGTCCAGATGGGATAGGATCGACTGCCTTCATTGCTATGGTCTCAGTGGCGCATGGGTCTCCTAATATGATGACCACCACTGCCCAAGTCGGCACCAGCTGCCCTTCAGGGTTTGATAGCTCAGAAGCAGCTCCCCTCACAGTAAATCCAACCACGGGTGGAGAGGAAGACCTGGAAGACACTCCCCCCACCTTTGAGGAAGGTGTATCTACCAAGATTGATGAATTGGTATAGGTAAACCTCGGTAGCGAGGCAGATCAGAGACCCACATTGATTAGTGCATCCATGTCCCTCGAGGAGGAGCGGCGGTATGTAGACTTTCTCAAACAACACTGTGATGTGTTTTCCTGGAGTTACGGCGAGATGCTAGGACTAAATCCTCTCAAGTAGTCGTTCACCGCCTGGGCCTCTCGTCAAACCATCGTGGGTTTAAGCAGCCTCCCATAAAGATGAATCCTTCTCATAGTTCTATGGTTGAGGCTGAGGTTGATAATCTTATCAAATCCAACTTCATCAAGGAAGTACAGTACCCCAAGTGGCTTTACAACATTGTGTCAGTCAGGAAGAAGAATGGGCAGATCAGAGTCTGCATCGACTTCCGCGATCTCAATCGCCACTGCCCAAAGGATGGTTTTCCCCTTCCGATGACTGAGTTATTGATTGATGCCACAGCTGGGTTCCAAGCCCTCTCCTTCATGGATGGGTATTCCAGGTACAACTAGATCCGGATGGCCCCCGAGGATGAGGAGTCCACTGCCTTCAGGGATCCCCAAGGTAGTTTTTGTTACCAGGTTATGCCCTTCGGCCTGAAAAATGCAGGTGCCACTTATCAGCGGGCCATGCATCGCATGTTCAAGCTGATTCTCAGGACGTTAGTGGAATGCTACGTGGATGATCTAGTGGTCAAATCTCTCCAGTGCCAGGACCATCTCAAATACCTTGAGAAAGTGTTTAGTGTCCTCCGTTCCTGCCACCTAAAGATAAACCCATTAAAGTGTGCTTTCGGGGTCACATCTGGGAAGTTTCTTGGCTTTGTTGTTAGATACCGGGGTATTGAGATCGACCTAGAGAAGATCAAGGCCATCAGCCAAATGCCTCCCCCGAGCAATATTCGTGAACTTCAAGGTCTCCAAGGACACTTAGCCTATATACGCCGATTCATTGAGAATTTGGCCGGCAAGTGTAAGCCCTTTTCCTGGCTCATGAAGAAAGGCGCCGCCTACGAATGGGATGAAGAGTGTCGGACCGCCTTTGAGGAAATCAAGCAGTATCTGCTCCAACCTCCGGTTCTGATGCCACCCATCTCCAGAAATCCACTGGTCCTTTACGTGACCGCCCTGGAATGATCCCTCGGCGCACTTCTCGCCCAAAAGAAAAACGAGGGTATGGAGAACAGTCTCTATTATCTCAGCTGCATGCTTCTTGATACGGAGATCAGATACTCCCCTATCAAAAAGAGTTTCCTGGCACTCGTGTTTTCCATACAGAAGTTGCGACATTACGTGCAGCACCATGAGGTACAGTTGGTCTCTCGAGTAAACCCACTAAAGTACATCCTGAACCTCCCCATGTTGACCAGCCGACTAGCGCGGTGGGCGGTGATCCTCCAGCAGTTCGACATCAAGTTCGTACCTCAAGAAGGCCATCAAGGGACAAGCATTGGAAGACTTCTTAGATGCTCATCCAACCTCTGCAGATCAATCCCTGGACCTGGATTTTCCTGATGAGATGATCCTCTCAGTCGATCATGTCATCTCATGCTAGAAAATGCACTTCAACGGTGCCTCCTGGAGCCCCACCGGAAGGAGGCTCAATGATCCTAAGCTCAACATAGTGGGTTTGGGTATCGTCTTCATCACCCCGGTGCAAGCCATCCTTCCATACTCGTTCCTGTTGTCAGAAGGTTGTACCAACAACGAGGCAGAGTACTAGGCTCTCATCACTGGCCTTGAGTTGGCCCTTGAGATCGATGTTCCCCATCTACATGTGAAAGAAGATTCCGAGATGGTTATCAAGCAGGTCAATGGTGACTATGTCATTAGAAATCCAGAGCTTGTGCCATTGCTGGAGTACACCCTCCATATAATGGCCTAGTTCCCTTATCAACCAGAGGTTACCCATTTCTCTCAGTTACATAACGGTCGAGCAGAGGCTTTGGCTAGATTAGCTACATCGCTCGCAGAACCCGAGCAAGATGATTTGATCATACATGTGGCACACCGGACAGTCATTTCCCCCGTCACCCCAGAGGACAATGACGGCCTTCGGGTAAGTCATCTTACTGCTGGACCTTCTACGTCAGGGGTCCCAGGTTCGTCAGATGCAGTGGTTGAGGCCACTCCCAACTGGAGGGCATCTTTTGTCGAGTATCTCCAAAATGGTTGCCTCCCCGACGATCGGGCCCAGCGCGAGCAAATCCAATGTCGTGCGCTGCAATTTACCCTCCAGAGTGGTCCTAGTCTTGAGCAGATCCTCTATAAGTGGATCTTAGATGGAATTCTCCTCCATTGCATTCAAGGAGTCGAGATTTCTCAAGTTATGCAAGAGGTTCATGCAGGTTCCTATGGTTCCCACCAAGCTGGGCCAAATTTGTCCCATCAAATCCGGAGGTTGGGGTACTTCTGGCCCTCTATGATCCATGATTGTATTGAGTTTTCCAAGAGATGCCATGCGTGCCAAGTTCACACTAAATTCCCGCATCGGCCACCAGAGCCTCTCCACTCCACCAAGTATTCTTGGCCATTTGCGGTGTGGGGACTCGATGTCTTGGGGCCATATCCACCGGCAACAGCTCGCCAGTGTAGGTTCATCCTAACTGCTACATATTTCTTCTCCAAGTGGGAGGAGGCAGTTCCACTCAAAGAGGTCAAGGCCCATTCCATCGTCGACTTTGTGAGCTCCAATATCATCCACCGGTTTGGGGTCCCTCACGCTGTCCTCACTGATAACGGAACCAACTTCCGAGCGGTCGAGCTGAAGAAGTTGTATGCCAAGTACAATATTCGTTCGAACCATACCTCTCACTATCATGCATAGGCAAATGGACAGATCGAGGCGTTCAACAAAACCCTCTCTAAAATTATGCAAAAGATGTTTGGTCAGAACAAGAAAAGTTGGCTGGACAAGCTCCCCAATGCCCTATGGGCTTATCGGACAACAACTCGCAATTCCACTCAAGTGACCCCATATTCTCTGTGAAGCACACTGCTTCACAGCACCTTTCTTCGCAAGGCAACTCTACTTCGCGAGGCAGTGCTCCGCGAATACTATTCCACTTCGCGAAGCACCTCCTATTCACACCCCTGCCCCATGCTAAGGCCAAGGCACTCCACTTCGCGAAGCATACCCCTTTTCTTGGAAATTCCTCTCCCCGTGCGACCCTCCAGGCTTGCACGATGTGATTTCAATGTCCCATTGACAACATCACCCATAGAGTTTCTTCGCCTAATGACTCTTCGCATAGGCACGCTAACGGCTATTTCTTCTTCGCATAGCCACTCTAATATGGACACGTCGATGGTTCGCTCCGCGACCCCCCTTTACCATGGCCTTGTCAGTACCTTCCCTCCCCCAAGGAGCAAAGGGTACCGGTCATGTAAGTCCTAGGGGTGCGAAGTAAACCCACAACGTTTGAGCTGCAGGAAGTTAAACTGCCAAGAACCTTGTCCTCAACACATGACGTTAAACTATGATCAGAACTCGTGCCTCGCACGTGGGGTCCCCCCCGGCTCGGACATTCTTTACACCGCTCATCTCCACGGCAATGGAATCACCCTCACAAGGGATGATATCCTCCTTCTCGGAGTATCGTATGTCCACGGGAGAAGGGTAACCACCTTGGTATAAGCCCCTAAGCCTCTCTTGCGGAAGGTATCACCCATGAACCTCCGTACTTCCCCACTTCCAAGTCCAGTGGAGGGCGTGATAGGGAACGAGGCACCTTCCATCTTTGGTCCCAAATCCCTCTCCTATCGCGCTTTGTCACACTTCGGGCCTCCATCCTGGAATAAGTCCCAGCACCGTGGGCCGCCCAACCTGTAAGTCCCTCTTTGTTTCCCATGGACACATCCTTCGCGACGTGATCATCAGGTCCATGCAACCTCTTGTTTCTCACACCGAGCATGACTCACGTGGGATAAGAGTGAGCACCGACACTGACCCCCAACTTAAGTGAACTACGGGGACTTTGATCCATGTCAAGGCATAGTACGTAGGAAGAATATACGAGGTTCAAGCCCACCACTCGGTCGTTTCCTCACGTTGAGTTCCACCCCTGTCCAGCATGACGTTAAACTGTATGCCCCGTCTAGCATGACATTAAACTACACATCCATTTGAACTACGGGGTCTTTGATCCTTGTTAAGGCATGGTACATAGGAAGCCTCCACGAGGTTCCAGCCCACCGCCTATCGTTTATTCACGTCAGGTTCTCTCCTCGTCCCACATGATGTTAAACTGCATCCTAGTCCAGCGGTAAGCCATTGTGACCTCACCTGAACTATGTGGTCTTTGATCCATATTAAGGTATGGTACATAGGAAGCCTCCCTGAGGTTCAATCCACCACCCGTTGGTCATTCCGACCTCCTTCACGTCAGCTCACCAACACCTGGGTAGCCTAGTGTGTAAGCCCCACACCACCTGGACCAAGGTCTCTTTTCTTTCTCATCGGTTCGCCGACACCCACCATTTTCACCCGAACTACGAGGAATTTGATCCATGTCAAGGCATGGTACGTAGGAAGCCTCCATGCGGTTCAAGCCCATCACCCAGTCATTCTGACCTCCTTCACGTCGGTTTGCTGATAATACCCATCGGACCAAGGTCCACATTCACGTCAGTTCGCTGACGACACCCATCAGAGCAAGGTCCACATTCACATCGGTTCGCTGACGACACCCATCGGGCTAAGGTCCACCATCACATCGGTTCACCGGAACCATCCCGAACTACGAGGACTTTGATCCATATTAAGGTATGGTACATAGGAAGCCTTCCTGAGGCTCAATCCCAACTTTACTATCGCCCTTGCGATGGTCCCATTTCATTCCCCCTCTACTTCATCCATCCACCCATCCATCATCCACCCTGATTCTTACCCGAGACGCTACATCCCGGTGGGATCATGCCACTCTACTCCCCTCCACAGCGTCCGGGAAGCATCCCATGAGCCGATCCCGACATCGACACCCCTTCAATGGAAATTCATCAATTTGATCCACTCTAGCTAGTGTTTTGATCATGCCGATCCGTCTCTAATGGACGTTAAACTCACGTCCTACCTCGTGATAAACATGAGATTCCTGAGGAAACCCTCAGATGGCACGCCTTTGGTGTAACCATCTCCGCTGGACGTTAAACCTACGGCATACCCTGTGTTAAACATGGGAAGCCGAGGAAAACCTCAGATACATGCCTATGGCATATGATTCACCGCGCTCGATGTGGGATGCCTCAGGCTTCCGCACCCTTGAGAAGCCCTATGACAAGGGACAAAAGACAGACACGCCAATTCCCCAGCGTTCAGCCATGCTACTGATGCCTCGACATGACTATTCCCCCGACTGAAGGTTGCTGCCCTGAATGGACCCTTTGGAATGTCCTAACAGAAGCAGTGTAATTAACTGGTATCCATGAAAACATGGCACTGGGAAGAGTTTCACAAACAACGTATTAAATCTATGAGGGAGACCCGGACTAGGTGACGAGTTCTAAGGAGGAATCCATGGAAGGATGAACCAACATCCCATTATCGCGGTTTCGATCAAGGATCAAACGTCCCTGAACAAGGAACGGATGTCGCCTGCCTTTGGAATGTGGGAATGCTGGGCGACAGCTGCGCGTCCTCCATAGACGGATGCGCGCGCCCCGGCGTAAAAGCGTCAGAAACAGAAATAATTCAAATTGAAACCAAAAATACCATGAATAATGATGTCTTTATGATATCAAATTTCAATGGGGTAGTATATACACCATATAAAATAAATGAGTTGTGAATATGGCTTAAGTATCACTGAAATAAAAGTGAGATTAGAAATCTCCCTACCTTATGCTTCCTTTAGTCAAACTTGCCTTAACCTCATGTATAATGGTTTTAAGAATGTTATTAAATTCTACAAGAACCTTATTAATATTTATGATATCATATATGATTCTTTTGTGATATCTTATTACCCTCCCATTAATAATCATTCTTTATTTTCATTATTTCGGGTAATAACTGCTCTATTTTTCGATTCTATTTTAATTGTTATTTTTTATTACTATTTCATAGATCATGATTTAATAATATCCATAATGTAAAACATTATTTATATATTATATATATTTATTATATATATATTTATTTAAATCCATAAAATTTGAAGATAGGAAATGAAATACATCATTCATAGAGATGGTAGGTCATATAAATGTATGAATATTGTTTCAATTCTATTATTGTATTAAAATAAATAATAATAAATGATATATATGTATATTATCATTAAATTTTCATATTTTTTTCATATATAATACATATTTTTATTAAAATAATCCTTAATACATTCCATGTAATGTGTGAACGAATCACATCGCTTTGAGGAGGCGGTAGTCCACACATCCATAAACGATGTTATTGTATTTCCATAAAATATAAATAATTAAGGTATGTGTTGTAAAATAATTATATAAGCATAAATACATTATAAATATCATATATATAATATATAAACTACAAATACATCATTATTCCCAACCTTGAAATGTGGTAATGGAAGAATGAACGACATCGGTTCGCGAGGTAGTAGTATGACGAACCCATGAATGATTATTGTGTATCTCATTTGATGGGAGTGTGTAAAAGTGTAGGTATTTACCTTAACATAACAATATCACATTATATTTATTGTACTTATTTTATCATATAATAAATATATAAGAATAATTTAAGCAGTGTATAAAGAAATAAAACAAAAGTGCTCATTGAAGAATGTAACCTCTTTTTCGGGTAACTCCTTTTGGTTTATACCAAAAGAAATCCTTGGTTGGATTAATGAAATCATTTAGTCTTATAAGATTATAGGGGGATTTTGGGATCTTATTCTGGAAGGTTTTGGATGATCCAAAAGGTTTTAGAGATGTGAATAAGTGGGAGGGGTGAGTGCCCTTTTATAGTGGAGGAGTGGCATTCTTGTAAATATAAAAAGGATCACATTATTGGGATGTATCTCTTACATCATGTTTGTAACATATGGATTCTGGAAACCACCCAGAGGTGCCCCTTACCCGGTTGGTCACATGGCCTCAAGCGCATTTCCCCCGAATTCTAGAGGTTGCTGACTAGCAGCAAGGTCCTTGGGTGTGATAGTGGGGAAAATATGCCCTCATTGGCAGAGTACACGGAAAAAGTAAACAAATACACACAAGAGAGGAAGCAGTAATATTATCATACCAAAAATAAACAACGGAAAACTGATAGAATAAACTGGTGCACATATATAAAATGATGCATGATACCTATGTCTAGGAAAGAAGAGAAACAAATAAAAATGCTGAAATACAATACTAAACCAAGTAAAAAAGAAAAATAGTAATTAGCTCCATAGCATCGCAATCCCAATCTTGGTCTCGTTCTCTCCAACTCCACTACATGTCAAGTACCTAAAGTAGAAGGGCGCTTTCCCTTGTCTATGCCTCTAACAATATAATCTATTTAGGCCCAAAAGCATGGCCCAAACAGGGTGTGAGACTAATCCCAGTAGGCCACCACCACAAGATTTGTGCCTAATAGTCAATGAGTATATGGCAGGTAAAAGTACATGAAACAGTAAACAGGAAGGTACTCAAAAGTAAACAATCCACAGTTTCAATATCAAGAAACAACTAAACAAGTAGATAAACACAACAAGTAACCCTCTAGGAAGAACACTCAGTCTAACCCCTCTGGTTCAGCTTAAGAATAGAATCTCTGAGGAAGCACTCACCATCAATTCCCCCTATAGTCTCGTATCGTAACTAAAGGCACTCTAGGGAAGCACTTACATCACATTCCCTCTATGGCCTGCATCGAGGAACTACAGACTCCCTGAGGAAGCACTAAATTTCAATTCCCTCTGTGGTCTCGCATCGTAAAATTATAAAGAAAATCTGGAGAATCCCTCAACTTCCATTCTCCCTATGGTCTATACACCAAGTTCTCATGACCCCGTGTAAGTCAAGAAAGTGTAGCAGTACGTATCGGCCAAGGTAAACCTCAAGAACTACTTGGCTAGTATTCTACAACATAACAGCATAACAGACCAGCATTCACACCATCCTACAATACTAGGCATGGGAAAGTAAATAGCCGCCTAACAGGAAAACTAGACCCAAAGGTCAGAACAGGAAAAACATACATGGGAAACACACCCAAAGAACATAAATTCACCCTATTCACAATCAATTATCATCTACTCAAGCATACAAGCATATCAGTAAAACAATAGGGCTAAAATGGTAAACGCGCAATACCCCGTTCATGGGTATTGCAAAATTTTGCACATAAAACTCAAGGACTTTCGACAGAAAGGCACAAACCACCTACCTCAACATTAGGAGATCGCTATTTGTGAATCTCGTGGCTTGAATCACCTTAGAACATCGAAGATCTACAAAAACTCCTAAAAGGTTCAACAGAGGATAACTTGAGAAAGGTAAGGAATCATGAAACAAAGCTCAAGAAGAATATAGAGCTTACTGAGGTGATCCCAACACAATTAACAGTGGTTGAATCAGAGTTCAGATGCTCAGTCGAGGGCTCGGAGGAAGATCGAGGTCGTATGAGAGCTCTCGACCAAATGCGACCTTGAAGAAGATCATTCTGGTGATTAGACATGACCCCAGTGCGTTTAATGAAAAAAAAAGAAAATACACAGCATGTACTTTTGAAGTACACGGCGTGTACTTTCCTTTTCTGTACTCCTCTTTTGGCGGCCACCAGGTCACCCCCACATGGCTGTGTGCATGGCCGCTACACGGCATGTACTTCAAAAATTTTCAGAAATTCCTCTTTTTCTCAAAAACAACCTGAAAAGAAGATCTAAGTTCTTACAAACTTCCCCCCTTAAAGAAATTCATCCCCAAATTTCCCTAGAACAGCGTAAAAGAAGAAACCCCAAACAACTCCAACCACTAGGCTCGTACATCGGCTTCCCTCTCCCAAGTCTCGTCTTGTACCTGCCCGTACTGCCATAGCACTCATACTAGAGGAATAGACCAGCCATAGAGAACTTTTGTACTTTGATCAAAAATTCGGATAGTATACTCCTCTAAAGATTCGTCCACTTCCAACTCAACCTCCTCAGGTTAGAAAATGTGATACGGGTCTGAAAAGTAACGTTGAAGCCGAGAAACATGGAAGACGTCGTGCATACCTCGGTACCTCTGAGGTAATTGAAAGTGATAGGAAACCGGACCAACTCTCTCCAACACCTCAAAAGGCCTGACATTCCTCGGAAAAAGCTTACCTTGTCTCCTAATCCTCTTGTGTCCCAACCTCAGTGCGACACGCAGGAAAACCTGATCCCCAACCTAGAACTCCAGAGGTCATCTCCGCTGATAGGCATAAGACTTCTTTCGAGACTTTGTAGTATCCATATTCTTCTGAATCATCTCTATCTTTTTTATGGTATCTTTGACAAGATGAGGTCCCAACAAAGCTACCTCTCCTTCCTCCATCCAACATAAGGGTGATTGGTATGGCCTACCATACAAAGCCTCATAAGTTTCCATCTAAATAGTTGCTTGAAAAAAATTATTGTAGGAAAACTCCACAAGAGGTATATGCTTCTCCCAAGAACCTCTATAATCTAGGATGCATGCTCGGAGCATGTCCTCAAGCACCTGAATCGTATGCTCGAACTGGCCATCAGTCTAGGGATGGTAAGTTGTACTCAAATTTACCTTTGTAACCAAAGCCTTCTATATCCACATCCAGACCCAAGAAGTATAACGAGCATATCTATCTGAAATAATGGAGTGTGGAACTCCATGTAGACGTACAATCTTGAGGATGTACAACTGTCCAAGATCATCAACACCGAAGGACTCCTTTAATGGAAAAAAGTGAGCAACCTTCATGAGTCTATCAATGACAACCCAAATTGCATCATTCCCTTGGGGAGACCTCGGTAAACCTGTCATGAAATCCATCATGACATCATTCCACTTCCACTCGGGAATATGTAACTACTGTAAAAGCCTTGTTGGTCATTTATTCTCTGCCTTCACCTACTGATAGGTGGAACACCTCATGAAGAAACTTGAAATGTCTTTCTTCATACCTGGCCACCAATACTAATGGTGTAGATCACAACACATCTTAGTGACACCAGGATGAACTTCCCAAAATGAGGAATGAGATTCTCGCATCAGTTTCTCACGTATGTCTGTTGGCACCCATACGCACCCCTGGAAACTCAAGATCTCATCCTTGCCTATGGTCCATCTCGGAATTGGGTCCCCTCCTGACACACTTTCCCATAGGACCAAGACATCAGAATATGATATCTGCCTCATTCGTACTCGATCAATAAGGGTATAGGTAACAGCTACAGAAGAAAGGAAAGTCTACCCATGTCTGTCGTGCACCTCCAAATGCATCATAGTGAACAGATACATAAAATATCACTCACTACTGGCCTCCCGAACTGCCTGTATCTAGGTAATCCTACTCAACGCATCAGCCACTGCGTTGCCTTTCCTAGGCATGTAGGCAAGATCAAAGTCGAAGGACTGTAGGAACTAAAACCACCTTCTCTATCTCAAATTTGGATCATGCTGAGTGAATATGTTCTTGAGACTCTAGTGGTCATTAAAAACCACAAAATGCCCTCCCAGAAGATAATGTCTCCAACAGCGTAAGGAATGGACAACCGCAGCCAACTCAAGATCGTACGTCGGGTAGTTCCTCTTATATGGACGTAACTACTGAGACTCATACGCAACGACTCCTTCCCCCAGTATAAGAACATCTCCCATCCTGATACCTAAAGCATCACAATACATAGTTTAAATCTTTCCAGGATTTGGAAAGACTAGTATCAATGCTGAAGTCAACCTCCCCTTCAGCTTCTAAAAGGCTGACTCGCAAGAATCTGACCACAAGAACTTCGCACCCTTCTTAGTCAGACTCATCAGTGGTGCTGATAAGAGTGAAAAGTACTATATGAAACATCTTTAGTATCCATCAATCCCTAGAAAACTCCGCACCTCAAAGACGTTCTTCAGAAACTCCTAGGAGACTACTGCTCTCACTTTCTCTGGGTCTACTGACACTCCTCTCTCTGAGATAACATAACCCAAGAAGTGAATATGATCCATCCAAAAGTGACATTTTGAGATCTTACAATATAACGGATTCTCTCTCAGTGTACTCAAAATGATCTCAAGATGGGTAGCATGGTCATTTCGAGTATGAGAGTACACCAAGATATCGCCCACGAAGACCACCACGAAGGAATCCAAGTATGGATGGAACACTTGGTTCATCAGTTCCATGAACATGGTAGGTGCATTCATGAGATCAAATGGCATAAACATATACTCGAATAGACCATACCTGATCCGGAAGTCCGTGAGAGGTATATCAGATGGTCTAATGTGCAACTGATGATAATCGGTCCTCAAGTCAATCTTAGAGAACACCTGGGCTCCTCGAAGCTGATCAAAGAGATCATCAATACTTGGTAAAGGATATCGGCTCATGACATCAACTAGTTCAAATTTTGATAATCCACACAAAGCCTAAGGGTTCCGTCTGCCTTCTTCGCAAACAGGATAGGCGAACCCCAAGGAGAAGTACTGGGTTGAATGAAACTCTTTGCCTGCAACTCCTCCAACTGCTTCTTGAGCTCCTAAAACTCTGGTGTATCCATCTATAAGGAGGAATGGACACTGATTCTGCTACTGGAACAAGCTCAATAGAAAATTCTACCTCACGCTCTAGAGGAAAACCTGAAAAGTATTCTAGAAAGGCGTCCCTGAAGCGATCCACTACTGGAGGAAAGTCTAACTGAGAAGTCCCCTGATCATCCAGATATAAACTAGTAATCTGGGTTGTGACTCCTCCTAACCCATGATGCTATGGACCTGCTCTACTCACATGGACATCCCACTTGCCCTTATCAAGAAACGATATTCCCTCTGGTGATGTGAAAGTCACCCTATGGCGATAACAGTTGACGACTGCCTGGAAGAAAACTAGCCAGTCCATTCCGAGAATGACATCATAGCATGTCATCTCTAGGAAATAGAGGTCCCATAAAAAGTGAAACCCACCAACCTCTAGAGGGAACTCCTTACATTGACATACACTCACCATTCTAGTCCCCAACAGATTTTCTAGAATCAAGATGTCATAAGAAGAAAAGATACAGAGCCCAAGTATCTCCACAACTACCACAGATATAAAGATATGGGAACCCCCTGTATCGAAAAGAGAAGAAGCTAAAATTGAGGCAACTAAGATCGTACTTTGAACTTTAGAAGTTCTGGGATCCTTCTCCTATTGGGTCTTCTCCACTACAAAGGTTTGGCCTGCTCCACAGCCCTGTGACCCTGCCTGACCACTCTGAGCTGATCCACTCTGCTGTCGCTGAAAGGATGGTGACTGACCACCATGGCCACGACCTCCACCTCGGCCTAAACAAAGATAATAACTCCAGCTCCCTGACTAGTGAGAAACTGGTGGTGCTGCTCTCGAACGTGGAGTCATAGAAGAACCCCTTCCACCAGTTACTGGTGAGAAGATCAGACAGAATCACTAAAGGTGACCCATCTTGTTGCAAGATCGGCACTCCACTAGGTCTCTCGAGCAGTTTGTCCTCGTATTCCCTATCTTCCCACACTGGTATCACACCACCTCGCTACTAGAAGAAGTGTCTTTCCTCCTTGGATCACCACTCGAAGACTCTTTATGGTGCTTCCTACTATCAGTTGGAGGGATGCTAACTCCAGATGTCGAGCCTCCCTGGCTCACAAATCTAGAATCCCTCAAATTTTGCTTTGTGATCAGCACCTAGTTGACGATAGAAGTGATAGAAGTAAACCAGAATATGTTCACCTGTGATAGAATTTCATGCCTCAGACCACCCTCAAACTTACTTTCCATGAATAACTAATCACCTCCTGAAATAGTCATGAAGCGCTGCAGCTCGGTAAAGCGGGAGGAATACTCCATAATAGAAAGAGTAACCTGCTCCAGACTCATAAACTATAGGGCTCGATCGCCCCTCAAGGGGTCTATATAGAATTAGTTATAGAAGATGCACTAGAACTCATCCCATGCCATAACCTGCTGGCGTCCTGCCTGTGAGATCACAACCCACCACCTCTTGGCAGAGTCCCGAAGCATATAGGTAGCGAGCTTGACCCTCCTCTCTAGAGGCATCTCCAAATTCTCAAAGATCATCAACATGGATTCTAGCCATGACTTTGTAGCCTAGGGTCATCCGTCCCCTGAGAAATTAGTAGGATGCTACTGCTGTAAAACCCACTTCAAATCAGCTGTTGACGGGGTATGAGGCGGTGTTCCCTGAAAACTCTACATCATCCTCATAAAGCCTTCCCTAAACTATGCATTAGCACTTGTGGATTCAAGCTCATTTCCCCAAATGCTCGACGTTATTGACTAGTAGTGAGGGCCTTCGGTGTGATAGTCGATAAACTATGACCTCATTGGAAAAGTACGCAGCAGAAGTAAACAAATACACACAAGAGCGGAAGCAGTAATAATATCATACCAAAAATAAACAGTGGAAAACTGATAGAATAAACTGGAGAACATATACAAAATGATGCATGATACATATGTCTAGGAAAGCCACTAAAAAAAGCACAATGCTGAAATACAATACTAAACCAAGTATAAAATAAAAACAGAAATCATCTCCACAGCATCGCATGCCCAAGCTTGTTCTCGTGCTCTCCAGCTTCACCGCATGTCAAGTACCTGAAGTAGAATGGCGCTTGGCCTTGTCTATGCATGTAACAATATAATATTTTTGGGCCCAAAATCATGGCCTAAACAGGGCGTGAGACTAATCCCATTAGGCAACCACCACAAGATCCGTTCCTAACAGTCAATGAGTATATGGCAGGTAAAAGTATAGGAAACTGTAAATAGAAAGGTACTCAATAGTAAACAATCCACAGTTTCAATATCAAGCAACAACTAAGCAAGTAGATAAACACAACAGGTAACCCTTTGGGCAGCACACTCAGTTTAACCCCTCTAATTCAGCTTAATCATAGACTCTCTGAGGAAGAACTCGCCGTCAATTCCCCCTATAGTCTCGTATCATAACTAAAGGCGCTCTAGAGAAGCACTTATATCACATTCCCTCTATATCCCACATCAAGGAACTATAGACACTCTGAGGAAGAACTCAACGTCAATTCCCCCTGTGGTCTCGCATATCAAAATTATAGAGACACTCTAGAGAATCCCTCAATGTTCATTCACCCTATGGTCTACACACCAAGTTCTCACAGCCCCATGTAAGTCAAGCAAGTGCAGCAGCATGTATCGGCCAAGGTAAACCTCAAGAACTACTTATATGGAATTCTACATCATAACAGCATAACAGAACAATAGTCACACCATCCTATAATACTATTCATGGGAAAGTAAACAGCCGCCTAACAGGAAAACTAGACCCAAAGGTTAAAATAGGAAAAACATGCATGGGAAACCCAGCCAAAGAACAACAATTCACCCTATTCACAGTCAATTATCATATACTCAAGCATACAAGCATATAAGGAAAATAATAGGGCTAAAACGGTAAATTCACAATACCTCATTCATGGGTATTGGTCAATTTTACACATAAAACTCAAGGAATTTCAACAGAAAGGCACAAACCACCTACCTCAACGTTAGGAGATTGCTATATGGGAATCTCGAGTCTTGAATCAACTTATAACATCAAAGAACTACAAAAACACCTAAAAGGTTAAATATAGGATAACTTGAGAAATATAAGGAATCATGAAATGAAGCTCAAGCAGAAGAGAGAGCTTACTGAGGCGATCCCAAAGCAATCGACGACGGTCGAATCATAGTTTGGATGCTCGGTCGGGGCCTCGGAGGAAGATCGTGGTCGTACAGGAGCTCTTGGCCAAATGATACCTAGAAGAAGATCGTTCTGGCGATTAGACATGACCCCGGTGCGTTTAATGAAAAAAAAATACATGGAGTGTACTTTTGATGTACACGGAGTTTACTTGCCTTTTTCATACTCCGCTTTAGGCGGCCTCCAGGTCACCCCCACATGGTCGTGTGCATGGCAAGTACACGGACATCACTCATCTACCCACGGTAACCAAGCACATGGCATGTACTCATAAATTACATGGCGTGTACTTTTAAAATTTCTAGAAATTCCTATTTATCTCAAAAATGACCAGGAAAGGAAAACATACCTGAAAAGAAGATCTGGGTTCTTACAATGTTACTCCAATAAAGAACCAAATTCTATAAAAGAGAGTATATGGTCTAAATCAGTCCATGAAATATCTTTTTTACAAGTTTCTAGGTCATTTTTTCCCTTGGGTTTAAGGTTTAGTCCCTTATTAAGCTGGTTTTTCTCTTAATCAATGTAATTAATTATAATTGTTTTCAATAATAATTTTGGTCAAAAAATAAGTTAAACTTAATATAAATTATAAATTTTTATTATTAAAAATATGGAATCCATTTTTCCATATTCTAATCATTTAATTAGCATAAATTAATTTAAAATTAATCTCTCAAACGGGACGGGAAAATGGGTTTCTAAAGTGAAAATGTCAAAAGTTCACAAAGTGTTTATATCTAAATTCAATATAAAAATGATTTCAATGATATAAATTTTATTAAAAATGATTCCAATGAAATAAATTGTATTAATACACATAAAATTTATTTAATAATACTTTAAAACTAACTAAAAAATATTTTTAACAATATAAATTATTTAGAAGAAAAATCAGTTTTCTATTAAAATTCAATATTGTTCATTATTCATCAACAAATAAAACTTCACAAAAAAATACAAAAAAAAATAAACCTAAGATAATTTTATAATTAAAATTTAAAAAAATATGTTTATTTTTTCACCTAAAATTTAAAAAAGTTCCTATATTTTGTTTTAAAATTGGTGTACCAATAAAAGGTGGAAAAACTCCCTTCAAAAAAATATAGTTTTTATGTATAAAATTAGATTTGTTCTTATCTTATACCTATAAATCCTATTGGATTAATGTAAAAAATAATTGACTGAATATATATAATATATATTTCATTAATATTATTCACTAATATCAATTAATTTAATTTATTAAGACAAAAATACTTTGGGTGCATAAAAATATTTTTTTATAAAAACATTTCCATTACAATAAATTGGTTTTTATTTTCATTTATAATTAATTTATAACCAATTAATTAATTTTATATTTTTATAAATCATATATTATCATAATTTAGTTAGTCATATTCATAACTTTTAATTTGATATCTAGGAAGTAATTTTCATTTTATATAATAATATTAATAGTATTCAATAAAACTAGATCATGCGTGAAATGCAAGCCATTAAAGAAAGTAATTATTGCTTGTAATGAAAGCTAACCTTAGTGTTCCATGTAGATAAAGATAAAAATTTTGGTGCGTTTAATGCAAGATAATATTAGTGTTGTGTAGAATATATGCTATTTGAAATATTGAATTTATCTAAATATAAATATATCATAATGTATTAGGTTATTATATTCCTTTATATCCTTGGTGTTTCTTGTCATACAGGACATAAAATAAAAAGTTGGATCTTCAATCTCCCCTTTTTTCTCAATACTAATATAAAATACCATTTCAATATGTTCTTACAATTTACACATGTAATTTCTTACTTCTCTTCCCCTTTCTCCTTAACATTCTCATTTTCTTCTCTCCCCATTATTGATAAAAAATGAAGAGAATGATATAGGATGGTATCATTTCTTTCTTAAGTAATGTCCCTTTAATTTTTCCAATCTATGTATACTTGTTCTAACCCGGTGTATTCTCAATTAAGAATCGGATACCAACTATGATATCATAACTTGTATCTTGAATTAGGGACTATTCAACTATTTCTAGGATGATTATAATTGGTTGATTCGAATTGATATAATTAAAATGGAATTTTATGATACCACTTGTTGATAAAATATTCTCAAGAAACCTTCACCCCAAAATACCTACACTCATATCAACACATAGATTAAAAACGTTCACGTATTCTTGGAAGGTTACGTTTATGAAATCAATCCGGAAACTTCTTCAAGATTCTTTTGTTTAGGTTGTTGATTATTATTTTTTCTCCCCCTTAATATTGGAATTAATTTTTTTTGATTAATGATAGTAGATTATGCTAACATACCCCATCAATATGTTCTTTAATAAGTACCTTTTAGAGATTTCATATTTAAATAAGATATAAGGCTCTAAGAATTTCTTAAAATACTCCCCCTTATGGTATGATCTCTACTTTAACTTTATCAGGATGGATCATGTCATTAGTTTTATTATGAATTACCATTGATGTGAATATTAATTGTTGTGATCACATCCATGATGGTGACTTCAAAATTATTGATTAACTATTGTATCGTGATCAACTTCATCAAGGTTGATCTCTAATATTTTGGAACAAATAATCTTCAAGATATCATTAGATAGATTAAAATAGGATGGTGACTTACATAAATCATGGAATGAATATTCGAGCTAGAATATATAGTAATATAACTTCTTCAACTTGGTTCTCCCCTTTAGTATGTACATCACCTTTAATTCCTTGCATGTAATGAATAAACACAAATTATATGGCAATAAGGTGGTTCTAATTTTCTTTTTTGTGGGAGAAATAGAGCTAAGAATTATTTACCAATCATGAAACCCTTTTTAGGCTTCTTGTGAGGGTGAACTCTTCATGCTGATTTTCTTATGTTTCAAGTTAGTTTTGGGAAGCATGGAATATTTATATTCTTTTGTGATAAATTTTTGTGGAATTTTCATTTCCACATTGGCCATCACGGCACGTATATTTCTAGATTCTTTCTGAATCTTATTCAGTATTTCTTCTTGAGATAAATTTATAAAATAAAAAATCATTATAGATGTGTCTTGCCTTATTGCACCTTCTACATAGTACTTCTTGGATTCTTTGGTGAAAATTTGTTGACAACATATCATGAAATTCAACATCATATTATGGTATATTCTGTCTATATTTTGATTCTTCTTTCGCCTATACTTATTTTGATTTTCCTTCTCTTTCCCAATCAGTTGAATGAATTACTAGTATGTCATTTAAAATATTCACAAAATTCTTGTTAGAACACATGGCTACTTAGGTGTTCTTTTTTCCACTCCAGTCCATCTATTTTGTTCATGGACTAGTATTACCCTTTATCGCTTAATATTTCTTCCATGAATTATGATATCCATGGATTATTATAGTGATCCATGGTTTGACCACCTCTTCCACAAAATAATTATCTTATGATCTTTGGTATATCACTCCTTCTAAACTTATTGGGTTTTTTGTGTTTATCATTCTTCTTCTGATATTCACCCAAGGTTGACTTACTTTCCTTATTTTTGAACTTCTTAGGAATGTTATTTGTTAGGATTTCATCCTAATTATTTCCCAAGGTAGGTTTATATTCAACATTCATCCTATGTGGTATTTTCTTCTGAATTGTTCTAGTTGAATGATTGAAATATTTATACATTCATGCCCCTTAACTATGACCACTACCATTGAAAATAGAATAGAGGTCCTTCAAACATTCAAATCTATTAGTAGTAATCAGATTATCCATTTCCTTATATGGACTTTGTTTCTTCACTTCTTTCCACCCCATTTATGTGGTAATCTTTTTATTTCCAAATATTTTCATATTATACCAACAATTTGATGCATTGTGCCCAAATATTTCACAACACCAATAATAGACAACAAATCTTGATCTCTTCTTTGAAACAATGGTTTGGCAAGATTATCATGCTTATTGTTTTTGTTTATTTTCATTATTATTTTGGGCTTCCTTATAAGAGAAATTTATTTTATACTTATATTTCATCACCATGTATGTATTGTTAAGAACTTAATTTCACTTATTAATCTATGTTTTCATAGGTATTTATTTTGAACCTGCACTATGCATAGAATCATAATTAGAACAAACATTATTAGCATAGATGGGTGGTACCTTTTTCTTAGAAACTTCTTGATATTGATAATTAAAGGTTTTAAATATATTCCTACCACTATATGAAATCCTTTTAGGGTACTATTCCTCCTTATAAGTTTTTGTGGTTTCATCTCTTATAGTAAAAAATCTTTTTTATGATTTCTCTTAGCTATATTAGGGATTTAATGATGGATTTCACCAGAGAATGGTGAAATCCTTCCCATATGTCAAAGATTTCTTCTTTTAATTTTATATATAGAAGATTTAATCCTTTTTAATAGATATTATTTTGATAATAATAAGTTGTTTTATAGGTTTCCCAAGGTGTTTATTTGATATTAGGGTAAATTAAAGATGATTTTGATTACTTAATTTGGGAGTTTTATTATTTTGAGTGACAAAAGTATGTTATGGGTTTTCTGGTATGAATAAATTGGATTCTTAATATTCTTTAAATATATAATTTATTTATTTTATTTGAATTGATTAGGGAAAATTTGTTTGATTTTTTAGTTTTTTGTTTACTATTACCTGAATGTCACAAAGGCCTTTTTTTATTTATTTTTTGGATGATCCCCCTTTTATGTGTTGAAGGGAAAACCTTACATGACCCATAGGCCCAATTAATAAAGCCCATACATGACTCAATACATGACCTTAAAGTCCCAAGAACTGACAAACTTGAAACAACCCCTCCCCAACATTTTCATCTTAAAGGCACCTAGCTCCCCAACTTGCATTGTTGATCAGCTAGGATTGCCCCATGCAGAGCTACATAGTGCCTGGTCCCAATGGTAGTTTTCATACCCTCTCATTCTTCCAATCTGGTTAGCTCTACTCTGGTTGTTGTTATTTTTTTCTCTAAACCCTCATTTGGACTTTCTCCTGTGTGGTATGTCTAAGTTGCTTCTTGGTCTTTTTTATGACCCTAAAGCCTTGTGGCCCAAATGCCATTGGTGTCCTGAACACCCTTACAGCCCGAAGGCCCTGTGTACTGAAGACTTATGGTGGCCCGAATTCCCTGAGGCCCATAGGCTCAAACCGGTGGAACGAAGGCCCAAATCAGATAAATAGTTCCAGATGCTATAGTACTACAACAGTAATCCAAAAATTCACCCCCACCCAAAATTTATCCTGAGTCTCTTGGATTCCAAGAAGGAGCCTCTACCACTCGGGTATAGTTTCTTTGGATTTTTGTTTACTGTTATTTAATTTAACAGGATCTCACTAATGGTTGGTTTTAGTAGGTTGTCTAAACCCTCCATACCACTATAATTGGGTTATTCCTAGAATGTTTCCTCTAATTATTCTTCAAAGAAATTAAAACATATAAATTAATTTTTGAAATATAAATAGGATTTTTCATGGAAAATTTTATAATTAAAATTAAATTGTTTTCCTTGGAAATATTTTTTGTATATTATAAGTTTTTTTGTTTTTCATATTTATTATTTTAACTATTAATATATTTTCTCATATTTAATAATTTTTATAAATGATTCATTACCCTTGGATGAATTATTTAAATGGTTAATTCATTATTGAATAATATAAATGCCACTCCATATGATAATTGATTAATTCTTTACTTTATATAAACATGAAAGGTTAATATATGAATCTATGTTTACTTATACTCTCTAATTGATAATTCTGATACTTATAATTGTTAATCGAATTCTTATTTGGATATTTGATAAAAAATGGTGTTTTTTTCTCACGTTCAACTTATTCTACTAGGGTCAATTTTATAAAAATGTAAACATATTCTTTATATTTTGGTTTTAATTTAAGAAAGGAAGTTAAGGAATTTATCTTAAGTTATCCCATTGGATATATATTATAATATTCCACCATAGTGTGACTTTTCACTTAATGTGATACATCACATGGACTCAAGTTCACTCACTACAACAAAATCAACTAATAGTGGTAGTAATTTTAATTTGGAAGCAGTTTAAACTATTGTGATATGGTTTTATGACAATTTCCAAAAACCACCGCTAAATTTGGCATCGACATCCAACTCACATCAGTTTCATCCATTTAGTGGGAATTTCTGGGAACCTTCACAAAAAATTTGGTTAGTGGTGGTTTTTCTATTTTTAATGGTGGTTTCCCCACTCAAAAAATACTGATGGGGTAGTGGCAGTTTAAACCATCACAATATTTCACAGTTCAATAAAAAATACATCTATAGTAGTCCTAGAATAGCCAAAAAATAGATATTACATTATAAAAATAGTAAAGATTCTATTCTAGTATAATAAAAAAATAATCAAAACATTTCAAGTTCAATTTATAAAAATCCATAATACAAAAAATCCTTAATATAACAAGAATAATAACCAATTATTAATTAACATGAATAATTTTATTTAATGTTACTTTTGAGTTTATTTTGATTGATAGGTCACAAATTACCATTAATTTACTATCATGATACATAAATCATATAAAGGAACCCAAGTAGGGTGTTTTTAAGCATATCATGGACTAGTGAAATCTTTTATAAACCTTGGATCTCTCCATGATAAATTATACAATGTTAAGGTAAGCAAAAAGTGGTGTTATACTTATGAATTTGTATGAATTTTAAAGTGGTCGAGTGTGTGACTACAGCTACACTAGCTTGTGTAGCATTTAGTGTTGGGTGTTTTTTTAACCCGTGAGAACCCTTGGACTTTTATATTTATTCATGGTATGTTTAATATTATTATTTTGAATAGTTAGTTATTAATTGTGTCTTAAGATTATCTATTCTTGGATTTTATATGGGTTTCATGTGACATGAGTTGGGTGAGAATTCCAACCATTGGAATGTGATTTTATAGAATGGTTATATGGATTGAGTTGGCTGGTGATGCCAATGATGTTGGGAGTTGTGATGGAAATATGGGTTGGGTGTTCTTGTCAACCATGGACATGTGAGATGTTATGAAACATATTATATGTTTTGGTTCTATAATTCATTTCAACCATGTATTTAAACATTTTTATGGATTAGTTTATATGAAGGGAGTAGGGAATGCGTGTCAACCATATATGTGATTTATATATCATGCCATATCATAATGCACATTTATAGTGGATGTGAATGCATATAATGTTATTTTATTATAAAATAATTTTTTATATAAGTATAATTATTTTATTTAGATGTTATAGAAGATATAAATCAGATCCAAGATGTAATAGTATGTGAAGATAAATGAAAAATAAAGAAAAATATTTATTACTTATAAATAAGAACTTCTCGTTACCACTTCCAAACCTTCATTACTTGGAGGACTTACAGTTTCATCTTAAAATAAAGATATTCTAAACATGAGATTTCATTTTTAGGGATGGAATATAGATGATGAAATTCTAAACAACCGGAGGTCCGGTGTGTCTTTCAATAGGTGGAAGAAGGCCCCTTTTATAGATTATAATGACTAGAATTTACAAAAATACCAATTTCTTAATCTATAATGATTATAATTTTATAGTGAAAGTGACACAAAAAGAGACAAAGGATAAACAAAGGCAATGAATTCCTTCACCCAAACACGTATGTGACAAGATTAAAATATATTATAAATATAATTAATCACATTAAAATTCACATATTGATAACATCTTAATGTGTACTTGAAAACACCCAAAATACCTTCACATAAGCTCTAAGGGTGGGAAAATAAATTTTCATAGTTGAGGTTGGTGATTCATCTAGTATAAATATTGAACCCACGGGATTTTTTGTCATGACCAGTCCTGTGGGGCCCGTTCCGTGACTACCCCAAGCCCGCCTTCCATAGGCTAGGGGTTGGTGACTAGCACCAAAGGCGTATTCCCTAAAACTAGGAAGGCATTTCCTTTATAACCTGTAAGAACACACAACCAAGCACACAGAAAGATACGAACTCAAGTAAACTAAATAGTAAACATAGTGATTTCAATAAATAAAAGGGGCCAGAATACAAGTCCAACTGGAAAGTACAATTACAAATGAAATACAATACATTTGAGCAAAGAGAAAGACAACTACTGGGTTGTCCTCTGAGGTTCCTACCTGAAGGGTAGGTACAGATCGCCTCCTCATCACTCCACATCCACCCGTCTCCTCTGCATACTGACACATCGTATGGTCCAACTCTGAGCACCATCTAGTCCTAGTACTCTCAACCTCGATCGGCACTATCTGTCGTCTGTACCAAACACAAAGAGGTGTGGTAAAAGCCTATGTAGGGGTGATTATAACGATACTCAGTAGGGACCCTGAGACCCTCAAGTTCTCACAAATCTACAAAGGATAAACCTCAAATCATAAAGTCAACTGTCAACCCTAATTAGATATATGCCCATACATATACCTAAGTTATCAAGTATACCCATCTCAATCATGAGGAAACACAGGGTCCAACCCAAAATCCCAAAGCTAAAATGTTCCAAAAAGGAAGGAAAACCACATAGGCAAGTATCACATAGGTACGCCACACAGGAAAATACCACCAAGGTATTACCACGAAGGAAAGTACCACACAGGTATGAACTCAGCTCACACTAGGTATAACTTAAGTACAATAGTAAAGATGATTAGATGTAACTATTGAATCATCTTACTCTGTTAAGAGGCATACCCACATAGGATCACTCGGTGCTGACCCACACAGGATCGCTAGGTGCTAACCCACAAAGGATTGCTCAGTGCTGACTCACATAGGATCTCTAGGTGCTGACCCACACAGGATCGCTCGGCGCTGACCCACACAGGATCGCTCGGCGCTGACCCACACAGGATCTCTCTTCATTCATCACGTCACAGCCAGCTACTAGGCTCCCACACTAGGCTTGCTCGTCTCTGGTAGGATCCACTCCCCAAGCCACTGTTCTATACTCCAACTACAATGAAGTCCCACGAAAAAGTATCTCAAAGGTCTTCCAGTTCATAGGGGTCTCAACGCAATAGACGGCGCGTCAATCGGACGCCCGGTCTGTGAGTTATTAGCCTTTTAGTCTCAGGGGCCCGGTTGAATTCGTGTTCGATCCTACATGACGATACCACAACTTTACCCAAAACTTAAGTGGGGGTTTACCAAAGGGGTCTTCTTGCTCCATGGTTTATAGCGTCATTGACGGTTTGTCAAACGGACACCTGGTTCCAAAGTTATAGTCGTTAGAGAGAAAATCTCATAGCTGGTCTGGGTCTGGTCTGACCTGGTTGGACCGACCCGGACCAACCCGGCCTGGGCCGACCCGGTCTGGCTCGACCCGTCCCATTGCGTTTCACTCAGCCAGCTAGGTGGTCCTGTAGGCCGTGAGGGCCACGAGGGGCCGCGGAGGGCGGTGCGGGGCCGCGGGGGGAAGCGGAGCGATAGCACGGAGGTCGTGGGGCCGCGAGGGTAGTGCATTGTAGTGGGGGAAACGATAACACAGGGAGGTTCGGCCACAGACGGCGCGAGGCCGCGGGGCGGCTCGTCCGCAGGGGTACCACGAGGGCACGGGGCGGCTCGACCACGGACGGTGCGAGGTCGTGGGGCGGCTCGGAGGGCTACGGTGGCTTGGCTAGGCCACGGGGTGGCGCGGTGGGCCGAGGGGTAGTGAGGCGGGCTGCGGGGCGACACGTTGTGGCCACAGGGTGGCGCGTCGAGGCCGCGGGGCGGGGCGGTGAGGGGGCGTGCGGCGGAGTGCCGCGGGGCGCGGAGGCCACGGGTGGCAGAGCCATGGATGGGGGTGGCCACGGGCGGCGGTGGTCGTGGGGCGGTGTCATTTCCTTCATCGCCTTCGTCGTGGTTGATAGTCCTCCTCCTCCATCATGAAGAACACAAGAATTATCCCAAGAAATTCAGAGAGGATGGGCCATGTTTTTTTGGCCCGCACTCTCCACATTAGAGTGGTAGAAAGCAGCTATAATACTTGAATCACAGGAATATCAAGAATGAGTAAGGTAAATAATTCAAACACCCTCCCTACCTTATTCTATTCATCGACAGAGGTTGCGAGGAAGGAGACGACATTGTTGGGGATAGATGGACGTCGGTGACATCAATGTTCCCTTGATCGTCAGTTCATTGATGTTAAAGACGTTCCTCATCAACGATTGTCCCAAGTAAGAAGTCAAAATCGAAGTTGGCAATCTTCATTGGTGTTATTCATAGGAGTGATTTCTCCCAATTCACCAAGTTTCTCCCTTTTGCCAAGAGTTTCCCCCAATTCCACCAAAAATCAATTAGCCAACAATATAGAATATGTTGGCATAATTTCAAATTGGAATAATTAATTAATTGATTTGATGTATCAATTAAAGGGGGTGTCATAATTAATCAAGGAAAAGTTCAAGAGACTTCCCCTCATTTAAGTGGGAGGTTCAAAGGGGTTTAATCTCTAGTGGTCACCACCACCATAAACTCTCATGAGAGGTTTTAGGTTCGGTTTTCCCCACCTCCATAACCTTAACGGGAGGTTTAATTTTGGTGGTCTCCACCTCTCAACATCCACAAGGAGTTTCAAAATAATGTAAAATAAAAATGTTACAGCATTTTATTTTATTTTATTCTCTCAAGAAAAAGTGAAAAACTAACTTCCTCCAGAGACCTACTCTGGTCGAGGTGAGGATCTCCTTAAGAGAATACCAATGCTGCAAGCTCAACGGTATCCTCAGATTTCAATTCTAAGCACCGGTTCAAAATTTACAAAAACCCAATCGCACGTTTACTGAATATACCCAAAAAAGTTCAGAAATTCATTCAGGGCACTCTAGGCCTCAGAATCAACCACCGTCAATTTTTGCAGACTAATAAAATTACCATTTAATTAAAAAAATTACATTGAATTTTCAGGTCTTTACATTATCCCCACCTCAGGGCTTTATGTTCTCGTAATCCACAACTCAAACTAAGGTAACAAGTGGGGGTACTGAGCACGCATATGATCCTCCTACACCCATGTGCTCTCCTGGAGGTTTCTGTGCTGCCAGCGAATGCACACCAGAGTTATCGATCATCCATGAAGTACCCACTCTTGTCGATCCTCAATCTGTACTGGAACCTCTATAAAATTCACCCCATCATCAACATCCAGCTCTCCATGGTCGATAATGTGAGAAGGGTCATGCACGTATCTCCTCGGCTGGGATACGTGGAAGACATCATGCACTAGGTATAGCTGAGGTGGAAGAGATAAGCGGTAAGCCACCTCGCCAACTCTGATGAAGACCAGAAAAGGTCTGATGAACCTCGGAGATAACTTTCCACCTCAGAAAAATATCTGCAAACGTCATTGAGGTGGAACCCGTAGAAAGACGTGGTCACCATCCTCAAACTCTAGAGGACTTTTCCATCTGTAGGAATAAGACTTTTTCCTACTTTGTGTAGTCTTCATCCACTCCTGGATGATCTGCACTTTCTCTATGGTAACCCATTCCTTCTTTGGTCCCACTAGTGCTGACTCCCTTAGCTCAATCTAGCACAAAGGTGATCTGTAAGGTTTCCTGTACAACACCTTGAAAGGTGTCATCCCAATGGTGGAGTGATAGCTATTTTTGTATGCAAACTCCACCAAAGGTAACTGATCCTCCCAACTGCGACCGAAGTCAAGAACACAAGCACGCAGCATGTCCTCAAGGGTCTGAATGGTCCGCTTAGTACGGCCATCCATCTAAGGATGGAAGACGGTGCTCAAACAAAGTTGTATACCGAAAGCCTCCTGCAACCCCTTCCATAGATGGGAAGTAAAATTAAAATCATGATCGGAGACAATCGTCGAGGGTACTCCATGTAGCCGCACAATCTCATGCACATAGAGGCGTCCCAAGTTCTCTACTGAACCCTGCTCTCTAATTGGTAGGAAGTGGGCCGACTTGGTGAGTCAGTCGACGATCACCCAGATCTAGTCATGACCTCTAGACGTATGTGGAATTCCTATCACCAAGTCCATGGATATCACATCCCACTTCCACTCTAGGACCTCTAAAGGTTGAACCAAGCCTGCTGGTACTTAATGCTCTGCCTTCACTTGCTAAAAAGTGAGGCATTGAGAGACAAACTGTGCTACAGATTTCTTCATTCCCTGCCACCAGTGCTATTGTCAGAGATCCTGGTACATCTTCACCACTTCTGGATATACCACTAGAGGGGATGTGTGGAACTCCCTCAACACTTCCTCCCGAAGCGACATCGGTACCATGGTATGTCCTCTGCAGAGGATGACATGCTCCCCACCTTCAGAAAATCCATCAGGTGCCTGTCTTGTGGATATCTAAGCATGTCGTGTCTTGCAATCAGTGTCCCCATGTTGTGCCTCCCTGACTCGCTGATGAAGTGGGGGAGTGACTATAAGAGACTAAAGAAAAGATGCTCTATATCTATCCACAAAAGATATCTGCAAAGCACCCAGCTGCTCTGTCGCCTCGCCTAGCAGCTTTATACCAGACCTCCTGCTGAGTGCATCTGCTACAACATTCCCCTTACCAGGAGTATAGACTATCTCTAAGCCATAGTCTTGGAGTAACTCAAGCCAATGTCACTATCATAGGTGCAGGTCCTTCTGAGAGAAGATATACCTGAGATTATTGTGATCCTAGTAGACTGTAAAATATTCGCCCATCAGCTAGTGATGCCACATCTTCAATGAGAATACCACTGCAACTAACTCCAGGTAATTAGTAGCGTAGTTCTTCTCATGTTGTCTTAGATATTGAGAACCATATGTGATCATTTCTCTCTCCTGCATCAGGACACATTCGAGACCAGTCCCTAATGCGTCGCAATAGACTACATACCCTACACTCTCCTCTGGAATCCTCAATATGGGGGCACCAGTCAGCCTCTTCCTCAGCTCCTAAAAACTCTGTTGGCATCTCTATGACCACACGAAGGGCTGCACCTTCTTCATCAAGGCTGATAGTGGTGCTGTAACTCTGGAGAAATATGGCACAAACCTCTGGTAGTATCCATCCAATCCTAGGAAACTTTATACCTCCATCACACTCCTGGTTGGCTCCCAAGCATATACCTCCTCAATATTTGCTGGATCCACTGCAACTCTAGCCTCTGATATGACATGTCCAAGAAAGTGAACCTCTATAATCCAAAACTGGCACTTCGAGAGCTTACCACACAGATGGTGCTCTCAAAGTGTGCCCAATACTACCTTCAAATGATAGGCATGCTCCTCCTCAGTAGCCGAGTAGATCATAATGTTGTCAATGAAGAATACTAAAAAGAGATCAAGGTATGGGTAAAATATCTTGTTCATGAGTCCCATGAACACTGCTGGAGCATTGGTTACGCTGAATGTCATAACCAAGAACTTGTAATGGCCATACCGACATCTGAAGGTCGTCTTCTGCACATCCTCATCTCGCACTCTGAGCTAGTGATAGCCTAATATGAGGTCTATCTTTGAGAACCACCGTTCTCCCTTAAACTGATCAAAGAGGTCGACAATCCTCATAATTGGGTACTTGTTCTTAATGGTCACCTGGTTCAGGCGCCGATAGTCGACACAAAGTATCAAGCTCCCATCTGCCTTCTTGGCGAAAAAAATCGGGGCTGGCCAAGGGGAAACACTGGGTCGAATAAACCCTTTACCCTGTAAGTCCTCCATCTATACCCGCAACTCACGAAGCTCTGCAGGAGACATCCGTTATGCTGGTGTAGATATCGGTGTCATCCCGGGGTACAAGTCAATGTAAAAGTCCACCTCTCTAAAAGGAGGTAAACTCGTAACATCATTAGGAAAGACATACACGTACTGGTCCACCACTATAGGATAATTTGGACTCTCCAAATCAACCACTCCGAGGGTAAGGCTAGCCAACTGATGAGTGATCTACTGCACTCTCCTCTGGGTATGTCTATCATGTGCTGCAAAGGCTCCCTTCTCACCGGTGAAGGTAAACCTGGTCCCATCCGTGCGGACACACTGCACTTTGCGCCTAATACAATCAATCTAAGCATGGACTATAGATAATCATTCCATACCCAAGATGACATCATAAGGCCTCGACGCCGCTACTAGGAGATCCCAGACGAAGCTCTCACCTCCTAGAGTAAGCTCACACTGCCGGCACCAGTATGTAATCATCAAATTAGCTCTCGTAGGAGTCTCTAGCTGTAAGGATCGAGCTAATGGCTCCGTCAGAATCTCTGAGCTCCGAATGAGGGTAGTGGAAATAAAAGAATGACTAGAACCTGTGTTTATAAGTACTAAAGATAAGGTGGAGTAGACATAGATCGTACCTCGTATCATCTCTAGAGGGCCTTGATCGTAGGCCTCAGCTGCCCGGAGTTAAGCTCTCCCTTGTCCACCTGCTCCCTGCGGTCGGGGTGGACCACCTGGTGGGGGTGGCAGTAACATCTCGAATCGTCTCCCACTACCAGCTACACAGTCAGCTCCTCTGCCATGTCCACCTGCTCCCTGCAGACCTCCTCGGTCTAACCTCTGTCTCTTCCTGGGCGGTCCTTCAACTGTCTGTTGATCCTCTGTATAGAGGGATGGACAATCACGATCCATGTGACCCTACCCACCACATGCATAACACTACCCGCTCCAGGAATGACTGGATCTGCCTCGTGGGCCCCACACAACTGACCCTGAATCCTATGGTTGTCCACCTGTAGGTATGGTCCTCTTGGACCTCTGTTCCATCTGTCTGCTGCCAGCTGCAGAAGACTTCGCTACATGACGACTGGTGGTGGGTCTCGCTGCTGGTGACTTCTCAGCATGAAAAATCTCCACTAAGAGGGCTCTCTCTAACACCCCCACCTGTGTCGGGATGCTGAGTGAGATCATCGAAGCCCTGATCTCCCACTTGATCCCCTACTCAAAGGTCCGGGCCCTAAAGAATGGGTCCCACACCATATCAATGGATTAGCGTGAGAGGTCAGTGAATCTCGCCGAGTACTGAGCCACGGTCATGCTACCCTGCTGCAGATGAAGTAGCTCTTGTATGCGCACTACACGAAGAGTCACTGGGACAAACTCTACCCAAAATAGGCTCTTGAATTCTTCCCAGAGAAGTGTCACCTCATCGTGAACTTGGAGAATCAAGCTCCACCATCTTCCTTCTACTGCCTATAGAAGGCTGGCGTTAAGGATCACCATGAGATCAACTGGTGTCCCTACCCATCAGAAAACTCTCACCATGGCCTCCAGCTAATCCTCAGCCGCATGTGGGTATGTCTCTCCCCTAAACCTGGGTGGCCTCTGGTGCTAGAACTCATGAAACGCGCTCAAGCGGCGTGCACCCTCTACTGCCGGGGCTACTGGCATCAGTGGCCCAACGGGTAATAGTACCATTGGTGCCTCTGCTGGTGCCTCTACTGGAAGAGGGCCCTGCACCGAGGCCTCGTCGCTCGGTGGGCTATCAGTGCGTACAAATCTCGGAACCCTAGTTGGTTGTCTTCATGGTGGAATCCTGAAAATAAACAGGTGTGCCACGGTCAATAAGTTATACCTGGTGAGCTGACTCAAAGAGTTCACAAAGAAGACTCTTGAAAACACACATACAATTAGTGTTTTCGTGCACTAAGTCAGAAATCAGAAGTTAGGGTCCTGGTGTATGGATAGGTCGGCGATCGCACTAACACTAGATTCCTTAAACTGATAACCACACCCACTACACTTAACACTATTTCCATTAAAAAGATCAGAGTTTTATGTTCTATGGTAGAACTAACTCCTCTGATACCAATTTGTCACGACCCGTCCCTTGGGGCCCATGTCGTGACTACCCCAAGCCCTCCTTCCATAGGCTAGGGGCTGGTGGATATCACCAAAGATGTATTCCCTAAAACTAAGAATACATTTCCTTTAAAACTTATAATCACACACAACCAAGCACACAGAAAGATACTAACTCAAGTAAACAAAACAGTAAATAGAGTGAGTGTAGTATGTAAAAGGAGCCAGAATACAAGCCCAACTGGAAAGTACAAGTACAACTAAAATAAAATACAACTCAAGAATGGTAAATACAACTATTGGGTCTTCCTATGAGGTTCCTACCTGAAGGGTGGGTACAGATCGCCTCCTAAGCACTTCATGTCCACCCTGTCTCCTCTGCGTACCAACACGTCGTATGGTCCACCTCTGAGCACTGTCTAGTCTTGGTACTCTCAGCCTCGATCAGTGTTGTTTGTCTTCTTCACCAAACACAACGAGTTATGGTCATAACCCATGTAAAGGTGAGTATAACGATACTCAGTAGGGACCCTGAGACCCTCAGGGCCTTACAAATCCACAAAGGATAAACATCAAAGCATGAAGTCAACTGTCAACCCTACTTAGGTATATTCCCATACATAAACATAAGTTATCAATTATACCCATCTCAATCATGAGGAAACACATGGTCCAACCTATAACGTCCCGGTTCCGGGAGCCACTCAATGGGTGCCCCAAACTCGGTTCGCCACGTGACCACAAGCGCATTTCCCCAAACGCTAGAGGTTGGTGACTAGCAGCAAGAGCCCAGGTCTGATAGTGAGGAAACTATGCCCTCATTTGTTAAAGTGTAGCGCAGCGGAATAATAAAAAGCATACAACAACAGCGGAAGTAGTAAACCTTATACATTTAAAATAAACAACTGCAATAAAAGATAACCAATAATTATATTGATGATGATGTAACATGTCTTAAGTTCTAAGAAAATAGCCAGAACATGTTACACAACAATATAGTACAGTATGATACAGAGTACAGCAAAACCAAAACAAAACAGCCGGTAGCATCGTGAGCCTAAGCCCAGTCCCATGCTCCCCTACTCCTTAGTAGAAATCAAGTACCTGTATAAGGACCCTTGCCCTTATCCACACCTGTAGAAATGTAATCTGTTTGGGATGAAGACATGACCCAAATAGGGTGTGAGAAATAAATCCCATTAGGCACCCACCAAAGGCCCATACCCAACTGTGTGAAAATATGAAACAACAGTGTGTGGTAGTAAATATGCAATAAACTAAGCAGTACTCAGAAGTAACAAACTTTACCAGTTATGTTTCCATTTTATTATTCTTTTAATCATTCAATTTAAGATATAACCACAGTGAATATTCTAAGTAAAACAGCCAGTGTCCTCAGACAGGTAACCCTTACCCTCAGGTAAAGAGAATCCAATCATAGGAATCTGCCCACAGGCATATCAAATATTTCCCACAGGTGTACAAGGTGTCTCCCACAGGCACATAATCAATTGCCTACAAGCACGGAAGAAGTTTCCCACAGGCTAAGTAGTACATTGCCCACATGCTAATCACAACACAGCCCTTGGGCTAAACAAGTAACCAGCCATTCCAACATGTAACAAGAAATAAATATGCAATTCCTCTCAAGGAAATTCTATAATCATGGTTATAAAGGAGTACCCTCGGGTATCCTGGCGAAACGGCTAAACAGAGGAACGCACCCCTAGGGTGGTCCTGGATCCAATTAGCGATCCCAAACAACAATTTATTATCACATTTAAATTACCTATACAATTCTAGGTATTTAATTCAACACATACTCAGCCATATGACACCCCATTCATGGGCGCATATCACAACGGTACACAAAATGAAAATCAGTGGGAAAATTAAACACCAAGCCACCAACCTTTAACACCCACGAATGGTATACGTGAACGTCGATTCCAGAAACACCCAAAGATGACGTAGATATGGGTTATAAGAAAACCCATTCAAATATAAATAACTTCCATTAGAGGAATAATTGGCAAGAACTACGCAAAGAGATGGGAGGGCTTACCTGTGCGGTTCAAACGTGATTGACGGAAGAGGAAACAGATTCCCGACGCTCGATCGGTTGATCCACGAAGGTTGGGCCATCCTCTCCTGAGCTCTTGTCCTGTTCTAAGACAATCCTATGAATAGGGTTGGCTACTGCCCATTTTAAGTGAAAAAACAAAGTACACAGCATGTACTTTTGACTACATGGCGTGTAATTCCCTCATTTAACTGTTCCTCTGGCGGCACCACCAAACTGTTCATCCATCGACATGAGTACACTGTGTGTATTCCCGACTACATGGCGTGTACTGTCGCCCAGCTGGCCACTGCCTTACTATTCACATGTTGACTAACTACATGCATGTAAATACCTACTACAGGGCGTGTAGTAGGTTTTTACACATTTCTTCGCCGACAAGACTACCCACCCTGTGTACTCATCCCACACGACCAAAAGTACATGGTGTGTGGAAAAGTACACGGCGTGTAGTCCCAAAATTTAGGATTTTTCCCATTTTCCTTATTTTCTCAAAAACACTTAAGGAAAGGAGAAAAGAATAATCTCGTACCTCAAAAATACGAACCGGGTTCTTACAAACTCCCCCCCCCTTAAATCAATTCATCCCCGAATTTCCCTTACAAGGGTGGTGAAGATATAGCCGTGAATAACTTCGGCCACTGAGCATGTACATTGGTCTCCCACTCACAGGTTTCATCCTGCACTCGGTCATGCTGTCATAGCACCCGTACGAGAGGAACTGACCGGGCTCGGAGAACCTTTGTGCTCCTATCAACGATACGAATCGGATGCTCCTCAAAGGACGCATCAAACTCAAGCTCAACCTCCTCGGGATGAAAGACGTGAGACAGGTCTGAATGATAACAGTGCAACTGAGATACATGGAAGATGTCGTGCATGGCTCGGTACCTCTGTGGTAACTGCAACCGAAAGGCAACCAGACCAACTCTCTCCAGAATCTCAAATGGCCCCACATACCTCGGTGAAAGTTTACCCTGTCTCCTGATCCACCTGTGTCCCAACATCGGTGAAACACACAAGAAAACTGATCCCTAACCACGAACTCCAAGGGACTTCTGCGGTGATCAGCATAAGATTTCTGACGAGACTGTATGGTAGCCATCCATTTCTGAATCAACTGGACCTGCTCAGAAGTCTCCTGCATGAGATGTGGTCCCAGTAAAGCCGCCTCACCTACCTCTAACCATCACAAGGGTGATCAGCATAGCCTACCATATAAATCCTCGTAAGGTGCCATCTCAATAGTTGCCTGAAAACTATTATTATAGGAAAACTCGACTAAGGGTATATGCTTCTCCCAAGAGCCCCCAAAGTCTAGGATGCATGCATGCAGCATGTACTCAAGCACCTGTATCGTACGCTCTGACTGACCATCAGTCTGAGGGTGGTTAGTTGTGCTTAAAAGCACCTGTGTACCCAGTGCCCTCTAAAAACTCTGCCAGAAATGAGACATAAAACGAGCATCCCTATCTGAAATGATAGAACAAGGAACCCCATGAAGAAGTATGATCTCTCGGATATACAACTTCCCAAGCTCATCAACACCAAAGGTATCCTTGATCATGAAAAAGTGAGCTAACTTCATGAGTCTGTCCACAACAACCCATACAGAATCATTGCCTCAAGGTGACCTCGGAAACCCAGTCACGAAGTCCATCATGACATTATCCCATTTCCACTCTGGGATGGTTAACTGCTGTAATAGTTCGGCTGGCCTCTGATGCTCCGCCTTCACCTGCTGACAGGTGGAACATCTCGTAACAAAACTAGATATCTCACTCTTCATACCCCACCACCAGTACTGACGCCTCAAGTCACGGTACATCTTGGTAACTTCGGGATGAACTACCCAGACTGAAGCATAAAACTCCCGCATCATCTCCTCAAGTATATCCTCTGGAACCCACACTCGTCCATGGAAATTCAAAACTTCATCATCGCCTATCATCCACCTAGGAGGAGGGTCCTCACATTCCACCAACTCCCGTAGAACTAGGCCTTCTGAATCGGATAGTTGTATCATCCTCGCTCTGTCCAGAAGGGTAGAAGTCACAGCTAAAGATGAAATATAGGTCTGCCCTTGACTATCGTGCACCTTCAGATGCATCTCAGAGAACAAAGCAATCATCTTCCATTCACCACTGGCCTCCTACACTACATGTATCTGAGTCTTCCTGCTCAGTGCATCAGCTACTGCGTTACCCTTACCAGGTGTATAGGAAAGCTCAAAATCAAAGTACTGTAGGTATTCAACCCACCTTTGCTGTCTCAGGTTCAGCTCATGTTGGGTAAAGATGTACTTGAGACTTTTGTGGTCCATGAATACCACAAAATGTTCTCCCAAGAGATAATGTCTCCAATAGCGCAACGCATGAAAAACTGCAGCTAACTCGAGATCATGTGTCGGGTAATTCCCCTCATGTGGCCTCAACTGCCAAGACCCTTATGCAACTACTCGATCACCCTGCATCAACACAGCTCCTAGCCCAATACCTGATGTATCACAGTTAACTTTATAGCCCTTCCCCTGCTCTGGGAGTATCAGGATCTGTGATGATGTCAACTTTCCCTTCAACTCTTGGAAGGCTCTCTCACAAGCTTCTGACCAAACGAACTTCACCCCCTTCTTAGTCAAACCCATAAATGGTGCTTCTAAGCAGGAGAAGTCTGGTATAAAGCATATATAGTAACCAGCTAGCCCTAAGAAACTCCATATCTCAAACACGTTCTTGGGCTGCTCCCAGGAAACTACTGCTCTCACCTTTTCTGGGTCTACTGCAACTCCAGCCTATGAGATGATATGACCCAGTAATTATATTTGGTCCATCCAAAAGTGGCACTTTGAGAGCTTATCATATAGCCGATTCTCTCTCAGTGTACTCAGTACGATCTCAAGATGGGTGGCATGGTCGTGTCAAGTGTGAGAGTACACCAAGATATCATCCACGAATACTACCACAAAAGAATCCAGATAGGGATGGAACACACGATTCATCAGAGCCATGAAAACTGCTGGTGCGTTCGTGAGTCTGAATGGAATAACCGTATACTCCTATAGACCATACCTGCTTCTAAAACTGTGAGAGGTATATCATATGGTCTAACACACAGCTAATGATATCCTTATCTCAATTCAATCTTTGAGAACTCTTATGCTCCATGAGTTTGATCAAAAATATCATTAATACTTGGCAAGGGATATTGGTTCTTAACAGTCAACTGGTTCAACTTCCGATAATCCACACAGATTCTGAGGGTACCATCCACCTTCTTCGCAAAAAGGACAGGAGAACCCGATCGAGAAGTATTGGGTCGGATAAAACCATTTTCCTGTAACTCCTCTAACTATCTCTTGAGCTCCTGAAACTATGGTGTAGCCATCCTATAAGGATGAATGGACACTGTTGCTGCTCCTGGCACAACCTCAATAGATAAATCCACCTCACTCTTCGGAGGAAGACCTGAAAAGTCATTTGGGAAGACATCCATGAAATGATCAACCACTGGAGGGAAATCCTGCTGACAAGTCCCCTAATCATCCATATATAAACTCACCATCGGGGTTGTGATACCACCTCTCCCATGATCCTCTGGTCCATCTCGACTCGCCTGAACATCCCACTATCCCTTGTATAGAAACTCTTCGCCCTCTGGTGACGTGAAACTCACCCTACGATGATAGAAATCCACAAAGGCTTGAAAGGGAACCAACCAGTCCATCCCAAGAATGAAATCATAGCTCGTCATCTCTAAGACATAGAGGTACCAAAGGAAGTGACACCCACCAACCTCAATGGGGCACTCCTTGCACTGACGCACACTAGCCATTCTAGTACCCAACGGAGTGTCTAGCATCATAATAGTAGAAGAAGAAGAAACATGGAGCCCTAGTCTCTCCACAATGGGCACAGATATGAAACTATGTGTAGCACCCATATTGAAAAGTACTGAGGATAAAACAAAATCTACTAGAATAGTAACTCTGATAGTAGAATGTACGAGATCCTACTCTTATTGGGTCTATTGCACTGCATATGTCTGCCCAGTGCCATAGCCCTATGACACAACCTGGCTACCCTGAGCTGTCCCACCCTGCTGCCTCTGAGATCCTGGTGTCTGGCTACCACGACCATGACCACCATCCCTGCCTGCACGCCCTGACGTATTCCAGTTTCCCGACTGGTAAGAAGCTGTTGGTCCTGCCCCCACACACGAAGTCTACACAGAACCCCTCTCACTAGCCACTGGTGGAAACGTCCTGCAAAAGCGTTGTAGATAACCCATCCTGCCTCAAGCTCGACATTCCACTGGGTCACGTGGACACTACGATCTCTTGTGCCCCTCCTTACCACACTGGTAGCACATGACCTGGCCACCTGAAACATTCTTCTGGCTGGTACTGCCACCCTGAGAGAAGTCCATCTGTCTCTTCCTCTTGCTAGTTGAAATAGTACCAGAAACTGGTGCTGTACCACCCTCGCCCACAACACTAGCTTCCCGCAGGTTCCTCTCTGTAATAAACACCTAATTCACAATAGAATGTACTGAAAGCAACCTTAAAACATTAACCAGTGCTTGGATGTCATATCGAAGACCATCCTCAAAGAGTCTGGCCCTCAGTATCTCACCTCCCACCAGAACGGGTGAAAAATGCTGAATCTCGGTGAAATGAGCATAATAGTCCATCACCGACATAGAGCCCTACTACAGATTCATGAACTCTCGAGCTCGATCTGCCATCAGCGTCTCCAGGAAGAAGAATTAATAGAAGGATGTATGAAAATATTCCCATTCCATGTCTCTGTGATGATCTGACTATGTAGTAGCATCCCACCACCTCTTGGTGGAATCACGCAGCATATAAGTCGCGAGCTTGACCCTCTGCCTAGGAGGTGTCTCAAGATGCTCGAATATAGTCTACATAGACCCCAGCCAAGACTCAGCAGCCTGTGGTCCTCCATCCCCTGAGAATGTAGGCGGATGCTGCTGCTGGAATATATGAGTCAGCTCGGCCATAGATTTGGCTGCCGGTGGTGCTCCTTGAAAGGTCTACATGAACCGCATAAAGACTTCATGGAACTGCGCCTTCGCGTCTGTGTCCGGTATAAAGGTTGGCACCGCATCTGGCTCTGCTGGAGGATCCACTGGTAGCCCATGGCCCACCATTTCTTGAGTATGCTTGTTGCCGCTCTCCGGGTGAAAAATGCGTGAATTTCTCGGCAGCATGACACTACAAGGTCAAACGTACACCTTAGATCAAGATTATCATAGTCTGAAAACGAAGGAACCAAAAGGGGAACAGGAGGAAGAAGGCATTCAATATTTGAAAAACAAGACTACATGGCGTGTATTCTGACTACATGGCATGTACCTGACTTCTCTTTCCTTCCCGGGTCCTTCTACATGGCCAAGCCACACGGCTCCCATTGAACAAAACTACACGGCGTGTATGTAATCTACACGGCATGTATGGTGTAATTTTCCAACTGCCCATGTCTCTTATGACATGGTCGACTACTCGGCTTGAACTATACGGCGTGTTACACCTGCACATGGCGTGTACACTACCCCATTTCCCAGCCACGCGGCTAATTCCACACGGTCTGACACTGGTCAAGACTACATGGTATGTCCCACAGTTACACGGCGTGTACTAGACAAGCTTCGCCGACATGTGTTGTTAGTTACATGGTCGGATACACGGATCGCACTACATGGCGTGTTCCAAATGGACACGGCATGTACATGAAAGGATTACACCAACCCATGTTGTTAGTTACATGAACAGATCCCAGGTCAGACTACACGGCGTGTTTCACATTGGACACAGCGTATATGTCTTAAGGTCTCCCTCGTCCGTGTTTGTTAGTTACATGGGCGGACTCCAGGTCAACACTACACGGTGTGTATATCTGGTACACGGCGTGTTCACCCCAAGCATTTTCTTTCCCCATGTCCTCGCCCACACGGTCTATGACACGAGAAGATACTAAATGGCATATACTTATGGTTCACGGTGTGTACTCAAAAAGTTTTATTTTCTTCCTGAACAGAAGAACATACACGGCGTGTTTAAGGTACTACACGGCGTGTATACTGTGTTTCCAGAAATTATACCTCAGAAACTTTTCCGGAACCCAAAAAATACTAAAAAACAACACCTAAGTTCCAAATTCTGATCCGTGAGGGCCGATACTCCCCACGAATCAAATTTTGACATCTTATACGTGTTATACATAAGTAAACAAGTCAATAATCCACCAAATTTCGGTTATTGAGGTCCCATACTCCCCAAAAACCAAAGTTTGGCATCCATTCTATCAACATGCTCTCACAAAAATACCCTATCACATAGCAGTTGTTTATCAAAGCAACTATCACAACAGCATGCTTTTTCTGGCACAACTACTATCACAACAATATGCAATTTCTAATGCACCTACATGGAATGGAAACTATGAATAGAATTTGATTTCTAGCATGTGCCTAAATGATGCATGAGATGGCATACCCTCATCTCATCGGGTTGAAACTAGATAGAACCCATGAATAAAATATAAACAGCACAATCACATGTGTGTTACCCTTTGGTGAAAATCACTTCAACTGTAAAAATTGCAAAATCAGAAAAATTGCAACACAAGGTAAATTGGATTTTCCCTGTACATGGGTTAGCTACACCCGGGAACAGCTTATAACCAACTACCATTCTCATCCTATCCCTGACTAAGGCTCCAAATAGTAAGTCAAAGAAAATAACTCCTCTGATACCACTTTGTAACATCCCGGTTCCGGGTGCCACTCAACGGGTGCCCCGAACCCGGTTCACCACGTGACCTCAACTGCATTTCCCCAAATGCAAGAGGCTGCTGACTAGCAGCGAGGGCCTAGGTCTGATAGTGGGGAAACTATGCCCTCATTTGTCAAAGTGTAGCACAGAAGAATAATAAAAAGAATACAACAACAGCAGAAGCAGTAAACCATACACATTTAAAATAAACAACTGCAGTAAAAGAAAACGAATAGTTATATTAATGATGATGCAACATGTCTTAAGTTCTAAGAAAACAACAAGAACATGGTACATAGCAATACAATATAGTACAATATAGAGTAAAGCAAAACCAAAACAAAACAGCTGGTAGCATCACGATCCTAAGCCCGATCCCATGCTCCCCTACTCCTCAGCAGCAATCAAGTACCTGTATAAGGACCCATGCCCTTATCCACACCTGCAGAAATGTAATCTGTTTGGGCTGAAGACATGACCCAAACAGGGTGTGAGAAATAAATCCCAGTAGGCACCCACCAATGGCTCGTTCCCAACTATGTGAAAATATGCAACAATAGTGTGCAGTAGTAAAAATGCAATAAACTAAGCAGTACTCAAAAGTAACAAACTTTACTAGTTATGTTGCCATTTTATTATTCTTTTAATCATTTAATTTAATATATCACCACAGTGAATATTATAAGTAAAACAACCAGTGTCCTCAGACAGTTAACCCTTACCCTCAGGTAAAGAGAATCCAAACACAGAAATCTGCACACAGGAATATCAAATATTTCCCACATGCGTACGAGGTTTCGCCCACAGGCACAAAATCAATTGCCCATAGGCACGGAAGAAGTTGCCCACAAGCTAAGTAGTACATTACCCACAGGCTAATCATAACACTGCCCTCAGGCTAAACAAGTAACCGGCCATGCCAACATGTAACAAGAAATAAACATTCAATTACTCTCAAGGCAATTCTATAATCATGGTTATAAAGGCATACCATTGGGTATCCTGGACAAACGGCTAAACAGAGGAACACACCCCCAGGGTGGTCCTGGATCCAAGTAGTGATCCCAAACAACAATTTATTATCACATTTAAATTACCTATACAATTCTAGGTATTCAATTCAACACGGCCTCAACCATACGACACCCCATTCATGGGTGCATATCACAACGGTACACAAAACGCACATCAATTGGAAAATTAAACACCAAGACACCTAACTTTAATAACCACGAACGGTATACGTGAATGTCGATTCCAGAAACTCCCAAACAAGACGTAGATCTGGGTTAGAAGAAAACCCTTTCAAACATAAATAACTTCCATTATTGGAAGAATTTTCAATAACTACGCAAGGAGATGGGAGGGCTTACCCGTATGGTTCCAACGTGATCGACGGAAGCGGAAACGGATTCCTGACGCTCGATCGGTTGATCCACAAAGTTTCGGTCGTCCTCTCCAGAGCTCCCATCCGGTTCTATGCCAATCCTGTGAATAGGGTTGGCTACTGCCCCTTTTAAGAAAAAAAACAAAGTACACGGTGTGTACTTTTTACTACACGGCGTGTACTTCCCTTATTTAAGTGTTCCTCTGGCGGCACCGCCAAACTGTTCATCCGTCGACATGAGTACACGACATGTATTCCTGACTACACAACATGTACTATCGCCCAGCTGGCCACCGCCTTACTATTTGCCTACCGACTGACTACACGGCGTGTAAATACCCACTACACAGCGTGTAGTCGGTTTTTACACCTTTCATCACCGACAAGGCTACAAGACCTGTGTATTCATCCCACACGGCCAAAAGTACACAACGTGTGGAAAAGTATACGGCGTGTAGTACCAAAATTTAAGATTTTCTCCATTTTCCTTATTTTCTCAAAAACACTTAAGGAAAAGAGAAAAGAAAAAACCCGTACCTCAAAAATAAGAATTGGGTTCTTACCAAGAAGGAAAGTGCCACACATGTACGAACTCATCTCGCATGAGGTATAACTAAAGTACAGTAGTAGAGATGATTAGATGTAACTACTGAATCATCTTACTCTATTAAGAGTCAGACCCACACAGGATCGCTCAGTGCTTACCCACACAGGATCTCTAGGTGATAACCCACAGAGGATCACTCAGTGATGACCCACACAGGATCGCTAGGTGCTGACCCACATAGGATCACTATGTGATGACCCACACAGGATCTCTCTTCATTCTTCATGTCACAGCCAGCTACTGGGTTCTCGCACTAGGCTAGCTCGTCTCCTGGAGGATCCTCTCTCCAAGCCACTGTTTGATACTCCAAATGTCACAAAGTCCCACAAAAAAGTATCTCAAATGTCTACCACTTAATAGGGGTCTCAACGCAACAGACGGTGCGTCAATCAGACGTCTGGTCTGTGAGTTATTATCCTTTTAGTCCCGGGGGTCCAGTGGGATTCATTCTTGATCCAACCCAACGATACCTCAACTTTACTGAAAAATATAGTGGGGGTATACCAAAGGGACCGTCTTGCTTCAAGGTTTATATCCTCGTTGAAACTTTGTCAAATGGATGCCTGGTGCCAAAATTATGGTCGTTAGAGCGAAAAGCACGTAGATGGTCCATGTATGGTCCGACCCAGTCGACCCGGCTCAGCTCGTTGGGTGTCCCGGCCCATTGGGTTCGGCCAAGCCCGTTGGGTGGTCCGGAAGGTCGTGAGGGCCGCAAGGGGCCATGGAGGACTGTGGAGGTTGGTGTGAGGCCGCAGGGGGTCGCGGAGCGGCAGCACGGAGGTCGTGGGGCCGCGAGGGTGGCGCGTTGCAATAGGGGTCGTGAGGCCGTGGGGCGGTTCGGCCGCGGACTACGTGAGGCCGGGGGCGATTCGACCCCGGGGGTGACACGTGGGTGCAGGGCGGCTCAGCCGCAGATAGCACGAGGCCACGGGGCGGCTTGACCGCGGGGGTACCGCGTGGGTACGGGGCGGCACGACGTGGCTGCGGGGCGAGGCCGCGAGGCGGCGGGGTGGAGTCGAGGTGCCACGGGGGCGCCAGGAGGGGCCGCGGGTCGGCGCGGCTACGGCCGCGGCCGCGGGGTGATGCAGGAACGAGCGTGGGGCGGCGTGGGTGCGGGCGCGGGCGCGGGGCGGCGCGGGAGCGAACGCGGGGCGGCGCAGTGGCGGGCACGGGGCGGCGCGGGCGCGGGGCGGCGCGGGCACGGTGCGGAGTGGGATCGGGCACGGGGGCGGGCGTGGGAGAAGGCGCGGGGCAACGTGGGCGTGGGGTTGCGTGGCCGCGGGGTGGCGCGGGCGACGGAGCCGCCGGCGGGGGTGGCCGCAGCCGGCCGCAGCCACGGGGCGACACTATTACCTTTGTCGCGGTTGATAGTCATCCTCCTCTATCACAAAGAACACAATAATTATCCCAAGAAATTCGGAGAGGACGGGCCATGTTTGTTTGGCCCGCACTCTCCGCATTAGAGTGGTAGCAAGTAGCTATAATACTTGAATCACAAGAATATCAAAAATGAGTAAGGAAAATAATTCAAACACCCTCCCTACCTCCTTTGATTCATCAATGGAGGTTGCGAGGAAGGAGATGATGTTGTTGGGGATAGACGGACGTTGGTGATGTCGGCGTTCCCTCGATCCTCAGTTCATTGATGTTGAAGATGTTCCTCATCAACGATTTTCCTGGGGAAGAAGTCAAAGTCGAAGTCAGCGTTCTTCGTTGACGTTCTTGGTTTTAGAGCTTTCTCCCAATTCACCAAGTTTCTCCCTTTTTCCAAGAGTTTTCCCCAATTCCACCGAAAATAAATTAGCCAACATTATAGAATATGTTGGCATAATTTCAAATTGAAATAATTAATTAATTGATTTTTTGTATTAATTAAAGGGGGGTGGCATAATTAATCAAGGGAAAGTTCAAGAGACTTTCCCTCATTTAAGTGGGAGGTTCAAAGGTGTTTAATCTTGGGTGGTCCCCACCACCATAACCTCTCATGGGAGATTTTAGGTTCGGTGGTCCGCACCTCCATAACCTCAAGGGGAGGTTTAATTCTAGTGGTCCCCACCTATCAACATCCACAAGGAGTTTCAAAATAAAATAAAAATAAAATGTTACACCATTTTATTTTATTTTATTCTCTCACGAAAAAGTGAAAAACTAACTTCCACCCTTGACCTACTACGGTCGAGGCGAAGGTCTCCTTAAGAGAATATTGGCACTGCGAGTTCAACGGTGTCTTCAGATTTCAATTCCGAGCACCGATACAAAAGTTACGAAAACTCGCTCACACGTTTACTGAAAGTACCTGAAAAAAAAAGTTCAGAAATTCATTCCGGGCACTCCGGGCCTCGGAATCATGCACCTTCAATTTTCGTGGACTCAAAAAATTCTCATTTAATTAAAAAATTACATGGAAATTCTGGGTCTTTACATTTTTCTTGTATTTTTCATCAATAAATATTAAGTTAATATATATTAACTCAATATGTAATGTGGAGTACGCCTGTGATGTAGTTTAGACTTCCCAATAATATTGATGAGAATAGAGTTTTTTGTTCTATCATGGTTTATCCACACTAAATAACAGTTAATCTGATGGAATAATTTGATGTGATTAATAATACTACATGAAGAATAATCATTTGGAAAAGAAGGTAAAAGATGATGTTGATGTTTTATCTTGTACCATGAAGATATTCAAGATACTCATTATGCATAATTATTGTGGTAGATTATTGCATTAACTAAGTTTTAAGGTAAGATTACAGTTAGAGAAGAGTTTGTTTGAGTGTATAGACTAATGGAAATTTTATCTCTGGGAATAAACTAGTTTAAGGTATGCTATATGAGAGGAGAGTGAATCTAACAATATATATGTTCAAAATACAAGAAAAATACTTGTGGGATGTCCATATGCAAGCTGAGCAGCATTTTTAGTTATCCAGGTAGTACTTGGTGAATTACCAAGTGGAAGATAGAACTGAATAAAGTTCATAAATGGTTGAAATAGACAAGATATTTTGAAAAAACAATAAGAGGTGGAATTTTAAGGATTACTAAAACAAAAAAAACAAAGAGACTAAGAATGATTAGTATAAGGTAAACTTTGAAATAAAACATAGAAAATGAACCAAGCATATATATTTTCATGAAATTTAAGGGAAATATAGATATCCCATACCATAAACCACAACATGGTTTATGAATCACCATTTTGGTTTTAGTTTTTCATAAGTTAAGTTACACATCATCACCAAATCCAAAGTGAACCCTAATCATTACCTGATGAACTTTGATTGATGCCATCTCTATCTCTGTCTCCACTCCCTACTATCGGTATCATTGAAAATTAAATAGTGCGGTATATTTAAATTTAAACCTAAAACCAATAAAATTTTGTGTTAAAATGATTATGAAGTTGTGTGATTTACCTACTCACTCAAACCATCCATCAATGCAATATCATTGGGGACACATCCATTCTTCTTCTGATATAATTCAATCAATGCTTTATATAGTTTAATGAACTTTTCATCTTGAATATTTATATGATCCCTCTATTACTAAATTTTTATTTTCATTCCAAAAAACTCCCTATGAGCATCTTGAGGTAGGGAGTAACTATAACTAGGATTAGATGCTCCTGAAATCCTTGGTGGCCTTATGAAGACCTCATTTGGTAATGGTTCCAAACCCATGGCACGCACATAACTCAGATTCTCCTTCCTAAGGACTTGACCAACTGGATCATCCTGGGGGACCGAGAAAGACTGTGTGGGATTGAAAACCCATATTTATTTTATTTTTACTTGTAAATCAAATATCAGTCATATTTATAAAAATATATATTAACATAGTGACAAATGACAATAAGTTATTAAAACGAAAGAGGAATTCATACCCCAACTTATTTGGTAGGATCATTCACATAACTCCCTTAAAATTTTGAATGAATATCCAACCAAACATCTATTTGGGACAATTTTTGCCCTAAATTATCTAAATATATTAAAAAATATAAACCAAAAAATTAATATAGAAAATGGATAATTTTATCTTATAAATATTTAAACTAATGAAAATATTACCAGAGTCGATCTATTTCTAGAAAAAATCTTTAACCCGATAGTGTTGGGGATATTTTTTTAGTTTGAATTGATGTATTATTACTTGAAAAATCCTAAAATAAATAACATCTAATTTAATAGTAATGTATGAAATTTAAAATTCTTTTCACATGCATGTATATAAGTAAAATGAGATTAATATAATAATATATATTTCAACACCATGTGATTCTCATGACGATGGTTATCAATAAACACCTTCCACTACTCTCTAGATACCCCTTCAGGTACCTTATCATATTGCTGGTGAGTGTCAATGATGTATCATTGAATTCATTCCATAATCTCAGTTTAAAATCTTTCTACTTTTTAACCAAATTTTTCAACATCCGCTTTCATGTGATAAGATCAGCAACAGTAAAGTGGAATAATATATTTACAGAGAGATTGATTTTTAAAATATTAGAATTAAATTACATAATGAAATTAAATTGTTACATATTATATTAAAATTAACTTTTTTTAGGAATCAAAGGCTTCATTATTCCAATATTGAGGCATATTCCTCCTATCAGAATAGGTAATCAGAAGGGTGACTAGCTCTAACACCAGCTTACTTAGAATTTGGACAAATAATCATGCAGTATCATCTATGGGGAACCCATAACAGTCAAATGGGACAACTATATTCATTCCATTCAAATTAAATGCATCTGAACTATTCATATTTGTCTCTGTAGTAACATTATTTTCATATTTTATGAAAAAATAGTTAGTAGTATAAAAACGTGTAATAACTTTATTCAAATTAAAATGTGTACCTATAACTACCGCCCTCCAATATCCTCATGAAGAAATAGAAGTGACAACATTTTCCTTCACTATTGAAACAACTGAATGGGGAGGAAATTTCCTAGATGATAATGGGACGGAGAATGAGGGTATGCCAGATGCTGATGGAATGGAGGAGGATGTGAGAGACGCTGATGGGGGGAGAAAAATGGAGTATCATATGTTATAGGTAGGGATATTTACGGATCATAAACTATTTATTTAGTTAAGGGAACATCAATAAGAAGTCGACTGGGATCAATGAAACACTTCTTCCTTAGAATTCCTATCATTTAATAAAATAAAATTAACTTAAGAACATATATTTCAAAAAATTCATGCTGAAAAAAATTTGGAAATGGTAAAAAATGCACAGTACTAAAAAAATATACATAGCTACGATAATGAATGATTTCACAAATAGAATAAGTGGTTGATAAATTAATGGATGACTGCACATATAATCATTTTGTTCTAAAAAAATGTAGTTTTCTATCTCCATTATTACTTCATCTACTTCATCCACCCTTGTAAGACTAATATTTTCAATATCATGATGGAAAAATAAGTTTGTTTTCTGTGGTTGACGGGAATCAATTTCAAAGGTAAAATCTTCAACTTCATCACCCACATCATACAAGTCTCTTGGTTTTATGTTAAAAACTACACTCCACCCTTCATCCACAACATCTTACACAAAATATACCATTTTTTATTATGATGAGAAGATATGCAGATCATGTAATTCATAGTCACTGATATCCATCAATCAAGATAAGTTTACATAAGTATATTACAAGGAATCTATTTCAATGCCCATGGTAAAATCGACCCACTTTAATTTTAATAAAACAACAAAAAATGCCAGTGTTAGTCAAATTTGATAATATCAGTTAACTTTCCTTAGTATCCCAATTCAGAAACTGTAAATATACCATTATTCTATGTTTTCAAACACTATTCCAAAATGAATCTTTTAAATTTAAAGTCATTCACATTGTAAACATTGAATTTTCTAGCCTGTTTTAGAGGACCTCAAGCTAAAAACTTCAAATATTCTAAAAAATCAGACCAAGTATCTATATTCATGATCTAAAAAAGTAATATACATTATTATATTTAAAAAATATGTGTTAAACTAATATCTGTATTGATTGAAATATTTATGAACATACATGATGTTTAAACCATTCTACAAGCTAATTAAAAACAAATTTTGTTATATCTTTCTCATTTCGTGTTTGGGTTGTCATTCATTTCTTTGTTTATATCATGAGCTCTTTAATAAATGGATCTAAAATTTCACTATTCAGTAGCACATATCTATGTATCTGTAATAATTCTATTTTTATCAGTGTAACATTTGAGATCCTCCCAAAATATCAGCCAATAGTAGGAAATATTTTGATTTTCCATGTAGTTTATATTGGTTCAAGGTACTTTCAACACATCTAACTCGATTGAATATTATCCCAATATCATCCATGTATCTAGAAAAAAAATATAAGACACTCCTATGCTAAATATCCTTAAGAAATAAAGGCTTTATGTTGAACTTTATTTTTCACATATTATTTCAAATGATCAAGATATTTGTGACATAAAATAAATAAATAAAATAATGTATTTAATGAAGTTATATGAATTATTTACCTAAGATTAAAAACATATAAATAAAGTACCCCTCAATTGGATGCATCCATTGATAATGTACAGAGCCTCCTAATTTAGTTTCCTAAACCAAAATCATGTTTACATTTGTCATGATAGTAAAACTGATGGAGGAAATATCATATCCATTGCACAAAGTTTCAATAAAAATCTATCTTGAAGGTTGTAAAGCTCATCTGGTTGTGGATTTTTCTCACAAATTTTTCTGAAGAATATGCAAAATTTGAGTGAAACTACAGCAACATTTTCTGGTAATAATGTATGTAATTCCAATAGTAGTAACTACTATAACAAAATATATGAATCATGAATTTTAAATCAATATAACCTATGATGGTTTAAGTTGAAACACCTTGATATGTTACTTTAATACCCATCAGCTACCTTCACATGTTTTAAAATTCATAGGAATGCATCTTTATCTCAATTTTTCATTGAAACAATTTTTAGAGAATACTTTCCATTATCATTTATCTAGAGATCACACTTTATGTTCATTTTTTGTAAGTCCTTCTGGGAATTTAGATGGTCCTTCAATTTTACATTCTAATTAATCAATGTAAAGATCAAATTTCGCAAACATTCTTCTCAATATGCATAACATAAATATTATGTCGTAAAAAATTAAATTCCCAATACAGAAGTTTGAATAATATACTTTTTTCTTACATTTCTATGTTCTAATTTCACTTTATGATGAACTTCATATTAATTTACCACCATTATTAAAATTATGAAACTTACCAAATTTTGATTCAATATTTCCAAGTTGTTCCAATATTTCAGAACTTGTCAACAAATTTAGTGGTGTTATGCAATCAATAGAACTATTGAATTTTTACTTGTTAAACTAAAATCTATGAGATGCATCAATAAATATTCAATGACATAATAAACACCATTTTTTACTGTAAGGTAGTCATTCGAGATTAAAATCAAAGTTACAAATAGAACAAGATAAACTCATGTAAGTGTTCTAACCAGATAATTTTCTAAGTCTAGGGAAGTCACTAATGGTTAACATTAGATCATTATAAATTTTAAACATTATTCTAGAAGATACATAATATTTTTTAACACTATTTCTCCATAACTTCAGAAATTATTAAATTATACTATGTGAGTATACATCAATATCATTTACACACATTTTTTTTAGGAATAATCATTGAAATGATAAAATATATTTGTTGTATACACATCCACATAGGTAGATTGTAATGGATCAAAACAACTAGAAAATTTCTATAATTGGTTCTCAAAGTCCCAAATGGGTTGAATCCATTGCTAGCTAATCCCAATCTTACATTCATAGTATTATATGAGAAATCTAGATGTAATGAATCAAATGTATTTCATGATTTTGAATCTCTTGGATGTCTCATTAGCCCATCATTATTATTATCTATAGAATTCCACTTTATGTGCTCGATGGTTTTTGATGACATGAATAATCTTTGAAATTGAGGTTTTAGAGGGAATTAATGAAAAAAAATCAATCATGTATGCTTGAATCCTCTCCCCAATAAAGCATACAATCATTGGGAAAATCATGCATTTTTGTATAATTCAAACTAATCTTGTTAACAACTTTTTTCATATCATAAAAATACTCATTGATCTTAGATTTAGAAAATAAATCATACAAAAATTCTAATATCATTGGCATCAGCTTATTTATAATTCCTCATAATAGTTTTATATGGTAAAACATCAGTAGAAAAGAAAGTTCTGAATATTTCATACATCCACTATATAGCTCTTCATTTCCATCATCAACTAAATCATGAAACACATTTTTCTACTCAGTGAAGTTTTATTTTAAATTGTTCTACAAAGAATCAATAGGGGGATCCAATGATATGTTACAATCTTTATCTGGTTTTTCTATAGTCCCAAAAGTATCACTTGTCAAGTTATCATTTGTAGTACCATCGTTGGGTTGTTTTGATATGTTTTTATGTTGATGGTGTTGTCTTTTAATTATAAAATAATAATCTATAAGGTCTTTCTTTTCATTTTCCATTGTCCATGAAGTTGGGATCTCACTATATTAATTGAAATCAGTGATCAAACTTTTTGTAACATTCGATTCTCCATTCCAAATCCAAAAAAAAGTGAGTAGGGAATCGCTTCAATATCAAGTGTTTATAAACTTCATGTCTCTTCACCCATCTTAGAAATGTATATTTAGAACTTGGAAATATTATTGTCCCATCAATGGATCAATTGTAAATTGAAAAATCAAAAAACTCATCCAAACCCTTAGCATACTAAGGTGTGTTCCTTAGTAAAGTGATCCAACTTTTATCCATATATATCACAATATGCCTTCAATTTTTAAAAAAAATTAAAACACATATATATTACTAAGTAGTAAAAAGAGATAAATGGTAGTGAAAAAACACAACCTAATTAGTTATAATAAGAGTCATATAATTAATAAAATGGTCAAAGTAAACAAAGTAAATCAATAATGGATAGTATTGTGTAAAATAAAAGAAAGATAAAAATAAAACAGTTGTTAAGAGAAATACATTTAAATGTTCTTTGAAAATCATTTATCAAAACCAGGCATTGAAAACAAATTTAAAAATATAAATATTTCCATAAAATTACTTTTTAAGGAAAGATGATCCTCTTTAAGAGAATTCAACTGCTGTCAAACACCCATTTTTCAAGACCATCCTTTTACCTTTTTAAAACTTTTCAACCACCCTGATACTTATGGTCTCAAAACCATGTAAAAACAATAAAGGTAAACTACCTTCAATTCCTGAAACATGCCTATAAAACAACAAACACACACATTTTACAAAATTAGTCTCAAAAACCCCTTTAAATAGTTAATTACCATTGGAAAATCCACTGATAATTTTAATAACCACTTGGAATATGTCCTAGTTATATGAAAAGTCTTTAAACCATTTGAAACCATTAAAAGACCAAAATAGGTTTATTTTATAAAAACATTCCATGAGAAACCATTTTCAAGAGGGTCACTCGACCATTTTCACAATATCTAAACAAGTGACACGTTTATTCCAAGCACAAAATTCATTTTTAAATCCTTTAAATCATACAACGGGATTATAATATTCTTCTAAAATGGTAATAAATCATTTAAATTCATCTAATAAATATAAACCATGCATTGCAATGGAATTCCATAGAAATTAATTCAAATGTAATTAATATGGGAATTGAGAAGATAACTTATTTAAATATTTTAGAGTGTATATGAAAAACATACCAAATTTTTAATTTAAAATGAAATTTAAATTCTTATATAAAATCCAAAAAAACTATATGATATCTTCAAAAAAAATTACATTAAATTTTTTAAAAATTAGGTATAAAGAAAATATGATTTTTATGAGAAAATTGGGAGTTTCCATAAAACATGGTAGTCAATTAAAAGGGAATATGTAAATTGAATAAATATACGAGAATAAAGGTAAAATTAATTAGGTTAATCTATAGGAAATAATACAACACATAAAATAATATTTTAGAATATAGGTAAATAAATTCAAAAAATAGAGGCAATCGAGAGAGATTCCCCTTACCATAAGTCCAAGGATGCTTCGATACACTTCAACCTCCTATATGTTATAATCTTATTTTTTTAAAAAAATATAATATAAATATTTTATATTTATTTATATTATTTATGATCATTTGTAAAATTAATTATTATCTTTTCATTATAAATATAATACATAAAGAAATTATAGTTATAATAATTCCATGATTTTTAAAAAAATATAGTATTGATTATTTTTTATTTTTACATGAGTTATATCATCTAAAAAGGATAAAAATAAATAAATACATATTTATTATGTATATATACTAAATTAAAGATCAATTATGGTAGTGATAATTAAAGAATAATGATCATCCCTTTAATTGGTAAAACATTACCTGAATGGAAATGTTGAATGAGGAGATAGATAGGATATATATACTATTTATTTTTTATATTAATTTTATAGATACATGATATCATTTATATTATGTTTATATAATTATAATTTAATTTTGTAAAGATATAGAATAGGAAGTTAATTAATAATTAAAGAGAAGTGTGAGAGTTTCTAAATCATATATGTAAATAACTCTTAACCACTGGCCTTACTAAACATGGATGGGTGACACCCCATCCTAAGTGACCCAAATATTACTCAAGTGAGGATCTTCACATAACCTCATATGAAACACCTTGTTTTCTATAGGTTTCCAAATACCAATGATGGAATCAACAAGAAATTGATAAAATATTACCTCAGTGTAAGAGAGAAATGGACATGAATGATTCTACATAAAATTTGAATTGAACCATCTTCATGGGGGATAAACTGAATATTTGTAGACATGAAATAGTGATCTAGGAGATCCCCCGTTAAGTAGAATATACAAAATCAAGAACTACTTACATTATGTGTTGATTATAAATATTAAAACAATAATACAAGATAAATATTAACATCCCAAATGCATAAAAATAACACGCTTCACACTAGCTAAAATATATTCAGTAAAATTGAAAATAATGATATATAATTGAATCTAGCCTAACTCACAATGTATATTTAATCAATTATCATCTTCTAATAACCAATTAAACATGAACTACATGACTTTTCAATACAATACATGAACCAATAGTGAAACATGAATATTACCCTTAATCTTTGTGACCCATGTGATGTATACTAGTAAGTGAATCCACAATCAAGCCAATGAACAACCTCCTCTACATAGACAACCCAAATCCACTTCATTTAAACTTCCCAGGAGTAAGAAAAATTAACATATGGGGGAAGGTAATAAGGGAGGAGAAGAAAATAAGAATAAATGAGGGATTGCCACTATTTAAAATCAAAGGGAGAAGGGTGGTTGGGGGATAAGAGGGAGAAGGGAGACTGGTAGGTATGGCTTGTGGGAGAAGGAGATGCAGGAAATGAGGGTGAGGGAGAGGGTGAGTGGGGGTCAGGGGAAACTGGAGCACCGGTGAGGGTGAGAGAGAGGGTTATAGATAGGGGTTGGGGTGACCGTAGCACCATTTCGGGCTCAAGATCGGGGGGCTTAGGCTCAGGGGGATAAGGGGAAACTGGAGTGCTGGTGAGGGACTAAGATCGGGGGGTCGAGGGAAATCGAAGCACCGATGAGGGATCAGGGGGATCATGGGAAACCATAGTGCTAGGAAGGGGGGAACATATCAGTGGTAAGGGATCCATTTCAGGGGGTGGTTTATGAGAGAAGGGTGGGGGTCGGGGAGAAGCGTGTTCATTTTAATAAATGGATAAAATTTAATGTAATTTTTAAAAAAAAATGCCACTAAATTCTTTAAATTTTTTTATTTACAATTTAATAAACCACCACTAAAAAATGAATCTGGTGTTGTGACTCTTGGATCACCAAAGGTTGGGAATAAGCATTGAGCCTATATGAATATTTCTTGTTGAGATATTTACCAACTAATAGTTAATCAAAATAAATTAACAAAAAATACACATTTTAAAAATTGTAAATAGCAGAAGATGTCAGCATAAACTCAATATTCTCTAAATAATATACCATTATGATCAAAATTTACATACACACAACCAAGACACAAAAGTATGTCTCGCATTCCAAAACATAAGAATTACAACTAAAATAGACCTTTATCACCTTAGAATGATAAAGGGTTAAATGACTAATTGATATGTCTCATATCAACATGGTGCATCTTTTTTTCGGGAGACTACCATATTAGAACTCTATAGTTAAGCATGCTTGGCCTAAAGTAGTGATCGAGATGGGTGACCTCCTAGAAAGTTTCATTGGGTGTGTGTGACTGAGGGAAAAGAAAACTAGAAGGAACATGTGTTGGCATGTGGGGATAGTCATCAGTCTAATGACCCATTTAGGCAGGTGGGTGGGCCCTAGGGAGGGGACCATGTGCCAGTGTGGAAACTGTCAGTTTCTAGTGGGATAGGACCCGACGTCTAGGTTAGGGCGGGGTGTATGTGTTGTTAGTGGGGCCTAGTTGTTATATTGGTATCAAAGGAAGAACCCATCCTTAAGTGTGGTGGAACTGACTGGGTTGAGATATAGGTTCCAAAATGAGGACGTTATGATCTAAAGTGGGGTGAATGTAACACCCTCGAATGATAAAGGGTTAAATGACTAAATTATATGAATCATGTAAACAAGGTGTACCTTTATTTTTTGAAGCCTTTCTGATTAGAACTCCACAGTTAAGTTTGTTTGGTCTTGATTAGTGATCAGGATGAGTGACATACTGGGAAGTTTCCTAGGGTGTGTGTGTGAGTGAGGAAAAATCACATTGGAAAGAATATGTGTTCGACCGTGAGGATAGTCATTATTCTGATGACCTTTTTGGGCACATGGTTGATCCCCAAGGAGGGGACTGCGTGTTTGTGGGGAAACTAGTTGTTTCTAGTGGTCCAGGACTCGACAACCATATTAAATAGAGGTGTTTGTACTGTAAGTGGGGTCTAGTTATTACATTGGTATCAAAGTAGGAACCCAACCTTATATGTGGTGGCACTTCCTGGGTTGAGATATAGGGTCCACAATGAGGAAGTTGTGCTCTAAAGGGGGGTGAATTTAACACAACAAAATGATAAAGGGTTAAATGTCTAAATGATGTGACTCATGTCAACAAGGTGCACCTTTCTTTTCGAGAGTCTACCAAATTAGAACTCTATAGTTGAGCATACTTGGCCTAAAGTAGTGATCAGGATGGGTGAACAACTGGTAAGTTTCCTATGGTATGTGTGAGTGAGGAAAAATCACATTGGAAAGAACATGTGTTCACTTATGGAGACATTCATTAGTCAGATGACCTGTTTGGGCATGATGGTGGGCCCCAAGGAGGGGACCATGTGTCTATGGGGAAACTGGTGGTTTTTTTAAGGCTAAGACTCAACAACCATGTTAAGGTGGGGTGTCTATTCTATTAGTGGGGTCTAGTTTTTATAAGACCATAAAAGGATACATAGATAACCCACACTACAAATACCTACAATTTCAACTCTATGGTTTCTCCATATACAAACTTGTAAGAGTTGGTGTCCTAGAACCAACTGTTTTTACTTTGATTACATGGAAATTTAATTTATTTAAATATTATACATATTATTACATATTGTTCATTATTCTGCATGACTATGATATAATAATGTCCTAGAGTATTTTTGCATTGCTAAGGTCATGGTAGTTCCCCACTATGATGATAACCTTGAAATTCTATAAAAATATTCTTAAATATAGTTCTATGGTTGCATGACATACTATGATGGGACACATAGCATGCATACCATCAGGTGTGAGTACTCATAAGCAGATGAGACGTCCTCTCATGAAGTTCACACTTGGTAGTCTCCAGGACTTGAGATTATGATAACAGACCCACCAGTAGGAATTCGACATGTTTTGGTGTCATTTGATATTTCTATCTGTGAGAATGTGTAATGATCCTTAGACTTTAATATTATCATTAATACATGTCACGACTCATGCACTATTTTTTACTGATGAAAACTGTCACGTAAACAGTTGGCAGGAAGTGGGGTACGTTGGGTGCGTCATTATTGGCTTGTTATTAATGGATAAGTTGAGGAAGGATTTGTCCCTTCCATTTATGGAAGTTGATATCTAGGCCCTTTGATTGAAATAGAATATTTGCACAAACTTCCAAGGCCATGGTGTAATGAGGAGTTTATTTTAGGTATTCAAAGAACGACATATCAAGTATAAAGGTTGATGACACTATCATGAAACCTGCTTGATGAGATATTGAGACAAATGGATTATATTACACATTGAGTGTTCATATGTGGATGTCGTTGTTGTGACTTTACGTTCTTTCTCTTGGGTTCCTTGACCTGTTGTTAGACAGTACTCTTGTACTTTAGGCAATCCCTCCTAATGCCAACGAGAAATAATCCTAGTGGATCACACACTAAGTGTTTTTGGTGATCTCGGTTAAATTCTATTTGAATTTAATTAATGAAATAAATATTATTCTCAAGACCGTGGAATAATTTTATTCAAGTTAAGATGATCACATAAATTAAATAAAATGTATTTATTTATTTTATTAAACATTTAATATATATTTATTTACTAGTTCCTAAATAAAATATTTAATTAAGAGAATAAATTATTTATTTATTTATTCAGGTGTTCAATAAATGGAAGTGGAGTTCAATCGGACCAAGGTTGGTCCAGTAGTAAAATAATTATTTGTTGGCACAAGTTAAAATAATAATGACGCTGCTATTATTTTGTGACATGGAATTTTATTCATAATTCCATTTTTCATAAGTTGTCTCACCATAAATAATTACATGGTATTATTATTATGAGCATGGGTTTTCTGTCAGTTCATGAATGTATTTAATTTTTGTTATGAAATTAAATATTGTAATTGAAGATCAATGCATATAAATAGACAAGTACGTCTATTGTGCCATAAGCAACACACCACACACTTGGCGAATTGAGAATTTTTGAGATAAACAATTTCTATCTCAAATCCTCTTCCCTCCCCTCTTAAGAACAAGAGACGCTCTTTAAGGCCGAATAAAAAGCGATCAAGAACAACCGACAGAAGACACTCTCTTCGCCATGATAGCACCCAGAGAATGAGTGATGTCGATCGGAGGCCATCAGAGCATGTGTGGATCACCACTGGAGGGATTCAAGTTTGGATCCTTACAAGCACAATGAGGTAATCTGGAAGGGTCATTCCGGAAGATCAACATCATCAATGAAGAAAATAACAAAGATCTAGGTATTATTTTCCTTTATGAAATTAATTAAATTGATTATAAACATGATGTGCAAGATCCTCTATAAAGTTTTCGGGCCTCTTCCTTCTTTATCTAAATCTTTGATTCTATTTCATGGAGAAGGGTGTTTATCGTCGTATTGATCCCGGAATAATCATTGATCATGGTAAAAATTAATGTTGGGTTCCATCCCTACCATGCTTTCGCTACGCCCGGAACCTTCAAGTGGTATCAGAGCAGTTACATCATATTTTATAATTATTTAAATATTCTGTTGATGACTTACGCATTTAATAATTTAGTTCCTTCAATTCAAGTTAATTGTTCTGCAAATATGAATCTCGAGATCTATTCCTCCTCTTTCGTTTCCCATTCACCTTGCAGAAATGATCTTTTCTTTTAATTTTGATTAAAATAAAATAGAGGATCTCATTTGGAGGTTCCAAATCTTCCTATCCATACAACACCATAACACACAGTGTGTATTTGGAAGTACACACCGTGTAGTCAATATTCAATAAATCGGACCGTTCTGCCAAACCAGGTCGTGTGTTGGAGTCTTTCTAAGTCTTAAATGACTCTGTGTGTTTACTAGGAATAGGTGGCAAGGATTTTCTGGATTACATGTCCTGTAGTCCACTAGACACGACATGTAGTCCCTTCGGGTTAGGGTTGGACCGTGTACCCCATACACAGCTTGCCTTGCTGGAAATCATGTAACACAGATACTACACAGTGTGTGGCCCATTGAACACGTCGTGTACTCTAAATATTTTCAAAGTACATATACATGTCATGTCCCTGGGCATGTACTTCGGATGGATGGTGAATGATAGTACATGTTCTGTAGTCGGAACTACACGTTGTGTACTCATCCAAATTACGCAAATTTAGTAAAATTTATTATTATATTATACAAACCCATGAGACGTGTGCCATAGTGTGAGCATAATGTTGAGGAACAACACGTGATAAGTATTTTACATATATTTGTTTAATTTAACATATTTGTAGTGTTCGTTTATACTCATTGGGTAGTTATGAATGGGAATTCACTGGGTTACCTCCAAGGTACAAGTTACATACAAAGATAATTTTAAATGAAATTATTTATTTAAAATTATGATGGATGGGAATCTCAAAGAAATTCAAAAAAGTGTTTAAGATAAAAGGATTGATTAATTAAAGATGATAATTAATTGATTCAAGCGTGATTTATCTTAAACAACAACAATTAAATAATTTAATGATAGTTTTATTTATGCGTAAATATCATTGCATGTATGGATGATCATGAGCTAGAATATGACCTTTGTATGTGGATGGTTTCTTTTAATTAATTTTTTTAAATTAATTTTTTTGGCCTATGAGCCTTCTCCTCATTAATATTTAGGGTCTGCGTGCCCAAGGTTTATTTTATGTAAAACTCATTTTTTACCCCTCACCTACATGTGAGTTTAAAAAAGGAATATTTAATGGATGGAACTCCCAAGCTAGTGGAGGTGGTTCAAGATGGAGCTGAGATGAAACCAATCTCAAGAGAGACAGAGGTGGACAGGTGGAAAGTTGTAAACATGAAGCCAAAAGGTTCACAATGTTTCTCCTCTGTTTCAGGGTTAGTTTATCAATTGCTAGATGAACTAACCATTAGAAAATCTCATAATCATTCCCTTTATTTTATTTCTGTCAGTTTCATGGTTTATCATTATGGATGTGTTGTCACAATAACATAATTAATGAATTAAACAAGCATGCAAGATAGAACTAAAATAAACCAGACTTATGCATAAATATTATCAAGATATTGTTAATCACTTAAGTAAGTTCCATTTAATATTAAAAATAATGTGATAATGTTAAAAAGAAATTCACGCATAAGAGATAAAAATCCCTCAAATAAAATATTAAGTCAGACGAAGCCTTCTGTTACATGATTAAGGGAAAAACTCAATAAAACTTTGTGTTTGAACAACCCTTATTGGGAAAATTACTTTTACACAGGAATCCCTTATGAATGGTTTCAGGTTGACTTAATTATATTACATTAAGAGGAGTATCCCTTTCTAGACTTGGTGTAATATTGGAGGTAATAGTTAAGAAAATCAAAAAGTCATGATTTCAGGATTGGGGAGACCACTCAATAGATCAAGGAGCTATAAGCTTGCAGTTGGAAAAGACCCACCTTCTTAAATACCTTCTAATAGCTTTACCAACCCTTGTTGGGGTTATGCGAAGGGGAATATGGATCCTTGCCACTAGAATGTCATGGAAACTAGACATTTCGAGTTCAATGGTGAGGGCCATTAAGACTTGATAAAACAGTGGGAGACTTAATAAAAATTTATTATTTCTTATAAAATGTAATAAATAAAGTACTAATGATCGGCTCTTTTAATTGTAGAATAAAAATGACAAGCTCAACAACCACATTATCCCCATGATCAATTATGGATAAAGACAACAACCTCACTAACAGTAACTTCTAGCAATTGTTTAGACTCCTTCGGGTTATCCTATGCCATGACTAGAATTCTTACATGTTGGAGTCATTATTACCTGATCTTCCTTCCAAAGAGGCAAGTGATGAGGATTTCCTGGTCTATGAGAAATATATGAATGCCGCGATCGACGTTCAATGTTTGATGCTATCATCAATGTCTAGTAAGCTCATGAAGTCTCATGAAAATAGGTATGCTTATAGAATTCTCAAGCACCTCCGCGGTCTTTACCAGGAGAGAGAAAGACAAGAAAGTTTTGAGATCTCTAAGGCACTCTTTTAGAGTAAGCTTGTAGAAGGTTCCCTAGCTGGGGCCCATGTAGTCAAGCTCATTGGCTACATTGAGTGCTTGGAGGTTCTAGGGTTTAAAATCCCCGAAGAACTGGGCACCAATATCATTCTCACATCACTCCCTCAGAGATTCTCTAACTTTATTGTCAATTTCAATATGAACAATATTTATAAGTCTCTATCTGATCTTATTATCCTCATTTTCCAAGTAGACAAAGATATTAAGCATGAAAATCCTTCTATCCTTATGGTGAATAAGAGGAAAGGGAAGGAGAATAGATTTAAGCCCAAATATTCTTCATATCCTTCCAAGAAAAGGAAGATCAAAGGGGAGGCAAAGGAACAAAAGGATTTTTGTTTCGCATATGGTAAGAAGGGCCACTATAAGAAGAACTGCACCCAACCTAAGAAGCAAGGGGAACATTCAGGTGCATTTTTTATCGAATGTAATTTATCTATTTCTAGAAATTGGGTATTAGATACAGCTTTTGGTGCTCACATATGTATGCAAATACAGGAACCAAGTAAATTCAGGAAGATTGACCAAGGGGAAATAGATCAACAAGCATAAAATAGAGCCAGACTTTCTATTGTAGCTATCGGGGACTACCACCTCACATTGCCAATTAGGATGATCTTGGTGTTAAAGGGTTGTTATTATGTTCCTTCTGTTACTAAAAACATTATTTTTGTATCCAGATTAGTTACAGATGGATTTTTTTTCAAGTTTGTAAATGAATGTTGCTTCTTTTACAAAGATAACATTTGTTTTGGTAGGACACATTTATACAACAGTCTTTACATGTTGGATTACACAAACCAAGTAATGGAAATTGATAACAAAGATACTTCACATGACTCATACCACACCCAACTTTGTCATCACTGGATAGGTCATGTAAATGAGAAATTCTTGACAAAGATACATCAAGATGGATATTTAGATTCTTTCGAACGAACCCCACTTGTCATATGTCATGCATGTTTACAAGGAAAAATGAAAAAATACCTATTTAGTGGGAAAGGTGAAGGGGATAAAGAACTTCTTGAATTGGTTCATACTGATGTGTGTAGACCATTTTCAGTTAAATAAAGGGAAGGGTACTCATACTTCATAACTTTTACTGATGATTTTAGTAGATATGGATATATCTACTTAATGAGGTATAATTCGGATTATTTTGATAAGTTCAAAGAATACAACAATGAAGTTGAGAACCATCTTGGTAAGAAGATTAAGAAACTCTGCTCAGATCGAGTTAGAGAATATCTTAATCAATACTTCACTGATTACTTACGGGAGTTTTAGATCCTATCCCAAATCACTCCTCCATACATGCCCCAGTGGAATGCTGTGAGAAAAAAGAGTAACTACACCCTGTTTGACATGGTGAGATCAATGATGAGTCATGTGAGTCTTCCATTATCCTTTTGGGGATATCCATTACAAACAGCAGTGTAAAGACATGGAAATTTCAAGGAAATTTTTTTCTTAATTTCTTTGAAATTTTACGAGTCTGCAGTTTCTGACGGCACCTGATTCCGAGGCCCGGTGTGCCCGGAATCAATTTATGAAGTTTCGATTGGGTACGTTCAGTGAACAAATGAGCGGGTTTTTCTATCTTTTGAACTGGTGCTCAGAATTGAAATCTGAGGGCACCGATGAACTTGCAACGCCGGTAATTGCTTAAGGGGACCTTAAGTGCAGTTGCATTTTGTCGCATGAGGTAGTTAATTTTTGGGGATTCGATAATTCTTAAATAAATTATAGTCTTACAATTTATTTTAAGTGAAAGTTAATTTCTCCATAGAGAAGTTGGAGGTGGGGCCACACCCCACCTAACTTCCCATGAGAGGGTATGACCAAGGGTGGTGGGGTATGCACGAAACCCCAACCCTTCACCTTCCCCTTAACTCTCATGAACTTTCCCCCATTTAAACCCCTTATAATTAATTTATAACCCCTCACTTTTTGAATTTTAAAATAACCCTTGACCTTCTTCTCTCTCTAATTAATTATGCCAACCCATGATAAGTTAATTAGGTGATTCAATTAATTTATTTATTTTGAGTATTGAAATTAATTAGTTTTGCATGGATTTTCTTTAAGATGGGAGAGATCCATTCTAAATATTTACCTTAGCAAATATTTTGTGGGGAAACCTCTGGAGAATTGGAAGAACACCACTCTTCCCTCGACGAAGAATAACTCCCGTGCAGAACACTCCATGGCATGAAGAACACTCCACGACCCGAAGGACGTGAAGCAATTTCTTCAAACTTCTTCTTCCTCCGCAGCAAGGGAGGTGGCATCGACGTGGGGAACTTGCCAACGACCATCATCACCATCACCTTTTCCCTTTCACGATATCTTCAACGAACGAAGAACGACACGAGGTAGGGGTTAAATTCATTATTGGTGAATTTAGATTGTGATTTGAATTAACGTTGACATATCTCGTTTAATTTTTCCAATTGTTACCAACATAACAGGAGGAAATCAGACCGCACAAACACGGCCAATTCTCCTCCTCGTCTCTTGTTTATTAACAATGGCGTTTGAGGCGAAGACGGTGTGGTGTCGTTGCACCACGCGGGAACGGTGAAGACCGCGGCCGGAGCGGGCCGCGGCGCCATCGCACCATGTCGGAGAGTCCGAAGGAGGTCGCGGCCAAGAGCGGGCTGCGGCGGAGGGGTGTGGTGCCGTCGCGCCGCGCCGGACGGATGGAAGCCGTGGCGGTTCGGCATGAGGCGGCCGGGCTCAGTCGGCCGCCGACACACCAGGAGGTGGGACCCACAGGGGGTCCCGCGGTAGCTCACCGGCCGGCCATTATAGTCGGTCGTTTTCGGGAAGATCGGGTGTTACAACCCCCGGCCAGCAGGCAAGGGCGGGCCCCACCGAGAGGGGGCCGCCTTTTCAAAACAACCCCCCCCCCCTTCGTGTCCTACTCGGCCACGAGACGAGCCGCGCTCGCGCTGGGTAGGACCGCCCGTGTCGGGCCGGGCCACCCGCGCCGGGCCAGATCCAGACTCGGGTCTGTTCGACCCGGTTCGAGCTAACCCAGGGGGTATTGGGCCGGGTTAGACCGGGCCCAAACCCCCTATTTAGGGTGGTTTCATTCGAACGCCCATATCTTGGGCTACGGACATCTGATCGACACACCGTCAGTTGCATTGGGATCCTTATATTGAGACGGTCGATTAGGTATATTACACTTGATGTTTCAGAAAAGTATGGGTATGGCCGATTTGGTTCGAACCTGAAACCAACCGGGCCCTCGGAGCGGAAATGCTTATAACTTGAGTTCTGGACGTCCGATTGACGTGTCGTCGACTTAGTTGGATTCCTTTTAGTGAGATGGATCTTTTGGCATACTTCACCTGAGTTTTGGATGTATTTGGAATATGGTCGGGTTGGATTGAACCTGAAATCCAACCGGGCCCCTGGAATGGAAAAGTCGATAACTTTCAGACCGAACGTTCATTTGACGAACCGTCAGCAGCTTTGGTGATCACGTTGAGAAACGGTCCCTTTGAGTATACCCTATGTGAGTTCGTGGTATAGTTGAGATACGTCCGGGTTGGTTCTTACACAAAACCAACCAGGCCCCCGGGACTAAAAGGCTAATAACTCACAGACCGGGCATCTGATTGACACGTCGTCTGTTGCGTTGAGACCCCTATGATGGGGTAGTCCTTTGAGATACTTCTTCATGGGAATTTTTGATACTTGGAGTATCGAACAGTAGCTCGTGGAGTGGACCCTCCCAGAGACGAGCGTACGGAGTACGGAGACCGTGTAGCTGGCTAAGACCTGATGACTGCTTGTCTGATTCGAGTTGGAGTGACTTGTATAGTTCAGTGGGGAGCACTAATGTGTTTGGGTAGCAGACCCACGGTGGGTATCAATACTGTGTTTGGGTGCCAGACTCGTGGTACTCGACAGAAAAAAGTACCTCTGCAGGCTATTAGGGGGGATGCACTACTGTGTTTGGGTGATAGACCCCGGCGGGGAGCACTACTATGTTTAGGTGGCTAACATGTGGTGCTCGACAAGAGGACTACCTCAACAGTCTAAGGTTAGTGAGCAGTGCCTCGGAGTCGTGATAGGATCAGTGTACTCGACAGAGGAGGAGCTCTTCAGCAGTTGCGGTTTCGATAATGAAAATCATGGTTTGAGCTGAGTCAACGACCTTTGTGTTTTCCTCATGATTGAGATGGGTTACTTGATAACTTAGGTATATGTATAGACATATACCTAAGTAGTGGTTATCTTTTGATTTCATATTTTTGTGATACCTCTTGATTGAGATGGGTTACTTGATAACTTAGGTATAAGTATGGGCTTATACCTAAGTAAGGGTTATCTATTTAGATCCTTATTTATGGTTATCCTTGTTGGATTTAGTGAGACCTTGAGGGTCTCGGGGTCCCTACTGAGTATCATTATACTCACCCCTGCATGGGCTATTCCCGCACCTCGTTGTGTTGGATGCAGATGACGGACAACGCAGACGGAGGCCGAGTGTTCGAGGACTGGATGATACCCGGAGGTGGACCTCACGACGAGTCTGTATTTGGAGGTGGACTTCACGACGAGACGGTACTTGGAGGAGGTTGATGGGTGAGAGCATTGAGAAGGCTACCTATACCTACCCTTCAGGTAGGATCCGTGGTGGACAATCTAGGAGTTGCGCTATCTGTACCTACCCTTCAGGTAGGATTTGAGGTGGATGACCCAGGAGCTACTTCTATTCTTCCAGCTACTTGTCTTTTCTGTTTTCATTTAGTTATAGTTGTACTTTTCTGTTGGTTTTTTATTCTGGCCCATTTACTTTTCAGCACTTTCTTTTGTACTTAGTGTTTGCTTCCACTTGTACTCTGTTGAGTTTTTTACTTTTATAAAGGAAATGCCTTCCCTTTTTTAGGATTTATGCCTTTGGTGATAGTCTTCAGCCCCTGGACTATGGAAGGCGGGCTTGGGGTAGTCACGGTATGGGCCCCGAGGACGGGTCGTGACAAATTGGTATCAGAGGAGTCAGTTCTACCGCAGAACTTAGGACTCTGATATTTCTTTTCTATGAAGTAATAGTGATAAGGGTACTAAGTGTGGTCTTCAGTTCAGGGAGTCTAGTGTTGGTGCGGGTGACTGACGTATCCATACACCAGGACCCTGAATACTGATTTTCGACTCAGTGCACGGAAACACTAATTGTGTGTGTGTTTTCAAAAAGGTTTCTTTTAAATCAGCTCAAACCAGGTTAGCTCACCAGGTATAATCTTTTGACTTCGTCACGTCTATTTCTTTCAGAATGTCTTCACCTAGTCAGACAGTGCAAGTACCGAGTGGAGAGCATGATGATAGCTCACCGAGTAGGGAGGCCTCAGTACAGGGCCCTCTACCAGTTGAGACACTAGCAGAGAGTGCATGCTGCTTGAGTGTGATGCATGAGTTCTAGTGTCAGAGGCCTCCGATGTTTCTAGGCGAGTCGTATTTTCAGACGGCTGGACACTGGCTGGTGTTTGTAGCATGAGCTCTCCACACAGCTTGGAAACCCGCAGACTTGACGGTGTACCTAGCTGTTAGCCTCTTCCAGGGAGCAGCAGGCAGATGGTGGAGCCAGATGTTCCAGTTTTGTGATGATATGAACTTCACCTGGGGAGACTTTGAGACCTTCTTCAAGGTGGAGTTTTTACCAGTGACTCTACACTCCGAGCGTGCTCAGGAGCTTCTACCTTTGTCGCAGGATTTTCCATCAGCAGTTGAATCATCTGTAGGTAGTAGACAGATGATTCAGGGGTCCAAGAGGACCAGACCAGCAGGTGGGAGACCTCGGGATACAGGTTTGGTTGTGTGAGTCACACGAAACAGAGCCAGCCATATGAGGAGCAGGAAGTGTTATGCATGCGGCAGGAAGGGTTACATGGCACGTGACTACCTGAATCTCTGCGCAGCTGATCCGCAGGCATTGGAGGAGCCACTGAGACAAAAGCAGTGGCGGGTGCTTAAGCAACAGCCGAGTAGTGGACAAGGTAGTGGAGCTCCGGAAGTAGGTGGATAGGAGCAGAACTAGTGGATTCCTTTTGTTCTTGGTACTTCTAGTTCCATGTTGATGTTTCATTTCTATCTTTGTACTTAAAGCTGTAGTAATAAAAGACACTTATCTTCGTGATGTTTACTTTCATGTCCCTTTGTTTGGTTGATACTGAGAGGTCCCAGTTAAAAACTATTGACTTGACCCTCACTTTCAAGATTTATACTAGAGGATACCCAGTGACCTCACACTAATGCCGACAGTGTGACTCGACCCTTGGAGGCGAGAGTGACGGTTGGATCTCTTGGTTGTAACGTCGAGGCCTTACGACGTCATCCATGGCATGAATGAATCATTCATGTCAGGATTGACTGTATTAGGCAAAGAACGTGGTTCATCCAGGGTAAGAGACCAGATTTCTCTTTTCAAAAAAGGAGAAATCATAGCAACTCTTACAGATCGTAGGCAAAGAAGGGTGGTCATTGACCGACTTACCACGTCGGCAAACTTCCTACCGACCAGAGATGGTACGAGCTACGACGGAGAAGGTGCAGATCATCCAGGAGCGGATGAAGACTGCATAGTGCAGTAAAAAACAAGAAACTGGCGCCAGTCTCAGAGACTTGGGCGTGTAAAATGTTTCAAGAAGAAGAAGTGTTAAGGACAGATGAGTCTGCGGAGCAGTATACGTGGAGGCAGAGCTAGGAGAGTAGCATGAGGTGGTGTACATTTCAACATGTTACAATCACCCACCTTTTTTATCTCCTCCAGGTTCAGGGAGCTGGAGGGCAGGGAAAAAGAGTAGCTGCTTGCGGTCAAGGAGTGTGACCCAATGGCTCTAAGAATGATTCGAGGGATAGTATGTGTCCACCTCTAGCTGTTGTTACAATAGACGTTGATACGAATCATTCCTTTCATCCACAAATATTTTCCCAGACCTAGAGATTCTAATAAGTCCTTGACTTGACCCTCACGTCTGGAGATACCTTTGGGAGGAGACTCGATAATCACACTTACGCCGACGGTGTGATCTGGCCCTCGAGGCGAGAGTTTTAGTTGGAATATCTTGGTGGCAGCGTCGAGGCCTTACGACGTTGGTCTGGGTATGGATTGGATTCACATACCCATATTGATTTTATTAGGAAAAAATTTTTTGATTTATCTACAACGTTGGGATGGGTTTTCCTAGGTCGGTGAAAAGGAAACCCCAGGCAGCACAGGATAAACTCATGCACAGGAGGGTGCGGTCGATCACTCTTGAGTCAGTCAACCTTACCCTCGTGGTAGCAGGAGTTTTGAGTTTCCGTTCTAATTAGGAAATAGAGGCCACTAGAGTTTGAGGATGGCGACCACATCCTTATACGGGTCTCGCCTCGATGAGGTTTACGGAGATGTGGTTGAGGGGGAAAGTTATCTGTGAGGTTCAACGGACCTTTCTAGGTCCTCAGCAAGGTAGGTGAGGTGGTTTATCTCTTAACCTTTCCACCTCAGTTTCACCGGGTGCATGATGTCATCCACGTATCTCAGCTGAGGAGATACGTGCACGATCCTTCACACGTCATCGACCATAGGGAGTTGGACGTCGATGACAGGGTGACATGCATAGAGGTTCCAGTGGAGATTGAGGATCAACAGGAGCGGGTCCTATGTGGATGGTAGATTCCTCAGGTGCGCTTTCACTGGTAGCACGAGAACCTCCAGGAGAGCACATGGGAGCGGAAGGCTCAAATGCATGCTCAGTACCACTTTGTTTCCCTTAGTGCCTGTTGAAGCTTTACGGGGACGTAAATCCCTGAGGTGGGAGTAATGTAAAGACCCGGAAATTTCAACGACAATTTTTTCTTAATTTTTTGGAATTTTACGAGTCCGCGGTTTCTGAAGGAACCTGATTCTGAGGCCCAGTGTGCCCGGAATCAATTTCCAAAGTTTGGATCGGGTACGTTCAGTGAACGAACGGGCGGGTTTTTCTATCTTTTGAACCGATGCTCAGAATTGAAATATGAGGGCACCGATAAACTCACGGCGCTGGTAATTTCATCAGGGGACCTTAAGCATAGTTGTGTTTTGTCTCATGAGGTAGTTAATTTTTGGGGATTCGATAAGTCTTAAATAAATTGTAGTGTTACAATTTATTTTAAATGGAAGTTAATTTCTCCATAGAGAAGTTGGAGGTGGGGCCATACCCCCACCTAACTTCCCATGAGAGGGTATGACCAAGGGTGGTGGAGTCCACACGAAACCCCAACCCTTCACCTTCCCCTTAACTCCCATGAACTTTCCCTCATTTAAACCCCTTGTAATTAATGTATAACCCCTCACTTTTTGAATTTTAAAATAACCCTTCACCTTCTTCTCTCTCTAATTAATTATGTCAACCCATGATAAGTTAATTAGGTGATTCACTTAATTAATTTATTTTGAGTGTTGAAATTAATTAGTTTTGCAAGGATCTTCTTTAAGATGGGAGAGATCCATTCTAAATATTTTCCTTAGCAAATATTTTGTGGGGAAACCTCTGGAGAATTGGAAGAACACCACTCTTCCCTCGACGAAGAATAACTCCAACGAAAAACACTCCACGTCACGAAGAATGCACCACGACCCGAAGGACGTGAATCAATTTCTTCAAACTTCTTCTTCCTCCACAGCACGTGAGGAGGCATCGACGTGGGGAACTTGCCAACGACCATCATCACCATCACCTTTTCCCTTTCGCGATATCGTCAACGAACGACACGAGGTAGGGGTTAAATTAATTATTGGTGAATTAAGATTGTGCTTTGAATTAATGTTGACATATCTCGTTTAATTTTTCCAATTGTTACCAACGTAACAGGAGGAAATTGGACTGCATAAACACGGCCAATTCTCCTCCCCGTCTCTTGTTTATTAACAATGTCATTTGAGGCGAAGACGGCGCGGTGCCGTTGCACCACGTGGGAATGATGAAGACCGCGGCCGGAGTGGGCCACGGCGGTGGAGAGCAGCGCCATCGCGCCGTGCCGGAGAGGCCGAAGGAGGCCGCGGCCAAGAGCAGGCCGCGGTGGAGGGGCGGGGCGCCGTTGCGCCACGCCGTAGCACCGAGGGGCCGAGGCTGGAGCGGGCTGCGGCGGAGGGGCGCGGCGCCATCGCGCCGCGCCGGACGGACGGAAGCTGCGGCCGTAGGCCACGGCGGTTCGGCAGGAGGCAGGTGGGCTTGGTCGGCCGCCAGCACACCAGGAGGTGGGACCCGCGGGGGGTCCTGCTGTAGCTCACAGGCCGGCTATTTTCGGGAAGACCGGGGGTTACAACCCCCGGACAGCAGTAAAGGGCGGGCCCCACGGATAGGGGGCCGCTGTTTTAAAATAAATGCCCCCCCTTCGCGTCCCACTCGGCCACGGGTCGAGCCGCGCCCGCACTGGGCCGGGCCGCCCGCGCCGGGCCGGGCCGCCCGCGCCGGTCCGGGCCGCCCGCGCCGGTCCGGGCCGCCCGCGCCGGGCCGGGCGGCCCGCGCCAGGTCGGGCCGCCCATGCCCAACTGGGCCAGACTTGGACCCGGGTCGGGTCGACCCGGTTCGGGCTAACCCAGGGGGATTGGGCCGGGTCGGACCGGGCCCAAACCCCCTATTTCGGGCGGTTTTGTTCAAACGATCATATCTTAGACTACGGACCTCCGATCGACGCACCTTCGGTTTCATTGGTATCCCTGGATCTATATAGTCATTTCGGTATATTACCCTCGATGTTTCGGCAAAGTATGGGTACGGCGGGGTTTGTTCGAACCTGAAACCAACCGGGCCCTCGGAGCGTAAACACTTATAATGTGAGTTCCGAATGTCCTATTGACGTGCCGTCGACTTAGTTGGATTCATTTTGGTGAGAAGGATCTTTTGGAATACTTCACCTGAGGTTTGGACGCAGTTGGAATATGTTTAGGTTGGATTGAACCTGAATTCCAACCGGGCCCCTGGAACAGAAAAGCCGATAACTTTCAGACCGAACGTCCGTTTGAAGAACTGTCAGCAGCTTTGGTGATCACGTTAAGAAACGATCCCTTTGAGTATACCCTGTGTGAGTTTGGGGTACAGTTGAGATATGGTCGGGTTAGTTTGTACACAAAACCAACCGGGCCCCCGGGACTAAAAGGCAAATAACTCACAGATCGGGCGTCTGATTGATGCGTCTTCTGTTGCGTTGAGACCCCTATGATGAGGCGGTCCTTTGAGATACTTCTTCATGGGACTTTGTGATACTTGGAGTATCGACCAGTATCTCGTGGATCAGACCCTCCTGGAGATGAGCATACGGAGTACGGAGACCATGTAGCTGGCTGAGACCTGATGACTGCTTGTCCGATTCGAGTGGGAGTGACTTGTATAGTCCAGTGGGGAGCACTACTGTGTTTGGGTGGCAGACCCAGAGTGGGGATCACTACTATGTTTGGGTGGCAGACCCGCATTACTCGATAGAAGGAGTACCTCTGCAGGCTATTAGGGGGGATTCACTACTGTGTTTGGGTGGAAGACCCCGGCGGGGAGCACTATTGGGTTTGGGTGGCTGACCCGCGGTACTCGACAGGAGGAGTACCTCAGCAGTCTAAGGTTAGTGAGCAGTGCCTCGGAGTCGTGATAGGATTAGTTTACTCGACATAGGAGGAGCTCCTCAGCAGTTGTGGTTTCGATAATGAAAATCCCGGTTTGAGATGAGTCAATGACCATTGTGTTTTACTCATGATTGAGATGGGTTATTGATAACTTAGGTATATGTATAGGCATATACCTTAGTAGTGGTTATCCATTGGTTGCATATCTGTGTGATACCTCTTGATTGAGATGGGTTACTTGATAACTTAGGTATAAGTATGTCCTTATACCTAAATAAGGGTTATCTGTTTAGATCCTGCTTTGTGGTTATCCTTGTTGGATTTAGTGAGACCTTGAGGGTCTCGGGGTCCCTAATGAGTATCATTATACTCACCCCTGCATGGGCTATGCCCGCACCTCGTTTTTTTGGATGCAGACGATGGACAACATGGACGGAGGATGAGTGTTCGAGGACTAGACGGTACCCAGAGGTGGACCTCATGACAAGTCAGTATCTGGAGGTGGACTTCATGATGATACGGTACTCGGAGGAGGTTGATGGGTGAGAGCATTGAGGAGGCTATCTGTACCTACCCTTCAGGTAGGATCCGTGGTGGATGATCCAAGAGATACACTATCTGTACCTACCCTTCAGGTAGGATTCGAGGTGGATGACCTAGGAGATACTTCTATTCTTCCATCTGCTTGCCTTTTCTATTGTACTTTCATTCAGTTGTAGATATACTTTTCAGTTGGGTTTGTATTTTGTCCCATTAACTTTTCAGCACTTTCTTTTGTACTTAGTGTTTGCTTCCACTTGTACTCTGTTGAGTTGTTTACTTTTATAAAGGAAATGCCTTCTCTTTTTTATTGGGATTTACACCTTTGGTGCTAGTCGCCAGCCCCTGGCCTATGGATGGTGGGCTTGGGGTAGTCACGGCACGGGCCCCGAGGATGGTTTGTGACAAGCAGTGCACATACTGAACCAAGTGCAAACTAAGTCGATAAATAGTATTCCATAAGATTTATGAAGTGGAATGAAATCTATATTATCAAATTTACATGTGTGGGGAAGCGAAGCATTTGTTAAGGCCTCTTCAGGTAACAAACTTGCACCCCGAGGCACAAAGTGTACCTTTATAGGATACCCCAAGGAAACAAGGGGATACTACCTATAAAACCCCTCATAAAAAAAGTTTATAGTGGCAAGACATTCCATATTCCTTGAGAGGGATAACATCTTAAAAAGAGATATTGGGAGTGAAATAGACTTCGATGAAGTTGAGGATCAAGGTACACAAGAGTTGGTACAGGAACAGATTCCACAAATCCCTATGGAAGAAAGAACTGTTCCAGAGACACAAGAGATGCATAGGAGTACAAGAGAGGTTAGAGAACTGGAACGGTATAGTTTTCTAGTTACCGAGGATGGTGACTCATTATTAGTTGATAATAATGATCCTATAACATACAAGGAAGCAGTATTTCCATGGAAGACAACATGGTGGACCCCTTGACTAAATCCTTGACTCAGTAGAAACATGATCACCATGTGAGGTCTAGCAGACTGAAAGCCATAGGCAGTTGGCTCTTGTCCAAGTGGGAGATTGTAAGAGTTGGTGTCTTAGAACCAACTGATTTTACTTTGATTACATGGACATTTAATGTATTCAAATATTAAACATATTATTAGATATTTTTCATTTTTCTACATGACTATAATGTAATAATGTCCAAGATTATTTGTTGGATTGATAAGGTCATGGTAGTTCCCCACTATGATGAGAACCTTGAAATGTTATAACAATATTCTTAAATATAGTTCTACTGTTTAATGACATACTATGATGGGACACATATCATGAATATCGTCATGTGTGAGTACTAATAAATAGATGAGACTTCCTCTCATGAAATTCGCACTTGATAATCTCCAAGACTGAAGATTATGAGAATAGACCTGCCAGTAGGAATTCTGCATGTTTTTATGTTATTGGATATTTCTATCTGGAAGTGTGTGTAACAATCCTTAAAATTTAAGATTATCATTAATATGTTTCATGACTCGCACACTTTGATTTACTAATGAAAACCATCACACAGATAGTTGGCGGGAAGTAGGGTACGTTGGGTGCTTCATGAGTGGCATGTTATTAATGGATAAGTCGATGAAGGATTTGTCACTTCCATTTATGGAAGTTGATATCTCAACCCTTAGATTGAAATAGAACTGTCATGCTAAATTCCATGGACATTGTGTAACGATGGGTTTATTTTAGGTAGTCAAAGAATGACGTATCAAGTATAAAGTTTGATGAAACTATCATGAAACTTGCTTGATGAGATATTGAGACAAAGGGATTATATTACTTAGTGAGCATTCGTATGTGGATGTCGTTGTTGTGACTTTACATTCTTTCTCTTGGGTGGCTTGACCTGTTGCTAGACATTACTCTTGGACTTTAGGCAAGCCCGCCTAATTCCAACGAGAAAGAATCCTAGAGGGTCAAACACTAAGTGTTTTTTTGTGGTCTAAGTCAAATTCTATTTGAATTTAATTAATGAAATAAATATTATTCTCAAAGACCATAGAATAATTTTATTCAAGTTAATATGATCTCATAAATTAAATCAAATATATTTATTTTTTATTTTGAATATTTAATAAATATTTTGTAAATAAAATATTTATTTAAGAGAATAAATTATTTAATTATTCATTCAAGTGTTCAATAAATGGAAGTGAAGTTCGAGCGGACCAAGGCCAGTCCAGTAGTAAAATAATTTTTTTCAAGATGGTAAATAATTATTATTTGGAAGAAGTAAAAATAATAATGACGCTGCTATTATTTTTTGACATGGAATTTTATTCATAATTCCATTCTGTGCAAGTTGGTGCACCATAAATAATGATTCAGTATTATTATTATGGCCATGGGTTTTCTCTAATTTCATGAATGTATTTAATTTTTGTTATGCAATTAAATATTGTAATTGAAGTTCCATGCATATAAATATACAAGTACGTCTATTGTGTCATAGGCAACACACCACATGCTTGGTGAATTGAGAATTTTTGAGCTAAAAAATTTCTCTCTTGAATCCCATTCCTACCCCTCTTAACAATGAGAGAAATTCTTCAAGTCCTAAGAACAAGTGATCAAGAGCGACTGACACAAGACACTCGCTTCACCATGCTATCACTAGGAGAACGAGTGATGTTGATCAGAGGTCATCAGAGCACATGTGGATCACTGCTAGAGGGATTCTAGTTTGGATCCTTACAATAATAATGAGGTAATCAGGAAGGGTCATTCTGAATGATCAACATCATTAATTAAAAAAATATCGAAGATCCAGGTATTCTTTTTATTTATGAAATTAATTAAATTAATTATAAACATGATGTGCAAGATCCACTCTAATGGTTTTGGGACTCTTCCTTATTTATCTAAATCTTTGATTCTATTTTATAGAGACTGGAGTTCATCGTCATATTGATCTCGGAATGATCATTGATCATGGTAAAAATTAAAGTTGGGTTCTGTCCCAACAACGCTTCCACTACGCCCGGAACCTTCAAAACGATCAGTTTTAGAGGCCCTTATGCCTTTCCCTAAAACATAATACATGTAATCCTTTCGCACATGAGGTGTATTTTTAAATTAATTGAGAACATAATCCTCATTATAAGAAACTGCTACCCCAAAAATCTTAAGAAATATATATGTGCTTATATACAAGTAGTTGAAATCTAAAATTATTTAATAGTTAAATTTTTTTTACATGTAACAAATAATAAAATCAAACCATGGAACCAAATAATACAACCCTTTTTTGGTCAATGTTGGTATTTTTGGATTAAGAAACCAATATCATAGCTCATATTTTATCCTCAGTTCCACCCAAGGCTTTCTAGGAATATTTCATAAATATATCAAAGTCTTTAAAGGCCATTCTATCAATAATATCAAGTATATATCATTTCTTAGGGCCAACCATACCATATCATGGAATATAAAATTTTCAACCTCTCATAGAAACCATCCAATATCATGTTATATCACATCTCATCTCACCATAAGCCATGTGTAAGTGACTATATCCATGGGTCATTCACAACACAAAATTATTTAGTGAAAACATATCATGAATCACATCAAAACAACCATATAATATCAATTTCATCCCAAAAAAAACTTTTTTAACATGTCAACCTTTTATAAATTCATAAGTAAACATAAACTAATTACAAGACCATTTCTTGTATCAATTCACACATATTTCCATGGAAAAATCCATCAAACTCCCCACCCATTTAGGTCCCATCACCTCATATTTCAACAAATTGTTCACTAGAAAACATTTTCCTAATTAATCATTAATTTAGTGCATTTTAATTATATTTATAACTATGTTCATGCCTCTAAACAACTTACCGAACACACATTTTATCCTTCCAAGAATATAGTTAATTATTGATGTAATCTATGAACATTTCTCAAATTTAATACATCATTTTATCACATGAATATTCACATTATAGTATTAATACCTCCATTTAAACATAGGTATAAATTTTCAACAGACCACAAATTCATAACCAAGTTTATTATCGCAAGAATTTATTAAACAAAATTTAGCGCAAAATGCATCAATTATACCATTCAATAATTATTTACAACCCATGTTAATCCATCATAAATCCATAATTATTTATATATATATATATATATGTTCCACACATAAAATATGTCAACTATTATAACAATTTATCATTCTAATCATGGATAACCATGATTCTAGCACATATCCTAGATTTTAGGTCTCAATTTCCCATAAAATTGAATTGTCATTGCACTGATTAAAATTTAAAAAAAAAAATTCAAGAAACACATAAATGAAAATAAATCATCAAACTAGTATAAAATTAATATTTAAATATATTTAAGAATCTATGAGAGAGAAATATATCACTTACCTTAATGAAGAAAAGAAAATTGCATAGGGTATAGACCTTTAACAACTCCATGAAGTCAAATATTAGAGAATACAATAAACTAAAAGAATGATATTAGGAATTTGAATCACAATATTATAGAAACCACATCTAATTCACAAAAAAAATTATGATTACTGAGTCACATAACTAGATGAATCCAATGAACTACTCATATTAGCAATCCAAGCTAAAATGATAAATAAATCACACTATGAAGCTAAGGGATGGATAAAGAGGATTAAATATCCATTACATCAACAAAATCATAAAAAATAATTTCTAAATCAAATTATTATTAATGAAAATCCAATTCCCAATACTATAAAAATATAAATTTATCTATGTTTAAAAAAACATGTTTGTAAAACAAAGGGTACCCGACCAGCACACACCAGCCAACCAGTGGCTCACCATCCACCCTATGTAAGCCCATAGGCCACCCATTGGTAGGGGAAATGAACCTAGAAAACTATCTAATACAATGGTTACCTAGTATCCCACAACCAAGAACCCTATGGACCCTATTGGATGATTTTAACATGATCCACCAATATCTCTTCCCCTTTGAATTCAATCAACCCTAAATCCTAAAACTGATACTAAATCAAACCTAAAAATAAGTTAATGGAATAGAATTATAAAAAATACTTACCTTAATGATTTGGATCTTTAAAAACTCACTATTATAGGATTCTTGTCCCTGAGAACAATTGCCAATAATCACAAAGGAATAACTCCATCCAATGGAACCCCATATCAGCTTCTTATTCTAAGTTTTTTCCTTTGACACATCCATGCTTATATACAATACATAAAATTGGAACAAACTTTATCTATATAAAATTCATACTTTGATAAACAATATATACTATTGTCTCTATATAAGAAGCATCTAGTTCGAGCCATACATCATTGCACAAAAACACATGTGATACATCTAGTTCATACATTCACAATTGAGACACAAGGAAGAAATCATTCATTGTGACATAATTTAAAGGTATTTATAACAAAATAGAATCACCCATGATTCTCTCCAAGATCTCATACTATCCAATATATCATGATCCCAACACTTTATGATCACCAATCCTTTGATATGAAATCCAGGGAGACACTCAACAAATGACATGATTCCCAACTAAAACATCAAGAGTTAAACCCTTGCAGTTGACATAAGACTTATATCTAATCTGGGATGTAACCAAAATTTTATGGATAAACTGAATGTAATTAGTGTTCCCTTGAAAAAAACTTGGCCCAACCAAGGGAACTTCCTTGGATTTCATCCATAAAAAAAGAGACCAATAAAACCTACCATAAAAATCCTTAAACGGTCTCATATAAATGGATGTATAGTAGATATTTTTATAAATAAATTTCTAAAAAGTCATGTGATCCTACCATACACTACATAATTATAGAATGAAATCTCAAACCATATCTTTGAGACCCTAAATAGTGCATATATATTGGCCCTCTATTTTTTGGATGATAATCTATACTCAACATAAAATGAGAACCTAAATATTTCTATAAAAATTTCCAAACATGTGATGTAAAACATAGATCATGATATGACATGATAATATAGGGTATCCCATAAATCCTCAAAACCTCATTAAAATAATTCTTTCTAAGATTATCAAATGTAAATGTATCAATGTTTTGTAATAAGTTGGAAAATTTCATCATCCAATCTACAAAAACCCAAACCACATTTTTCCCCTTTGATGACTTAAAAACCCTTCCACAAAATCCAAGGATATATCCTCAAATTTCCATTATATAACTAGAAATAACATAATCTCATTACCTAAACTATAATTCTCATATTTTACCTATTGTTTTGGGTCTTACCATGAATCAACCTGATACATATCACACTGCATACCTGACCACCAAAAATGGAATCAAACACCATGATATATTTTAATTAATATAGGATAAACTAAACATCATGATATGTGAAAATATATTATCACTACTTATTGAAGTGTTAGCAAAACAATAATCCACCTATGGAAATGCAGTAAAAATCCCCCTTGAGTGCCCATTTTATCTTGTACTCCAAATCATATAGTTTTCCTTTATATACTTGACACTTAAAATTAGATCTATGTACCTACTTCACCCAGTCCATCAAGAATTATGAGATTAAAAATGGTAAAAATAATTACATGATCCTCCTCCTTAGCCACATCATGATGAATATTTCAAAATATATTCATAAGATTTCACTCCACATTTGATAATCAAATAGTGTCTACTTTGGAATTTCTGGTCAAAGAATTGACAAAAAAATATTATTTCCCAGATGTATATATCATTTCAAAGTTGAATTTATGAAAGTATTAAACCCACCTACTTCAATGAATATTCAGATACCTCTCAGAAAATGTATACTTTAAACTCTTATGGTTGGTGAACACCGCATAATTTTACCTGAACATATAATTCTTCTAAATCTTATAAGCCCGAGAAACTATATCCAACACACTATCGTGAGTGGGATAATACTTGTAGTAAAATCTATGATACTAAGAACCACACACCACTACTCAACATTCCTAAATTAATACACTACCAAATACTAGACTAGAAACATCATGATATATGTAATATCAAGTCCCAAGCTCCAAAATAGTGAGAATAGGAACTCATTTCAATATCTTATTTATATTTTTTAAATAAGACTCTAACTTAACACACCACTAGAATGCCACTTCCTTCCTATTTTGAGCTATCATTGGTACAGATAGGCATAATAAGTCTTGTATAAAGTTGTGAAAATATCCCTCAAGGACAGGGAAACATTTAAACTTAAATACCTTCTTGAGGACCACCAAATACATCACAACGGCTACCATTTCATTGTCTATTGATATCATTGATTCTAAAATGACATGTCTCAGAAACTATTCCTTGTGAATATAGAACTAAAACATTAAAATCCTAAAATACATGCCATGATCTCAAAAGGTATCCAACCAAGATGAGTTCCAAATTCTCACCATGATCCTCATTGGATCGTGATTATATAAAAAAATCATCAACAAACACAATCACAAAGGAATCCAAATAGGTATGGAAGAATAAATTCATTAGATCTGTAAACATCATCAGTGTATTGACCACCCAAAATAGAATCACTATAAATTTATAATGATTATATCATGTTAAAAAGGAAATCATAAGCACATCCCAAACTCACACCCTCAGCTGATGATAACTTAATCAAGGGTCAATATTAAAGAACCACTAGGGTGCACTAAATAGATCAAACGTATCATTTATTTAGAGGAAACTATATTTTTTCTTGATGGTTACCAAGTTTAACTAGCAGTAATCACCATATAACTAAAAACTCTCATCCAAATTCTTCACAAAAAGTATTGGAGAACCCCATGGTGATATGCACTAGTAAATGAATCCCATGGACTTAGGATCCTCTAACAGAGACATGAAATCCAAGAGTAAATTTGGAACCATACAATATATATAAATATAAATAGTCTTGGTACCTGGTACCAAGTCAATCAAGAACTGAACCTCTTGTTTGGGTGGAAACCTCTTGAAATATTCAAGAAACAAATCCATATACTGATCAACCACAAGAGTAAAAAAAATAATCCAAAATCAAAACCTTTATCTAACAAGTGATATATCCCCACTACTCAATATTTAATCGTTCTTATATTTCTCAAATCAAGACATTCCATGTTATCATAATAATCCTAATCTCCCAAAAAGATATGCGACCCATCACCAAAATGATAAAATATCCCACATCTCTAATAGTAATAAATATGTGACTAAAAATAAAACAACTATTATATCATAGTAATAACCACAAAAACCTTAATTTATAATTCAATTTCGTAAAGAAAATATATAATTATATATATCAATAACACAGTACATACACTTCTTAATATCTTATTCTCTCTGTTCCAAATGGGTATCCATGGTTAAAACTACATAAAGAAATTCTATATCCAAACCAAAATTTGAATCCATGGAAACAAAAATAGTTGAATGGGATCAATCATAATGAAATGAAAATATATCTAGGCTATAGGTAATTAACATTTTACATATCACCTTAAAATAATAATTAGTGAGATCAACTATCACCTTCTCAACTGAAAACAAATGTATAGAACCAAACCATGACCCAACCCTAGGCCACTTAGTTCCCCTATACAGTATCTTTTTGTTGAGACTACCCCTAAGAGAATTTACCTTCTCCTTGACTCAATATCCTAGATAATATATAGCTCGCACTCTAGTATTGTGCACCAACCCACACCTATGATACCAAAGTACAAGATGAACCACAACCCCCGCTCTCCTAAGAACCCTGCTAACAAAACCTATAGTGATGACCCATATTTCAATTTTATTTGACACTCCTTTGGATTGTAAGGAAAAATAAATCAAGTATATAATTTCATATTATATTAAAATAACACAGTCAATTCCCTAACGTTGTAAAAATTAGAAGAGAAGTTATTCCCCTGACCACCTAAATTCTATTTATCTTTTCCTGAATCATCTCCTTTTCTCTTATTAATATAGAAGATCCACCTAATCAAATTAGTATTTGATTCTATTTTTCAACACCATTCTCAACTATAATAACTTTCATTACCACATCTATAATGGTTGATAGAAAAAGAGATAAACCTTATACATCCTCAACCCAGACTCAAATTTATGATCATTGGATTTCTCATATCCTCCAAATGTTGGATCAAACTAAAGAAACTCCATGAACCTGGATTCACAATCCAGGATGTACATGTAAATACCCAACCCCAGAATACCCGAAGTCTGTGCCTTGAATCGTGATGTGTAATTTCTTACAAAAACATGCACTGATAAATTACACATCATGTCCCATACAGAGGATTGATTTCGGTTCAGGTTCTAGGAAACTAGCTACTTTTGTCATGCTTCTTCAGCTAAAACCTGACACCTAAAAAATTTATTTCAAAAAAGTAGGGTGATCATACGAATGCCCAGTAAGGGGTTTTAAAATAAACTAATATAACTTTTGAAAAAATTCTTTGAAACTTTCCATAAAACATTTCTCTTAAAGAAAAGCTATAACACATGTAACATATCATAAAAGTGCTCAATTAAAAACATGATCACAGAGTTACAAGGATACATGATTCAATTATAGGCATGCACATTTGGAGTAACAAATAACAGACATTATAAACATGTATGACATAAGAATATGTAAGCACAAATTAAACATCTAAGAGTAATTAATAATAATATTTGTGTGTAAAGGTAATAACTTCAATTTCATACATCGAATACTAAATCACTGAGTGTTATACATATGTAATACCATAAGCTTTTACTTTTATGATACTCATAAGTATAGGCTCTTAACCAAGGATATTATACTAGTTGAATATTTGTTTGGTTAATTAATTATCAAACACATAATGAGGGAATGTATAATTTCAGACTTTAATTTCTGCATCAATGCCTCGTGCCAAGACCTAGGGGATAACTGTAACTGGACCCCAACCCATAGATCCTCTGTAACTGGACTCCATCCCAGAGAGCCTCTGTAACCAGACTCCAATCCAAAGGGTCTGCTGTAACAGGACCCCAACCCGAAGGGCTTACTTTTACTGGTCCCCAACCTGGAACATACTAGTCCAATGCATTCCTCATATGTTCAGTAAGGTCTGATATTCAAGGTGTAATATACAAATTTTAATATTTAAATTTCACTTCATATTACTCAAGGAATCCCATACCACTTTGAGTAATTTAATTTCTTATCTCATTTTTATGATATTCCACATGTATGCATCATTGAGTGCAACTATAAACAAAATGGAAAATGAAACCATTTAATCCAAAAATACATAATATGATAGATAACATTGAAAATATGGTAGTAACAGTTTATCAGATCCATACATGGTTTATTACACATTCTTTTCACATGATAAAATTACTAAAGCACAAAAAATAATGGATGAGAAGGGGTTTTCCATATGAGATGCTAAAATGATAACTCATTAATTTAAAATCCTTATTTCATGAATGATAGTACATATTATAAAATATTTTGATAAAAGTGTCACTGATCAGAAAATTAGATTACATCATGACTTAACTAACAATAATCACCATAGTTGGTAAAACATTAAGTGAGCATAACATGATCGCATGGTTAAACACACCCTTTTATCCTTTAATATATTTTGTCCAAATCAAAAACATATATTCTTTTGAATCATAAAACACATCAAGTTCAATCATATAATACCTTTGAAACATGAAATTATAACAAGGATAATATCATTTAATGTTCTTTAACTAAAACAAGTTTGAAATACTTTATGGATTAGGACATACATATCTACATAAATACCTATTGGTTTAGCTTACATAGAGATTGATATCCATTAAAGTATTAGAAGTATTAATTACATCAATACATTAACTAAATTCTAATAATCCATACATTAAATTAGGGTTTTGGAAACTATAACTGTATATATACAAAGTGTATATATGAGTTTTCATAATTAAAGTAGGTTTAATAATTTCTCATAATTAATAAATACTTTAGAACATATTTAATACACCATTATCACTCGATTAAAAACCAAACCATGTTAGGTTTACAACATGTGTGAACGTAAGTATATATATATATATATAAGATAGGATTTTACATAATAAATATAAAACCAATTAAACCCAAATCACATTTCACACCCAACCCATTATTTAAAGATTGGTATACATATTTTTTTAAAAAAGAATCATAAAAAGATTTGTAATTAATTACCCATGTATATCCAAATATACAAAAGTGTATATTTTCCTTTGGTTTAGTAGAACTGTTCAAAAATAAAACCCTTACATCATTTAAACCTTGAAAATAACTATAAACACAACATCCTGCCTTTGAAAGTATGGATAGGTTTTGATTTTAAATACATGTAAATATATATGTATAAACCTGAATATTAAATAACTATATATTGGGTTTTTCATAAGAAGTACAAATCTAATTGATCCCAAAACATAATTTGCATCAAAAAATTGTTTAAGGGTTGGAAATAATCTTCTAAAATTCATAAAACAGATTTGGTTTGAGTAACATAAATTTATATATATGTGTGTGTGTGTCTGTGTGTGTGTGTGTGTGTTTGTGTGTGTGCGTGTGTGTGTGTGTGTGTGTGTGTGTGTATGATTATACACAAAGTGTATAATTGATTTTGTGGATATAAAAACACTTGAAAATAAATCCTCACAACATTATAAAATCTTAAACACAAACGTCCATCATTTGAAAACATGAACTAGCTTGGATTAAATATACCTATACATATATATTAGATTGTATACAAAAAATTGTATAATCGGTTTTATAAAAAAACAATTTAAAAAGGCCCCTTACACGAACAAGAAAATAGTGAGTATAAAGAAATAAATTAATTTCCCTTACTTGATTGCAGGAACGTTGATATTTTGTTTTGAACGCACCCACAGAGCATCAAATGAGGTCTTCCCCCTCTTTCATTTATGAAATGAGTAAGGCCTTTATAGCCATACTAGTGGGACCAGTAGAGACATTTTAATAAATTTTTTATAGTGACAGGTTCAAGCTTGTGGTGTAAGCTCAGATTGCAGCTGCAGATGCAATAATTCACATTCAATGAATTAGAAAAAGTAATTATACAAAATTGACATAACTAATATTAAACAGAATTAAGAAAGGTCAGGGGAAATCAGTAGACTAAAATGATATTCCCACTATTTATAGTCTAAAATTAAAACATTCATGGATTAGGACAGTAGATGAAAACTGAAAGAAAAATTAGTAAAAGAATACTTATCTATGGTTCGATAAAATTATGAATAAGAGGAAGACAAAACTTAAATCTGAAATAGATTCTGAGAGAAGACCTACCCTACTAGGTCTGGAAAAATGAAACCTTAACCAGACATTGATGAAGCACAACCTCAACCCCAGTTCTTCTAGTATGAAATGAAGCTCCCAGGCCACATGATGTGGGGACTTCAACCCGACTCCTCTTCTAGAAAATGAACACCACCAGACATCTAGACTCTGACGGCCGCGACGTGCGATTCCCGAGCGATACCAAGCATCAGCCTCGACTGCACCCGATAACCCCGGCGTCAGACCTGCTTGAAGCCACCCCATGTGCAACGCACCCCGACCATGACCTACTAAAACTGATGGAGTCCGCCCAACTCACCCTCCTCTAGATCGGCACCTACTGAAACCCTAAACCGGGTTTCAAAAAAAATCGGGACCCTCAATCACGGACCACAAATCCCTTACGGGATTCCTCCTATTTTTTGTTATTTTAATAACCCATTATTATTATATCGCAATTATTATATCAACTTTTAAATAAGTCAAAAGTTATATATATATATATATATTAAACTAATAACCCACTAGAATTATCTAATAATCTATTAAAATAATTTAATCAATCGCCATTTTTTCCTTCTTCTTTAAGATTGCTTTTACGTTTACTTTTGTCAATCATGTTTTCCATTTGTTTGTTTTACATGTCACGCTTTTCTTATTTTATTATATAATTCATCATTGAATTTTTATTTTATAATATATTATTACATAATATCATTCATCCATTTTTTAAGCATATAAATTTAAACCATTTTTTATCGTAAAATTATATATACTTAAAACAAAAATGATATTAATAATTGGAATTGTATTATAAAAATAATAATTATCCTAATTTGTACCATATATATGTAATTTTTGAAAATTTTAAAACAAATGTTAATATGTTATGATTCAAATTAACTATAATTTTATTAAAACTTCATATGTACCATTTTAATCATTCTATTAATATATATATAATTTTATTAATTAAAATTCAAAATTTTAATTTATAATCTAACAATTATTACATTATATATATACATGTGTATATAACATATTTTTGAACTCATATAACAGATCAAATAATTTTCCGCATAATTAAAATAGCGCAAAAATAATGTCAGTAAAATCTAACAATTTTCAATGTCATATATCACCATAATATAAAATTAAAATTTTATAATAGTATTTTCATATAATTTAAATCTAATATACATTTATATATATATATCAATTTTTAGAGAACAAGCAACAAATTAGTTATATTTCTATGTTAGTATAATTATTATTAAAATATCCTATTAATTAATAATTTAGAAAGAATAAAATGGTTATTTTAAATTGTACTTCTAAATTAACAATATAAATTCTCTATTTTTATTTTACAAGAAACCATTTTTTTTATCATAACTATATCCATTTAATAAAACACTAATGATCATTTGACTAAAACTCCAACGGTTGCTTCATTTTGAACTCCAACAGCTATAAAATGGTCACAAGTATTTCTAACAGTCAGGAAAACCCTTATAAAAACATGTTTATGGTATCTCATGTCTAATTTGGTTCAGTTTACTAGGATGGTTCTCTATATTCCTTTTATGTGTAGTACTTGTGCCATTCTCCTAGTTATCACATTCTTCTTTATGGTTGGTCAAAGCGATGAGGGCTACCTGCTTGGCCTCTTCGTGGTGTTAGCAGGTCTCCCAATGGTGCTTCTTGTATTTTCTATTAGTTTCTTAGGCTAACTATGGTTTTCTACCCTTTTGATATGTAAACATTTTAGTGGTTTATTAATATTATGTGTCTTATTATATTTTGAGAACCATTGTCTGAATGACTAAATAATAAAAAGTTATTATCACACATTGAAAAGGTTTGGGGCGTCACAGCACATTCTCCCTATATTATTCCACAAAAATACTTTCCCAAAATCCATACTTAGTGTCTAAATATAAATCTATTAACGAATGTGTACGTAAAAATCCTCCCATAAAAATTATTTTGTCCTCCTCACCTAGGCTAGGATATCCCACCAGTAATGGGTTAGTCCCTCAAACATATAAATATCCAGCTTCATCCTCTCTCCTTATAAGGAATCGAAAAACTCAATGATTTAATCCATTCCCTATATACATTAAATAGATCCCTAGGGTCCAACTTCATCTCTAAAAATAAAAAGGTATTGTTCTCAAAAATCATGAATCGCATCATTGGTTATAGCCGCTTATTATGATATTCATCCCTCTACACCATTGATCCCCATTGAAAACCCTTTGATTATCTTCTTTTCCATTGGGGTCTTTGGATTATCCACTAAGAAAACATGATCCAGTTTTCCCTTTATATTCACCTTATCATAGTGATCCTACTGAACCTATTTTTACTAAGGTTAATAAACTCATCTATTTGGTTCCACATTTCTAAAAATTACCCAAAAAAATCATTAACTATAATAATAAAATTTCATCATGAAAATATATCATGCACCAATTCCTAAAAATACTCCCAAAATAGCAATTTATACCAAACATAATCATATTAAATGGACTAATTAATTTTACAAGCACTCTCACACAAAATATTCCATGCTCATATGTGCCAAAATGATGCCTGAATTTCCTAATAACCCATCCTCAACCGAGTTAGCATTCAACAATAAAATATTTTTATTTATAAATAAAATTCAATTCCATACTACCAAGGTAAAATGGACTTAAACTATGGTTATGTTATCCAAACACCTACACATTACTTCCATACCAAGTCTTTACTCCTATTATCACTCTAATACATCCCAAATATCAATAATCAAAAAAATAACTCTAATATCATTTTTTAACATCACACCCTACTGTATCCATGCCATCGAGGTGACATATCAAATTGGCTAGAATGTACTCCCTAGTCACTAAAGAGTGGAAACTAGTGCTGGGGGTCTAAAGATTTCACTTGAAGAGTGATATACCCTTTAGTGTTATATCATAAAATACTACCCAAAATTAACATTTCAATAATATAATTATTGGGAGAAATTGATATAAATTCAATATTCTCAATATAATGTTCCATTATTCCCAAAAATGTCATAAAAATAACCTACACGTGAATGTATGTATAGTAAGTGACAATAAAATCATCAATAGAAACCATTGTAACCCATTCCATATCAAGGAGTCAGTATGTTCTTATATTAAAATAGTTTAAAGATAAAATTATTTAATATTTATCATTTTAATCATATAATAAATAATAGTTGAAAATTTTATCATCTGAATAATCTAAACTTTATTTGTCCAATGCTAGTATCTATGGATAAAAAACTAAATCCATGACTCATCATATAACCCCAACCTCACTCAAGGAAAACTATTCCCATAACACTAACATATTTGATCCTCTAAATTCCATGTTTTAAATTATATCATTTATATCTAACCCACTAGGGACAATTGTTCCATGTCATTTCATGTCACATTATTGACCTCTCAAGGCTAATCGGTCCATGGCATAAAATATTATATCTCAGACTAGTATATGCCACATACAATTGGATATATATGTGGATCATTAATAAAAAAATATTAATTGGTAAACATATCATGAATCAACTCATAGATTTTACAACATGTCAGTTTTATCCCATAACACTCTCCTCTAACATTTTTAATTAAAATTAAATGTAATGGAGTTAAAAGATCATTTTTACCATCTATTATTGTTAGTTTTAGTAGAAAACATCCCTCAAACCCCGACATTTAGGTCCCTTCAATTCACATTTCATATTTAGGTTCATTATATAACCTTTTCTCAATTAAACATTCCTTTATCCTATTTAAACTTTATTACCATCCTTGTACTTTCCTTTAAATAACACACCAAACACACAAATTAACTTTCCAAGCATATGGTCAATTCCCAATGCAAGATTAGTGAATATTTAACATTTAATACATAATTTTCTCATATAAATATTTAAATTTCAATATAAATATCAAAATTTAAAGACACATAAAAATGTTTAATACACCCTAAATTTATAAAAAGATTCCTAATCTCATCGCCTAAATTTATTAATAAACATTTAACCCAAAATTCATCAATAATACCATTCTATAATAATTTCCATTCCATGTTAGTCTATCTTATATCCCTAATTTATCATTAACTAATTTTTTACGCATCAAATAGGTAAATTATTTTACAAATTTTTCATTTTAAGTATGTGTAAACAAAATTACATCACTTATCTACCATTTTAGGTCTTAATTACCCACCAAATATTTATAGTAAACTCATATCATAATAATTAAACAATTTTCCAAGTCATTTAATAATTAAAATAAAAAATATCATCAAATCATTACATAATTAAAAATTAAACACATTCTAAGATCCATAATTGAGAAAGAGGTCGCCAATATCATCAAAGATAAGAACTTCACATAAGGTGAGAACACTTAACAAATCAAATAACTCAAGGATTCAATAATTTGATAAACTATATAGATCAAAAAATGGATGATAACAAAAAAGTTACCAAAATCACACCTATATTGCACAAAATTATATGATTCATAAATCACATAATAAGAGAAACCCAACACCCTGCTCTAATTGTACATTTGAGATCAAAGGATAAATAAATAGTAACTTAAATACATTAGATTAAGAGAGTTTTAAGGTTCCGAATATTCAAAAAATCATAAAAAATGACCTCTAAATAAAATGATTCATGAACTAAGATCTAATTCAAATAACCATTAAAAGATAGATTTACCTTGGTTTAAAAATTATAGGTTTGGAACAAATTGAGTACCCTATTAGAACAAACTATCCACCCAATAGCTCATTGGTTACCTTTTTCAATCCCACTAGCCACACAGTAGTTATTATAGTTAACCTATACCACTTTGTAATCTAATGGGTGCTTGATCCCCACTATTGTGTACCAAATGGGATGTGTTAGAATAATCCAATAATAAACACCTATATCTCCTCCCCTATTTTACTTCATTCACCTCTAACTTCAAAAACCTATTCTAAATAAGACCATAAAATAAATGAAAGGATAAAAAAATAAGATACATACTTTAATTATGGGAGTCATTGCCTATATTTTTTGAGTATTAATTGATTCTTTAATCAATATTTAACTATATTAACAACATTTTCATTCATTTTAATAAATTTTTTTGTATGAAATGTTTTATAGAGACAAATTATTTTGTGTAAACTATTATTTCTTAAGAATTCCCACTTTTATTTTTTATTCTGAATTTATAAATCAATCATTTATTTTTAATAAGACCTAAAGGAGTTACTTCTTAAAATTTAAATGGATTATATTGTAAAATATTATTTATTTTGTATTGGTAACCTAATAAAGAAATTATATAAGGATGAACATATAATAGAATTAACCTATAAATATAATTTAGGTAATAAATTGTTTTGGTTTGATTAGAGTTTTACTGAGGTTCATCTATATCTTGTAATTTATCCAATATATTATTTACTATATATTTATTTATATCATTCTGACTCTAAATGGTTATAAATTGATTCTTTTATATGGAATAATTATATCTTCTAGGAATTTATATATTATCCCTTATTGGGTCCCTATTTAGATTCCTTATTCAATTAGATTCCTTTCATGATTGGATTTCTAGTTTTATGGAATTATTTATGTGGGGTATATATATATATATATATATATTGGCCAACTAGTTAGTGTGTTTCCTTATTAATGGTGATCAAGTTAGTAACCTATGTAATTTTTGAATTTTGTTTTGTTGGGGTTGTAGTTAAATTATATTATTATGTGTGTGTTTCTAGGGTTAGGTATATTAAAGGACCCCTTATTTTTAAATAAATATTTTCTTTTAATTAATTTTTTCATAAATCATTTCCTAAAATAATTGTTGGTTTGGTTATGTAATCCATGAATTGAACCTAGAAAGATTTGTTGGTTTTTTATTCTGTAATTTATACATAGTTTACCCTATCATTATGCCTTGGTGTTTTTTATTCCATAATTCACATGTTGTTAAATATTCTAGTTATCCTTTACTCGAATGAAACTTTGAAATATATATTGAAATTATTATGGTATAATTATATTCATGTGTGCGATTTTTTCCTTATCATATAAAGCATGTGGAAAGGGATATATTGTGCTATAAAATGATTAAGTAGGTTTATTGGTGAGTGATTAATATGTTATGAATTATGGGATGGGTATTGGGATACCATGACTCTATATGGGGTATTCTTAATGGTGCCTTAAATTGGTTTACACATTCCCCATTCGTATGTGATGGATAGTACGTGCCCTAGTGAATTGCCTCAGCTCGAATCATTGGGTTCAAGTTGGAGTGTCACATAGCCTCATGCTTACCTCCCTATATGAAATAGGTTTCTGAATAGCAATAAGGGTCCAAATTTCATCAATGGTGATACTATACCCTCATCATCAATAATATAAATCATAATTTAAACACAATAGAATAAATAAACAATGCTAAAAAATATGGTATGGAATGTATCTCAAGTCATATAGAACAATAAACCTAGGACCGAAAAATTGAAATGTCAAAAAAAGTGTGATCAAAATAGGTAAGTAAATAAACACTATGATATAACTCTAGATTTCATCCTAGAAAAACCTAAAAACCCCATGTTGTACCTCTTAGATCCATGTTATTAGAACCTTTTCCTTACCTATATCCATAATCATAAATTATGTATACACATCAAGTATCCCATGAATAGTGGGAAACTAAAACCATTAAGACACCAAAAATTCATCCTTAACCTGATTTAATGTTCATAAGAATTTATCCAATGATAATAAATGCATAAGAAAAAAATATTCAATCACATAATGAGAGGTTTTTCATTGACCATGCCACCAAAAACCCTCAGTCATGCCCGATTCAACTCCATTCCGAAAGGAATATAAATCCAATGCCTTACACACCCCCCCCCCCATGGGATATTCCAAAAACATGTCTAATACATCCTCCTTTAAGGGATATCCCATGTAAATTCCAAAAAAAATCCGAAACATCCCCTTCAAGTAGAATATTCCATATGGATTAACCTATATGCTCGACTATAGAAGACACGTGAACAAACATGCAATACAAATGTAAAGGATGACAAGTCAAATATCATGTCATGTCATTAAAGGGTCATAACCATAAAAAATACACATAAAAGGAAACATTATGTATAGGTCACACGTCTATTCACTCACACACACATGTGATCTGTCAGCAAACAAGCTCTTATGGTCTATGCACGCATGCACTTTTTTTCATCGACATGGTCTCATGGGTAATGAATGAACCCACACATGTGATCATATTTCAAAAACAGTATCATTGTCTATACATGCACAAACATGTGATCGAACTCAACTATTTCCTAAATCACATAAGCACATAATGACATATCATGTTAAGAAAACATATATATGTCCTATACATGGTTAGGTACTTCCAACCTCAAGTGTATCAATATAAACATCAAGCCTAGTCAGGAGTTCCATCACATAAACCATGTTCACACTCCAATGAAAACAATTTATCACACTACAAGTTATCTAGAAATGATTTGAAAATGATAATGATTCTTGAGTGAGACTAAGAAATAATAAAATCCCAAGGGGTAGAACAATTACATGCCCAATGAAAATTACCATCAATGGTATTCTTCAAGTCTAGTTGAAGGAAAGATAAATTAATCTCTCTTGGATAGTGGAAATAGAGGAGAAGATTTAGGTATCCATGAATCTTGATAAAAAATAACATGACTCAACTCTCATGGTTCAATCTTCTAGAAAGGTTAAGTAAAGAGATTCAAGGAGAGAGAATCATCCATGACTATATCTTCATTAAGAATAATTGTTCTAAGAATTTACCTAAAATCACTTGTAAAACATATAGAAATTATATGAAGCCACCAATAGGAGGCTCAATTTAATTAATAAGGGTTGGAATTGACTAAAAACTGCATTAAAGACCTTATATTTATTTCATATTTACTTCCCCTTTTAATTAGTCAATATATGAGGAAGATGATGATGATTTCAAGCATTAAAAATCCATCATAACCTTCAAAATTTCCTCCACCATGACCTACTCCACATCATGGTAGTTCAACCATGCCTGCCTGAAATGGCCAATATTGTTAAATGGCCCCAAAAATTAAGTTGGTTTCCCTCACCATGACCTCAAATGTGGTTATGGTGAGGTATTCCAAGCCATGGTCCACTGAACCTTACCCAAGAACCATTTCATGGCCATTTATGTTTTCCTCTTTTCATTTTTTAAAACTGGGACCACCACAGCTTACATCGGGCCATGGTGTTGCCCATTTTGATCCAAGAAACTCCAAAAACACATTTTTAAGCTTACAAAAACATTTAATACATTATAGACTAAAATTTCAACCATCATAAGGCTCAAAAACATCACTTTAGACATTTTAGAACATACATTAACATATCCATTACAAATCACCACCTCTAATGAATTCTTATCCTCCAGAAGTGTCTCTAGATGTCCATCCTGAAAAACTTAGTCCATTATGCTCAAAAATTATATTTTTTATCCAATTACTACTCATGGATCCATCCATGCTTCCATAAGACACAAACAAGTGGAAACTTCTTTCCCCTCGTCACTTTGTTTCTATGGTCAAATATTTTTACTAGGTGATCCATAAAAATACATTTGGTTTGAACTTAATGTCCTCATAGTCGATCACATCTACAAGATCGTGCATGTACCTCCTAAGATGAGAAATGTGGAACACATCATGGGCAAATTTATAACATGTAGGAAGTTCTGGTTTGTAAAACACTACCCTAATACATTTGGTGATCTAAAATAGTCCTATAAACTGTGATGTCAACTTCCCTTTGTTTCACAAATGTTGATTCCCCAAACGAGGTGAAAATTAAAAGAAAACTTAATTAATAATAGAAAACTCTAAAGGTCATATCATCAAATCACCATATAATCATTACATTATCTAAGCAATAATCAACCAATTCCTAATAAACTACACTCTCTTAGAAGTATCTGATACTATACTCGACCTAATAACTTTAACCTCATCCACCTCATGGAAACACAACGATGAACAGAAAGAACATAATTAGAGAGTCTCAAAATGTACCATCTGAATAGAATCCTTGAAAAAAAATTACATGAAATATACCAAGGATATGTTCTCATCCCATGATCCACTAAATTACAGGTTATATTTATGTATCATATCCTCAAGGATATGAATGATCCTCTCTAATTTTCTATTGATTTGAGGATGATATGGTGTACCCAGCTTCAACTGAGACTCAAATCCTTCTAAAATCCTTACCAAAACCATGACATAAAATGTGATTCTATATCATATATGATTACTATAGGATCTCCATGAATGTATATAATGTCTTGGATATATAGCTTTACTAACTCATCTAAAAAGTTAGTCTCTCATATCAGTGATAAATGAGACACTTTCATCAACCAATCGACAGTCACCCAAATTACATCATGACTCCCCAGGTTTCTAGGTAACCTCATCAAAAATTCTTTCTTCACATCATACCTCTTTAACATATGTATTATAAGTGGTTGGAGTAAACCTGACATTGATTCTTGACCTTTACCTTCTAGATGGTAAGGCATCGTGAAACAAAACCAGTGATGTCCCTCTTCATTCCAATCCACCAAAACTAATTTTAGATGTCATAATACATCTTCATTAACCTTGGGTACATATACCACTTCAAATCATGATATCCTTTCTTCGGTTATTCCCTTAAAGAAGTTGGAACCAATGATCTCTCATGAACATAGATCTTGTCATCATCATCTAGGGACCACCCTAGAACTAGATAATCTCCCTCCATGAGTTTATGCATCATTATACACTCATAGTATTACTCTTGTATTGATATCACATAGTACACAAGGTAATATGTGATAACCAATTGTTCACATGTCATCACACCTTGATTCTATAGTGTATCCATAATACACTCATCAATCAAACTTGTCTGACGCCATCCTCCTATGAAGGACACTCTCTAAGATCATGTGTCTCCATCATTTTCTTGCTAAGAGAATCTACAATGACATTAAATTTCCTTGTAGTGGTCATCTAAAAGTTTAATTATTATAGATACTCCACCCAATGCCTCTACCTTAGATCGGCATCTTGTTGAGAGAATATATATCACAATCTCTTATAGTCAATGTAGATGAAAATATATTACTAAAGAGGTTGTACCACTAACAATTTAGGGTGTATACCATAGGTTCCCAATCTAATTCATGTGTTGGGTAGTTATTCACATGGGTTCATAGCTGATGTGACCCTTAAGTGACTACCTAATCTCCCCACATCAACATAGTTTCCAAGACAACACCTGAGGCATAACAATACACTTCCTATCCAATCTGTGGCTCTAGAAGGGTCAAAATTTTGGTTTTCATCAATCTATTATTTGTCTCAAGTAATAATCATACACACTAATAATTCCACATTAAGTTCATCCATTTTTGTTCAAATCAATCATCGATGTATCTAAATAAGATAATTCCTAGAAGAAACATCGATAGTATCTAGCCAACCCAAGGAAAACACTATTCTAAAAAAATCCTAGTATGAGCCCAAGACATCACTAACTCTACCTTCTCTTGGTCCAAAATCAATTACCACCTAGGAGATCACATTCCCAATAAACCACACCAATTAAATACAAAAGTGAAAATTTGATAGTTGTTTATAAAGCAGATGTGATTGAAGTGTATATAGTACAATATCAAGGTTCCTTACATGTATTTATAATGTTATATGGTATATAAGGATATCATCAATACAAACCACAAATAAAGAGTTAGATACAGATGGAAGATCCTTTTCATGAGATCCATGAACACTACCAGTGTATTTGTTAACCAAAAAGGCATGATAAGATACTCATAGATTTTTTATATACTTATAAATGTAGTCTTAGGAATATCATCTTCTCTAATATGAATCTTTTGGTTGCCTAACTATAAGTCAATATTGGAGAAAAATTGGGCTCCCCACAACTATTCAAACAAGTCATTGATACTTGGTAATGGGTATCAATTCTCTAAAGTCACTTAGTGTATCTTCCTGTAGTGTAAAAGCAACTAAATACTACCATAATCCTTATTTACAAACAACACCATAGAACCATAAGGTGATTTTATCTATCAAATAAAAAATTTAACCTCTAAATCTCTGAGTTATAACTTGATTTCATTCTACATAGTCAATGATATATAATATTGGAAAATTGATATTGATTTATCTCTTAGTATGAGTTAATGTCAAATTTAATTCCACTCTTAGGAAGGATACATAAAATGTCATCTGGAATAATATCATGATAAAGGTCCCCCATTGGATGAAAGGAAGTGGCTACTACTGGATCTACAGTAAAAACCATTCCATCTACCTACACCATAATAGATTCTACTTGAGTTGAGTCTGGTCCCACTTTATAGGCTCTAACATCCCATTCATCGGTCACCACGCCCTTCTCCCCCTTCATCGTTGTAAAGGATACATGTTTATTGTAACGGTCAATGTGCTCCCAATAACTAGTCAGCTAGTCCATGTCAAATATCACATCAAATATATTCATCACTAAGATCATAAAATTACATATATTTCTATAGCCTAAAATGACTTCTAAACACTCTAGACACCTCTAAATATTATCAACATTCATTCTCGAGGGTGTGTTGAGAGAAAGAAACTTCAAATATAACTTAATTTTTAATTCAAGTGACTCCTAAGTGGAATTTTCTGAAATTCCAAAAAGAACATTTGAAATTCATGTAACAACATTCATAAGTAGTTATATGTCACGCATAAGTGATTTCTATGAAAACCTATCCTATGAGGCTACCCAAAACAAGAAGACATAACCTGCCTAGAACTACTGAAGGCTCTCTATACCTTCACATTAATCACAATAATATATAAACAAAACAAAGTAGAATGTTCAATTTTAACTAATTAATGCCAACTGGTATATCATAATAGTAAATAATACATATATATCACTCAATAATTATCACAGATCAAGGAATTTAATTAAAAACTACTATATAAACACAAAAGGTATATATATTGAATCTGGTACTACATGCCTTGTCAAGATATATCAATGCACCCAAATCCCATAAAATAGTAACAACACAATATATTCATGATCAAAATTAAACCATAAATCCATAACTATAATAGGAATACCAAAAATGGTATCTCAGAGGTACGTTACACGTGTTTTGTACATGTAGACATGAAAATCCCCTACTTGAGTCCAACATATCCTAGAACCTTTCTACCTTACCAAAAAAACATATTGAATAAGTGGGATAAATAAAAACTCTTTTGATTCCAATTTAAAACACCCCTACTAGAATAAACAGGTTTGAGATAGAGTGATACACAGCCTCATGCACACCTCCACATATGCAATAGGTTGTTAACTAGAATCAAGGGTATGAATTTTGTTGGTGGGGATAATATAACCTAATTATAAATTAAGGAAATAATAATTACAATATAGTGGAATAAATAAAAAATGATAAAAACATATGGCATGGAACATATCTCAATTCATAAATATTGATAATCCAAGGTCCTCCAAAGTGCTATACAAATAAAATTTTATGCAAGATAGGTAAGTAAATAAACATTATGGCATAAATATAGAGTCTATATCCATACCACCTCTAAAAAAATTATTTTTATCCTAAATATATGTATCTAGAGACTTTACCTTACTTATATCACTGATCAGAAAGTATTCTTGTGCATCAAGATACTCATATAGGGTTTGATAATAAACCCAATAGGAAACCACCAATTCTTCCTTAAAATGAGTGCACATTAATAAGTGTTTATGTCATGATAATAAATAAATTTTCAAGAAAACTACATGAAATCACATACCAATTAGTCATTTACTAACTAATCTACCACAAACCCTAGGTTGTACCTGCTTCAACTCTATGCTGGAAGGAATGTAAATATATTTCCAAAAATATCCCCCTTAATGGGATAATCCAAAAACTTGTCTGACATACCCCCTTGAATGGATAGCCCATGTACATGAAAACCAAATTTCTGAAACATCACCCTCAAGAGGGATAGTCTATATGGATCAACTAGCATGCTCATTTTCAAAATAAAAAGGAGTTTCATATGAAATAAAAAAGTATTGGATGAAATATCAAATATCATTTCATATCAAGAAATATTCATAACCATCACAAATCCAGAAGTAAATAAAAATAAAGCATAGGTCTCACAGCTATGCATGCACAGACACATGTGGTCAAACATTGAACATGGTCTCACAGGCTACGCATGTGCACACATATGTGATCAAAAATCAATATCATATCATAGGTTATGCATTCACATACACATGTGCTCATACATCAAACATGGTCTAATAGACTACACATGAACACACATGCAATAAAAATCAATAATGTTTTAATGAATATAAACACACTATTTCATATCATGTTAACAATCATATATATATCCTCTTCATGGTAAGGGAATTCCTACCTCAAATGTGTCGATGTAATTTTCATGGTTCTTCAAGAGAATCATCATTTGAATCACATTCGTTCTCTAATCGTAATAAGTTTACATGCTACAAGTTTCCTAGAACTAATTCCCACATGATAATAGTTATTGAGAGAGATCAAGAATAAAAAATATCCCAAGGGTTAGAACAATCACATACCCCATGATAGATATCATCAACGGTAGTCTTTAAGTCTTGTTAAAGGAAGGAGAAAATAATTGTTTCTATATAGTGACAAGAGAAGAAAAGAGTCAGGTCTCCATGGATCTTTGTCAATAACAACATGCCTAATCTCCCAATGTTAGATCATTTAGAAAGGTTAGGTAAGGATATTCAAGAAGAGAATTGTTTATAACTGTATCTTTAGTAAGAAAAAATGTATGAGTTTTTACCCTAAAATCGAATAAAAATGTCTATAAGTTATAGAGAATAAACAAGTGGAAATAAAAATTGATTAATTGGGTTTTGAATCAATTCAAAAATGAATTAAATACCCCATATTTGACCCACTTTTTCCCTTTTAATTGATTAAGATCCAAGGATGAATGAGATGATTTCAGGCATTACATATCCATCACAAATACTAAAATGACCTCTACCATAGCCTACACCATGCCATGGTGGTTTGAACATGAAATACCGAAATAGTTAGAACTATGGTGTATCCCCAAAAAGTAAGTTTTTTTCATCACCATGGTCATGGTGAGGTCACCCAAGTCATGGTCCATCAAAACATCCCTAAACACTACAACACTCTGAGTTTTTATGAATTAATATTTTTTTAATAAATTAAAATTTTAGTATTTATATCATTACACACAACACCAAGTTTAGATTATGTTACATAAAACACCGAGTTTAGCTTTCATTACATGCAACACCAAGTTTTAACAAACCATGATATATTATTAATATTATTATTTAAACACAACCTTTATAACCAATCCATTAAACATAGCAGTATGAATAGTAATAAATACTTTTAAATATTAATTACAATGGTTTTATAAAAAGAAAACATGTTGATAAAAGGTACATAGTTACTATAAATGTCTTTATATATTTTGAAAATAATATTTTATTAAAAAATTCTTTTATTATATTTTATGAAAAAATAATAAAAGTAATTTTTAATTCATTTAGAAAATTTATTTGAAAAAATAAATATCATTTTTGAAATCTACATGTAATGTTTATTTGGGATTAGATTTTTGATAATTTTCTAAAGAGATGAATTTTTCAATGAATAATAAAAAATACTAGTTTTTATTAAGAATTGTCTTTTTGTTTACAGTATTTAAAAACATAGAAATTGTTTTAATATAGTTTTAAAATTAACATTTGTTAAATTACATATTGATTAATACAATTTAGTTCATTTTATGAAATTCCATATTGAATTGGGATATAGAAACTTTCTATACTTATGAGAGTTTTCTCTTTGGAAAATTTCTTTCTCATCACATGTACAGGTTTAATTTTAAATTGAATTCTTCCACTTATGTGAATTTAATTTGAAAAAATGGATAAAATATTTTAAATTGTCATAATTTATGTTTTTAAATAAGTTCAACTTTATTTTTTACCATTATGAATAGTAAAATCCATAAAAATTAATTATCAGCGTTAAAGTGAAAATGGGTTTATCAGAGGTTAAACAAAAAAGATAAGGGATAAAATAAACTAGAAACATTTAAAACATCAATTTTATAGATATAGTTTTAAATTATCTCTTTTATTCACTATAATGGTACATTTTTTAGCCTTTTGGAATGATAAAAACATGGGTACACCTTTTTCTTTTCAAAAATTCTAAGTGTGTCATCTCCCCTACTAATAAAAGGCCACCCCCTCTCCTCTCCTCTTCACAGCTTAAAAAATTCAGATTATAACTACCCAAATACATTAATTAATTACGTCCTATCATCCTATAAGACTTATTTTTATTATAAATACAACCTTGGAAGAATTTTAGTGCAAATCCAAGGAGGTTACCTAAAGAAGAGGTAATGTCCTTCAATGGGCATTTTTATTTTATTCTTTTCTCCACCTACTTAAATTATTAATAAACCGTGATAATATAATTACCCAATTATCATACATATATTATTGTGTTATTATAATATGGTTATGACTTACATATATCTCTTCTTCCCTCAAATTGGAAACGATATCATCACTCGTGTGTACAGTGGACTACCGCCTCATGAACTGATGTGACATGTTTTCCATAAACACCTCTCATTGTTTGGTAAGATTATGGATATAATGTATATATATTATATTTTAACATAAATATACTTATTTAATTATTATATCATATATAACCCCTTTATTTTTATTCCATGGGGGATACGATAACACGGTTCGTCAGTACGACGGACTACCGCCTCGCGAAGCGATGTGATTCGTTTTCACTAAACTTTTGTATGGAAGGTAATTAGGGTAAATTTAATGAATATATGTGATATATATGACATAAAAGTTATTTTTTAATGGTAATATATTATTTAAATTTCGTTCATTTCATCCGTCAAGAAAATGGAAATAGTGTTCATGAGTACATATGGCCTACCATCTCCACGAATGGTGTATTTCATTTTCAATCTATAAATTTTATGGAATACTATAAATAAATATATAATGAATATATATTATGTTTATATAATGGTTAAAATTATGGATATTACATAACTATGATCAAACTAAGAGTACTGAAAATACCAAATCAAAACATTCATGAAAAACAAAGCATTTATTACCCAAAACATGGTTTTAACATGGAATTGTTAATAAACATGTAATAAAAGGTCATAATTAAATAATATATGGTATAAAATATATAATTATGGTAATTTTATAGATTTATAGAAAAATTATATTTATTATACGGGAGTTTCAAATGTGTACGAAGGTAGTCGAGACTTAAGGTAAGGGATTTCAGTCTCGATTTGTCTTCTTTGAGACATATGTTGTGTTATGCACCTATCTTATTTTATAATGTGTATATACAACACATTTGACTTGTAATATCATGAATTTATTTATTCTCATGATATTTTTAGTTTCATTTAATTTTATTCTTTCATAAGGCTTATGATTCAAAGTTACTTAAGTAGTAAGGATTTTATGATACAATCTCATCATTTATTGGGATTGTTTAGGATCATTCTTCTGTTGATGAAATAATGTGATCCATACCTCAAAAAAATCATGAAATTTCTTATCCTATATTTCTGTCAAGATAATATATTTTTCCCTTCATTTTCCTCTATTTATGTACTCAAGAGTTCAAAATAATGTTATTAATAAAAAATGTCTTTATTTCTCTCTTCCGTCAAAAACATGTTCTCTTCTATATCCATATTTTATAAAAAATCAAAAACGTTTTAACATTCTAAAAATGATTTATTAAATAAATTATTACCTGTGTATTAATTTTTATAAAGTTTTTTTAAAAATAAATCTTCATGTCTTATTTCAAACAAGTTTCATTTATATTTTACCAAAAAAACGTGAATGGAATCTTTGTTTTAACATGTACAACATGAATGGAATATCCTACTATCATGATCTCTCAATATTTTGAATCATCCTTTATAAGTTCCAAAGTTTATTTTCAAAGAAAAATATTTCCAAAATATTTTATGATTTTTTATTTTTGAAAATATATTTTTTAAGTGGAGATGATATTTTACTCAAGAAATGTTTTAAATGATTTTGAAAACTTCCTTTATTAGTTTCCAAGGTTATCTTCAATGAAAATTATTTTGAAAATATTTTATGTTTTAAAAATATTTTTTCCAATTGGAGAGGATATTTTCGTCAAGAAATGTTCCAGGTGATCTTTCAAGGTCATTTCCATCTAAAAATACATCTTTTGATGTTACTTATACATTACAGGGGATAATATTGAGTGATACCATCCTTATTCTTTTTATGGATGGTTAATGTTTATGTTGATAAAATTTTTATGAAACCTATTTATTTTTCATTAATTTAGCTATAGTGAATTGATGAAATATTTATGAAACATGTTTTATTTACATGGATTATGATGTGATGAGATGATGAATTTTTTATGATGTTGTGGCACACATAAATATGGGTTTCATTATGAGATAGGTGGGACCTATATATCCCTTTAATGCATTAGGTAAAGTTTTATATCTCATGAGATAACAATGGGAAACAAATTGATGGGATATATCTACTATAGGAAATAGGTGAGTCCTGGTCCACTATAGAAAACAAGTGTATTCTGATCCATAATGGGAAATAGTTGGTGTGTCATGATATATTGTGTTAATTGTCTTGGTAGTGAACCTTGACATATGAAATGGTTTCCTATATTTATTTGTAGATCCCAAATGGATTGTGCAATGACACTAAGAGGGGGGTGAACTATTATACCCAACTTTTTACTGAATTTATACTTTCCTTTTAATTATCCCATCTTACTCTCAAACCTATACCCCAATTAAGAGGAATTGATCTATTATGTTCTCTTAATAATCAAAAACACATGTATTTTAAATAATAAAATAAATAGCATCACATGGATATTTTTACAAGGTTCGATATAAAAAAACTCCTTTCCCTGATCAACCTTTGGTTGCTTCATGGATTATATTATCACTATAACTTTTTCATAATTACAAACGCCTAGAATTGGCATACAATGTTTAGGTAGGAATCAATCATTATTACCAAGTTATTTGAATTATTTATACTGGTACCACCAGTCTTCAATGGTATTGTTTATACTGGTACCACCAGTTCTTCAAAGATATTTATTAAACACTCTAAACAAGATCTCTCTACTACACTAGATGAATTTTCATCAACTGGATAATATTTTACCTCAAATGAGGTCTTCAAATGCCACTATATCAAAAATATTCGAGGAAATACAGCTCAGTACTCTTCAATAAGTGGAAGATACAACTTCTAATCCAACTCATTGTCTTTCAAAATGATTAACTAAAGAATCTATCAACACACTGTGAGTTTCCTTCTTCCTTGATAATAAAATGCTCGAGCATATACTCTTTCTGTAAATAAATTACCCAACCTCAATTAATGTGTTTCAGTAGTGCACACAATTCTTACAATGTTATTTTATGTAAGAAATCACTTATTCAACCTCAATACACTGTTAACTCGGATATGATATCTTTTTTATATTCATCTTGGTTTTAGTCTCAAGCTTTATTCATGCATGCATGAGATGATGCATGAATATTACACATAAATATTTTTCATTATCATTATTTTACATGCCTTCACAGATTTATTTTTTAATATCAAAATATCTCAATCACCCTTTCAATATTCTTCAAGGTATTCCCTTGCAAAAAACATGATATTTTCAATGGTGGTACATAAGGTGCATGGCACGAATGAGTTGGATACAAGATTCATTCACTCTGAAATATTTCATGTGAAAAGAATGATCTATAAAAGGTTATATAAAAGAATATGATCTATACATATCCTTCACGTGACCCAAGTGTGGCTCATGAGTTCCCCTCCTACAATATCATTGTTCTCATGAGAGTCTGGAAAGGCTCAAGGGTGATGCACCTCCTTTACTTGAAGGGATCTTACAATTTCACTACCTCCTTCACATTATCATTTAAGGCTCATGTAAACTATTATATCTATATCACATAGCCTTCAAATAATACAATCTCATGACATGAGGTGATTTTATCGATGTCTCCTAAAATTATTCATGTAAGGGATTCACATGATAGGAGGTGTTTCCATGAGTTCTTTTATGTGACAATAGTTTTTCCACAGGATTTATTTTGTGGGAGATTGGTTGTGTACATGGGTTCCAAACTCAAAATCTTTGTGAGATGTAGATGACCCATGAGTCACTTCTTCACGATAGAGTGGTTCTCTGCAGTATCCTTCATGTGATAAAATTATGTTTGCAGATTCCTTCTTAAATTCCTTCATGAATTTAGAAGACTTGTGGGATACTCCCTCCCGTGATTTGATCATGTAGTCTTCTTCTCCTTCACATGAATGAGTCATGTGGCCTCCACTATTTTGTGATCCTCTCTCGACTTATAAAAAATGTAGCAAAAAAATCTCGGACAAGACTCAGTTAATATAGGCAGTGTTACTATGATATTTAAGGCAAGTCAAGGACTTATAAAATGCTCAAGGATATTTATGTATATCATGTATTTCGAATGGCCATAAGTATCAGCCTCTATATACTTCGATAGAATGATCACTTGGATCCCATTATAGCTTTTCATGATTGCTTCATTCATTATATGATGACTCGATGGAATTATTGTGATTCCATGGGGAATTTTGACATACCTTCATACAACGCCTCTTACTGCCTTGGTGGAAATCCTCCATAATAATTCATTCATTAATATTCGAAAATGGTGGGACATTCACATGATGAAAAGATGCATTTTTTTGTAACATCCCGACCCGGCTCACCACTAAGACAGTGGCCGGACTGGTCGCTACATAACCTCAAACACACCTCTCCATATGCCAGAGGCTTCCGACTAGTAGCGAGGGTGTAAGGATAGATAATGGGGAGACTATACCCTCTTATCATAGTTGAACAGTGGTATAACAGAGTAAATAAAAATCAATAGCAGAAGTAATAATACATAAATGATAAAGAAGCAGAAGACAGATTTTATATAAGTGAACAAAAGTAGCCAATGCCAGTTTATACAATAAGTGAATTCAAGTCAGGGAATTGATACATGACAGAAAGTAGTAAATAGTAAAACATTCTTTTCAATACAATACAATGTAGTACTCAAGTAAATAAAAGAACTAAAATCCTAAAGGTGATCTCCATGAGCATCCTGAGCTCTAGCTCAGTCCTTTACTCCTAACTCCTGGGTACAAGAAAATAGTTGGAATCAAGGTCCAAGGCCCTGAGAACAAGAAGGATCTACTTGGGTACCCCCAGTGTAATGGCGGCCCGAGTAGGGTGTGAGATATAAATCTCAGAAGGCCAGAACCACTGGTGTCTAACCCAATCCCGATAGTGTAATATAAATTAACCAGGGTACAAGCATGCATAAATAAAGTAAGCAGTACATTATAACTAAATAACCAAGTACCTACTTCATCCCTAGGATTTTTTTTGAACATGTAATCAGTTCATTAATTGAGTATTACCAGTTAATTCATAAGTCACATGTGGGTAAGTTGCCTACCGAGTCCAAGGAGTTGCCTCCAAGGTAAAACGGGGCTAAGCAATGACCGAGCACAATGGGCTTTAACCATGGAACCTACTTCTCAATGCTAGGCCCAAGGAGTGTATCCAAGGCATACTATAATGGTATTTAGTAATATAGTCCCAAGGCAATAACCAAGGAAACAACCTAATGATAATATAATTAGTGAATGTCCTAAGATGTAACATGGAAACCTGACAAGGATATCCAGTGAGGGGGTTCCAGGGCAAAACCAAGGTAATGTAAATCTCACGGAAAGATAACTCAATAGTATCTGAGTCTAGCTAAAGGGTAAGAGTGTAATCCAAGGAGTGTAATCCAAGGCATTCCACAATGAGGTTCCTAACAAGTCCAAGGATTTCATCCAAGGTAAAATGGGTCTATACAAGAACTGGGTCCAAGGAGTGTATCCAAGGCACCTACTTGTCAATTCTAGATCCAAGGAATGTATCCAAGGCATCATGTAGTACTACATGGGGGACCCAATAGAAGTATAAAGGTCATCTAAATATAAGACAAGGAACGGGGTCTAGGTGGGTCTGAACCTTAGCAACTCGTCCTTGAATTTGGAATGGTGTACATGAGTGCTCATGGTATTCTCAAATCAGAAACCATGGCAAGCTCAAGTCTAACCCTTCCTATTTAATAAATAAGTTGTGTAATGATTCAATTTGGTCCAAGCCTTGCCATCCATTAGTGTGGAAGAGTCAAGTAGCATTTAAACCATTTATTTATTGGTCCAATACTTTCCTTCCATTAGTGTATAAAGGTCAAGTAGCACTGCAACCATTTTTTAAAATCCATTAAGGCATTTTCAAAAGTCAAGGTCCATGCATCTACCTTACCTTAACATGGTAAGGGTTTCCACAGATGTGGAACCAATCATTGTCTCATGAACCCGGGTCTGTCCATGGAATTCCTACATGGAAATCCATGTATCTCCCAAGGTATGAGTATGAAAACCCATTGAGTCCATCATGGAATTCTTACTTGGGAACCTACGTGCCACCCAAGGTTTTATAAGCATTCAAAATGTTTGAAAACAAAACAGTAATTCGTTTTGAGAGTAAATAATTAAGCATTAACCATTCATTTAACTCAACTCATTCCTTTTATCAAAAACATGTCAATTGTATTTATAAGGCTCCATGTATCCATGAAAAAGGTAATTTACCTACATGGGTAATTCCAATGTAAAAAAAACTAGACCAAACACTTAGATGGTGTTTTGGTCCTATAATCATTTTGAAAAGGGAAACTCAGTGTTTCTAATTCCATTAGGTCCATGTCTTAAACATTCCATATTCCAACATAACATCAATTCATAATAATTATAAACATGAAAAGTCAAGCAAGCAAGGTCTAACCACTACAGTTTAGCTTGAAGGCAGTGCACCTCCACTGGAGAGGTTTTATTATAAAATCATGATATTACTTATCACACAAATCATTTATCTCCTTTAGCATTTTAAATATGAAACATGATAAATCTCATTTAAGAGCATTCAATATAGATACTTAACTACATGAATTTAAATTCTAGCTAAAGTGCAATAAGAAATTTATTGAATCATTTATAATATTTAATGGCTTGGAAAGGGACCCTAACTTAGGGTGGAACCTAGCTGTCCACTTTGGTGATGAACCAAAATGAAATAAAACCACTCATAACAACTCAATGCCATACCAATTTAATAAAATGGAGTCAAGGACACATAAATATCTTAATTCAAGAGGTTAAAAACAAGAAAGAAGGTATAAACCTTACCCTAAAACATTTTCAGTGGACCGAAACCACCTGAACCACCACGCATTTGGCGGTGATTGCTGGAACACGCAAGAACAATGCTCGATAGACCATTTTCACATACCTAAAACAAAAGAAAACTAAAAAACAGATCACCCCCAAAGCCCTAGGGTTCAGTAAAACATCACTAGGCACCAATTAGGTCGAAGAAAAGCCGATAGAAGGAAATATAAGGGAGAAGAGGACTCACCATGATGGATCATCCAAGATAAATAAAGATAACTAGATGGATATTGATGAGGAGAGGAGGATGGGAGGTGCGTTAAAGAGATAACCCCTTTGGGGTTGTTGGTACTGTGGGTTGAACCACGGATGGGGTTTAGAAGAGTGTTTATTTTAGGTTTTAATTTTAACTAAATTTTAAAATAATTAAAATCCCAAAATAGGTTTCCATGCACAGTTAAGCTGCACGGTTTGGAAAACTGTGTGCCAATTGTGCAGTACCCCACTACCCTCAAGACACAACCTGCACGGGCTAGGTGCACGATTTACGACACTGTGCACATCCTGTGCACAAAGCCACTTCCCCTCTTAAAAAGGGGGTTACACAGTTGCTAGTAATAGATTACACAGTTTAGCAGACTGTGCACAAACTATGTGCCCTCTGTTATCATTTAAAACTTGAATTTTTTTAGGTCCAACACTCTCGAAACTTCTCGAGCCACTCGAGAAAATTCTTGGGCCTTCTCCCATGCCCAAAAACATCACTTTAGAGTGATCCAACTCTTATAATTAAGTTCTGAATCTTAGTTTTAAATCTGACCTGACCAAAAAATGAAAAATTTCAAAAACCTATATTCTTTTGTCTAGTTCAAAGACACGGGATTATACAATATTCCCACCTTAAAAGCATCTCATCCCCAAGAAGCCTTCAATAAAAATTTAAACACCATCCGACCTACAGGGGTCGTGAAGTTTTTTTAAAACGGTTGAATTGTGTTACCAATGCCCAATGCACCTTAAGAATCTCCTATCCATCCTAGACTTCAGCCTTTACAACTAAATCCAACACTAAAATTTCAACTTAACATAGAAAGAGAGCTACAAGACCCTGCTCAGATAGATACACAATCACGTCAGATTATCGATAACACTCGATCGATGGTACTTCCCACCATGGGTCTTAACTTAATAAGGGTACAGTTCCAAGCCACCATACCTCCACTATTGGAATTTTTGTACATGGCACAACTCTAAGTGTTCTTACAACACTCGAGGAATGATTTTGTAAAAAGGAAACGGTCGAATTCTGATCAATGTAACTGAACTAGTCGAGCAAGCTCTCTCAGAAGATACTGCTGACCTTGAGACCACACTTGCCTTTACCTAGAAACATGCTATAAAATGGTTTCTTACAATAGTAAACATAAACTGAAAAGAAGATAATGAGTCGATCCACTTGGCTGACATATCTCATAAAAGTATGGCTTAGGCAGGTGGATAAATTCAAAAGAAACTATTGGAGTCCATGAATCTGAACAAGGTGTTCCTACATGGGAACCCAGAAATCACTTTGGACTTACCATGCCTCGATAAGCACCATGCTTTAGTATGTAACACTGACAAAGATCATCTAAAAAGTTCAACATCATTTAAGGATTTAGCACAACATAATACTAACGCTCTCTAAGTGCATCGAGGACGACATCAAGATAGGGGACATGCTCATCTCTGAAGAAGAGTACACTAAGAGGATTTAAGATAGGGTTTCTAGTTCTGCACCCAAAAACTAGAAGATAAAGCGGTCGAACCAGATTAAAGTCATACTACCAAGCAAGAACAGACACTATTTAAGACTTGCAAGCCTCTGGTGTAAACAAGCAATAACCAACCATTTATCAATGGTTCTCTTAGGTGTTCCTTCTACTTGGAAGGGCACATTTACTAGGTTCAGGACAACGCCACACACCTTAGGAGTCTACAAGATGAAAAGGAATGAAAAATAACAACTCATAAGTGTGATAGATTATAACAACGATATCAAAATGTCAAAAACACCTGATTCTTTCGAAATCCATCCTGAGTATTGGAATGGAACTAATTCTTTAATGCTCACGCCACTCTACTTGGAGATAACCTGAGACCATACTCAACAGTTCAAGAAGATTTAATTCAGATTCATATTTCCTCGTACGACCATATTCTTAGATGATTTCATACCAAGTCATCCATCACTTAAGAATAAGAGAGGGTAAAATGACCTACGAAGTGGTCGACCATGCCTGAGGACTGTTTAACCAGCTGAAAATGAGCATTACTCAATGCTCAAACTCATATCAAAGTCAAGAAACACATGATCACCCATACAAAAAATGGTTTCATTGTAAATTGAAAGTCCTACTTGAGACAACGACATCCAAATGACACTAAGAGTGAGAAAGGTCATAGCACTAGCAAGGCATTTAAGTTCTGAGGGTGTTACCTACTACAGGTTATCCCCTTACGAATGAAAGGTTTCAACCCTGACACTGAGTCACGTCAAACAAAAGTCACTAGGCTCAAAAGTCGATCATCAATCCATTGATACGGAAAAGAATGTCTACAGAAAGTAATCATAATTCTATTCCAAGGCAACTCAAAAAGAAGTTTGAACTACCCTTACATGAGGGTTTTAAACTATGGACACCACTATAGGTTACATTTCCAAGCCTCTTATATTTAATTATCAAAAGATTTAATCAAAATATCAAAGTACCATTTTCAAAATAAATCAAAAGGTACTTGATTTTAACCAACGCCACAAGGGAAAAACATGAAAGTTTTATAAAAAACCCATTTAAAAACATTTTACATCTGTTAAAATCCCATTATTTTCAGGAAAATTATCAAAAAATACTTTTAAGCGAAAGAGGAAACCTACAAGTGTCCCATTTTAACCAACCTAGGTTCTCCATAAAGCAACCCAATAGCAAACTCACAGTTATTAAAATTTTAAACACCCAAACAGGTCATCACATAAAAACATTCCCTAACTGACATACTTGGGTCCAGTTGCATTTTAAAAGCTAACCATTTGATTTCATATCAACACTAAACATCTTTAACACTTATGATAATTTCACAAGGCATCATGCCATTTCATTTAATATGGGTTTCCATTTCCCAATTAATGAAACACCCATACACTTCATGGATTGAAATTTGGATCCCATTAATTGATAGAAATGTCAATTTAGAATTTATCATGATCAAACATAAAGGTCCAATTTATATGGGTGGCCATATACCAACCTAAAAAGTGCTAATACACTTTACAATTTGGAATTTGGCTCCCTTCAGTCAAAAACAACTTACTTTAGCAACTAAATTTAGAAACCTTTTACAATGGTTCAATTACATGGGTTAACTTTTTCCAGCTATAAGGCACCCATACACCTTACAACTAAAAACCGGCTCCAGTCATAAATGAAACCAATAAACTTAGCCCCTGAAACCATTTAAATTTATCAAAGTAAGATAGCATGTTGCTGCAAGTAACTAACATAGAGAAACAAGATAAAATCACAAAATCGTGGAAATTTAATCACAGGATCTTACTGCAATGAGCAGTAAGCATGGAAGGCATGCTAATGTATAATCTAAACAAGTATAAATCTAACCATGACATATTAATAAGACACTGAATCATACTTATCATAAAACCTGCTAATGAAACTACATGGAATGGCATATATGCATGGCATGTGAATTTCTATGTGCCTAATATGGTGCATGTAATACAACTTCCTTTCCAAATCAGGCCAAGGAAAGTTTCCAAATTTCCAAAAATCATAAGAAGTGGAATGTAAACCAGTCACTCTAGGTGAAATCATATCAATTGTAACAGAAAATAGCATAAATAGCAATCTCAGCCCTGGTCACATAGTTATTCCTCGTACGTGGGGTGATTATTCCCAAGCACGACTATTAACCAAGTGCCAAAACATTCCTAGTCTCTTGTCTACCAACCCAAAATAGTAAGACAAAAGGAAAAACCAGCTCTGATACCACTTTGTATCATCCCAACCTGGCTCACCACTAAGACATTGGATGGATCGGTCACTACATGACTTCAAGAATGCCTCCCCATACACTAGAAGTTGTCGACTAGCAGCGAGGGTGTAAGGATAGTCAGTGGGGAGACTATACCCTCTTATTGGAGTTGTGAAGTGGTATAACAGAGTAGATAAAAATCAACAGGGAAAGAAGTAATACATAATTTACAAATCATTGAAAGACAGGTTTCATATAAGTGAACAAAAGTGGCCAATGCCTATTTATACAATAAGTAAATGCGTGTCAGGGTATTGATACATGATAGAAAGCAGTAATCAGTAAAAAATTATTTTGAATAAAATACAATGTAAGACTCAAGTAAAGAAAAGAACTAAAATCCCAAAGTTTATCTCCACGATCACCCTAAGATCCAGCTCAATCCTTTGCTCCTAACTCCTGGGTACAAGTAGACAACAGCAAGCAAGGTCCAAGGCCCAGCAAACAAGAAGGGTCTACTCGGGTACCCCAGTGCAATGGTGGCCTAAGTAGGGTGTGATAAATAAATGTTATAAGGAAAGCACCACTGGTGTCTAACCCAATCCCAAAAGTGTAATATAAATTAACCAGGGTACAAGTATGCGTAAATAAAGTAAGCAGTACATTATAACTAAATAACCAAGTACCTGCTTCATCCCTCAGCCGGTGTATGGGCATGTAATCAGTTAGTTAATTGATTATTTCTAGTTAATTCACAATCCACATGTGGGTAAGTCACCTACCAATTCCAAGGAGCTTCCTCCAAGGTAAAACGAGGCTAATAAATGACTTGGCCCAATGGGCTTTATCCATGGAACCTACTTGTCAATGATGGGCCCAAGGAGTGTATCCAAGGAATCCTGTGACGGTATTTAGTAATAAAGTCCCAAAGAAATAACCAAGGCAACAACCTCATGACAGTATAAGTAGTGAAGGTCCCAAGACGTAACATGGCAACCTGACAAGGATATCCAGTGAGGGAGTTCTATGGAAAAACCAAGTTAACATAAATCTCACAGAAAGCTAACTCAGTAGTATCTAAGTCTAGCTAAAGGGTAAGAGTGTAATCCAAGGATTGTAATCCAAGGAATTATATAATGAGGTGTCTACCAAGTCTAAGGAGTGAATCCAATGTAAAACAGGGATAAGCAAGAACTGGGTCCAAGGAGTGTATCCAAGGAACCTACTTTTTCAATTCTATATCCAAGGAGTATATTCAAGGAATCTGGTAGTACTACATGGGGGACCTAATGGTAGTATACCAGGCATCAAAATATAAGAAAAGGAACAAGATCTAGGCGGGTCTGAACCTTATCATCCCATCCTTGAATTTCTAATGGGGTACATGAGTTCTCATGGTATTCTCCGATCAGAAACCATGACAAGATCGAGTCTAACAATTTCTATTTAATAAAGAAGTCATATAATGATTCATTTTTCTCCAAGCCTTTACATCCATTAGTGTGTAAAGGTGAAGTATCATTGAAACCATTTATTTATTGGCCCAAGACTTGCCTTCCATTAGTGTGGAAATTTCAAGTAGCATTGAAACCAATTAGTAAAATCCATTAAGGAATTTTCAAAAGTCAATGTCCACACCTCTACCTTCCCTTAACATGGTAAGGGTTGAAACAGATGTGGAACCAATCATTGTCTCATAAACCCGGGTCCGTCCATGGAATTCCTACATGGAAATCCATGTATCTCCCAAGGTATGAGTATGAAAACCCATTGATTCCATTATGGCATTCCTACTTGGGAACCCATGTGTCACCCAAGGTGTTATTAGAATTCAAAACATTTGAAAACAAAATGGTAATTCATTTTGAGGGTAAATCATTAAGCATTAACCATTTATTTAACTCAACTCATTCCTTTTATCAAAATCGTGTCAATTGTATTTATAAGTCTCCAAGTATCCATGAAAATGGGCATTTACCTACATGGTTAATTCCAATGTAAAAAAATGGACCAAGCACTTAGACAGTGCTTTAGCACTATAATCATTTTGAAAAGGGAAACTCAGTGTTTCTAATTCCATTAGGGTCGTGTCCTAAATATACCATATTCCAATATAACATCAAGGCATGAGAATTATAAACACAAAAATTCAAGCAAGCAAGTTCTAACCACTAATTTTTAGCTTGAAGGCACTGCACCTCCATTGGAGAGGTTTTATTATAAAATCGTGATATTAGTTACCACACAAATCATTTATCTCTTTTAGAATTTTAAATATGAAACACGCTAAATCACATTTAAAAGAATTCAATATAGATACTTCACTGAATGAATTTAAATTCTAGCTAAAGTGAAGTAAGAAATTTATTGAAGCATTTATAATATTTAATGGCTTGGAAAGGGACCCTATGTCAGGGTAGAACCAAGTCGTCCACTTCGGCGACAAACCAAAACAAAATGAAACCACCCGTAACAACTCAACGCAATACTGATTTAATAAAATTGAGTCAATGACACATACAGATCTTAATTCAAGAGGTTTGAAACAAGGAATAAGGTATAAAAATTACCCCGAAACATTTTCGATAGATTGAAACCACCCGAACCACCTCACCTTTGGAGGCAGTTTCCATAACACACAAGAACAACGCCCGAGAGACCATTTTCACGTACCTAGAACAAGAGAAAACCTAAAATCATATCACCCTCAAATACCTAGGGTTTGGTCTAACCTCATTGGGAACCAATTAGGTCTAACTGAAGCTGGTAGAAGGAAAGAGAAGGGAGAAGAGGACTCGACTTGATGGATTGCCCAAGAAAAATGAAGGTAGTCGTACGAAGATCAGAGAGGAGAGGATACGGGTAGGTGTGTCAAAGGGAGAAACCCTTTGGGGTTGATGTGCACTGCAAGTCGAGCCAAGGAGGGGGTGAGGAAAGTGTTTAGTCTAGGTTTTAATTTTAATTAAATTTTAAAATAATTAAAATCCCAAAACGAGTTGTCGTGTGAGGTTATGCCACGCGGTTTGGAAAACTGTGCGCCAACCGTGCGGTACCCCACTACCCTCAAGACACACCCTGCATGGTCTAGGTGCACGGTTTAGGAAATTGTGTGCATCCCATGTGCAAAGCCACTATCCCTCTTAAAAATGGGGTTGAATGGTTACCTGCAATGGGCCGCATGGTTTATCAGACTGTGCACAAACTGTGTGCCCTCTGTTATCATTTAAAACTTGAAGTTTTTTGGGTCCATCACTCCCAAAACTTTTCAATTCACTCAGAAAACTTCTTGTTCCTTATCCCATTCCCAAAAACTTCACTTAGGAGTGATCTAACTCTCATAATTACGTTCTAAAGCTTGGTTTTAAATCCAACCTGACCAGCTAACAAAAAGGTTCAAAAACCTACATAATTTTGTCTGGTTCAAAGACACGGGATTCTATATTTTTTATCTGATGATATCATGTGATCACATGAATGATTTTAATAATTAATATAACATCATGTGATTCCAAATTGACTATCAAAAAGTCTTCAATTGATCAATCATGTTAATGTTATATCATCATGCGCAAGGATTATCTTTCGGTTGAATCAAGTTTTTTGAGTCATAGAATGTATGCAAGATAATGATTTCATGCATGGTTTCAGTTGGATAACTAGGTTTCATACCATTTGTTTGATAGATAAAAATTTCCATCATCTCCATTTATTCAGGAAAAATCCTCTTTGAGAGGTTCAAGATGATAGGATAAATCAAATACGCACTGCACAGGATTCAACGTACATCACAGATTAATCTGATCGGACGACTAGCATTATGTCTGTATATTTTAAGTGAGGGAATAGTAACCTCACATTCACCATCCCACATTGGTTTTTCAATACATATTGGCTCCACTTTATTAGATAATATGTGTCTCATAGCCTTCGATCTAGTTATGGGGGATCAATACCCATACACTGCACACACCATAGGAGCTTTGTCCCAATGGGCTTTTAACCCAAGATATGTGCCTTCTTGGTGCGCTCTGTGAAGTCCCCATACATGATCTCACCCACACTCTATGTATTTATTCCTACAATATTATTCCTCCCATGGGATAGCCCAGGATTATCTCTTGGGCGTGGTTGACCTTGGTCCCACAGGTGCCCTTGGTCGAGCTTGGCCTAGGAAAGCTTGTGGGTTGGCCCTATTTTTATATATGGCCCACATAAATAATTATAGAATTCCATTTATATAAAAGATAAAACAAAACCTTTCTCAAATAATGTTCCAAAAAAACTCTTCATCTTCTTCATATAAAAATTACATTCAATTTTCATAGCCTCCATTAAATCCCGTTCATGAAATTACCTTTGTTTTATAGGTTCTTAAATTAAATCATATTTACTCCATTCAAATTAACATTTTCATGGTATTAATTAATTATAAACTCCTCATACAATAAGATATTTTCTTAACCTTAACTTATTTCTCCAAATGTACTAATAATATTCAATATCCAAACATATCTTGCACATAGTTCCAAGCATCATCACCAACCATGGAGAATTGTCTTAATAAATGTGATCCAAGGAATCTATAACAATTCTCCAAACATCATCACTATCCTTCTTCATCAGTTCTTAAACTCTTCCAATATTTCTATTTATATGATTAATTACTAATCATATATGACTTTATCATTCATTGGATTTTGATTCCTTCTTATATACTGAAAAAAAAAGATACAACCATACTCATGATTAATTACTAATGATAGAGGACTTCATCATTCATTGAATTTTGATTCCTTCTTATATATTAACAACAAATAAAACCATACTCATTGACCATCCACATGGGATTTTCAACCTCCTCATTTGGTTTTGTTTTCAATACCATTTCCTTAAAGTTATTTTCCCTTCTCACCTTTATTGATAATAAATTCAAAGGATTAATGAATGGGTTTTATTCTTCCCTTCAAGGAATTTGAAAATTACTTCTACTTTTTATGAATGAAGGATGGTACCACATGGTTCACTTACCCAAGAGCCTTTAGTTGGTCAAATTTAAGTCTATTGTGGATAACACAATGTAGAAAACAATATATATACAACCAAGGTAGTCTATTAAGTCCATTAACAACCATACATGATATATTATTCCCATAACATATTTATTTCTCCAAGGGGGGTTGTATAAAATAGACTTATCAAGAAATATATTCTCCTACAAACTTTATCAAACATATAAGAAAATTACAATTAAAGAATATTTTAATCCCCCTTAAATGAGCTTATTCATTAAGAAACACTCCCCCTCAATGCACATATTTCATATAATTAAGAAAAGGTAAGGAAGTTTGGTTGGGTTGCCTCTATATTAAACTTATGTTGAGATGAAATGATCCTTCATATATTCATGGAACAATACTTGATAGAATATATTTTATGTTTGTTCCCCCTCAAGGGTTTCACTACCTTTATTTTACTTAGCAGATATTTTCATCAAATAATATTCAATATTATCATATTGATGATCCACCATTGTGGAACAATTCAAGTTTTTATCAGATCATGAATAATTATTTAAACTTTTTTTCTTTCACTTTTCATTTAGTTCTCATGTTGAGTATGAAATTCACCTTAAATTCCCTACAATATAGGCACACAAAAAATGCACATCATGTAAGGGGATAAGGTGGAACACTTATGAGCTTCTCAATAAGTGTAACGGGGCTAAGAATTTTCTCTAAATCCATAGAATGTTTTCCTTATATGTCTAAAGTGTCTGGTACTCTTCACACTTCTGTATTCTCTAAATTTCACATTCAAATATTTCTTTGATAGTTTGGAATTTTTACTTCAATTCACATTTATCTTGTGTGGATTATTTATCTTCACATTTGCCTGTAGTGAGATAGCTTCCCCTGATACTTGTTTTCTATATTTTGAATATCCTTTTGAGCAGGTAGAACAGTCATACAATTTTTTTATTATGTCTAGTCTTCTTGAACCTTTCACATAATATTTTTGAGATACTAGAGTTTTCATTTGTTTAAAATCTCTCATGAAATTTTAATTCCACTTCATATGGAACAATCTATTTTCCATTTTTATTTTCTCTAGTTAGTGCTTTATCTTCATCATTTTTCATTTCTATATCATCTTGAACATATTCAGGAAATATTATTAAGCATTACTTCTTAACATATTCTATTTTGGATCTTGCACATGGATTATATAATGTTTTTAGTTACCTTTCTTGGGTAAATTATCAAATTTTTTCTTCAAGAATTTCTTTAATCAATCATATATTCTGGTTTCTCTCCTAAAATAATTCTCTTCTTGATATTAGATTGGCTCCATTATTTTCCATGGATTGTTTATAGTGTTCCATTGTATGATCCCTATTTTCATATTAGAATCATACTTTATTTTTTGATATAAAATTCTTTTCATTCTCTTCTTATTCTTCTTGGGTGTAGCTTGCTTCATAGATTTCTTGACAACCTTCTTCTGTTAATTCCCCAAGGAAAACTTTTCAACTTTTTATTTTTACTTATACATTTGTTGGAGTCTTTTATTCTCATAAACATATGAATATTTAAGGGTTGTTATATACCATCACTAATAATAATTGTGACCACTTATGTTTCAATAATTATATAAGTATTCATGACACCCAAATCTTTTCATAACAGACATATTCTTCTTCATCTGTGAATTATGTTTTAGTTTTGTAGGATATATCTTCTCATCAGATTTTCTCCCCCTTAAATTTTACTTATGTACTTTATATATGATAACACATTGTGTCAATAATCTATGTCTTGATGTCTAAATTTCTCAGAGCACAAATAGTAGCCAACAAATCTCCTACTTTTTCTTGTAGTATAAGTCAGACTAGGTTTAGTGCCTTATTATTTTTTTGTTTTTTATTTCCTTATTTAGAGCATCATTTTGAGAATTATTTTCATTAATATTTTTAGTATCCAACCTTGGGGTTTTATTATATTTATTATAAATTTTATCAACCCATATATTTCCATATTTTATCTTTAAGCCTATAGTAGCCGATGATACTACATTAGTAGAAACTGAATTAATTGGGTTATGAGTTACCTTCTTTAATGAGCTTATAGAAGGTTGATCAAGGGGTTATTTTGAGTTATTATTATCACCAATATGTGTCTCAATATAGAAATGATTCTCATAAAAAGTTTTTATAGAATCATTCATTTTTTAGGTTTGAATCTCTTTATATGTTTGGGTGGTAGAGTTCTTATTCAAGGTATTTGATTCTTCTAACCTTGATTTGAAATTGAGATTCCTTGACACTGATAGTATCTTTATGTGATTCTTCTAGATCATAGATCTTATTAATATAATATTCATGAATCTTGGCCTTTTCTTCCACTAATATATTAAGCTCTCAGACCTTAGATTTTTTTCCCTCAAACTAAGCTTCTCTGGCATTCATAGAAACATTTAATAATGTTTCAAGTTTATGAATTACATTAATAAAAACATGTTTACTTAGAGTGATCTCATAAAAATTCCATTGAAATTATTCTTTAATTAATGAAATCCATTTATTGAAAAGATTCATATATTATTTATTTTCTTAATAAAGTTTATGAAAACATTAAACCTTTTAAATTTCTTACCTTGTGCCTCCTCATGTTTATTGATTTCATCATCAAGTTGTACTCTATCATCAAAAATATATTTGAAAGAACAAAGTATATATGAAAATTAATTATTCATAAACATTCTTTATATATCTTTAAAATTTATAGTGTAAGTCTTCAATGATTTTTATATACTCATCTTCCTTATACTCTCAACATCTTGAGCTAATTTCTTCAAAAGGAACAATGTCAGCTGATTTGATAAAGTAGCACTAGTTCTTATCTTCTTTATTTAATATTTTTTACAATCTATTTTCTTTTATCTTCTTAATATTTTTTAGATTATTGGTGGAGAAATTCATTTTTTCTTAAATAGGAGTGGAAAATAAGTTTTACACTTGAGGTCCTTTAGTATCAACTTTAAATCTACACTTCATATAAACATTGTAAAATAAAATATTGATAGAAACTTTGATCTAATCAGATTCATACCTATGATTTTATACCACCTGTAGAACCCATATGGATCATGAATGGACACTAATAGGGGGTGAATCAGTGTACCTAAATTTTTAATGAATTTATAATTTGTTTTCAATTGTCCCCTCGTACTCTCAAACCTTTATCCCAATTTAGAGGAATGGATCTTTTTTGTGCTCCCAATAATAAAATACACATGAAATAATGATAAAAATGAAATATAAGAACAAAAATATTTTTACAAGGTTAAATACAAAGTATTACTCCTTTTCGTGATTAGCCTTTGGTTATTTCATAGATTCTCTTATCACTATAAATTTATAGTAATTAAAAAATCTTATAATTAACATAAAATGTTCATGTAATAAATAATAAATCTTCCTGATTTAGTGGAATTATTTATACTAGTACCACTAGTATTCAATGGAATTTTTTATACTGGCACCACCAGTTCTTCAAAGATATTCAATTAACACTCTTAAAAAGAACTCTCTACTACACTGGATGACTTTGCATCAACTGGATATTATTTTTCTTCTACTTATGTCTGTGATTGCTACCATATCAACATTATTATATGCACATAAGCTTAGTACTCTTAAATATGTGGAAGATAAAACTTAAACTCCAACTAAATATCTTTTTATAATGGTTAACTGAAGAATATGTCAACACACTGTAAGTTTTCTTCTTCCATGATAATCAAATTCTCATGAAGATTTTATTTCTGTCAATGAAGTTCCTGGCCACAATTAATGTGTGCAATTGGTGCACACAATTCCTCCAATATTATTTTATAAAATAAATAACATTTAAAACCTCAATACACTATCATCTAATATATAATCTCTTTTTGATATTCATCTTAGTTTCATTCTAAAGATTTATTCATGCACGTGTGTGATGATTCATGACTATCACACATAAATCTTTGTCATTCTCTTTATTTTATGTGTCATATAAAATTGATTATTTAATATCAAAATATATAAAGCACCCTTTCAATCTTATTTTTTGTATTACCTTCCAAACCACTTGATATTTTTCAATGGTGGTATGTTGGGTGTGTGGAATACATGAGTTTCTTGAAATATTTGTTCACTCCACACTATTTCATGTGAAGTGCATGATTTATCCAATGTTATGTAAATATTGTGATCTTTTAACTACCTTCGTGTGACCCAAGTGTGGATTATAGGTTCTCCACCTTCAAACACACTATTCTTGTGAGAGTTTGTAAAGGTTCATTGGTTCTAATCCTCCTTAGAGTGAAGGGATCTTGTGACCACATTTCCTCCTTCACATGATCATTTGAGGATCATGAAAACTATTCTCCTTTGATCACACTACATTCACATAATAAAATCATATTACATGAGGTGTTTTCTATAGTTTCTCCTCAAATGCTTTGAACAAGGGATTCAAGTGACATGAGGTGTGTCTGTGAGTTATTTCACGTGACAATTGTTTTTCCACAAGATTTATTTTGTGGGACATTAGTTGTGTCTATAGGTTCTTGTCTCAAACTCTTCATGAGACATGGATTAATTGTAAGTATTTTCTTATTAATATAGTGGTTTCCTAAAATATCATTCATGTGAAAAAATTATGTATGTAGCTTCCTTCTTAAATTCCTTCATGATTCCACAAGACTCACAAGATCCTCCCTCATTTTATTTGATCACACGGTCTTCTTTTCCTTCATGTGAATGAATCATTCATCCTCCTATTTTTCGATATATTCCCCTAAATTATAAAAATTTCAGCAAGAAAAACTCTCAAATGATCCTCAATTTATATAGGTAGTGTTACTCTGATATATAAGTTGTACTGAGTAATCATAAAAGTTCAGGTGATCTTGGAATATCTCATGCATTTCAAATGTATGTAAGTATCAAACTCTACATGCTTCACTATAATAATCACATGGATCACTTGATATATTTTCATGATCACTTAGTTGATCATGCAATGCCTTAGTGAACTTCTTTTGATGTTGAGGTGAATATCAACATGCCTTTATGAGATGCCTTTTGATAGAAAAGGGGAAATCCTCCTAAATAATTCATCCTTTAGTATATGTAAAAGGTGGGACATTAACATGATTAAAACATACACTCTTTTCCATGTGATGATATCGCGTGATCGCATGAATGCTTATCATAATTTAGAGAACATCACACGATGGCAGAATTAATGTCAAAAAAAACATGCTTGATCGGGCCTTTTCATGTGACGGCTTCATGCGCAAGGATTCTATTTTGGTAGAGACAACTTTTTTGAATAATGGCATGCATGAAACACAATGATTTCATGCATGGGTTTTATTGGATCAAGCAGTCTCATCCCTTTGGATTGATCAATCAAAATGGGAATCATCTCTGTTTATACAGGAAATCGGCCTATTTGATAGGTTGAATATGATAGACTAAATCAAATATGTGATGCATGGGATACAAAGGATGTCTCTGATTAATCACAGTATATGGCTATCATTGTGTTTGTATCTTTTAAGTGAAAGAATAGTAATTGTGCACTCACCATCCCACATCAGTTTCTCCATACATATTGGTTGTACTTTATTAGCTAATATATGTTTCATAGCCTTTGAGTTGGCAATGGGGATCAACACCCATACATTGTACACACCACATATAGGCTTTGGCCCAACAAGCTTCTAGCCCAACCTATGCACCTTCTGGGTGCGCTCGTTGTGGACCATATACATGATCCCACCCTACTATGTGGGAACTATTCCTTACCTCTTCTGTCACCCATGGTATAGCCTAGGTTGCTCCCTTGGGCATGATTTACCCTGGTCACACAAGTTCCCTTAGTTGATCTTGGCCTTGGAAAGCCTATGGGTTAGCCCTATATTTATATAAGGCCTACATAAATACATGTAGAAATCCAAATATTTAAAAGATAAAACCAAACCATTCTCAAATAATGTTCCAACTTAAATCTTTATATTATTCATTCAAAAAATAAATCCATTTTACATGGCCTCCTTCAAATATCCTTCATAAAATTACCTTTTTTTGTAGGGTCTTCAATTAAAGTATCTTCACTCCATGAAAATTAACATTTTCATGGTCTTAATTAATTATAAACTCCTCATACAATAAGATATTTTCATGAACTTCACTTATTTCTTCAAATATTGTAAAAATTTGAAATCTTCAAACATCACTTGCCCATAGTTACAAGAATAATCACCAATCGTGGAGAATTTTCCTAATAAATGATATATCCAAGGAATCCATAATAATTCTACAAGAATCATCACTATCCTTATTCAAAATTTTCTAAACTCTTCCAATCCTCTTATTTCCATAATAAATTACTAATCATAGGGGAATTTTTCTTTCATTGAATTTTGATTCACTCTTATATATTGAAAAAAAAACATACTCATGATTAATTACTAATCAAATAGAACTTCGTAATTCGTTGAATTTTTATTCCTTACTATATATTGACAACAAATAAAACCATACTCATCAACCATCCACATGGGCTTTTCATTATGATGGTTCCATAATTTTATGGCATGATCTTATTATTCATTATTGATTTATGATGATTTATCACTCTTATGGACTATATTTTATGAAATGATAAATTTTGTGTGCCATGAATCATGTTTATGATCTATAACAATTTGGGTATTAACTTTATAAGTTATGTTCATGTTCACATACCCTTATTATTATATTATGCATTCTTGTGATCGTAGATTGATATATACTATGTTTACCCTTAATGAGTCTTTAATATCACTCTTTCTTATGTTTCCTTCCTCAGGTTATAAAGAAAGGTTTAGTTAGGGTATGCCTAAGAAGAGTGATATGTGATAAGATCTTTGTGGGGTATGTTTAAGATCTTACATGAAATAAAAATATTGTGTTTCAAGACTCCAAAGCCACTAAACTATTATGGTCTTGGGCATGTTTTTATGAAATTTATTGAATATTCATCTTAAAAGTATGTGGTATTTATGTATTAAAAACATGGATCCTTATAGTTGGTATCAAATGAAAAGGAAGTAATTCTATCCTTGGGAAATCTAATGTGTGATCATTGGATAAAGCATGGCTCTTCACCCAATGTATTCATTAGGAAAGGGATACCAATAGGGATGGTTGTGTGTCCCACCTAGGAGGTGTATCCACCCATGGAGTTCCTAGATAGGTATCAATTATAGTCTACTAGAAATAATTCTATACTGTTATAGTTGGTATCATAGAAAAGGATTAGACAATCATTAAATATTAGGATTAGAAAAACATTAGTGAAAACCCTTGGAATAATTCAAAGTATATGATAGCATCCAAATGTTTTGGTAAGAAATAGATTATGTGAATTTACTAGAAACAAATCCTTGTATAGATTTTACAAGTGGATGTAGTTATAGCACTGAGTTACCTAGTGGTAATAACTCTGAAAAAGGTGCATCTAGATTTACTCGTGTATTACCTGGTATGTGAAAACAAGACTTAATGTGCAACTATTTTAATTCTCCTGGGGTATATGCTTTAGTTAATCCATATTTTATTTATGAACCATTATGAAGGATTTGAATAGATGATGATCACGGATGACCTAGGTTATATCTAAGGTGTCATGATTTAGACATCCTATAAATTATTTTTCATGGTTATGTACTTTTCCATCTTTATTAGTGTTTATCACATTATTATTTTTGGTTTCATCCAAAGACTAGGACCTAAATAAATTGTGTTGATGATAAATGTGATGGAAAATGCAGTGATTGTCCACCTAAGAAACCAAATGCTATTTGAGTTGGGATGCAGAACCTTGTTTCTTTACTCATACAACTTTCTCAATCCATGAACTATGATAATATTTCAAATGATAAAAGGAGGTAAAAAAATTCTATTTAATCCTTTATGAGACAACATTTACCTTATTTCAGTGGGTATTTAGATCCAATAGTATCTAAGTGAAGGATCAGCCCCATTGAGAAGATATTTTGTGTTCTCTGGTGCTCATAACATGAAAAGGTCATCTTATTTGTTTATTATTTTGAAGGTGAAGAATATCAATGGTGAAACCTTATTAAGAATATTAGTCAAGAGGAAGAAATTTAATCTATGGAATGTTATGAGTTTATGAGGATATGTTTTAGTAATTACTTCCCTCTTATTCTATATACAAGGATGGAGAAAGAATTCCTTGTGCTTAAGAAGAAGGATGGTGAATCTATTGGTACTTATGAAGCTAATTTTACAAGTATTTCAAGGTATTATTTTGGATTAATCACCAGTCTAGAAAGAAAAATCGATCAATTATTTGGTGGATTAAAAACATGTCTTCAAAAGAAATTGGTAATATGAGACTTTAGTAGCTATGAATAAATTGTTCATTATGAACTCAAGGTAGAAATGGAAATTGGATATTACCACCATTATCAGGAATTTGATAAGAAAAAGAAGATATAGTCTCTTGAAAACTCAAATAAATCACATGGTGGAAATAAATTCCAGCCATCTTCATTCAATGTGGGAAGAAGAATCAAGAGAATTACGTGAATGGAACTGTGAGGTTATTTAAATGTGAAAAGGTTTGTCATAAATCCCATGAATTTTGAAATGTGATTAATGGGATGGTTAATAAAATGGAGGAGAATAGGATTCCAACTAATGCACCACCCATGATCTAATGCTTCAAATGAAAAGAGTATATCCATTATTCCAATCAGTACCTGAATTTGAAGGTATTTTATGATCAGCAACAATAGCCTCTTAATCCCAAAGAAAAAGGGGAATCTCATGTGATCATGACTGTTAAAGTGGGATATGAGAATGATTTGGTGAAAGGAAAACATATCATCCACTCTAGAAAAGCTAATGTCTTATTTGATTCTATCTCTAACCACTCATTTATATCGGATGAATTTTAAAAGGGTATTGAATTACCATTTCAACAGTTAGATATTAAGTTAGATTTGAAAACTCTTAATGCTATAATGGTCACATCACAAGTCTATAATTCCTCTCTCATTGAAGTTTGTGGAAAATGTATTCCTTAAAATCTTTTGATTCTCCCTTTAATTTAATTTTATGTGATTCTTGGCGTGGGTTAGATTTAATTATATGGGTCCCATATTAATTTTTGAGGAAGGGAAGTCACATTTAATATTCCAAATAAACCCATACTCATTTATAATTGTGAGGATGATTATAAAATTCAAATATAAATTACTTCAACCTTATGAATTTCAGTTTTTATCCATTAAGACTATTTGTATCAGATGGTTGAAGAGGAACTCAACATCGAATATATGCTTATTTTTCAAGAGTTTTTTATGTATTTCCAAATGAATTTTTTGGATGTACTACGAGTCGTGAAGTTGAGTTCACAATAGAATGTATGCTAGGTGTTACACATATTTTGAATACTCCATATATAATGGAACTGATTAAGTTAAAATAATTTAATAAGAGACTCTGGTAGAATCTTGATAAGGGAATTATATTCCCTAGTGCATCACCATGGGGTGCACATATTATCTTTGTTAAAAATAAAGATAGTTCAATGCATCTTTGCATTTATTATTGATAACTATACAATATCACCATCAATAACAAGTATCCTTGATCTCGTATCAATGATTTGTTTTATCAATTACAAGGATCTCAATATTTTCCAAGATTTATCTTTGATCTGGGTTCTATCAGTTAAAGTTCAAAAGTGAAGACATACCCAAGGCAATCTTCTATATGATATATGGACACTATGAATTTATAATGATTCCATTTGGTCTTACAATTTCCCCTACTATATTTATGGATTTAATTAATATATTTTTTATAGATTATCATGATCGGTTTTTGGTTGTCTTTATAGAGGATATTCATATATACTCAAAGATAAATTAATAGCATGAATATCATTTAAGGATTTTTCTGCGGACCCTGAGGAAGGAAAATTTATATGAAAAAATTAACATGTGTGAATTTTTTCTTTGGAAAGTTTCATTCTTGGTACATATAATCTCATGTGAAGGCATTTTGGTGGTTCCTTAAAATATAGATATTATTGAAAGTTGGACCTAAACAACCACAATGACTTAAATCCATAGATTTCTTGGTTTTATTGGATATTATTGATGATTTTTAGATAATTTATCATGGTTGTATAATTCACTCACTAAGTTAATTAAAAAATGAGTCAAGTTCCTTTAGATAGATAAATTTGAGGATAATTTCAAGGTGCTCGATAGGAGTTTGGTCAGTGAACATATCCTCACACTTTCTTGTAGTGGATTAGGGTTTGTAATCTATATTTTCACATCCAAAAAGGTATTAGGATGTGTTATCATGTATAATGATATGTGATAGCTTATTCCTCACACCAATTTAAGGTTAATGAGAAAAAATAACCAACTCGTGATTTAGAGTTAGCTATGGTGATTTTTGCATTAAAGATATGGAGGAATGGTATATATAGAGAAATGTGTGAGATATATACTGATCAAAAAATATTAATATATATATATATATAGTCAAAAATAAGTGATCTAATATCTTCCAAATAATATGGTTGGATTTTATCAAATATTATGATTGATCAATACATTACCCCCTAGAAAGGAGAACAATGTGGCTGATGCTTTGAGTCAAAAGAATCATGCTAGCTTATCCATGAGAGGATCAACAAATACCCAATATTTATATATTTTAAAATAATGTATATAGAGGTGTTGAAGGAAGGAAAAATATATTATCTTTCTCAAATTATTGTTCAGATATCTATCTATACAAGGATTAAAGGGAGGCAGAAGGGAGATGTGGAGCTGGAAAAGAATGTGAGAAATGTTCATGAGTTTAACCTTGATTATGATGGAATGATAATGTTTGGGAACCTTTTATTTGTTCTATATATATCTTTTTTGAAAAAGGATATATTAGAGTAAGATCATAGTTCTTCATTCTCTATTCATCCTAGGAGTACAAATATGTACATTGATTTGAAATATTTTTTTCTATTGGGATGATATGAAAAGAGATATTGCAGTGTTTGTATCTCAGTGTTTGGTATTTCAGTATGTTAAGGATGAGATACAAAAGTATAAAGGGATGTTACAAACATTACCCATACCATAATTTAAATGGTAAAAATCATCATGGACTCTATTTTCATACTCCTCAAAACATCTAAAGGAAATAATACTATTTGGGTTGTAGTTTATCACCTTACAAATTCCACACACTTTATCTTCATTAGATATGACTTACCTGTTGATCATATTTAAAAAATATACATTAAAGAAGTGAAGAACTCCAATGTGATGGAATAAAGTTGGAGAAATAAATCTATTGGGGCCTAAGAAAGGTGAATAAATTGAAGAGAAGGTCAGATCCATTCAAAAACACATCATGGTATCTCAGATTCAGAATAAAAATTTTTCTTGAAATCATCGGTGTTATCTATAATTTGAAGTTTGTGACAAGGTATTCTTATGAATACCTCTATAGAATAAGATTATGTATTTTGGAAAGAAGGTAAATTTAATCCCTATATAGATTGGTCCTTTTAAGATTATTGATTATATTGAGACAATAGCTTATTATTTTGCACTTACACCAAATCTCTCTTAATTTCATGATGTGTTCCATGTATCTATCCTAAGAATATACATACCTTATCGTTTACATATATTTAACTTAGAGGTCATACTACTGGAGGAGGATATTTCTTATGAGGAACATCCAGTGTAGATTCTGGATCGTAGAGGAAAAGTGTTTTGAAACATAACCACTACCCTGGTTAATGATTTGTGGTGAAAGCACTATTTTAAAGAACCTATGTGAGAACATGATAAAATTATGAGGTATAATTATCCTCATGTGTTTGTATCAGAGTGATAAATTTCAAGTGAAAAGTTATTTTTAAGGGGGATAGAATGTAACACCTTGAGTTTTTATGATTTTTTTAAATAAATAAAATTTATTTGATATCTTGTGTATTGTGTAACACTAAGTTTATCTTTCATTACACATAACATTGATTTTAGCTTGCGTTACACGTGACACTGGATTTTAACAAACCATGATAAATTATTAATATTATTTTTTAAACATGGCCATTATAACCTAGACGTTAAACTTAGTAGTATGAAAAGTAATAAAAAAATTAATTATTATGTATAATGGTTTTATATGAATAAAACATATTGATAAAAATTACTTTTATAAAAGTATTTATGTGTTTCGAAAATATTATTTTCTAAAAAAAAGTTTTCATTCATTTTGTGAAAACAAAAGTAATTTTTTCTAATTTTAAAAAATTTATATGAAAAAATATACTTAATTTTTTAAATCTACATGTAAAAGTTATATTGTATTGATTTTTTTAGAATTTTTTGAAAAGATAAATTTTTTAATGAATAATGAAAATTATTGGTTTTTATTAAGATTTTTTTTGTTTATAGTATTTAAAAACTTAAAAATTTATTTAATGTGGTTTTAAAAGAAACATTACTTAAATTATATATTTATTAATCCAATTTAGGTAATTTTAATCAATTCTATATTGAATTAGGATGCTAAAACATTCTATACTTAGAAGAACTTTCTCTTTGGGAAATTGCTTTATCGTCACATCTATGGGTTTAATTTTAAATAAAATTATTCCACTTATGTGAATTGAATTTGGAAAAAACGATTACATATTTGGAATTATAATATTCTATATTTTAGAATAATTTTAACTTAGTTTTTTACCATTATGAATAGTAAAATTAGTAAAAATTAATTTTAATGGTTAAAGTGAAAATGGGTTTATCGGGGGTTAAACTAAAAAATTAAGGGTAAAATGACCTAAAAACTTGTACATAACACATTTTATGGCCATATTTAGACCTTATATATTCTATGATATATAATTTTCTATTTTGGATCCTTTTTTCATTATAAAAACATGGGTTCACCTTTTTCTTTTCAAAAATTACATATGTGTCCTCTCCCCTACTTATAAAAGTACACCACCTCTCATCTCCTCATAACACTTACAATACCCATTGGTTTAGATATTACCAACCCAAATAAATTCCTTAATTTTATCCTCTTATCTTAGAATCAATATTTTGATCATAAATCCAAACTATGAAGGCTTTTTTGAAAACCCAAGGAGGTTACTTGAAGAAGAGGTAACGTTCTTCAACGAGTGTTTTTATTTTATTTCTTCCTCCACCTCCATAAAATCATATTAAACTGTGATAATAAAATAACCTCAATATATTCCATAGAATTAGATTTTATTATTCTATTATCATTACCTACATCCATCTCCTTTTCCCACAAATGGGAAGCGATAACGTCACTCGTGTGTACGACGGACTACCGCCTCGCGAACTGGTGTGACACGTTTTCCATCAACACCTATCATGGTTGGGTATGATGATATATATAATGTATATATATTATATTTTTAACATAAATATACTTCTAAAAATATTATATCATGTATACCTTCTTTCTTCCCATTCTTTAGGCGATACGGTAACGTAGTTCACGTGTACGGAGGACTACCTCCTCGCGAAGCAATGTGATTTTTTTCAACTAATGTTTTTCATAGAAATTAATTAGGGTAAATTAAATGAATATATGATATAAATATGTCATAAAAATTATTCTGTAATTGTAATATATTATTTACATTTCTTTCATTTCATCCATCGAGAAAATGTAAACAACGTTTATGCGTACGTACATCCTACCGTCTCCAATAACTGTGAATTTAATTTTTTATATCTAACTTTTATGGATTAATATAAATATATATATAATGAATTTATATTATATTTATATCATGGTTGAAATTATGGATATTATTTTACCATAATCAATGTAAGAGGATCAAAAATATCAAATCATAACATACACTCAAAAAAAGAAGTTATTACCCGAAACGTGATTTTATCATGGAATTGTTTATAAATGGGTAATAAAAGGTCATAATTAAATAATATATGGTATGATATATATAATTATGGTTCTTTAATATATTTATAATGGACATATATTTATTATATAACAGGTTAAAACATGTATGGAGTAATTTGAGACTTATGGTAAGGGATTTTTGTCTAAATTTTCCTTTTTTGTGACATATGTTGTGTTATACACCTATATTATTTTATGAGGTGTATATATAGACCCTTTTACATGTAATATCATGAATTTATTTAATCTCATGATATTTTAAGTTCAAGGAATTTTATTTTTTCATAGGTCTTATGATTTAAAGTTACCAAAGTTGTAAGGTTTTTATGATACAATCTAGTCGTTTATCGGGATTATTTATGCTTATACTTATGATGAAAAAACAATATGACAGATCTCTCAAGAAACTCATGAATTTTATTATCATATAGTTATTTCATGAGAATAATTTTTTCCCTTTATTTTCATCTCTCTATTTACTCAATATTTTAAAATAATATTTTTAAGAAAAATCATATTTATTTCTCTCTTTGATTGAAAACATTTTTTTTTACATATCCATATTGTCCTAAAATGTTTTCAAAAATGGTTTAAAATTATCCAAATAATTCATTAAAGTAATTTTTACCCATTTTATATTTTTTACAAAAAAAAATTAAAAGTAATATTCATGTTGTTTTCCAAATAAGTCTCATTTGTATTTTACCAAACATTATAATGGACTATTTATTTTAATATGTATGGTATGAAAAGAATTTCACATTGTGATGACCACACTATGTTTTAAATCTTACTTTATAAGTTTCAAATTTTATTTTCAAAGAAAATTATTACCAAAATATTTTATGAATTTTTATTTTTAAAAATTGATTTGCAAAGTATAAAGGATATTTTCCACAAGAAATTTTTTAAATGATTTTTAAATCATACGTTATAAGTTTCCAAGGTTGACTTTATAGGAAATAATTTTGAAAAATTTTAATGTTTTAAAATGTTTTTTCCCGAAGTGGAGAGGCTATTTTCCTCAAGAAATGTTTCAAGTGATCTTTCAAAATCATTTTCAATCTAATATGACATCCTTTGTTGTTATTTTTTCTTTACTTGGTATAATATAGAATGATACTATCCTTATTATTTATCTAAATTTTTAATGTTTATGTTGATAAAATGTTTATGAAACTCATTTATTTTTCATGGGTTATTCTATGGAGAATTGATGAAATTTTTATGTAACCCATTTTCTTTACATGGTTTATGATGTGATGATATGATGAATGTTTTATGATATTATGGCACACATAACTATAGATTTCATTATGAGATGGGTGGGACATGTATCTCCCTCCAGTTCATTAGGTGGAGCTTTATATATCATGAGATAATGATGGGAAATAAGTTAGTGGGCCTAATACACTATGGAAAATAGGTGAGTCCTAATCCACTATGGGAAAAAGGTACGTCCTGGTCCACAATGAGAAACAGGTGATGAATCCTGATCCACTATGTTGATGGTCTTGGTAGTTAACCTTGACATATGAATTTTTTTTCTATATTTATGATGGTTCCAAACGTTTATGCAAGATCTTATGGTTTATGATTTATTTATTATGATTTCTCACTCTTATGTCCCATGTTTTCTAAAATGACAATGTTTTATTCCATGACTCATGTTTATGATCTATGACAGGTTGGGTATGAACATCATAAGTTATGTTCATGTTATCATACCCCTATGATTATATTATACTTTCATATGACCATATATTGGTATATTTTATGTTTACCCTTTCTGGGTATCTAAGGTCACCCTTTCTTATGTTTCCTTCCCCATGTTTTGAAGAAAGGTTTAGGTAGGGTATACCTAAGAAGAGTACTATGTGAGAATATCTTTGTGGGATATGTTGAATATATTTCATGAAATAAGAAGATTATGTTTATAGTATCTAAATACACTAAAATATTATGGTCCATGGTCATGTTCTTATGAACTTTATTGAATATTCATCTAAAAATATGTGACATTTATGTATGAAAATATTGGGTCCTTAAAAACACCATGACATGGTCATGCCTATTTTCCCTTTTCCCGTTTTACATCAAGGACCACCATGGATTTCACCACAACGTGGTGTTTCCTATTTTGAACCCAGAAAATAAAAAACCAAACATATAGGATTCCAAAAACCTAAAATACATTCTGGACCCAAGTTTCAACCACTACAAGGCTTAAAACCCACTAAGTTATGTCGGAACTTACATTAACATGTCCATATAAAACTATGGTGTTACACATATTGTTATTTATATATTTTTAAAATTGTGTGTAGGTATAAATGTAGGCATTCTAAATTTTATATCCTCTTAGTAATTTGATATTTCACAACTTATTCCCTCTATAATTTTTTCATGGGTGGTAGGAGAGATGAATGTACAACCAATGGTATAAAACAAACATAATAGAAGTAATTAACCTCAAAATCCCCATAACATTAAGAAATATACAACCAAAAAAATCCAATGGAATAATTTAAAAATAATAAAAAATTATAATAATGTATAAAATATCATACAAAAACCAAGAGAAATACAAAAAAAATAAAGCAAAGTAAACAACTCCTACAAAATTAACTCTAATGATATTGATCCCCATGAGTGAGTAACATCAATCTGGATCCGAAATTATATCTAATAAATATTTATATGTGTGATATTAAATATAGGGGTGATAATTCAACTATACTTAGTATTATCCTCTCTAAAATTTCTTATTCAAATGTGGAAGAAGCATATTAAAGTCTTAGGGAATAAGCAGTGAAACTGACACATCACCAATAATAGGTTAACTATCCCCTTACTAAACAAGTATTTCTAATAAAATCATTATACAAGTATAGTGACATAATAATGAAAAGGATATATATAAAAAGGTACCCCATACCATTTTCCCCAGTAGACTTATCATCATCACTACCTAATGGCATATGTCTTGGTGCTCACATCCCTTACATATCTATATCATGGCACAATACCGCATCCCAACCATAACTACATAACCAAAACCACCAACCACATAACACTACCACATAATATATACCACAACCATGCCACATACCACTGCATGACAACATTAGCATAGAGATGAATCATAAAACAAACATACTCATACCTGCCTCCCCGTGAATGTCTCGACCACATAACCTCATCACTACCTCATTATTACACCACTACCACATCACCGCATACCATAACCTCAAACTATCATAGCCTATACTATGTTTGTAATATAGAGAGATATGAATTAGGAATATTAATCTATAAGTATCAACTATATCTTTTATATTGGGTTATTCCTAGAACCCAAAAAAATTATATAGGTATCGGTCACTTTACTTGACTTGGGTCGTGGTGAAAAAGAAATAAAAAAATTATGATAAATATATAATAACACATAAGATTATCTATAAGGTTAACTTCATAGTGAAACACCTTTATAACCATAAACAACATCATAATCACTTTCATTATCACCTCTAACAACAACTCCATCATATAAAAAGAATCACTATTTCACAATAAGAATCTTCAACCCATTTCATATGTTATAATTTACTCAAACTTAGTTAACAATTCTAAAAATAAGATTCATTAACTATATAAAGTTTTCATTTAAATCACCTTTACTTAAACCATTTATCAAATATCTTATACTTACCACTTTTTCATTAATTCATGAACAACATTATTTTCTCTCAACCTATTATATATTAATTTAATCAAATCATCTCCAAAATATACCACACAAGAAACCTCATCATTAACCTTTCCATAATAATACATCAATCATTATTCCCATATAAATAACATTACCTTTTCTACCCCCATAATAATAAAATATACATAACCACAATAAAAAAAGTACCAACATCGTCTCTTTCCATCACAATAAGAAACAAATGCCAATTCATCATCATGATATGGTAACGACACAACTATAAATAACAACAACCAACTAAGTTCAGTAAGTAAAAACTCACATCATAAAGAAACAATTATGTATACTGATACATAAATATATTTATATTCATTTATAATAAATAAAATTTAAATATTAAATTCTTATTTTATGTTGGAATATTTAGGTTTTTTATCTAATTTCAATATGATTCAACACATCAATAACAATATAAATTATAGCTTCATTATAACATCCTGAATATAATGTTCACATATTTATATTATTTATAGAAAATATTGAATCAATTATATAACCAAGAAATTCTAAATTTATAGTTTTAAAGAATTATAAAAAACCATACATAACAAAATATATAATTTTCTAACCAAATGGACCTTTTACATACTAAACTAGGCACTTTAATTGGTATACTCACATTATTTAATGATAAAATAACATAACTAGAACTTAAAATTATAATAATTCCTACTCATCTATATTCCCTATAAGAAATACTTTAAAAATGTGGGATGATCGCACAATACTCAGTATGGGATATAAATGTATGAGAAAAACCCATTATACCATTGAAATAATTTAAAACACTTCAAAAACATTTCCCTGTAATGATCTTTGAGTCATAAAAAAAATAATTTCAAACATGTAAACAATTTATTTTCTAAATTTTCCATAAAAAATATCAAATAAAAGTACAAAATGATTCTAGGAAAACATGTGAATTTATGAAAATTTTATTTCTTCAAACCCAAACTTGTAATAATTAAAATATTGTACACATAAAATGAAAACTATTAACCCTAAAAGGATCATAAAATTTACATTATTAATTAAATAAACTTCTTATTTCATGAAATAAAAATACATACATTAAAAAACATTGAAATTATATAAAACCATGAAGGAATCTTAGGAGGTCACATAACATTATCGAAAAAGTCTACACATGGAAAGTGAAAAAATATACCACCATGCTCACAAATTACATTCCAAAAATCACTAAATAGATTGTGAGTAAATTTAACTTCATTTTTATTTATTACATTATAGATAAGTCTGTCAACCCCTGACCCACACATTGATATCTTCTAAAATACCAAACATTAATCATTGCATTAGAGGGCTATATCAGACCCACATTTCATTATTTGTAATGCCCATGAACCATAAAATGAATAAAAATAAAAGGGATTTAATTTTTCATATCATAAATAAAACTCATAAAAACTTACATTTCAATCTATAAACATAAAAAATTTTATTTAACATAATTAAAAATGAATTAAAAATAATTGGTTAACCAACCAGATAATATTGTTAAAGGTCAATTAAGAAGGAAAATTATTATATATCACTTTGAGTGAATAAGTTTAATGAAATACTATGAAACATAAAGGTAATGATTTTGATGAAAAAAAACTCCTTCCCATGATTCTTGTAGAATAATTGAATCCTCAATAAGGATCCCCATGTTGGTGAAACACTAAGGGATCTTTCATTTGAAAAAAAAACAAATGAATATGTATAATGATTCTAGGGGAAGGCATACAGATAGAATATAGATTGGAAAATAAGAATATATATTTGTAAAAGTGAAGAGGTAGTGACCTTTTATTAACATATTATGGTAAATCCTTAATTAAATATTGTATAAAATTTTAAAATTATCATGTTTCGTGTAGGGAAAATTAAGATATCTTTATATGATTTTGACACACAATTTCCTAGTTATAACAAAATAAACTCTTATTAAATGTGAATTTTGTGTTTTTTTAAATATTCTATTAGACCACAAAATTTTCATTTTGAACATAAATAATAGACGGAAAATGGTTTCACAACCCATATCTTCTTATATCACTTGATTCCTATTAATTACAAAATAAATTCTCATTTAAATTTAATACTAGGTACATCTAGTAAAATATTAATTTTTCTACAATTCATTCATTATTACCCATAATCTCATTAATTTCCTTATTCTTATATTAATTTAAAAACCTTTAATTTTAACTATTTCATCGTGTCATTTAAATCTATAATTATATTTAATTATTTTTTAATTTCTTTACTTATTTTATTCAATTCATCTATAACATATTAAAAGGACAAAAATACATTTAAAATTTATTAATTTTATTGGCTAATATGTTTTTTTTTATTATCATTAAATAGAAAAATTAATAAATTATAAATTTTTAGATATTTTGAAAAAAAATTGGAATTTAATCAGAAATTACAAAGAAATATACTTACAAAAAAAGAATAAAATAGTTATATGATGAATAAGTTCAAAAAAGTGGTGTCATTTCCATGTAACAATATAAAACTTGAAAGTTTTTTTCTATGTCAGAATAAATGGGTAGTAACTGCATATAATGAAACTTTATTTTTAAGAATCATTAGGATGGAAACATACTAGTGTATGAATAAGGAGGTGTGGTTGGATCATGTACAAAAGATTATAAAATGTGAATAAAATTGAGCCACACCAGATTAACCAAACCATGTCATACTAAATATATGCTCATGTTATTAATTTTTATTTATCACGTAGGAATCAAACCATGTTTTTTGATGAAGTCATGTTATATTAATTTGGATTCCTCAACTCTATTTAATGTGATTTTCAAACTTTCCATTCTCACATGAGAATCAAAACTATTCAACGTAAGAACCATTCATTAAATAAAACATTATATGAATGAATAAACCTATTTCTATGTGTAAATAATTTTTATAACTTCATTAAATAGATAATATTCACTTTTACATCTTGATGAATCAAATGGAAAAATGTGAAAAATATTTTAAAACTCAGAAGACTAAAACTTGGTAAAATCCTAAATTACGTGAGAGATGACTGGTAGTTGTTTTTTAGAAGTTATAAAATGAGTTCTTGATAGAAAAATTTGTGTAAATATAATTTTTAGTACAGGGAAAATAAAGTATAAAATTCCAAAAACATAGGTAGTGGTGATAAATTAATGATTCAAACTGCAAGGAAGTTCAAAAGAATTTAAGCTAAATCAAAGGATAATTATTAAATGGATGTAGGTTAATCAGAAGAATAGAGTGGAGTAGAATATATGACTGATCAAATATTAATATGTTGTTAGATATTAGAAGTCTAAGATGATTAAATATTAAGAAGATTAGAATCCAATAATTTCTTTCCAGAAATGAAAAAGGAAAATATCTTACATATTATATAAGATATTTCAAAGGAAAAGAGAAGATATATATCGAAGATACTAAAGAATCACAGAAAAGGAAAAATATTAACATAATACATAAGAGTTATCATATATTATGCAAGATTAAATATAATGGTTACAATATACATAAGGGTTCAAGACTTATCTAATTTTTGAAACATCCCATACATAATGGTTTCTTCACCTTTCACTATACACATAAGGGTTAACTCCTTTGTCAACATTTCAATACATAAGGGTTTCTTTTAATATTTTTTTATTTTACTAAAAAATTATTCATCATAAGATATGAGGAAATAAAAATATGAAATTTTAAATAAAATTGCCTTAATTAGATTAAAAAAATTCATATCTAAATGAATATTTTATTAAAATAAACTTACATGTCAAATAATAACTTTAAAATAGAATACCATAAATACCTTGAAAAGGTTTCCAAAAATTATCATAAAAATTAATATCCATATATTTGTTTATAAGTAACATATATAACCATTTAAAAAGTATACTATAATAGATAAAAATTGTTAATAATGTTGAGATTAAAATAAACCAGCTCCTTTACAAAGAGTAAACATAATAATTTTAAATGGATAACTATTATCTGATTGTTTATAATATATTTTCTGGGTCATAAAATAAATATATTTTCATGAATCCCTCCCCACAAAGTGTACCCCTCTTGGGTCGGCAATGTGAAAAGGGAGATAATGACCCTTGAGTCCCAGCTTCAGTAGGCCTCGGGTTGGTGACTAGCACCAAGGGTATAATAAACACACAAATGGAAGGCATTACCCTCTAAGAGAACACATGTGGAAGAGAGAGATAAGATAGACACCAACCAACTCCAACTCAGAACTGAAATATAAAAGAAACCCAAGTACATATATGAAATTCCATGCAAAAGTACTAAAACTGAAAAGGGAAAATTGCAAGTACCCAAAAGAATGTAAAAACAGCTACAACCAAAATCCCAAAAAGCTCATGCAACCCCAAGATAGTAGAAACCAGCTTGATCTAAGTGAACTGAAAAATAGTTTATATATACGTAGGGTGAGTATAACAGTATACTCATTAGGATCCTCCCTGAAGCCTCTCATGCAAAAGTAAAGAAAGCAATCTAAAGCACAGTGAACAACAGTGAAACTAACTCGTCGCCTAAATAGGTATACTATGTTCCCAACCTCACCATGGATACTCTCACCAAGTAACACATACAAGAATATATCATATAGTAAATAATATCAAGGGTACCATGCTACTACTTCCCCCCTGGTTTTCCACTTTTCCCTAATGACATACATCCTGGGAATATCTCTCCAAAGGCTTTCCCGTATAAACTTGGGCTAAGCTCCACAATCTACACCACGTGCACCACAAAGGCTTTCCCGCAGACACCCGGGCAAAGCACCACACCATCCTCTAAACCAAAAGTAACAAGGTAAGTTCTGGGAGCCACCACAGCCCGCATGACGTGTATCATACGTCGGGTATTATACCTCAATCCATTACAGCCCATACACCAAGTAAGGATCCCCAAGCCATCACATCCTATACACGTTACACCTATAGAAGTCCATAGGATACTATATCCAGAATATATGTGTGTGAATAACCACAATCCATTACAACCCTATACACACATATATGGGTAAAAATAACTGTTGTGCCTACTGTCACTAGTATCTACCAAGAGAAGAGAGCAGGGCCAAAGGGGGTAGTCATCCATTCATCCTCCCATCGGAATATTGGGGAAAACACCCCCCCCCCCTAGGGCTCAGAATCCCCAGGGTGTCAGTTTCCCTTATTAACAGGGTGGATTAGCGTATAGAAACATAAAAAGTATAAAATATATTATATCTCGCAACCAAACTATGGGAATTACCTAGTCTTAGAAACAACTACAGCTAACGTCTCTCAGACTCCAGGCTGCTACTTCTAATACTAGGTATCCTAGAAGCACACAATCATTTAAATAGATTTATTAGATTACTTCATTCCCTTTTTATCTGTTCCATTGTACGTTAATTAATTCTTTAAACATTAACCATGAACAGTTCCACATCAAGTTCCATTAGCATCACACCCAAGGTCAACTGTCCCTTTAAAAAATTACAACTTCATCATTATGTTCCAACAAACTCCAACCCCATGAGTTAAAACTATTTATTCAAATATTCATTACAGAATTACTTTCCCATATTCCCAGACATTCTATAAAATCATCCTATGCTACTAACACAAGGGGATCAACATGGTGAGTAGATGTACTACTCGTCGAGCCTTTGTCGCCTATAGAAAGAGTGTAGACCCATCCTCCTTGGAGAAGCTAAACATGGAAATCATGTGGCATACCCCGCGCATCTTCGACTCTTTTGGAAGGAGGGTAAGAAAGACCAACTGCCTTGAGCAGTTGGGAAAAGTAAAGTAGATAAAAAATCAATAAGAATCAGCAAGCATCCAACAACACATCCATCCCAATCCATCAACTCTGGTGTTCTCCCCGATACCCACATGCATAAACCGATGCATCTCGCCACTCTAGGCGTCATCTACTGCCACCACTAAAAGGGCCTCCACATATCACAACAACCATCCAGGCTCACATCACAACACAATCAGCAGGAACAAAACATCACATCAGTGGGATCTTGGCCCTTTAACAATTAAGAGGGTAACTCAGAACCCTTTAAGAAATTATCAAACAATCCCTTCTTTAATCCATCTCGAATTAACAGGTTTATTATTCGTAGGTTCCTAATTTGGGAAACCTAATCAGTAATCTATCATAAATAAATAAACATGCTTACTACACTAATTTTATTAACATCAAATTACAACAAGAACCAGATTCATTTTCATGCCTCTTTATCATTATCCAACACTTATCAATTAATCCCGGTTTACATTCTTTACCGATTTCCATCAAGAACAAACAACTAAACAAAGCATGCATAGATATCACACTATCTAGAAAAACATAAGGCAATAACATATGATAGATATCAATTTATTTATCCAATTAAATATTTATTATGTCAATTCCATTGTGATCCACTGGGATAAAACATGCTAATGATATAGTTTCATGTAAAATAAAAGAGAAGAAATGAATCCCCTACCTCAAATAGTTCCTCACATTCTTTATCCTCACAACGGGTCACAATCCTCCTCTCGCGACAACTGCATCCACCCGAGGATGCCACAGTATGACAGAACCAACCAAACCCCAAGAAAAACCCATTAGAAGCATGGAGATTACATGCTATAATATGGAAAGGAGAAACAAGAGAAGATGATCCCTGAAGTAACGATGATAAAACATACCTTATATCAAAGATTGACTGATACAGCTGGGTTGCATCCAAATTAGAGCGGAACCAACCCGAGGAGTAGAGTTTGATTGTGAAACTCTTGTGGGAAGGATTGAAAGGTTCTAGCATCTCATAGATGATAACAAAGAGGAAGAACAAGAAAGGATGATATCTTGTCCCTTTTGAATATTTAATGAGGCGACGGTTTAAGATCCGCTTAATTCTCCATTAAAAACGGATCGCATTAACCCACACGGTTTGACCATGTAAAAACATCACAGCCTTAAGAATAATTAATATAAGATTTATGTCCTTTGAATCCACCTTAAGAGTCCTTAAAAATAAGGCTTTAAATGTATTTTATGTCAAAGGAAACGTCAAAAGGGGAAAACTGTAGGAAGCTGGAAACACTGTTCACCTACCATTACTGTACACCTACCGATCTGTGAAACCGATCTATGAAACTGATCTGTGAAAATGATCTGTGAAACTGATATGTGAAACTGATCTGTGAAACCGATCTGTGAAACTGATCTGTGAAACCGATCTGTGAAATCGATCTGTGAAACTGATCTGTGAAACCGATCTGTGAAACCGATCTGTGAAACCGATTTGTGAAACTGATCTGTGAGACCAATCTGTGAGACCGATCTGTGAGACCGATCTGTGACACGGATCTGTGAGACCGATCTGTGAGACCGATCTGTGAGACCGATCTGTGAGACCGATCTGTGGCACTGATCTGTGACACCGATCTGTGAAACCGGTCTGTGAAACCGGTCTGTGAAACCGATCTGTGAAACCGATCTGTGAAACCGATTTGTGAAACTGATCTGTGAGACCAATCTGTGAGACCGATCTGTGAGACCGATCTGTGACACGGATCTGTGAGACCGATCTGTGAGACCGATCTGTGGCACTGATCTGTGACACCGATCTGTGAAACCGGTCTGTGAAACCGGTCTGTGAAACCGGTCTGTGAAACCGATCTGTGACACTGATCTGTGAAACCGATCTGTGAAACTGATCTGTGAAACCGATCTGTGAAACCGATCTTTGAGACTGATCTGTGAAACATTGTACACCTACTGTTACTGTTCAAAAAACTGGAAACACTGTTCACAGAACTGGAAATTTGGAAAAGTGTTGGGGATAAGTCACCTTGACCTCCCGGAACACCTCAAACACCACATTTTCAAAAAGTAATGGACCGGAGAGGTCCAGGACATTACATCAGATATCTCTCAAAACATTCTCGTCCTCGATAATTTAAAACCATCCTAAGGAAAAGAGGGGTCCAAATAACCACCCCGTAAGATACCTCTCAGGGGAAACCCACCCTGAGTTGTTCTAATGCTGGGACAAAACCATGACATCTGAGAGCAAGGGAACAAAGAATCCATATCCAAACAATTCAATCATAACATCGCATCAAAGGTACATAAAATAAAGGATCAAGTAAAACTCATCACAACCACTTAAAACAGCTCTGGGTACTGGACATGCATCTGTGACTCACGTTCCCAGGTACTCTCCTTTATGCCATCATGTCGCCACAAGGCATGAACTAAGGGGATAGAAAGCTCATGCAATACCTTCTCCTTGCGGTCTTGGATCTCCACAGGTCACTCCTCGAAGGTTGCATCATCATCAACATCGATCTCTCCCCAATCGATGATGTGAGAGTCATCATGAAGATAACAACGGAGCTGTGATACATGGAAAACATCATGTATCTGACTCATCTATGGGGGAAGTGCTACTTGATACGCCACAGCTCCAACATGAGCTAACACCTCGAAAATCCCAACAACCCGGGGAGAAAGCTTACTTCCACGACCAAACCTTCGCTGCCCACGACGGGGAGTCACATTCAGAAACACATGAACCCTAACATTAAACTCCAAGGGTCTCCTCCTTTGATCAGCATATGAATTTTTATGATCTTGCGCTATATTCATCCTCTCACGAATCACCTGAACCATCTCTGTTGTATTATGAACTAGTTCCAGTCTAAGAATTGCTGACTCTCCGACCCCAGTCCAGCACAACGGAGAACGGCAAGGCCGACCATACAAGGCTTCAAATGGTTCCATACTGATAGTGGAGTGAAAACTATTATTGTAAGAAAACTCCATCAAGGGTAATTGCCTCATCCATGACCCTCCGAAATCAAGAACCCAAGAGCGTAACATGTCTTCAAGAGTCTGGATAGTTTTCTATGTCTGGCCATCCGTTTGAGGGTGAAAAGAAGTGCTAAGGCATAGTTGAGAACCAAAAGCATGTTGGAGACCCCTCCACACCCTGGAGGTAAAATGAGGATCTCAATCAGAAATGATCGTCCTTTGGACTCCATGAAGTCTCACCACCTCCTCCAGATATTTCCTTGACAAAACTTCCACTGAGCTCGACTCCTTGATCGTTATGAAGTGGGTCGATTTTGTTAAACGATCCACTACCACACAAATAGCATCAGGTCCTCCCGGAGATCGAGGTAAACCTTTAACAAAGTCCATTGAGATGTCCTCCCACTTACACTGAGGAATATCTAATGGCTGGAGAAGACCACCAGGAACACGGTGTTCGGCCTTCACCTTCTGGCAGACTAAACATCGACACAAAAACTCTGCAACTACACGCTTCAGCCCAATCCACCAAAACTAACTCCTCAAGGATCGGTACATCTTTGTCACACCAGGATGTACTGCTAAGGGTGAACTATGGAACTCTCAGAGAATTGTCTCGTGCATCGTCAATGGAACAAAAATCCTTCCATGATATAATACTCGGTGTTGTTCGTCCTTCGACCAACCATCAGGGGCCTCACCACAAATAACTAGGTCTCTCTAGACCTCCACCTCAATAACCCCCAACTAGGACTCTTCCACATTCTGCATCAAGGATGAATGCACTGTCATCTGAAAAGACAACCTCTACCTCCTACTTCTCCCATATCAAGATGCAATGTTGACAATTCTTCCATTACTCTCCATGAATCACCGGATTCACACACAAAATCACTGTGTGACTTTCAGCTCAATGCATCAGCTACAACATTACCTTTTCCAGGTGTATATGATATTTCGAAGTCATATTCCTGTAAGAACTTCATCCACCGACATTGTCGTAGGTTCAAGTCACGCTAGGAGAAAACATACCTCAAACTCTTATGATCAGTGAAAACCACATAGCACTCACCAATGAGGTAATGTCTCCACAAATTCAGAGCAAACACCACGGATTCCAACTCAAGATCATGAGTGGCATAGTTACGTTCATGGGGACGTAACTGCCGAGACCCATAAGAAACAACTGACCTCTGCTTCATGAGAACATAGCCTAACCCCAGATGTGAAGCATCGCATAAAACATCAAACTGAACTCCCTCAGTTGGAAGACAAAGGACTGGAGCACTTAATAACTTCTCCTTTAGATACTTGAAAGCCTCCTGACACTGATCAGTCCATATGAATGATTGATCCTTCCTGGTCAAATCTATCAGAGGAGTCGCAACTTGGGAGAAATTGTCTATGAACCTCTTGTAGTAGCCTGTGAGACCAAGGAAACTTCACACCTGTGACACTGTCTTGGGGGATTCCCAAGACACCACTACTTCTATTTTAGATGGATCCACAGCTACTCCCTGTTGGGACACAACATTACCCAAGAAATGGATTTCTCAATCCCAAAACTCACACTTCGACAACTTCCCAAATAGCTGATGTTTACGAAGAACTCCCAAAACAGCATGTAGATGCTCTGCATGCTCCTCTTCAGATGTAGAGTACACAAGGAAGTCGTCGATTAAAACCACCACAAACTTGTCCAGGAACTCACGAAACACAGCATTCAACAATCCCATTAACACAGATGGAGCATTCGTCATGCCGAATGGCATTAAAAATAACTCATAATGCCAATGACGACAACGGAAAGCAGTCTTCGGGATATCCCCATCCTTTACATGCATCTGATGATATCCTGACTGCAAGTCGATCTTTGAGAACCAACTTGCACCATTCAGTTGATCAAATAAATCATCAATCTGAAGAAGAGGATAGCGATTCTTTGTTGTCACTTTGTTTAAGCGACGATAATCGACACACAACCGCAAACTATCGTCAGCCTTATTTATGAAAAAAACTGGTTCACCCCACGGTGACACACTTGGCCGAACAAAACCACATTGTAACAGACCATCAAAATTCATATGTAGTTCTTGTAACTCAGAAGGGGTCATACTATATGGAGACATAGAGATAGGAGACGCTCCTGGATGTAGCTCGATCCCGAACTCAATCTCTCGTTGAGGGGGTAAGGCTACAACCTCTTCTGGAAAAACATCAGGGTACTCCTCTACGACCCTAGGAAATTCCAACTGGAAAACCTCTGAAGAACTCAACATCATCTTAGCCGCCATGGTTGATAAGGATGGAACTCGCCTGTGACCCATCTGAGGATTTTGCTCACCAACAAACACCACTTACTCTCCATCTGCACCAATGAAGACGACCTTCCTTCTGAAGCAATCCATGATAGCCTGCACTGAATACAACCAATCCATGCCAAGGATGACATCATATGGTTCTATTCGTAAACATAGGAAATCTCCCCAAGAGCGGTGCTGCCCCAACACTAGCTCATAATCTCTACATACTTCAAAAAAGTCAGCTCGACCTCCAACTGGCATAGTCAACGCCAAGGGCACTGGAAGCCTCTCCACCTCAAGTCCCAAAGCATGGACAAGGGTAGGTGATATGAAGGAGTGTGTCGCTCCTGAATCAAACAAGGTATACACCAAGGTAGAAAACAAGCAAAGGGTACCTCGAATGATGTCTGGCTTGTCTGGAGTTGGTAACGCTAGAGCATGAAGCTGATCACGGCCTCCTCCATGGCCTCTCTGACCCTGATGACGACCAACACCACGGCTGCGCTCTACTCTCTGAGGACGAGGAGCATCATGGGTTGTCCTCTACCTGCCCCATCTACCCTCTACTGATCGAAAGCTGGTGCAACCTGCAGCTACTACCTTGGCTGAAACTGCCTCAATGGAGGAACCTGGAGTCGAGCGCCCGGTGCACGATGACCGCCCTGAAAGGTCGGGCACTCCGGCTGCTTATGACCATGACCACCACAAGAAAAACAAGCACCTGATCCCTTGGAATAGGCCTGAGAGTTTCTACCTCTGGAGAAACAAGATGTGAACGTCTGGGACCTACCCCTGGCTGAATGGAAAATCTTCTTCCCTGAAAACCGGGAACCCCGGACCATAGCCTTACTTCATGAGGGATCATTCTAATTCCCCTCTCGTGATGATCCGGTCCTGGCCAAAGTCCTCTCAACAACCTCTGCCCTCGCCATCACCTCAAGATATGTGTTTAACGTAAATGGGGTGACCTGGCGCTAGATCTCTGGATGCAAAGCCTCCTCGAAATGCCTCACCCTGGCCTCCTCATCTGGTAATAGGTCCGAAGCATATCGTAAAAGGTTCCTGAAATGGATTCCAAACTCTCGAAAAGTAGAGCTCCCCTGTCGAAGGGTAAGAATATCTTGGCGACTAGACGCCTTCGTAGTCGAAGAAAGGAACTCGTCTCTAAACTTGTCTCAGAACTCCTCCCATGAGATCATTGATTCCTCATGATTCCTGAGGAACAATAACCACCACTGCCTTGCTGCTCCACGCAGCATCGTCACAGCTATGGACACCCAGTGCTCCTTCCGAGCACGAATCGTACTGAAGCCTATCTCGGCATCCTCCAACCAGTCTTTCGTGACTGCATCCGAAACGGATCCCTCATACTTCTGCAAACTATGGCACTGAAACTCTCAGAGTGTCTTCCTCTAAGTTTCGCCGTCGTCAACCTCTACCCTGCGACAACCTGCTGGAACAGCCTGCTGGACATCTTCTACGCAACCCTAACGAGGACGTCGACCTGGATTCATACCTACAAAATAAAAAACAATTAGAGCTACTAAGCCTAGAATATGGAAGACTCAACATTAATTAATTAATTGTTTTCTTTCATTCATTTTAGGTTAACCTATCCTAAGGTCTACCCATTCAAACATAGGCACAAAGAAGAATGATGCATGATTCTTTCCTAGGTCTCTACCCTGTAACTAGTATCACCCTGTTTAGTAGCCATTATAAACTTAAAGGTCCGTACATCAGATCATAGGGGGGCCTAAACGCCTATGTCTCATCCAATCACCAGTGTTTACCTCACTTGATAAACATGAATGACATTGTTTCCCTACCAACCCATGTAACCTCACCTATGCCTAACTCCAAACTCCATCCCATCCCTTAACCAGACCTCTGATACCACTCTATCACGACCCCCTCCCCACAAAGTGTACCCCTCCTGGGATGGCAATGTGAAAAGGGAGATAATGACCCCCGAGTCCCGCCTCTAGTAGGCCTCGGGTTGGCGACTAGCACTGAGGGTATAATAAACACACAAATGGGAGGCATTACCCTCTAAGAGAACACATGCAAAAGAGAGAGATAAGATAGACACCAAAGAACTCCAACTCAGAACTGAAATATAAAAGAAACCCAAGTACATATATGAAATTCCATGAAAAAGTACTACAACCGAAAAGGAAAAACTGCAAGTACCCAAAAGAAATTAAAAACAGCTGCAACCATAAGCCCGAATAGCTCCTGCAACCCCAAGCTAGTAGAAACCAGCTTGATCTCCAACCTGCTCCAAGTGACCTGAAAAACAGTTTATATATACGTAGGGTGAGTATAACAGTATACTCATTAGGATCCTCCCCAAAGCCTCTCGTGCAAAATTAAAGAAAGCATGCTAAAGCACAATGAACAACAGTGAAACTAACTCGTCGCCTAAACAGGTATACTATGTTCCCAACCACACCATGGATACTCTCACCAAGTAACGCATACAAGAATATATCATATAGTAAAGAATATCAAGGGTACCCCGCTACTACTTCCCCCTGGTTTTCTTATTTTCCCCAATGACATATGTCCTGAGCATATCTCTCCAAAGGCTTGCCCGTATAAACTTGGTCTAAGATCCACAATCTTCACCACGTGCACCACAAAGGCTTGCCCGTAGACACCTAGGTGAAGCACCACACCATCCTCCCAACCAAAAGTAACAAGGTAATTTTCAGGATCCACTACAGCCCGCATGACTTGTATCATACGTCGGGTATTATACCTCAAGCCATCACAGCCTATACACGTTACACCTATAGTAGTCCATAGGATACTATATCCAGAATATATGTGTGTGAATAAACACAAACCATTACAGCCCTCTACACACATATATGGGGAAAAATAACCATTGTGCCTACTGGCACTAGTATCTACCAAGAGAAGAGAGCGGGGCCAAAGGGGGTAGTCATCCATTCATCCTCCCATCGGAATGTTGGGGAAAACACCCCCCCCCCAGGGCTCAGAATCCCCGGGGTGTCAGTTTCCCTTACAAACATGGTGAAGTAGCGTATAGAAACATAAAAAGTATAGAATATATTATATCTCACAACCACACTATGGGTATTACCTAATTTTAGAAACAACTGCAGCTAATGTCTCTCAGACTCCGGGCTGCTACTTCTAAGACTAGGTATCCTACAAGCATACAACCATATAAAGAGATTTATTAGATTACTTCATTCCTTTTTTATCAGCTCCATTTTACGTTAATTAATTCTTTAAACATTAACCATGAATAGTTCCACATCAAGTTCGATTAGCATCACACCCAAGGTCAACTGTCCCTTTATAAAATTACAACTTCATCATTATTTTCCAACGAACTCCAGCCCCATGAGTTAACACTATTTATTCAAATATTCATTACAGAATTACTTTCCCATATTCCCAGGAATTCTAGAAAAGCATCCAATGCGACTAACACAAGGGGCTCAACACAGTGAGTAGATGTACTACCCGTTGAGTCTTTTCCGCCTATAGAAAGAGTGTAGACCCATCTTCCCTAGAGAAGCTAAACATAGAAAGCACGTGGCATACCCCGCGCGTCTTCACCTCTTTTGGAAGGAGGTTAAGCAAGACCAGCTTCCTTGAGCAGTGGGGAAAAGTAAAGCAGATAAACAATCAATAAGAATCAGCAAGCATCCAATAATGCATCCATCCCAATCCATCAACCCTGGTGTCCTCCCCGACACCCACATGCATAAACCGATGCATCTCGCCACTCTAGGCGTCATCTGCTGCCACCACTAAAAGGGCCTCCACATATCACAATAGCCATCTAGGCTCACATCACAACACAAGCAGCAGGAACAAAACATCACATCAATGAGCTCTTGTCCCTTTAAAAATCAATATGGTAACTCAGAACCCTTTTAGAAATTATCAAACAATCCGTTCTTTAATCCATCTCGAATTAACAGGTTTATTATTCGTAGGTTCCAAATTTGGCAAACCTAATCAGTAAGCTATCACAAATAAATAAACATTCTTACTGCACTAATTTGATTAACATCAAATTAAAACAAGAACCAAATTCATTTTCATGCCTCTTTATCATTAGCCAACACTTATCAGTTAATCCCGATTTACGTTCTTTACCGATTTCCATCAAGAACAAACAACTAAACAAAGCATGCATAGATATAACACTATCTAGAAAAACAAGAGGCAATAACATACGATATATATCAATTTATTTATACATTTCAATATTTATTATGTCAATTCCATTGTGATCCACTGGGATAAAACATGCTAATGATACAGTTTCATGTAAAAGAAAAGAGAACCAACAAATCCCCTACCTCAAACAGTTCCTCATGTTCTTTATCCTCACAACGGGTCACAATCCTCCTCTCGCGACAACTGTATCCACCTGAGGATTCCACGGTGTGACAGCACCAACCAAACCCCAAGAAAAACCCATTAGAAGCATGGAGATTACATGCTATAAAATGGAAAGGAGAAACAAGATAAGATGATCCCCAAAGGAATGATGATAAAACATACCTTATATAGAAGATTGACTGATACAGCTGGGTTGCATCCAAATTAGAGCAGAACCAACCCAAGGAGTAGAGTCTGATTGTGAAACTCTTTTGGGAAGGATTGAAAGGTTCTAGAATCTCGTAGCTGAGAACAAAGAGCAAGAAAAAGGGTGGATGATATCTTATTCCTTTTGAAGATTTAATTAGGTGACAGTTTAAGATCCTGTTAATTCTCCATTAAAAACAGATCGCATTAACCCATGCGGTTTGACCATGTAAAAACATCCTGTCCTTAGGAATTATTAATATAAGATTTATGGACTTTGAATCGGCCTTAAGAGTCCTAAAAATTAGGCTTTAAATGTATTTTACGTCAAAGAAAATGTCAAAAGGGAAAAATTGTGGGAAGCTAGAAACATTGTTCACCTACCATTACTATACACCTATCGATCTGTGAAACTGATATGTGAAACCGATCTGTGAAACTGATCTATGAAACCGATCTGTGAAACCGATCTGTGAAACCGATCTGTGAAACCGATCTGTGAAACAGATCTGTGAAACCGTTCTGTGAAACTGATCTGTGAAACCGATCTATGAAACCGATCTGTGAAACCGGTATGTGAAACCGATCTGTGAAACTGATCTATGAAACCGATCTCTGAAACCGATCTGTGACACCGATCTGTGAGACCGATCTGTGACACTAATCTATGGCACTGATCTGTGGCACCGATCTGTGACACCGATCTATGAAACCCATCTGTGAAACTGATCTATGAAACCGATCTGTGAAACCGATCTGTGACACCGATCTGTGAAACCGATCTGTGAAACTGATCTGTGAAACCGATCTGTGAAACCGATCTGTGAAACCGATCTGTGAAATCGATATGTGAAACTGATCTGTGAGATCGATCTGTGAAACTGATCTGTGACACTGATCTATGAAACCGATCTATGAGACTGATCTCTAAGACTGGTCTGTGACACCGATCTGTGAGACCGATCTGTGACACTGATCTGTGGCACTGATCTGTGACACCGATCTGTGAAACCAATCTATGAGACCGATCTGTGAAACTGATCTGTGAAACCGATCTTTGACACCGATCTATGAAACCGATCTATGAAACCGATCTGTGAAACCGATCTGTGAAACCGATCTGTGAAACTAATTTTTGAAACTGATCTATGAGACCGATCTGGTAAACACTGTAAACCTACTATTACTGTTCACAAAACTGGAAACATTGTTCATAGAATTGGAAATTTGGAAAATTGTTGGGGATAAGTCACCTTGACCTCCCGGAACCCCTCCAACACCACATTTTCACAAAGTAATGGACCGGAGAGATCTGGGCCATTACATATATATACATTTTAAACTAAATACATTTTATTAAATTGATTTATTCAAAATAACAAATCATAACTTCTATTATTTTCAAGGATCTCATGAAATACCCTCAATGGTACATTTATCAGGTATATCACAACTTCCCACAGTAGTCTTACATTCCCCCTTTAAATAATAACACATCCTTTCCTCTCATCTCAACCAAAAAATTCCTTTTATATTTCCACTTATTTTCCATAATTATATAGTTATTTTTAGTGGATTAATCTATATCAGAGATCATAATGATGAATATTTAAATCTTATAGTACTTTTTTACACTTTTTTATTATCCCATTATACTTTTTATGATATTATAGAGTTTATTCATCCTTGGTATGTAATTTTATATAATATTATTCATTTTTTATTGTTTTTATAGAATTATAATTCTAATTATTTTATTTATAACAAAATTATATACTTATGAAAAAATGATACATGCTAGAACATTGGTTGTTACATTTATTCACCCTTAATGAAATTGTGTCCTCAAAATTTTAACAATATAAATTTAAAAAAAAATTATCACTTCTATTTGGACCTCAAAACATATATATGAATTCTTTAAGCATAAATTTTATTCTTAATAAATATTAGGTGTATTATTCCAAAATATTTTTTACCTACCATGAAGAATTTTATTCAAGTAAACTTCGTCTAATGACAGTTTTATTAGAAGAAACTATTGTAAATAAATTCATACCTTCACCAAAATCTCCATTTTTCATTATTGTGTCATTACCAAAACATGAGAGTCCATGCATTGCAATAATACTTTGTGACACATTAAAAATCTATCACATATTTTTTTTAGAGTAGTTTTTGAAATTAGTTTTAAATTAATTAAATAAACCATATAAATTTTAAAAGGTGTTATTTTATACATGTAATTTTAAAAAATATGAATTAGATGTATTTTTATAAGATAATATGATCAAATAAAATTTGAAATGTTCAAGATATGGTTTTTCCAAAACATTGGATGTATTGACATAAAGAAATAAATTTAAAATTAAATACATATTTGTTTCCTAAATATCTCCATCATCTATAGCTTCATAGAAATCATTATAGTCTTCATATTTTTAGGATAGTGTAAAAAAATATGCGTTGGATCCAAGAAATCACTTGATTTTATTTTTTTACAATAAGTAATGTGGTGTTTTCTTATAAAAATAATAATAAAGTGGTTTCTTGATTTAGTATAGCTTAGTATTGAAGTCATGATCCTTCTGAAGAAAATTCATATGGATGATCTTATAGACATTTATAGGGAGACACCTCAATATCTATATATATAAAGTACATGTATTTAGTTTTATGTAAATGGAGTGTGGTACCCTGATATTTGATATTGAATCATTTATGGTGATTGTATAAGTTGGCAGTCACTAATGTTGTGATAAAATCAAAGTTAATATTATTTTATATCTTTAAAAACTATTTTTATAATTGAGTTTTAGTATGAATAATAGAAAATCTTCCCAATGTTTTTCAGATTTTTTTAGTGTGAAATATTGGGGAAATTTCTATTCTATACACCACAGTGAGTCACTAGGGAGAAAAATAATTAATCCATAACGGATGTGGTAGTATGGGAACCTAAAATTTATAGCTATATTTATTTTTCACCATGAAAGTATGTGTTGGGTTGTGAATGAATTTGAGATCAAGAAAAAAATTCATAGTACAACTTTGTATGGTTGGTACATGTAACGACAAAAAAGGTAATTCCATAAAGGATATCCAAGTAAATTTTTTCAGTTATATTTATTAAAGTGTCATGTTGTGAGTCAATTCCACACCATGAAAGAATTTTGAGCAGTACTTCAGTGATTCTAGAAATTATGTGGCCATGTCTCTATATAGAAGATCACACCGTGAATATATAGTAAATAGATTCAATGATTCTAGATATGAATTTCTAACACCATGGAATATTTTACAAGCCTTTCTAGATAAATTCTATGTGTTTTAACAACCTTCTATGCAAACCCTAAAGGCATGTTTGTTAGGATGTGAATGAATTTTATATCAAGAAAAAATTATATAGTAGGACTTTGTATGGATGGAACATGTCACGCCAAAAAAGTTCATACTGTGAGGGATATACAAGTATATTATTTCAGTTCTATGACTTTAAATTTCATGGCATGAATCAATTCCACCCCAAAAAGAAATTTCAAGTAGTAATTAATTGATTCTATAAATTATGTGGCCATGTAGTGACATAAAATATCACACCACAAAGAGGTAGGGAATAGATCCAATGATTCTTATTGAAACCTCCTTATTTTAATGCTCACAAATCATGATTATTATGCTACTGATGCATTTTTTGTTCTATGATAATCTCTCATTTTATAAATAAAATTTGGGTATGTGTTGAAAATATCTACTGTTAGCAAGACTGACTCACCACCAGACTGAATCACCATCAGAAATAAGACACCATTAGTTCAAATGACTCACCACTAGACATGAGTCACTGCCATACTAGACTCACAGCAAGACATGAGTTGCCACTAGAAATGAGTCACTTCCATAATAGTTATTGTTGTTGTTATAACTTCTTTTGAATTAAATACTCCCAACTTCTATATTAATTCAATTAATACATAGGGTTATTTTATTATTATTTTCTCAAACATTTCAGGGATTCATTAAAGAAAAATTCAGAGTCAGTACAAGGATCCAGAATATCTTGATGATTATTCTTCAATGGGTTCATGCAGTGCTTTATATTTCAGAAGACTCCCTCATGTGCACGTGATCAAGCAATGAGAGAATTTCTAAATACCGAAAGTATCATCACCTAAGGAACTACATGTTGCATGCCTACTTAATTTCAACTATTAAAGAGTATAACTCACTAAAGATTGAGATCCTTTCCTACAATTAGAACAAAGAGAACTTTGAAACACTTTATTTTACTAAAGATTTACGAGAAAAAGTTTGAGCTCCTCACCAAGCCATATTTAAGAACACTTGAGCATCTGAAGCACAATAGATTGAGAAGAATTACCTTTTCAATATCTTATTTCTTGATATTTCTATTATTTACTTTTACTTTTTATTATTATGTTGTTTTATCTATTTATTAAATCACATTGAATCTTGGGATAGAACTAGAGAATAATTGATATTCTCTTCTATCACTTTTTATTGGTATACCCATGGTGTTTGTAGAAGAGGTACATGTGTGGCCTGTGATTTTTTTTCTTCTTACGTATAACTATGGAAGAGGATTTGAGCATGGATAGCTGAGTTATTTCTTATATACCTAATCCAGGTTGTGGATTAGGTTATTTTATATAATAATCTACTTGGTAGCAGGTGATTTCCAAATGGAGGGGAATAGGTCTCATCTTGAGATGGAACACCTTGTTTATTCTGTTGTGTTCTTGTTTTTTGTTTTCTATATTTCAAAGCTTTAAAATGTGTTTTTGTTAATCTATAAACAAAACTGGTACTTTGATAGTTATTCTTAAATAGTTTTTAAATAATTATTTGTTTGAGTAAATTGATTTCAAAATTTAAATTAATTTCATGTATTGTTTTAACTAAGCCTTAATCAAGCTCTAATAAATATTTTAAAAGATCAAACTTGTATTAAAATATTATTTTGATTAATTAGGAGAACTTTTTTAATTGGGGGATTTTATTTAAACTTGTTTTAATATAAATTCTATTGGTAACTTAATTCACCCCCCCCCCCCCTCTTGAGTTACTCCAACCAACATTTTGGATCAAAGGTTCTTAAAATATTTTTCAACTATTATTTTAGTTTTGTTTTAAAGATATTATATTTTTATTAGTCTAAATTTTTTTTATTTATAGATAATAGACAAGAAGGATATGCTACCAAAATACCTCCTTATTTTAATGGCAGCAACTATGCTTAGTGGAAAATTAAAATTAAAATTCAACTTGAAAGCATGGGTTTTGATATCTGGGTAGTAATAGAAGATCAATATGAATTACCTAAAACTCTTGTAGTTGCTTAGAGTGATGCTACTAAAGTTTCTTAAAATAATAAATGTAAATTATTGAATGCTCTATATTTTGATTTGGGTGATGGGGAATTAGATAGAATATCTATATGTAAAACTAGTTTTGAAATTTGGGACACATTATTTGTTTCTCATAAGGGAACATATAATTTAAAATAAATGCACTTAAATAAATATACTATTAAGTATTAAACTTTTAAAATGAAAATTTATGAGCCTATTTCTGACATGTATCTCATGTTCAATGAGATCATTAATACAATGCACTAGCTGGGAAAACTTGTTTTGGATAAAGACCATGTAATGTGACTATTGAAGTGTCTATCGGGTAGATGGAGATAAACATCAATCTCAATCAGAGAATCATGTGATGTAAGTAAGATACTTGTTAAGGAGATGATTATAAAATTAATGATGTAGGAGGAATAAATAAAATTCAATAGATAAGAGGAGGATGAACAAAAAAGAAAATTTATAGCCTTTAAATCCACTTCTTCAAAACAGAAAGACAAAATTCAAGCTGAAAGTTCAAGTGATGAAGAATCACCTGGAGATGGTGATGAAGAGATGGACCATCTATCCAGAAGATTCAAAAAAATTATAATAAGAATAAATTCTTTAGGAAACCAAGCTATAAAGTTAAATGTGATAATATAGGAAACTGGAGAAACGATTTGAAGAGATATTATGCTTCAAATGATATCATTCACTATGAGTGTAAAAGGAAAGGGAATGTCAAAGATGAATATAGTAAGATAAAATAAAAAAATAAATATGATGATAAGGATAATAAGTGAAAGAAATTAATGAAAGAAACTTGGAGTGCTTATGAAGATAGCTCAAGTGATTTTGACATGTCCCAAGAGGATAAGCATGATAGAGCTAATATGTGTTTCATGGAAAACACATCTGAGGTATCCAATGTCAAACCTGATTCTACTGAACATATTTCTACTCATTATAGAGATTAAAATAATTATGAAAAATGTCTAATTAGGATATGTTTGAATATTGTAAAATTATTTAAGATATATTTAATAAGCTTAATGATAAATATAAGGCTTTAAATAAATAACATTCTCTAACTGTAAGTTTTACTCTGACCTTAGTATTAAAAAATAGAAAAATTATAAACTATTAAAGGGGAAAAATGAATTGAAATTATATAATGAGAAATTAAATAATTATCTAGAAAGATTCACCAATGGGAGAAACACTTTTACAAAATTGTTTATAAAACAAACTTCCACCAAATACACTATTGGTATAGGATATCAACCTAGACATAGGGAAATTGTTAAAAATAAATTATTCCTAGTTCTAGTTATGCTACCATTTTCTATTCATCTAGAACCAACAAATCCTTTATTTATAAAAGTATAAAATCTTCTTATAGGAAACCTATTAAGAAATTTTGGGTTCCTAAATCTTTAATTACTAACATTTCAAGACCCAATAAGATTTAGGTACCAAAATATTTTTTGGTGTGAAATTTGTTTTATAGGAAACTTGATTGAAGAGATATAGTAAGAATCAATAGTACCTAGACAATGGTTGTTCCAAAAATATGACTATATATTATTCAAGTTTCAATAATCTGATAAAATTGTATGGTGGACATGTAACTTTTGGTGACAATGTCAAAGGGAAAATCAATAGACTTGGTGAAATTGGTAATTTTAATAGGGTTTTAATTTCTAAAGTATTATTTATAAATGGTTTAAAGTAAAGTCTGAATAGAATATCATAGCTATGTGGTGATTGTTTTTAAGTCAAGTTTGAAAATAATTCTTACAATGTTTTTTATTCTAAAAATTCTTTAGTTTTTACTTCCTTAAGAAATGAAAATGTTTATACTATTAATTTATACTCATTATTT